>CM060942.1:243305066-245805066 GCA_030765085.1 Allium cepa
ATCAATGCCAATCGAAAAAGTAGGTGAAACACAAATTCACTAATGCACAAAAATTGATAAAGCTTATCAATGCAAATCAGGAGAATTAATGAAACACAAATTCTAGAAATCGATCAATAGAAATCCATAAATCAAAAAAAGGGGAAAGAGTCCTATCACTAGAACGGAAGCATGAAAACTCACAAACACGTGTATCACAAAACAGAAATCTATTCCATGGTTGCTAACCATTAATTTTGAGCCGATGCTCCACTAAAACGGCCCAAAGACCATGAGCCGAAGCTCCACAAAAACGGCCCGAAGACCATGGGTCGCTACCCCACCAAGCCGAAGCTCCACTAAAAGCGGGGTTTAGTTTCCCTCGTAGACAAAGAGACATCGCACATTGCTAGTCTAAATCACAAATTGATCATCATTGATCCGTAAGTGTAAATTACACTAAGCTAGTAAATAAATGAGTTTAGCTTCATGTCCCATAACAAATAGCTTAACTTAATTATTTACAAACAAATTATAGACTTCCACTCGAGGTTAAGTGTCAATTACACTAAGCTAGCAAATATATGAGTTTAGCTTCATGTCCCATAACCACTAGCTTAACTTAAATATTTACGAACAAATTGTAGATCTCCACTCGAAAATTGTCACAAGAGATCCAATCGAACAAGTCCAAGAATTAACCGACGAAGTAAACGCAAGCGTTTCATACCACTTGTTTTACTAAGCCATTTAATTAGATTTCTCATACGAGTGATGTAAAGATTTGTATATACTAATAGATTGAAAAAGGTTTTAGATAACGAGCTTTGTAATTGAAAATAGAGTTGAAATCGTTTTGATGAAAGAGTTTTGATATTTACTACTAGTATTAAAACCTTTATATTTTTAAAGTGACAAATCACAAAAATGATTGTAGGAATAATCAATCATCAAAATTCACATACGAAGACGTGAATCAAATCCAAAGAAATCGATACCGAATCCACCAAAGTGGATATACCCAAAAATTTCTAAAATAGAAGCTATCAAAGTCGACAAAGGTGATTACAACTAATTGGAGAAGAAGAATCGATTAAAGATTGGAAAACAAAGCAAATTGAGCATAAATAGGCAAAACAGGCAAAATAGGAGCAGGTCAGTCGACTGACTGCAAATGTCCAGTCGACTGAACCAGAAACTTGAAATTTTGATTTCCTGCAGTCAGTGGACTGACTACAGTGGCCAGTCGACTGATTGCGGGAAACAGAGAATCCTTGTCTCTGAAAATAGCGCCTGGAATGCTCATGAGCTACAGCCAGTCGACTGGCTGCAAATGTCAGTCGACTGAATGGCACTGGGGCAAATTTCCAGCCTATCAATTGAAGAGGAAACTCTTCCAAAATGCAACCGAACGAGCAATGGCGCTAGGGGTTTATGCCAATCGACAACCCGGCCTTATAGGCTCTTCGATACACCACTAAAAGCATGATCAAACATCAAAGTTATGATTTTTAAAGATTTGGCTTCAAACACTAAAAATTGAACTATTCACAAAACTAATCCAAATCAAAAGCAATTGCACATGAATAAGTGTTAGGAATTAATACCTAACAATCAAAGATAGTTATAGACAAAGATGTGAGATGAAAATCTCACCTTTTGTACAAAACAAGGATGAAGAAGCTATAGAGCAAGGCAAGAACAATCACTCTTTAATTCTAACACAAGAAGCTTAAATCTAAGTTTAATAGAAAAACATTTCCTATGTTAGGGTTTAGGAACTTCTGAAATTGAAGTTAGAATGAGTTGGAGAAGAAGAAGAGGATGCTTACCAATAGCTTCTCTTAGAATTTGGAGCTAGAGCTTGGATTTTGCAAATGAACTAGGGCTTGGAGTTTCTATTTCCCATTCCATTCCCCCATTTTTGATGAAGCTTGAGTAGTAGGAAAAGTTATGAAGTAATGAGAAGGAGAGGGGGTGGAACTAGGGTCTTAAGATAGAACATTGGGCTGAAATCCAAACTCAAACCCAAAGTGAAAAAGTAGCAAAATTATACCAACTCCAAACATATAGAAGTTTATACTCAAAAAAGTCGCAAACGACATTTTGAACTCAATGGAAGTGGTCTCGAGTTCTAATTCGATCGTTTGCAAAAAGTAGCTTTTTAGACTACAATCCGTCTAACGATGCTACATTTAATAAAATATTTAAATACACAATCGTAAAATATGCAGGTTGTTACAGGTGGGTTGGACAAAAGTCTAGTGAATGAGTTACATCATTAACAAATGGTGATAACATGGAGTTGAATTCATTTGTAACCTATATGACCTGAGATGTCCTACTTAGTTTTGTAAACTGCCTATTAGGGTTGATTTCATTAACTTAAGGAACTATAGCTCTAAATACACCAACACATAACATCTTATGAAGGTTGATTGCTCCTTCCTCCACATATTATGCCTGGACCAAATCAACTACTACCCTATCTTCCTATGGTAGGGGAAAACGGAAGGAGTGGGCCAGAAATAAGTCTAGTAAATGAGTTACATCATTAACAAATGGTGATAACAAAAAATTGACTTCATTTATAATCTATATGACCTAAGGTGTTTTACTTGATTTTGTAAATTACTTACTAGGGTTGATTTCATTAACTTAAGGAATTATAGCTCTAAATACACCAACACATAACATCTTGTGAAGGTTTACACTTAGGGTCGAACAACTAATAGAACCCAAATCAACGACAGATCAGACAAATAACCTCTAGCACCATCCCGAACATAGGATCACATATACAATTTAGCGATTAATTCCTAAACTACGACTACATGTATCTTATTATGCATTAAGGTGGAGCTTGTAACGCCAATTCGAGTCTTTGATGTCTTAGGTTCAATTGCATCCTTACCTACTTTCAGTGGTAACATAATGCCACTTATGGCATCACATCGAGTATCCACCAACAACACAGTATCACATCCTCATCATCGTGCATACAAAGGAAACTCCATTAGTGCCCAGCCATACTATTCTCCATGCATCATCGTCAGTGTTTCATGTACATCATAGAACCCTAATGAGTGCAATTTGTGATAAAATCACCCCAATCGAAGATCAATCCCACTGAATAAATAGTGTCTAGGTCTCATTGTACGCATACACCTTTGTCCAGTTCCGTAACATCCAAGATCTCAGACATAGAAAGCTAATTCCCCTACTATTACTAGCATTCAAGTGTGTATGTGCATGTGTTTTATAATACAAATAAACTTATAACTTGGGCCTTAGGCCAAGGTTTAGATTATGCCTGAAAAGTAATAATCAATCGACCTTTGGTCACTAGAGCGATCAACCAGCCCTAGCAAGCCTATCGTCCGATCGTAGTTCCTTTATTTTTTTAGTTTAATTAGTGTATTATCTTTTAATTACAATTATTAATTTCAATAAACCCTAATATGTAATATACAACTTATAATTTTCTACAGCTATTAGATAGACATTAAATTAAACAACTTTGGATCAAATAAGATATAACAAAATCAATTATACATATATCCTCATCCTTATATTAATTATAAACCACTCACCACTAAGGGATTCCTCTTCTGATTTGATTTGATCTCACTATTTCTCTCCTTTGTTGATTTATTTTCCATCTCCCTTTCTCTTTTATTTTGATTCTCTCTCTCCACTTTTGATTTGATGCGTATTCTTTTTTTTATCAACAAAATTTTTAGGAAGAGAATAGGAAATGTTTTAAAATTTTTGAGTAACAAGAATAAGAAGAAGATGGAGGCTAGGTTTTCTAAAATGAAAAGGATGGGGTTTGGCTATGCATTTATAGTTGAAAACTAGGCTCTGAAAAATTATGTTTTTATCCATAAATTATTTATCTTTTAAGTGTACTACAAATTTATTTCCTTTTCTTTTTGATTGAAGAAGGTAACCCCTTTAATATCATCAATAGCCATTTAGTTAAATTTATTATCCATCACTTAAGTATTTACCTTCAATATTTGCACCTTTGTTGTCATTAAATATGGTAGAGAATCTTATATTTGTATTCAAAAGTACATGTGTATGTATATATGTATGTTTATTTGAATTGTAATTATAGATGGAAATTAAGTGAAGTCTATTTCTAGAAAAACCATTCCTTCATTCATATCCTCTTATTGTTACCTACATATAAAGCTCTTTCCTTTTTTCTTTGTTAATATAACGGTGACATTACCTTAATTAATGCTACTAATTATGATTTAAATCAATTAACCATAATTTAAATGGATTTCAATAATTATAATTTTACTTAACATACTTAGTTGATATTCTATATATCTATGTGTGTGTATTTATTTGTTTATATTAACCGAAAATCATATCTCTTACAAATTAATTGGTGTTAAAGTTTCCACATCAAACCGATTCGATTAATTATAGTTCCAATCAATTTCACTAATTGGTATCCTATATATGTATGTGTATGTGTGTATCTTTGTGTGTGCGGGTGCATGCGTGCGTGTGCGCACGTGAGTGTATGTATATTTGATATCCCGGAATTTCAAGGAATTTAAAATGTGATAATCTCTTAATTAATTAATTAAAATTGGAAAAAATTGTTATTTTAAACAATAATAAATATGACGAGTTGTTTTTAAATATAGCTATAAATATGATGTGTTAGCATATTAATAATGGTAGAGACAAGTGTCACACATTTTAAACATTTTTCTTTAATTTTAAATAAACCATACACTAGTTTATATAAACATTCATCTTCCCTTTCTATTTCTTTTCTAATCTCATTTTAAAAACCTGAAACACTCCTCGGATCAAAATACAAAACCTTTAAAACATTTTCAAAACCTCGTAAACCAAAAAACAACTCAAGTTCATATATGCAGTAAACAATTTCCTCTCCTCAATCCCAGATCTGAAAACAAATTCAGGTCTGCAACCATCTCAAACCTATAATTCATCTCCTCTAAAAACAAATGCAAACCAGAAGATCATCAAACCTGTAATCTTTTCAAGCCTGTAACCAAGATTTCAGTTCTGTTCAAACTGAAACCATCTCAAACAAAAAGCCTGTAATAAGATTTTCTAGCAAGGTTCAATTTTAAATTGCAACCTAGAAAGCATTTTGAATGCCTGGGTCGTTTTTCAAAATTGCACCTTGGAATCAAGTTTTGAATCATCATGTTCTAGACTAGTTCATTTTCAAAGCTTTAGTTTTCCTGTGTGTTAATCAAAGCAATGCAAAAAAATTCAGTTTTGAAGTTTTAAGTGTTCAAAGCTTTTAGAAATCAAATATCAACAGAAGTTTAAAAAATTTCAAAAGCTTCAGTTTTCATCCAATTTCAAAAGCTCTTTGCATTTTTAAAAGTTGAGTAAACCTTTAAATTAAAAGTTTAAGTAGATGACTGATTGTTGCTTATGAAATCTCTGTGATGATGATGCCTGCATGTGTATAAATAAGTGTAAAATTCCGTATATATGATTGTATTCATGGGTGCATGTCTGTTATATTCATGAGCTTCTCTGTTTTATATTACAGAGTTTAAATTTAATTCATTCCACTTTCTTCTCCTCTGATCTTTGTTAGGCCATAGTTTTCAAACCAATTAAGTTTGTTTAAACTTAAACTTGGATCTAAAAATAGTATAAACATGTTTATATATATAAATTATTTGGAAATCAAGATTTACAGCAAAAAAAATATAAACATGTTAAAAACCAAGTGTTGCAATTCTCTGATTCAAGTATATAACTTGAATCGGCCTGGGTAAACATGATTTTTAAGATGAAATTTATGATTTTTAGATTAGAATCGAGTGTGAATTTTGGAGGTAACCAGAACATGGTTTTCGAGAATATTCTGGTGGCCGGAGGGATTTTGGCAGTTGGGGTTTCGACTGGAGGTGGAGGATGGTTCGATGAGGTTGGGAAAAATGGACTGTGGGGTGCCTGATGGTCATGGCGACCGCGGCAAGTGGATTTTGGTTCTAAACCTAATTTGGTTGAACTGGGAAAATGGGTTCACTATTTCTTCTCTGGTGCATCGAGTTCGATGGGATTTTAGAGGTAGGTTTGTGGATGAACGGAGGTGGAGTGGACGGGGTAGCACGTCATCTGATGGTCAGAGGCGCGGGTTTGAGGTGGATTTGGCCTGGGGGTTTGGTTCCAGTTTTAACTGGACTACTCGATTTTTGATCGAGGCTTGTTTTTGGGATTTGATGATCGGAGTGGGATGCTGCGACGTAGGGTGGCGTGCCAAAGGGTTCGTCGAAGGTCGGAGATGGCTCCGGCGATGGTGCATGTGTACGAGGGGATTTTGGTGTCAATGGGATTATGGTGGTTGTGATGGAAGTTGACTCGAAGTATATTTCGGGTTTTTGGAATGAAGATTCGAGGATGGACTCGGGTACGTTTCGAGTGGTTCCAGAGGGTTTTATTTCTAGGTTTTTAAAAATTTAAAACTAAAACTAAATTTGAAATGAAAGAGAAATCAGGTTAGACCTGAGTGGATTTCGAGTTTGACCCGATGCATGTGTCGAGTAGTTTTTTTAAAAAAGGTTTTAAAATCTTAGTTTTGAAATGTAAACTTTAATTCTGTTTAAATCTTCTTATATAAATTTACTTTATATAAAATAAATATTTTCTTTAACAATTTGTTAAGAGGTTTTGAAATTTGTTTAACTTAAATTTTATTAAGTAAAATTTTAAGTTAATTTAAAAGTTGAGTTAGAAATGAAATTGTAAAGGTATTTGTAAAAGCAAGTTTTAAATTCAAATTTGAAACTAGTTTTAAAAACTATTACTTGATAATATTTTAAGTATTTAAAGGAAGTTTTGTTAACTTTAATATATCAGTTAATAATTATTTTAAAACTTAATTACTGATTTAGTTAAGTAAAATTAATTACTAAGATAAAATGTTTTTCATGATAATTAAATCATTAATTAAGATAATGTTTTATCTTAAAATAATTAGGGTTTTTAATGTCTTGAAATTAATTAAGTTAATTAAGAGAAATTAAGTATAAGTAATTACTTATGTAATGATGATTAAAGAATTAATTAAGGAATTACGCAAGAGTAATTAACTAATTTAATTCATTTATTTAATAATTAAGGGTTATAAGTTAATTAATTAGAGGTTAATTGATTTATAATTAAGTATAATTTATTAGATAATTAGAGATTACTAATTAATGATTAGAGAATAATTAATTAATTAAGGTTAATTAATTAGTAATTAGAGATTAATTAATTAGTAATTAGAGATTAATTAACTTATAAGTAAAAAGTACTTAATTTGCAATTAAGTTTTATTAATTAATAATTAGGCTTTATTAATTAATAAATAATAAATTATTAATCTATAATTAAAATTAATTAAGGATTAATTAACTGTTATTTAGCGTTAATTAATTGTTATTAAGGATTGATTAACTGATTTGTTATGGATTAATAAATTGGTTATTTAGTTTTATTAATTGATAATTAAGGTTTATTAATTAATAATTAAAGAATAATTAATCTGTAATTAAAGATTAATTTATTTATTTAAAGAGGTAATTAAGGGATGAATTACCCAATTGTAATTAATCAAATGAATGTGATTAATTAATTGGTTGATTAATTAAGATAATCTTGATGATTGATTAAGTATGAATACTTAATGAGATTAAATAGGGCAATTACTTAGGGTAAGTAATTAATGTATAATTACTGGGATGTAATTAATTAAAGGGGAATTACTTAATGGGAAGTAATTAAAGGATATTACTTAGTAGAAGTAATTAAGGGTCAATTACTTGGTGTAATTAATCAAAGGATTAATATAATTAATTAAGGAGTTAATTAATTAAGGTAAGTAATTACAGGATGGTAATTACTATTTATGATTCATTAAAGTTGATTAATGGAAGTAACTAATTAAGGATCATTAATTAATGTAATTAATGAGAGTAATTAAGGATTGATAAATTAAGATTAATTAATCAATAATAAGTGATTATAAGGTAATTAATTAATTGTAATTAATTAAGGATTAATGTAATTAATTATAGTTGATGAAGTAATTAAAGGCTAATTACTATAAATGGTTAAGAATAATTAATTTTGTAATTAATTAAGGTTTAATTACTTAATGTAATTAAAGGATAATTAATCAAGGGTGATGAAGATGATCAATTAATTGGTTTGTAATTAACTAATGGCTATGTAAGCAAGATTTATTATGATGAAAGTAATTAATTTAATTTATTTTAAATTAATTAGAGATGAAGTAATTAATTTAATTTATTTTAAATTAATTATAGATGGTGTGATTAATAGATCATTGCTTATGGATGGCTGATTGATATTGAATGCCTTGATTGTCTGATATCTCTGATGAGATATGTGTGATACGTGATATGAGATGATTTGGTTGAACGGTGATGATATGAATTATCTATCTCTCTATACGCGAATTATATATCTGTGTGAATATAAATAATGATTTGAATTGAATTGTTTTAACTTTAAACAACTTGGACCTAAATGATGGCGTTTTGGATTTTGATGAGACCGGGATCGGGTTTCCAATTTTGGATATCCGAAAACCACATCGATCCAAATTAATGATAGTTCATAAATCTCAAATGAAGATGAATATTCTGAGTGCAAGGGTTATTGTCATTAACTCCGAGGGTGATTCCAAAATGAGTGTAACGAGATAATGCCTTCGGTTTCGTTTGAACCTGAAACGAACTTGTATGGATTGAATGCTTTCTGAACATCGTCAGTTGGACGATGAGCATTCTAAGATAGATGTGTTCTATAAAGGTAATCATAGACTCAAGCCTCATCAACCGAGAATAGCTAAAACAGGGGAGATGCAGCGCGGTTAAGTTGGTAGCACCCAAGTAGGATGAGATTTACCCCTGTCTAAAGTACCTTTTTATTCGGCTGTGTGGGCTGTTGCTAGCTACAACTGTGGAGTTTTCTTATTCGGGACTGTCTAGTAAGGGATGGTTCTGGCCTTGTGTTGTAGGGGATTTAGGGTGGATCCTCGGTACGGTGATCTAGGCCCCGTACTGTGACGGACGGTACCCCAGTAGCCCTGCCATTGATGGAAATCCATTCTTCCTAAGTGCCCTTACGGTTTTGATTGTATTGCCCACTTTGTGGCTAGTAGCTGGAATTTAATCATGTAACAACTTTAGCTATTTCTTATTTATTTAAAAACACTAGACCCTATTATAATATCGTCAAATTTCCTATCAAAGTTTTGGTTAGCGTAAGGTAAAAACTTACCCATATTTATGTATGGGGAGTCTTACGTGATACCTTTTCTGTCAAAAGGTTTTTCAAAGTTAAACAACTTTAACCCGTTTACTCACACCAGACCATGTCTAACCCAGGGTTTATTTTAGTTTTTCTTAAACTCTTGGGTACTCAAATTTTTACGAGTAGCCAAGGGATTCAGTTTAGGTTTGACGAATTCTGGAGGAGACATGGAGGAGGAAGCTTCAGCGTTTATAGAAATACAGTGGTTCTGCTGTGTTGATCTCTGTGCTGATCTGTATTGTATATTGAGTTGTATAACTAGACAGGTGCTTATAACTGTCTAGTATGTATTGTATAAGCTGTTTAACTCTGATGTATGATACTATGTAATATCTATGTGATTAATATAATTTATTCGCTCCACTGTTGAGATTCTGATGTTGTTTCTTTCTTTCTTCTCTATCTTTTCCCTTCTCTACCGCTTTCTTTCTTAATAATGATGTGCCTTTCTGTATAGAAAAAGGCGGCTCATTTCATTTGGTATCAGAGTGATAGGTTGAGTGAATACCTAGGCTCTGGAGTGGTGTCTATCTTGAGAGAGCGTATTTGTACTTTTTATATAACTAATACATCTATTCTACCTATTTGTTGGATTACCTGTTTAGGATTTTCCAATGTGAGTTCTAAAGTAGATGGGGTAGTGGTGTGCGTAGCACGACTACCAATGAAAGAAGTCTGAGTGTCGCTGTTGGAAGTGTGTCTGTCGAGACTGTAGACCTAATACTGTCCCGTGTGAGCTTTTGTAACGACCCAATTTCTCGACGCCCGAAAGTCGACATCGATACGTCCACTATATCAAATGCCACATAGTCGAGTGCCCAAAAACCGAACCGTTAGGTTTAAAGAAGAAGAAGATAGGAGAAGAAACAGAAACAATAAACAGAATCTCACATTTCGTAGCGGAACAATATACAATAGATAAATAATCCTTAAAACAAAGAAATATATCAGTTATTACATTACATCACATTACATTATCAGAGTTTACAACAACAAACAACGGAAAAGAAATATTATATATATAAGTGGTACGCCTCGCCATCCAGCTCCAACTCCTGATTTCCACAGCAACTTCTTGACTTTGCTCCTGAATAATGGCTAACCTGACTCTAGGCTGCCCGTGTGGAAAATTGTGGGCATCCAAAGTTTAGAAAGGGAACAATAAACTCCAGGTCAGTCATGGGACTGGTGTGAGATCTTAAAAACAGCTATTTTCACAAAGAAAATAAAAGAAATTCGCTATGTTTTTTGAAAAATGAAACTACCATAAGGCCTCCCACCGCACACACAATCCGAACGCAGATTTGGAGGAGATTTCTCCTTATGATAGTCAAACATGCTTAATACGCAAAATCCTTTGACATTATCATTATTGGTGCATAGTGTGGAAAACATTTCGAAAGTATAATATTAATCTTAGCCAGTATAGGCATTTCGCACTTATGCCTACTATAGCTACGATGTTCAATAGTAGGTTACCGCCACATTCCACGGCATGTTATACAACTAAAACCGTACAGGGCGTATATTGTTTCTTTAGATTTCCAACAAATGTCCACGCTAAGGAACTTCCAACTACCACATGGGTACACCTCTGGAGGGACGTCCCGAGAACCTACCCGAATCTCTACCAACACAAAGCCGGGTAACATCTGTAACTAGGTGACTACTACTCGAGTACGCCATCCTACGGTCCTTTGCGACCTTTATCTGAGGATCCTCTACACCAACAACCACAAAGAAAAGTATTTGCAGTAACCACAAAGGTTAAATATCAGGGCTCCATACCTGACACCACCCTTTTCCAGAACGAAATGACATACCCTAAAGGGCGCGACCCTCATAACCTTGCCGCATCTTTCCTGTTTTAACCATTTTCGGGGTGCGAGGTCCGATGAGGTCTCGTCCACAAATCTACACTTTTCACAAATTCATGCTTTGATCAACAAATTATCAGCAGCACTTCGTATGCCACATTACCAAATTGGGAGTGTATCATTAGTAATCATCAACTACATTACCTCTGAGCTCGTACGTCTCGGAGAAGGGTGTTAAGCTAAGAGAACAAATTCTTTGCCACCAACAGAAATGTATTTAATAGAAACCATCTTTACATCTCAAAATGTATCATCAGATACACATCCATACAAGTTCGTTCCGGGATTGAATGGAACCGACGGCACTTCCAAAGAAGCCCTTGCAAATCCAGATATTCACTAGTCACGTCCGGAATCCCCATCACAAAGGTGATAAAATCTTTATACTGGAGCAACCCGGTGCAGAGACATTCGACAGGTAATCCATTCGCTTTCGAAAATACCCGGCCTTCAACGCCATCTTCAAATGCAATCCCAATTCGTCGTATCATTATTTGGAATGGGTTTTATGACACAAAGTCCTCTCACGGCTAATCCGAATAATGAGCGCATATTTTTAAAAATAAGTGTTCATTCAGATTTCAAACATATCACAACCATTTTCACTTTGATCTAATAAAAGATCCATTACAATCACAAAGGTTCGATGTTGTTTTCGAATATCCATTTGGAATTCGACCCCCGGTCGCATCGAAATTCAAATGTCATTTAAAAGCCAATATTGATAGTCGGTTATTTGACTATCAATCAACATTCACAACAAACACCAAGATTTAAATAATTTTTCCCCAATTATTTATTTCCAAAATATCTTCGCAAGATATATTTTTAACACCTCATCATTTTGAAAATCAAATTTCAAATCAATTCCAATCCTTTGAAACAAGTTTCAAAATTTTTTTTCCCACAATTTAAAAATAAACTAATGTTTATTTTAAAACAAATTTCCCTTTCCCTTATAAATTTCCATTGTGAATTTACATTTCCAATTATCAACTAGTATATGATTTTTTAAATCGATTTCCAAATATTCATTTTCAGTCACCAAACCAAATTCCAAATTGATTTGCAAATTAGTTTCAAATACCGAATCAATTTCCCTTCAAACACCAAATCAATTTTCATATTGATTTCCTAAAATTTATTTCAATTACCAAATCAATTCGAATTTGATTTCTAAAATTGTTTCAAACACCAAATTAATTTTCGAATTTAATTTATAAGTTTATGTCCTTTAAAATAAATTCATTTATCTCTTTCAAACTATTAAAATCCGAATTTTAATAAATCCTTTAATTATAAGCTGTATATCTCAAAACCCATTTAATAAAACAGGTAAATAGACACAAGGAAGAAGTTGTAAAAAAATTTAGTCTAAGGGACAACAAGTTTGCTTTTTAGCCTGAAGGACACTTTTTAGTGTAAACTGAAAATGATAGTTACAACTATCATTCTGTGATTTACAGTAAAAAATGTCCTTCATCCTAAAAAACAAACTTCTTGCCTCTGAAACTAAATTTTTTTCTAACTTTTTCCTTTAGCCTAAAAACCCCTTAATAAAATCTTTCCCTCCCTATTTTGGAATTAATTCGATCGAATTTTTAAAATCAACTTTAATATTTTAATCGTAACGGTCTAGGCTTTTCTACTTTAATTTCTAAAATCCAATTATATTTATTTCTGGTATTCTATGATACCGAAAATATATTCGGCTAAACTATAGCCTTCAACAATTTTCACCACAAATATAACCACACAGAGATTATAAATAAATCAACACACAACATATGAATCAAATTCAAATGTTTGAGGAATCCAGTTGGATCTGTCCAACCTGTTTCCTTGCATCCACAGATGTTAGCACAACAAATAAATACCCATTCAAATTCGAGGTGGAATATCGCGGTATATGGGATTTATAAAAAATATCTTCCGCTATTATGCAGCGCATATGGTCTCATCTGCTATATAATGCGAAAAATCAACTCCAGATACACATATAATACCAATTCCACTTCAAGGTGGAATATCGTGGTATATGGGTTTACATATAATAACCTCCGCTATTATGCGACGCATAAGGTCTATTTCAAATCAACTGATAACAACTATTATTCAAGCACACAATCAACAATTTTAAATCTGACTATTTAAAATTAAATCAGAAAATTTTGATTGAGTGAGAAGATCTTACCTTTAATTTGCAATCCATTCCAACTCATTTCCAGCTTGTTTTCTCGATTTATAGACCTTGTATAAATATTGGATGGTTTTATTAATACTCGAGCAAATCGAATAATTAACCCCATTTAAAAATTTACTTAACTAAACTATTTGAGTTGAAATTAACTTTTGAAAATAAATTTCTAAGTCAAGACATTTTCAAAAATTCTAGCTTTAAAATTTCAACTTCAGTAATTATCAAATCTATTTGCACGTATATTTCCATATCCTTTTCTATTATATGTACATGCATCATATCAAACAAAAATTGTTTTGTATCTACTATAAATTAAAATCCTATCTGTAAATTTCTATGATTACAAATATGGATATATATGTGTGTGTGTGTTCATAAATATATTATACCTTTTAAAATTTTAATTTAAAACAGAAATTACAATACCTTACTGATGTTTGCGAAATCCAGGCCCAGACCCGAATCCCTAGCCCTAAACGAAAACCTCTGACCGTGATCAGCAAATCGATCGCCTCTATACATGCGCGCCCCTTCGGCCTTCACTGCCGTCGCCAGCACACGCGACTTTCCTCCTGCTTGAATTCACGACATCGAGCTCGAGATTGCTGCCACCATTGATTGACTCGCGATGCGTGCGCCGCCGATCGAACGTGATGACTTCGTTCCCCCATCTCGCGACTTAACAACGCCTTCAAATTGAACTCGCATGATTCGATTCGACTTCGACAAAAATTTAGGGCTGGCTCAAGGAACGAAAACAGAAGCGACCATTGATTTGATTTTTGAATCGTTTTGAACGATAGAAGAAAAGGAAGCTCGGTTGAATTAGAAAGAGGAGACAGAGATTTGCGATTTTTTTTCCAAATCGATATGAAAATTTGGATCGGCCATGGATTTGGCTTTCTCGAACGAACGATTTTGATTTTTTTGAAAGAGTACGCGGCCATTGTTGTTATCTCCTCTGATGGGAGACATAATTTGATATTAGCGTGCTCGAATCAACAAGCAATAGTGTTTTGAATGGAAAGGAAAAATGCTGATGCGATATAATTTCAACTGCAGCTGACTAGTATAAATATTCAGCTTAAATTCAAATTCAAACCATTCGATAAATGCAACTTAAAAACTTGACCTCATATTTTGGCATGCCGCTAGGCGTTTATAATGTTATACACCTATTCCGAACACAATGGAAAAGGTTCTGAGTTCAAATTCGATCGTATGGAGAAGATAGCTTTTTAAACCAGTTAAAATATCAAATTTTCAATTCAAATTCAGCGCGTTTGCATATCGTACGATCGCACAACAACTACGAATGCTATGGAAATTGAAATCCGATAATAATACAATATTATGGATCCATTGAAACTAGTATCGTCGAATTCTGAGACTGTGCCTCAGAAGGCTATTTTTAAATATCGATTTAAACGATATGAATTCAAAACTGAAAAAAGAATTTCCAAATTCAATTCTGAATCTTCCATTATCTTTAGTATTATCAATATGAATTTTACAAGCCTTTGAAATATTTTAGTCAGCTTAAAACTGAAGATTCAACTTTTTATCCAACTTCAATAAATTAATTTAATTTAATAATTAAATTACCCAATAAATAGTGATTTTATAAATTCAAGTTAAACCATCATTCAAATATTTAAAATTAATTAAATATTTTTAATTTCAAACGTTCAAAATTCTAGGTCGTCACGTTCTTCCCCCTTAAAAAAATTTCATCTCGAAATTACTAGTTAAGAAGAATGCCCAAAACCCATTAACTTATTAAAAATCCACTTAGAGAAAATTTTATATTCGCCTATTTCAAAACCTTCAACTTCGATCAAAACAATAGTTTTCCCTTTTCTAGTTCAATTCCTACGTTTTCAATGCAATTTAGAAATCGGCTTTTCGTTAACAAAAAGTTTTCAAATTTTTCAAAAAAATATCTAACTCCCAAAATTTCCGAATTTTTTTGGTAGAGTCTCCCTTTTACGAAGGAGCTTTTGCAATTTGACAAGGGAGATAAATATATATACATCGACACACCCGGTCGGAAAAACAAGAAAATCAAAAACATTTCATATTTCCTATTTTTTTTATTGCGTAGGCGTACCTTTATTATCATTTTTAAGCAAAGCGGTTTATTATTAGCATTTTAGCATGACCAAATCCAGCCAAATGGCCTCCCTGTACCTGTACTTACTCAATTTAAACACATAAGTGACATATATAGGAAATTCAATTACATTTCACTTATTTTTGATAATAAACACATAGTTTTCATAAGCAATGCACTCAGAAAAATTCCCATAAGCAATTTATAAGGTTCCAATACAAATTTAATTTCTTACAACCACATTCCATACCATTTCTATTCAATTCAAGCGATTTACAATTCACTTTCTTTCATTCAATTCATTTTTTAAACAAAACGAACTCATATCCATTTCAATTGATTCAAAAATCAATTTTATTGGATTTCATTAACTCATAGAATTTTATGCAATCTCGTTTGCGTCAAACGACAACCATTGCTATGCAAATTCGGCGATATTCACTAAATAGAATATCCAATCTAGTTTATAAATAATTTAAATTGATACCAACTCAATTTACTCTTTATTCTATTTCATTTCCAATTGATTCCATTCATTTCATTTTGCATTCCATATTTACATTCATTTTGATGCATTAATATACAAAAATCTATGCTTAGCATCCATTTTATAAACCTCATTTATGTATATTCAACAAACCAAGTATGCATTCACTATGCAATTATAGCTTACAAAACAACTATACTTGGCATAAATTTTCAAAACCAAGTTTTCTTTTTTATTGACATTCAAAATTCACATCATATTAATTCAATAGTTCATTGTCAATATTTATATTTGCATTTTTAGTTCTAATCCATTCATTTGCATTTCATTAATCAAACAAGTTTCATTCACAACCATTCCATAAAACTTGACAACAATCATTTCACAATTTTACTTAAGTCGAGCTTTTATTCAATATTTACTTAAGTTATTTCAATTCAAAACTCAAATTTATTTTTCCTTGTAATACTTCCAAACTTAAATCCTTGATTTGATTTTCATTTATCAAATCCATTCCATCGACTAATTTAATTAAATTAGTTTTACTCACTTATCCATTTTAAATTTCAACTTTCCATTCTCAATTCATCTCGAATTTATTTTATCAATAACAAGGAAATTTTCAATTTATTTCTACTTACTTGAATTTATCTGCAAATTTAACTCACAATTGAATTTTAATTTAACTAATTCAACTTTCCTATTTCATGAATTAATTAATTATCATATTAGTTTACTTGAATCCAATCCATTTTATTTTTAATTTCCCAAAGTTTGGATTTTTATTCAACTTGATCCAAATCAAATCTCATTCCATTTTTCAATTCCAATTCATTTACTCACAAATATTAACTCATTTGTTAATTCACAAATTTATTCCACACTTACTTTTATTTATCCCTTTTCAATTTGAATCTTATTCCAATCAAATTTCAAATGTTTTTTATGAGTTATAAAACTTATTTAGATATCGTAACATTTTAAAGATTTCCAGAGTCTTTTTAACAATTACTCACATTTCAAAACCAACTTTGAAATCAATTATGTCCCTTCAAAATATTTTTTCAAATATTTTTAAATTTCAAACCCCACCAGATTTCATATCCAACTCAAAAATACTTCTCAAATAATTATTTTCCAGACTTTTG
Source organism: Allium cepa (assembly GCA_030765085.1). Taxonomy (NCBI): domain Eukaryota; kingdom Viridiplantae; phylum Streptophyta; class Magnoliopsida; order Asparagales; family Amaryllidaceae; genus Allium; species Allium cepa. Next base: position 243,322,216 of record CM060942.1, read on the forward strand.
GAAACCATTTGCAAATTAAATAAATTTAATCTTTTGAAATTTCAATCCAAATCCTTTAATCTATATTTCAAAGATTACTCTGGCATCTCATTTCAATTTATAAAACTCATTTATACATTTACATTACCAATTCCATTCCATTAATGAATTTTATTCCAAATTATAAATCGCATTTACAATTTACATTAACAAATCTCATTTGTATATGAATTCATTCCTTTATCCTTTCAATTCATATTTATAAATTTCATTTGTTAAATGAATTTATCTCCAAATCTTTGGTTATACCATTATTTCTTATTAAATTTGCATACAATAATGATGATAATTCAATATCATCACTTCCTAACAACAAGCAACCATATAATATAAAAATTTACAGATAATCATTTCTTTTATATACAAAAATAGTTTTGGGTAAAATTATTTCATTTACCCTATTTTAAAACAATACTGTGTCACTTTATCTAGTTTAAGAGTTTAGAAACCCCTATCGATACAGTTGGCCAGACTGCACCGACCATAATCTACAAACAATCAACTGATAAGTCAACACAATACAAAATAATTTTATATTCACTAACAAATACATGCTCATATCTATTATTATACTCACACTCATTCTAGAGTACTACTGACTCTATCTCTAATGAGCAACACCCAACAGAGCCAGGGTTATCGCTTAACCAATTGCTCTGATACCACATTTGTAACGACCTAATTTCTCGACGCCCGAAAGTCAACATCGATACGTCCACTGTATCAAATGCCGCACAGTCGTGTGCCCAAGAACTAAACTGTTAGCTTTAAAGAAGAAGAAGATAGGAGAAGAAACACAAACAATAAAAAGAATCTCACATTTTACAGCGGAACAATATACAATAGATAAATAATATTTGAAACAAAGAACTATATCAGTTATTACATTACATTATCAGAGTTTACAACAAAAAACAGCAGAAAAGAAATATTACATATATAAGTGGTATGCCTCGCCATCCAGCTCCAACTCCTAATTTCCACAGCAACTTCTTGACTTTGCTCCTAAATAACTGCAAACCTGAATCTAGGCTGCCCGTATGGAAAATTGTGGGCACCCAGAGTTTAGAAAGGGAACAATAAACTCCAGGTCAGTCGTGGGACTGGTGTGAGATCTTAAAAACAGCTATTTTCACAAAGAAAATAAATGAAATTCGCTAAGTTTTTTGGAAAATGAAACTATCATAAGGCCTCCCACCACACGCACAACGCAAATGCAGAATTGGAGGAGATTTCTCCTTATGACAGTCAAACATGCTTGGTACGCAAAATGCTTTGATATTATTATTATTGGTGCATAGTGTGGAAAACATTTTGAAAGTATAATATTAATCTTAGCCAGCATAGGCATTTCACACTTATTCCTACTATAGATACCATGTTCAATAGCAGGTTACCGCCACATTCCATGGCAGGTTATACAAGTAAAACCGTACAGGGCGCGTATTGTTTCTTTGGATTTCCAACAAATGGTCAGGCTAAGGAACTTCCTACTACCACATGGGTACGCCTCTGGAGGGACGTCCCGAGAACCTACCCGGATCTTTGCCAACACAAGGTCAGGTTACCTTTGTAACTAGGTAACTACTACTCGAGTATGCCATCATCTGGTCCTTTGGGACCTTTATCTGAGGATCCTCTACACCAACAACCACAAAGAAAAGTATTTGCAGTAACCACAAAGGTTAAATATCAGGGCTCCATACCTGACACCACCCTTTTCCAGAAGGAAATGACATACCCTAAAGGGCGCGACCCTTATAACCTTACCGCATCTTTCCTGTTTTGACCCTTTCCGGGGTGTGAGGTCCGCCGAGGTCTCGTCCACAAAGCTACACTTTTCACAAAGTCATGCTTTGATCAACAAATGATCAGCAGCACTTCGTATGCCACATTACCAAATTGGGAGTGTATCACTACTAACCATCAACTACATAACATCTAAGCTCGTACATCTTAGAGAAGGGTGTTAAGCTAAGAGAATAAATTCTCCTCTACCAACAGAAATGTAGTTGATGGAAACCATCTATACATCTCAAATTGTAACGTCAGACACACATCCATACAAGTCTGTTCCAGGATCGAATGGAACCGAAGGCACTTCCAAAGAAGCCCTTGCAAATCCGGATATTACCTTCTCATGTCCGAAATCCCCTTCACAAAGGAGATAAAATCTCTATACCGAAGCAACCCGGTGCAACCCGGTGCAGAGACAATCGGCATGTAATCCTTTTGCTTTCGAAAATACCCGGTCTTCAATACCATCTTCAAATGCAATCCAAATTCGTCGTATCATTATTCGGAATGGGTTTTATGACACAAAGTCCTCTCCCGGCTAATCCGAATAATGAGCGCTTATTTTTAAAAATAAGCGTTCATTCAGATTTCGAACATATCACAACAATTTCCACTTTGATCTAATAAAAGATCCAATACAATCATAAAGGTTCGATGTGGTTTTCGAATATCCATTTGGAATTCGACCCTCGGTCGCATCGAAATTCAAATGTCATTTAAAGGCCAATATTGATAGTCGGTTATTTGACTATCAATCAACATTCACAACAAACACCAAGATTTAAATAATTTTCCCCCAATTATTTATTTCCAAAATATCTTCGCAAGATATATTTTTAACACTTCATCACTTTGAATATCAAATTTCAAATCAATTCCCAGTCCTTTAAAACAAGTTTCAAAAAAAAATTCCCACACTTTAAAAATAAACTAATGTTTATTTTAAAACAAATTTCCCTTTCCCTTATAAATTTCCATTGTGAATTTACATTTCCAATTATCAACTGGTACACGATTTTTTAAATCAATTTCCAAATATTCATTTTCATTCACCAAACCAAATTCCAAATTGATTCCCAAATTTTTTTCAAACACCGAATCAATTCCCTTCGAATACCAAATCAATTTTCATATTGATTTCCCAAAATTTATTTCAATTACCAAACCAATTCTAATTTGATTTCCAAAATTGTTTCAAACACAAAATCAATTTTCGAATTTAATTTATAAATTTATTTCCTTTAAAATAAATTCTTGTTTCCCTTTCAAACTATTATAATCCAAATTCTAATACATCCTTTAACTATTAAGTAATATATCTCAAAACCCGTTTATTAAAATCTTTCCCACTATTTTGGAATTAATTCAATCGGACTTTTAAAATCAACTTTAATATTTTAATCGTAACGGTCTAGATTTTTTCTACTTTAATTTTCAAAATCCAATTATATTTATTTCTGGTATCCTACGATACCAAACATATATTCGGCTAAACTATGCCTTCAACGATTTTCACCACAAATATAATCACACGTAGGTTATAAATAAATCAACACACAATATATGAAACAAATTCAAATGTTTGAGGAATCCAGTTGGATCCCTCCAACCTATTTCCTTGCATCCATAGATGTTAGCACAACAATTAAATAGCCATTCCACTACGAGGTGGAATATCGCGGTATATGGGGTTTATAAAAAATATCATCTGCTATTATGCGGCGCATAGAGTCTCATCCGCTATATAATGCGGGAAATCAACTTCAAATACATATATAATACCAGTTCCACTTTAAGGTGAAATATCGCGGTATTTGGGTTTACATATAATAACCACCGCTATTATGTGACGCATAGAGTCTATTTCAAATCAACTGATAACAACTATCATTCAAGCACACAATCAACAATTTTAAATCTAACTATTTAAAATTAAATCATAAAAAATCTGATTAAGTGAGAAGATCTCACCTTTAATTTGCAATCCTTTCCAACTCATTTCCAGTTTGTTTTCTCGATTTATAGACCTTGTATAAATATTGGATGATTTTATTAATGCCCGAACAAATCGAATAATTAACCCCATTTAAAAATTTACTTAACTAATCTGTTCGAGTTGAAATTAAGTTTTGAAAATAAATTTCTAAGTCAAGACATTTTCAAAAATCCTAGCTTTAAAATTTCAACTTCAGTAATTATCAAATCTATTATATTTCTATATCCTTTTCTACTATATGCACATGCACCATATTAAATAAAAAATGTTTTGTATCTACTGTAAATTAAAATCCTATCTGTAAATTTCCGTGATTACAAATATGGATATACACACACACACACACACACACACACATATGGTCACAAATACATTATACCTTTTAAAATTTTAATTTAAAACAGAAATTACAATATCTTACCGACGTTTGCGAAATCCAGGCCCAGACCCGAATCCCTAGCCCTAAATGAAGTTTTGGATAATGAGTCTTTGGTATCTGTGGCAGCGGTGCAGCTCGAAATTGTTTTTTTGTGCTAGCTGGATGATCTTTTGGCTTTGAAGTGTCCTAGAGGTGAAGATTAGAACCAGTAGAGTGGACCCGTTTCTTCGATGGATTGGTCGAGGATAAGCTGTCCTAATTTGTAAAGAGAGAACAGTATCTGTGGATATTGGACTGGATAGGAACGCAAAAGTAACTTGTGGTGGTTTGAGTGTTCTCTCGAGTAATCTGTTCCTTGGGATTGAGGCATCTCTAGAGGATGTAGGAGTTAGAGTTGTCAGAGATTTTTCTGGATTTCATCAGGAAAGTCAGAAATTTGTCCGCATTGGAGATCGAGTTCCATATCGAGTTGGTTCATGGAGCTACTGGTAGTTCAGCCAGGTAGAAGGATGTCTCATAGAGTAAGGATTTGGTGAAGCAGCTCAGGATTCCGTAAAACTTCTGAGTTTTCTCTTTATGGATCTGTTGAATCATATTCTAGGATGTGCTATCTAGTCTGTGCTCGTGTTCATCGACGACATTCTCATCTATTCCGGATCAGAGTTGTGCAGCGGAAGAAAGGTGGCAGCTGTTCTAGAATGGAAGCAATCGGAAGTTGCAGTGTTTGGATTAGAGAGATTCTACATGATTTTGAGTGCTCATGTTTTATCTTTTTCGGATAACAGAAGTAAGTTTGAAGTCTTCTAATGATTATGGAATAGAGCTTGTGTATTTGATTTGGGTAGATCTTGAGAGGATATTTTTGTTGGATTGTTTTTGGTCCAGTTTGTTTCTAGAGGCATCAGCAAAAGTTGAGCTGATCAGAAAGGATGTAGGCAGACCAGGATCATCAGAAGAGTTTTGTGGTTAAAAGACGGAGGAATTTGGAATTCGAAGTTGGAGACTTTGTTCTTGTTGAGATTTTCTCCGGTCAATGGAGCAATAAGATTGGATAAAACTAGGAAGCTAGCTCCGAAGTATATTGAATTCTTCTGAGTTCTTGTAAGAAATAAGTGTTTGGCTTATAAGGGTTGAATTGCCAATTTGGAAGATTGGGATTCAATATATTTCACGTATCTCTGAGTGAGTACGTGTATGATCCATCACTGGTTGTGGAACCAATGGTTCAGGAGGATTTGGTTGTTGACTCAGTCTTGATTATGGTCAGATCTCTTATGTAGATGGTAGATCTAGATGTGTAGGAGCTTAGTAGCTTAGTAGTGTAGCTAGTTTGGATTCAGAAGAGCGAGTATTCCAGCATCTATACCTGAGAAACTCGGAATAATTTTAGGAAGCTTATCCGGATCAGTGTTCAGATAGCTAGAGTTGTTTGATAGAATAAATTGTTTGTTTGGATTAAATTGTTTGTTTGGTTGTGTATGGTTGATATGTATGCTTGAATTGGTTGAAATAAAATAAAAATTTTGGATTATCTTTTGTTTTAAATTCGAGGATGAAATTCTTTTAAGGGGGAGGAATGTGATATCTCGGAATGTCAAGGAAATTAAAATGTAATAATCTCTTAATTAATTAATTAAAATTGGTAAAAATTGTTATTTTAAACAATAATAAATACGATGAGTTGTTTATAAATATAGTTATAAGTAGATTTTAAAGTCGAATAACAATTTACAAATTTAATTTGCGTAATTTTATAAATTTGATTTTAAATAGACTTATTATTTTCAAATTTAATAAGTATGTTTAAATATATATATATATATATATATATTTAAGTTATTTTTAAATTGAATAATTATTTACAAATTTAATAATGTATTTATTTAAAACTGATATTTATTTGAATTTTATTTAAATTGGATTTTAAATTGAATTTGAATTTGAAATTGGGATTTAGATTTGAATTTAAAGGAAAATTATTTTAAAATTATTTTGAAAATAAAATATGGATAAGATTTTTATTTAAAATAAGTTTGTTTTATATCATTTTCTTTAAAGGAAATTTAATGATAGAAATTTGGAAAAGTATTTATTTGAGAGTAAATAAATACAAAAGGTTTGTGTTAACATTTAAATATGGATTAAATATATGCTATATATAATTTTGTTTAAAATATAATTGGTTTTCATTTAATTTTCTTTGAAAAGTTTTATTTATTTAAAATTATAAAAAAAGCATTTATAAATTAAGAAACATACTTATTAATTAACAAAATTAATTTCAAAAAAAGCTTTAAAATCTTTTAAAATGATAAAATAATAAATTAGGACAAGTGTTAAGTTATAAACCCCTTAAAATAACATGTGTTAGCATATTGATAATGGTAGGGACAAGTGTCACATATTTTAAACAATTTTCTTTAATTTTAAATAAACCATAAACTAGTTTATATAAACATTCATCTTCCCTTCCTATTTCTTTTCTAGTCTCATTTCAAAAACCTGAAACACTCCTCAAATCAAAATATAAAACCTATAAAACATTTTCAAAACCTTGTAAACTAGAAAACAACTCAAGTTCATATATGCAGTAAACAATTTCCTCCCCTCAATCCTAGATCTGAAAACAAATTCAAGTCTGCAACCATCTCAAACCTGTAATTCATCTCCCCTAAAAACAAATGCAAACCAGAAGATCAACAAACCTGTAATCTTTTCAAGCCTGTAACCAAGATTTCAGCTCTGATCAAACTCAAACCATCTCAAACAAAAAGCCCGTAATAAGGTTTTCTTGTAAAATTCAATTTCAAATTGCAACCTGGAAAGCATTTTCAATGCCTAGAACATTTTTCAAAACTGTAACTTGGAATCAAGCCTTGAATCATCATGTTCCAGACCAATTCATTTTCAAAGCTTCAGTTTTCCTGTGTGCTAATCAAAGCAATGCAAAGTTTTTTAGTTTTGAAGTTTCAAGTGTTCAAAGCCTTTAAAAATCAAATGTCAACAGAAGTTTACAAATTTTCAAAAGCTTCAGCTTTCATCCAGTATCAAAAGCTCTTTGCATTTTTAAAAGGTGAGCAAACCTTTATATTAAAATGTTTAAGTAGATGACTGATTATTGCTTATGAAATCTCTATGATGATGATGCCTGCATGTGTATAAATAAGTGTAGAATTCTTTATACATGATTTTATTCATGTGTGCATGTCTGTTATATTCATGATCTTCTCTGTTTTATATTACAGAGTTTAAATTTAATTCAAGTTCCACTTTCTTCTCTCTGATCTCTGTTAGGTTGTAGTTTTCAAACAAATTAAGTTTGTTTAAACTTGAACTTGGATCTAAAAATACTTTAAACATGTTTATATATATAAAGTATCTGGAAATCAAGATTTATAGTAAAAAAATATTAACATGTTAAAAACCAAGTGTTGCAATTCTCTGATTCAAGCGTACAACTTGAATCGGCTTGGGTAAACATAATTTTTAAGATGAAATTTATGATTTTTAGATTAGAATCGAGTGTGAATTTTGGAGGTAACCAGAACATGGTTTTCGAGAAAATTATGGTGGCTGGAGGGATTTTGGTAGTCGGGGTTTCTACTGGAGGTGGAGGATGGTTCGACGAGGTCGGGAAAAATGGATGGTGGGGTGCCTGATGGTCATGGCGACGGCGGCAAGTGGACTTAGGTTCTAAACCTAATTTGGTCAAACTGGGAAAATGGTTTCACTATTTCTTCTCTGGTGCATCGAGTTTGATGGGATTTTGGAGGTAGGTTCGTGGATGAACGAAGATGGAGTGGACGGGGTAGCGCGTCGTCTGATGGTCAGAGGCATGGGTTTGAGGTGGATTTGGCCTTGGGTTTTGGTTCTAGTTTTAACTAGACTACTTCATTTTTGATCGATGCTTGTTTTTGGGATTTGATGATCGGAGTGGGATGCTGCGACGTAGGGTGACGTGCCGAAGGGTTCGTCGAAGGTCGGAGATGGCTGGCGATGGTGCATGTGCACGAGGTGATTTTGGTGTTAGTGGGATTATGGTGGTTGTGATGGAAGTTGACTCGAAGTATATTTCGGGTTTTTGGAATGAAGACTCGAGTATGTTTTGAGTGGTCCCAGAGGGTTTTGTTTCCAGGTTTTCAAAAATTTAAATTTAAATTTAAAACAAAAGCTAAACTTGAAATGAAAGAGAACTCAGGTTGGACCTGAGTGGTTTTCGGGTTTAAACCGATGCATGTGTCGAGTAGTTTTTTAAAAAGGTTTTAAAATCTAAGTTTTGAAATTTAAACTTTAATTCAGTTTAAATCTTCTTATATATAGTTACTTTATATAAAATAAATGTTTTCTTTAAATATTTGTTAAGAGGTTTTGAAATTTGTTTAACTTAAATTTTATTAACTAAAGTTTTAAGTTAATTTAAAAGTTGAGCTAGAAATGAAATCGTAAAGGTATTTGTAAAAGCAAGTTTTAAATTCAAATTTGAAACTAGTTTTAAAAACTATTACTCGATAATATTTTAAGCATCTAAAGGAAGCTTTGTTAATTTTAATTTATCAAGTTAATAATTATTTTAAAACTTAATTATTAATTTAATTTAGTAAAATTAATTTTAAAGATTTTTTTTATGATAATTAAGTCATTAATTAAGATAGTGTTTTATCTTAAAATAATTAGGGTTTTTAACGTCTTGAAATTAATTAACTTAATTAAGGGAAATTAAGTAGAAGTAATTAATTTACTTAATAATGATTAAAGAATTAATTAAGGAATTAATTAAGAGCAATTAACTGATTTAGGTAACTTATTTAATAATTAAGGGTTATAAGTTAATTAATTAAAGGTTAATTAATTTATAATTAAGTATAATTAATTAGATAATTAGAGACTATTAATTAATGATTAAAGAATAATTAATTAAGTAATTAAGGGTGATTAATTAGTAATTACAGATTAATTAACTTGTAAGTAAAAAGTACTTAATTTGTAATTAAGTTTTATTAATCAATAATTAGGCTTTATTAATTAATAACTAATAAATTATTAATCTATAATTAAAATTAATTAAGGATTAATTAACTATTATTTAGGGTTAATTAATTGTTATTAAGGATTGATTAGCTGATTTATTGTGGATTGATAAATTGGTTATTAAGTTTTATTAATTGATAATTAAGGTTTATTAATTAATAATTAAAGAATAATTAATCTATAATAAAAGATTAATTAATTTATTTAAAGGGGTGATTAAGGATGAATTACCCAATTGTAATTAATCAAATGAATGTGATAAATTAATTAGTTGATTAATTAAGATAATCTTGATGATTGATTAAGTATGAATACTTAATGAGATTAAATAGGGTAATTACTTAGGGTAAGTAATTAATGTATAATTACTGGGATGTAATTAATTAAAGGGGAATTACTTAATAGGAAGTAATTAAAGGATAATTACTTAGTAGAAGTAATTAAGGGTTAGTTACTTGGTGTAATTAATCAAAGGAGTAATATAATTAATTACGGAGTTAATTAATTAAGGTAAGTAATTAGAAGATGGTAATCACTATTTATGATTGATTGAAGTTGATTAATGGAAGTAATTAATTAAGGATTATTAATTAATGAAATTAATGTGAGTAATTAAGGATTGATTAATTAAGATTAATTAATCAATAATAATTGATTATAAGGTAATTAATTAATGTAATTAATTAAGGATTAATGTAATTAATTATAGTTAATGAAATAATTAAAGGTTAATTACTATAAATGGTTAAGAATAATTAATTTGTGTAATTAATAAGAGTTAATTACTTAATGTAGTTAAAGGATAATTAATCAAGGATGATTAATTAAGATGATGATTAATTAATTGGTTTGTAATTAACTAATAGTTATGTAAGCAAGATTTATTGTGATGAAAGTGATTAATTTAATTTATTTTAAATTAATTAGAGATGAAGTAATCAATTTAATTCGTTTTAAATTAATTATAGATGGTGTGATTAATAGATTATTGCTTATGGATGGTTAATTAATATTGAATGCCTTGATTGTTTGATATCTTTGATGAGATATGTGTGGTGTGTGATATGAGATGATTTGGTTGAATGGTGATGATATGAATTATCTATCTGTGTGTATGTGAATTATCCATAATGATTTGAATTGAATTGTTTTAACTTTAAAACAACTTGGACCAAAAAGATGGCATTTTGGATTTCGATGAGACCGGGATCGGTTTTCCAAATTTGGATATCCGAAAACCACATCGATCCGAATTAACGATAGATCGTGAATCTCAAGTGAAGATGAATACTCAGAGTGCAAGTGTTATTGTCGTTAACTCTAAGGGTGATTCCAAAATGAGTGTAACGAGATAATGCCTTCGGTTTCGTTCGAACCTAGAACGAACTTGTGTGGATTGAATGCTTTCAGAACCTCGTTAAAATGGATCATGAGCATTCTAAGATAGATGTGTTCTATAAAGATAATCGTACCCTCAAGCCTCATCAACCGGGAATGGCTAAAACAGGGAATGTGTAGAAAGGCTAAGTGGGTAGCACCCAAGTAGGATGAGATTTACCCCTGTCTAGAGTCCCTTTTTATTCGGCTGTGTGGGCGGTTGCCAGCTACAACTGCGGGTTTTTCTTATTCGGGACTGTCCAATAAGGGATGGTTCCAGCATTGTATTGCAGAGGATTTAGGGTGGATCCTCGATATGTTGATCTAGGCCCTTTACTGTGACGGGCGGTATCCTAGTAGCCCTGCCATTGATGGAAATCCATTCTTCCGACGTGCCTTTACAGTTTTAATTGTATTACCCACTTTGTGGCTAGTAGCTGGAATTTAATCATGTAACAATTTCAGCTATTTCTTATTTATTTGAAAACCCTAGACCCTATTATAATATCATCAGGTTTCCTATCAAAGTTTTGGTTAGCGTAAGGTAAAAATTTACCCATGTTTATGTGTGGGGAGTCTTATGTGATACCTTTTTTTCAAAAGGTTTTTCAAAGTTAAGCAACTTTAACCCGTTTACTCACACCTGACCCATGTCCGACCCGTAGTTTATTTCTGGTTTTCTTAAGCTTTTGGGTACTCGAATTTTTACGAATAGCCATGGGATTCGGGTTAGGTTTGATGAATTCTGAAGGAGATATGGAGCAGGAGGCTTCAGCGTTTGTAGAAATATAGTGGTTCCACTGTGTTGAACTCTGTGTTTATATCTGTATTGTATATTGTGTTGTATAACTAGACAGGTGTTTATAACTGTCTGGTATGTGTTGTATAAGCTGTGTAACTCTGATGTATATGATACTATGCAATATCTATATGATTAATATAATTTATTCGTTCCGTTGTTGAGATTCTGATGTTGTTTCTTTCTTTCTTCTCTATCTTTTCCCTTCTCTACCCCTTTCTTTCTTAATAATGATGCGTCTTTGTATGGAGAGAAAGGCGGATCGTTTCAGTATATATATATATAGACACATGTTTGAATATAAATCCACGGTTCCCTATAGTAGTTAATAATGTATATATAATATGCACACACATACACACACGTACACATGTTTGAATATAAATCTAGGATTCCCAACAAAGATTAATAATATATATATGTATGTGCGTGTATCTATCTATGTATATATGTATGTATGTGTATTAATTAGAAACTTAATACTTTACCGTAAATCGAGCAATCAATTACCTTATGTATGTGTATAGACATACATTTGAATATAAATCCAGGGTTCCCGACAAAGGTTAATAATACACACACAAATACACACACACACGCATACATGTATGTGTGTGTGTTAATTAGAAACCTTATTCTTTACTAAAAAAGAAATAGCATATCATACCCTTTCCTTCAAGAAATGCTTTCCTTCTAAGAATACACTCTTTTATATTCCTTTCACAATATGTAATGTTTATTCTATTGACTGCCTTCTTTTTATACATATATGGTTACATTGTCTTTCTTTTAAAGTAACCCATTATGCATTCTTTTATTTTTAAATATATTGCTACATCCTTTTTTAGTATGTTCAACATATCCTTTAAATCAATTATAGCCATAATTTCATTATCAATGATTTCCTTTTGAAGCAATTTCTCATTTGTGCATATCAATATTTTTCCTTCTTTTATTTGAAATGCACAAATGCAGTAGTACCACTTTTTTAGAGTAATTCAAATGTATTCAATTAATTTCTTAACGAATAAGTTTTTCTTTGTTCTTGTATTAATCCTTAAACTTAGTTTCAAAATAGGCGCAAAACACGAAATGCATGCTATGGTAAAGTTAGGTACCATCTTCATACGACATTCATTTCTGACATTCTAGTTAAATAATTAAGTAAAGGAAATAAATTTAAATAGTGGGTATTGATGACATTAAAGGGGAAGGATAAAAGTTACCTTCTTTAATTAAAAAGAAAAGAAAATAAATTTATCGTATACTTAAAGGTAAATAATTTATGGATAAACATGTAAAGGGTAACTTCTTAAACTTCTACTTTTATAATTAAGGAGTTTCAACAAAAGAGTATTATAACATTTTTTTTCTATGTTTCATGACAATATTAGAAAATAAAGACATTTTAAAAATTTGTAACTTTTTTTCATTTTTTTAATTAATTTTCCAAACGTTTCAATATCCGAAAATAAATATATCAAGAGACATGCGCAACTATATGCCTTAAACTAACTTTTTGCAAAAATAGTAGCTTTTAAAACAATTATGGAAAATCGTCTTTTTATTAAATTTTCCTATGTTGACGCTTAAAATAAAAGGGTTACTAGCTTAAACTTCAACTTCTATAGTTTTACCAAAATCCTAAACAATGACGTTTCTAACTCATTTTCAAAAACTCTCTTAATTCTACTTTTTAACTAATTTAATAAATGGTTTGATTATCTACCAGAAAGTCATAAACAAATTTATTTTTCTTTTTAAAATATCGGACATCTAATGTCTCTAACTCTTTAGAAAACATTTTTAATGGTTTAACACTTGATGGAGTAGATAAAACAACCTCAATTATACAAGCCGATAACACCTAATAATGTTTTGAGTGCATAAGGCTTCCATATGTAATGACCCGTCATTTTGACCCTGAAAAATCAATACTAATAAATCTACGGTATTATGTTCCAAGCATCCAAGTGACGAAAAGAAATATTATTGGGAAAAAAAGATAAGATAGACAGAATCTCACATCGTGATGGGTAATATATAATATAAAATACATCAATTAGAGTAAGTATTATCATCAACCTGGATAGTAATAACAACTTGTCCTCATTAATGCTGATAAATATAGACAATAAATGCAATGAAAAATAAAATATTCATGAATATGACTTAGAGGCATCCATCTCGTTTCTTGAAGCTCCAAAGCATCCAAAGATAATTTTGGAAATATGCACGATCTGACCCAAGCATTATAAGAAAATAACGCTTAGATCAATCTGGGAAACTAGCGTGAGAATCACACTTGAAATGGATTTTAATGTTATGAGAACTTTCAAAAATAAAGGTGTCTCGTAAGACCACACCGCATATAAACATGAACGGGATTTTACCTTACAATAACCAAACCATTTTATAGGAAATCTTGCAATATTATAATAATGTCCAGGATTTGAAAAAATTGAATCATAGCCGAAATGGTTACATTAATTATATTCCAGCATATGTAGTATAAAATCAAGTCTAAAAAGAATGTTCTAGAGATTGGATTTCATATAATGGAAAGGTAAGGGTATATTTTCCGTACAGTACACCTCTAGATAAAATATACCGAGGCTACAATATATTTGCATCTCTACTACTCAAGACCGACCTACCACTTCCTACATAGTATCGAATATGATCACCCTTGGTTGCGGACCAACAACCGTACCAAGTGACATGCATACATAAATTAATAAATGCCAATCTAGATCAAGCGGGATTCATACCCTAATGAGAGCGACCCAATTAGCCCTGCGCCACATCCCTACTTTATTCATTAGTGGTTGTGAGGACCGAGGCTATGTTTTACCTCTTATAGCAAATCCCAATTTGAATGTTACCACTGCCTTCCAAGAAATAATGCAACTTTAGCATTCATCCATACAACTTGTTCTAGGATTGAAAAAACCGACGGCACTACTTCTAATACATCTTTTTTAAAATAACCCTCAGGATTAGTAGCAAGTAGCCCTTGCACTTCAAAGAACTCCGTCTTCAATCATCTTCAAGATGTCTCTAACGCAAATGCTTATACTGGTTCGAAGTAAGTATATGGTGTGAAATTAGTTTATAAAGTTGAGATCGTGGTACTCAGTAACATTTATGAAGTATTTGATTCCATTTTGAAATGATTTTGGTTAAGTCTAAATGGCATGATTAAGTGTATTAATTTTACTCCTATCGCTTGAAAATAATTCTAGTGATGACTTTGACATCATCGGCGTTCATTTTCGAGTTTCCAAATGGGGAATACTACAGGGTTATTTTATTAAAAACAAATTTCTATTTGATTCTAAAAGTATGATTTCTTATAAGAAAGATATATGTATATATTATTATTTCAAAATGATTTGGAATAAAACACCTGGTGTTTAGTTCTAAAGTTTTTCTTTGGAAAGACATTTGATATGAACTTATTTTTTTCTTTGTAGAAAGATTTTACACGTAGGGTGCCCGAATGGTAGTGGCATAGCCCGAAATAAATGTTACAACCTTTTAGATTTTTTGCTTTTGGAGTAAAGTGTGTTTAATAAATTATTGAAATTTGTTGGTTATTTTATGGACATATGTCGCTTATACATTAGAATCATATGGTTTGTGCATCATATTATGATATGTTGTCTGGTAAATTTCACTTGTTAGAATGAAATGAGATTTTCGACGATTTTAGACAGTCATAAATTTCCTAAACTGTATGAAATTTGAAACTAAGTTTTTAGTGAAAATATAAAGAGGGGTTTATATAACACTTGGATTAAGAAGATAGTAAGTTAAAATAAGTTCTGAATCGGTTAAACATGCTTGTTAAGTAAAATGAATTTGATGTTTTTTATATAATCTTAGGGTGTCATGAAGTATTATACGAGTATAAACTTGAAGTTGGGTTTTACAAAATGTTTCATAAATGATTTTAGTGTTGAATGATATATTATTTATATAAAAGAATGTAATAACAGATATTTGTACAGTTAAGAAACCAATTGGATAAGTATGTAAGTTATGCGTTGATTGTTTTATTCACATGACTATTATTGATCCAATATTCAAGTACGTGATTTCGAGGTGGTTTACACTGGTTTGAACAAAAAAATTCACTAAATTCTTGACGGCGAACACTTGATACTTGATATGATTTTGAATTTTTCTATCATAATATATGGCAATGTAAGAAGAATGGAGATTTTAATCAAGAAACCCGATCGGAGTCCGCATTAGAGAAATCAGGTGATCTATATTAGTTGGGAAGTGAAATTTATGCGATCGAGTAAGTGATCGAAATTGATAGTACGTACAGTTGGTCCATGTGCATCATACAGGTTTTAGTATTTGCATACTATGTTTTGATAGCTTATGGAGTTTAGGTGATGATTCTTCGATTTGTTATGAGGTAGCATGAATTATCGACTATGTAACGATCGAAAGCTGGTAAGCATGACGTTCGCTTAGTAGGTCTTTTATCATCCTTGTGTGATGAGAGGATTTGAACCTGAGAAAATCATGAGTTTTGTTCACTAAGTGATTTTGAATACTATTAAGTATTGCTAGGTGATTTTTTATTTGGTCACTCGTGTTGGAATTTCGAGGAAGAAATATTCTAAGTGGGGGAGAATGTAATGCCTGGAAATTTAGACACTTCGTAATTAAATATCTGAATTATTTAAGTATTTGAATCTTATATTAAATTTTATTAAAATGATTTAATATATCTTTTTACCCTCCTTTTAAATCTGGTAATGATGATAAAATTGTTTTGGAAAAATGTCTACAACAATAAATACTCGTGTTGAAAGGTTATAATACTTTTAGTCTTTGGTTGTGCATCCCTTCGACTGCTTCGAAAAGTCTACTGGAGCCTTTTCATCTTGTTCTTCTTTTTCTTCCACTTAATCAGGTTTCGAACAGATTGAAAGGACATTTGGTAGTAATATTTTGCCCCTACCCCAGCAAAGGGATTCCCTTGATTTTCCAAATCAATCATCTTAAAACCCTTAATATTTCATGCCTTTTCATATTCCAGCATCAATCTGGGTTGTCCATTTAAAATTGATCGAGCGGTCAGCTATGTCTACTGAATTTTATTATAAGCCACATTTTCCTCTTCATCTTTTTTATTCACCTACAATCCAAATTATCTTCAAGCAAAAATCATAGTTCTCAAATCCTTAAATAGTCTTTATCTGCAACAATAAAAAATTTCATATCTAAAGTAAGTTGATAATATCTCGCTTATTTGAATTTTCTTCCCTCTTTTTACCTTAAAGTAAATGTCGATTTTGTAAACTTTCACAATTTTAATTTTGAATCATTGCTTTGATCTATTTGTAACTGCTTGATTTTTTATTTGTCGAAAAGTGTCTTTGATTTAGTGTCAAGATTTGATTCAATTCGCTTTTCTTCTTTATCTTCATTTCAATCCTTTCTGGTCCATTTTTTACTATTATTGTTGTTTTTAGAGAATTTGAATTTCCATCTTAACGATTTTTAAATAGTTAATTTACATTTAAATACATTTGTTTATCAGTTTTTGAATTTGTGGGTTGAAATGGAGTTTTGAGAAGAAGGAGAATTTTTTTGTTTCGCCTAGAAGTTTTGTGCTATATGAATCAAAAAATTGGCACCGCAAATTTACTTTTCTACCCCTTCGAAAGGGATTAAGGTGGCAATTTCTATTTTTCTTTCTTAGCTTCTTTCAATAGGGTCGAAAGGTAACTGGTGCTTCATTTGACTGACCTCGTCAAAAAGTTATGTAGGAAAGTTAGCATGCAGTCAACCTTTTCGAAAGAAATTCTGTATTTTAACGTATTCAGACACCTTTCAAAGAAGTTGGCTATTATATCGTACTAGATAACTACTCAATTCGCTCTTTTAAAAGCATAAGCTTTGTTTCATAGGTTTCAACACCTTTAGTACATACTTATTCCCAATTTGTTTAAGTTATTAGTACATATTTTTTGTAATGGGGATTGAAGAGAAGATACTTTGTATAAGTTGCAGATCAAACGTTTCGACTTAGACGAAACCTACTGTCTTCAACTCAGTTAGAAACCTTCTATGTTGATTTAAATTTTATTGTTGCTATGCCTTTGAAACCATATACCACTTTTTGTCTTTGTCGAAACCATTTAGAATTGATTGGGATTTAATCATTATCTTTTACCAACATTGTCGAAAATGTCCCTAGTTCTTTCATTTTCTTGTCTTCTTTTATTTTCTTGTCAATATGTTTCAAACTCCATACCTTTCGACTTAGTTAGCACAAAAGGTTTCTATAGTATTCACATTTCCTTAAAAAACTAGTCTACAATGTTGAAAGATTCTTTCACATTATTTATTGAATGTTTGCAGCATATATTTTATTAAAAGTTGTTGTATTGGTTTGAACTACTTTCTTTTGATAATAAAACATCTATTGAGCTTTCGACATTGCTGAAATGTGTTTATTGGCTACATACTTTCATCTTCCCTTTCGACTCTATCGAATGCCTACCAGATTTTATCATTGAGCTTTTGACTTTGTTAAAGGGTGTTGACTCCTATTTTCCTTTTCAACTCTATCGAGAGCTCAACAAATCTTATTTTTCTAACGTTAAATTATCTAAGAATATGAAATTTCATGTTTTTCTTGTTATATTCTAAATATCCTTGAAATAATGTTAGTTTTATAACATACTATAACTTCTAATTGAATCGATTTCACATGGCAGAATCATGAGTTCACCAAAGAAGATCGAAGCCATCTCAAAACGTTCCTTGATATCCACTCAAGATGAAGTGGATGTGATCTTGAATGATTTTGGAATTACTGGGTAGAGGCCATTCCCCTTCAGAAAATGACACCATCCACAACTCTCTTGAAAGATTCTTTGCTTACACTGCAGTTCATATTTGGCACAGAGGGTTCTTTCTTTTTCTAGACTTCCTATCCCAGTTCTTCACTTATCTAGGGATTCCTCCTATTCCAAACTCACCTAACGTCTACACTTATCTCCTTTCGCTAGAACTTATGGCATTAGAATCTAGAATCCCTTCACTCAATCTCGAGGTCTTGAATTATCTGGTATGGTTGATCAAGCTTAGCAATCTGAACCACTATATCTTTAGAGCCACTCCTTCCAAAAAGCAAATTTCTAAGGGAGTGAATAAGATTAGAGGTTAGAAAACACAATTCTTCTATGTTAAATGTTTTCCTAACATTTGCGGGGAATTCACTTCTTCACCTAAGTTAGTCTCAGATTTTTTTTCTTTCTCATTGATGACTTATGCTTTTTATCGGGTGCTCCTGCTATAGAACTAAAGGCAGAAGACAAGAAAATAGTGGAATCATTGACTGCAGCTTCAGGAAAAAATGGAGACAGATTGACGCTGTTGAATCCCACTAATTTGCAAAAGCATTCTCTCTTTCCTGCAGGTCAAATGATACTTGGCCAACCTTATTTTTTCCAACACACATCTCAAAGCATACGCTTTCTCTTTTTGGAAGATCTGACAAACTTCTCCCCAATGTCATCTATATCGCCTAATCATTCCACTAAGCTTAAGTGTTGTACTAGTTGTTTATTACCACGTTGTTTCTCAAATTATTTACTTGCTTATAATTTGTTTGAAATTTCTACTGCTGCTCCTGAGGTTGAAAAACTTACCAGTGATCCGGCTCTCTCCTCTTCAACTACTCATGCACCATCTTTTTCCCAAGCCATTGCTAGGTCAAAGATTGACGCAAAAAGGAAACTAATCAAAACAATAGTAGCGGAGCCACCCCCAAAGAGAAACAAAGTAATTGAAGTTCCCGATCCTCCAGTACCAGAAGAAGGGAAGTTTGCTAATATTGATGAATTTCTAGAAAGTACGACCATCAAAGCTCCTTATGATCAACCAAAGGAAAACTCCTACTAAAGTTGATCCACTTTCTCATATCATCATCTCCAGCTCTTTTAGTGTAATCGAGTAGATGCAAAAGGACTTAGGGACTTCAACCCCTGTAGAAGTGATAAATATTCCTGGACTATCATCTTCTACACCTTCGAGTGATTTCGAAAAGACGGTCCATTCTATCTTAAACTCTTCATTATTTAATTCAATTCAGACGCTATCTTCTGTTCCTGATTTGGCAGGTCATTATCGATCTTTGCTTGAACAATGACACTTGGTATGTGTTACGTTACCTCTCTATCATTTCTATTTTCCTTAAGTCATTGACTTATGTTATACTTTTTCTTTCAGATTTCCAAGAGTTGGTACTCCTTACATTATGATGCATTGAAATCCTATGCCGATTCGCCAAAGCATTGTGAGGAACTTTCTCATTTAAATAATCAGGTTTCTTCCTTATCCGTAAAGAAAGATGAAGTTATGATTGAATTGGGGCATTTGAAGGCTTCCCTCACCTAGTTAGAGTTGATTATTTTGGAGGAGAGGACATCTCGCCAACTCCTTGCCGATGAAAACTTAGCATTGACAAAACTCTAAAAGAGTTCAAAGAGGAAAACGCACGGATGGCAGCTAAACAATCCTCGTTAAGGCTGAAAATGAATAAGGCTCCCCTAAAATTGGCTATCGGCACCATTTCCTATGCAAAGCGGTGAGTGTCGCAATTTCTTGACTCGTCTTTTAAAGACAATATTATGAACTCTTTCGAGGATGCTTTGATGCTCGCATATGCTGATAACGCCGAGTGTGACATCCCGGAATTTTGACCCCATTATTATAATAAGCTTTTGATCAAATTTAAATAAAATATAATATTTTCTTTTGAAATAAATAAGTTTTTGGATATTATTAGTTGTATATGAATTATAAAGGAATTTATAAAATAGACTCTTTCAACAATATTCAGAAATAAATCTGTGTTATTCAATTATATTAAAAGTTATGTATGAATAATATGCAATACCAGATATATGAATGCAGTTAATAATAATAAGTATAATAACACAATCATATTCATATAAATATGAAATACATTAGTGCAAATACATTACAAATCAAATATTGGAAAGATTAAACCTTTAAATAAAAATAAGATTAAGGAATGTTTATAATTAAAATAAAGCAAGCTTATAAATATTTAATATGAGTATAACATTAAAATTTGATTATGACCTAAAAGTAGGATTACAGACATAAGTTCAAAATATTGATATTAATATAAGTATGAAGACATAAGAACCCATAATACAAACATAAGTATAAAACTATAATATATATAAGGTATAAATAAAAATGTTAACTATGGTAAAACAAACATAGAAAATCTGTAAATAAAGGAAGAAGCTAATATCATTTAACTTGACTGCAAACACTAATTATATATGAACATAAGAGAACAAGTATTCACATCAAAAATAAAACAAAAATCACTGTACAAACACAAATAAAAACCTACAGCAGGCATTTTGTTTATATGTTAACATAAGTATGTTCAAACCAAAATCTGCAATTATCAAAACAAGGTTTGTCAGCAAGCATTAAAAGTGTAAACTTATATGAATACACATTAGTACAAATAGAAATATGAAAACATCTTTGTACAATCAAAGCTGCAATATCTTTGTACAAATGTTTGTGTCAGCAAACATTGTGATATGTTAACATATATGTTAACATAAACATTTAATAGCCCACATTTATGTCTGGAAAAAAAAATTATCTTCCAGCCGAAATTATTGAATCATTTCAGGATTTAGTACCTTATTACAAATAAAATAAATCAAGATATTTTATCAAGTTAAAGCTTGTTCAAGAAGGCAGCTTGTTCAAGTTATATATATGTATTCCTCATTTCTTATTTCATTTAGTTCAGCCATTAACTTATGAAAACAAACCTGAGAAGAAGCAAAAGAAAATAAACAAACTTTATATTTCCAAGTTCAAATCAAATTCAGGAAACAAAAGAAGTTTACTGGGATTCAAATTTGCAAACTGCAGTCTTCTTTGTCCATCAACAACTAGCCTCTGTTTCAAGTTTCAACAATATTTTTTGTGAGTAAACTGATTTAAAATATAACTTTTAATAAGTTGTTTATGAAGAATGGTTATGTGGATGTTTAAGTTCTGGAATGTTTACTATGTTCTGTCAGTGTTGCATATCATGTTCTTTCAAGTTTAAATTTTTCTGTGGAAACAAAGAAACTAAAGAATATTTCATACTTTTATATAAAGCCATCTTCTTTAATTAGTACTTTAACTAAATAAAATTTTACAATAAAATAAATTGTAAAACACTATATAGTAGTGAATTGTAAAACACTGCACTTGAATTTGTATATTTAAACTACACACAAAAATATGACTTTTAAGATAAAAATTATAATTTGTAGTTAACAATTTTGAGAGCAGTTAGATAGTAAGCCAAAAATGCATTTTTGTGAAATTCTGATGATTCAAACAATTATAGTTGTTGTAATCAATATGGATCTTGTGTATTGATTCTAGATCAACAGAAAAATGTGAGAAAAATTTTCAATTGCAAGATTTTTTAGGATTGATTGAAAATAGGGTTTATGGGTTCTGTGTTTTCGAGTGCTGTTGATTGATGCTTGTGTCGACATGGCGCAACCGAGCATTGTGAGATTTTGTGAGGTGGTAGGAGGTGTTGACAGCGACGTATGGCCGAAGCCACGTCATCTCAAGTGGTCGTGATCACGATCGCGAGGTGATTTTATAAATTTTGTTTGGGTAGCTTTGTGACATTTCTGGCATATTTTGTTTTCGTGAGTTTTGAGATTGAGCTGGGTGGTGATTTCGAGATAAGGGAAGCTACGTGATATGGTGGTGGCGTCGAGGTGCGATGGAGCGGTGGTGAACCGCCGTGCACGTGCACGGCGGCGGAGAAGTTTCGATGGGTGTTGGCTCAAGAATATCTCGAGTTTATTTGCTCTTGACTTCGGGTGTTTGCTCTGGTCAGGATTGCGTGTGGGTTAACATGTTTCAACTGTTAAAACTTTAGCCTTAAAAAAAAAGAACAGAAAAAAAAAGAAACAGGGGAAGAAAAAGAGAGACAGGGAAGGACGCGAGAGAAATGCTGGATAATCTCGAGTTCGACCCGAGTAATCACGTGGTTTGCTTCGGGTTTCTAATCCCTGGAATTAGTTAACTTTAATACTAAGTTTAAGGTTTATAAGTTATGTATCATTTAAAGTTATAATGATTGACAAATTGTTTGAGTCAAGATGAATTTTAAAGTTTTACTGTAACAAAGATGAGTAATTAGTTTAAAATCAAAGTTAATTATGTATGAAATTAATTTTAAAATTGTTATTGAATAAGTAGTTCAAAGTATAACCAAATTTATAATTAAAGATTTTAATAATCTTATGTAATCTCATGTGTAATTAAGAATTTAATTAATCATTTGAAGTTGATTAATTAACAAATCATAGTTAACGAATTAATTAAATAATTAATGATTAATTAAGCAATTAATATAATTAATTGTGTAATTGAGTTTTATAAATCAATAATTAAGTTATTGATTGATAATTAAGCAATTAATTAATTAAGTAAATAATTAATAAATAATTAATAAATTGAAATAAGTTAATTAATTAGTAATTGATTCAGCAAGACTAAAATATAGTTTACTCTTAAGTATGTAATTAAGTTTAAAATAAATCAAACTTGTTGATATGACTCGGTGATTCTATTTGATCGAGTCTGATGTTTATTTATATCCTATGAAGTTCTGTGATATTCTGGATATATCTGTGATGATTGTGTATGATTTATCTGTGTTAAATTGCTATATGATTTATCTGATGTTATTTATCTGTGTTAAATGTTATATGAATTCAATCATTGAATTAAACTGTTTAGTTAATTCGACAATTTGGCCTTTAAAATGGCGTTTGGATTTCGATGAGACCGGGATCGGGTATCCAATTGATAATCCGAAAACCACATCGATCCAAATTAAACGATAGGTCGTGAATTCTCAAGTGAAGATCGAGATGGTGTTTCAGAATGCAAGGGTTATCGTCATTGACTCTGAGGGTGATTCCAAAATGAGTGTAACGAGATAATGCCTTCGGTTTCGTTCGAACCTGGAACGAACTTGTATGGAGTGAATGCTTTCAGCACATCATCAGGCAGACGATGAGCATTCTAAGTAATATGTCCTGTAAAGGTAATCGCAGCCTCAAGCCTCATCAACTGGGAATGGCTAAAACAGGGGAGATGTAGCAAGGTTAGGTGGGTCATGCCCAAGCAGGACGAGATATACCCCTGTCTAGATGTCCCTTTTTATTCGGCTTAGTGGGTGGTTGGTCGCGCCAACCACGGGGTTTATCTTGTTCGGGACTGTTCAGTTAGGAATGGTTCCGGCCTTGTGTTGTAGGGGGTCGGGAATGATCCTCGGTACGGTGATCTAGGCCCCGTACTATGATGGGCGGTACCCCAGTAGCCCTGCCTTTGTTGGAAATCCATTTTCCATATGAGACCCTACGTTTTTGATTTGTATTACCCACTTTTGTGGCTAGTAGCTGGAATTTAATGAATGTAACAATTTCGGCTATTTTCTATTTACTTGAAAACCCTAGACACTATTATAATATCACTAGATTTCCTATTAAATGTTTTGGTTAGCGTAAGGTAAAAACTTTCCCGTATTTATTTGTGGGGAGTCTTACGTGATACCTTTATTTTCAAATGTTTTTCAAAGTTAAACATTTTAAACCGTTTACTCATACCAGACCCATGTCTGACCCGGAGTTTATATTTTGTGTTTTCATAAACTCTTGGGTACTCAAATTTTTATGAGTAGCCAAGTGATAGGTCTTGGACTTTGATTTCTGAAGGAGCTTGGAGCAGGAGTTTCTAGACGTATGTAGCTATCTATCTAGTGCCGCTGTGTTAGTTGATGTGTACTGTACCTCTGATGTATATAGTAATAGATGTATGTATGGTTGTCATATGTATTGATATTGTATAACTCTGATATATGTAAAACTATGAAATATTTATGTGATATATTATATTTTGTTCCGTTCCGCTGTGAGATTCTGATGTTGTTGTTCTTTCTTCCTCTTTCTTTCCTATTTATATCCCTTTGTTTCTTAATGATGATACGTCTTTCTGGTAGTAGAAGGCCGGGTCGTCACAGTTGGTATCAGAGCATAGGTTGGTGATAACCTTGGCTCTGGTAGGAATTACTCATGGAATAGAGTCAGTAGCACTCTAAAATGAGTTTGAGAGTATTAATAGATATGAGCGCGTATTTGTTAGTGAATATAAAATTGTTTTTATATTGTGTTGATCTATCTGTTGAGTGTTTATGGATTCTGGTCGATGTGTGGGACGCCATTCCATCCATAGGGATTTCTAAACTCTTAAACAAGGTAGACCAACACAGTATTGTTTTTAAAGTAGGGTAAATGAAATAATTTTACCCAAAATTGTATTTTGATATAAAAGAAATATTTTTCTGAAATTATTATATATATTTGAATGTTTGGTTGTTAATACTACAATTTAAAATCTGAGAGGTTTATAACTAAATAAAATTATCTAAGTATGATCTTTAATAAAAAGGAATATAATTAAAATCAGAATTTAAGTCCCAGAAATTTGAAGGTGTTTAAATGAATTTAAACAAAAGGATTTGGGAATTTGAAATCTTGGGAATGTTTGAAATGTTTTTTCCAAAAATTTGAAAGTAATATTGGAATATTGTTTTGGAAAATATTGTTGAATGGAAATTGTTTTGGGAGGAAATTATGGAAGTAAGGAAGCACTGAACTCACTTCAGTCGCTGGAAAATAATACTGATGATGATGGCCACATCATCAGTATTCATTTTCGAGTTTCTAAAGTGATGGATTGCTACCAGGTTGGTTGGTCATGATATTGTTGGGGCTTGTTGGGTATACAAGTTGTTTTAGAAATTTTCAAAAAGAGAAAATTTGTTTTGGTGAAAACAAGTGTTTGGAATTTGAAAATTTGATTTGACACCAAGTGGGTAAGTGTAGTTATCATTTCAAAATGATTTTGGAAATGAAAACTGGGGAATTGAATTCTAAGAATTCTATTTAAATAATGTGAAAGGTTTGAATAAATCAACTATCGAACTTATAAAGTAAATTGATATTAATAAGAAGAAATTGGGAATTTTAATCGCGGAATTAAAATTTAACTTAAGTAAATGAAAATAGGGAAACATATTGGAGCTTAACCTGAGATGAGTTAAATGGAATTGAAGTTCAAAATGAACTTAATTGGATATAAAATTTGAAGGTAAAATGATTGTAATTGTGAGGTGGAAAATTTATACCTTAAGATGGTAAGTGTTATATATATATATATATATATATATATATATATATATATATATAATCTGAATTGTGATTATAAGATGAAATGACCCAAATAAGTGATATAGACTTTTAAGTAAACAAATAAGTTTTGAGCTCATATATTGAGAAATAAATTTAAGGAATGGTAAGTAGCTAAATTTAACTGAAGCTGAGTTAAAATAAAATTGAATTTAAATGAATTCAATCGAGTTACAGATAATATTGAATGAAATAAAAATTCTTATGTAAATAAGTAAATATAAACCAAGTAAGCCTTGAATTTGGATAAAACAGAATTGGTGTGAGTTGTAAACAAATCTAATTCAAGCACCAATTAAATGACTTTATTATAAACTCAATAATAAATTGTTCATGTAAATTCAAGAATGGATAAAAGAATAAATTAATCAGAAAATAATTGGGATTTGATTAAAAGAAAATCAAATCAAAGATTTGAATGAATATTAGTGAAATAAAATAAACCTAAATTGTTGGGTGGAATAGTTTAAAGGAAATAAAAACATGAGTAAATTGTGAGATGGTTGTTTAAAATATTGGTTGTTGAGTTTGATACAATGGTTTGGAAATCAGACTTTTGTAATGAAAGAAAATGCAATGTAAGGATTGTGAATAATTTAATTGGGATGGAATCAAGTGTAAATTAAATTGGAGTCAATTTAAGATTTGTTATAAAGCTTAAGTGATTATTTATTCACAATGATATTGTTGAATTACATATAGAAATGAGTTGTTTTGAAGTAAACAAGATTAAATAAAATTCTATGAATTATTAGAAGCAAAATAGTATGACTGTGAAACCAATTGGAATGAATATGACTTTGTTTTGCTTAAATGGATTATATATATAAGCAAGTAAGTTATAAACCACTTAAACTGAAGGGAATGATTTGAAAATTGATTGAAATTAATTGTAATAAGGATTGAAACTATACATATGTGCTTATGAAAATATGTAATGCTAAACAATGGAGACTCTGCCAAAACTTTTCAAAATTTGAAAAAAAATAAAAAATTTAGCAACAAAACAATTTCAAATTGGAAATTAAAAGTAAATTAGTGGATGAAAATTAATTTAAAATGATAATAGAAATCAGTTATAAATGGAGGATGATCGATAAAAATTCAATATTTAGAGTTGAAGAAAATTTGAATTCACATGGAATTACGAATTCAAATTGGAAATAAGTATATAAGAGGATATAAAGGCTATTGTGGTAGAGTAAGAATATAAGGGAAAATATAATGCTTATGTTAAACTTAAGAAATGAGTGGTGAAATTCTTAAGTGAATTGATATTGAGAAACTTATTCCAAGTGGATAGAATCAGAATAATGTGAATAAAAGAAAATTTATATAGTTGATAATCAATGGATATAAATACGTAGGATGAACGTATATTATTTTATTCGCATAACAATTTGATCCAGATTCGAGCACAGAATTTCGAGATAGTTATATCAAACCGGGTTAGGATTTTTCACTCGATTTTCGACGACGAACCATGGATATGGATTTTGATTGATGTTGGAAATTCTCTATCATAGTTGTGACTATGCAAGGATAATAACAGTTTCTGATCAAGAAACCAGTTCTGAATCCGTACTAGGAAGTCGGGTGGACGATACTAGTTCGGAAATGAAATTGTGTGATTGATCGAGCGATCGAATTTGATATTGCGTACGAATGGTATATGTACATCGTACGGGCTTGATTGGAAAGATTTTGTAATTCTGTAAAGAGGTCAATAAAATTTGGGAAGTGTTAATACTGTAGATTTCAGGATTGAATTGCCAGAACGGATGTCTGGGATTCATAATGTATTTCATGTGACTCATTTAAGGGAATATATACATGACACATCATTGGTGATAGAACCAGTTGTTTAGGAAGATTTAGAAGTAGAACCCAACCTGACTGTGGTTAGAGATCCTACTCAGATTGTAGATCAAGACGAGAAGCAGCTCAAGAACAAAATGGTGAAACTCGTCAAGGTGCAATGGAGTGAGGATCCCAGAGATTGTATCTGGGAAACTCTTGATAGTTTTAGAAAAGCTTATCCAAATTTTTGTCCGGATAACTAGTAATGCTGTTAGAATGGACTGTTTGATTGTTTGTTTGTATGGATGATATGTATGTTTAGAATGTTAATATTACGTTTTTGAAATTAACTGTTGTTTAAATTTCGGGGACGAAATTCTTTTAAGAGGGGAGGAATGTGACATCCCAGAATTTTGACCCTATTATTATAATAATCTTTTGATCAAATTTAAACAAAATATAATATTTTCTTTTGAAATAAATAAGATTTTGGATATCATTAGTTGTATATGAATTATAAAGGAATTTATAAAATAGACTCTTTCAACAATATTCAGAAATAAATCTGTGTTATTCAATTATATTAAAAGTTATGTATGAATAATATGCAATACCAGATATATGAATGCAGTTAATAATAATAAGTATAATAACACAATCATATTCATATAAATATAAAATACATTAGTGCAAATACATTACAAATCAAATATTGGAAAGATTAAACCTTTAAATAAAAATAAGATTAAGGAATGTTTATAATTAAAATAAAGCAAGCTTATAAATATTTAATATGAGTATAACATAAAAATTTGATTATAACCTAAAAGTTGTATTACAGACATAAGTTCAAAATATTGATATTAATATAAGTATGAAGACATAAGAACGCATAATACAAACATAAGTACAAAACTATAATATATATAAGGTATGAATAAAAATGTTAACTATGGTAAAACAAGCATAGAAAATCTGTAAATAAAGGAAGAAGCTAATATCTTTTAACTTGTCTGCAAACACTAATTATATATGAACATAAGAGAACAAGTATTCACATCAAAAATAAAACAAAAATCACTGTACAAACACAAATAAAAACCTACAGCAGACATTTTGTTTATATGTTAACATAAGTATGTTCAAACCAAAATCTACAACTATCAAAACAAGGTTTGTCAACAAGCATTAAAAGTGTAAACTTATATGAACACACATTAGTACAAATAGAAATCTGAAAACATCTTTGTACAATCAAAGCTGCAATATCTTTGTACAAATGTTTGTGTCAGCAAACATTGTGATATGTTAACATATATGTTAACATAAACATTTAATAGCCCACATTTACGTCTGGAAAAAAAAATTATCTTCCAGCCGAAATTGTTGAATCATTTCAGGATTTAGTACCTTATTACAAATAAAATAAAGCAAGATATTTTATCAAGTTAAAGCTTGTTCAAGAAGGCAGCTTGTTCAAGTTATATATATATGTATTCCTCATTTCTTATTTCATTTAGTTCAATCATTAACTTATGAAAACAAACCTGAGAAGAAGCAAAAGAAAATAAACAAACTTTATATTTTCAAGTTCAAATCAAATTCAGGAAACAAAAGAAGTTTACTGGGATTCAAATTTGCAAACTGCAGTCTTCTTTGTCCATCAACAACTAGCCACTGTTTCAAGTTTCAACAATATTTTGGTGAGTAAACTGATTTAAAATATAACTTTTAATAAGTTGTTTATGAAGAATGGTTATGTGGATGTTTAAGTTCTGCAATGTTTACTATGTTCTGTCAGTGTTGCATATCATGTTCTTTCAGGTTTAAATTTTTCTGTGGAAACAAAGAAACTAAAGAATATTTCATACTTTTATATAAAGCCATCTTCTTTAATTAGTACTTTAACTAAATAAAATTTTACAGTAAAATAAATTGTAAAACACTATACAGTAGTGAATTGTAAAACACTTTAAACTAAATTTTACAGTAAAAAAAGAAAATAAGGATCAAAATTCGAATAACTCGAATCGTAAACTTGAATTTGTATATTTAAACTACACACAAAAATATGATTTTTAAGATAAAAATTATAATTTGTAGTTAACAATTTTGGGAGCAGTTAGATAGCAAGCCAAAAATGCATTTTTGTGAAATTCTGATGATTCAAACAATTATAGTTGTTGTAATTCAACATGGAGCTTGTGTATTGATTCTAGATCAACAGAAAAATGTGAGAAAAATTTTCAATTGCAAGATTTTTTAGGATTGATTGAAAATAGGGTTTATGGGTTCTGTGTTTTCGAGTGATGTTGATTGATGCTTGCGTCGACATGGCGCAACCGAGCGTTGTGAGATTTTGGGAGGTGGTAGGAGGTGTTGACAGCGACATATGGTCGAAGATACGTCATCTCAGGTGATCACGATCACGATCGCGAGGTGATTTTATAAATTTTGTTTGGGTAGCTTTGTGACATTTCTGGCATATTTTGTTTTCGTGAGTTTTGAGATTAAGCTGGGTGGTGATTTCGAGAGAAGGGAAGCTACGTGATATGGTGGTGACATCGAGGTGCGATGGAGCGGTGGTGAACCGCCGTGCACGTGCACGGCGGCGGAGAAGTTTCGATGGGTGTTGACTCGAGAATATCTCGAGTTTATTTGCTCTTGACTTCGGGTGTTTGCTCTGGTCAGGATTGCGTGTGGGTTAACATGTTTCAACTGTTAAAACTTTAGCCTTTAAAAAAAAGAACAGAAAAAAAAAGAAACAGGGGAAGAAGAAGAGAGACAAGGAAGGACGCGAGAGAAATGCTGGATAATCTCGAGTTTGACCCGAGTAATCACGTGGTTTGCTTCGGGTTTCTAATCCCTGGAATTAGTTAACTTTAATACTAAGTTTAAGGTTTATAAGTTAAGTATCATTTGAAGTTATAATGATTGACAAATTGTTTGAGTCAAGATGAACTTTAAAGTTTTACTGTAACAAAGATGAGTAAGTAGTTTAAAATCAAAGTTAATTATGTATGAAATTAATTTTAAAATTTTTATTGAATAAGTAGTTCAAAGTATAATCAAATTTATAATTAATGATTTTAATAATCTTATGTAATCTCATGTGTAATTAAGAATTTAATTAATCATTTGAAGTTGATTAATTAACAAATCATAGTTAACGAATTAATTAAATAATTAATGATTAATTAAGCAATTAATAATAATTAATTGTGTAATTGAGTTTTATAAATCAATAATTAAGTTATTGATTGATAATCAAGCAATTAATTAATTAAGTAAATAATTAGTAAATAATTAATAAATTGAAATAAGTTAATTAATTAGTAATTGATTCAGCAAGACTAAAATATAGTTTACTCTTAAGTATGTAATTAAGTTTAAAATAAATCAAACTTGTTGATATGAATCGGTGATTCTATTTGATCGAGTCTGATGTTTATTTATATCCTATGATTTTCTGTGATATTCTGGATATATCTGCGATGATTGTGTATGATTTATCTGTGTTAAATTGCTATATGATTTATCTGATTTTATTTATCTGTGTTAAATGTTATATGAATTCAATCATTGAATTAAACTATTAAGTTAATTAGACAATTTGGCCTTTAAAATGGCGTTTGGATTTCGATGAGACCGGGATCGGGTATCCATTTGATATTCCGAAAACCACATCGATCCAAATTAAACGATAGGTCGTGAATTCTCAAGTGAAGATTGAGATGGTGTTTCAGAATGCAAGGGTTATCGTCATTGACTCTGAGGGTGATTCCAAAATGAGTGTAACGAGATAATGCCTTCGGTTTCGTTCGAACCCGGAACGAACTTGTATGGATTGAATGCTTTCAGCACATCGTCAGGCGGACGATGAGCATTCTAAGTAATATGTTCTGTAAAGGTAATCGCAGCCTCAAGCCTCATCAACCGAGAATGGCTAAAACAGGGGAGATGCAGCAAGGTTAGGTGGGTCATGCCCAAGCAGGACGAGATATACCCCTGTCTAGATGTCCCTTTTTATTCGGCTTAGTGGGTGGTTGGTCGCGCCAACCACGGGGTTTATCTTGTTCGGGACTGTTCAGTAAGGAATGGTTCCGGCCTTGTGTTGTTGGGGGTCGGGAGTGATCCTCGGTACGGTGATCTAGTCCCCGTACTGTGATGGGCGGTACCCCAGTAGCCCTGCCATTGTTGGAAATCCATTTTCCTTACGAGACCCTACAGTTTTGATTTGTATTACCCACTTTTGTGGCTAGTAGCTGGAATTTAATGAATGTAACAATTTCGGCTATTTTCTATTTACTTGAAAACCCTTGACACTATTATAATATCACTGGATTTCCTATGAAATGTTTTGGTTAGCGTAAGGTAAAAACTTACCCGTATTTATTTATGGGGAGTCTTACGTGATACCTTTATTTTCAAATGTTTTTCAAAGTTAAACAATTTAAACCGTTTACTCATACCAGACCCATGTCTGACCTGGAGTTTATATTTTGTGTTTTCATAAACTCTTGGGTACTCAAATTTTTATGAGTAGCCAAGTGATAGGTCTTGGACTTTGATTTCTGAAGGAGCTTGGAGCAGGAGTTTCCAGACGTATGTAGCTATCTATCTAGTGCCGTTGTGTTAGTTGATGTGTACTGTACCTCTGATGTATATAGTAATAGATGTATGTATGGTTGTCATATGTATTGATATTGTATAACTCTGATGTATGTAAAACTATGAAATATTTATGTGATATATTATATTTTGTTCCGTTCCGCTGTGAGATTCTGATGTTGTTGTCCTTTCTTCCTCTTTCTTTCCTATTTCTATCCCTTTCTTTCTTAATGATGATACGTCTTTCTGGTAGTAGAAGGGTGGGTCGTCACACCGAGAAATGCCCAAATCTGAGCTTCCCCTTGCTCGACCCCAATCTTGTCGATAGGGCCATGGATAAAATCAAAAAGACGAAGTAGGGAACTGAAGTTGCCGAGAGGTAGGAGGTCGATGCTTCCAAATTTCTTTCCCTTGAAGTTCCTTCCTTCGAAGTCGAATCCGACTCCAAAGACGAAGATGAAAAAGATGAGGTCGTCGAAGAAGGAGGGGTGACAATAAGGATTATAATGACGATGACAACAACGATAATAACATCAACAGAGGTCAAGGTTCAGGACGTGATCGAGGTGATCAATCTCATGCTCTTGAGAAAGATAGAGGAAGATGGAAATGATAGTAGGAGAACTTCTAAAAAAAGGTAATCTTGATCCATCTTCTCACGAAGCAAGCACGCCTAAGCCCCAACGCCTTCATACCTTCAGGAAGAGCATGTTTATATTAACGTTGAAGAATCAAAAGAGAAGTAGAAGGCTTCTCATGCATCAATTCTTATTTCTCAGGTAGGGGATTCTCTATTTACACATCTTTCGCTTTAAAGATAGTAATGGTTTGAATCACTTATTTTAGATAAGAAGGAAATCTACTCACCCCTATAAAACAAAGCTTGAAAGAAAACAAGTGGAGATAAATAGTTTGTATAAGGAGTTAGATAAAAAATTAAAGGAGCGCAACATTCTCTTCAATAAATGTCATAAACTAAATAGAAGTGCGATAGTGTTTGCCTCCTTCAAACATCAAGAAGCCGTCTTACGACTAAGGATGGCACGCCTTCAATATGACGGTCTTCTTAAAGAGAATCGAAAATTGATCACACATTTTTGTATGTAGATCAAGGAGAGAAATACTCTGGTGGGTTTTCTATATAAATCATATTGCAGACACCCGACCATAGATCTCTCATATTTAGATAAACATAGCAGGGGTTTACTTAGGCATCTACACAAAAGATATTTGGATGAATTTGGGTCTGATCCACATCCTAGTACATGCTGGAATCTCCCTCGGGTCAAATCAATTCCTTATGATTTGCCCTTCGATAAAATTAAGTATAATAAGGACAAGTTTATTCTATAATTCCTTACAAAATCAATTTTGTATGAACATGATGAATACTTGTAATTATGCAATAATAATGAATTATGAATGTATGTTTTAATTTTTTCCTTCTATACTCAGTTGTATTTCACTGCTTATTACAGAGAGTGATTGTCCCACTGGCAACTTTGTTTCTAAAGATAATCTAAGTCAGAATGTTAGATTAAGAAGAGATTATCTTGAAAATGCATCGATTTTGAAATATTCTAAACTTGCCAAATATTGTTTTCTTAGAGATTTATATAAACTTTATATGGAACATCCCTATCTCCACTTCGATTTTCTTGGTGAAGAAAAGGAAAAGCTACCCAAAGAGATCCCGACATATCATACCAAACTAATATGTGGTCGTGATACTCCTTCCACCGGGGAATGAGACTATAGTAAATATCCTTTGATTATTACTTTGGAATGGGCTTAATATTACTTTTGACTCAATAGTTAATCTTTTTTCTAACACATTAAGTAAAGTTAGGAATGCAGTTTCCCAGCTTTAGATGTAAAGAAAATGTCTAATTGTACTTTTTTTAGCCTCAATGTTATCTATGTTGCAATCTTTTATCGCTTTAATAAAGAGATTGATTACTTAAGTCTTGACTTTATCCCTTTTCCTTCTTGCTTAAATAGGAGTTACAATTATCTGAAATGCCACTTTCATTAGATTTGGCATCTCGTTTCGTCAATACTAAAGATAGTTTATTGGCCTCAAAAAGAAAAGGCTTCCTGACGATACTTTATCTGCTCGTTTTCAAGAAAACACGGAAGCATCAAAATGGTATAGAAGATTTTTACTTCAAAAAACAACCATCAGAAATCTCGATGATTAAATTGCCAATTTAGAGGTTGATGTTAAAAGCAAGAGTGAAGTAATTTTCACATTAAAGCTTCAAGTCAAATCAAATATGTCAATCGACTTTGATCACAAAATGTCAGAACTCCTTCAACGAATAAGCAATTTAGAGATGAAATTAAAAGGCAACCAGGATCAACGCGAATCATTATAGTTCATCATGGGGAATAACATCTCAAGCATGGAGTTACCAGTTTCTCTTACTATCTCTTCCATCGCAAAATCCACAAGATCTGCTTCTCTTGCTACCCATAAATTTCCCTTTATGACAAATCCTACCCCGGTCTTAGACAAAAAAAGTAGTGGAAGAGTGGTACAGTGTGACGATCCATATTTCGAAAGGTTTAAACCGACAATAATCCACACATATCCAAATTAAAAAATCTAGAACATAGACAATCAATGAGCTAAAATAAGAAAAATAAGAAAGAAGAAAACAAAACATAGAATCTCATAGTGGAAACGATAAAATATAATAGTCAAATATCAGTTCGTGAAGCTGTTTGTATCATACATTTTATTATAATCTATACAACATTTATCAGAGTTATATGTATACATTAGATATAAATAATCAATACTGCAGAATAGCATGATGTTGGGGATAATAACAGTAATAATATACCAACTGCGTCTTCATCCTCCAGAAACTGATCTTCCATGCATTGAGAAAAAACTCAAGACTGACCCTAGCATAATGCAAAGACAAAACACTCGAGTCAGGACTAAATACTCTTATGTAAGTCAAATCAATATCACAAAATATGACTGCAATAACTTAAGAGATGTTACGGGATTTTCCATCTCCTAAGGATCTGTTAAACTATTTATATATAATAGTATATGCTATAATAGATAATGTCTATCAGTAAAATAAATATCAAAATAGCATTAAGGCTTTACATTGATCCACCTTGACACATTTGTACAGTTTTAAACCAAAGTCACAATGGGCTTGTATGGGGACAAATATGACAAGGCACGTGAGGCAATGCCCTATAGGATTCTACCATTTTACCCTTTTTGGCTGGTCGTAAACCATCCATGATCGACCGCGACAATCAATCCAAACGACAAAAGCAACCATTGAATATAAAATCATAATAGTAATATGAGGGATAAATGTCGCTAAAGGTAGCTAACCTCGTTGGCCAGACATAGGCTCCTGTTTTAGTCATTTTAATCATGACACAAGTGTCAAGGCTATCATTCATTGTTCTCTTACTTCATTCAAGTAAATTTTTGCCAATTCAACCACTACATTCTAGATATCATCCACCGCGTACACGGTTGTTAAAGTGGTTCCAATATTGACAGAGAGTATGCCAAAAAGTAGCCTCGGTATCTTTAACAACCAAACATCGTTTCACACACCGGTTGATTCTTTTATAATTCGAAACAATTCGCACTTGATATCAAAATATCATATTCACTTCAAAATCAAATCCATTTCAAAATCATCATATTCGCTTTAAAAATCATATTTTACTTCACAATTGTCAATTCAGTTCGATACATCAATTTCAATTCAAAATTTGATTCGAATTAAAATTTAGTTATAACTTCACTTTAACCCAATTCGCACTTAAATCCAAGATTTAAATATAAACATTTCACCCTTTTAACCAGTTTGAATTTTTAGAAAATAGTTAAATACTTTTAAAATAGTTAAATAGTTTAATAGAAAATGGTTTGAGTAATAAAAATGGTTTATACAATAAAATAGTTTGGAAAATCAAAATAATTTGAATATTTAAAATATATAGATTTTAAATCATTTATACTAAAAATATTCATTTAAAAATAGTTTCAAAGTCAAACCTGTTCACTTTCCAAATTTCCAATTCAAATCAGCTCTAATTTCCATTTCAATTTAATTGATTCAATTCCGATTTCAAATCAAATTTTACTTCGATTCCAAATTAATTTCACTGCCCATTTCCAAATTAATTTCACTTCCAGTTTCAAATTTAAACCGTTTTAATTTATATCAATAACGAGTTCAACCAAAATACCGATTCAAAACGCTTAAATCAAATTTCCTTCAATATTTGAATTAAAATCCAAATTTCAAGTATAATTAAATTCCGAACTCAATTTCGAAATATCATTATATATCACCTTTTACTTAGAAATATTTAAAGCACGAGTAAAAGTCCAATCTTTTAAAACTAATCAGTTTTCTGAAATTCACATCATATTTCGATTATAACTTAAAAATCTCAACTTCGATTATTTTAAACATTCCTATTTCAAATTTAAATTTAAACATTCCGAGTTCCAATTCAAAAATAAATTCGATTTCCATAAATTCAATTTTTCCTTAACACCAAATCATTTAAATAATTTCAAAACAAAATTTTAAAATCATTTAATTTAACTAATCCAGTGCTCGTATATAATTCTCAATCATATGGCTAAGTGAATCAATTATTTCAATTTAATTCAGAGATGGATATATATCATTTCAATCCAAAATAAATGCCATAGATATATATCATTTCAACCAAATTCTTAATTATTCGAAATAATTTAATTTACAGTTTTATATGGCATAAATAACATACATGATGATAACCGGATATACAAAACATAAATAAACATCCAATATATCAATTAAATTCCATCCATCATCATCCATCATCCAAACAGCCAATAGTCACAACAATCAACCAATTATCGATAAATTGAGAATATTACTAGTAGTTAAATTCTAATTCAATTTTAACTATCAATTTAAATTATACTAATAAATTTAAATGTCAATTTAAATTCATCCAACAATAAATTTAAATTACTTCACGATACAAATTTGATTAACACAAAATATAATAGTCAAACATGAGCATATAAAACACTTACCTTGGGTTGAATCAGAAAAATTAAAATTCTCCAAATAATCACGAATCCAGCTTCAGTGCATAGTGTTCGTTGATACGAATATAGTGCAATTTGTTCGTCCGAAACGAACCTCGTATGAACATAATATGAATTTATTAACACTCAAATTCAATTAAAAAAAACTTAATCAAACTAATTACCCTTATTAATAGTTAAACCATGAAACCCTTGCCTCCAATCTACACGCATGAGACCTGGCCACATCGATCCCCTCTTTCCAGGTGAACACGAATGTGGTTTCCTCTCCATCTTCACGTAAGAGCCCGAAGCTGTAACCCACGCTACTTCATCTCCATCGTTTGCTGCTTTAATTTTTTTATCATCCGGTCGATCATCGATCATCGTAGCCCACCTCCACCAATTTCGCTAGCATCGTTGTGCTTGCAATCACTCATCCACCAGCACGTACGCATCTAGATCCAAAGCCCTAAAATCGATCGAACTCCAGTCACCCTCCCTTGCGACTTCATCACGAATTTATGCAGATTTGTTTTTTTTTTCACGATTCATTTTTTCTCTTCGTTTTATTTGATCTGTTATTCGTTTTGAATTGAGAGATGTAAAAGAAGGGAAAGGGTATGAGAGATAAGGTTAGGGGCTATGGTTCAAACGAGAAATGGGCTCGCAAAAATGAAAGTGTTAACGTCCTTTCATATAAAAAAAATTAAATGACATTGTTCACGCCAGAATTTCCGAATTCCAAATATAGCGTGCTGCCTGGCATTCATACTGTTTTACCCTTATTCCGAACACAATGGTACCAGATTCGTGGCCTACTTCGATCGTATGCAGAAGATAGCTTTTCAAATCGAATTATTTTAATTAAATTATGAAATAAATTCTACACGTTTCAAGCTCGCACGACCAAATGACGAGTCCAATTGCTATGAAACTTTAAATCCTACAAAAATACACTAATATGGATTCGATGAAACCATTTTTGTCGGAATCCGAGATAGTGACAAAAATGGCTATTTTTTACTCGTCAATTAAAATATAAAAAATTTCAACTTTTAATTATTCTTATTTAAATCAAAATTTAAATGTTAACCGTCTTAATTCATATTTGAATAAAATTTCAATCAATCTTCGATACCATTTTCATTTAAAATAATGCAAGAATTCATTATTTAAATAATTGCAATATTAAATTTAAACGATTTAATTTCCAATTAATCACCATAAAAAATAATTTACCATTCATTAACCATTTTCATTCAATAATCATAGCAAATTCTATAATCTAAAATAGTTAATAATACGAGTCATTACATGCAAGAAAGTTAAATTTGAGATTATGAAGTATTTTGACGAACAACAAAATGAATTATACTCAAATTGCATAAATGAATATGCAACTAGGATTCAAAAGTTGGAGCGTGATAAGTAGCTTCTCTTAAAGTGCATCGTTGACTTAGAAAGGGAAAACAAAACCCTTAACGGTGAAAACAAAGCCTTTATCCACGCTTTCAAGACCAATATCGAGACTATTGATGATGAAGACAAAATTAGGAAGAAAGTGAAGAAACTAAAAGAGGTCCTTCGTATTGCTATCCATCATATTGTGGATCCTTTAATCGCTAAGAATATAAATAAAGTTGTTCATGGCTTATGAATGATATGTATATATTTATTTTGTACACTTGTAATAATGTCATAGATTATGTAAATTATGAAAATTTTGTAAATATCACCTGGACTATGGTTCTTTCCTATAATGTTACTTCTACTACACTTGTTTGATAGCTTGTACCGTAATTTATGTATTTGTTGGACCTTTCAATCCACTTCACTATTTTGCTTTACCTGAAAAACACAAAATAAGCAGTATTTGTTACTATTTGCTCGTAGTATGTATAGGAGTTTATCCATTTTCGGATATTAATAGATCATCATAGCAAGATTTGACAATGAATGAAAAGTAATTGCTCTTAATGAAATGTTTTGATTTTCATCTTTGGTAATGCTAAAAGATAACCAAGAATTCAACTTTAAACATATGATTGAAATGTCTGGTGATAAAGAACCATTATCTCAACCATGGATGTAAATGTTCAAAAAGTCATCTTGTGGAGATAGCTAACAGAAAGTTAATAATGACCATGTAATAGAAGTCTAGAAATCACTGTCCGAACACTTGCGATAGAAATTTAACGGCCCAGAATTGGGCTTATTCAAAAGTTAGGAAGTTTGGAACCCAGATTAGGGTCTTAGCAAATAATAACCAAAAGTCCATGATAATTTTTTAGTGGAGTCTTGAGCCTAGATTTGGGCACTAACGAGTGAAGTTAGGTAATAGTCTTAAAACCCACGTTCAGGTATTAGAGAAGGAAAATCAAAAG
Source organism: Allium cepa (assembly GCA_030765085.1). Lineage (NCBI taxonomy): Eukaryota > Viridiplantae > Streptophyta > Magnoliopsida > Asparagales > Amaryllidaceae > Allium > Allium cepa. Next base: position 243,361,878 of record CM060942.1, read on the forward strand.
TCCATGATAATTACCTTCATAATAGCAATCTCAAACCCAGATTAGGGAATTAATAAGTGAAGTCTAGTAATAATTTCGAAACCCAGATTTGGGTATGATGAATTGAAAGATCCGTATCCCATATTCAAGTATGATGAGTAAAGTCTTATATTTCAACAATGAATGACCCGAAACTCATATTCGGGCATTAATAGATGAAGTTTAAAAATAAGAAATTCGAAACCCATACTCGGATGTTAATAAGTGTAGCTCATTTCTACTCCTTAGATTCTGTCTCCTTTGCCATGTGTAAACCATTTAGACTGTATATATAGTTGCAGTTTGATTGGCAGTTTCTCGAGCTTGGACATCTTAGTTCATTATTTCTTATGCTTCTTCTTGGGCTTGGACATCTTAGTCCATTGTTGATATACCTCTTCATAGGCTTGGACATCTTAATCCATTGTTGATATGCCTCTTCTAGGCTTGAACGTCTTAGTCCACTGTTTGATGAGCCGCTTCTTGGGCTTGGATGTCTTAGTCCATTGTTTGATGAGACGCTTCTTGGGCTTGGACGTATTAGTCCGTTGTTATGTGGTGCTCTTGGTTAGCCCATTCTCAAGATGGAACCAAGGACTTGCCCAACTTCCCTCTTGGAGGCACCATGACCTGACCAGAGGCGCGGCTAGGGGCTTGTCAATGCTTTAACCTGGCCATAGCGTGGAGCGGATAAAGGCTTACACTCCTCCCTCCAAAAGGTGCCCTACCCTGACCATAGCATGGTGCGGACATGGGCTTATGGATGCTTTAACTTGGCTATAGCGTGGCGCGGTAAAGGCTTACATCCCTCCTTTAGAAGTTGCCTTGACCTGACCAAAGGCGCAGCCAAGGGCTTGTCGATGCTTTAACTTGGCCATAGCATAGCGTGGATAAATGTGTACACTCCTCCCTCTAAGAGTTTTTATGTCCTGGCCTACTCAACGCAGACAGAGGCTTTGCCATCAAAGGCAGTGCCCAAATGAAAGGAGCATTTCACTCCCAACCATGTAGGTCTTTCTTAGAAAGCAATTCTTAGTTGACTCTATTCATGATCTCTTTACAAATTTGTTGATTTTTCCTTGATGGAAAAAGTTGAACATCATCCCTTCCAAGGCTCTACAGTGGTTAGTCTCATGTCCACTCATTATATGGAAATGGCAGTAGGATCCTCCTAGATTCCTTTCATACTTTGGTTTCTGCTTTTGTGATGTCCAATAGTTGAGCTCATCCTTAGTTAACAAGTAGTCATTCTTTATAAATGTAGTTAGATTGCATTCTTTAGGAAGTCTTAATTTGAACCTTGTTTCTTGAGAATGGCTTCTTGGTTTTTTGTTGCTTGGCTTTACAGTTTCGCCCTCATCGGTTGTTTTTTATTTTAACACCCTTTTGAATTCACGTGTTGGAAGTGTTCCAGTTGTAGCTTGTTGCCATTTGTAAGAAAAGGTATTGTAATATGCCATTATCCCTTTTTCAAAGAGTTCCTTGGGAATAGTGTTGAATCTTTTTCCTCATTTTGTCAAATAGGTTGTCGCTTTCATTTTCCTCTCCTAGAGCAAAGATAGAGGTGGAGCCAATATGGAAAGGATTCAAGCTCCATTTTTCTAAATCATATGATTTTGCTCTTTTCTTCTTTATAATCCTTAGAGATTTCAATCTTAGCATTTTCTCTTCATATAGTTGGAATCTTGAGTGGTTCTTGGGAAGAATCCCATGAAGTTTGGTTCTAAGGATCTTTGCTTTGATCTTTTGATTCTGCTAGCCATAATGAATTAAGGTCTTGAGTATTTAGATTTGAAATAGGGTTGGGTTAGAGACAGGTGGTGTTGGATGTTTAACAGAGTCGGAGGTTTGAGCCATCCTTCTAGCACCAAAATGTTAACAAGAAAACTTGTCAACACTTCAAAGTTGAGTTTAATAAAAAGGTTAGTCCTTTTTATCCTTTCTTGGTTAAGTTGTGGAAAATAGGATGTGGGTATTCTCTTTGATTCTTTTGAATAGGTTTCTCTTGTTGAAAATCTTCTTATCGACCTTTCGATTTAGTGAAACACATGAATTCCCCTCTTTTTGGTCTATCGAGCTGATTGAAGTAATTTGGTTATCACTTCAAAACCTTACTTTCGAAGCAGCTGTGGAATGCTAAAGAAATTGCTCTAAGGATACAAGGATGTGGTTGGTTTGTGTGGGTTTTGGCCCCATCGAAAGTTAGGCTGATTAGCGACTTAGGTTTGGCTCGGGAATCTAAGGTAAATCAACTTAGGTCAAGGTTTCGATTAACTTGAAGGTAAGAGTTTAATGAATGGTGGTTTGAAGTTAAGGTCATGGATTACTTGGAAAGGCTGGGGTTTCGACTCACTCAGAAGGAGCCTTACGATAAGGTCGAGACCTGTAAAATGTAGTTAAAGCCAGTAAAAGACCTTCAAACAACTATATAATGAAAATTTCCCTTTTATTAATCCAATAATGATTGTATTGAACAATTATCCCCAATTTGATTTACAAATTAGGGTTTACAACTTTGCAAACATAAGAAAATACAAGTTTGGAATGAGCGAATCAAGATCCCCTAAACAGAACCCTTGGGTTTTATTTATAGATGCGGTTTGGCACCTTCCGACCCAATGCTTTTGACTTGGTCGAGAAGTGGCTTCAGATACCTTCCGACTTCTTCAACACTTGCACACCCCTTTACCATGCTTTCGAATAGGTTCGAACGCCTTTATCTTCATCGAAATGGGTGGTTACGCCCTTTCTTCTTTGTGTTGCATTGTTATCACAAGGAATGAAGATATGAGCTTTCAACTCTATCAATAGGCAGTTTCCAAGTGTTCCAAAGGTGTCAAAATGCTGATGGTTTTGATGTTGTTAGTAACTTCCAAACTTATGCTTGTGAACTAATACGGAAGCTTGCTTGGATGTAAAAGACTTCGACCGGTTCGAAAGGCCTGCTTTTGCTTTCGGAAGGGTTGTTCCATCCAAGATTTATTTATGAGTAGTTTGAGTGAAGGCAAAACCTTTGGTTTCGAAAGGTTTGGCGTGCATGTAAAGAGTTTTCATTCCTTGTCTTCGATAGGTGTTGCTTTAACTCGATCGAAAAGGTCTTCATGCATGCGAAAGCACCTGCTTCAAAAGGAGATCTCTTGAAGAGGAAGGGTGCTTTCGACCCTTTTGACCCCTTCGAAAGGTTATGCTACTTGTAGTCTTCTGTTGTGCATCTGATATGCATGTAAATGTGCATATTTTTACTTCCATATTTAATCTAATTTAATTAAATAAATGAGCATATAAGGTATTTTAACATGTTTAAACTAAAATTCAAATTATTTTCAAATCGCCGTTTATTCATCTTCATATAGAAGCAAAATGGTTTTTTTGTGCATATGTTAATTTAAGAATTTTTACTTGGACATTTTTATGCAATTTATAGGAATTTAGATTCAAATGGAAGAGGTTTTCATTGAAATATGCATGCGCAGGAGAAAACAAAGGAATGAAGATGGAAATAATTCAAACCATGCAACATGGAGGACCATACCTACCCACTTACCATGATCATCTATTATGAGCTAATGCACATGCTAATGAAGCTTAAGTTACATGCATGTTTAAGTGGAGGATTAATTCATGCTAACGATAACTTGGTGGTCACACTTCCTCAAGGGTAGTTTGGATAGTTCCTAAAAATAGGATTAGGGTTTCAAAATATGTATAAATACCCTATATGTTCATGTATTTGCTCTCTTAGCTTCCTTAGACGGCCTCCATTTTAGTTTAGCTTTATGCTCACAAATAAATCAAAACTCTCTTTTCTTTTTCATGCCTACTTAGCCATTTTTCTTTCATGTGATTCTCTTTTTTATTTGCATGCTCTCTTTCCTTTTATGTTAGTAGCTTAGTATCATTTCTCATGCAAGTAGATTAGTTCTTATTTCATTTTAATTAGCTCATTTTTTCATTAGCTTGCATTTTTTTTGTTTATGTTGCAATCCACATTTGTTAAAGTGATAACAAATATGATATGCTAAACCCTTTTAATTTAGGGGTAATGAAGCTCTCTTATCATGTAGATTCAACATTTTGATAACTTATGATCTCTTTTTGTACTTAATGGCAAGATTTGAATCGGTTAAAAAAAAATTGTTTTAGCTTTGAATTTGACATCTTATATTGTTGACACTAAATAGGCTATGCTTGAACAAACAAAACGCAAATTACCTATTCATCTACATATGATATGATGTAGGTAATTAAATGAATTTAAAATCAAAATTTGATGCTCTATAGTTCTAATCAATAGTTAATAGATCATGCTTAGAATAAATTTTATTTTCAAATTCATTGTCAATTTTCATGAGAGATAAAAAAGTGATTTAGTGGGTGCATTATAGTTTGATGACTTATATTGAGCTAATTAGTAGCGCAAATAGGCCATATGATAAGCTCATGAACTAAGTTCACTAATGAAAAAGAAAAAGACATCATAATTTCATGTTGTGTTGATTTATATGATCAAGAAAGTATATTTATCTCTAAGTTGCCTTCAAAATCTCATATTTTTATCCACTTTTTATTGCTAGTTTATTTATATTTTTAGCTTAACATCAAATATTGGTTTAAATTTGATTGAATAGGAATTTTAAATCTAAACAATTCCCTGACCGACCTGTACTCGCCACGTACTAAAATTGTATGTCGTGCGCTTGCGTTAAATTTTAATTTAAAATTTTTCGGCTATTTTCTAAACCGATGGAAAATTGGCCGTTGAATAAGTTTTTGGAGTCGTTGTCGAGGATTTGATTTGATATTATTTTCTATTCTACGAATTATTGTTGTTTGATTTTATTGTGTGTTTATTTTATGTATTGAAATTTCAAAAGAAAAATTGTGTGTTTGTGTAATTTTGTTTTCATTTTTGTTTGTGTATTTGTTGTTTGTCTAGTTGCATTGGCATTTGTATCTAAAAAAAATACACAATTTCATTTGAGAAAAACAATTATTTCATTTCATTTTCAGTTACATTTAAAATTTTCAATTTTCAATTTTGAATTTCTATTACAATTTCAAAAACTGCCTTATTTACAGCTACATATTTCCCTGTACAAACTGTGTGCATTGTTAGACCTCTGATCACTAGCACAATTATCCACTTCCACTGCACCACATCCCTTCTCATTACTGCTGGTTGTTGAAGAAATGAATGCTTTTTTTATTTCTTTTGAGGAAATTTTACAAGTGAGAATTCAATACTATATCGTTGTACAAACTTCTGTATTTATACTAAAACTGGAAAAGAAAATACTGTACTGGATGTATGGGCTTGGCCCATTTACAATATTACATATTACATACTGGTTTGCTTGTATTTGATACTATCTCGATACCCCCCCTCAAACCAGTTCGAGGGTTAGGGTTTCCAAGTTTCAATAATGGCCGCTATAAGAGAAACTTCGAAGAGATTTTTTTAACAAATTTTCCTCAGATCTGATAAGGCTTTACTCCGGTAGTGTTTTACCATGTTGAAGAGACTCAGTTCAGACAGAAAAGCGTAAACTTTGTAGATAAAACAATATAGTTTGCTCGATATGGAAGGTTGAGACTTCGTTTTTGGGAAGCAAACCTTAGATCTGATCATCAATCTCTTAAGGCATGTACTTTGTAGATAAAATCATCACGTTTGATGGATCTGGGAAGGTTGGGGCTCTGACGAGCAGACCTCAGATCTCTCCGTTGCTTGTAGATAATTTAAAGCTCTGCAATTTGACTTTGGGCTTGCTTCGTCTATATTCGGTTCATTTCTGAATCTGGTAAAGTTGGTTTTTGAAAGTGATTTCATAAAAACATCCGCTTTTTGGTAAGAGGAAGGTATGAGATTGACTCTCAATTTTCCCTTTATCACTTGCTCTCGAGCGAAATACAAGTCCAGTTCCATGTGCTTCGTTTTGGAATGTAATACAGGATTTGCAGTGAGTGATATAGTGCTGAGATTGACACACCAAATGGTTGCTATAGTGTCAGTTTTGATATGTAATTCCTTTAACAGTGATTCCACCCACATAATTTCTGCAGTTGCACTTGCCACATTTCTGTATTCTGCTTCTATACTAGATCTAGACACTGTTGGTTGTTTCTTAGCACACCATGATATTGGGTTTTTTCCTAAAAGATGCAATATCCAGTTGTTGATTTTCTATCATCACTATCAGTGGCCCAGTCCGCATCTGCGTAGCCATTTATATTGAGTGTGTTGCTTGCATGTAGAACAAATCCCTGATTTATGGTGCCTTTAAGGTATCTCGGTATTCTTTTAACTGTCTTCCAGTGATTATCCAGTGGCTTTTGCATGAATTGACTAACTTTGTTGACACTGAATGATATATTTGTCCTTGTTATTGTTGCATATTGTAGTGCACCAACAATACTTCTGTATAGCTTCTCATTTTCAATTGGCTCCCCTTTGTTTTTTGATAAGTGCGGATTGTTAGTCATTAGTGTTGAGAGAGAGTTTGCCTTATCCATTTTTGCCTTTATCAAAATTTCTGTGATGTACTTTCTTTGACACAAATGTAGTTTGTTGTCAGATGTTCTATTAACTTCTATGCCAAGAAAATAGTTTAGTTTTCCTAAGTCTTTGATTGAGAACTCTTTATTCAGTTGTTGTGTGACTTTGTTGATTTCTGACTCACTGTTACCTGTAATTATAAAGTCATCAACATAAATAAGTATGTAAGTGACAGTTGTATCAGAAAACTTAATAAAGAGGGAATTGTCTAATTTTGCTGAAATGTAGTTGAGGCTGGCTAGAGTTTTCTTCAGTTTGTCAAACCACACTCTTGGTGCCTGCTTGAGTCCATAGATTGCTTTGTTTAATTTGCACACCAAACTTTCATTTCCCTGTTGTTTAAATCCTGGTGGTTGCTCCATGTACACCTCCTCCTTCAATACACCATTTAAAAGGCATTATTTACATCTAATTATTTGATGGTCCAATTCCTATACAAGGCTATGGTTAATACAATTCTGATAGTATATGGTTTCACAATTGGTGAAAAGGTTTCTGTAAAATCAAAACCACTTTGTTGTGAATATCCTTTAGCTACCAATCTAGCCTTGTATTTTAGAATTGTACCATCAGGATTTTTCTTTAGCCTGTAAGTCCATTTACAACCTATGATATTTTTATGTCAAGTAACTGAACAAGTTCCCATGTTTTATTTCTTGTAAGTGCATCATACTCTTCCTTCATAGCTATCTTCAAGTTCTCATTTTGTAATGCTTGATAATAAGTACTGGGTTCTTCATTGAGTAGCTCTGCATTGTATATTTTTGGTTTAAATATACCACTTTTTGATCTTGTTATCATGTGGTGACCACTGTTTGCAGGATCAATCTGTTGAGCTCTATCCTTCATTGTACTTGCCCGCTGAGTATTGGATGGTTCAGGATCATCCACTACTGGGTAGTGATCTGCATGACCAATGTTGTCTTATTGTAGAGGCTGATATGAGCCTTCAGATTCTTCATTCTGGTTTATGACTTGAGACATTTCTGGTTATTTGCCGCTGTTGAACAACATTGTTCTCATTCTGGGCCATCTACCTTTCTACTGGTATGATTATCTCAGGTAGTGGAGGTATGGATATTTTGGATTGTAAAGCTTTTTGGTGATGTTGTTTTCTGACTTGCTAAAAGGAAATTCAAACTCATTAAAGGTTACATGTCTTGATATATACATTCTACCTTTATTGTCAAGACATTTGTAACCTTTTTGATTGTTTGGATACCCTAAGAATGTGTAGGGGCTAGACCTGAACTGTAATTTATGAGTATTGTAGGGTCTCAAACAGGGGAAGCACAGGCATCCAAATACCCTTAAACTCTGATAATCTGGCCTGACCTTTGTCAATGTTTCAATTGGACTTTTGAATTGTAGGATTTTGGTTGGTAATCTGTTGATAAGATATACAACTGTTGAGAAAGCATTAGGCCAGAACTTCAGAGGTACAAATGCCTGAGCAAGTAGACTCGGACCTGTCTCTACAATATGCCTGTGCTTCCTCTCAATTAGATCATTCTGTTCAGAGGTATGTGGATAAGTTGTTCTGTGATTTATCCCTTTCTTTTGAAAGAATTTCTTAAGTGGTAGAAACTCCTTACCACCATCAGTCTGAATAATTTTTACTTGACAATTTATTTGTTTCTCAACACTTGTTATAAACTGTATTACAGCATTGCAAGTCTCAGATTTTTCTTTTAGAAAATAAATCCACACATGTCTAGAGAATGCATCAATAAATGAAATATAATACTTGTATCCATAGTCAGTAGATATTAGGGCTGGTCCCCATAAATCTGTAGCAATAAGTTCTAGTGGCTTATTATATTCAATGCTTGAATCTGAAAATGCAAGTTTGTGGCTTTTACCCATTGGACAATAGGTGCAGGTGTAAAATGAAGGAATATTCTCAACATGAATTTTATTAGTATTACTTAGTATATGTCTTACAATTTTCATGTTGGGATGACCCAATCTGGCATGCCAAACATCATAGTTATTACAACTTTCAGTGAATTTTGTCTCAGACATGTTACACTAGTTATTCATGCTTTCACATTTTCTTGATTTTGCAACATCAAATTTGTATAATCCCCTACATTCTCTACCCTGCAAAAGAATTTCATCTGTTAGAGCATCTTTCACTATGCAAAACTTTGGATGAGATTCAAAATATACATTATTGTCTTTAGAAAATTGTGAGACACTCATCAGGTTCTTCCTGATAACTGGCACTCTTAAAAGATTGTTGAGATATAGTTGCCTTGCACCTATAATACTTGCATTTCAAGTGTTTGTTATGTGTGTTGCTCTACCATTACCCATGTATAATAAATGTTTACCTTTGTATTCCTTGTTTCCAAGGTTCAGATTGTTGAGATTGTTTGTAAGATGGTTAGTTGCTCCAGAGTCTGGGTACCAACTATCATCTTGAATATCTTCTGCTTTTGCTAAATGATTGTTTGTATTTTCTGGTTATTCCTTGCATCCTTGCTGAACATCCACCATGTTTGCAGTAGGATTATTTTGTCTTGAATTGCCAGTACTTTGTTGAGAAGGTGTATAGTTAGAATCAAATTTGAAATAGCATTTGTTTGCTGTGTGGCCATATTTCTCACAGATTTGGCATCTTGTCCTATTATTATTGTTAGTATTGTTCCATCTACCACCTCTTCCTCTTGATCTATAACTCTAACCACCCCTTTAACCACTACTGGATTGATTCTTGTTGTTGTAGTTTCTTTCTTGATTTCTTCCTTTGTTATTAGCAATATAATTTGCAGAGTATTCAAGATTTGTTGGTCTTTTTTGCTCTAATCTCCCTTCATGTGCTAGTAATATAGAATGTATATATTGTAAAGTTGGCAACCTTTCTGCTGATGACATCACATCAACAACTGATTCATACTGCTCATCTAATCCACTTAGAAAATACAATATTTGCTCTGTATCACTTACATTGTGGCCTGTAGAGGCTAACTGATCACATATAACTTTAGTTTTGGACAAGTATTCTCTCATAGTCTGATTGCCTTTCTTCAAGTTATGCAATTGTCTTTTATACTGCATAATTCTTGCTGCAGATTGGGAACTAAAAACTTGTTCTATTGTATGCCATATTTCATAGGAAGTTTTGCAGCCAATTAATTATGGCAAAAGACTTGCACTGATTGAGGATAACAGCCAAGAACTAACCAAACTATCTTGTCTTTCATGTATAATATATTCTTGATTATCTCTTAACTTCCCTTGTGCATCTGCAGTGAATCTTGGTGGCTTAATGATGGTTCCAAGAACATATTCTTGAAGACCATAAGCTTTTATCGCGGTCTCCACTTGAAACTTCGAGAGCAAATAGTTGGTTTCATCAAGTGGGGTGGTTATAATCTGGCTATGTGATTTGATGATGGTTTCGAGAAGTTCTAGAGAAGCACTGAATTGGTTATGAGTGGATTTGGATGCAGATATGGGTGAGACAGCACTGTTTTCATTCTCTTCAGCCATCAGTGAAGAGGTTGATGCAAAAGATGATGATTAGAGGGCAAGATTCACCAGGATTGAAAACTGCAGCCGAAGACTGACTGAATGATGATCACTGATAGGCAGTCTTCTTGGCACGGTAATTCAGGTTAGGCAAACAAAATCTTTTATGTCTCTGACAGTATTGATGCAGCCAAGAAGATGGTATATGATGAAGTTTTCCTGATATTGTCTTCTTTTGGCACGGCACAATACCGAATAATGAGTTTTCTTTTCAAAGAATTATATACAGTCGTTAGACTGTGTGTAATCAAATCTCAGATGATGAAATTTATTCTGATGAGACGATTTCTGATCAAATAATGATAGAGCATATGTTGTTAAGCATTATTTGCTCTAATACCATGTTGAAGAAATGAATGATTTGCTTTATTTCTTTTGAGAAAATTTTACAAGTGAGAATTCAATACTATATCGTTGTACAAACTTCTGTATTTATAATAAGCATTGGAAAAGAAAATATTGTACTGGATATATGAACTTGGCCCATTTACAATATTACATATTACATACTGGTTTGCTTGTATTTGACACTATCTCGATGCTGCTCATGTCATTACTACTGCTCATTGTCAACTGCTCCCCCTTCCAGCTTCATACTTCATCTCCATATCAAACTTCAACCCCTTTCACTTCCACTCATTGGCCAACTGTGTGCACCACCGATCTTCCCTTACCGCTTTACATTGGAGCAAATATTGCTGCCAACTCATTGCTACTTCAGATAACATACAAGATCTCCACAACAACTTCAGTTTCACCCATACATATTGCCTGCAACTAGGCCTATCAATGGTACGGGCTTCGGTCCGAACCCGCCTTATTTTTGCGGGTACGGATTTTGTCTTTTACTATCCAAGCCCGACTCAGGCCCGACCCGGGTCGGGTATGGTTTTATCAAAACTCGGCCCGGTTAGAACCCAACCGACTATTAATTTTTCATCGTATCAAAACGTGAATGTGTATGTTATTTATTTACCATTCCGTTTGTTTACATGTATATGTTTTTGCTTACTTTCGTTATGAGCTTACTACATTACCATCCAATTTATATACTAACATTGTTTGTTTACAAATTTTATCAAAGTTGCAATTTTAAATTATGGTTTTAACATAAATATTCCGATTAAGTATAGGATTATTATCCTACGGGCCGGGCTCGGATATTGGGTTGAAATGCCCTACGGATTCGGGCCAGGTTTTGGTTTTAATCATTGTAACTGGACTCGGGTCCAGGTTTTATAAATCCAGAACGAACCTGAACCATTGACCAGCCTACCTGCGACCCCACAGTTCCCACCACTGCAACAAACTGCATGTGCGCACAAACTTCTGTGCACAAGCAACCATTCCCCCATCCACATACAATCAGACCACCTCATTGCTTCCTGCTCCTCCACTATTAACTCGGCTATTATACCATACCATCAATACAACAATCTCCATTATCATCACTGACCAAACCATCCACCACAAAACCAAACACTGACAAATTGTGCCATACTTACTGTTCCATCTCTTAACTTCACAAACTCCACATCAAACTGTCACTGCTGTGTTACAGTTTCACCTTGTTCAAACACTTTAAACTCCTCTTCACACTGCACACTCAACATTCATATAACAACTAATTGCCATAACTTCCCAACTGCTTACTACCACCTATATATCAAAACTGCATTTCATATCACCTTAAAACTCCTACTTCAATACAAAACCGTGCACACAACAAATCCTCTTCCATACATCCTCTATAGCAACCCCTGTACACGTTTAACGCTCTGCATTCACCCAACAACCATCCCATCACCTTACTGCTCCTCACATACAAATTACAACATCAATACTGCAGTTGCACATCACCACCTTCTCACCACAAGCCATCCACACTTGTGTAACTTCCACAAACATCTGACTTGCATTGCCATCCAAGCATCAGTCACCTTACTTGCTAATACAACCTGCAGCACCATTCTTCACTCTCCACCATCAAACATACTTTCTTCCTACCACCGCAACCACTCCATATATACCGACTTACCCATATATCATTCACAGCTATACACCCATTTGCTCCATACAAAAAAACCGCCTTGGATCGTACAAGTCGCTGCCTGCATTACTTCGTCCTACTGCAACGCTTAACCATCTTCTACTACCACATAAGTGCATCACTGCCTCTGACATTACATAACAGTTATCACTAGAAGTGCAAACCACCACTTAAAACCATCACCAGCACAACTCTGCCTACTAGCCAAAACCATCAAACTACTAACCACAACACAGCAAAGCCACCCCCTTCATATACTTCACAACCAATTTGCAACCACCCTCTGCTTTACCTCAACCAAGCTACCATCCTCCATCAACACTGTTAAACATAATCACAGCAGCAAATTCCCCTGCCATCCACTGCATAACTCTTCTTCAACATATCAGCACCCACTAGCATTCAAACAACCCACAGCAACATCTCCAATTCCCCCTACTTACTTCATATCTACAACCGAACCACGCGAACAAATCAAAATCGCAACCCGCTCCGACTCTTCATCGGTGCTCCACCAACCACAGCCACTCTCTCTTCCTCACTCCTTCCCCGAACACCCAAACCACTACAAACAACCCACAACTCGCTACAAATCAAATCGCCACAAATTCGAATAAATACTGGAGTGTGTAAAGTGGAAATTGATTTTTGATTTTGGGAAATTTCGACTTAATTTTTTTATTTTGTGGGAGAGCGAACGAGAATTTGTTAATTTTGTTTTTCTTCTTGAGTGTTCTGTCGGGTTTGTAATCTTTGTTTCAAGAACAAGAGTACTTTTGACGTGATAACATAAATTGTTTTTCTTATAAATTGTAAATGTTTAAATCAGTCGAAAAAAATAATTGTTTATTTTCAAGTGATATTTTGTAAAGAAGTATTTTAAAGCGGTAAAGAGGGTTTAATTTTAGATCCTATTTTTAGAAGCGTTTTAAATTTTAAAGCATGTTTAGTTATTAGATTCTACTTTTATGGCATTTAAATTTATAAAAGCAATTTAGTATTAGATCCTATTTTATAGTAATTAAGATTGGATAATATAGATGGGCATTTTTGGTAGTTCACGTTGATACCAAAAAAGTGTGACACCAAAGCTATTACAACTATTATTAAAGAAGTATGAGATTTAGGCCGGGATTTTAGGCTTGAGTGCAAAATTCTTTTTTTTAGTTTCTTTTTCTTTTGTTTTAATTTGTTTAGTTTTTAGTTTGTTTTTTTTAAAATATATTTGTTTTACTTTATAATGGTTATGTGAAGTGGTCTTAGATTTACTTGTCTTCGGTTTCTTACCTTAAAATGTGTGTGTGTATAAGCTGCTCGACTTTGCTTGCTTGCTTAAATAAATAAATAAATAATCTCTGCTTTAAAATAATTTGCTAGTAATTCAGCACGCTCTGGTATCGTGCTTTCATCACTTGTTGTTATTTTTCATTGCATTTTTGTTTGCTTGCGTTTTCTAAAAGTAATTTACAAAAAAAAAATATTCATAGTTGCATTGTTAACACACGTTTAATTTCAATTTTGTACTTCATCTTAGAATTTTGATTAATAATAGCGGTTAGACATCTTAAGGGTGTCACGAGCTCACCTAGGGCTTAATTGTATATTAACAAGTTGTCTTCTTTGAACAATTTATATTCTTGGTGTCTAGGCTATGATAGAGGAATAACCATTTATAAATATTAGGATGATTCACAAATATTATAGTGATTGTTTCTCTGAAGGTACTTAAACCTTCGGTTGCATTGTTACAGGGATTCGTAGTGCACCGATAAATCCTGTTTGTTACCTGGCTAAGAACAACCTTGTTGGTTTAAGACGAAGGGTGATTATACAATTTTGGGTTAGGAGCACTTAGTTAGAAACTATGTAATTAATACCCTTGCATTCATTTAGTTGTATTAGTTCATGCATATTTAAAAAAAAAATTCCAAAGTCATAAAAAAATTATAAATATTTCCTTAACTTAGTGTTTTTTTTAAATCCTTTCTTTTTAAATTAAAATAAAAAAAAAATCCAATTTTTTTTAAGTTGGTTCATTCTAGGAAAACAAAATTCCAAAAATAATAATGATCCTTTCAAAAACAAAAAAATATTAAAAACAAAAAACCAAACAAAAATAAAATTTACCTTTTGAAAAATAAATTCTTTTTGGTAAATATTTTTCCTTTACAAAAAAACATTTTGAAGATGTCTGAATTTTTTTACTCGCCGAAATTTTTCAATAGTTGTGAAAATCAATATAATACATATAATTTCACACCAAGTTCGAATAGATATTTTAATGACAACTATTATACAAACAATTCGAATTTTGAACCATAAAATTTCAAAATGATGACCAACCCTCAAACCTTGAAAATAGCATTGAAATGATTTCGTCTTTACATGAACTCTCAACACAACAAAGTCAAAGGATAAATGATTTGTGTAATTCATATTTGGATAATGAATCAAGTCAAAGTTTTTGAAATAATCAAAATTTGACTCCACTTCAAAATTCAAATGATTTCGAGTATAACTCATACCAACTCAATTTCGAACTTCAAAATGAGTTTCAAAGTCGAAACGAAAATGGAAATAACTGTTAAATAATTTTGGCAATGGAAGTTGTTTCAACGATGATGAATTTTTTTGCTCTCAACAAGTTCAAATTGAAAATTCTCAGGTTAATAATTATAAATTGGATTTTGTTGAGCAAATGGACAAAATTTACAATCATCACACAGATTTGTTATTTGAAACATATATGAAACAATGTGAGAAACAAAATCAAATTCCAATGTGTGACGAGTCAAGTGATAATTCATCTTTTACCAAAATGGACAATTTTCAAGTAACAACTTTTGAAATTGAAAATAACAATCTTAATGAAGTTGTTGAAAATGTGGTAATTGAGTTGGATTTCAATTCTTTTGAGGAGAGAAACTCGATTTAAAATTCGATCTTTCCTTTTCTGATTTCAAGAAAATGAATGCAACAACTTCGGATTTTGAACTTAATATATGCAATAAAGTTATGAATAATTCAACAAAGGAGGATGAACTTTATGAGTACAAACTTTTAGTACTTTTCGAAAATGAGTTGTTGAATTCCGAAGGGGTAAAGTCAAAATCACCATTTTGATTTTGAAATCGATAATTCTGAATAAGTTTTCAATGATAAGTTTGAATTTCAATTTGGTGAAAATAAACTTGAACTTCAATCAATTATTTTATCAACCCCGAAAATCATCGAAAATAAATCAACTCATTTGATTTTTAATAAAATGACATTCATTTTTCCAAATCAACATTCAACTTTGAAATCTTTTATTGTTTGGTTTTCTGTCCTTAATTTGTTTTCTCATACTTGACTGGACAAATGAATTGGTCTTTGAAAGACCATTTCATTTACTCTTTGATGATATATTTTCTGATATCTTATAAATAATAATCTTTACATTTTCATGTAAATATAGGTCATATGTTGAATTTTATTTTATTTTTCTTCTTTCAGTTGGGTTGACTGTGGGGACACAGTCAAAAATCAAGTATGAGGAAAGTCTCATCTGCACTTTTAACTTTTCATGGTTTACTTTTTTTTTGCATTTTTCTTTCCAAAAATCAAAATTTTAAAAAAAATTAAAAAAAATCTTGAAACAAATTTTCTTTTTATCATTTACTTTTGAAAAACAACACTATAGGATAAATATATGATTTTGGTTCAAATTGAAATATATGAAAATTTATTTGTCTTAACAAAAATAAAAATAAAGTTTGATTACAAGTAACTATGGTTTATCTAGTATATAGGAAGATTCATTGCGATAATTATGAAGTATATCCTAATGGAAAATCTTTGTTTATAAAAGTGGTGAAGTTTAAAGGATATAACATTTTTTGTCTTCTAAGTTGTATGGTGCTAAGATGATTTTGCAAAACTCTCTCTTCAAAAAAACACAAAAAAATATGTAATAAGAAAAACAAAAGAAAAAATATTTGTATAAATGTATTTTTTATTTATTAACACCTAGAGTCAGGTGTTCACACGTAAGTGTGTACACTCACCATGTTGTATACCCTTCTCATGTAAGCCTGAAAGATAGTGCGTGATCGGTATATCTGGCATCGGTTTATCAGAGTTAGTTGTATGTATATAATTTTTTTTATTAATAATGGCTATAGTTGATAGGTGTACACATTTCTGTGTTCACTCACCATGCTCTGTATTCCCCTCACATAAGCCCACAAGGTAGTGCATGGGTGATAAAACTGATATCGGTTTTCTGAGTTAGACATATATAAATATTGTTAATATCAATAAATTTTTCAAAAAATAGAGCGAGTAAGCAATTGAAATCTGAGCACTATTTTTACTTATTTGATTTAACTTGTTATTTAAAAGAAATGAAATACCACTTTGAATTTTTTTGATAATCAACAAGGATCCATTTCATAAACTTATATTTAACTTAGACATGTTAATTTAAAAGTAAATCTTTCATTTGTAAATATTTTCAAAAACTTGCATTCATCGCTTTGTAAATAAATCTTACGTTTAGGAATTTTTCAGTTTGCATTTGAATTTTGTGGGTAGTATCCGCTGAAAACCCTCACGAGACAACATTGATCCTACTAGAGATGCCTAGAGGTTTAACGGCTTGCTGCATATGCTCAATGCAATCGTGCTCCCTATGAAAATTGAATTTATCTTACTTTTAGTTTATTCGAGGACGAATAAAAGGATAAGTGTGGGGGATTTGATGTGCCCGTAAATGTGCATATTTTTACTTCCATATTTAATCTAATTTAATTAAATAAATGAGCATATAGGGTGTTTCAACATGTTTAAACCAAAATTCAAATTATTTTCAAATCGTCATTTATTCATCTTCATATAGGGGCAAAATGGTCATTTTTGTGCATATATTAATTTGAGAATTTTTACTTGGACATTCTTATGCTATTTTATAGGAATTTGGATTCAAATAGAAAAAAAATTCATTGAAATATGCATGCACAAGAGAAAATAATGGAATGAAGGTGGAAATAATTCAAACTATGTAACATAGAGGACCCCACCAACCCACTTAGCATGATCATCTATTAGGAGCTAATGAACATGTTGACGGAGCTCAAAGTTACATGCATATTAAGTGGAGGATTGATTCATGCTAATGATAACTTGGTGGCCACATTTCCTTAAGGGTAGTTTGGGTAGTTCTCAAAAATAGGATTAGGGTTTCAAAACATATATAAATACTTCATATGCTCATGTAATTGCTCTCTTAGCCTCCTTAACTAGCCTCTATTTTAGTTTAGTTTTAGGCTCACAAATAAATCAAAACTCTCTTTTCTTTTTCATGGCTACTTAGCCATTTTTCTTTCATTAATTCTCTTTTTTATGCAATATTAATCCATGCTCTTTCTTATTTACATGTTCTCTTTCCTCTTATATTAGTAGCTTCGTTTCATTTCTTATGCAAGTAGATTAGTTTTTATTTCATTTTAATTAGCCCATTTTTTCATTAGCTTGCATTTTCTTATTGTTTTTGTTTCATGTTGCAATCTACATTTGTTGAAGTGATAACAAATATGAAAGGCTAAACCCCTTCAATTTAGGGGCAATGAAGCTCTCTTACATGTAGATTCGACATTTTGATAACTTGTGATCTCCTTTTATACTTAATGGCAATGTTTGAATGAGTTAAATTTTATTGTTTTACCTTTGAATTTGATAGCCTATATTATTGACACCTAATAGGCTATGCTTGAACAAACAGAATACAAATTATCTCTTCGTCTACATATGATGTTGGTAATGAAGTGATTTTAAAATCAAAATTTGATGATTTATATTTCTAATCAATAGTTAATAGACCATGCTTAGAATAGATTTTATTTTATTTTTTCAATTTTTATGAGAGTTAAAAAGTGATTTAGTGGGTGTGTTATAGTTTGATGGCTCGTATTGAGCTAATTAATAACACAAATAGGCCATACTTATGATAAACACATCAACTAAATTCACTATGATAAAAAAAGGAGATTGTAATTTCATGTTGTGTTGATTTATGTAATCAATAAAGTGGATTTATCTCTAAATTGTCTTCAAACCCTCATATTTTTATCCACTCTTTATTGCTAGTTTATTTACATTTTTAGCTTAACAACTTCAAATATTGGTTTAAATTTGATTTAATAAGAATTTTAAATCTAAACAATTCCCTACGGATCGACTCGTACTCGCCATGTACTAAATTTGTACGCCGTGCGCTTGCAGTAAATTTTTATTTAAATTTTTTTGGCTATTTTCTGAACCGCTATAAAATTGGTCGTCGAACACCTTCGACTCCTTCGAAAGGTCTGTTGGAGCTTTTTCATCTTGCTTTTATTTGTCTTCCACTCTATCAGGTTTCGACAAGATCGAAATGATATTTGGTAGCAACAAATATGTTAACACAACATCATTTAAAATAATTTTTATATAATCATAATAAAATTATATTAAAATATTGTTTCGAACTTTATTTAATTATCAAAACTTATTTTTAATTTAAAACTAATTTTTTAATAATTTTGAGTACATAAGATATATATATATATATATATGTATGTATGTATGTATGTATGTATGTATATGTATAGTTTTTATAATACTAAAATTAGTTCAAATTTTTATAAACTAATTTTAGTGTTAGAAAAACCATATATGTGTGTGTCCCCATCAGTTATCTAATAACGGTCAGATAACATTTTATTTAAATGTTTTCTCATTAATGCACTTTAAATTAATTATGTCATAAAAGGATAAAGTATATAAAAGAAAGAAAATACCTTTATTACGAATAAGATTGATTATAGAGTTTGATATATGTAGCAAATTACATAGTTTTCTATATGGCATACCCCTAACTCTCTCAAATGTGAGCTGAAGCTAAAGACGTTAACGAGCTTAACTGTTAGACCTATCATATTGGTACAATTCAAAGGTATGATCCTATACTAGCAGAGATTATTGCTAAGCTTGAGATGAGAGTAGAGTCCAAGGACATGAAGATGACAGACTTAACCGAGATGGCTAGCTCCATACGGATGGAAGACTATATGTACCTATTGTTGGTGGACTTAGAGATAAAGTTCTATGTGAGTGCCATCATACAAATTGACTATCCATTTCGATAGTAATAAAATGTATAGAGATATGAGGTAGATATTTTATTGGGAATGGATAAAGAAGGATGTAAGGATTTTTTTTTCTAAATATATGAATAGTTAGCTAGTGAAAGCTGAGCAAAAGGAACCAAGTGGCTTGCTACAACCGCTTGAAGTTCCAAAGTGAAAGTGGAAGCAAACATGGTGGACTTCATCGATAGATTGTTGAGTATTAGAGGAGGGTATGATAGCATTTGGATTGCAGTCTATACATCGATGAATAGTGTTTATTTATCGCTTTAAAGTCCAATATAATGGCTTTCAAACTAGCTAAGTTGTATTTGCGTTGCATTCGCACAATTCCATGGTGTACCGAAGAGCATTTTGAGTAATAAAAACCCATTAGTCATGAATGTATTTTTAAAGAGCTTACAAGAAGCATTAGAAAAGAGATGTATTTTAGTACATCTTATTACCCACAAACTAATTGTCAAATCGAGAGAATGAATCCTATACTAGAAGAAAGAGCTTGCATTCTTGATATTATAAGCTTATGGAATGACCATTTGCATTTAATAGAGTTCACATACAACAATAGTTATCAGTTGAGCATTGATACAACATCATCGAGGCTTGTATAGCCACCATGCAACACTCCTTTATGGTTTTTGGAAGTGGTTGAGAAATGGATACTAGAGCTGCAAAGAATAGGGAGACCTTAGAGAAGGCTGAGATTATTCGACAATGAATGAATGTTGCATAAGACAAATGGAAGAGTTATGCTGATGAGTGACACAGTGATCTTGGGCTCTTTATTGGTGACATGGTATATTTCTTCATTGAAGAATACATTTCAATTTGATAATAAGGGGTCGTTGGCATCAAATTTTATAGGGCATTTTCTGATATTGGGAAGGATTAGTAACCTTGGATGTAGAGTCAACTTAGCTGAGAAGATGGCAAGTGTGCACAATATATTTCTTTTTTTGCATTTTAGGAAGTTTATGCACGACTCGAGCATGATTGTTGCACCAAATCAACTAGATGACATTGAAATTGAACCTAAAGCACGAAGGCCATGTAGGCATATTCTTATAATCGAGCAGAGTATAAGCAGTTTTGAAGGAAGATGGTAAAGCTAGTAAAGGTTCTATATAGTGAAAGCGAAGGCGATATCACTTGGGAACCGATGAGATCATGAGAACCGCTTATCCAGAGCCTTTATTTAATGATATTCCATGTTATCGCATTTACTTTCACATTTGGTATTCTTTTTTAGTTTAATATCCTACATTGTAGGGTTATTTGCTATGCTTGCTAATTTCTGCACATGTTTGCTTGGTTGTTATACATGCTTGAATTATTGTTTTGGTTTAGTTTGTTTGATGCAGAATTTTAGGACCATAATTCTTAAAAGGGAGGGAGGGATAGGAGGTAGAGAATGTAACGGCCTACATTCTCTACATATTTTTTACATATTGAAGGATCATAAGAATTATTTTTATAACCACGTAAGCTTAGATTAACTAAAACTTTGGGCAGTACCATTTCTAACATTTTGACCTTTAGATTTAAATGCAGACACTTTTGACTCTGAAATCTTGTAAGAGCTATAACTTTTGACACAAGTGGAACTTGGTCTTGAAACTTATTCCAAATGAAAGATATGTTAATTTCTTTTTCTATAGAGTAGTCATAATAGATTTTTGGTCAAGCGGGTTGGGTGGTAGTGCAATATTAAGTTAGATATCTTTTAGACAGATTTAGTGGTAATTAGCCTAATCCTAAAATTAGACCATTAAAGATTTCAAGAATTTTGCTAACTGCAGCATAGAGAACATTCCCTCACTTTTCCATTTCCTAAAAACATACATAATCATCCATTAAATTGTTTCCTATCAAATCTATTATTAATCTTTACTAAATATAATCAATTCTAATAACTGATGTTAGATTAGCAATAGGATTACTTAAGGTCTTCAAATTTACATTTGGAGTTTTAGGATTCATGCTCATTGATGTTCATTTTAGATCTAGTGTGATTTGGGCGATTTTACATGTAAGTAAATGATTTATCATCTCATACCGTTTATAAATGTTTATAGATGTATAGAATATGGTTTAAATCCATTTTTAAACTCAAAAGCATATATTTGGACTGATTCGAATTTACGAGTTTAAACAGCTTCAAAAAGATCTTCACCTTTGTTTTCACATCATAGTTGATCATATGAATGCTAGAATAGGATATGAATGTTATATTGATTGTTTACTATGACGTGATGCTTGTTTTACTTGTTTGTATGTATGTTTGCATGTTTGCTTATCAATAGCTAAAGTGGGGATTGGATTGTTCGATGGGTAAGGATCTTAGTATAGATGGAGTGATTTGATGATGTGCACTTCGGTTTGATTACACGAGCGATAGGGATCCGTAGCACTAGAGGAACTTCGATGAATAAACTCTAGAGTATTTGGATTCAAATCGATATAAAGGAGATTCAAGGTAGATCGAAGATGCGAATTAGAGTGAAATCGATATAGAAGAGCTAGAAAATGACTAGCCATATTTTGGCTAAGTCTGGATGGATCGGTACCGACACATATGGATCATTACCGAATCATTTTTCATGGTTGTATGCATCGTATGGCTTAAAGAAATGAAGTGGTGGAGACATGGGGCAAGCACGAGGCTAACTCCATGATTTGATAGCAAATAAGCGAGAGGAACGCGAGCTAGATCGATGAGGTATTCAAATCAGTTAAGTATTAGAGCGTAAGGGCATGCTTCAGGGCTTAAGTAGAAAAATAAGGACCTAGCTTGAAGAAAGGCATAGTGCACGATCAATTGTCATGCAGTATAGTTGGATTAGCCAAATATTGACCAATTCATGTGAAAGATTGATAGATATTGATCTATATTGATCGGTACTTACATAGAAGTGTTATGATTGATTGCAGAACCCGAAAGTATATGGATTGTGAGTCATGATCAAATAGCAATTGATCATGCTAGAGCTTACCTTGGCAAACACGATGGTTACTCCAGGGTGAATATGAGATGACTTCGAGGTAAGTATGAGGCTGCTTTAGGAAAATTTAGGGTAACCATAAAAGTGATGGAATTTCAATGACTCAATGTTTTAAGTAGTGTATATTGAGTACTTCAGGTGAGAAGTGACTATGTAGTATAGTAAGCTTATGAGTAGAAAATTTTGGTGATGGCTTATGGAATAAAATAGGTAGGGTCTATTATCGAGACATGTGCCAAAGAGATCATTGATAACTCACGGATTCTAATGCATGCTTGTACGACAAGGGTATGTGAGGATGCTTATCCGTCTATCATGGCCTCGAAGGAGGGTATAACTTGCCAGTTTATTGGCATGGAGCTACTTCAAGCATTACTGAGAGCGGGATGTTGAGTATTCGCTAATCTAGGTCGTGATCATATAAGTTATCATGTATCCAATGACATTTGAGTGAGTGATGCGAGATGTCTATGGTAGTTGCTATGCTCTTTATGTTTTTCATGTTTATTGTGGATGTCATGTGATGTACGTATTAGTGACAAAGGTATCTCGACATTCTATATTGTGCTTAGTGTAGTACATCCATATGATGATAAATTAGCATACACTATGTTTATGTGCTAATTCGTTGGATGCATGGACTAGTCAATATGATTCTTCATACCATATGTTCCTACTTTACAAATTGGATTTTATACATATTATATTATATATTTCTTATACTATATTTTTGCATGAATCGAGATTATCGGCGTTGCTTCTTATCATCTCGGGTGCTCCTAAATGTGTAAATTGAGAGACTAGTATGAGATAGCTCATGGAGTTGTGTGGAGGATGAGTAGGAGGTTGACTCTTTCTCATGTATCATATATTGGAGACATATTCACTTATATTATGTTGTGTAGTGCTTTGGAGCTATGTCAACATTTATATATTATACGGAGATGGTTATTTAGAGTTTATTTGATTCAGATGTAAAAGCTCTACTATTCTTCTGTTTTTTAATAATCTGATGGATCTGTTGCCTGTGTAGTTAAAGCCTCTCTAAAACCCCATAAAATCCATGTTACACTTCAACTGATACACTTCTTCAATATAGCGCTATTAAAAAGTGGACCTTCTTTAAGCCCTGCTATTTTCCATGCCACATGCTAATTCAAGGCTTTTTCATAATACTTTAATAGAATTAATATAAAAGGTTGATTTGACTAGTCCCCTTTTGCACTAAACTAATAAAGTTAGGGTAAAGACCTAACTTAAGTCATAAGTGCTCAATATAAGTTAGAAATCTATTGTAGTCACCAAATTTGGACTGTATAAATTATGATCTTCTTATGTTTTGTTATATAAGATTAAGCAACATTTATTTTTCATACACAAATGATGTGAGAATAATAATAAATTAACTTTAAATATTAATGAAGCTTTAACTTCACAACCTGATGCGCTCCAATGTACCGAGGACCATCACAAAGGATCCTCTACCAACACAAGACCGGTCTACCTTTATAACTAGATGATACCGAATGTATCACCCTTCGGTCATTACCGACTTTTACCGAGGTTCCTCGAAGCATACAAACCACTATAATCAGATAAACGACGTCATAGCACATAAAGATATATCAAGAAGAGGATGATCATATCCTACTTGGGAGCGACCCACTTAGCCATGCTATATCTAACTCTGTTTTGATCATTTCTGGTTGATGAGGTCTGAGATAACGATTACGTTTCATAAATCACATATCACATCATTTTGAATGCCACATGGTTCCACAAAAATACAACCCTTAAGCTCATACGTTTCAAGGAGGGTGTTAAGCTAAGAGAAGTTTCCTTCTCCGCCATCACTGATGCACGTTTGTAAAAACCAATGTACATAATCTTTAGAAAAGCAATGTCAAAAAACATCCATACAAGTTGTCCAGGGACAGGACAAGCCAAAGGTACTTTCCTACCACATCCTGTCGGGAAATCCCTAGGATTAGTAGCGAATAGTCCTTTCATTGGATATTTCATAACAAAGAGAATACTGCTACTGGATGTATATTGGTTTTTAACCCCAAACGACCAACAAGCTGTCCTCCACTATGAAAATCTGAAATATCAATATCATCACAATCTTCACAAATCGAACGCATATACGTTGGTCCGATGTGGTTTTTGGATAAGCCGATCATGGTCTCTTTGCACCAACAACGCAAAATCATTTCTCAACTTTACACAAAAACTAAGTCTCATAGACTTATCATGTCTCCAACTTTTAACTTGCTATCCTTCCGCTAAGAAGGAAGCTCGGTAGATTGGAGTAATACTCCACACTATACGAATCAACATCCTGAACATAAACGATAATCAAGCCTACACAGAAGGCTACATACTAAGTGTACGCCTAAATAGTTCTCACGTCAAGTCGAGGAACTAAAATGGTCAAATTTTATAGTCGGTTATTTATCTATCAAAGCAAGCAAACAAATATTTAGCACCATAAGCAATCACTAGACCCTTTTAATTAATTTTTTATTAATTAAATCACATGTCAAATATTCACTTCAAATTATCTTTAAAAAGATATAATTCCAAAACCATTTCAACATTTCTATATTGGAAAACATTTGCAGAAACTTATTTAATAATAAGTAATTCACAAATCAATTTATTTTCAACACTAAGAAAATATTACATATGCTTAAATCGGGATTAAGTATATAGTTTATTCTTTTAGGAAAAGATTCTCTTAAACATACTTATTTGGGTCAAAACGATTGTTGCATAAAACATCGTTACAACAACACCAAAATTATTAGTATAGGAATTTGAAAATTAGATAGATATATAAATCTCATATACTATACAAAACACCTCCTTTCGAAAATCATTTACCATAACAGCAATGCTATAGTCCATCATTTCCTTATTTCTCGAAAACATCTATTTCAACAATGAATGTCGATACTTAACATATTTTAAAACATATTCAAACCGTTTAACTCCATTTAAAAGATCACTTTTCAAAACATTCATTAAATTTTCCACTATCCAAAGTCGTGAATATGATTCTCTAATCAATTTCGTTGCTTCTACACATTTAATTAAAATGATTATCCACTGTCCAAAATCGTGAATATATTATTTACCAAATTCATCACTTCTACACATTTATTAAAGGATTATCCACTGTCCAAAATCGTGAATATATCTCCTTTAATAACTTCCATATTCAACTTATCAAAATAAGTTGATTTAGGATTTATAAAACAATGTTTATAAATTCCATATATATTATAAAAACTTCCATTTTTAAAATCTCTTTATTAACCAATTCCACTTACAACACATTTGCATGCCAAAATCAAATTTGTAAGTTAATTACTTATAAATCTCTTATTTACATATTCATTCATTTTATAACTTCGTCAATTATAAATCTTATTTACTTAAAGATTCATTTACAACTTCTTTTTAATACTTACAAAACTCCTTTATAATTCCATTATTGTTATTTATAAAATATCAATTTTATAAATCTTTTATATAAACCATTTATAATTATCCAAAAAATCTCAATTTAACTTTTTTTATAAAATAATCAACTTCACATTTCAAAAATGATATTTCAATCACATTTCATAAAAATCATGATTTTTATAAGATAAAAATTATAACATTTATTTATTTAAAATTCATTTCTTTAAAAATTCAAATATATATAAAATATATACTTTCAAAATCACTTTAAAATCCTTTTTAATTTGAAAACCATCACTTTTATATCTTTAAATTACCAAAAATAGGCCTAATGCTGCAACAACACTAAATACATCAATCACGGGATCCAAAATATCATATATCATATCATAATAGCATATATCACAATATCTATAAATAAAACTAATACTGGTGAGGAATCCAGTTGGATCCTTCCCACCTGTCACCTGCAACAAATATACATATTAGAATATGTGTACAATGTCCGCTTTGAGGTAGATGCACGTACAAAAGGTCATCCGCTCATACACGGGAACTTATAGGGTCTCATCTGCTCCAATAGGCAGGAATATATCCAAATACCAATCAATATATATAATATACCATATATCATCCAAACAATCATCAATCATGATAAATAATATTTATTCTCACTTATATAAAAACATCAGTAAGTCATAAAGAGTGAGTTGTACTCACATTGATTTCAATAGCAGTTGTAGTGTTTTATTCCGAATAAAATTAAATAGCCCTTTAATTTTACCCAAAATTTACACTAGCTCCAATTAACTCTAAACTAGCTCTAAAATGTAGTGCTAGTCAATACAGACCCAAGGCAATTCGTTTCGTCAAAAACGGACCTCGTATGAAGAAGTTACACATTTTTAAAGTTTACACGATTTAATTATATATGTATAATTTACAATTTTATCTTAATTTAAAACCCTACATTCAAATCTAGCCGCACGATTTGCTTGATGAGATCATAGCCGCGTTTTATTCTTCCTCCCCATCATGAAAACTCACGTTCAAATAACCCATTAGCCGCCAATCAACCCTAATTGCCGCACCTACTACATTAATCGAGACGACGATCGAGGACCATAGATTGAAAGCCCATTGCGAGCATCACCATCGGCCAAAGCTATGTTGAACTTGGCTGCCATCTCGCCTCGTATTCATGCTTAAATGCACGCCACTTGTGGTCAATTTTCCGACGATCCACCGCTCAATCCTCGATCATAGTCGTTGGATGTGTTCATCTCTCCATCCTTTACAATAATCTAGTTGAAGCCTTCGTCTAATTCTGCGTGGATTGGAAGAAAATTGAGGAGGAAGTTTTAAGCTAGGCCATTCAAAAGTTAATGGAGACTAGAAACCCTGGTTAGGTTTTGTGAAAAATAAAAATAGTTTTGGCCTTTTATAGAAAATTTACACGCACTATTCATCCGAAAAATTTTCAAACTCGAAATGAAGCATGCTGCCTGGCGTTTGTAATGTTTTACCCCCATTCCGAACACATTGGAATATATATCTGGAGCCAATTCGATCGTATTTGGAAGATAGGTTTTCGAATCGATTATTTAAATAAAAAAATCACTTAAACGAATTTCTACGCATTTTAGCTTGCCACGACTAAACCGTAAAGCCGATTCACACAAAATTTGCCTATAATATTATAACATTATGAATCCAATGAAACTGCTTTCACCGAAATCCGAGACTGTGTGAAAAATGACTAATTTTACACGTTAATTAAATCTAAAAATATTAAATTTCTGTAAATTAACTTTTAATTCAATTTCAAAAGTTTACTAACATCATTCTAAATCAAATGGAATTTAATTCAACTTTACAAATCATTTTCATTCACATTAAATATAAATTCCAATTATTTCAGCAATTTAAAATATTAAATTAACAATTTAATTATCCAATTAAATCAAGATATTCGAAATATAAGTTATTTAGCTTATAAAATTTACTTGTGAATATTTAAAATTAATTAAATATGCGAACTTCAAATGACTAAAATTCTAGTTCGTTATAACAACATTTTAGTGTAACCTATCGATAGTTTTGGACAAGTACAAATTTATGGCATATTTAAGTGGATGGGATTTAATCACGTTGTTTTAAGAATAACATTGATTAATAATTTATACACCTTAATTATGGATGTTTAATTGGCCAAATAAATTATTGTTGAATTAAATTAGATTAAATATGGTAATTGGACATTGGTTTAGCAGAATAAAATACCGTTCCGCTAATTAAATTTATTTGATATTTAACTAGCAGAATAAATCATCGCTGTGCTATTTTACAGATTTGGATATCCGATTATATATCAATAAGTGATATGCCACTTTGAATGAGTGATATGTTAACCAATGACGGTCGAGTATCAAATTTATTTATGTAGTTATGGATTATGTAAATATCTGTTATTAACTTGAAGGGTTAATTGAATAATATGGTAGCTTGTTAAGTACCATGGTGATCGTTAAACCTCCTTAAAATTCAAAAAACTAATTATCGTTTGGAAGTTACTTTAAGAATAATTACTTCTATTATAAGGTTTAAAGAAAATTATTATTTAGTAGTAATTTTTAAAAGAACTAATAATTTTATATTAATGATGTTTTAAAGATAATTTTTAACTGGTTTAATAAAGATTTATTGTTAATTGCTTATTAATATAATTCTTAAAAGTTATTTCTAAATGTTATTTAAGATATTTAATTACTATTTAAAAGTTATTTAGTATGGTTAGAAATATTTTAATTATACTTTAATTAATTATTTAAATGATTTTCTATACTTTAATTTTTAACTAAAGTTAATTAATTATATTGATTTAATCTATTTAATTATATTTAAAGGATAATTAATTTTTATATTAATATTAGTTTTGGAGAAACTGGGCCAACCCACAGCGGAAGAAGTGGGTGAATTTTAAAAAATTAGCCATTTTGGATCTTTAATAGGCCTATCAAGTTTAAACATACTTATAAATTTTTTAAGTTTTCTTTTAAATAATTTATTTTATTTTATTCAGTTTTAAAAATAAAGTTTAAAATTTAATTTAATGTGCATGTAAATTAGAGTATATCAAATATACTCTTATGTATATATTTGTGTGTAATGTAACTTATTAAATTTATTTAGAGAAGGAACTTTTCATTTCCTATCTCCTAAATTATTGAATTAATGAACGGGCACTAATTTTGTGATAAATCGGATTTCTGGACATTTGTTAATTGGTAATTAACTGGTTTTTATTTAGTTGAACAGATAAAATTCTGATAATAAAAGATATCTAGATGTATATAAATGGATTTGAAACTACAATAAATATTGAATTATAAATATCTGGAAATGGTAAATCTTATAATAAATTAACAAATATATAAATAGATATATGCAAACTCTATAATGTTGAAATCTTAATTGTATACATATACAAATCCATTGTGAATATATAATCACAGTAACATATTAATATAATAATTTAATTTGGCAATAATAATTTGATAATCTTCTTTTATAAATATTTAATTTTGCAAAATTTATCTTTTCAAAGCTAATAAAAAATGATTTTATAATCATAATATACGATATATATAGGTATATATTGAATTGGAAGTTATGTTTTGAAATTAATATAATAATTTTCAAGAGTTATTTAAAGTTGAATTCTATATTTTTAACACTAATAGTGTATATATATACACATTTATAAATTTAAAAAGTATTTTAGGTTAAAATAAGATTTAATAAAGGTATATATGCTTTCTTTTAAAATTTTATTTGAAATAAAGATAGTTTGTATATATATATATATATATATATATGGATTTAAGAACTAATGAATAAAAAAATATTCATTTATAAATATAAAAACCAATTGATATATAATACAAAAATTGTATAAAAACATATTAACACATGATAATTACAAATGTAAACTAATTTTATATGCATAATACAAGTGTAAGCAATTTATATCATGCAAATAACAAATGTGAGATAATTTTAACAAGTGTCATAATTTGTATCTTTCTTTCCATTTTTAATAAAAGATAAAACAAAGTTATATAAACATCTCCACTCTCTATCTCATTTCTTTTTTTATCCTTCCAAATTCAAAATAAAGAAAACCAAAGCCTGTAAACTAAAACCAGAATACAAAATCTAAGGAAATAGCTAACATCCTCTTTAAAATTCAACCTAAGCAAACTAAGGAAAGTTTCAACGAAGTTTTAAAACAAATTCAGTTCAAATTCAAGTACAAAGTAGATCAGATCAAAGATCAAAGCATCTCCAATTTTCAAGTTCAAACAATTTCCAGTTTCAAAACCCATCCAGGTTTTCTCTGTTCTTAAATTAACAGGCGAGTAAACAATTTTATTTAAAAGTTTAAATATGTTTAAAATCTAGACGCATGCAGTAATTACTTGAAGTAAAATATGATAAGTGTTTGCATGATTTTCAGATAGGAATGCATGTATATATGTATGTGGATGTTTGTGTGCACGTTTGGTACAAACATGTTTGCTCTGTTCTTAGATTTATAGGTTTCAATAAGTTCAAAATCAAATTGGTCTTTCCCTAATCTTCTTTAGGATTTGATATGTATACAAAAGTAGTTTGTAACAACAAGATATTTGATTCAAAAATAATTTCAAGTAAGATTTGCAAGTTGTTTTTCACTGGAAGGAAAATGTCAGTAAAATCTCAAACATATCAAAAATTTAACTTCAATGATTTAATAATTCATGTATATGATCTGATTTATCTTCAAAAGCTATGATTTTTAAAAGTGAAATCATGATTTTTAAGCTTTTAAATCGAGAGAAATCATGGGATAAACAGAAATGGGATTTTAAGCGATTTCTAATGGTCGACGGGGTTAGGGTGGTCAAGGTCATTGCTAAAGAAGGCTGGGGGTTGGGGTCACAACAAAAATAGTCGGAGGAATTCTCGTCCACCGTGGTGGCCGGACGAAGTCGAAGTAGGGTTTTAGCATAGGAATTGGTCTAGGGTAGAAATTGGGCTGCTGTGTCATTGTCAAGGCGTCGGAGTTGTTCGTGGGTAGGGGAAATGGAGCATGGGTCTTCGGCGAGGCTGTGGACATGGTAGCGGGAACTCCAATGGTCGAAATCGATGTGTCGAGGCATTTCTTGGCGACCTGATTCGTTCCAGGTTGGGTTCGTTAAGCTCGAATTTGTTTTCATATTCGATTCTTCGATCTGGTGGGAGGAATTGAATGGGAAGGTCGTAGGCGACTCGTCGGTGGTGGCAAGGGTGGTTGGAGCATCGTCGTTGATTCGTGCATGTGCACGTGTGACCATTGGTGTCTGATGGTTGCTTTGTTGCTTAGGGAATCGGAGAAGAAATGCATCAGGATAGGCTCAGGTGCAAACTCGAGTTGCTATCAGGTTTGCACGTAAGAAGATGTGTGAGAGAGAAGGTTTGGGTGAGGATCGGGTTTAATTCGGAAATTTTCTTTGTTGGCTCGGGTTCTTCTTCTGGTTATTATCAAGTTTTAAGGCAAAGCAAAACAAATTCCAAAACAAGTTTCCAAAAGCAAACATTTTTCAAAGAGAAATTTAACAAATTTTCAAATATAAGTATTGATCGAGTTTATAAGCAAGTTTCAAAAATTTAATTATTAGAGTCAATTGTCTTTGAATTTAAATTGTTTGGTAATGATTAATTATTAAGTTAATTATTTAATAAATCCCTAAATGTTTTCAAATGTAATTAAGTAAGTGCTTAAGATAAATGTATTGAACTTAATTAATCAAAAGGGACTCAAGTGATTTCGTATAAATTAATTTCAAGCATATCATCTAATAAGATTTAAATGATAATCAAGTGATTAATTGAGATAAATAGTTTATTTGCAATTAAATAAGAACTTAAGTAATTAAAGATTTATTACTTAATGTAAGTAATTAAAGGTTTATTACTTAATGTAAGTAATTGAAGGTTATTAATTGACTTAAGTGATTCGAGGATAACTAATGTAAGTAATTAAGAATAATTAATTAAGATGAATAATTAAAGAATGATTGATAAATTTCATTAATTAATTAAGATAATAATGAATGAGTTATAATTAATTAGTGTTAATCAAGCTGGATCTAAAAGTAGTTAATTCAATTGATTTGGTGATTAAATTTAAAATGGTGATAAATTGGTCTTGCTTATGGATGATTAGATTGTATTGAATGATTGGATTGTATTGAGTGATTGGATTGATAGCTAGTCTGACAATTTGTGATGTACTGTGATATGATATATTTGGTTGAGCTGTGATGATGTGGATTCTCTATCGATGATAAATTTCCGTGTAAATGTGACCTCCTGTTTATAAAAATTGAATTGTATTCACTTAAACAACTTAGATTAGAGATGACATTGGATTCGAAGAGACCGGGGTCGGGTATCAGTAAATACCGAAGCCACTTCGATTAGTAATCTACAAATTCTTTGTAGATTTGATTTTAGGATCAAATGGTCTGGAATGGAATAAATCAAATAACATGGCCATTTAAACTGAGTAACAGTTTAAAATATTGTTTGGTAATAAGTGATTGACTATAACGAGTTAAGAACTCGTAGCAAGGTACGAGTTACTTCGTACTCGAGTTTTCAAATAAGTTTTAAATCTTAGTATTTCAATTATATGGTTTACTCACGCTGGTTTCCAACCTGACCTAGATGTTACTTTATTGTATTGCTCAGGTCAGACCGAGTATTACAAATTTTCGGTTTAGGACGTTCTGGAGCTCAAGAGGCGAGCTGGATGGCAGGAACATATTATTTGAGTTTGATTTGATTGTAATTTGGGACAAGTTAATTATAACTGTCCTGTTTATTTGTAAATGGTTGTACTCTGATATATTGAATCAAATCTGACAATTACAGCTTTCTTTGTATAAATGCTATTATTTGATATTATATTTAATCCGCTACGAATGTGAGATGCTATTGTTTCCTTTTCTTCTTCAACCTTCTTCTTCTTTTCTCTAACAATCTGAAATTTCCGACATTCGATTGCTTGGCACTTCTACCATGAACGTATTAGTGTCGAATTTTTAGGGTCGAAAATTTCGGGTCGTTACAAATTTATTTGAGAAGGAAACTTTTCATCTCCTTCTCTTAACTTATTCAACTAATGAGGGGCGTATTATTTATATAGAGAAAGAAACCATTTATTTATCTCCCTTTAATTAAATTGATTAACTATATGAATGTCCTAAATTAGCAACATATATATGGCATAAATGTAAGTATAAACAAATAAATATATTATATTGTAAATTCTATAAGAGCAACATATTATAGGTGATATCAATTACTAACAATGTGTAAATATATAGTTAGAAATAAATTGATAGCTAAACACATAAAAAGGAAACATGGGAAATAGATAAAGTGATGCAGTGCAATTTGAAAACTCTGAAAATTCTCAAGTTATAGGTCGCTCACGACCTAATGAAGGTCGGCCACGACCTAACGGCTCAGGAGAGGAGAAGCAACGACCTAACCGAGGCCTGAGTCGTTTGGGTTTTATAGGTCGTAAGGAGGAAGACTCAGTTTTAGGTCAGCTACGACCTAAGAGAAGCATTTTAGGTCGTCTACGACCTAGTGGGTATGCTGAAAGAGGAAGTTCACGACCTAAGATAAGTCGCGAGGAACGACCTAACGAGATAACACAAAAGGAAGCAAATATGGGTCGCGAACGACCTAACACGTCCAGTAAGTCGCTCCAGCGACCTTATGCTGAAAGTGAGCTGAAATTAGGTCGCGAGGAGATAGGTCGCGTGAAGGAAGATAGGTCGCGTGATTCTTTGTTGCCGCATCTTTTAGGTCGCGAACGACCTAACTCATATAGGTCGCAAGAAAATCGCTGAAGCCGCTCCTTTAGGTCACTATGTGTTGTACATATGTGTTAGGTCGCTAACGACCTTTATAAGTCGTAGGTCGTATACTTTTGTTTGTACTGTGTTGTAAGTCGCTGTATTGTATATATGTGAATATATGATGTTGTGATAGGTCACTAACGACCTTACTTAGGTCGTAGGCCGCTCTGAGTTAGGTCGGTGGGTGTTTGTTAGGTCGGGGAACTGTGTTAGGTCGCATGTGATGCAGCAAGGCATATAGGAATTCAGAAGTTAAACCATATTAAATCGTGCACGAGTCAAGGAGCTTTGGATTTAACTCGTGAGTCGTACACAAGCTTAAAACGTGCATGCTTGATAAGTCGGTCACGAGATGGAGGACGCATGAGTCGGTTCCGGTTTAACAAAGCCTGGAGGAGTTCGAGTTGGATGAGTCGTTACCGACTTAAGAGATTACAAGGGGGAGATAGCATAGGTCGAATGGAGGCAACTTTAGAAGTAAGTCGTCCACGACTTAACTTGAGTCGTCTACGACTCAACATGAGTCGTCCGCGACTTAACAATCCAAGAGGAAAAAGACTGCGACCTAATGAGGCTGAAGGAAAAATGACCGACCTAAGGAAGCCGGAGTGGGAAAGGTGCGAGCTGGTGAAGAGGGCTGAGTCGGAACCGAGCTAATGGGCTACGACCTAAGATGAGTCGGCAAGGAGATAAGCTGTGGATCTTGAGTCGGTCGTGTTGAGTTGAGTCATGTATATATGAGTCGGTATTGTATGAGTCGTGAGTCGTCTTGTTCTTGAGTCGGAGGAGTTGTATTGGCAGGGTTGTTAAGTCGCTGGATTTGATGAGTCGGTTACCTTTGAGTCGGACCTGTATGTAATGTGTTGAGTCGTATTAACTGCTGTGTCTATAAGTCGTGCCTTGTTGAGTCGGCAGCGACTTATGTTGAGTCGGCCGAGATGAGTCGTGTTTGTTGAGTCGGTGCCGACCTAGGAGTTGAGTGTTGTATGTTGTGTTGAGTTGTAATGCCTATAAATAGCGGGTGTGTTGTAAATTTTTGGGTTGTTGATTTTTTGAATAAAACTCTCTTTTGTTAGCTTTGTGCTTTCATACCAATTGGTAGTTGAGTGTAATCTCCTATCTCCACTTACGTCATTCGAGTGCGCTCGAATCCACGTTTGTTGAAGCCGATTCACGGAATCTAGTGCGCTAGATCAACGTGCGAAGAATCGTAGATCTTTGAACACGGTATAGTGCGCTATCAACGTGTTTGAGATAGCTAGAGTTCGGTATCTTTGGATCAACGAACTTGGGCATTTTGGTATCTTCAACTCACCGATTGCTACATTTCATCGATTGAAGTTTTGTTTGATTAATCCGCTGCGTCATTATTGGTATCAGAGCCATACTTAGCCAATCATAGCTAAGTTTGATTCTTGGAGCCAAGTTTTTGAAGTTTTTGAAGTTGGAAGGAGTTCATCGTGTTCATATTGAAGTTGCATCAAGTTTGGAGAGTTTGATCCATTTCATTTTGGATCGAGGAGTTGGATTTTGTTTGGATTTTGAATTGGTGATTTGCGCGCCAAAGTTTTGAAGGTTTTGGAGTGAGCCGAGGCAAGTCTTGACCGAGCCAAGCAAAGTTGTGAAGAGTCAAGGCCGAGACAAGCATTGCCGAGACAGTTGAGCCTAGATTGCCTTATCGTGTGAAATTTTGAAGTATTGTGTTCAATTTGTTGAAGTTTGTGAAAATTTTAACCATGCCACCAAGGAGAGCTAATCGTCATCAAAACGTTGAAGCTTTGTATCGTAGAGAAGAAGCCGAGCTTATGGAACAACGTATTAATGAGAAATTTGATGAAGGCATTGGTAAATTGGAGAGATTGATGAATGATTTGAATCAAAGAAGGAGATCACCAAACTCGAACCATGGAGGAAACCGAGTTTCGCCATCGGTTACGGAAGCGAGGAGGGTATCGCCACATTCTTGTAGAGATAGAAGAGAAACATCAATTTCATCACGAAGAGATCATCATGACTATGCACATGAAGAGAGAAGAAGTCAACGTGAATTTGACCATGAAGCATATAGAGATGAGGAGAGACATAGTCAAAGAAGCATGCATGAACAAAGGGATGACATTGGTCGAGATCGATGTAGGCGTACTTTTGATTTTGTTGAAGAGGGTGATAGAGCAAGTATTCATTATCGAGATCGAGACCAAGTTCGAAATTCTTACCGTGATGTGGAGGATGACCGTCGTTGGGAGTCGGGTATGAAAATGGAGATTCCGGAGTTTAAAGGCGGGATGGTTGCTGAGGAATTCTTAGATTGGTTGTCTAATGTGGAGGAAATCTTTGATTTCAAGGAGGTGCCGGAGAATCGAAGGGTGAAGTTAGTTGCTACAAGGCTGAGGGGGAGAGCATTGGCATGGTGGCAGCAAACTAAACTTACTCGAGAACGAATGGGGAAGTCAAAGATAGAATCTTGGGAGAAGATGAAAAAGTTGATGAGATCTACATTTTTGCCTTATAACTACCAATCACTTATGTACCAGAGGTTGAAGAATCTGAGGCAAGGGACAAAATCTGTTAGTGATTATGCTGATGAATTTTACCAACTCATTGCCAGGAATGATATCATGGAGACAGAAGAGCAGTTAACTGCTAGATTCGTTGGGGGTTTGAGAATGCAGATCCAGGATATGGTTAATATGTTTGATCCTAGATCCGTTGCAGAGGCACATCAAAAAGCGTTAGCTTGGGAGAAACAAGGAAGGCGTGGAGGTGGTGTGTTTACTAATTCCAATAATCAAGCAAGGGGTGTTGGCGGAAGCTCTAGTGTTCCTAAACCTGTTACAAAGCCAGTGGTGAAGGAGGCAGAGAAAGCGAAGGCTAGTAGTGTTTTCAAATGTTATAATTGTCAGGAGTTGGGTCACAAAAGCAACGAATGTCCGAAGCCGAAGAAGAGAACCATGGTTGCAGAGGTTGAGGCAGATGATGGTGAGGAGGCAGAGTATTCAAATGTACCTTATGGTGAGGAGGAAGAAAAAGTGTCGGGTGATGAAGGTTGTAATCTTATGATGAGGAGAAGTTGTTTGACACCTAAGCAAGAGGAGGATTGTAGTTGGCTGAGAAGCAATATTTTCCAATCGACATGTACTATTCTGGGAAAGGTCTGCAAGTTTGTTATTGATGCAGGAAGTTGTGATAATATTATTTCTACAGAAGCAGTGAGAAAGTTGAACTTGAAGACCGAGAAGCATCCTAAACCATATAAGCTAGCATGGTTAAGGAAGGGAGGTGAAGTAAAAGTGTGTCGAAGGGCTTGTGTTAATTTTTCGATTGGGAAGAAGTACAAAGATGAAATCTGGTGTGATGTCGTAGATATGGATGTTTGTCACTTATTGTTGGGCAGACCATGGCAGTTTGATAGAGCAGTTCAGCATGACGGTCGTGCCAACAGTTACAGTTTCATGTTCGAGGGTACTAAAATCACTTTAGTTCCTAAGAGACAGCAGCAGAAGGAGAGCAAGCTAGAAGAGATTGAAGAATTGAAA
The DNA here is from genome assembly GCA_030765085.1 of Allium cepa. Lineage (NCBI taxonomy): Eukaryota > Viridiplantae > Streptophyta > Magnoliopsida > Asparagales > Amaryllidaceae > Allium > Allium cepa. Next base: position 243,399,169 of record CM060942.1, read on the forward strand.
ACTCTGTTGACTTTGAAGGAGTTTGTTAAAGAAGTGGAGGAAGAACCGGAAGTGTTTTTGTTGATTGGGAGAGAGAGTAGTGAAGAAGTTGAGATTCCCGAAGAAGCAAAGCCAGTTTTGGAAGAGTTTGAAGATGTCTTTCCAGAGGAGTTGCCAAAGGAGTTACCACCACTTAGAGACATTCAACATCAGATTGATCTTGTTCCCGGAGCAGTGTTACCACACCGACCACATTACAGAATGAGTCCGAAGGAACATGAGGAGTTACGAAGGCAGGTGGAAGAATTACTTGAACAGGGTCGTATTCAGGAAAGTTTGAGTCCGTGTGCTGTACCTGCATTGTTAGTACCAAAGAAGGACGGAACTTGGAGAATGTGCACTGATAGTAGAGCTTTGAATAAGATCACTGTTCGTTACAGATTTCCTATGCCGAGGTTGGATGATTTGTTGGATCAGTTGAGTGGGGCAACTATATTCTCGAAAATTGATTTGAAGAGTGGTTATCATCAAATTCGTATCAGACCTGGAGATGAATGGAAGACAGCTTTCAAAACTAGAGAGGGGTTGTACGAATGGTTGGTTATGCCATTTGGTTTGTCTAATGCACCTAGTACATTCATGCGGGTGATGAATCAAATTTTTAGACCACTCATTGGAAAGTTCGTCGTGGTTTATTTCGATGATATTTTGATTTATAGCAGGAGTACGGAGGAACATGTTCTACATTTGAGGGAAGTGTTGCTTATTCTTCGTGAAGAACAATTTTATGCTGCTACCAAGAAATGTGTGTTTATGACACCTAGTGTTTTATTCCTGGGGTATGTTGTTTCAGGGAAAGGTATTCAAGTTGACCAGAGCAAAGTTGAAGCAGTCAAGAATTGGCCACAGCCAAAGACAATTACAGAAGTGAGAAGTTTTCATGGGCTAGCGTCATTCTACCGAAGGTTCATACCACACTTCAGTAGCGTGATGGCTCCAGTGACTGATTGCATGAAGGGTAAACAGTTTGTGTGGTCAGAGGAAGCGGGGGTTGCCTTTGAAAGGATCAAGGAATTGTTGACGTCTGCACCAATTCTTGTTCTACCTAATTTTCAGTTGTTGTTTGAATTGCATACTGATGCTTCGAAGGTTGGTATTGGAGGAGTTCTGAGCCAGAATGGGAAGCCAGTTGCTTATTTCAGCGAAAAATTGTCAGGGGCAAAGATGAGATACAGTACATATGACGTTGAATTTTATGCTGTTGTTCAGGCTGTTAAGCATTGGAGACATTACTTATTTCAGAAGGAATTTGTTCTGTACACTGATCACGAAGCTTTGAAACATTTACAGGGGCAAGATAAAATTTCTGCGAGACATGCATCATGGATTACTTATCTGCAGCAGTTTACTTTTGTCGTTAAGCACAAATCAGGGGTGACAAATCGAGTAGCTGATGCTTTGAGTAGGAGGAGTCATTTACTAACGACAATGAAGGTTGAAGTAACGGGGTTTGAATTACTACCAGAGATGATTGAAAAGGATCCTTACTTTGTGAAATATGTTGAGAAAGTGAAGGATGGAAGTGCGGATGAATTTATGTTGGTTGATGGTTTTCTGTTTAAAGGAAATCGTTTATGTATTCCGGATTGTAGTTTGAGGATGAAGATTGTGAAGGAATTACATGAAGAAGGGCATGTGGGCCGTGATCGTACTTTACAGTTGATTTCACAGTCTTACTTTTGGCCATCGATGAGAAAAGAGGTTGAAAGATTTGTGGAGAGATGCCATATTTGCCAGGTTTCAAAAGGAATAGCAACGAATGCAGGGTTGTATATGCCATTACCAGTACCATCTAAGCCATGGGTTGATATTAGCATGGATTTCGTCTTGGGTTTGCCGAGAACTCAAAGGGGAAATGATTCGATATTTGTTGTGGTGGACAGGTTTTCGAAGATGGCACATTTTGTTGCTTGCAAAAAGACGGCGGATGCAGTTCGAGTAGCACAGTTATTTTTCAAGGAGATCTATCGACTTCATGGTTTACCAGAATCTATTGTTTCTGATCGAGATACTCGTTTTCTGAGTCACTTTTGGCTGAGTTTGTGGAAGATGGTGGGAACGAAACTGAAATTTAGTAGTGCTTATCATCCGCAAACTGATGGGCAGACAGAAGTTGTTAACAGGTCATTGGGGAATTTATTGCGATGTCTTGTACAGGATAATCTGAAGAGTTGGGACATGAAGTTATGCCAGGCAGAATTTGCTCATAATCATGCAGTAAATCGAAGCACAGGATTCAGTCCGTTTCAGATTGTTTATTCAAATTTACCCAGGGGGCCATTGGATTTAGCAGTTGTACCACAGTCAAAGAGAACAGTTAAACGAGCTACTGATTTTGTTGATGAGCTGACTGAATGTCATAGAACCGTTCAGGAACGATTGGAGAAATCGAATGAGAAATATAAGAAGTTTGCAGATTTGAAACGTCGAAATGTTGAATTTAAGGAAGGTGATTTGGTTTATGCCGTATTGACAAAGGATCGTTTTCCGGTGGGTGCTTATAACAAGTTGAAGGCGCGAAAAATTGGTCCAGTTGAAGTGTTGAAGAAAATCAATGAGAATGCTTATCGATTAAAGTTACCAGATGATGTTTATACTTCTGATGTTTTTAACGTCAAACATTTAATTCCATATCATGGGGGTGAGATTGTTGAGGAAGAATTTACAAATTCGAGGTCGAATTTTTCTCAACCAGGGGAGGATGATGCAGCAAGGCATATAGGAATTCAGAAGTTAAACCATATTAAATCGTGCACGAGTCAAGGAGCTTTGGATTTAACTCGTGAGTCGTACACAAGCTTAAAACGTGCATGCTTGATAAGTCGGTCACGAGATGGAGGACGCATGAGTCGGTTCCGGTTTAACAAAGCCTGGAGGAGTTCGAGTTGGATGAGTCGTTACCGACTTAAGAGATTACAAGGGGGAGATAGCATAGGTCGAATGGAGGCAACTTTAGAAGTAAGTCGTCCACGACTTAACTTGAGTCGTCTACGACTCAACATGAGTCGTCCGCGACTTAACAATCCAAGAGGAAAAAGACTGCGACCTAATGAGGCTGAAGGAAAAATGACCGACCTAAGGAAGCCGGAGTGGGAAAGGTGCGAGCTGGTGAAGAGGGCTGAGTCGGAACCGAGCTAATGGGCTACGACCTAAGATGAGTCGGCAAGGAGATAAGCTGTGGATCTTGAGTCGGTCGTGTTGAGTTGAGTCATGTATATATGAGTCGGTATTGTATGAGTCGTGAGTCGTCTTGTTCTTGAGTCGGAGGAGTTGTATTGGCAGGGTTGTTAAGTCGCTGGATTTGATGAGTCGGTTACCTTTGAGTCGGACCTGTATGTAATGTGTTGAGTCGTATTAACTGCTGTGTCTATAAGTCGTGCCTTGTTGAGTCGGCAGCGACTTATGTTGAGTCGGCCGAGATGAGTCGTGTTTGTTGAGTCGGTGCCGACCTAGGAGTTGAGTGTTGTATGTTGTGTTGAGTTGTAATGCCTATAAATAGCGGGTGTGTTGTAAATTTTTGGGTTGTTGATTTTTTGAATAAAACTCTCTTTTGTTAGCTTTGTGCTTTCATACCAATTGGTAGTTGAGTGTAATCTCCTATCTCCACTTACGTCATTCGAGTGCGCTCGAATCCACGTTTGTTGAAGCCGATTCACGGAATCTAGTGCGCTAGATCAACGTGCGAAGAATCGTAGATCTTTGAACACGGTATAGTGCGCTATCAACGTGTTTGAGATAGCTAGAGTTCGGTATCTTTGGATCAACGAACTTGGGCATTTTGGTATCTTCAACTCACCGATTGCTACATTTCATCGATTGAAGTTTTGTTTGATTAATCCGCTGCGTCAGCATGCGACCTAGTGGTGCGTGAGTTGTAAGCCTATAAATAGGCCGATTGTGTCATTTGTAAGAGGGTTGATATTTTGAATAAAAATTCTCTTTTGTTAGCTTTGTGCTTTCATACAAATTGGTAGTTGATTGTGATCTCCTATCTCCTCTTTCGGTTAATCGAGTGCGCTCGATTCAACGATCGTAGAAGCCGATTCACGGTATCTAGTGCGCTAGATCAACGTGCGAAGAATCGTGGATCTTCTTTCTCGGCATCGTGCGCGATCAACGAGACGAAGATAGCTAGAATCCGGTATCTTTGGATCAACGGATTTGGGCCTTGCAGTATTCTCAACTCACCGATTGCTACATTCCATCAATTGAAGTTTGTTTCGATTTATCCGCTGCGTCAGTTTTGGTATCAGAGCCATACTTAGCCAATCATAGCTAAGTTGATTCTTGGAGCCAAGTATTTGGAGTTTATCGTGTTCATCTTGAAGTTGCAACGAGCTTGAAGATTCCGATCCATTCCATTTTGGATCTAGAGTGGAGATTTGTTTGAATTTGATTTGTGTTGAAGTACTTGAGCTTGAGCCGAGCTAAGTTGTGTAGTGGTATAGGCCGAGTCAAGAGAAGTTTAAGGCCGAGCCTTGTGAAGTTGTGTGGAAGCTTGTGAAGCCGTGACTTGAAGATTTTGTTGTTCAATCATGCCGCCTAGAAGAGCTAACCGACATCAAAATGTTGAAGCTTTGTATCGACGAGAAGAAGCCGATCAAATGGAACAACGTATGCATGAGAAGATTGATGAAGGCATTGGTAGGTTGGAGAAGTTGATGATCGATATGAATCAAAGTCGAAGAAGAAATTCACCTGAATCCATCCGTGGAGGAAGTAGAGTTTAACAACATTCAGATCGGGAGAGGAGAGAGAGCCAAGATCATCGAAGTGTTGACAATCGAAGTAGGAGGAATGTTGATGATCATGATAGAAGGGATGTTGGATGTAGAAGTGGTGGTGGTAGAGATGTTGGAGGGCGTGAAAGACAACGATGTGCATCAGACTTTGATGAGGAGTTTGATGGTGATAGAGTGAGTGTTCATTTCCGAGATCAAGATCAAGGACAATGTCAGTATCGGGTTATGGATGATGATCGACGTTGGGAAGCGGGAATGAAGATGGAGATTCCGGAATTTAAAGGTGGGATGGTTGCTGAAGAATTTTTAGACTGGTTATCTAATGTAGAGGAAATCTTTGATTTCAAGGAGGTTCCGGAGAATCGAAGGGTGAAGTTAGTTGCTACAAGGCTGAGGGGGAGAGCTTTGGCGTGGTGGCAGCAAACTAAACTTACTCGTGAACGTATGGGGAAGTCAAAGATAGAATCTTGGGAGAAGATGAAGAAATTGATGAGATCTACTTTCTTACCATACAACTATCAATCACTTATGTACCAGAGATTGCAGAATTTAAGGCAGGGGACGAAATCAGTTAATGACTATGCAGATGAATTTTACCAACTCATTGCCAGGAATGATATAATGGAAACGGAAGAACAGCTGACTGCTAGGTTTGTTGGAGGGCTGAGAATGCAGATCCAGGATATGGTTAATATGTTTGATCCAAGATCTGTGGCGGAAGCACATCAAAAGGCGTTAGCTTGGGAGAAGCAGGGAAGGCGTGGAGGTGGTGTGTTTACTAATTCCAACAATCAAGCGAAGGGTGTCAGAGGAAGTTCTAATGTTCCTAAAGCTGTTTCCAAACCAGTTACGAAGGAGGGTGAGAAGGCGAAGATTAGCAGTGGGTTCAAATGTTACAATTGCCAGGAGATGGGTCATAAAAGCAATGAGTGTCCGAAGCCGAAGAAGAGAGCAATGATAGCTGAAATTGAAGATGAGGAGGAAGAAGCTGAATGTTCTAACTTACCTTATGTTGAGGAGGAAGAAGAAGTGTCGGGAGACGAAGGTTGTAATCTGATGATGAGGAGGTCTTGTTTGACGCCAAAACAAGAGGAGGAAGATAGTTGGTTGAGGAATAACATATTTCAATCTACTTGCACTATTCTTGGGAAAGTTTGTAAATTTGTCATTGATGCTGGGAGTTGCGATAATATTATCTCTACAGAGGCAGTGAGGAAATTGGAGTTGAAAACCGAGAAGCATCCTAAACCATACAAGTTAGCTTGGTTAAGGAAGGGTGGTGAAGTGAAAGTTGGGAGAAGAGCTTGCGTGAAATTTTCTATTGGGAAGAAATACAAAGATGAAATCTGGTGCGATGTAGTGGACATGGATGTGTGTCTTCTGTTGTTGGGCAGGCCATGGCAGTTTGATCGAGCAGTACAACACGATGGTCGGGCCAATAACTATAGTTTCATGTTCGAAGGTACTAAAATCACTTTGGTTCCCAAGAAGCAACAACAGAAGGAGAGCAAGTTGGAGGAGATTGAAGAGCTGAAAACTTTGCTATCATTGAAGGAGTTTGTTAAGGAAGTTGAAGAGGAGCCTGAAGTATTCTTGTTGATTGGGCGAGATTGTAGTGAAGAGGTTGAAATTCCAGAAGAAGCGAAGTCAGTTTTGAAAGAATTTGAAGATGTATTTCCAGAGGAGTTGCCAAGGGAGTTACTGCCATTGAGAGACATTCAACATCAAATCGATCTTGTTCCGGGAGCAGTATTACCGCATATACCACATTATCGAATGAGTCCGAAGGAACATGAAGAGTTGAGAAGGCAGGTGGAAGAGTTGCTTGAACAGGGAAGTGTGCAGGAGAGTCTGAGTCCATGTGCTGTGCCAGCTTTATTGGTACCCAAAAAGGACGGGACGTGGAGGATGTGCACTGACAGTCGAGCATTGAACAAGATTACCGTGAGATATAGGTTTCCAATGCCGAGGTTGGATGACTTGCTAGATCAGTTGAGTGGGGCAACTATCTTTTCGAAGATTGATTTGAAAAGTGGTTACCACCAGATTCGGATCAGACCTGGAAACGAATGGAAGACAGCTTTCAAGACAAGAGAGGGGTTATACGAATGGTTGGTTATGCCATTTGGTTTATCAAATGCACCTAGTACATTCATGCGGGTGATGAATCAAATCTTTAGACCATTCATTGGGAAGTTCGTGGTGGTTTATTTCGATGATATTCTGATATATAGCAGGAGTATGGAGGAGCATATTCTACATTTGAGGGAAGTGTTGATTATTCTTCGCGAGGAACAATTTTATGCTGCTACGAAGAAATGTGTGTTCATGGCAAGAAGTGTTTTATTTCTGGGGTATATTGTTTCGGAAGCAGGAATTCAAGTTGACCAGAATAAAGTGGAAGCAGTCAGGAATTGGCCACAGCCGAGGACGATTACAGAGGTGAGAAGTTTTCATGGGCTAGCATCATTCTACCGAAGATTCATTCCGCACTTCAGTAGCGTGATGGCTCCAGTTACTGATTGCATGAAGGGGAAACAGTTTGTATGGTCAGAGGAAGCGGGGGTTGCTTTTGAGAAGATCAAGGAATTGTTGACGTCTGCACCAATTCTTGTTTTACCGAATTTTCAGTTATTGTTTGAATTGCATACTGATGCGTCGAAGGTCGGTATTGGAGGAGTTCTGAGTCAGAATGGGAAGGCAGTTGCTTATTTCAGTGAAAAGTTATCAGGAGCAAAGATGAGATACAGTACATATGACGTTGAATTCTATGCTGTGGTACAAGCTGTTAAGCACTGGAGGAACTTTCTATTTCAGAAAGAATTTGTTCTGTACACTGATCATGAGGCATTGAAGCATTTACAGGGGCAAGACAAGATTTCAACGAGACATGCATTATGGATTGCTTATTTACAACAGTTTACTTTTGTCGTGAAACATAAGTCAGGGGTGACGAATCGTGTAGCAGATGCATTAAGCAGGAGGAGTCATTTATTAACGACATTGAAGGTTGAGGTGACAGGGTTTGAAATGTTGCCAGAGCTGATTGAAGAAGATCCTTACTTTGTGAAATGTGTAGAGAAAGTCAAGGAAGGAAATACCGATGAATTTGTGATGGTTGATGGATTCTTGTTCAAGGGGAATCAATTATGTATTCCAGATTGTAGTTTGAGATTGAAAATTATCAAGGAGTTACACGAGGAAGGGCATGTGGGCCGTGATCGTACTTTGCAATTGATTTCACAGTCTTACTTTTGGCCGTCGATGAGGAAAGAAGTGGGAAGGTTTGTGGAGCGATGTCATATTTGCCAAGTTTCGAAAGGAACCGCGACCAATGCTGGGTTGTATATGCCGTTGCCTGTACTGGCTAAACCATGGGTTGATGTGAGTATGGAATTTGTGTTGGGTTTGCCGAGGACTCAGAGGGAAAATGATTCCATCTTTGTTGTGGTGGATAGATTTTCTAAAATGACACATTTTATTGCTTGTAAGAAGACGGTGGATGCTGTTCGGGTTGCACAGTTGTTCTTTAAGGAAGTCTATCGCCTACATGGGTTGCCGGATTCTATCGTTTCAGACAGGGATACCAGATTTTTGAGTCATTTTTGGCTTAGTTTGTGGAAGATGGTGGGAACGAAGTTAAACTTTAGCAGCGCTTATCATCCGCAGACAGATGGACAGACAGAAGTAGTTAACAGATCGTTGGGAAATTTGTTACGATGTTTGGTGAAAGATAATCTGAAGAGTTGGGACATGAAGTTATGCCAAGCAGAGTTTGCTCATAATCATGCGGTTAATAGAAGCACAGGTTATAGCCCATTTCAGATTGTATATTCAAATTTGCCTAAGGGACCGTTGGATTTGGCGGTAGTACCACAACTAAAGGGGACGATTAAATGGGTTGTAGATTTTGTTGATGGATTGACTGAATGTCATAAAATCGATCAGGAGCGATTGGAAAAGGCAAATGAGAAGTATAAACGATCTGTAGATTTGAAGCGACGAAGTGTTGAATTTAACGAAGGTGATTTGGTTTATGCAGTGTTGACAAAAGATCGTTTTCCGGTTGGAACGTATAATAAATTAAAGGCGCGGAAAATTGGTCCAATTAAAATTTTGAAGAAAATCAATGAAAATGCTTATCAATTGAATTTACCAGACGATGTTCATACTTCTGATGTTTTCAATGTCAAACATTTAATTCCGTATCGTGGAAATGAAATTGTTGTGGAAGAAGATGTTGAGAATTCGAGGTCGAATTTTTGTCAACCCGGAGAGGATGATGCAGTGCAATTTGAAAACTCTAAAAATTCTCAAGTTATAGGTCGCTCACGACCTAATGAAGGTCGGCCACGACCTAACGGCTCACGAGAGGAGAAGCAACGACCTAACCGAGGCCTGAGTCGTTCGGGTTTTATAGGTCGTAAGGAGGAAGACTCAGTTTTAGGTCAGCTACGACCTAAGAGAAGCATTTTAGGTCGTCTACGACCTAGTGGGTATGCTGAAGGAGGAAGTTCACGACCTAAGATAAGTCGCGAGGAACGACCTAACGAGATAACACAAAAGGAAGCAAATATGGGTCGCGAACGACCTAACACGTCCAGTAAGTAGCTCCAGCGACCTTATGCTGAAAGTGAGCTGAAATTAGGTCGCGAGGAGATAGGTCGCGTGAAGGAAGATAGGTCGCGTGATTCTTTGTTGCCGCATCTTTTAGGTCGCGAACGACCTAACTCATATAGGTCGCAAGAAAATCGCTGAAGCCGCTCCTTTAGGTCACTATGTGTTGTACATATGTGTTAGGTCGCTAACGACCTTTATAAGTCGTAGGTCGTATACTTTTGTTTGTACTGTGTTGTAAGTCGCTGTATTGTATATATGTGAATATATGATGTTGTGATAGGTCACTAACGACCTTACTTAGGTCGTAGGCCGCTCTGAGTTAGGTCGGTGGGTGTTTGTTAGGTCGGGGAACTGTGTTAGGTCGCATGCGACCTAGTGGTGCGTGAGTTGTAAGCCTATAAATAGGCCGATGGTGTCATTTGTAAGGGGGTTGATATTTTGAATAAAAATTCTCTTTTGTTAGCTTTGTGCTTTCATACAAATTGGTAGTTGAGTGTGATCTCCTATCTCCTCTTTCGGTTAATCGAGTGCGCTCGATTCAACGATCGTAGAAGCCGATTCACGGTATCTAGTGCGCTAGATCAACGTGCGAAGAATCGTAGATCTTCTTTCTCGGCATCGTGCGCGATCAACGAGACGAAGATAGCTAGAATCCAGTATCTTTGGATCAACGGATTTGGGCCTTGCAGTATTCTCAACTCACCGATTGCTACATTCCATCAATTGAAGTTTGTTTCGATTTATCCGCTGCGTCATAAAGGGTAACAAAAGATGATTGATTTAATTTTCAATTGGTAAACTTAATTAATGCAACATACAAATGAGAATCAATAGGCATCATAATATAAGGATATAAATGGTCAACTACAAATGTATAAATTATTAGCTAATTGTATGTGTATATATGTTTAAATATGTTTATATATTACCGTTTAACGAATCCTCCAAATACACTAAATCTATTCAGCCAAGTCAACTATTATCAATACAAGATTTATTACCAAACATGTAGTGACCTAATTTAGTAAATCAATTTGAAATAGATCTTAATCAATAAATCCAAATGTAACCTATGTGTATATGTTAACAGTTTAAAATAGATTCAAACATGGATATTAAAAAAAATTGTCCAAAGTATATTTTGTAATGACCCGGGATTTTTGACATCCTGAGTTATGAATATTAATTTATAATATTCAATAATATTGTATTTTAATATACAAAAACTCCCAAAACTGATAATAATATATCAATTTTCCAAGACCAATATAATTTGAATTTTCAGATCTATATTAGTATAGAGATTGATTAAATGGAAATTTCTTATATGTGTATATTTTGTTTTAGATAAAATATGTGTATTTTGTTTTAGAGATAAAATATGTTCTAAAGATAAAATATAATAGAGAATTAAAATTAATTAAAAAAATCATATGCATACATTTTTACATATAAGGATAATAAAATATATATATATATATATATATATATATATAATTTGGATAGAAATTCTTAATAAAGTAAAAGAGGATATTTTTGATTATTTGGGCATATAAACAATATGATAAAAGAGTTTTAAGATAAACTTTTCTAAAATAATATATACACCATGAATAAGAAAAATTATATTTATGTAAAGATAAGTTTTAAAGGAAAATTTATAATATTTATAAATAAATAAAAACATTATAAATTAAATGATGTGTATGGTAATCACAAAAGCATAAGTAGGAGAAACTATACATACATAGATAACAAATGAACTTAGTTTATTTGAAAGTAATATATTTCTATATTATTAATAAAAAAAAATGTATATATGGTTGCATACATATATGAAGGCTTAAAAATAGTTTTAACCACTTTGTAGTTCTTGTTTTAAATAACACATATGTATATAGGGTGTTTAATATAGAATGTTATTTATTTTATTTAAGTAATATATATATATATATATATATATATATATATATATATATATAGGTATATTAACCAAGAAGTGTTATTTTAATTTACTAGTTTCTCGCTTTTGTTTTAAATTGTGTAAGGTATGTAGAGATAAATGCAAACATTAACTTTGTCAAAGGATAAATATAGGATGCCTATCTTCATAGGTATACTTACACATACTTTAAAGTATTATATGGTTTATATATAAAAATATAATAATAGGGAAAGATTTCAAGTCATTAGCTGTAAAAATAAATAGGTTAACAAAACCTAGTTTAATCAAGCAAATAATGGGTAAATAGGTAATAAATTTTAAATTAGATAATGAACTAACATCTGGTAGAGAAACACCAGATAAAATATTGTAATGATCATTTATTTTCTTTTCAAATTTCACTCATCAAAAACAAATATCATTTCCAGCCTCCAAAATCTCTTTCCAAATCTATCTTCTAGATGTTGCAAAGCTTGTGTATATATAGGCTTTGGATTTGAGTTGTAGTCTTAACTGAAGCCTGTAACTAAGAATATATTCTCTGTTCAAAGTATAAATAAGAATTTAAGCAAGCAGGGAATTAAAAAAAAAGCAAAGTTACTCTGTAACTAGTTTGGAAAATTTAAGTAGATCTAGAAGCATTCTCTGTTTGAATTCAAGCACAGGATTCAAAAGCAAGTTTCAGGGTTCAAATTAAAGATGATCAAAATTCAATTTAAAGCTTCTGGAATCAAAATGTGGAAGGTGAGAAACTTAATTTCCAAACTTAGAAATAATTTTGCTTACTGCTCTGTTAACCATAAATTAATATACATGCCCTAATTTTAAAGATCTTTATCTCTAAATCTAATTTAAAATTTTGATGTTGTAAACTAAAAAAGTGTTAAATTTTGTGTGTAGTTTAAGTTAAAAATATTATGTTGTGTAGTCATCTAATACCAGTTTTATAGTAGACAACTATGTTTAGTGAAGAGTTCAATAGGTTTGAAACAAGAATTCAAGCATGCTATCTAGATTCTTTTATAGAAATAGGATTTTTAGAAGTTAAATTATGATTTTTAACAGTTTATAATGTAAGAGTTTTTAAATTAATCAATTTATCTTTAAAAATTAATTTCACCTTCGTGGGTGGTGGAGATGTCGGGACGGCGATGTTGGGAAGTGCGCTTGGGCATGGTGAAGTGGTCGACCGTGGCCGTTTGTTGGATTTAGGCTTGGTTTGGGTTGGGCGATGGATTGTAGGGTTTAAGGGCAGTCTCGGCAGTTGTGGCAATGCAGTGTTTTCAAGGAGTGGTGGAGCAACCGGATTCGAAGGGGTTGGTTCGGAGATAGCTACATGGGAAGGCTTTCATCAAAGGGCGGTAGCGTGCGAAGCAGTGGTCGGTCGTGGATGCGGTGGGTTGATTTGTGGAGGTAGATGGTTTCCTGGTTTCAAAAGGGGCAAGGCAGATGATCGATTTTCGATCGGAGGGTTGCGGGACATCGGAGAAGTGGCAATTTGGATCTGGGGATGATGAGGGACTGGGCGGTGGTGTCACAGCAGCGAGATGATCAGTGGCATGGGTGTGTATGTGCACGTGTGTCACCGTGCATGAGTAATCTAGGTAAGCTCTGATGTTTGAATGGTTGGTGACGCATGCGATGTAGGGTCGGCATGGTCTCGAGTCATGCTCGACTCAATCGAAAACTCGGCATTGATTGCTTGAATCGATTGTTTTTGGGCTGTGTCCCTAAAGGTGGAACAGGAACCAGAGGTAGAAGAGAGGAAGAGATAGGGGAGAAGTGTGTAGGTTTTTGGGTTGGGCTCCGGCCCGTTTGTGTTGTATTAAGTAAAATAAGTTTCGGGTTCGTTTTTTAGTCTTCGGGTTTTGGGCTTCGGCCCGTTGGGACTCTGTTTTATTTAAAAACAAGATTTACTAAATTAAAAAGAAAAATAGTTATAATAAAATTTGTAACAATTTGTATTCCCAAAGCATGCAATAAGCAAGTTGATCAAAATATATGTTTTGTACCAATCATCTTTTATATTAAAATGTTTATTTAAGTTTAATATAGACAAGGAATATTAAAAATAATAAATTTATTTTAATTTAAGAGTATTTAATTAAGGTCATTTAAATAAATTGTTTTCTTCATAAATTTGTCAAGCTTTTAAAATAATTTTATCATTAATCCTTGAGTTTTATTTGGATAAATTGAAGTATAATTAAGCAGATAATTAAGGAAAATAAAATGTTTATACTTTTGAGCTAATACAAGTTCTTAATTGGTTTTATATTTGAAATAATTATTTGACTCCACATGAAAAATATAATAAAGTGTTATTAAGTAGATGGTTCGTATCGACGGATATCATTTAATTTACTGCTATGGATGGTATAAGCCATCATTCTGGTAAATTTTCTATATAATCATTGTAAATATTTACTAGTAATGATAAATCTCTGATCTAATTTCCATGCATATATTTTTTTATTTGCCTATTAGTTATATTTGAGTATATAATGTGAATCGATCTATGGAATCCGATTGATATTGAATATCTGTGTTATCATGCTAGACTGTGAATTTATAGCTTGATACGTACCGTTGAGACTGATAAGCCTTATTCTGTTTGGGTTGACTTTGAACCTAGTTTTGTTTCAAATGAATATTATCGTTAATAATGTTTTTAAAAGGATTGATAAATATTTAGAAAATGACCAAGTAGTTAATTTATTATTTTTGGAAATCTTTATAAAGGTATAATTTTTATGTGTTATTCTAACTATGTCAAGTATAAAACTATTTTTGTAATGATCATTTAAAAGTTAATTTTATTAGAGTAATTAGTATTTAAGTATATTTTCTTCAATATAAATTTATTAAATATAAAGGTTTGTTTAAATAACATATTATAATAACTTTTATAAAAGAGTATTTTATTTAAAGACTTGAGAAATTTATTTGAGACTTTATAACTATGATTTTAGAAAAATGGTTTCGAGAATATATTTTCCCAGTGAAATAAGCTTACCTAGTAAATTCTAATCTATTGGGATTTTAAATGTGAATAAGGCTTAATAGTTGCAATGGGAAATAAACTTGGTTGAATTGATTGATTATTTTGATAGTTAAATAATCGACTATCAAATCTGGGCAAAAACTTTACTTTGGAAATATTTAGAGGAAACTCAGGAATTATATGGTTCGGTTACCGATCGAGGTGCTATAGCGTACGTATAAACTCGTTTGTTCTCTAGGACGAATTATAAGGAAACACTTCCACTAATGGTTAGGAGGTGAACTGCGATCTTAGTTTCTTTTGTGTATTTTGTAAAGAACCGGGGTTGAATTACCGAGAAATAGCGAACGTTGTTTCGAAGAGGCCGGGACCGGATTTGTAATCCGAAAACCACTTCGATCCAACGAGTACGTTTTCATGATGAAGATTAGAGCTTGGAGTCGAAGATGGAGCAGTAAAGTGCAAGGGCTAATCGCTACTAATCCTGAGGGTGATTCCAAAATGGATGTAGTAGGAATAGTGCCTACGGTTCCGTTCGAACCCGAAACGGACTTGTATGGACGAATGTTTTCAGAACATCGTTAAGAGGACGGTGAGCATTCTAAGTGAAATATTAGAAAAAGGTAACGCTAAACCTCGGACCTCATCAACCGAGAATGACTAAAAATAAGGGGATATGCAACAAGGCTAAGTGGGTAGCACCCAATTAGGGTAAGGACATCCCTGTCTAGAGGTCCCTTTTATTTGGCTATGTGGGCAGTTGCTGATCCCAACCGTGGGGTGATCTTATTCGGACTATCCAGTAAGGGGTAGCTCCGGTCTTATGTTGCCGAGGATCAGGTTTGATCCTTGGTATGCTGATCTAGACCAGGTACCGTGGCAGGGGTACCCCAGTGCTTAGTCATTAGTTGGAAACCAAATGTCCCTACGTGCCTTTATGGTTTTGATTGTAGAACCTAGTATTTGCTAGAATTTAATGAATATAACAATTTAGGCTATTTGATTTAAGTATTTGTATTTAGACACTATTATAATATGAGAGGATTTTCATAAGAAATGTTTTGGTTATCGTAAAGGTAAAAACCCGACATGTTTATTTGTGGCGTGGTCTTACGAGATAACCTTGACTTCAAAGGATTTTCAAACTTTAATTAATCAAGTTGAGTGTGTTTCTCAGGCTGGTCTACTGTCTGACCCGGTCGTGGTGTTTTCCTATATGATCGGGTCAGACCGAGCATATTTCCAGGTTTAGCTGGAAAACTGGAAGCTTCAGGAGAGGAGCTGGAATCGGGAGACGTATTCACGTAGATGCTTATATTCAGTTGTAATTGGTTGTGTTGTCAACAAGTTATAAGGGCAGATTGTTATAAACTGTCCAAGTTGAATGGATGCAACTCTGATTTAAGTCTGTATAAGTTATTAAAGCAACAGTTTTGGTTTCATGTAAAGACTTGTTTATATTATAGTTTATTCGTTCCGCTGCAAGATTTTGAATTGTTCTCTTTTTCTTCTATCTTCTTTCTATGTTCTACCTTGTTTCTTTTACTATCCATATTTCTGTGCAATTTGGCTGACAAGTGTGGTTTAAAATCAGTTCAAATCGATATGGAAAATGGGTTGTGACATTATGGTATCAAAGCCTAGGTTAAGCGAATACCTAGGTTTGGGTGGGTTGCTCATTAAAGATAGGGTCTGTAGCAGCCTGACTAAGTACACACACACACACACACAAGAGAGCTTATTTGTTAGTTATAAAAAAAATATTTTATATATTATGTTAATTGATCGGTTGAGTGGCATATGGATTCTGGTAAATACGGGTAGCTAACTATTGATTGGGATCTCCAAACACTTGAACCAGGCCAACGGACACAATATTATTTTTAAGGGCCGACGAAATAATTTTACCCAGAATATATTTTTCTATATAAAAAGTATGATTTTTAAATATATGGTATTTAAAATGATTGGTTGTAATAATTTATCATCTAGGATTTGAGTGATCTTAGTCGTCAACCTTGAGTAATTTCATTTGTTGTCCTTTTTGACTTGAGTATACCCTTAGTGATCTGGACCCTTTAGGATTTGAATTTTAGGAAAAAAGGGGTTTTTACTAAATTTTATTTAAGGAATTTGGAAAAAACTTTTAAACTAATATTTTGGAAAAAAATTCCACCATTGAAGATAATTTCTTAATTATAGATTTCTAAAAAGGATAGTTGAGAATTTAAAACCTTATAACACTTTACTTTGTTATGTATAAATATATATAGATTTATAATTTGAAGAAATAAATTGTTTATAAACTTACTGTATTATTATATATATTTTTCTCTACCTTATAACCACTTTAAAAATATATGCTTAAATTATTTTTGGAAAGATGATTTTATAAATTTCAGGCAATAGAAATTTAAAGGGGGGATAAATTTTGAAGTGTGAATCTTGATGTACTCTTTAGCCTATAGAAGTCTAAACCTTAGGATCTCACCTTTGGGTTTTCGCATTAATTGCAGAGAACCCGTAACATCAGCCGTGGTGGAGCACCGGCTAGGCGTAACGATCCGAAATTTTCGACCTCGAGAATTCAACATTAATACGTTCACTATCGAGCAATCGAACGCCGGAAATCTCAGATTGTTAGGGTAAAGAAGAAAAGAGGTAAATGAAGAATAGAAAACAAAACACAGAATTTCTGTCACGACCTGAAATCCAGCGTTCTAAAATCGACATCAAATACCTCACTTGTATTCGACTGCCGGAGATTCAAACATTGAACTCCAGTTCGGTGGAGCTTATAACAACACTAAATGAATATAAAACAACGGAAACAAAAGATGATTCTTTGATAACCAACACACAGATACAACATTTATACAATATTCATTACAACATCGATCACCAACATCAGAGTGCTATACATAATACAACAACAAAATGCTAAAACCACAGCGGAAAGGACAATAGAGCTATAATAACTCCAACAGAGTCTTCAAAAGAAAGAGATCGAGAGCCAGAATCCAGCATAAGCACCTTCAAAACCAAACTCCAAAGCTTCCAAAAAATTCCAAACCAAAAGCTTTCAAAATCCGACAGCTTCCAAAAGATTTCTACTATCCAAGTTAGCTCCAAAATACGGATAACTTACTTCTAGGCTGCCCGTGTAAAAATTAAGGGCGCCTAGAGTTTAGGAAGGTAACAATAAACTCCGAGTTAGTCGTGAGACTGGTATGCGTTAACAAAAACAGTTGTTTGTACATAAACAATTTACAAAAGAAATCCGTTCATGCTTTTGGAAAATGAAACTGCCATAAGGCCTCCCGGCACACACGCAATGCAATCACACGCTTGGGGGTGATTTCTCCTTATGATAGTCAAATATGCTTGATACGAGAAAACTCTTTTGATATTATTATTAGTGCATAGTGTGAAAACATTTCGAAAGTATAATATTAGTCTTAGCCAGCATACGTACCATTATAGTATGCCTACTATAGCTACCATGTTAAATGGTAGGTTCTACAACTAAAACCATACAGGGCTCGTATTTGGTGATTGGATTTCCAATAATGGTCAGGCTAAGGAACTTCCTTACTGAATGGGTACGCCTCTGGATGGACGCCTCGAGAATCTAACCAGATCTTTGCCAAACAAGGCCGGTTACCTCTGTAACTAAGTAACTAGCTGTCACGAGTGTGCCATCCCCCGGTCGTAACTGACCTTTATCCGAGGCCCCAACAACAAAAACAACAACCAACAACCACATAAATTAAGTATCTGGTCTCCATACCATGATACCACTTTTTATCCAGAAGAAAATGCACATACCCTAAGGGGCACTACCCCCGTAACCTTGCTGCATCCTTCCTATTTCGACCATTACCAGAGTTGTAAGGTTCAACGAAGTCTCGTCCACAAAGCTACGCTTTTCACAAAAGCCATGCTTTGATCAACAAATGATCAGCACTTAGCATGCCACACTACCTAATTGGGAGTATATCACTAATAACCATCAACGACATAACCTCTGAGCTCGTATGTCTCAGAGAAGGGTGTTAGCTAAGAGAATAAATTCCCCGCCACTAAACAAAAATGTATTTGATAGAAATCATCTTTATATCTCAAAGTGTAATGTTAGACATACAACCATACAAGTCAATTTTGGGTCTGAATGGAACCGAAGGCACTTCGTCCAATAAAGGAGGAAGCCCTTGCAATTCGGGAATCCACAATCCCGAACGGACTCCCCATCACAATATGGAGATCTCTATATCGGAAGGAATAAGTGCAGAGACAATCGATAGGTAATCCTTTCATTCTCGAAGATACTAAGTCTTCACCACTGTTTTCAAATGCACTCCAATACGTCGTATCATTATTCGAAATTGGTTTTATGACACAAAGTCCTCTCTCGGATAATCTGATTAATGAACTTTTTTTAAAAACAAGTGGATACACAAGTCACAATGATTCACTATTCAGATTCAATGTGTGTTTCGGATAACCATTTGGAATCCGACTCCCTGTCGCATCGAAATTCAAATGCCGTTTAAAGGCCAATAGTTTTCACATTCACACAGAAATATATCACAAATATCACAGATCAATTCACAGCAATCCACATCACAAAGTATCACAATCACATATCAGAGGTATCAACCAATTCAAGGCATTCAATAATAATCAATCATCTACAAGTAAGATGAATTAATCGTGTGATTATAATTAATTAATACATAATCATTTTCATCAATTATCTTTAATTAATGAATAATTATCCTTAATTAAAAATTAATTAATCCTTCATTATTAATTAATTAATCTTAATCACTTTTATTAATTAATTATTCTTTAATTAATTACATAAATAAATTTATCCTTAATTAAAAATTAATTAACCTTTTATTAATAATTAATTAACCTTTAATTAATTATTATTTAATTGTTAAGTAATTATAAATCACTAATTATTCAAATATCATAAAAAAATTCTTTTTAAATTATAAACCTTGTAATTAATTATCATTAACAATATAAATTAACTAACTTTTAAGTTAACGATCTAAAAACATTTGATTAACTTCATAATTACATGGTCAAATTTTTATTTAAAATAAACTTTTTTAAAATATAAGTTTTAAAACATTTTTAAACTTAATTAATTTAAAATATTTTATTTCAAAACCTTTAACTATACATTCCAACTTAACAAACAATCATCATTTTAAAAAGAATAAGTTTAGAAATTAAATTAGCTTAAATTTTTAAAATTTTAAAACTGGAAATTCTAATACACGAGTCAATCCCGAGTGTTTCCCGAGACAAATGCATGTTTCCCCGAGCTATTCACCGAGCCACTATTTTTCTCCTTTATTTTTGTTTTAGAGTTTTAAAACCCGATGTATACACCTAAATAACAGCACCAGAACTCGAGCTTGCACGCCAATTTCCCGAGGCTGACTTCGAGTTAAAACCCTTCTTCTCAAACTTTGTACACTGACACAACTATGAACATGTGCACATGTATAGGTGGTCCGATCATCTTTGGTCGATGCTACGACCATTGACAACCCAACGACAACCACCCCACATCACCAGACCACCCAGAACCCCTAAATGACGGCAAACTCGCGATCCAACTATCTGACCAAACCTGGAACAAAACCGACACCCACAAAACCACCACATACTTCCACCTCCGACCATCAGAGGTCACATAATTACGTCCAGAGCCTCACCGACCCATCATGTAACGATTTCCACCGGAGTGATCAACTCCGATCAACCGACGATGACGCAGCAATAAAAATTCCGACCTCGACCCAACTTAGGGATTAAACCATATTCCGACCCAACACCGCTGCCATGATGAACTATCAACCCATCTGACATTTTTGGCGAGACCACCAAGCTTTCCTCCACCTCAAGTCAAAACCCCGACCACCTCAAGTGCCTCGATCGGCAGAAAAGCCTCAAAACCCACTTTCCGATCAACATCGAAATGCTCACTCGATACACATTTTAAAATCTTGATTTCAATTTTAAAAATCAACATTTTCAAAAACATTTTAGGTTATATAATCAAATCAAATAATTAAGGGAATCAAACTTTCATCATAAATTGATTTTGCTGTGTTTTCTTGTTCTAGATTATATAAACTTGTTATATATTTTTAAAAGTATTTTTAGGACCTAGATCTTGATCAAACAAACATATTTTGTTTGAATCCTAAAGCTTAAAGAAGATTAGACCAAGAGGGTTTGGAATTTGAATCAGGTTTAAAGCCTATAAACCTGGAACAGAAGTAAGTGCCTGTTACCCAAACATGCACAATCATAATCACTCACATATATACATATATTTGTACACATGCACCCAATTTTCAACTTTACTTTAAGCATGTTTTCAAACAACAGGTTCAAATCCAGATTCTTTAAAGAATTTACTCACCCGAATGAAATGAACAGAGAGCCTAGAACCTAGAAGTTGATTTGTTCATTAGTTTGAAATTCTGAGTTTGATCTTGTTGTTTTGACGATGAAGACTTTAATTTGGTGAGTTGAAGCTTTGAATTTGCTTAATTACTTGATGGCTTTGCTGTTTGAAATTTATTTACAGACTTGAGCTTTTAATCTTCGTTTCTTTTGATTGTTTTTTATCTTGATGTACTGGAAATACTGGGTATGTGAGATGATTTTGATTTACTTATCCTTGAATCGGGTTGAACAAATTTGTACAGGTTTGTTTTTGAGATTTTTCTCTGGTTTGTATTTTATAGGCATGAGTTTTTGAAAATGAAGACAAAAAGAAATGAGAGAGAGAAGTTAGAGTGGTTAATAAATCTTATTTCTATTATTTTTTTAAAATAAGAAAATAAAAAAGAAATTTGACACTTGTTAATTTTTATGATAAAACTATCACACTTGTTAATCTTCTTGTTTCATGGATTACACTTGTTAATACTATATGTTAAAAAAAGTGAACACTTGTATTATGCATGAATTAAATGTTTTAAATAAATTTTATATTACATTTTCTTATTTCATAAATACATTCCTTTGTTATTATTATGTACTATTTAAAAGAAAATGTTTTAAAACTAATTAAACATTAAATAAATCACATATATATTATTTTTAAATCCAAATTATTTTTAAGAACTTATTTTTTGAATTTCAATTCAAATTCAAATTCAAATCTATTCATATATATATATATTTAAATTCAATTATTCTACTAAGATATTTATTTAAATTTTAAATTCAAAATCAAATTCAAATTTAAATTTAAATTACATTTTTATTCATATATACAAATCCATTCTTATCTAATTTGTTTTGAAATTTTTTAAATTAATTTCAATTCATATCCAAAATTTTATATTAATTAATAATTTTAAATTTAATAAAAATTGGGATGTTACAGATTTCCCCTCCTTAAGAAAATTTCGTCCTCGAAATTTGGAAGAGAGAGAGACAAATAAAGAATATATGAATACATAAAAGATAGAGAAATGGCTTACCTGATTAAGCCGGAATATCGATTCTGCAATTGGGATAGGACTTCTGTATGCTATCCTCTGTTTCCTAAGTACAGTCATTTGGATTACCACTCCATTGCACTTTAACCAGTTTCACAACTTTATTTCTTAGTTGCTTTTCATCTTGGTCAATTATCTTTAACGGTTCTCTCTTTACTACCAGATTTGGTGTGATCTCCAAATCCTGCTGAGCGGCTTCTTCAATGATACAATTTGGATCGTGTACATATTTCCGAAGGTGAGAAACATGAAACACATTGTGTATGCCAGATAACCAATTGAGTAGCTGCACTCGATAAGCTAAAGGACCGATCCTCTCCAGTATAGGAAAAGGACCAATATATCATGGTACCAGCTTACCGGTCTTTCCAAATCTCAACACACCCCGCAATGGAGAAGCCTTTAGAAAGACAGAATCTCCAACTTGAAACTCTATAGCTCTCCTCCTGCGGTCAGCATAACTTTTATGACGACTTTGAGCATTTTTCAATTTCTTTCATATAAAATCAACTTTCTCGGTGGCCTCCTTTATCATATCTGGTCCAAGAACGAGTTTGTCACCCGACTCAATCCAGCATGCAGGTGATCGACACGGATGCCCATATAATGCTTCGAAAGGAGCCATTTTGATACTGGCTTGATAGCTATTATTATATGAGAATTCAACCGAATGCAAATAGTCCTCCCATGAACCGCCAAAGTCAAGTATACAAGCATGCAAAAAGAATCGATTTATCCTTTCAGTCTTCCCATCAGACTGCTGGTGGTAAGCAGTACTAAAGTTCAGTTTGATTCCTAATGCGGCTTGAAATGCCTCCCAAAATTTGCTAGTGAAGGTCTAATCACGATCACTCACTATACTGCTTGGTATACCATGGAGACGAACAATTTCTTTCACATACAATTCAGCCAAACTTTCTGCTGTTTGGGTAGATTTTACTTGGATAAAGTAGGCAGTCTGAGTCAAACGATCCACGATAACCCAAATTGCTTCATTACCTTTACGAGTACGTGGCAAACCATCTATGAAATCCATAGATACTTGATCCCATTTCCACTTAGGCACCTCCAACGGTTGGAGTAAAACCGCCATCTTCATTTGATCACTTTTGATTTGTCGACAGGTTGCACAGCGGCTGACATAAATAGATATATCTCTCTTTATTGTTTTCCACCAGAAAGTTCTTTTGATATCTCGATACATCATATAAACTCCTGGATGGATACTAAGCTTAGACTTGTGACACTCGTCCAAAACTTCACGTTTTAGATCCGTAGTGTCTGGAACACAGATCCTGCCTTTATCACAACCATCGATTCCAAAACTGGAATCTTCACCTTGACGAATCCTCATATAAATTTCCTGAAGAAATTTGTCTTCTATCTGCTTGCTGGCGACTTTCTCAAGAAGAGTAGGAGTGACAACAAGATATGCTAGAACAGCATGTCTTCTACTCAAGGCATCGACCACAACGTTGGCTTTTCTGGACGTATATAGAATATCCAGGTCATATGACGCTAGAAATTCCAACCAACGTTGTTGCCTTAAATTCAAATCCTTCTAGGTAAAGAGATACTTCAGAGATTTGTGGTCGGTGAATAATTCAAAATTTTCACCTAAAATAAGGATGGTTTATTAAGTATATACATTAAGTTAAGTTAAACTATTAGGAAAGCTAAAAGATATTCTTACCCCGAAGATATTGATGCCAGATTTTTAAAGCAAAAATAACTACCAGAAGTTCGAGATCGTGGGTTGAGTAGTTTTTCTCATGTGGACGCAATTGTCTACTCGCGTAGGCAACCACTTTACCATTTTGCATTAGCACATAACCCACACCTTCACCACAAGCATCAGTATAAACAGATAAGTCTTGATTCCCGTTAATAATAGCAAGAACAGGAGCGATGCTCAATCT
This sequence comes from Allium cepa, assembly GCA_030765085.1. Taxonomy (NCBI): domain Eukaryota; kingdom Viridiplantae; phylum Streptophyta; class Magnoliopsida; order Asparagales; family Amaryllidaceae; genus Allium; species Allium cepa. Next base: position 243,422,979 of record CM060942.1, read on the forward strand.
TTTCTTCTACTCCTGGAACGCTCCTTTGCATTTCGAAGTCAATAGAATTTAGCATTCTTCATAGTCAACTTAGTTAACAGACTGGCTAACTTGGAGAAATCTTGGACAAACTTTCTGTAGTATCTGGCTAAACCTAGGAAACTTCTAACTTCTTTCGAAGTGGTGGGTTGCTTCCAGTCTAGAATAGCGGAAATCTTGCCCGGATCTATAGAAAATCCCTCTTCGGTAACAATATGACTAAGAAATCTAACTTTTTGACCCAAAAATGACACTTAGAAAATTTGGCGAACAAAATGTTCTTTCTCAATATTTCCTAAACAATCCTCAAATGTTTAGCATGCTCCTCTTCAGTTTTGGAGTAGAACAAAATATCGTCAATAAACACAAGAACGAATTTATTTAATACCTCTCGGAATACACGGGTAATCAAGTCTACGAAGTATGCAGGAGCATTGGTTAGTCCGAAAAGCATGACTAACCATTCATAGAATGTGTCAAGACCCCTGAAAGCTGTTAAATGAATACAGTCTTCAGGAATTCTCAATTGATGGAACCCTTGGGCTAGATCCATCTTTGAAAAGAATCGAGCACTGTGCAACTGATCGAACAGATCGTCGATTCTGGGTAAAGGAAATTTATTTTTGAGAGTTAGTTTATTGAGATCGCGGTAGTCCACATACAATCTCAAGGATCCGTCAGACTTGGCCACAAACACCACAGCTGAACCCAATTGGAAACACTAGGACATATTAGTCATTTCTCTAGCAAATCTCGGGTCTGCTTGACTAATTCTATTCTTTCCTTTGGGGCCATCCTGCGGCTTACATGAACAACAGGACGAGCATAGGGAACTAAATCGATTCTGAATTCAATTTCTCTTTGTGGAGGTAAAGATTTAACTTTTACGAATATGTTTGGAAATTCCCGGACAATAGGTATAGATTCCAGACTAGGTTCGGGATATCCCCAAGTATACATCAGCTTATCTCTCTTAGGACTTGGATCCTTACAAGAGATTTCGATAAAATTCCTAAATTTGGTTCTGATAAAAATCATTTGATTGGTACAATCTAATTTTTCTTCGTATTTGGTTAACCAATTCATTCCGAGCAATATTTCAAATCCATTAAAGTCGAGAACGAAAAGGCTGATAGGAAATCATTGACAAAAATACGAGATAAGAACCTCTCTACAACGTAGATAAGGATTCGTAGAGCCACCAACCGGATTCTTCACGCAAATGTGCTCATCGACAAATTCGGGTTTAAGTTTTATTTCGTTTATGGTTTATTGGGAGATGAAGCTATGTGTAGCTCCTGTGTCGAACAAAACTCTAGCAACTCTATCATGAATAATAAGGTTACCTTCTAAAACTCCTTTTCCTTAACCTGCCTTTGAAGTTGAGCGGTCATCCTTTATCGCGTACACTTTCGCTACTTGAGCTTGCTTCATTTTCGGACAGTCTTTAACAACATGAACTGGCTTGTGGCAGTAATAGCATTCCCTTGCTTATTGACTTGTCTTCATGGGCCGATCCTTCTTTCCTTGTTTCTTTGGCTTTCTGCAACTATTTGAATAATGGCCCTTCTCCCGACAATTGTAACAAGTAATATCCCTTGTCGGGTTTTCCTGATTACTCTTCTTCTCCTTGCCGTGATATGGTTTCTTCCCTCCGAACTTTCTTTTCTTCCAATTCGAATTGCTTGCATTTCCTTTATCCTCTGGAACTTCCTGCTTATCTAGGGTAGCATATCTAAAACCCATATCTATTAGATCAAAAAAAGATTCCTCCACGTGGGCAGTCATCCTTTCATGGAATTTCTTATTCATTCCACGAATAAATCTTTCATTCTTCTTCAAAGGTGTGTTTACCAGCTCCGGACCAAATCGAGATAACCTGTTAAATTTTTTCAAGTATTCTTCAAGCGATAAACTTCCCTGCTTCAAGTATGTGAACTCCTGGTACATTCTGGAGATACCAACAGACGGCATGTATCGCTTCTTAAACACCTTTTTGAATCGATCCCAAGTGAACTCATCCTCTGGCTCATCCACTGTAATGGTCTCCCACCAGGCTAGAGCTTCCTCTTGGAGTTGCCAAGAAGCTATCAATCGCATTTGATCATCTTCCAACTTTTGTCCTCTGAAAATTCTTTCGCATGATCGAATCCAGGCTTGTGCTTCAATAATAGACTCCTTGCCAGTGAATGGCTTTCCACCAAGTCTGGAAAAACTTCGATATAGATCAGCCAAATTCGGCTGAGGTTGAGTGCGAATATATGGTTCCGTTGTTACAGGTCCATGACCAGTTGAAGTGGTATTTCCTCGTCCCCTACCTCATCCTCTTCTAATGCTCATTCTCACTATCTGTAAGTAGTAAGAAAACTTGATTTAGACTATACGGACGAGATATCTTAGGGATATACTCATTCTAGGGTATTTCTAACCCTATCTCTAATGAGTCACCTAATGTGTTATACTCCAAAGCTAAAGTTCTTATTCAACCGTTAGCTCTGATACCACTTGTCACGACCTGAAATCCAATGTTCAAAAATTGACATCAAATACCTCACTTGTATTCACAACCAGATATTCAAACGTTGAACTCCAGCCCGGTGGAGCCTATAACAACATTAGATGAATATAAAACAGGGGAAACAAAAGATGATTCATTGCTAACCAACACACAGATATAACATTTATACAATATTCATTACAACATCGATCACCAACATCAGAGTGCTATACATAGTACAACAACAAAACGATAACACCACAGCTGAAAAGACAATAGAGCTATAATAGCTCCAACAGAGTCTTCAAAAGAAAGAGATTGAGAGCGAGAATCCAGCATAAGCACCTTCAAAGCCAAACTCCAAAGCTTCCAAAAATTTCCAAACCAAAAGCTTTCAAAATCCGACAGCTTCCAAAGGACTTCTACTATCTAAGCTAGCTCCAAAATACGGATAACCTGCTTCTAAGCTGCCTGTGTGGAAATTAGGGGCATCCATAGTTTAGGAAGGGAACAATAAACTCCGAGTCAGTCGTGGGACCGGTATGAGTAAACAAAAACAGTGTTTGTACAAAAAAATTTATAAAATAAATCCGTTCATGCTTTTCGAAAATGAAACTACCATAAGGCCTCCCGGCACACATGCAATGCAATCGCACACTTGGGGGAGATTTCTTCTTATGATAGTCAAATATGCTTGATACGAGAAAACTCTTTTGACATTATTATTAGTGCATAGTGTGAAAACATTTTGGAAGTATAATATTAATCTTAGACAGCATACGTACCATTATAGTATGCCTACTATAGCTACCATGTTAAATGGCAAGTTCTACAACTAAAACCGTACATGGCTCGTATTTGGTAATTGGATTTCCAAAAATGGTCAGGCTAAGGAACTTCCTTACCGAATGGGTACGCCTCTGGAGGGACGCCCCAAGAACCTAATCAGATCTCTGCCAACATAAGGCCGGGTTACCTCTGTAACTAGGTAACTAACTGTCACGAGTATGCCATCCCTCAATCGTAACCGACCTTTATACGGGGCCCTAACAACAACAACCAATAACCACATAAGTTAAGTATCTGGGCTCCATACCATGATACCAGTTTTTATCCCAAAGGAAGTGCACATACCCTAAGTGGCGCTACCCCCGTAACCTTGCCGCATCCTTCCTATTTCGGCCATTAACGGGTTGTGAGGTTCGACGAAGTCTCATCCATAAAGCTACGCTTTTCATAAAAGCCATGCTTTGATCAACAAATGATTAGCATTCAGCATGCCATAGTACCAAATTGGGAGTATATCACTAATAACCATCAACTACATAACCTCTGAGCTCGTACGTCTCATAGAAGGGTGTTAAGCTAAGATAATAAATTCTCCGCCATAAAACAGAAATGTATTTGATAGAAATCAGCTTTATATCTCAAAGTGTAATGTTAGACATACAACCATACAAGTCCATTCTGGGTCTGAATGGAACCGAAGGAACTTCGTCCAATAAAGGAAGAAGTCCTTGCAATCCGGGAATACCCAATCCCAATCGGACTCCCCATTACAATATGGAGATCTCTGTACTGGATCAACTCAGTGCAGAGACAATCGATAGGTAATCCTTTCGTTCTCAAAGATAACTGGTCTTCACCACCATCTTCAAATGCACTCCAATTAGTCGTATCATTATTAGAATGGTTTTTATGACACAAAGTCCTCTCCCGGCTAATCCGAATAATGAGCATTTATTTTAAAAACACGTGGATACACAGGTCATAAAGATTCACAATTCTGATTCGATGTGGGTTTCGATAACCATTTGGAATCTGACTCCCTGTCGTATCGAAATTCAAATGTTGTTTAAAGGCCAACAGTTTTCACATTCACACAGAAATATATCAAAAATATCACAGATCAATTCATAGCAATTCATATCACAAAGTATCACAATCACATATCGGAGGTATCAACCAATTCAAGGCATTCAATAATAATCAATCATCTACAAGTAAGATGAATTAATCGTGTGATTATAATTAATTAATCACATAATCATTTTCATTAATTATCTTTAATTAATGATTAACTATCATAAATTAAAAATTAATTAATCCTTAATTATTAATTAATTAATCTTAATCACTTTAATTAATTAATTATTCTTCAATTAATTACATAAATAAATTTATCCTTAATTAAAAATTATTTAATTTTATTCATAATTAATTAACCTTCAATTAATTATTCTTTAATTATTAAGTAATTATAAATCATTAATTATTTAATAATCATAAAAAAAATTAATTAATAAACCTTTTAATTAATTATCATTAACAATATAAATTAACTAACTTTTAAGTTAACAATTTAAAAACATTTGATTAACTTCTAAATTACATTGTTAAGTTTTCATTTAAAATAAACTTTTTCAAAAATATACGTTTTAATTTTTTTTTAAAATTAATTAATTTAAAATATTTTATTTCAAAACCTTTAAGTACACATTCCAACTTAACAACAATCATTATTTTAAAAAGAACAAATTTAGAAATTAAATTAACTCAAATTGTTTAAAGTTTAAAACTAGAAATTCTAATACCCGAGTCAACCCTGAGTGTTTCCCGAGACAAATGCATATTCCCCCGAGCTATTCCTCGAGCCACCATTTTTTTCCTTTATTTTTGTTTTAAATAAAACCCAATGTATACGCCCAAATAACAGACCAGAACTTGATCTAGCACACAAATTTTCCGAGGTTAACTTCGAATTAAAACCCTTCTTCTCAAACTTTGTCCACTGACACAACCATAAACATGTGCACATGTATAGGTGGTCCGATCATCTTTGGATGCTACGACCATTGACAAGCCAACAACAACCACCCCATATTACCAGACCACCCAGAACCCCTGAACGAGGGCGAACTCATGATCCAACTATCTGACCAAACCTGGAACAAAACCGACACCCACAAAAATACCACATACTTCCATCTCCGACCATCATAGGTCATGCAATTACGTCCAGAGCCGTGCTGACCCATCATGCAACGATTCCCGCCGGAGCGATCAACTTCGGTCAACCGACGATGACAAAGCAATAAAAATTCTGACCTCGACCCCACTTAGGGCTTAAACCCTATTCCGACCCAACGTGGCCGCCACGATGAACTATTAACCCACCTGACATTTTTGCCAAGACCACCAAGCTTTCCTCCACCTCCAGTCAAAACCCCGACCACCTCGAGTGCCTCGATCGACAGAAAAGCCTCAAAACCCACTTTTTGATCAACATCGAAATGCTCACTCGATACACATTTTAAAATCTTAATTTCAATTTTAAAAATCAATGTTTTCAAAGACGCTTTAGGTTATATAGTCAAATCAAATAATTAAGGGAATCAAATTTTCATCATAAATTGATTTTGCTGTGTTTTCTTATTCTAGATTATATCCACTTGTTATATATTTTCAAAAGTATTGATTTGTATATATGAATAAGATTGTAATTTAAAACACAAATTTGAATTTGAATTTTGATTTTGAATTTAAAATTTAAATAAATATCTTAGTAGAATAATTGAATTTAAAATATATATACACATACATACAAATATATGAATATATCTGAATTTGAATTTGAATTGAAATTCAAAAAATAATTCTTAAAAATAATTTGGATTTAAAAATAATATATATGTGATTTATTTAATGTGTAATTAGTTTTAAAACATTTTCTTTTAAATAGTACATAATAATAATAAAGGAATGTATTTATGAAATAAGAAAATGTAATATAAAATTTATTTAAAACATTTAATTCATGCATAATACAAGTGTTCAATTTTTAAAATATAGTATTAACAAGTGTAATCCATGAAACGAGAAGATTGACAAGTGTAATAGTTTTATCACAAATATTAACAAGTGTCAAATTTATTTTTTATTTCCTTTTATTTTAAAAAAATAGTAGAAATAAGATTTATAAACCACTCTAACTTCTCTCTCTTATTTCTTTTTATCTTCAATTTCAAAAACTCAGCCTGCAAAACACAAACCAGAGAGAAATCTCAAAAACACACGTGTACAAATTTGTTCAACCTGATTCAAGGATAAGTAAATCAAAATCATCTCAAATACCCAGTATTTCCCGTAAATCAAGATAAAAAACAATCAAAAGAAACAAAGATGCTCTAAAATTTTATATTAATTACTAATTTTAAATTTAATAAAAATTGGGATGTTACAATGTCACATTTCAAGCGGATCAAAATATAATATCAAATGATAGCATTTATACAAAGATAAGCAGTTATTGTCAGGTTACATTCAATATATCATAGTACAACCTTTTACAAATAAACTAGACAGTTACAATTAACTTGCCCCAGACTACAATCGAATCAGACTCAAATACACAGCGGTAACCTCCATACGTTCCTATCATCCAGCTCGCCTCCTGAGCTCTAGAACATCCTAACCTGAAAATTTGTAATACTCGGTCTGACCCGAGCATTACAATCAAGTAACACCCAGGTCAGGCTGGAAACCAGCGTAAGTAAACCCATAAAATTTGAATACTAAGTTATAAAACTTCATTGAAAATCCAGGGTAACTCGTAACTTACTATGAGTTCTTTTCTTGTTATATCCAACATCTTATTACAAAATAATAACTATGAAATGTTACTAAGTTTAAATGTCCATGTTACTTAATTTTATTCCTTTCCAGCCTATTTGATTCTAAATTCAAATCTATAAGGAATTAGTGCAGATTACTAATTGAAGTGGCTTCGGGTATTTGCTGATACCCAACCCCGGTCTCGTCGAATGCGATATCATTTTTAATCCAAGTAGTTTTTAGTGAATACAATTTAAATTTAAATGCAGGATGTCACATTTACACAGCAATGCATTATCGATAGATAACCTACATTATCACAGCTCAACCCAAGCATATCATATCACATAGCATCACAAATCAGAGATATCAAACAAATTCAAGGCATATAACTCAATCATTCATAAGCAAGCCTAATTTATCATCTGATTATAATTAACTTAATTAACTCAATTTAAATTAATTACCTATGAATTAATCACCCAACCCTGCTTAAATAACATTAATTAATTATCAACACTTAATTAATTACATTAAGTAGTTATCTTTCAATCATTAATTAACCTTTAATCATTAATTAATTCACCTTTAATCACTAATTAAATAGCCTTTAATTAATCAATTAATTGACTTCTAATTACTCACATTAAGTAATTAATCCTTAATTAAGTAATTAACTATCCTTTAATTACTTTCCTTAATTCATTAATCTATTAATTAATCTTTTAATTGTCCATCTTAATTAATTAAAGATAAACCTCTATATCTTAATTAATTATTTATTATATCATTTGAATCTTATTAACTTAAATGCTTAAAATCACTTAAAACCTTTTAACTTACTTATCTTAATTAATTAATTAATTAACTAATATTTAACAAAATAATTTAAATTCAAATCATTGTTTGAAATCTTATTTTAATAAATTACTTTGGAAACTTGGTCTGCAACCCCTTTGAAACGTATTCATTTCAATATACTATAAACTTGATCATATTTCCTTTAAATTAAACCTTATTTATGGTTGCTTTATAAACCTGGTACATTTTCCTAAATAAAACTTGGTTATCTAATAATAAACAACCCGAGCCCACACTTGTTTTTCCCAAGCCCTACCCACAAATTTCTCGAGGCAAACCCAATCCCCTACTCTCTTCTTCCTTCTTTACTCCCATCCCTAAATCCTTCTTTCTCCCTAAAACCTAGCTAATAAATGATACATCCAAGAACCAAGAACCGTGTGCATGGGCACACTACCCCTCCATCGCCGACCAACCCAACCAACGACGCTCGCAAGACCACCTTAACCTCCTTGCCACAATGCACCACCACTATGGCCTCTCCCTTTTCCTGAATGAGATTCGACTTGGTGACTCAAAACTACCCTACATCTTGCAACCATACAGACTTCGCCAAAGCACTCATGCCCTCACCTCTGTTAACCAGAGAGGTTGCTACCCTCCACTGATGCGACCCCACACCTCGCGCTACCCTCCTAGACCATCATGGCCCTGTCCGGTCGCCTTCTTCGCCGTCGCTCATCGAAAACAGTCACCACAAAAGACGAAGCCCCAAAACCCTAATCGTCCCTCTATAGAACTCCCCGATGATCTGAAAAATCACCACTGATTTTTCCCAACTTCACATACTATGAAACTACCTCTTGACCAAATGCCAACCCCTATCGTCGACTACCTCGCCAATATTAGTCCCAGGACTGGAAATCGATCATCTCCTAATATCTCCCCAAATACCCACTTACAAATCTTGAATTTTTTATTAAAACTCATAGTTTCCAAAATCAAACTTGATAATTTAAATAAAACCCAAGATTTAAATAATTAATTTCTTGACTTAGTTCTGAAATTTTAGTGTAATTTTTTTTAGCTAATTACTTTAAAACCTCACATAAAAATATTTCTAAAAAAAGGATTTAGTTAATTCAAACTTATTTCCTGTAAACATCCTAATCCATAATGGTTTCTAGAAAAATAATTGATTTTTGATTGAATTTTAGGCTTATAAACCAAGAACAGAGACTACATATATGTATATATAGTCATTCAGATGATCACTCAGATATTCTATGTTTATACACATACAACCCTTTAATTATTACTCCATTTCTATCACGTGCAACAGAATATAAAACAGATTCAGCTATAAAAAGGTGTAGTTTACTCACCTTTAATGATTAATTGAAAATGGAGTTTTCTTCCTTGATCTAGAATTGATAGTTGACTTTCTTGTTGAGATGAATTCAAATCTGATTTGCTTGCTATTTGAACTTGAATTTATGTTGAGTTGAATTCCTTGCTTGATCTTCTACTTTAGCTAAGGTTAAAACTTGGAAAATTATTTCTTGATTTAGATTAAAACTTGAAAGAGTTTTGGTTGTTAAGTGTTTGTTGTTCTATTATTTTGGTTATGGTTTTAACTTTTAATTTCCTATTTTTAAGTTTCCGGTTTTCAAATTTTTGAAACACATGAAAAAGAACAAAAGCATAGATATGTTTATATGTATAACTTCGTTTTTATTTTAATTATTATTTTAAAAATAAGAGAAACTAATGACACTTATTTATTATGCATGTTATTATTCTTACAAATGTTAAATTGATGATAAAATTAACTTACGCTTGTAAATATGCATGTCTTTATGTATTTTATATGTTCTAATATTAATTTAATATTATATTTTGTTATTTAGTTTTGTATATATATATATTTACATTTTATTATATTTAGTTTTATATGAATCTATACTTATATATATTTACAACCCAAATTGGTATCATGTATAAATTTAAAAGAAGTATTTAAACTTTTTATTAAATCTTTTTCAACTAAAGCTATTATATCCTTAAATAAATAAATATTTATCTATAGAGTTTTTTAATCTAATTTATTTTAAGATATATATATTTTGAATTTCAATCTCAAATTCAAAATTTAATTTAAAATCAACTCATATAAATATATGTAGTTAAACAAACACATATTTAATTTATTAGAAAATAATAATTTTGCCAATTTTAAATAATTATATTAGGAGATTATCAAATAAATATTTAGCCGGATATAAATATTTATTATCAGATTTATTTATTCAACTTATAAATCAGTGTTTTCAATAGTTAAAATTAGATAATTATCCAATTATCCGATGCCCAAAAATTAGGGTTATCACATTCCTTCCCCTTTTAAATCTTTTCGTCCTCAAAAAGAAACGACGCCAGAATTTATTAAAATGCTTATTGTCAGCTTAAATTGCTCTTTGATCATTTTCAACTATAAACTCTTTTATTAAGAATTTTTAAAACACTTTAAAATCTATATAGTATTACCAAAATAGTTTTATAAAAATACTTTTTATAACTCGATGTCTCAACAAGTACATCCTTCGTTCTTACAAAATTTCGTTCATACGTTGATCAGGCGTAGGACTGAAAATCTATAAGTACTTGGTAAATCTGTTTTCAACACCTAGTGGAAATACTTAGAAAACATTTATGAAAAACAATTTTTGAGAATATAGGAAACATTTTTGGTAAGAATGCTCTGGAAATCATCACCCCCTCCATGGTCGCAGTTAACTTGATGGTTATGTTGCCATCCCGACAAAATCCATAGATAACTGTAGGCACTCTGCACCCCCCGATTATGCCATGGAACCCGCCACAGATCGCAGCTACACCTAGGGTTACGTCGCCACCACGGCAAAAATCCATGTAACTGTAGGCATCAGCGCACTCGAATTTCGCTGCCAAATGAAATTTCACCACTCCAACATAGATCGCATGCTACATCAGTATAGTCCTAATGTAGCCTGTAGGCTCTCACAGCCTCACGAATTTGCTATGTCTTCATAGATCGTAGTCTACCAATGTTACGTTGCCATAATGGCAAAATCAAACGTAGATCATTGACTCTCATGTCCACACGACTTCCACTATGGTCCGCAGTAGATCGCAGTGACATCGAGTTACACTATCATCATAGCATAACATAAACGTCTCTGTAGGCATCAGTTCCCATGACTTTCTCTACCCACATACAATCCTCAAGAACTTCAGTTTGTCCGGACTTCCTTCCAGGACCAAATTTAGAGCCTTCCCCTTAGGGATCAAGGCAGAACCACCCCGTGGATCTCCTCTGAAGTTCTCATGGGAGCGGCTTTTCCCCAGAGCCAATCTCGAAATATTTTATACTATAAACATATAGTATCTTTCAAATCATACTCTTTATGATTCATAGAAAAATCTCCTTTACACAAAATCGATAGTTCCAACTTTGCTTTTGCAAATTACCAAAATTGATTTTTCTCAAAAACCTAAAGCCTTTCAAAAATCCATAGTTCTAAAACGTTTTCCAAAATCATTCTCATAAAATCATTTATATATATATAGATCAATATGTAACTTATCCTTTCCAACTTGAAAATAATCTTTGGATCACTTATATAGATTCCCCTTTTTAAACTTCAAATATTTTTCAAAAACCTTTTCTTCTGGTTTTAGATTCTGTATAGGGGAGTTCATCATATATAACAAATATATATATATATATATATATATATATATATATATATATATATATATATATATATATATAACTTTACTATGCCAAGTCAACATTCAAATTTGATTTTCTCTTATAAAATTACTTACCATATCACTTACTTTTCATAAAGTGAATTTCAAAAGATATCCAACTTCCGCCTTTATTCATATATATTTCTCAAAATATATTTTTCTTTTCAAAAATCATTTCCCATTTCTTTCAAAATTTCAATTTCAATTTCATTCAAGCACATACGATGTACATATATCATCCGTATGCAAATATCAAATCTGATCGCTTACTTGATCACATAATTTCACTTCCATACTAGTATCGTTCACCCGACTTCCTAGTGTAGACTCAGATTTGGTTTTTTAATCCGAAACCGTCATTCTCCTTGCATAGCCATAAATATGATAGAGAATTTCCAGAACCAATCAAAAATCCATATCCAGGGTTCGCCATCGAAAATCGTGTGAAAATCCCTACTCAAATCGATATACTATCTCGAAATTCTATGCTCAAATCTGGGTCAAATCATTATGCGGAAAGAATAATATACGTACATCCTATGTATTTATCTTCATTGATTTTTAGCTAAATCAGTTTTCTTTTACATCACACTCATTTTAATTTCTATTCACTTATTCACAATTGCTTCAATTTCCATTTGGTTTATAAATTCAATTATAAACAGTTTGCATTTTGACCACTGGGATTTAGAAAATAACTTGAAAAGTTTTGAAATAGATAAGTAGTTTTAAAATAGTTATTAGTTGTAAATGACAATAAAATAGTTAAAAAATTATAAAATAATTGTAGAATAGTTGGATAGTTGTAAAATAGTTATAAAATAGTAATTAGTTAGAAGTAGTTGGAAAAATAGTAATTAGTTTTCAAAATAATTGTAAAATAAGATTGTTTGGGTTCAAAAAGAAAGGTTGTACAGTATATAGCTAGAAAAAAATAGATTTAAAACAGTTTGTATTAAAATAAGTTATTTGAAAAAATAGTTCAGAGCCAAACTGTTTAATTCCCAAACTCCATTTTCAATCAATTTACAATTTCCATTTCCATTTCCATTTAAATTGATTCAATTCCAATTCAATTTAAATTAACTTCAATTTCTATTAAAATTCAAATTAGTTCCCCATTTGAAATTGAACTTATTCAACTTCAATCACAATTTCAATTAATTTAAATCAAATTCAATTTGAGCAAATATCAATTTCAATCTTAATTTTTAAACCATCTTGAATTATATAAATTCGAATTAAATTTTCAAAATGTTGATTTAATTACTTGAATCAAAATAACCTTTACCTTTAATTTAACAACCAGGGTTTTTAAACGATTCAATTCAGAGCCCAAATTTAAAATATTCATTTTAAATTACCTTCACTTAACTTATTTCAAGGTTCAGGTAGGAGTTCAAAACTTGTTAAACAATTAAATTTTCAGAATCCAATTTATTATTAAATTTTAATTTCTAATTTTTGAAAGATTTAAGAATTTCAGTTTGCAGGTTCTCTGTAACATTTAAATCTTAAGTTCAATGTGATTACATTTCCTTACTTTCAAATTATTTCTAAAAATCAACATTATTTAAATAATTTCAATTAAAGTTTTGTTTTCAATTAATTCAGTAATGGTTATAATGTCAATCTACTACTTAATTCATTTAAACCATCCAATTCACCGTTCCATAGATCATTAATAATAATAGGATATATCAGGATAAGCCAAGGTAAATAAATATCCAGATTATCAAATTTTATTCTTAATTAATTTAATTCCATTTAAAATTTAAATTAATTCATTACAATTTCACCTTTGAATTAATTCCAATTCTATTCACAAATAAATAAAGATAATTTATATTAGATTGCACTGCCATAAAATATTAAATACATTGATAGAATATACACTAGTAGTTTAAACACTACATCCATTTATCCAAAATAAGAGTCTTACAGGAGTCATAAATCTAGATGCCTTCGCCCTTTCCTACGGGTTTGGAAAAGAACAGAGCCTTTGTATTTATACAAGAATCTAGGGACTGCCTTCCAATAGGCAAAGCCCGAACATGCACTTTCCAACAAGATGTCCCCACTTACAACATTTACCACAAAAGATTTCAACCCTCCCATCAATCTGGATAACCTTCACGCCTCCTGCAGGACGTTCCACAACCTTACTCTTCTTTCGTCTCTCGGGACAATTCCTAGCGATGTGACCCGAGTCCTTACAATGATAGGTAATAGTCGATTTGTTGACAAGTTCTAAAGGTTTGTGCTTCACCTTTCTTACTTTAGGGCAATGCTTTTGGAAATGTCCTTTCTTATGACACTTAAAGCACAAGATCTCAGAGCAAAACCGTTGGAATGTACCCTTTAATTCCTCCCTTGTTTTACTGCACTTTGTTGTGTAATGACCCTTATTGAAACATCTGTAACGGGTGACATTATCATAAGGCCTTGGTCCAGCCCTTTCCTTAACTTGTTTCTCATACTCCGGAATTGCTTCTTCTCGATCCTTATGTGCAGCTGCTCTCCACTCTCTATGTCTAGCCTTCCATTCTTCACTCTTAGCCGTCTCTCTCTAAGACTGGATATAGTGGGACTTCCTAACCTATATTAAACTTAATTAGTAGAATTCCAACCTATATTCTTATTATCCTATTCAATTTCAATAATCAAACAACCAAATTTCCTTAATATATGTAATAATTAGAAAAATTACTACTTTATATATAAAATATAAACTTATATGAGAATCAATCATTTTTTAAACCATTTTAAATCTTTATATAAGAAAATGACAAGTACGCTCTCATATATAATATGCTTAACTCACTCTAGGGTATTACTGATCCTATCCTTAATGAGTAAACCCACCACAGCCAAGGTTCTCGCTTAACCTTCTGCTTTGATACCAAAATGTAATGACCCAAAATTTTGGACCTCGAGAATTCGACACTAATACGTTCTTTGTAGAAGTGCCGAGCAATCGAACGTTGGAAATCTCAGATTGTTAGCGTAAAGAAGAAAAGAGGTAGAATAAGAACAGAAAACAAAACACAGAATCTCACATTTTGCAGCGGATCAAAATATAATATCAAATAATAGCATTTATACAAAGATAAGCAGTAATTGTTAGGTCACATTCAATATACCAGAGTACAACCATTTACGGATAAACAGGACAGTTATAATTAGCTTGTCCCAGACTATAATCAAATCATACTCAAATACACAGCGGTAAACTCCATACGTTCCTGTCATCCAGCTCACCTCCTGAGCTCCAAAATGTCCTAACCTGCAAATCGGTAACACGCGGTCTGAACCGAGCATTACAATCAAGTAACACCCGGGTCAGGCTGGAAACTTGCATGAGTAAACCCATAAAATTTGAAAACTAAGTTATAAAACATCGTTGAAAATCCAGGGTAACTCATGCCTTACCATGAGTTCTTTTCTTGTTATATCCAATATCTTATTACAAAATAATAACTAGGAAGTGATACTCGGTTTAAATGGCCATGTTACTTTTTTTTCCATTCCAGCCTATTTGATTCTAAATTATAATCTATAAGGAATTATTGCAGGTTACTAATCGAAGTGGCTTCGGGTATGAATCCAATATCATTTTTAATCCAAGTTGTTTTTAGTGAATACAATTTAAATTTAAATGCATGATGTCACATTTACACAGTAATCCATTATCAATAGATAATCCACATTATCACAGTTCAACCCAAACATATCATATCACATAGCACCATAAATCAGAGATATCAAACAAATCCAAGACATATAATTCAATCATCCATATGCAAGATTAATTTATCACCTGATTATAATTAACTTAATTAACTCAATTTAAATTAATTACCTATGAATTAATCACCCAACCCTGCTTAAATAACATTAATTAATTAATAACCCTTAATTAATTACATTAAGTAATTATCTTTCAATCATTAATTAACCTTTAATCATTAATTGATTCACCATTAATCACTAATTAAATAACCTTTAATTAATAAATTAATTCTCCTAGTTACTCACATTAATTAATTAATCCTTAATTAAGTAATTTGCTATCCTTTGATTAAGTAATATTTCTTTAATTACTTTCCTTAATTCATTAATCTATTAATTAATCTTTTAATTATCCATCTTAATTAATTAAAGATAAACCTTTATATCTTAATTAATTACTTAATTATATCATTTGGATCTTATTAAATTAAATACTTGAAATCACTTAAAACCTTTTAATTTACTTATCTTAATTAATTAACTAATATTTAACAAAAAAAATTAAATTCAAATCATTGTTCGAAATCTTCTTATCATATATTACTTTAGAAACTTGGTCTACAACCCCTTTGAAATGGATTCATTTCAATATACTATAAACTTGATCTTACTTCCTTTAAAATTAAACCTGATTTATGATTGCTTTATAAACCCGTATGTTTTCTTTAATAAATCTTGGTTATCTAACAATAAACAACCCGAGCCCACACTTGTTTTTCACAAGCCCTACCCACAAATTTCCCAAGGCAAACCCGATCCCCTACTCTCTTCTTCCTTTACTCGCATCCCTAAATTCTACTTTCTCCCTGAAACTAGCTAATAGCTGATACATCCAAGAACCGTGTTTACGTGCACACTGCTCTTCCATCACCGACCAACCAACCAACGACGCTCGCAAGTCTAGCTTAACCTCCTTGCCACATTGCACGACCGACATGGTCTCTCCCTTTTCCCGATCGAGATTCGGCCTGGTGACTCAAATCGACCCTACATCAAGCAACCTTACAGACTTCGCCAAAGCACTCATGCCCTCACCTCCATTGACTAGAGACGTTGCTACCCACTTACTGATGCGACCGCCACACCTCTTGCTACCCTCCTGGCCTCGTCCAATCGTCTTCTTTGTCGTTGCTCGTCGAAAACAGTCACCACAAAATACGAAGCCCCAAAACCCGAATCCTCCCTTTATAGATCTCCTCGATGATCTGAAAAATCACCACTGATTTTTCCTAAGTTCTGATACTATGCAACTACCTCTTGACCAAATGCCAACCCCTATCGTCGACAACCTCGCTAGTATTAGCCCCAGAACTGGAAATCTATCATCTCCCAATATCTACCCAAATACCCACTTAGAAATCTTGAAATTTTTATTAAAATTCATGGTTTCCAAAATCAAACCTGATAATATAAGTAAAACCAAGGATTTAAATAATTAATTTCTTGACTTAGTTTTGAAATTTTATCGCAACTTATTTTTTTTAGCTAATTACTTTAAAATCTCACATAAAAATATTTCTAAAAAAATATTTGGTTAATTCAAAATTATTTCCTATAAACATCCTAATCCATAATGGTTTTTGGAAAAAGAAATTGATTTTTGATTGAATTTTTGGGCCTGTAAACCAAGAACAGAGACTACATATATGTATATATAGTCATTCAGATGATCACTCAGATATTCTATGTTTATATACATACAACCCATTAATTATTACTCCATTTCCATCACATGCAACAGAATATAAAACAGATTCAGCAATAAAAAGGTGTAGTTTACTCACCTTTAATAATTAACTGAAAACAGAGTTTTCTTCCTTGATTTGGAACTTATAATTATCTTTTTTGTTGAGATGAATTTGAATCTGATTTGCTTGCTATTTGAACTTGAATTTATGTTGAGTTGAATTCCTTGCTTGTTCTTCTACTTTAGCTCAGGTTAAAACTTGGAAAACTATTGCTTGATTTAGATTGAAACTTGAAAGAGTTTTGGTTGTTGAGATGTTTGTTGTTCTATTAATTTGATTCTGGTTTTAACTTCTAATTTCCTGTTTTTAAGTTTTTGGTTTCAGATTTTTGAAACACATGAAAAAGAACAAAAGCATAGATGTGTTTATATATATAACTTTCTTTTTATTTTAATTATTATTTTAAAAATAAGAGAAACTAATGCACTTGTTTATTATGCATGTTATTATTCTTACAAATGTAAAATTGATGATAAAATTAACTTACACTTGTAAATATGCACGTTTTTATGTCTTTTATATGTTTTAATATTAATTTTGTATTATATTTTATCGTTTAGTTTTGTATTTATATACACACACACACATATATATATTTACATTTTATTGTATTTAATTTTGTATGAATTTATACTAATATGTATACATATTTACAACCCAAATTTATATCATGTATAAATTTGAAAGAAGTATTTAAACTTTTCATTAAATCTTTTTCAACTAAAGCTATTATATCCTTAAATAAATAAATATTTATCTATAGAGGTTTTAAATCCAATTTATTTTTAAGATATTTATTTTTTTGAATTTCAATCTCTAATTCCAATTCAATTGAAAATCAACTCATAAATATATATATTTAAACAAACACGTATTTAATTTGTTGGAAAATAATAATTTTACCAATTTTAAATCATTATATTAGGAGATTATCAAATAAATATTTATCCAGATATAAATATTTATTATCAGATTTATTTGTTCAACTTATAAATCAGTGTTTTCAATAGTTAAAATTAGATAATTATCCAATTACCTGGTGCCCAAAAATCCGGGTTATCACATTCCTCCCCCTTTTAAATCTTTTCGTCTTCGAAAAGAAATGAAGCCAGAATTTATTAAAATGCTTATTGTCAGCTTAAATTGCTCTTTGATCATTTTCAACTATAAACTCTTTTATTCAGAATTTTTAAAACACATTAAAACCTATATAATATTACCTAAACAGTTTTATAAAAATACTTTTTATAATTCGATGTCTCAACAAGTCCATCCTTCATTCTTACAGAATTTCGGTCATACGTTGATCGGGCGTAGGACTGAAAATCTATAAGTACTTGGTAAATCCGTTTTCAATACCTAGTGGAAATACTTAGAAAACATTTTTGAAAATATAGAAAACAATTTTTGAGAATATAGGAAACATTTTTGGTAAGAATGCTCTGGAAATCATCACCCCCTCCATGGTCACAGTTAACCCGATGGTTACGTTGCCATCCCGGCAAAATCCATAAATAACTGTAGGCACTCCACGCCCCTCGATTACGCCATGGAATCCACCAAAGATCGCAGCTACACCTAGGGTTACATCACCATCACAGCAAGAAACCATGTAACTGTAGGCATCAACGCCCTCGAATTTCACTGCAAAATGAAACTTCACCACTCCTACATAGATCGCAGACTACATCAGTCGAGTTCCAATGTAGCCTGTAGGCTCTCACTGCCTCACGACTTTCGTTATGTCTTTATAGATCGCAGTCTACCGATGTTACGTTGCCATTACGGCAAAATCAAACGTAGACCGTTGGCTCTCACGACCACATGACTTCCGCTATGGTCCGCAGTAGATCGCAGTGACGTCGAGTTACACTATCGTCATAGCATAACCCAAATGACTCTGTAGGCATCAGCGCCCTCGATTTTCGCTACCCACACACAATCCTCGGGAACTTTAGTTTGTCCGATCTTCCTCCTAGGATCAAATTTAGAGCCTCCTCCTTAGGGCTCAAGGGAGAACCACCCCGTGGATCTCCTGTGAAGTTCATTTTATGGGAGTACCTTTTTCCCTAGAGCCAATCTCAAAACATTTTATACTATACACATGTAGTATCTTTCAAATCATACTCTTTATGATTCACATAAAAATCTCTTTTAGACAAAATCGGTATCCCAAATCGATAGTTCCAACTTGGCTTTCCAAATTCCCAAAATTGATTTGTCTCAAAAATCAAAAGCCTTTCCAAAATTCATAGTTCCAAAACCTATTCCAAAATTGTTCTCATAAAATCATTTATATATATATATATATATATATATAACTTATCCTTTCCAACTTGAAAATAATCTTTGGATCACTTATATATATTCCCCTTTTTATACTTCAAATATTTTTCAAAAACCTTTTCTTCTGATTTTAGATTCATCATAGGGGAGTTCATCATATATAACAAATATATATATATATATATATATATATATAACTTTACTATGCCAAATCAACATTCAAATTGGATTTTCTCTTATAAACCTACTTACCATATCACTTACTTTTCATAAAGTGAATTTCAAAAGATATCCAACTTCCACCTTTATTCATATATATTTCTCAAAATATATTTTTCTTTTCCTAAATCATTTCTCATTTCTTTTAAAATTTCAATATCAATTTCATTCAAGCATATACGATGTACATATATCATTCATACGCAAATATCGAATCTGATCGCTTACTCGATCACACAATTTCACTTTCGAACTAGTATCGTTCACCCGACTACCTAATGTGGACTCAGATCTGGTTTCTTAATCGAAAACCGTCATTCTCCTTGCATAGTGTTGGGTGTGTTTCGTCCAGCCCCTTGCCTACCACCGAACCAACCCTTACCGGACCGGCTCCACCCCATGCCTACCGAACCAACGCCCCTCCAAGCAACGCCGGTCCAAGGCTACTCCAAGCAATGTCGGTCCAAGGCCACTCCAGGCAATACCGATCCAACTCCTACCGAACCAAAGGCCCTCCACTCCATCACCGAAACAACCTCACTTCCCATGCCACCGAACCAAGGCCATGGGAGGCTACCACCGGATCATGTACCACCGAACCAAGGCCAAGGGGGGCTACCACCGGATCATTTACCACCAAATTAAGCAACGCCCTCGCTACCGGACCAAACCACGCCCTCACCTTCGAACCAAGCCTTACCGAACCGACACTGCCAGGCCACATTGCTTCAGCCCAGGCCCACCAACAGCTATATACATCCAAGGCCCCTGCCTCCAGCCTCACTCTATAAATAGAAGGGCAGGGGTACAACAATGGCAGACAAGTTTGAGAGCTCAAGCACGGAAGGAACTTTCAAACAACTTTCAAATACTTATATACAAAGCTTTGTACTTGTAATCTGAAAGAAAAAGGAGAATAACATATAAAGTGGACGTAGGCACATTCTGGTCGAACCACTATAAATCTGTGTGTATTTTATAGTTTAGTCCCTGCTTTTTATATATTTGCATAAATCATCCTAATCACTAGAAACAACATAAAACCGACTAATTCATACGACTTGGAGGTGTTTGTCCATTTTTTGGTGCAAACATTTTTGGTGCTTTCGCTGAGAAACGAGGGAGCTCGAAGCTTCAGCTTCTCCTACTCAACTCTTTTCCTGTCAACATCGTTCATTGCTTGGAAAATATGGCTCCCGGACGGAAGAAAGATGCTAACAAAGGAAAGGAAGTCGCAACTGGCAGTATCCCAGATCCAGCGATCAGGGACCAAGACAATCGTCCAGTTCCAACAACAAATTTAAATCAGGCAAATCTGACAGCCCCTGCTATGGAACAACCAATTACAAGGGCGGATCTGGACAGGACTATGGCTGAAGTAACTAACCGCTTCGCATCTCAACAAGAAGCCTTGGTGGACCAACTCATGTCACGCTTAAGGGATGCTGAAGAATCCAACCGTAACATTGAATCATGGGGTGAGTCCCGGTCTGGAGGATCTGGGAGACGGCAAAGGTCTTTCTTCTTCGAAGAGGCTAATGACAGAAACAACAATGGTAGGAGCCGAGCCCAGGCTCAGCCCGAATTCTGACCCGAGGAAACTCTTAGAGCCGAACCCAACAGGGGAGGCACCAAACAGAGGTCGGATGTAGCTGAGCCTGTCATGCTACCTTACCATGGAAACACCAGTAGACGGGGCCGAGCTGGAGTCCAGCCCGAAGTTAGACCCGAGGAAGTGCTAAGAACAGAACCCAACAGGGGAAGATCAAGGCAAGGGCCAACTGTGGCTGACCCCAGCATGCCCCCTGGAAGACCAGAGGCAGCCATTGGAGAATGTCAGGAGTGATAAACGATACCATCCTTACAGGTCATCTGGACGGAGTCAATCCCGCAGGGAAGAACCAAACTCATTTTTATCCACTCCAAGTTCTGATGAAAGAATGGCGTGATTGTTCATGGAATGCGTCCAACGGGAGCAAAGGGATTGAGGGATAGGTGCTAGGGTAACCAGCCCCTTCACCCGCAAGATTGAAACTGACATCACCCCCCGGGAATGGAAAATGCCAACAATGGAACCTCTGACCCCATCGTACATTTACAGAGATACACCCAACATATGCTCATGAGCGGAGCAACGGAGGGAGTATTGTGTAAATGCTTCCCACTCTTTTTGGCAGACCTAGCTACCTCCTGGTTCTGCCACCTACCCCAAGGGTCCATCAGCTCATGGGAAATGTTGAAAGAAAAATTCATCAGCCAGTTCCGCATTCATGTGGAACAACCAAGGACGCTTATTCCTTATCTAATATCAAGCAGAAACCCGGAGAGACAGTGCGGTAATATCTAACCCGATTCAACGCTGCGGCGGCCACGGTCCAAGATGCCGACGAGAAACTTATCCTAATGGCTCTCTACAGTGGTGTACATCCGGATACTAAATTTGCTAGAAGACTAACCAAGGAAAAGCCAGCTACTTTACCTGATTTCTTCCATGAAGCTGGAAAGTATGTGAGATTTGAAGACGCTGCCACTGAGAGGCAGTCAGGGCAACAGGTTAAAACAGCCACAGACAGGGTTTCCGCTGCAACAAAGGATGTTCGGAGAAATGACTCTAGAGACAATGCTGGGGGCAAGAAAGGGGAAAAGCGCCTATATCGACCTAGACCAAGATTTGACTCCTACACTCCTTTGAATGAAACGATCGAAAACATCTTCCTAGCCACTCAAGACGAAGTTAGATACAAGCGCCCCCCCCCCCCCCCCCCGCACAAGAAGGAGTCAGATAACGCACTCAAATCTGGAAAGTTCTGCCGCTTCCACGAATCCCATGGACATGACACCAATGAATGCCACCATCTCCGGGACTTGATTGAAGAACACATTAGAAGGAGGAGACTGGAACGCTATGTAAAAAGCCAGAGCAGGACTCCAGCTCCCGCCAATGAAAACCCAGGGTTACCCCTCCCAGAGGAAGGCGGAGGAAATCGCAACACCAGCGGCTCTAGTCAAGAGAAAATAGTAGTCCATACCATATCAGGAGGACCACACATCGCCGACAGAAGCTGGGCAGAGATGGAAAGATATGGTAAGTCACTTAGAAACGCTGAAGGCTACGTTAATTCTGTTATGGAAGAACGCCACCCGACACGGAAAGAGAGTGACGACATCACATTCAGTAGGCGTGATCTAGAGGGAAGACAATACCCACACATGGATCCTATGGTCATCTCTGCCTGGTTCGGTCCAGCCAAAGTTTTTCGAATTTTAGTAGACACTGGAAGCTCAGTGAATATCCTATTCAAGCATCCATTCGACAAAATGAAGCTGTCAATGAAGGATGTGTCTCCCTGCAACAAACCACTACATGGTTTTACTGGAGATGCGAAAGTGCCCCTCGGGCAACTGGACCTTTTTGTTGAAATAGGAAGTCATCCCCGCTCCGCCGTGCGAAAACAAACATTTGTACTAATAGAGAACCATTCGGCTTACAACGCCTTTTTGGGAAGACCAGCCTTGTCTGACTTCCAAATTGTCCTAGCCCCATGGTGCCTGAAGATGAAATTCCCAACAGATAACGGAGTAGGAGAAATAGAGGGAGATCAAGACGCCGCTCGAGATTGCTATGTAACTGAGCTTCGCAATAACCGCAGGAAGGATAAAGGAAAGGATGCAGAGACTTCTCTCTGCAAGAAAAGCCTGGAAGCATAGCAATTAAAGAAAGCCCCTCCTCTTCGATATACCAGCGATCCTTTCAACGAATTAAACCCCAGGGACAAAGAGGAGGAGGCCACCACCGAGCCTGCAGAGGCTATGGAATTTGTAGCTGTAGACAAACATGACCCAAGTAGACTGCTGAGAGTCGGGTCTCAGTTAAGAGCGGAGTTGAAAGATCAACTCGTCGATTTTCTTCGCCACAACATGGATGTATTTGCATGGACGCACGCCGACATGACAGGAATCCCTCCAAACGTAGCATGCCACATACTGAACATCGACCCCAACAAAGTGCCAGTGAAGCAGAAAAAGAGGAGAATGGGGGCAGAACGATCAGCAGCCCTCGAGGAAGAAGTAAAGAACTTACTTGCCAATGACTTCATACGAGAAGCCATCTACCCAGAATGGATCGCCAACCCGGTACTAGTAAAGAAAGCTAATGGGAAGTGGCGAACATGCATCGATTTCTCCAACTTAAATGACGCTTGCCCGAAAGACTGCTTCCCACTCCCCCGAATCGACCAACTCGTGGACAGCACAGCCGGACACGAACTCTTATCCTTCATGGACGCATACTCAGGATACAACCAGATCCCTATGCATGCCCCCGATCAAGACCACACCAGTTTCATCACTGACCGGGGATTGTACTGCTACAAAGTAATGCCTTTTGGACTTAAAAATGCCGGAGTTACTTATCAGCGCCTTGTCAACAAGATGTTTGCAAAATTAATATGGCAAACTATGGAAGTTTATGTGGATGATATGCTGGTAAAATCAAGGAAAGCCAACGATCATATAAACCACCTGAACGAGATGTTTCAAGTACTTCGCCAATATGGAATGAAACTGA
Organism: Allium cepa; assembly: GCA_030765085.1. Lineage (NCBI taxonomy): Eukaryota > Viridiplantae > Streptophyta > Magnoliopsida > Asparagales > Amaryllidaceae > Allium > Allium cepa. The sequence goes on from CM060942.1 coordinate 243,447,316, forward strand.
ATCCTCTAAAGTGCTCCTTCGGAGTATCGTCGGGAAAGTTCTTGGGATTCATCGTCCATGCCAGGGGGATTGAAGCGAACCCCGAACAAGTCCGAGCCTTGCAAGATATCAAGGTACCATCCACTCGAAGAGAGATGCAAAGCCTAAACAGGAAGGTGGCTGACCTAAGCAGGTTCATCTCTAAAGCAACCGACAAATGCATCCCTTTCTTCGAAGCTCTTAAGAAAGACAAAGGAAAGTTCGAATGGACTGACGAATGCTCGACAGCCTTCCTTAACTTGATCAAACACCTCCAAAGACCACCAGTACTCTCAACTCCAAATGAAGGCGAGGAACTATACCTATACCTAGCTGTATCGTCCCATGCTTTAAGCACCGCTTTGGTGAGGGAGGACAACCATGCACAGCGACCCATATACTTTGTAAGCAAGAGATTCGCAGAGGCAGAAGCCAAATACCCTAAGGCAAGTACTCCATCACCCCGACACTTCCGGGCGACTACTTAAGTGGTGCATTGAACTAAGTCAATATGATATCACCTACCATCCTCGCACCGCTATCAAAGGACAAGCCATAGCTGATTTCATTGCCGAATTCACTACTAACGAAGGTAAGGAGCAATCTGAAGTAGCAGAAAATATCAAGTGGAACCTCTTCGTTGATGGAGCATCAAATGAACAAGGCTAGGGGCAGGTGTTGTGATAATCACCCCCAGGGGAAGGAAGCTGCACTACACCCTAAGGTTGGAGTTCGCTGCCACTAACAATGACGCAGAATACGAAGCAATGATAGCCGGATTAGAACTTGCCCTGGAGATTGGAGTCGGTTCTTTATGTCTCTATAGTGATTCTCAACTTATTGTGAATCAAATACTGGGAGAATTCCAGACTCGAGGAGAACGACTCACAACATATCTAAAGAAGACCAAGCTGCTGCTCAGTCAGTTGGATCACTATTTAATCAAACACATTCCTCGAGAAGAGAATCAGGAGGCCGACGAACTGGCAAAGTAAGCTAGCATGAAGGACGGCGCTGCTTCCCGAACAATAACCACCTCACAACAACTAGCCCGAAGTTACGAAATAATGAATATAATAGCTGTAATCGAAGAGGAAACTTTGATGACTCCTATCAGAAAATATTTACAAGATGGCACACTGCCCGACGGGCGTAACGAAGTCAAGAAAATCTTGAGGAAAGCTTCCCGCTACACGATACAAGAAGGCATCCTCTATCGACGCGGCTTCTCTAATCCCTTATTAAGGTGCGTCGCTGGAAGGGAAGCCAAGGAGATCTTATCCAACATACATCGAGAAGTTGAGAAGATCACACTGGTGGGCAGACTCTGGCAAAGAAGATACTCCGATATGGGTATTACTGGCCCACCTTAAACAAAGACGCCCTAGACTTCGTCAAAAGATGTGACAGATGTCAGAAATTTGCTAAAATTCCTCGACTACCAACAAACGAGATTACTCAAATGACCAGCCCTTGGCCCTTTGCAATATGGGGAATTGACTTGATTGGCGAACTGCCTGTGGGCCGAGGCAGAGCCAGATATGCCATAGTAGCAGTTGACTATTTCACCAAATGGGTGGAAGCAGAGCCTCTAAATAAAATATCTTCGGCAAAAGTTATTAACTTCTTGATCAAAAATGTTTTATGCAGGTACGGGGTTCCACTCAAAATCATATCGGACAATGGACTTCAATTTGACAGCGAGGAATTCACCGACTGGTGCCAAGAGCACGGAATTCACAAATGCTTCTCATCTGTAGCTTACCCCCAGGCAAACGGACAAGTCGAAGCTGTCAACAAAATCCTCAAAACCCTAATCAAGAAGAAACTTGAAAAGTCAAAAGGCACTTAGGTAGATGAACTTCCTACGGCACTTTGGGCCTACCGCACATCTTACAAAACATCAACAGGGCATACTCCTTTCTCTTTGGCATACGGATTGGAGTCCATGCTCCCAGTTGAAACTATAGTGCCTTCCCACCGTAGGATCCACTACAACCCAGAAGAGAATGAAGAACTCCTACACATGTCTTTTGATCTAATTGAAGAAAGAAGAAATGATGCAGCACTTAAAGCGGCAGCTCACAAGCAAAAAGTAGCAGCACAATACAACTCTAAAGTCAAGCACCACAGCTTTCAGGAAGGAGATCTTGTCCTCAAGCGGATCTTCCCGCGCCTCGGAGCGCTAGACCCAATCTGGGACGGACCCTATGTAATTCATAAAGATCTACACAACGGAGCTTATATTTTGTCAACGGTAGACGGAGAGGTGTTCCAGAGGGCATGGAACATCCAACACCTCCGTCGATACTTTTTTTAACTTGTACTGCCCATATGAAGTGAATTAACAAAGAGAATCAGTGGACGTAGGCATTTTCGTGCCGAACCACTTTAAAAATCTTATCTCTTTTTAACGTGTTCCTTTATATCTTGCCCGCTTGTTAGGTTTTATCCTTTTCTGTTGAACGAAACCATGTATAACGACATTTCCGTACTTGGAACTTCGCGGCGCAACCTCACCTGGACAAGACCCAACAGGTACTATGCGATTCTATGCACTCGCCAATGAGACACTTTTGCTCCAGCATCCCTCTGCTGCGGGTTAACTTATTGCTCGCAACTGCCCTCAAAGCCAACTGTAATGAGCCGATTATAAGCCATCACGAAGGCCGACTATAGCCGATGGCATCTCATCACGGCGTTCGGCTCGCCGGCAACTGTGAACCTACTTTAAGCCCCAACATAAGGTGTGGCCAGCCAGGGGTAGTTCACGGTTGACGATCGGCACTCACGCTAGCCGGCCACAGTAAATCGAAAAATACCCACGATTACGGGCCATAATGGCTCGGGTAGTTACTGTGCGCGATCTCGGCTCCGATATGTCTTAAGTGCGGCTGTGGTAAAAAAGATAAACTCCCCGCGGAGGCGTAAGATGGGTGACAAAGGTCTCCAAGACCCACAACTAGGGAAAGTGACTACAAAACCCGTTTGCCATGAACTTAAGCATATCGACGGACTTCCGTGACTGGAACCTATATTTCCATTCCATTTAAATACTTTTCTTGTATCCTGCATAACGGTCACCAAAGTACAGGACACTAAATAGGAGGCATTCGCTCACGAGAATCTGAGCCCGCGAATTGAGTGATAAGGCACTCAGCCGCATCCATGGTAAATTACACAAGATGTCCAAAGCTACCCCCGCAAAAAAAACATGAAGGGCGGTACTCTTTTCTCTTGTACATAATCATGTAGCTATGACTTATTCGTAACATTGAAAGACATGAGATTATATTTCGAGCAAAAGCTTAACATTGAACACAATTAAATCACAGGCATATGCATAACTATGTTTTTTTTATACAGCACTTCAAAATAATAACAGCGTTTAAAATATAACAGAATCGGCCTATGTTATAAACTCACATAAAGACGTTCAATAACATAATTACAACTTAAAGAGTACATTAATGTTTTGAACTAGCATGTACAGGAATGTCAAGCAGAACAAATAAAGCAACCAACTGCGCCTGTGCTCTACCCTCGTCCAACCAGCTCTTCCAATCTACTTGACTTTAGGATCGGAGCTCCCAGCATGATGACCAGAGGCCCCACCTGTCCAATTCAGGAAAAGAGTCCATTAAACCGACAACGAACGATCAAGTTATGAAAAGATAAAAAAGGAAAAACTCACCAACACCCGCTCCTTGGTCCTCATCCCCCAACTGCACACCGGCTTCCTCCACAGAAAGTAGCCGCATCCCCTCCTTCACCACTACCTTCTCCTCCTTTGAGAACTGGTCGGTAACCGCATCCATCCTGACTGCCGCTCCACCTTACTTATATGCATCGGCCTTGGCCTCCTCTAAAGCCCGGAGATATATCCTGACCATGACTCGGGGATAGTCATCCATCCAGGATAGATTACCCTGCTTCCAAGTACGGAAGTACATATCCTGCAACATCTCGTCCAACGTCCCCTCATTCTCCTCAAACTCCCTCACCCGGGCCTCGGAGGACGGCAACTTAGTGATGGCAACATCCCTCTCCGATCGATATCTCAAGCGGTCAGCCTGGAGAGACCTCGTCATTTCCTCCATCCCTTCCTTTAGCCTGGCCTGAGCAAGCTCTGCGGCCTCAAGCCTCCCAGATAACTCCTCTACCTGCTCGAGATCCGCCCTCCGAACCTCATCCACCGTAGAAATGGCTATGTCAATCCGCTCCTTGCAGGCGGCCTCCATCTTTCGTAGTTCTGCCCTACTAGCCTCTTCCATAGTCTCCTTCAACCGCCTGGAGGCTGCCTCGTGCTGAGAAATCTAAATGTCTTGATCGGCAAGCTGTTTGGCCTGATCAGCAACCTTTAGCCACAACCGAATATTAGCACTCCCAATCTCCTCTCCAGCCTTGACCAGGCGGGCATGATGCCCCATCAACTTCCTGGTCTCCTCCGCGACCCGATCAATATTAGCCTTGGCTTCGTCCCCTATGGTAACTATCCGAGTAGTAAGCAAATCGAGGTCTAAAGACTTAGCCTCATCAAGCACCCGTACCATGGGGTTGCGGGGAAGAAGATGCTCACCCGTGGCCTCATCAAAAGAGATATCCTGAAAACTCGGGTCCAGATCCGGATGGCTGGCAAATGGGTTGCGAACCAAACCAGGATGATCTATCGGGGCGACGGTTGGATTTTCGGACGGATGTGGGGAAGGCATAAGCTCAGTATCCTCCTCAGTAATATCATGGATAGGCTAGATTGGAGGCTGAGGGCCAGTGAAGGTTCAAACGAAGATCGGCCCCTCTTTCTCTTTTGCATATCTTCTTCAATAACTCCGAGAAGAGGACGATATCTGACCGCATCTCCAGGACGGTTAGCTGACGGCTTTGGTTTGGCGGAAACTTTGAGTAACTTATACTGTTCAAGGCGATGCCGAATATCTGATGTCTTGGCCACCTTACCCATTCCTGGAATAAAAAACCAAGTGTTACAAGCATGCATGAAACTACGACTCAAGAAACGTGTGAAGTTAAAAGGAGGAGTTAAGAATTCACCTTGAACCACCGGAGTTGCCTTAGCTGAAATACACTCAGAAGATAGGCTGGCACCGGACCCGGCCTTATCAGACCTCTTCGATTTCTCCACCAAGGCTGATCCTTCCTCCAACCCCTCAAAAGCCTGGCGGAAGGCATCATCCGTCCACTCTTGAATCTCGCCTGCTTGCCCAGGAGGCAAAGCCCCGGCACCATCACCACCACCATCACCTTCTCTGTCGTCTCCGCTCTCCGCCTCTCCTCCTACATCGCCTCTTTCGCCTTCACCTCTATCCTCCTCCACGTCTTCCTCCCTCGGAGTCATTGGGCACGTGCTAGGGGAAGGGCCGTCGGACTTCTTGAGCTTCTTACCTCCGACAACTGGAGGTTTTGTAAAAGGCTTCCTCTTGCTGCTCTTCGCAGTAGCCCCATCTTTAGCTTTAGCAGCTCTTTCCTCGGCTGTATCTCTCTGCTTAACCACGGATTGACGTGGCAGAATCAGGTTGTGCTCCAGGAGATTGACATTCCTGATTAGGTAAGAAGCCGACATGTCCCTTCCAGAGATAGCCTCTATCTCCGCGGCCATCTGTCCAGGCGATCATTCTCCACTACCGCAAAGCCACCTGTCGCTAGCAAGAAATACAAGCATATAAGAAGAAGCATTGCAGTCGGGACAAAGAAATTACAAGTGGAATTGAACTTACAGGCAGAAGTGAAAAGGCGAAAAGAAACGGAGTCGTCCTTGACGAAGAACCATTCCTTCTTAAACATGGTAAACTTCGAGTATTAGTCCAAGATCGGCTTGAAGGACACGGCCGACTCTAAACTAGTGTACGGAGACCCCTTCTTGTAGCCCCTCAGATTGTATAGATATCGGATTTCCCGGTTAGAAGGGGGCGCCCATATCTCCTCTGGAAGATAACGAATAGACACACTAAGATGGCATAGGAGTTGGGCTGAAGCTGAAAGGGAGCCACTTTCAGGTAAGTAATGAAGCTGACTATCCATGCATTGATCGGAGGAATGGCTCCGCACATGCAATGGTATAGGCTATATGCAAAGTATCCTTTAGGGGGATTATATGGTATGACCCCCTCCCCTGGCAACAGCATGCATGCTCTATCAATCCCAAAGGAGCAGGAGATAACGTCAAGTTGCTCCTCTCCGAGAGAGCTCGGAAAGCAATCAGGAGGAGAATTCAGAAGCTCTTGGGGACCATACCCGTCTACTAGCGACCTCGGGGTGGGTCCACGACGTTCCGGTCCTGGCTGGGCTGGGGGCACAACGGGGGACTCTCGTCTATCAATAGATTTTCTTTTTTCTGATCGAGTTTCCACTTTGCGAGACATCTTCCTACAAACACAGAAGGAAAACATATTATTAGAACAGAGGACATAAACAAGCAAGTGTATATAGTCTGAAATTTCACTCATAAGTCAGAACGCCCAGAACTCCTAGTATCATTCGGCAAAGCCGATACAAAGGTTCATCCGGTATTAGGTTCATTCGGCACTAAGGGTGTCCATTCGGTACTTCAAGGACCACGAGCCCATTCGGTAACCAAAGATAAAGTTCATTCGGCGAAGTAGATCCTCACCTGATTCGGCAAAGATTTTGCTTCGGCTAACACCGATTCGGCACAGATTTCGATTCGGCAAAGGAGTTGTTTGGCTGATGGGAAAAAACGAAGGCGCCGGGCCCCTATTTATAAGCAAATACCAATAGCCGAACCGGTTGGTTCGGCGCTAAAGGCCGGATGAGAACACCCCAGCTCAAGGCAAAGCACGACATGTGCATGCACATGCCCTCCTTTGGGGGGCAAGTGTTGGGTGTGTTTCGTCCGGCCCCTTCCCTACCACCGAACCAACCCTTACCGGACCGGCTCCACCCCATGCCCACCGAACCAACGCCCCACCAAGCAACGCCGGTCTAAGGCTACACCAAGCAATGCAAATCCAAGGCCACTCCAGGCAATACCGATCCAACTCCTACCGAACCAAAGGCCCTCCACTCCATCACCGAACCAACCTCACTTCCTGTGTCACCGAACCAAGGCCATGGGAGGCTACCACCGGATCATTTACCACCGAACCAAGGCCAAGGGGTGCTACCACCGGATCATTTACCACCAAACTAAGCAACGCCCTCGCTACCGGACCAAACCACGCTCTCACCTCCGAACCAAGCCTTGCCGAAACAACACTGCCAGGCCACATTGCTTTAGCCCAGGCCCACCAACAGCTATATACATCCAAGACCCCTGCCTCCAGCCTCACTCTATAAATAGAGGGGCAGGGGTACAACAATGGCAGACAAGTTTGAGAGCTCAAGCACGGAAGGAACTTTCAAACAACTTTCAAATACTTATATACAAAGCTTTGTACTTGTAATCTGAAAGAAAAAGGAGAATAACATATAAAGTGGACGTAGGCACGTTCTGGCCGAGCCACTATAAATCTGTGTGTCTTTTACAGTTTAGTCCCTGCTTTTTATATATTTGCATAAATCACCCTAATCACTAGAAACAACATAAAACCGACTAATTCATACGACTTGGAGGTGTTTGTCCATTTTTTGGTGCAAACACATAGCCATAACTATGATAGAGAATTTCCAAAACCAATCAAAAATCCATATCCAGGGTTCTCCGTCGAAAATCGAGTGAAAAATCCTTACTTGGATCGATATACTATCTCGAAATAATATGCTCGAATCTGGATCAAATCATTATGCGAAAAGAATAATATACGTACATCCTACGTATTTGTCTTCATTGATTTTCAGCTAAATCTATTTTCTTTTTATATCACATTCATTTTAATTTCTATTCACTTATTCACAATTGCTTCAATTTCCATTTGGGTTATCACTACAATTATAAACAGTTTGCATTCTGACCACTTGGATTTAGAAAATAGCTTGAAAAGTTTTGAAATAGATAAGTATTTGTAAAATAGTTATTAGCTGTAAATAACAAAAAAATAGTTAAATAATTATAAAATGTTCGTTGAATAGTTGGATAGTTGTAAAATAGCTATAAAATAGTAATTAGTTATAAGTAGTTGTAAAATAGTAATTAGTTTTCAAAATAATTGTTAAATAAAATTGCTTGGATTTAAAAAGAAAGGTTGTGCAGTAAATAACTAGAAAAAAATAGATTTAAAACGGTTTGTATTAAAATAATTTATTTGAATAAATAGTTCAGAGCCAAACAGTTCAATTCCCAATCTCCATTTCCAATCAATTTCCAATTTTCTTTTCCATTTAAATTGATTCAATTCTTGTTCAATTTGAATTAACTTCAATTTCTATTCCAAATTCAAATCAATTCCCCATTTGAATTTGAACTCATTCAACTTCAATCACAATTTCAATTAATTTAAATCAAATTCAATTTGAGCTAATTTCAATTTCAATCTCAATTCTTAAACCATCTCGAATTATATAAATTCAAGTTAAATTTTCAAAATGTTGATTTAATTACTTAAATCAAATTAACCTTTACCTTTAATTTAACAACCATGGTTTTTAAACAATTCAATTATGAGCCTAAATATAAAATATTCATTTTAAATTACCTTCACTTGACTTATTTCAAGGTTCGGGTAGGAGTTCAAAACTTTTTAAACAATTAAATCTTCAAACTCTAATTTATTATTAAATTTTAACTTCTAATTTTTGAAACCAATCTTTAACAATTTCAGTTTGCAAGTTCTCTGTAACATTTAAATCTTAAGTTCAAAATGATTCCATTTCCTTAATTTCAAATTTTATTTCTAAAAATCAAAATTATTTAAATAATTTCAATTAATTTTTTATTTCCAATTAATTCAGTAATGGATATATGTAATCTCAATCTACTACTTAATTCATTTAAACCATCCAATTCACCGTTCCATAGATTATTAATAACTATAGGATGATATCAGGATAAGCCATGGTAAATAAATATCCAAATTATCAAATTTTGTTCCTAATTAATTTAATTCAATTTCAAATTTAAATTAATTCATTACAATTTCACCTTTGAATTAATTCCAATTCTATTCACAAATAAATAAATATAATTTTACATTGCATTGCATTGCCACAAAATATTCCATACATTGATAGACTACACACTAGTAGTTCAAACATTACATCCATTTATCCAAAATAAGAGTCTTAAAGGAGTCATAAATCTAGATGCCTTACCCATTTCCTAGGGGGTCGGAAAAGAACAGAGTCTTAGTATTTATACAAGAATCTAGGGAGTCCCTTCCAATGGGCAAAGCCGGAACATGCACTTTTCAACAGGATGTCCCCACTTATAACATTTACCACAAAAGGTTACTACCCTCCCATCAACCTGGATAAACTTCATGCCTCCTGCAGGACGTTCCACAACCTTACTCTGCTTCCGTCTCTCGGGACAATTCCTAGCGATGCGACCCAACTCCTTACAGTGATAGCAAATAGTCGACTTGTTGATAAGTTCTAAAGATTTACGCTTCACCTTTCTCACTTCAAGGCAATGGTATAGGAAATGTCCTTTCTTATGGCACTTAAAGCACAAGATCTCAGAGCGAAACCGTTGGAATGTACCCTTCAATTCCTCCCTTGTTTTACTGCACTTGGCTGCGTAATGACCCTTATTAAAACATCTGTAGCAGGTGACATTATCATAAGGCCCTGGTCCAGCGCTTTCCTTAACTTGTTTCTTGTACTCCTGAATTGCTTCTTCTCGATCCTTATGTGTAGCTGCTCTTCGCTCTCTGCGTCTAGCCTTCCATTCTTCACTGTTAGCCATCTCTCTCTAAGACTGGATATAGTGGGACTTCCTAACCTATATTAGACTTAATTAGTAGAATTCCAACCAATATTCTTATTATCCTATTCAATTTCAATAATCCAACAGCCAAATTTCCTTAATATATATAATAATTAGAAAATTTATTGCTTTATATATAAAATATAAAATTATATAAGAATCATTCATTTTTTAAACCATTTAAAGTCTATATATAAGAAAATTACAAGTACGCTCTCATATATAATACGTTCAACTCATTCTCGGGTATTACTAACCCTATCCTTAATGAGTAAACCCACCAAAGCCAAGGCTCTCGCTTAACCTTCTGCTTTGATACCAAAATGTAACGACCCAAAATTTTCGACCTCGAGAATTCGACACTAATACGTTCACTATAAAAGTGCCAAGCAATCGAACGCCGAAAATCTTAAATTATTAGGGAAAAAAAAGAAAAGTGGTAGAAGAAGAATAGAAAACAAAACACAGAATCTCACATTTCGCAGCGGATCAAAATATAATATCAAATAATAGCATTTATACAAAGATAAGCAGTAATTGTCAGGTTAATCAATATATCAGAGTACAACCATTTACAAATAAACTGGATAGTTATAATTAACTTGTCCCAGACTACAATCGAATCGAACTCAAATACACAACGGTGAACTCCTTACGTTCCTGTCATCCAGCTCCCTCCTAAGCTCCAGAACGTCCTTACCTGAAAATCTATAATAATCGGTCTGACCCGAGCATTACAATCAATTAACACCCGGGTCAGGCTGGAAACCAGCATGAGTAAACCCATAAAATTTGAATACTAAGTTATAAAACTTCATTGAAAATCCAGGGTAACTCGTACCTTACTATGAGTTCCTTTCTTGTTATATCCAATATCTTATTACAAAATAAAAACTAGGAAATGTCACTCGGTTTAAATGGTATGTTACTTAATTTTATTTCACTCCATCCTATTTGATTCTAACTTCAAATCTATAAGGAATTATTGCAGATTACTAATCGAAGTGGCTTCGGGTATTTGCTGATACCCGACCTCGGTCTCGTCAAATCCAATATCATTTTTAATCCAAGTTGTTTATAGTGAATACAATTTAAATTTAAATGCAGGATGTCACATTTACATAGCAATCCATTATCAATAGATAACCCACATTATCACAGTTCAACCCAAACATATCATATAGCATCACAAATCAAAGATATTAAACAAATTCAGGGCATACAATTCAATCATCCGTAAGAAAGATTAATTTATCATCTGATTATAATTAACTTAATGAACTCAATTTAAATTAATTACCTATGAATTAATAACCTAACCCTGCTTAAATAACATTAGTTAATTATTAACCCTTAATTAATTACATTAAGTAATTATCTTTCAATCATTAGTTAACCTTTAATCATTAATTAATTCACCTTTAATCACTAATTAAATAACCTTTAATTAATCAATTAATTAACTCCTAATTACTCACATTAAGTAATTAATCCTTGATTAAGTAATTAACTATCCATTAATTAAGTAATTATTCTTTAATTACTTTCCTTAATTCAATAATCTATTAATTAATCTTTTTATTACCCATCTTAATTAATTAAAGATAAACCTTTATATCTTAATTAATTACTTAATTATATCATTTGAATCTTATTAAATTAAATACTTGAAATCACTTAAAACCTTTTAATTTACTTATAATAATTAATTAACTAATATTTAACAAAGCAATTTAAATTCAAATCATTGTTTGAAATCTTACTTTAATAAATAACTTTGGAAACTTGGTCTACAACCCCCTTGAAACGTATTCATTCCAATATACAATAAACTTGATCATACTTCCGTTAAAATTATACCTGATTTATGATTGCTTTATAAACCTGGTACATTTTCTTTAATAAAACTTGGTTATGTAACAATAAACAACCCGAGCCCACACTTGTTTTCCCCGAGCCCTACCCACAAATTTCCCGAGGCAAACCCGATCCCCTGATCTCTTCTTCCTTCTTTACTCCCATCCCTAAATTCTTCTTTCTCCCTGAAACCCACTTATAACTGATACATCCAAGAACCGTGTGCACGTGCACACTGCTCCTCCATTGCCGACCAACCAACCAACGACGCTCGCAAGTCCACCTTAACCTCCTTGCCACACTACACCACTACCATGGCCTCTCCCTTTTCCCGATCGCGATTTGACCTGGTGACTCAAATCAACCCTACATTACCCAATCTTACATACTTCGCCAAAGCACTCATGCCCTCACCTCCGTTGACCTGAGATGTTGCTACCTCCTGCCGATGCGACCACCACACCTCGCGCTACCCACTTGGACCATCGCGGCCCCGTCCGATCGCCTTCTTCACCGTCGCTGGTCGAAAATAGTCACCATAAAAGACGAAGCCCCAAAACCCTAATCCTCCCTCTACAGATCTTCCCAATGATCTAAAAAATCACCATTGATTTTTCCCAAGTTCCCATAATATGCAACTACCTCTTGACCAAATGCCAACCCCTATCGTCGACTACCTCGCCAGTATTAGCCCTAGTACTGGAAATCGATCATCTCCCAATATCTCCCCAAATACCCACTTACAAATCTTGAAATTTTTATTAAAATTTATGGTTTCCAAAATCAAACCTGATAATATAAGTAAAACCCAGGATTTAAATAATTAATTTCTTGACTTATTTTTGAAATTTTACTATGACTTATTTTTTAGCTAACTACTTTAAAATCTCACATAAAAATATTTCTAAAAAAAGATTTGGTTAATTTAAACTTATTTCCTATAAACATCCTAATCCATAATGGTTTCTAGAAAAAGAAATTGATTTTTGTTTGAATTTTTGGGCCTGTAAACCAAGAACAGAGACTACATATATGTATATATAGTCATTCAGATGATCACTCAAACATTCTATGTTTATACACATACAACCCATTAATTATTACTTTATTTCCATCACACATAACAGAATATAAAATAGATTCAGCTATTAAATGGTGTAGTTTACTCACCTTTAATAATTAACTGAAAGTAGAGTCTTCTTCCTTGATCTGGAACTGTAATTGACTTTCTTGTTGAGATGAATTTGAGTCTGATTTGCTTACTATTTGAACTTGAATTTATGTTGAGTTGAATTCTTTGCTTGATCTTCTACTTTGGGTTAGGTTAAAACTTGGAAAACTATTGCTTGATATAGATTGAAACTTGAAAGAGTTTTGGTTGTTGAGATGTTTGTTGTTCTATTATTTTTATTTTGGTTTAATTTTTAATTTCCTGTTTTTAAGTTTCTGGTTTTTAGATTTTTGAAACACATGAAAAAGAATAAAAGCATAGATGTGTTTATATATATAACTTTGTTTCTATTTTAATTATTATTTTAAAAATAAGAGAAACTAATGACATTTGTTTACTATGAATGTTATTATTCTTACAAATGCTAAATTGATGATAAAATTAACTTACACTTGTAAATATGCATGTCTTTATGTCTTTTATATTTTTTAATATTAATTTAATATTATATTTTATCATTTATTTTTGTGCATATATATATATACGTTTTATTATATTTAGTTTTATATGAATTTATACTAATATATATCTACAACCCAAATTTATATCATGCATAAATTTAAAAGAAGTATTTAAACTTTTTATTAAATCTTTTTCAATTAAAGCTATTATATCCTTAAATAAATAAATATTTATCTATAAAGTTTTTAAATCCAATTTATTTTTAAGATAATTATTTTTTTGAATTTCAATCTCAAATTCAATTTAAAATCAACTCATATAAATATATATATTAAAAAAAAGACATATTTAATCTGTATGAAAATAATAATTTTGCCAATTTTAAATAATTATATTAGGAGATTTTCAAATAAATATTTATCCAGATTTAAATATTTATTATGGGATTTATTTATTCAACTTATAAATCAGTGTTTTCAATAGTTAAAATCAGATAATTATCCAATTACCTGATGCCCAAAAATTCGGGTTATAACACTAGGGCTAGGCGATATGGTGATTATGATCTGGTCAAGAGAATTTAGGCAGATCTTAACGAGCCGTCATTATATGAGGAAGAGCCAAAGGAGTCGGTAGAGCCTGTTGAGCAGCCTCAGCCTCAAGAAGAAGACCTCGAGGAGGAATTCGACAGTGAAGAAGAGTTTGAAGTTGAAGGCGGAGATGATGAGTTTGACGACGAGGAAGAGTTTGAAGTAGAGGAGGATCTTGAATCGGAAAATGACGACGCAGTCATTTGGGAGATAGATGAAGTTGTTGAGGAGCCAGTTGTTGATGTAGATTTCTTTCAAAGAGATCCTAGTCTAGAGATTGTTTGGGTTTCGAACAGTGATGTGGAGTCCAAGGAATTATTGGGACCCGAAGGGGAGGACTCAGGTAGTAAGAGTCCATAATTAGTGTTGGATTGCTTTCTTTAGGTAGTGTATTCCTTTTTATATGTGTCTATGACCCTTGGACGTCATGGATGTTAGGTGTTAACGTTTGATAGGACGATATATATATATATATATATATATATATATATGTTTGTGTGGATGATGATAGCACTCGTAGGAATATTCTGGTTGGTACTAGATGTAATGTATATTTTGATATACAAGTATGAAATCTATATATTTAGTGGTGTAGTATGGGTTGTTATTAATCAGTTTTAATGTGTGTGGATAGTTTTATTAACGTAGCTATGGAATTTCGAGGACGAATTCTTTTAAGGGGGAAGGAATGTAACGACGTGGGATTTTTGACATATCGAGTTGTGAAAATTAATTTATAATATTCAATAATATTGTATTTCAATATAAAAAATTCCCAAAAACTGATAATAATATACCAATTTTCCAAGACCAATATAATTTGAATTTTCAGATCTATATTAGTATACAGATTGATTAAATGGAAATTTCTTATATGTGTATATTTTGTTTTAGATAAAATATGTGTATTTTGTTTTAGAGACAAAATATGTTCTAAAGATAAATTATAATAGAGAATTAAAATTAATTTGAAAAATCATATGCACACATTTTTACATATAAGGATAATAATATATATATATATATATAATTTGGATAGAAATTCATAATATAGTAAAAGAGGATATTTTTGATTTTTTGGGCATATAAACAATATGATAAAAGAGATTTAAGCTAAACTTTGCTAAAATAATATATATACACCATGAATAAGAAAAGTTATATATATGTAAAGATAAGTTTAAAAGGAAAATTTATAATATTTAAAATAAATAAAAACGTTATAAATTAAATGACGTGTATAGGAATCACATAAGTATATATAGGAGAAACTATATATACATAGATAATAAATGAACTTAGTTTATTTGAAAGTAATATATTTTTATATTATCAATAAACAAAATGTATATATGGTTACATACATATATGAAGGCTTAAAAATAGTTTTAACCACTTTGTAGTTCTTGTTTTAGTAACACGTATGTATATAGGGTGTTTAATATAGAATGGTATTTATTTTATTTAAGTAATATATGTATAGGTATATTAACCAAGAAGTGTTATTTTAATTTACTAATTTCTCACTTTTGTTTTAAATTGTGTAAGGTATGTAGAGATAAATGCAAACATTAACTTCGTGAAAGGATAAACATAGGTTGTCTATCTTCATAGGTATACTTACATGTACTTTAAAGTATTATATGGTTTATATATAACAATATAATAATAGGGAAAGATTTCAAAGTCATTAGCTGTAAAAAGAAACAGTTTAACAAAACCTGGTTTAATCAAGCAAACAATGGGTAAACATGTAATAAATTTTAAATTAGAAAATGAACTAACATCTGGCATAGAAACACCAGATAAAAGATTGTAATGATCATTTCTTTTCTTTTCAAATTTCACTCATTAAAAACAAATATCATTTCCAGCCTCTAAAATCTCTTTTCAAATCTATCTTCTAGATATTACAAAGCTTGTGTACATATAGGCTTCGGACTTGAGTTGTGGTCTGCATTGAAGCCTGTAACTAAGAATATATTCTCTGTTCAAACTAAAAACTGGAATTTAAGCAAGCAGGAAATAAAAAAAAAAGTTTCTCTGTAACTAGTCTGGAAAGTTTAAGTAGATCTAGAAGCATTCTTTGTTTAAATTCAAGTATAGGATTCAAAAACAAGTTTCATGGTTCAAATTAAAGATTTTCAAAATTCAATTTAAATATTCTGGAATCAAAACATGGAAGGTGAGAAACTTAAATTCCAAACATAGAAATAATTTGGCTTACTGCTCTGTTAACTGTAAAGTATTATACATGTCCCAATTTAAAAAATCTCTGTCTCTAAATCTAATTTAAATCTGTTGATGTTGTAAACTAAGAAAGTGTTAAATTTTGTGTGTAGTTTAAGTTAAAAATAGTTTTGTTAATGGATTATGTTGTGTAATCATCTAATACCAGTTTTACAGTAGACAACTATGTTTAATGAAGAATTCAACATGTTTAAAACAAGAATTCAAGCATGATATCTAGATTCTTTTATAGAAATAGGATTTTTAGAAGTTAAATTATGATTTTTAACAGTTAATAATGTAAGAGATTTTAAATTGACCAATTTCTCTTTAAAAACTAATTTCACCACCATGGGTGGTGGAGACGTCGGGACGACGACGTTAGGAGGTGCGCTTGGGCATGGTGAAGCAATCGACCATGGCCGTTTGTTGGATTTAGGCTTGGTTTGGGTTGGGCGATGGACTGTACGGTTTAAGGGCAGTCTTGGCTGTGGTGGCAATGCAGTATTTTCGAGGGGTAGTGGAGCAACAGGAATTCGAAGGGGTTGGCTCGGAGATAGCTGCATGGGAGGGCTTTCATCAGAGGTCGGTTGAGTACGAAGTAGTGGTCGGTCGTGGATGCGGTGGGTTGATTTGTGGAGGTAAATGGTTTCCTGGTTTTCGAAGGGGTGAGGCAGATGATCGATTTTCGATCGGAGGGTTGCAGGACATCGGCGAAGTGGCAATTTGGATCTGGGGATGATGAGGGACTGGGCGGTGGTATCACGGCGACGAGATGATCAATGGCATGGGTGTGTACGTGCACATGTGTCACCATGCACGAGTGATCTAGGCAAGCTCCGATGTTCGAATGGTTGGTGATGCCTGCGATGTAGGGTCGGCGTGGTCTCGATTATGCTCGATTCAATCGAAACTCGGTATTGATTGCTTGAGTCGATTGTTTTTGGGATGTGTTCCTGAAGGTGGAACTGGAACCAGAGGAAGAAGAGGGTAAGAGATAGGGGAGAAGTGGGTAGGTTTTCGGGTTGTGCTCCGGGCCGTTTATGTTGTGTTGAGTAAAATAGGTTTTGGGTTTGTATTTTTAGTCTTCGGGTTTTAGGCTTTGGCCCTTTGGGTCATTATTTTATTTAAAAACTTGATTTACTAAATTAAAAAGAAAAAATAGTTATAATAAATTTTTTAACAATTTATATTCCCAAAGCATGCAATAAGCAAGTTGATCGTAATATATGTTTTGTACCAATCATCTTTTATATTAAAATGTTTATTTAAGTTTAATATAGACAATGAATTTTAAAAATAATAAATTTATTTTACTTTAAGACTAATTAAGGTCAATTAAATAAATTGTTTTCTTCATAAATTAGTCAAGCTTTTAAAAATAATCTTATCATTAATCCTTGAGTTTTATTTGGATAAATTGAAGTATAATTAAGCAGATAATTAAGGAAAATAAAATGTTTATACTTTTGAGTTAATACAAGTTCTTAAGTGGTTTTATATTTGTAATAATTATTTGATTCCACATGTTAAATATAATAAAGTGTTATTAAGTAGATGGTTTGTATCGATGGATTTTACGCCGTCATACGATCTGAATGTCAGGAATAAATAAGTGAAATTTTACAAGCTTGTACAGATAGAATTTAATTACCAATTAGAAATGAATGCCGTTGTATAATTTTATATGGCTTATCTGTTAAGATGTTTCCAAACAGTATAGATTTGTTAATTGTAGATTATTCAAACTGCTTGATATCTGGTCAGCGGAAACAAACACCATTCCGCTAATTATTTAATTTACTACTATGGGTGTTATGAGCCATCATTCTGATAAATTTTCTGTATAATCGTTGTAAATATTTACTAGTAATGATAAATCTCTGATCTGATTTCCATGCATATATCTATTTATTTTCCTGTTAGTTATATTTGAGTATATAATGTGAATCGATCTATGGAAGCTGATTGATATTGAATATCTGTATTGTTATGCTAGACTGTGAATTTGTAGCTTGATAAGCACTGTTGAGACTGATAAGCCTTACTCTGTTTGGGTTGACTTTGAACCTAGTTTTGTTTTAAATGAATATTATTGTTAATAATGTTTTTAAAAGGATTGATAAATATTTATAAAATGACCAAAGTAGTTAATTTATTATTTTTGGAAATCTTTGCAATGGTATAATTTTTATGTGTTATCCTAACTATTTCAAGTATAAAACTATTTTTGTAATGATGATATAAAAGTTAATTTTTACTAGAGTAATTAGTATTTAAGTATATTTTCTTCAATATAAATTTATTAAATATAAAAGTTATTTTAAATAATATATTATAGTAACTTTTATAAAAGAGTATTTTATTTAAAGACCTGAGAAATTTATTTGAGACTTTATAACTATGATTTTAGAAAAATGGTTTCAAGAATATATTTACCCAATGAAATAAGCTTACTTAGTAAATTCTAATCTATTAGGATTTTAAATGTGAACAAGGCTTAATAGTTGCAATGGGAAACAAACTTGGTTGAATTGATTGATTATTTTGATATTTAAATAACCGACTATAGAATCTGGACAAAAACTTAACTTTGGAAATATCTAGAGGAAACTCGGGAATTATATGGTACGATTACCGATCAAGGTGCTATACCGTACGTATAAACTCGTTTGTTCTCTAGGATAAATTATAAGGAAACCTATCCACTAACGGTCAGACGGTGAACTCCGATCTTAGTTTTGTCTGTGTATTTCCTAATGAACCAGAGTTGAGTTTACCGAGAAATAGCGAACATTGTTTCGAAGAGATCGGGATCGGATTTGTAAGCCGAAAAGCACTTCTATCCAATGAGTACGTTTTTGTGATAAAGACAAGAGCTTGGAGTCGAAGATAGAGCAGTGAAGTGCAAGGGCTAATGGCTACTAATCCTAGGAGTGATTCCAAAATGGATGTACTAGGAATAGTTCTTTCAGTTTCGTTCGAACCCGATACAGACTTGTATGGATGAATGCTTTCAGAACATCGTCAGGAGGACGGTGAGCATTCTAAGTGAAATATTCAAAAAAGGTAACGATGTACCTTGGACCTCATCAACTGCGAATGACCGAAAATCAGGGGATCTGCAGCAAGATTAAGTGGGTAGCACCTAATTAAGGTAAGGTCATCCCTGTCTAGAGGTCCCTTTTTATTTGACTGTGTGGGCGGTTGCTGATCCCAACCATAGGGTGATCTTATTCGGACTATCCAGTAAGGGGTAGCTCTGGTCTTGTGTTGTAGGGGATTAAGGTGGATCCTCGGTACGCTGATCTAGACCAGGTACCGTGATAGGTGGTACCCCAGTACCTAGTTATTAGTTGGAAATCCAATCTCCTTATGTGCCTTTACGGTTTTGATTATAGAACCTAGTATTTGCTGGAATTTGATGAATTTAACAATTTCGACTATTTGATTTAAGTATTTGTATTTAGACACTATTATAATATTACAGGATTTTGATAAGAAATGTTTTGGTTATCGTAAGGTAAAAACCCGGCATGTTTATTTGTGGCGTGGTCATACGAGATACCCTTGATTTCAAAGGATTTTTAAACTTTAATTAATCAAGTTGAGTGTGTTTCTCAGGCTGGTTTACCAAATTGATTGGGGCGTGGTGTTTTTCCTATATGCTCAGGTTAGACCGTGCATATTTCTAGGTTTAGTTGGAAGACTGGAAGTTTCAGGAGAGGAGCTGGAATCAGGAGACGTATTCACATAGATGCTTATATTCAGTTGTAATTGGTTGTGTTGTTAACATGTTGTAAGGGCATATTGTTATAAACTTTTCAAGTTGAATAGATGTAACTCTGATTTAAGTCTGCATAAGTTATTAAAGCAATAGTTTTGGTTTCATGTAAAGACTTGTTTATATTATAGTTTATTCGTTCCGTTGTAAGATTGTGAAGTGTTTTCATTTTCTTTTATCTTCTTTCTATCTTCTACCTTCCTTCTTTCTTTCACTATCCGTATATCCGTGTGATTTGGCTGACAAGTGTGGTTTAAAATCAGTTTAAATCGGTACGAAAAAATGGGTTGTGACATATTTTGTATGATAGTAATATTATGTAGATTTATGTTTATTTATACATAAATACAGTGCATATATATGTATGTGTGTGCATGTACACATAAATATATATACATACATATATGTATATTTAAAAATATATATATGCATTATTAACGAATCCTTTAAAATTAATAAATCAAACCAACCAAATCAATTAAAATCAATTTAAGATTTATTACCAAAACTGCAGTAATCTAATTTAATAAAACAATCTAATAATAGATCTTAATCAACAAATATAAATATAATTTATATGTATGTTAAAAAAATTATTGAAACCTTTCAAAATTAATTTTACATACGCATACATATATATCCACACATATTTGTGTATATGTATGAATCTTAAAGTAGAAAACAAAATTGGAATTAATGTAAGCTATTGTTAACAATTAAATAAAATAAATTCAGTTAGAATAACAATTTAATCGCTAGATCTATATTTAGATCAAAATCAATAGAAATTAACATAGAAAATCATAAATAGAAATTACAATTTCGAAAGAAAACCTATTCTAATGATAACAAGTTATACTACTTTGAGATCTGTGTTTGTATACATATAAAGGACAACAAATGTATATATAAAATATTCAAAATGAATTAACTACTAGATCTATAATATCACGGAATAAATAAATAAGTAATGGAATTTTCCTTGTTGATGTCGCCTATGATTCGTATCTTGAATGATAAATGCTTTTAAATTGAATTACCTCCTGAAATTGCAACAATCTGAAGCACCACTTTTGTATTTATTTTATTTTATCTGATATGATTTTGTTTTGGGAATTTTGTATGGCTTGGAAGCCATGAAATTTCAGCTAAGAAACTAGAAAAATGTAGATGGAGGCTAGGGTTTAGGGGGAGAGTGATTAAGAGAGGCTTGTGAATGGAAAATAACGTATATATAGAGGGATCCTTCTTTAGCCTCCTCCCTTCATTTTCTAGATCCAACCACTGGATTTTAAGCCACTTTTTCATATGCCTTCTATGAATATGGTTATATGGGCCTTAAAATATTCCCAAACCCATTTAGTAATTAATATATTTAAATCTAATTTAAGTATTTTATCAATATCATATATCGATACGTACATATATAACTTTTATGTATGTACTTTATTAAATACTAATAAGTTCAAACAAATCAAACAAATAAAAAAAATTTAATGATTAATATTTCAAAAATATTAATTAATTAAATTAATTTATAACGTCTATTAATTAATCAAATCATGTGGTTTTTGAAGCATTCATCATTATGGTTGTGCGACTCAAAGGTGTAAATTCAATCAGCGATTAATATCGAACTATTCGAATATTAATGTACACACATCACTTAGCTGGTGATGTGACATTTTATAAATTTATTGCCTACACATCTTTTAGGTAGAATCCAATTTTACTTATTATTAGCAGTACCTAATAGTGACAATTATTTACACCAATTCTCTTCGTCAAAACTATATCACTTTGGATTTATGGAATTCAGTAATGATCAAAATTCCAATGTCATCCATATTCAACTTTATAGTCCAAACACAATGTCCTTGGTTCAATAATAATAGTTATCATTAACCAAAATGCTCTGGTCAGAGACTTTGACTTTGGGTTGACTTGAGTTGACCATGCTACTAACCTTATATAACTTAGGAGATGAATCCTCTCTTGAATAGTGCTTCACTTCCAATACTTCCACTCGACCCAACTATAGTCACTTGATGGAATGCCATACCATGATTTGACTATAATCAAAGCGGAGCTTTCATATTGAAGATCTACATTATTCTCAAGTTGAGAGAACTGTGTAAATCAGTCACATCGATATCTGTTTGACCTTAGTTAAATTAACCAATAGAAAACTATCGATTGAGTCAATCCACAGTTGTCCAATAACTATCAGTACGTAACCTCTAGGTCCCCCCAGTAGTCATAAGTAATACACTGCCCAATATTTGGAGAGCATTACATACTCTAGTCTCAACGATTACACCGATATACAGTTTCGATGCATCTTGACGGGGAACATTTAAAATGGTATTATTTTTTTATTGTAATAAATTATCACGGTTACAATACTTTGTAACTACTATTAAAAAATATTCCATTTATGGATTTTCCAATTAAATATACTTTTAATTAAACTAATTAATTAATATAGCCACATTATGTCAAGTATATAGTAGAAAGAAACACCTTTATTATGAACAAGATTGTTCAATGAGTTAGATATGTAACAAATTACATAATTACCCCTAGAGCATACCAATAACTCTATCAATCTCCCACTTGCACTTGGGGTCAATTATAGAATCTTATTCCAACTTTTTCAATCGATTTCTCAAAACTAGTGGGACCAGTCCCTTTGTGAACGGTTATGCTATTATGTTTTAATTATCTACTCGGTCAATCAACTCTCTTTGACGGTGATAAACTGTTTTATTATGTGGAACAATTTAGAGTATGACCATCGACTTCGAGTGAGCTCTAACACGACATTGTTATCATAAAATTCTGTCATGAGATTCTCAACATTTGGAATTGGCTCAGTTATAAATTTGTATGCTTATATATATTATATACATTGTTTTGATTGCACTGCTATTCAAGGCGATGTGCCTAGCCTTTTTTTATTAAATCAACCATGGTCTTTTATTTGGAACATTTTCAACTTAAAGATTTGTTATTGACATATTATACTCAATATTACTTATGAAAGTTTGAGTCTGAACATTCCTTCGTAAGGACTTTATGTTTCTGTAAATAATTCTCTAGTATTTCATAAATACATGAGAACACTTCAAACAACCATTTAGTGGTATCAATTTGGATTTGGTATTTTCTTCATGTATCAAATACATAAAAAAAATCATGAAATCATAGACAACATAACATGTATGATAATTCCTATTGCCAATGCCAAGGAATCAATCTTACATGTTCCGTATTAAACATTTTGATAAGGTGTCCTTGCATATCATTTGGGACATTCCCCGACAACTTTTATACTTCGTATAAAAGACATCATTTATTAATCCAATGTTGAGTATTAAAAGAACAAAGGCTGATTTTGACACAAGTACATCGATAAAATCAAGAGCGTGTTGTTTAGTTATAGTTTAGAAATATCAATGTATCTTTTATCGATCTTTGTGCACACGCTTCCTTTGCACTTTGATCGAAAATCAAGCTATTTGACACTCCTATCAAAGTACTTATTTAATCGTGATACTTACAAAATTATACTTATTTAATCGTGATACTTACAAAATTATACTTTCATACCATTTCTTGGATCATATCCAAAGACTCACAAACTCAATATCTCTCCCATCGATTTCGAGATATTTCGGTTATTATATGTAAACAGTTTACTCTAAATCATCATTTAGAATTTTCTATTTCAAAACATATGTACTAAACATAAAGTCATATCAAGTGGTAATTTTGTGAGTAAAACCGAATTAACTTGAGCACGTTGAATACCGAATCTATTATGTTAATTTCAACAATTGAAATTTGCGATATCATTATCATCAACGTTGCTCATTTAATTCCAGCTGCATTAGTCTTGCTCATAAAGACACAATCACGACCGGTGGATCACACCCCTTTGGTTATGACTATCAAAATCATATATCGATAGCATACTTGGAATTCTTTCATATTTCTGCATCATACCATATCATCGAGTCAAAACTCTTGGTGGTTTAATTAAACAATCGAGGTTTATATATTTTCGACATTGACAAGAAATTCGTAGTTTCTATTCAATGAGCTAGAATACTTATTAGACATTCTAATGGAATGTATTCGTTTAGATTAGTCAATCTTATTCATCTCATCTAATCGGTTCCATCTTTGGATCATATCTAAATCCTTTTTACTACAAATAATTTCTTAAGGAATTTCCTTCACAATGAAGTTAGTATTTCTTGAAATGTTTCTCAATGCAATAGAATAGGTATCCATAAATGTTTTATGAATTTCCTTATTCATAAACTTGATTTGGTTTTAATTTACAAATATTATGTTCGAAACATAAATATGTCATCCAATGACAATCTTTTCAAAATCCTTTTGGGGAAGATTCATACAAGATCCCTCATAAACAATTATTACGTGCAATCTTTCGACTCGCACAACCTACCTACTACTTAGCCTATGATATGTTGGAGTTTCTTATAAACCCTTACCTTATAAAATATTGTAAACTGTTATTCAGATGAAATAATATTAACCTTGTGAACTACGCTTAAGTACATTATCTTATAGAAAGAAACTAACTCAAGTTCATTATCAATTAATCGTACATTGTCCAACAAAGTGAGATTAATCCATATCAATGCATCATTACTACGTATCACATTGAGGTATAATTTTGAGATTGAATCTTTATTCATTTTAGGTACGTTTGGAACATTTTCCAATATACTCACTCATTCGATCATATCAAATCATTTCTATCACATGTTATTTCATTTGATTCTGTTTTATATCCTATAAGTTTACCATAGACATGCTACATGCATATCAAATACACATGTCATGTTGACGATAACTCATAGGTGAACATGACGCAGTACATGGAACAGTTTTAGTATTGATAGAATTATGATTACGTATATCTATATGTATCAATCTAAAGAGTTCATCAACTCTTATGACACTCCCACTAAAAGGGTGCATATCCCTTTATTGTTTGAGATATAATTAACAAGTATCATATGATTCAAAATCATCCAATAAAATTATTTCTCAAAACTACGGCTTAGTCTATAATTCCTAAACAACGATAAGTATTATTATATACTTTTGTATTTTCCAATGCATCACTTTTGTTACAAAAAAATTACCACATTATAGTTTTATTTCACAAAGAATATTCATATTGAAATATAGCTATATCTAAAAATTTCCAGTTATCGAAAAATAATATTATTTTATAAATAATGTTTAGTAAGTTTTACAATTTTGGTACTATGATGCAATTAATAAGTGCTATGCGGTATGCTCCCACTATTTCCGCTATTAATATAATAGCATATTAAATTTTGAACTCTATTATTCACTTAATACAATTTGTTTATTCATACACTACAACTATTCATAGTGGAGAGTTTGTTGATCAAATATTTTAAGCTCAAAGAAATAAATCTCATAGAAAAAAATTTCTATATGAAAACACTTTCTAGAATAGAAATCATATTTCTTATTCCAATATTAAGTATCAATTTTTCATTATAATTCATATTTCCCGTGTTTCTCTATGAAGCAGAAGTGAGTATTCATTCTCTTTATTCCAACTGTTCCTCATATTACATCTATTCATATAGGTTCGTTTTCCTATCAAATGGTCGAATATTCAGAAGAAAACCTTACTACAATATCATAACAAACTCTTTACAAAAGCGCATTCGATCATCCTTAACATTCAAGGACATCAAATATGTTGCACTTTACGTAAACCGATCAAAATGACATTTTAGCGATCGAGTTCTTATATCAATATTGTAGTTTTTGGTCTTGGGTTACATTAATGCAATATTATCTCTTTTGTAATCAATCAGGTTGAATACTTAATCTTGCACTAAGGTTTATTCTATTTTTCGGATGAGCTAATTTCATTGAAATATTGTACATTACAAACTTTGACCATTCACCATATAACATTTATATGCAATTGTATACGGATCAAATATCCATAGTCTTGTATTGCTTTTAGAGTTTGAAACCAATAGAGTGCAATACATGGTCTTGACCAAATAAATGCATAAATGACTAGAACACAAATGTTTACAATAGTTGTAAAATCAAGCATTTGCATAGGTGTTGAAACGTTAACATGCAATAGGAATTTGATGGGGGGTATTATATTTCCGTTTGTCAACTTTCAATTCAGTTCGTCCGTATATGTTCATTGATAAACATTTTATTAATCGTGTTACATGCACAAATTTATCATTGTAGATAATTTTAACATTATTGAGCATACGTTCTTACAATAATAGAAAGGTTAAATGTTTCCATTTCACTTTTCAAATAATCCTCCCATTAGTCTTTTATGTTTCTCCAAACCCTAAAATGAAATAAAGAAGTCTTTCGACTACACTACTGGGAGTTAGGACTCATTTATCTTGGTATTCTGACTTTGAATTTGCTCAACAAATCATAGCCCCACAAAATGATGGATAATTCCTCATCAGTTGTATCACTTACAACTCCTAATCCATTTTTCCTTGTCTATATCTCATTTCGACCTCGATTTTGCTCAATAAATCGAAAGAGATTATTCATTTGTACCTACCACATCGTGATGGCCTAAGCAAAGTATACGTACCTTGAGTTTTCTCAATAAATACATATAGTTATCTTATCTCATTTGTTCAATATATTAATAATATTGCACGTAATATCCCCAGCTTCAGTTTGTTCAACAACTAAGGAGTATGCATGTAATTTATTAATATATATATATGGTAGAGGACAACATTATATTGAAGATTCATAATCTTTAATATATTATATTGAGTGATATCAACATGTGGAATTATGTATTTATTATGAAATATCTTCGTGATTCAAGCGGCAGACACACTAGAAATCACATTATACGTACATTTATGTGTGTATTTATTCCTCAAGTCTATTTGGGTTTCTTTAATGTTCCATTTTTAGTTTATACATTCATATCATATAAGTATTGTTGTTAAATAACTTTTACATTTCATATCATTTTGCGATAGTCTTACATATAATATTGTTAATCAAATCTTATTTAATTAATTTTAATTAATTAACTCTTTAACTAATTTTATATTAGTATTCCAATACAACTTTTATATTGGACATATCTACTATAACCTTTATAGCGTAACACATATATCTTATATATGTGTATTTTTACTTAATTAATTAACCTTTAATTAATTTATTGATTAAACAGTTTTAATTAAATTATATAAATTTGAAAATTTTGTCTTATATACATGCATGTATGCTTATGTAATCTTAAACACTTTAAAATAACAAAACATATATCAACATATATAATACATGTGTATAAGTATTAATTGATTGACTTATTTAATTAATTTATATTATTAATCTTATTAATAATTTTAAATTTTGAAATTAATATTTACATAGTTTAAATTTTTTTGAAGTTTTCGTTACATTCTCGAACATTTTAAAAATTTATGTTATATTATAACCTTTTATAATAAAAATGTTTTTATTTTAAATTTAACTTTTAAATTTAAAATCATGCCTTAATTTTCAAAACTATTTTGAAAATTAGCCCAAGGCCCAATTCAAATTAAGCCTTTTCTATTAGGGGCAACCTTCGGGCTCACATCACCTTTTAGGCCAGGCAAGTAACCAAGTAGGACAGTTTACTTGATTACCCAATTCCAACTCTAGACATCACCGTTCTAGACACCATACGAAGTGCACAAGCTTAATAGTAAGCCCTAACATGACTAATTTAGAACGTATAAGCTATTGGGTTCTGATACCATTGAAAGAGTTGGGCCAGCCCGCAGCGGAAGAAATGGTGAATTTAACTTTTTTTAGCCATTTTGGATCTTTACTGGGCCTATGAAGTCTAAACATACTTAGAAATATTTTAAGTTTTCTTTTAAATAAAATCTTTATTTTATTCGGTTTTAAAGTAAACTAATGTGTATGTAAATTAGAGTATATCAAATATAATCTTATGTACATATTTGTGTGTAAGATAACTTATTATGTCTATTCAGAGAAGGAAACTTTTCATTCCATTTCTCTTAAGTTATTGAATTAATGAGAGAAAAATTATTTATTTGAGAAGTAAACTTTTCATTTCATTCTCTTAATTTATTTAATTAATGAGGTGCATATTATTTATATGGAGAGTAAAACCTTTCATTTATCTCTTTTTAATTAAATTGATTAACTATAGGAATGTCCTAAATTGGCAACATATATATGGCATAAATGTAAGTATAAACAAATAAATATATTACACTGTAAAATTTATAAGAGCAACATATTATAGGTGCTATCAATTGATGACAATGTGTGTATATATAATTAGAAATAAATGGATAGCAAACCATATAAAAAGGAAATATGGGAAATAGATAAAGGGTAACAAAAGATGATTGATTTAATTTTCATTTAGTAAACTTAGTTAATGCAACATACAAATGAGAATCAATAGGCATCATGACATAAGGATATAAACGGTCAACAGCGAATGTATAAATTATTAGCTAATTGTATGTGTATATATGTTTAAATATGTTTATATATGTATTGTTTAACGAATCCTCCAAATACACTAAATCTATTCAGCCAAGTCAACTATTATTAATTCAAGATTTATAACCAAACATGTAGTAACCTAATTTAGTAAATCAATTCGAAAAATAGATCTTAACCTATAAATGTAGATGTAACATATATGTGTATATTAACAAATTAAAACAGAATCAAACATGGATATTAAAATAAAATAAATTGTCCAAAGTATATTTTTTTATGACAGTAATATTGTGTTGATTTATGTTTATTCATATATAAATACAGTCTTCATATATGTATGTGTGTGCATGTATACAGATATATGTATATATATAAATATATATATTTAAAAATATTCATATTGTTAGTTCCTGAGATGATGGTTTTGATGACAACAACCTTAGGACTTGTTATAAAATATAAATAATAATATTATTGTCTAGATATCTATGTATATGCAGGATATATATATGCAGGAACTGAGAATGAAGAGTGTACAGTATGAAGATTCAAGACTGAGTATAGAGATTCAAGACCGCCGGATTCAAGATTGATGAAACCAAGAGTGAAGACTCATAAGTATCAAGAGTTCAAGATATCAGGATAAGTAATAGAGTCCAGATTTATGTCAAAACTTCATAATAGCACTTAAATCTTTATTTGGATTTTAATTACGGAATGGAATCCACCTTCTCTCTTTAACAGTAGGATGGAACCCGTGACTTCTCTAGTGGAACGGAATCCACGAAATTTTCAAAATGACATATTTTTAGATTTTTTTTCAAAACAATCTTTTTAATGAGACATCTCCCACGGTTTAAATATTTTAGCCCTAATTCAAAAAACTATTTTTAATCATATTAATTTCAGATTCATTTCTTGTTTTTAAACTATCTCTAGGTTTTAATGTTTTAGCTTTAATCTCAAAATAATTACATATTATTTCTATATTTAGTAAGATCACTTCCCAAAGGTTTTTATAATCATAAAGTATATTCAAAATAGTTTGCAAAGTTCTAAGATAGTTTTGACAAACTTTAGAAAGAAAATCTCTTTTAAAACAAAAATAAAATTTCAAAATATACCAGGGGATTTCGAAATGTCCCTGCCCCCCTTGTCGATATGGTAGCCGTAGAATATAAAATTCAAATTTTTAAAAGAAGTGTCTATTCGTCATAACCTTTCACGAATGGACATGACTGTTATTCTCCTATATATACCAATAGTTTTCAACGAATTTTTACACAAGCTTTCTTTGTTTTCTCTCCTCTTTCTCTTTCATTCTTATTTTCAAACATTCTTAATAAGACTCTACCAAAATCCTAAGTGAATCAAAGTCGATCCTCTCTAGTTTGATTCTTTGCCACTCTCTCTCAAAGATCTTAGTGCTATTCAGGAATATAGGATTATTTGTAACTGAATATCGATAGATCGAAGTGTATCAAGTCTGTCTATCAAAGTGTGACTGGAAACGATGTGATTGTGGCCCGTAAATTGATTGGGAGTGATTGTAGCCTGTAAATCAATTAGGTGATCTTGTAGCCTGATTAAATCAAGAGAGTTTTCCCTAGACTCGGAGGCAGGAGAGTGAATCTCGTGGCCTTAAAATCGAGGTTGTAACATCAACATTGTATTTGAAAAGAAATTTTCATAAGAAATTGTGTGGGACTGGATGTAGGGTAATTCCGAACTAGTGTAAAATTTTGGTATGTTCTTTCCTTTACAACTTTAATTTACCATTTGCATCTGTATGGTTCTATGATTGTCTATGTGTTTGTGAATTGCATCTGTTTGAGTTTTACTTGAAAAGATTTCAAAAAAATTCATAAAATTAATTAAACACTATTCACCCCCTCCCTCTAGTGTTAATTCTTCCTTAAGATCCGTAATTTTCATTTCCTACATTTGGTATCAGTGCATTGTTTTAAAAGTTATCATAATCTGAATTTTGAAAAAATTTAAAATGACAATTATTAGAGATTCTGTTAACACTAGTTGAAAACTGCCTAAATCATCATTGTCTCATAAATCCGCATATTGTTATTATTGAAAATAGTGTTATCTATTGAATTGGCGTGCTGTGTAGGAACAGATGTGTTATATGGCTTTTGAAGAATCAACGCACAATGGACAAATGGTGCAAATCAAGAAAAACAAATGGACACTTGATAGTGGATGTTCAAGACACATGAGTGGTAATCAAGATGTTTGTACAAAAATTGGGCACAACACTCTTCAGATGTGTTTGTAGAGTTTTAAAAGGAAAAGGAGGAAGTTCTAACAAACGCACCAATTAATAAATAAATAAATGCACAGAAACACGCAGATTTAGAGTGGTTCGGCATATGGCCTACGTCCACTGTGAAATAGTTGACTTTTATTAACTTTTGCTTGCTGATTACAACGAGTTACAACGGTAGAATTCGAGTACAATAGTGCTTTCGACAGATTCTGGATGTAGAAGAGCCAAAAGTCCTTTTTCAGCAGGTCTTGGGCTGCTATTTATAGGCGTAGGCAGCAAATATCTCGCTCAGATCTCGAAATACCTTTTCTCTCACGTGGATGGGCGCACATTGTGACGACCTAGAATTTTGAACATTTGAAATTAGAATATTTAATAGATTTTAAATATTTTGAAATTAATTTAACTTGAATTTCAAAATATGACCGTTATTTGGCAATTAAATTATTGAATTTAATAATGTGAAATTGGGTAAAAATTTGAATCTTCAGTTTTAAGTATGCTAAAAAAAATTTGAAGGCTAAGAAATTGTGTATTGGTAATACTGAAGATAATAGAAGCTTCTGAATTGAATTTAGGAATGCTTTGTCCAGTTTTGAAATTATATCGTTTAAATCGGTATTTAAAAATAGCCTTCCAGGGCACAGTCTCGGAATTCAATGAAACCAGTTCCATTGGATCCGTAATATTGTATTATTATCGGATTTCAATTTTCGTAATGTTCAGAGTAATCGTGTGGCCCTACGATAAGCAAATGCGTTGAAAATTTTATCGAAATTCAATTTAACAACTAGTTCAAAAAGCTATCTTCTCCATATGATCGAATTTAGACTCAGAACATTTTCCATTGCATTTAAAATAGGGGTTTAACATTATAAACGCCTAGCGGCACGTCTAGATTGGAGATCGAGATTTTTAGTTGCGGAATCGTGGCGATTTAAATTTGAATTTGAATTAAATTCACAAAAAAGGAAAAAGAAAAAAATTAATATAATCAGACACGTACCCTCTTCTACAACACGAGTTGGTTAAAGGTTATATGGTAGGAAAGAAAAAGAAGAAGTGATAAACGCAAACAAAAAAAAGAAAGTCGAGCCTCCTTTCTTCTCACTATCTTCAGTCGAAAAAAAATCGAATTCTTTTACAAAAAGAAATCGCTCCATCTATTTCTTTTTCGTTCCTCTTCACCTCAGACTAACGAATCGAAATCAAATTAAAAAAATGATGATTCGATTCGAACACGATGCCCTTTCTTCTCGCAATGCATATGACAAGATGCAGGGGCACGCGTTCACGCGAAGGGAGGAGGATCGGAATCGGGGTCGCGCACGATGGTGGTCATCGTGTGCGATTGTTCATGGCGACTCGTATCACTCGCGGGGGAGAAATACGGGATGGCAGTAAGGGTTTGGCTATTCTAGTGGCTGCGCGACTTTTAGGAGAGAGGATGATTTCGTGTTCGATCGATGGAGAGGGCTTGGGAAGAAGGATTTCACGATTTATACCAGGCGATGGCGATTCAAAGGCAGGGCCGTAACAGCGAATTGCACGCGCGTGGAAGAGAGTGTCGCGGCATGGGCAAAGGCATGGAGCAGTGCTCGATGTTCGATTGAATGGAAGGGTAATTATTTTAAATTTAAATATTCTGTATAGATTGACAGAAGAAAGAAAAAAATCATGTTTAAATTTATATTCAGGTTAGAAAAAAAATTAAAACAGGTTTCTGTTTTAATATATATACATATACATATCTTTCATTTCAAAAATAATATATATATATATATATATATATATATATATATTTGATTTTGGGAAAATATCTGTAGAGTTTTACAAATATATGTAAGTTAAGAAGACATTTTTATTTTCATTTGGATTTTACCTTATTTAAACAGGAACGTATGGAAAAAACAAAAAATTAATATATAATTTTGGAAGAAAATAAGTAGGCGTTTCAAAGAAAATATTTGGTAAACGAAGTTACTAGTTTATTTTTAGTATATATAAAAAATATGATGGAAATAGATCGGTTAATAAACTAACTTAATTATTTTAGGTTGCTAAGGATATATTTTTCTTTTAAAAAGAAATTTTATTTAAATTAAATCACTAGTTTAAAATTCAAAATTTATTAGTTGAATTGATATTTTAAAATGACATTGAATTGCTCAATTATTCGAATATTAATAAAACCTTGTAATTTTGTTACAAGGTCTTAAATCGTGAAGAAATGACTGCTTTGGATTGGATTGCAAAATAAAAGCAAAGATGAGATCTTCTCACTCAATCAGATTTTTCTGATTTAATTTTAAATAGTTAGATTTAAAATTGTTGATTGTGTTGATTGTTTGCTTGGATGATAAATAATTATCAGTTATATGGAATTTGACCCTATGCGCCACATAATAGCGGATGATATTACAATATAAACCCGTATACCGCGATATTTCACTTCGAAGTGGAATTGGTATTATATACGTATTTGAAGTGATTGATTTCCCACATTATATAGCGGATGAGACCCTATGCGCCGCATATTAGCGGATAATATTTATTAAATCTCATATACCGCGATATTCCACCTCGAATTAGAATTGGTATTTAATTGTTGTGCTAATATCTGTGGATGCAGGGAAACAGGTTGGAGGGATCCAATTGGATTCCTCAAAACATTTGAATTTGTTTCATTGTTATGTGTTGATTATTTATAATCTGTGTGTGATCATATTGGTGATTGAAATCGTTGAAGGCTATAGTTTAACCGAATATATTTTTGGTATCGTAGGATACCGGAAATAAATAGAATTGGATTTTTAAAATTCAAATTGAAAGTTATAGTAAAATTTATTATTGAGAATTGGATAAATTTAAAAGAAGGAATTTTAAAAGGATAAAGTTTTATTTTTGAATATTATTGAATAAAATTCCAAAATATGGGAAAAAGGCTAAATAAATGTATTTCAGGTAATATTATATAAAGGCTGAAGAATTTATTTAAAATATGGATTTTAAATAGTTTGAAAGAAATAAAGGAATTTATTTTTAAAGAAAATAAATTCGAAAATCAATTTGGAATTTGATTCAGTGTTTGAAAATATATCTTTGGGAAACCGATTTAAAATTGATTTGGTGTTTAAAAATAAATTTTTGGGAAATCAATTCTGAAATCGATTTGGTGTTCAAAATAAATGTTTGGAAAATCAATTTGAGATTTGATTTGGTATTTGAAATAAATTTGTAAATCAATTTGAAAATTGATTTAGTGTTGAAAGTGAATATTTGGGAATCGATTTAAAAATCGTATATCAGTTGGTATTTGGAAATCTAAATTCACAATGGGAATTTGTAAGGAAAGGGAATTGTGTTTTAAAAATAAACATTGGGATATTTTTAAAAGTGTGGAAAGGAATTTACGGATTTGAAACGTAAATTTAAAATAAATCGAGAAGGGTTTATTAATTGGTTTAAATGGACCATTTTGAAATGTATTTTCCTTAGAAAGCCGAGTATGTTTTCAAAGTAGCTTTCAAGTATAAATTAAAGTTCTAAAGATGGTTTTAAAAAGAATATTTTGGAGAAATTATTTTCTTAAGTTATTTTGAAAATCTTTAAAGTAAAAATTTATTTAATTAATTATAGAAGTGATTATTTAAAGATTTAAATAATATTAATTTTTAGAAAATGGTTATTTAAATATTTATCCCCTATCTACTAATTTTATTTCTAAAATTCGTTTGGACTTGAAGTTTTATATAAGATATTTGTCAGGACCCGATTCTTCGTCTTCCGAAAATTCAACATCGATACTCACTTTATCGACTGCCGAGTAATCGAACGACGGAAAACCGAACACTGAGGGTTTTAAAAAGAATTTAAGAAAAGAAGAGAGAGAAGAAGAGAGAAAAAGGTAGAAGATAGAGGGAATAGAAAGTAGAAAATTTTAAAATAGAAAGAAAAGAGAAGAGAAAGGAAATGGAACAGAGAACAAGGAAAAATAGACCAGAACAGAACAACTACAGAACTATATCAGAATCTCACAATTCGCAGCGGAACAACATATAATAATAAATGAATAATCTTTAAACAAAGAACTATATCAGTTATTACATTACATACATTTCATTACATCATATCATCAGAGTATACAACAACAACAAACAGTGCAGCGGAAAAAGAAATACTATATACTCGTAATATGCTACGCCATCCAGCTTGCCTCCTGCAACTCCAGAATATCCAGAATATCCTGATAAACCTAACTCTTGACTTGATTTTCTTGATTTATACCTTGTATAAATATTTACACAGTTTATTAATATTCGAAACGATCGAATAATAAATTTTCATTTTTGATTGTTAAAATAAATCAATAGTTTTATTTAAACCAATCTCTTTTTAAATAAATTTATTTTAACAAATTTTTCCTTTGAAAATAATTCTAACTATTTATTTAAGTAAATTTTCCTTTGATAAAATATCCTTTAGTTATTAAAATAAACAGATAAATTTTGTTAAAATAATTAATCCTCATATTATGTATTATTTTAATATAAACTTAGTAAATTTAAAATCTATCTGTACATTTATTTTACATTTCTAACTAATGACTTATTTATTTATAAGTTAAATAAATCATTCTTTTAAAATCTACTTTAAGTTTAAACCTTGTTTTAAACATTTAAATATTTAAACTTTTATTTCAAATTAACTTCTCTTTTTATTCTAAATCAACTATTTTTTCTTTAACTAATCTTTTTATCAAATAAATTTGAATTCTTATCAAATTTTCTTTAATAAAATATTTTTCATTTGAACTAAATTTATAATTAACTGATAATTTTGTTTTAACAAATAAATTTAATTTTAAACATATCTTCTTTTATAAATCCCTTTACTGTAATAATTCTATTTATATCCTTAACTATTTAAATTTAACTTATATACATTTACTGTAAATTAATTTCTTTTCTTTCAAAGTTTTATCCATTCAAAGGTAAATATTGATAGTCGGTTATTGAACTATCAATAGATATGCCAACATCAACGGAATCCAAATAATTTTCCAAATTATTTAATTCCAAAAATATCTTTAGAAGATATAACTTTCCATATTTCAAAAATAAATCAATATTTATTTTTAAACCTATTTTCCCAATTCCATTTATAAATTCCATATTAAATTTATATTTCCAAAATATTTATGGATATACGATTTCAAATATTCATTTTCAATTTATCTTCAAAAAGATAAATTCTCTAAACTTTTCATTTCTCATTGGAAAAACAATTTCCATACTTATTTATTTTATAAGTAATCCACAAATTTTATTTATTTTCAACCTTGGAAAATATTCCATATACTCTAATCGAAATTAAGTATATATTTCATTCTTTAAGGAAATCATTCACTTAACCATATTTATTTAGGCCAAAACGAATGTTGCGTAAAACATCGTTACGACAACCCAAAATCACTAGTATAGGGATTCGAAATAAAATAGATATATAAATCCCAATACTATACAAAACATTTCCTTTCGGAAATTATCTATTATAACAACAGTGTTATAATCTATTATTTCCTTCTATTTCTCGAAAACATCTATTTCAACAATAAATGTTGAAATCTATGATTTCGAATCTCAACATATTTTAGAACATCATTAGATCGTTTTAATTCTCAAAGTTATAAATTTAAATATTTAAAATAAATTAAATATTTTCAAATTAAATAGTTCAAAATTCAGGGTCGTTACAATATTAGTATAATATTTTCATAAAAAATATTTAAGCATGTGTTTTAAAATAGTTTTTATTCTAAATATTACCAAGTATATTTTGGATAAGTTATTTGAATTATTTTAAAGTATTTGAGCTCAGCAGACTTTCAGTGGAAATAATTAATATCGGGAATCTTATTCCGTGAGTGAAAAGTGATTTGAAATTTGTTTTCAAGTGATGAAGTGTTAGAAAAATAACTTGCGAAGATATTTTGAAAGATAAATAATTAGGAAAAATTATTTAAATCTTGGTGTGTGTTGTGAATGTTGATTGATAGTTAAATAACCGACTATCAATATTGGCCTTTAAACGATATTTGATTTTCGATGCGACCGTGTGTGGGATTCCAAATGGATATTCGAAAACCACATCGAGCCTTTGTGATTTTGATGGATCTTTTGTTTAAAAGATCAAAATGGAAATTGTTGTGATTTGTTTGAAATCTGAATGTAACACTTATTTTTAAAATAAGCGCTCGTTATTTGGATTAGCCGGGAGAGGACTTTATGTCATAAACTTATTCCAAATAATGATACGACGAAATGGGATTGCATTTGAAGATGGTGTTAAAGACCAGGTATTTTCGAAAATGAAAGGATTATCTGTCGAATGTCCCTGCACCAAGTTGCTCCGGTATAGAGATTTGATCACCCTTTGTGATGGGGATTCCGGACGTGATTAGTGAATATCTGAATTACAAGGGCTTCTTTGAAGTGTCTTCGGTTCCGTTCGATCTTGGAACGGGCTTGTATGGATGTGTGTCTGAAGTTACACTTTGAGATGTAAAGCAGGTTTCTATCAAATACATTTATGTTGGTGGCAGTGAATTTATTCTCTTAGCTTAACACCCTTCCCTGAGATGTACGTGCTCAAAGGTTATGTAGTTGATGGTTACTAATGATACATTCCCAATTTGGTAATGTAGCATACGAAGTGCTGCTGATCATTTGTTGATCGAAGCATGGCTTTGTGAAAAGCGTAGCTTTGTGGACGAGACTTCGTCGAGCCTCACAACCCAGTAATGGTCGAAACAGGAATCGTTGCAGCAAGGTTGTCTGGGGGTAGCGCCCCCTGAGGGTATGTCCATTTCCTTCTGGATAAAAAGTGATATTATGGTATGGAGCCCAGATATTTACTTATGTTGATTTTGAAAGTGGTATCATGGTATGGAGCCCAGATACTTTTCTTTGTGGTTGTTGGTCGATAGGCGCCTCAGATAAAGGTTGGTAACGACCAGGGGGTGGCATGCTTGTGTCAGTAGTTACCTAGTTACAGAGGTAACCCAGCCTTGTGTAGCAAATATCCGGTTAGGTTCTCGGGGATGTCCCTCCAGAGGCGTTCCATTTGATGTGGAAAGTTCCTTTACCTGACCATTTGTTGGAAATCCAAACAAAACAATACAAGCCCTGTACGGTTTTAGTTGTATAACCTGCCATGGAATATGGCGGTAACCTGCTATTGAACATGGTAGCTATAGTAGGCATACAATAATGGTTGTATGCTGGCTAAGATTAATATTATACTTTCGAAATGTTTTCCACACTATGCACTAATGATAATATTAAAAAGGATTTTGCGTATCAAGCATGTTTGACTATCATAAGGAGAAATCTCCTCCAATTATGCGTTTGCATTGTGTATGTGGCGGGAGGCCTTATGGTAGTTTCATTTTCCAAAAGCATAGCGGATTTCTTTTCCTTTCTTTGTGAAAATAACCGTTTTTAAGATCTCACACCAGTCCCATGACTGACCTGGAGTTTATTGTTCCCTTTCTAAACTCTAGGTGTCCAAAATTTCCATATGGGCAGCCTAGAGTCAGGTTATCATTATTCTGGAGTGAAGTCAATCAAGAAGTATGCTATGGAGATCTAGAGTTCAAGCTGGATGGCGAGACGTATCACTAATATTATATAGTGTCCGCTGCGTATGGGTTAGTGCAAGTCAAGTTTTCCATGTAAGCAAGTTCTAATGAATGTCAGTGTTTGTATTGTGTTATTGTAAACTCTGATAAGGTGATATATGTTAAAAATGATAGAATTCTTTGTTTTAAAGATTATTTATTTATCTATTATATTTGTTCCGCTGTGAAATGTGAGATTCTGTTGTTGTTTCTGTTCTTCTTCTATCTTATTCTTCTTAAACCCTAACGGTTCGGTTTTTCGGCATTCGACTGTGCGGCATTGGATATAGAGGACGTATCGATGTCGACTTTCAGAAGTAAAAAAATTGGGTCGTTACAAAGTGGTATCAGAGCAATTGGTTAAGCGACAACCTTGGTTCTGGTGGGGATTACTCGTTAGAGATAGAGTCAGTAGTACTCTAGAATGAGTCTGAGTGTAATAATAGATACGAGCGTATATTTGTTAGTGAATATAAAAATTATTTTATATTGTGTTGACTTATCGGTTGATTGTTTATAGATTCTGGTCGGTGCAGTTTGGCCTATTGTATCGATAGGGGTTTCTAAACTCTAAAACAAGATAAACCGATACAGTATTGTTTAAAAATCAGGTAAATGAAATAATTTTACCCAAGCTATTTTCGT
The DNA here is from genome assembly GCA_030765085.1 of Allium cepa. NCBI lineage: Eukaryota > Viridiplantae > Streptophyta > Magnoliopsida > Asparagales > Amaryllidaceae > Allium > Allium cepa. The sequence continues at coordinate 243,486,446 of CM060942.1, forward strand.
ATATAAAAGAAAATAATTTTTGTAATTATTATAGTTATATATGGTTGCATGGATGATAGAAAGTGATAATATTAAATTATTATCATTGATATTGAATAAGAAATTGAAATCATAATCAAAAACTGAGAAATAAAATCCATATACAAATGGGATTTGAGAATGTAAATTGTAAATGTGATATGTAATTGGAAATGGAATTCCAGAGAAATGTTTTGAAAAGAATTGAAAGGGTTTGAAAAGTTTTGAAATTTGGAAAAGATGGGAGATCTGGAAAAAAAATTAAATCCCTTTTGAGTTTGAAAATGATTTACAAAGGTTTGGAAAAACATTTTTGAAGGGATGAAAGCACTAAACTCTTTTTGGTCGCTGGAAAATAATTCCGATGATGATCACGACATCATCGGTGTTCATTTTCGAGTTTCCAAGAAAGGAATTACTGCCGAATTATTTTAAATGGAAGTTGTTTGGAAAACGGGTTTGGTTTTGGAAATTCAAAAAATAATTTGAATTGATTTCAAAAATGTTTTTGAAAAGATGGAAGGACTCTGGAAGATTTATTGAAAGTGTTTATGAGTTGATAACTTATATAATTTGAATTTTGATAGAATGAATTTAACTTAAAGAATTGAGATAAATTAAAGTGAGCATGAAAACAGAATAAATTGGGAAAGTAAATTTATTGATTGAAATGAAAATAAGTGAGAAAAATTATAGAAGTTTTAAATTGAGTTGAATTCAATAATTATAAATAAAAGGTAAATTAAATTCATATGGAATTTGAAATCTAGTTTAAATATAAGTGGTTATAAACCAAAATGGTGAACTGAAAATAAATTTTTGGGAATGAACAAAAGAATAAAACTGGAATTGAAATTGAATATCGAAAACCAATTTGAATTGTGTAAAATAAAACGAAGTTGTAAAATTAGTTCAAAGTGAACTAAAGTAATAAAGATGGAAATAAAGAAATGGGTTGAGATAAAATGAATTGGAATTTGTAATGAATTATTAAATGGAACTAATTTAAAATGGTGATATGAATCAGTTTTAAATGAAAGATAGTTGATAAAATTCAATATTCAGAAGGTAAATTTAATCCAAATAGAATTGAAAGTGTAAATTGAATTCAAATGAAATTGAAAATGTAAGATTGAATGAAAATGGATATACAACTTCAATAGTGAAGTAAAAACGGTATAAGAAGTAAGTATTCAAACTTTTGTAATGGAATGTGCAAAATGATTTTTGAATGTAGAAATTGGATATAGCAGCATACAGGTATTATAAAGGAAATGGAATTGGGATTTTGATTTTGAAGATAATTTAAATTGCTCGAAAAAGGTATGTATTTAAATTTCAGTATGAAATTTGATGATTTTTTTGTCCAGCCGCTTGGCTTTTTGTTTTTTTGGAATCTGAGGGCCCGTGGTGCCATTTTGTAGTCGTATCGAGCTAGCCGTGCAAAGGAGACGCTGGCGAAATTTTTCAAAAATCTAGGGAGTTAAAAAATTTTGAGAAAATTTTGAAAATTTAAAAATTTGATTTAAATTTAAATTTGAATTGTTAAAACAATATTGTTTGGAAGTAATGGATAAGTTTAGAAGGTTAGTTGAAGTAATAATAGGTCTTTAATAAAATATATTTTTTGGAAAATTGTTGAAACTATTTGGTTTTTGGAAAGATAGCGAACATGTTAAGGATCATTCTTCTTGACAAGTAATTTCGGGACGAAATTCTTTTAAGAGGGAAGAATGTGACGACCCAGAATTTTAAACGTTCGAAATTACAATATTTAATCGATTTTATATATTTGGAAGTTAATTTAACTTGAATTTCAAAATATCATTGTTATTTGGCAATTAAATTATTGAATTTAATAATAAAAATTGGGTAAAATTTTGAATCTTCAGTTTTAAGTCTGTTAAAAATAATTTGAAGGCTTGGAAAATGTGTATTGATAATATTGAAGATAATAGAGGCTTTTGAATTGAATTTAGGAATGATTTGTCCAGTTTTGAAATTATATCATTTAAATCGATATTTAAAAATAGCCTTCCGGGGCACGGCCTCGGAATTCAACGAAACCAGTTCCATTAGATCCGTAAAATTATATTATTATCGGATTTCAATTTTTGTAATGTTCGGAGTAATCGTGTGGCCGTACGATAAGCAAATGCGCTGAAAATTTTATCGAAATTCAATTTAATAACTGGTTCAAAAAGCTATCCTCTCCGTACGATCGAATTTGGGCTCGAAACCTTTTCCATTGCGTTCAAAATGGGGGTTTAACAATATAAACTCCCAGCGGCACATCACGATTGGAAATCGAGATTTTTAGTTGCGGAAGCATGGCGATTTAAATTTGAATTTGAATTAAATTCACAAAAAAGAAAAAAGAAAAATATAATCAGACACGTACCCTCTTCTACAACACGTGTTGGTTAAAGGTTACATGCGTAGGAAAGAAAAAGAAGAAGCGATAAACGCAAGCAAAAAAAAAAGAAAGCCGAGCCTCCTTTCTTCACAATATCTTCAGTCGAAAAAAAATTGAATTCTTTTACAAAAAGAAATCACTCCGCCTATTTCTTTTTCGTTCCTCTTCATCTCAGACTAACGAAACGAAATCAAATTAAAAAAAAGACGATTCGATTCGAACACGAGGCCCTTTCTTCTCGCGATGCATACGACAGGAAGCATGGGCACGTGTTCACGCGAGGGGAGGAGGGTCGGAATCGGGGTCACGCACGATGGTGGTCGTCGCGTGAGATTGGTTGTGGCGACTCGTATCACTTGCGGGGGAGAACTACGGCATGGCAGTAAGGGTTTGGCTATTCTGGTGGCTGTGCGACTTTTAGGGGAGGGGTTGATTTCGTGTTCGATCGATGGAGGCTGGGACTTGGGAAGAAGGATTTCATGATTTATACCAGGCGATGGCTATTCGAAGGCGGGGCCGAACCAGAGAATTGCATGCATGTGCAAGAGAGTGTCGCGGCATGGGCAAGGGCAGGGAGCAGTGCTCGGTGGTCGATTGAATGGCAGGGTAGTTATTTTAAATTTAAATATTCTTTATAGATTGACAGAAGAAAGAAAAAAAATCCTGTTGTAATTTATATTCATGTTAGAAATTTTTTTAAAAAAAGGTTTCTGTTTAATATATATACATGTCTTTAATTTCAAAAACAATAAATATATATATATATATATATATATATATTTGATTTTGGGAAAATATCTGTATAGTTTTACAATTATATGTAAGTTAAGAAGACATTTTTATTTTCATTTGGATTTAACCTTATTTAAACATGAATGTATGGGAAAAATAGAAAATTTATATATAATTTTGGAAGAAAATAAGTAGGTGTTTCAAAGAAAATATTTGGCAAAGGAAGTTACTAGTTTATTTTTAATATATAAAAAAATATGATGGAAATAGATCGGTTAATAAACTAACTTAATTATTTTGGGTTGCTAAGGATATATTTTTCTGTTAAAAGGAAAATTTGTTTAAATTAAATCACTAGTTTAAAAATCAAAATTTATTATTTGAATTAATATTTTAAAATGAAAATTGAATTGCTCAATTATTCGAATATTAATAAAACCTTATAATGTTGTTACAAGATCTTAAATCGTGAAGAAATGACTGGTTTGGATTGGATTGGAAAATAAAAGCAAAGGTGAGATCTTCTCACTCAATCAGATATTTCAGATTTAATTTTAAAAAGTTAGATATAAAATTGTTGATTGTGTTGTGTAACAACCCGTATATTTGGACCATTTAAATTAACAATAATCCACACAAGTCAACTTAAATAATACAAATACGAATCATTATGGGATTATAAATACATAAATGTAAATAAGAATCAATACAACATCACAGACACAGAACAGTCACAGAATAATGCAGCGGAAAATACATCGTCATAATAGCAGTTCATGAAGCTACTACATGAAGTACAATAATGTCTTAACATAAAGTGCTAAAAGGAAATACATAAATGTCCAACAGACTAGGACATCAATACAGGAATAGAAATAGACCGATGAAGATAAATGCTAAGCCTTCAGCATCTTCAACCAACCTTGATCAGCAACTGGATAGCTTCAGACTGACCCGAGCATATACAAAAGGGAAACACTCGAGTCAGGACTCAAAATGTAACGATCCTGAATTTTAATTTATTTTAAATTGATAATTAAATGAATTTTTGAATTAAAATTTGTAAAATTGATTTTTAAATGGAAGCGAGTTTCCCCGATCTCAAATAAAAATGTGTTAAATTACTTGAATTTAAATCTTATATTAGTGGTTTGAAAAAATAAATATTAAAGTATATACATTGACACAAGTACGAAATGAATAAATAAGTGAATTGTTAATTTATTTTTGATGGTTAATATATATATATATATATATATATATAATAAATACAAGACAATAAATAAGAAGTAAATAAAATATAAGATATAACAATATAAAGTAAATATATATATATATATATATATATATATATATATATCTTAATCTCATATTAATAAATCAATACAAAAGTAATAAGAGTAAAATAAATAAATAAATTGATTTGAAAATTTATAAATGATGATAATTTGAGGTATATAAAATATATGTGTATATTGAGAAATATAAAACAATAATTTTTAAAGTAAAATTTATGATAGATATTTAAACTAAAAATAGAAGTAAAAAAAAAATAAGTAAAAGAGATAAGAATAAAACTACTTATCAATATTAAGTGAAAAAAAAAATATAAAATAAAATATACGTTGTAAATTTAATACGTATGTTAGAAATACGATTAGAAGATAAATTACAAAACAATACAATATATTCAAGTGTGAACAATAAAAGACAAGTATCTAAAAACAAAACAAAGCATAAAGTACTAAGCAAACAAAATAAAGTTGCAGCCCCCAACAACACTAAACAAAGAAAAAATTACAACATATTAGTAAAACATCACTGCATAATACAAATATGCATCAGCCACCCTAGAAAAGAAAGAATGTAGCCTGTAATAGATATGCAGGCTGGTAAGAAGCAATAAATGCAACATGCCTCTAATAGATTTCAGCCAAGCTAAAAGATGTAGGCTGAAGTAAACGAATACATTTATATGTATAAACAAGTACAAGCAAGCACATTCACCCATGCCTATTGTACAAACAAAGTGATATCCCTGTGCATTCCTTTTCTTAAATATATCAAGACTTATACCACCTCAGTCTCATTTATTCAAAGCTAAGAGAACTGAAGCAAACATTGTTTAAAACTTAAACAAAAAAAAAAAAATGGAAGCAAACATTATCTGGAAACAATCAAGCAAGTTCAAGCAAAATAGTTTTCAAAACAGCAACAAACAACAATGCAACTTGAATCAGAGAATCAAGGAATAAGAGTTTCCAGCTTGCAAAATTCCAAGTTGTATCAAAGGAAAACAGGCTCTGCCATATTTTGTTTTTCCTTGGAGACCACGGTGAGTAACACTTTTTAGAAACTTAAAGATAATCTAGTTGCTTGAGTAATGCCTAAAGTTAGTTTGTATTTGTATATATGTGGAAAGTTCTGTGTACTGTTTGATGCATATATGATTTTGAATGCCTGTAGAACATCTCTGTTCTAAATTTCATGCCCAGTTTTTCAATTTAAAATCATTTCTCTTTATCCATTGATTGTTAGTACTTAGGTTCCAAACAAATATTGCTTGTTTGATTTAGAACTAAGATTTAAAAAATTCATTTAACTTAAAAATAAAATTGTAATTGCTCTGGAAGTATAAAAACAACTGTATATGTTAAATAACATCAAAACTCAAACTTTTGAATTTACAAATTCAGTATTATAAACTGAATACATAAACAAAAATATGATTTTTAACATAAAAATCAGGATTTCTAGTTTGGGATTAAAGGTGGGGTTTGGGTTTAAACTGGAAATGTATTTCTGTGTCTTCCTCGTGATCAAGTTGACCGGAAGGGCCGTGGTTGTTCCTGGAGGAGGAGGAGCCTACGGTGGTTACGGGAAAAATGGGTGGTGGCGTCAGTGATGACGGTGGTGGCGATGGCCGTGGTTCAAAGTTTCTAAACCTAATTTGGACGTGGAGACTTAATTTGATTCGTTCGACCTTTGTGGTCGACCGAGTGCAACCGGACGTGGGTGGTTGATAGAGGGGAGATAGACGAGTTCGCGGCCGGTGGTGGAGGTTTTCTGGTGGTCGGTGGAGGGAGCAGCTGCCGTTGACAGGTTTGGGGGTGGGAAAGCATTCGTGTTCCAGGTTTTCGAGTATATACTCGAATTTGTTTTCGCATAAGTAATGGGGACTGTTGCGAGCTAGAGTTGACACGTGGACGAATTTCGACTTGCTCGAGGTGGTGGTGGTGTCTGGAGCTCACCGCCGGCGACGTGCACGTGCACGTGGCACATTCGTATCAGTGAGTTTGGGAGGTCTGAAGTAATGGGGATGAAGCAGGGAAAAGACTCGAGATTTGTCTCAAGCAACCCGGGTATTCACTCGAAGAAATTGGAAATTTGACTCGAAGCAAAATGATAAAGGACCGGGTCAAATTTCTAACACTTAAAAAAAAAATTTGGAATTTAGAAGGCTCGGGTAAGTTTGGGGAAAAACTCGAAGTTGTCTTCGGGTAGAACGAAGTTTGACTCGAAGCAGGGCCCGGGTGGTATAAAAACAGCTTTCAAAATTTTAAAACAAAATTCAAGTTTTAAACAATTTTAACTTATTCTTTTAAATAATTGTTTTATTTAAGTATGGGATCGGTTTAAGGTTTAAAAGTAAATTATTTCAATTAAATTAAGTTTTAATTAAAGATTTAAATAACAAGGGTTAATTTATTAAAGATTTAATTTATGTAATTGAATAAATTAATGTGATAAATTAAAAGATTCTTTAATAATTAAAGGTTAATTAAGTACTGATAAAAAAAAATTAATTAATTTGTTGAGAGCTAATTTATTAATGATGGATAATTAAAGGATAATTATTTAATTCAATATTAATAAATGATAAAAATTGATTTAAATCAAGTGATTTATCAATATTTAATACAAAGTATAATGTGATTAATTCAAAATGGTAATTGAAGAAATTTATTAGTTAATAAAGATAATTAACTAAGGATTATTAAATATTGATTAAAGTGATTAATGTTAATAATTAATTGGATTATTTAATTTAGATAATCAGTTATAAATTGTTTAAATGAAATTACTAAATGAAAGTAATTGAGAATTAATCACTTATTGTAATTAATTTTTGGATATTTTGATTTATTAGTGTTAATTAATTAAGTAATTGGTTTAAAGGCCGATTTAAATTAATATGATTAATTAGGTATAATTTAATTAATTAAAGTGTTTGATAAATTTATTTATATCAAATGATTGGTAATTTATAAATAAGATCGAATAATTTATTCATAAGTAATTAATTTAATTGGAAATGAATTGAATTACTTAGCATTAAATAATTTATTAATCCTGCTTATAAATGATTATTAAATGCTTGACCTTACTTATGAATGATTATTTTGTATGAAATGCCCTGATTGATTGTCCTATCTGATCTGTAATATTTTGATCTGTTGATCGTGCTATGTATAATTTTATTCATTTATTGATGATACATCTGTATATATATCTGTGATCTGTGAATGAAGATAAGCATTATAGTTTATATCGCTTATCGGATATATTGTTATATTTGATTTGTGATGATTGAATGATGTTGCACTATTGTGTTAAACCCCAGGACCACACTTATACACATACAAATATGGATCTCATGAGGAAATCGATTGAGTCATAGATTTTTGAAATAGTTTTGAATTTGAATATTTGAATTAAAATGTTTTGGAAATGGATTAGGTTTAAAGTGAAAAGCTTTTGAAATGTAATTTCATAAATGAAATTTATGTTGAATAACTCGATAAAATATGAAGTTGAATAATTTGATTTGAACTTAAATTCAAGATTTGAAATTGAATTCTATGATTTAAAACTAGAGGTTAAAAATGTTATACCAGTTATATATATGGGTTAAACTATTTTAAAAGTATTGATTTGGGGATGTGAATAGAATTCAAGGGCTTTAACTCGTGTAAATATAATTGGATTTTTCTGAACGAAAACTGTTGTTTTCAAATAATAAAAGCTTTCACACAAGAAATGAACTTCCAATTTGTGTTAAAAAGATTTCTAGTTTAAAAATGAAAATGATTTCCAAGTTATAGAAACGATTTGAAAGCTATAAGTAAATCTTTGATTTAAAGATTTAACGGGTTAATCCTATCGAAATGAAATTGTTTTGGAAGTCTATGAATGGATCTTTTTGAAATAAATATTTTTGTTTAAAGATTTGAAATGGTAATTGATTTAAACCATTTGGAAGAAAGTTTTGGGTAATAAATTGTGACTTAATTGAAATCCCAATATCCATATATTTCTTGTAAATATTGCGCTCACTGTTCGGTTTAGCCGGGAGAGGACCTTTGTGTCATATATCCCATTCCGAATATGTGATATGTCGTTATGGATAGCATTTGAAGACCGGTGGTGAAGACCGGATATTTTCGAAAACGTAAGGACAACTCGTCGAATGTCTTTGCATCGACTGGTCCCCGGTATAGAGACTCCATATGTGATGGGGAGTTCGAACGTGATTAGTGAATATCCGGATTGCAAGGACTTCTTTGGAAGTGCCTTCGGTTCTGTTCGAGCCCGGAACAGACTTGTATGGATTGTATGTATGACATTACAATTTGAGATATAAAGCCGATTTCTTTCAAATATATTTCTGTTGGTGGCGGAGAATTTATTCTTTTAGCTTAACACCCTTCTCTGAGACGTACGAACTCAGAGGTTATATAGTTGAAGTTATCAGCGATATATTCCCAATTTGGTAATGTGACATGCTGAGTGTTGCTGTAAATGATCATTGTGTTGATTATTTGTGATAGGATCGTTTATTTGATCGTCTATCTTGGTGATCATTTCTATGATCATTTGTTGACCCAAAGCATGGCTTTTGTATAAAGTATGTTTTTGTGGACGTGACTTCGTCGAGCCTCACACCTCGTGAATGGTCAAAACAGGAAAGAAGCAGCAAGGTTATGAGGGGTAGCGCCCTTTAGGATATGTGCATTTCCTTCTGGAAAAGGGTGGTATCATGGTATGGAGCCCAGATACTTACTCATGTTGAAAACACTTTGTTATGATTGTGTGAATTGATTAGAGAGCTCTCGGATAAAGGTCCCAAAGGACCGGGGGATGGCATATTCGGTCAGTTGTTACTCAGTTAGGGGTAACCCGGCCTTGTGTTGGTAGAGATTCGGTTTGGTTCTCGGGGATGTCCATCCAGAGGCATTCTCATGTGGCAATGGGAAGTTCCTTGGCCTGATCATTCGTTGGAAATCCAAAGAAACAATACGAACCTTGTACAGTATTAGTTGTATAACCTGCCATGGAATGTGGCGGTAACCTGCTATTGAACATGGTTAGCTATAGTAGGCATACGATAATGGTCGTATGTTGGCTAAGATTTATATTCTACTTTCGAAATGAATTTTTCCTACACTATGCACTAGTAATAATATCAAACGTTTCTTTTAATGCGTATCAAGCATCTTTGACTATCACAAGGAGAAATCTCCTCCGATTCTGCGTTTGCATTGTGTGCGTGTGCGGGAGGCCTTATGGTAGTCTCATTTTTAAAAAGCATTGCGATTTGACTTTGAAAATCTTTTGTTGAATGTTTTAAGAGATAAACTGTTTTTGTTGCTCACACCAGTCCCACGACTGATCCGGAGTTTATTGTTTCCTTCCTAAACTCTGGGTGCTCATTATTTTCTACACGAGCAGTTTAGAGTTGGGTTTTTCAGATAGTTAGATATAGTGGATTATCTGGAGTTAGTTCAGTCTTTGGATCGCACCAGTCTTGCCTAGCTTGGTGCATTGTTATGGGGAGTTCGAGCTTCTGCTGGATTGATTCTTGGAAATTGAGTTACAGTTCTCGGAGTTCTCTTTTGAAGACTATCTTAGAGTTATATTGTTCCGCTGCTAGATGTTATCTGTTTTCTTTCCGCTGCTGTTTTATTGTATCATATCTCTGATGTATATTGATATTCATTGTACCATTCTGTTGTACCAGATGTTGTATCAGTATTGTATATCAATGTATTATTCTTTTATTCCGCTGTGTTATTTACTTAATGTTGTTATAAGCTCCGGCGAATCGGATTTTAACGATCGAATCTATGGCATTCGAATATGATATGAAGTATGGATGTCGATTTTCGAGCGGGCAAAATTCGCGTCGTTACATTTGGTATCAGAGCTAAGGGTTGAACTTTAGCTCAGGAGTGTAACACATTAAGTAGCTCATTAGAGATAGGATGAAGTAAATCCTAGAATGAGTAATCCTTAAGATATCTGTTTTAACGCCTCAGTAAATTCTCTTACTATCCACTGATAGTAAGTATGAGTGCAAGAAGAGAACGAGATAGGGGACAGGAAAATACGACTATAATTGGTCAGTACTTTGTAAAAACAGTGGGAATAACTTTCTCTATCAATTTTCTTTGATTCGTTTCCAAATTCTTTTGATTTCTTCGTACCAGCTACAAGAAGAAGTTTTGGTGTAGTGATGCTCTACGAATCGTTGTAGGAAATTCTTACTTCGTATCTTCGTCGGTTTCTTATCAGCATTTTGATTTAAACCTTAATGAATTTGGAATTAGAAATTTTAATTGAATTAAATTGATTAATAGAATATGAAGAATGATTAGAATTGTATCGATAAAATGATTTTGTTTAAAACCAAAATTTGAAATTTTATTATAATTTCTTGTATCTATTATTGATATTCTGATTTGGTGAGCCAAATGCAGAACTGATATCTAGTTTGATCTGAAAAGATATCTCTCTATCTTTAATCTATCCTTGTTGTTTTCGTGCCTGCGAATTTCGAGGACGAAATCCTTTTAAGGGGGGAAGTCTGTAACGATCCTGAATTTTAATTTATTTTAAATTGATAATTAAATGAATTTTTGAATTAAAATTTGTAAAATTGATTTTTAAATGGAAGCGAGTTTCCCCGATCTCAAATAAAAATGTGTTAAATTACTTGAATTTAAATCTTATATTAGTGGTTTGAAAAAATAAATATTAAAGTATATACATTGACACAAGTACGAAATGAATAAATAAGTGAATTGTTAATTTATTTTTGATGGTTAAAATATATATATATATATATATAATAAATACAAGACAATAAATAAGAAGTAAATAAAATATAAGATATAACAATATAAAGTAAATATATATATATATATATATATATATATATATATCTTAATCTCATATTAATAAATCAATACAAAAGTAATAAGAGTAAAATAAATAAATAAATTGATTTGAAAATTTATAAATGATGATAATTTGAGTTATATAAAATATATGTGTATATTGAGAAATATAAAACAATAATTTTTAAAGTAAAATTTATGATAGATATTTAAACTAAAAATAGAAGTAAAAAAAAATAAGTAAAAGAGATAAGAATAAAACTACTTATCAATATTAAGTGAAAAAAAAATATATAAAATAAAATATACGTTGTAAATTTAATACGTATGTTAGAAATACGATTAGAAGATAAATTACAAAACAATACAATATATTCAAGTGTGAACAATAAAAGACAAGTATCTAAAAACAAAACAAAGCATAAAGTACTAAGCAAACAAAATAAAGTTGCAGCCCCCAACAACACTAAACAAAGAAAAAATTACAACATATTAGTAAAACATCACTGCATAATACAAATATGCATCAGCCACCCTAGAAAAGAAAGAATGTAGCCTGTAATAGATATGCAGGCTGGTAAGAAGCAATAAATGCAACATGCCTCTAATAGATTTCAGCCAAGCTAAAAGATGTAGGCTGAAGTAAACGAATACATTTATATGTATAAACAAGTACAAGCAAGCACATTCACCCATGCCTATTGTACAAACAAAGTGATATCCCTGTGCATTCCTTTTCTTAAATATATCAAGACTTATACCACCTCAGTCTCATTTATTCAAAGCTAAGAGAACTGAAGCAAACATTGTTTAAAACTTAAACAAAACAAAAAAAATGGAAGCAAACATTATCTGGAAACAATCAAGCAAGTTCAAGCAAAATAGTTTTCAAAACAGCAACAAACAACAATGCAACTTGAATCAGAGAATCAAGGAATAAGAGTTTCCAGCTTGCAAAATTCCAAGTTGTATCAAAGGAAAACAGGCTCTGCCATATTTTGTTTTTCCTTGGAGACCACGGTGAGTAACACTTTTTAGAAACTTAAAGATAATCTAGTTGCTTGAGTAATGCCTAAAGTTAGTTTGTATTTGTATATATGTGGAAAGTTCTGTGTACTGTTTGATGCATATATGATTTTGAATGCCTGTAGAACATCTCTGTTCTAAATTTCATGCCCAGTTTTTCAATTTAAAATCATTTCTCTTTATCCATTGATTGTTAGTACTTAGGTTCCAAACAAATATTGCTTGTTTGATTTAGAACTAAGATTTAAAAAATTCATTTAACTTAAAAATAAAATTGTAATTGCTCTGGAAGTATAAAAACAACTGTATATGTTAAATAACATCAAAACTCAAACTTTTGAATTTACAAATTCAGTATTATAAACTGAATACATAAACAAAAATATGATTTTTAACATAAAAATCAGGATTTCTAGTTTGGGATTAAAGGTGGGGTTTGGGTTTAAACTGGAAATGTATTTCTGTGTCTTCCTCGTGATCAAGTTGACCGGAAGGGCCGTGGTTGTTCCTGGAGGTGGAGGAGCCTACGGTGGTTACGGAAAAAATGGGTGGTGGCGTTAGTGATGACGGTGGTGGCGATGGCCGTGGTTCAAAGTTTCTAAACCTAATTTGGACGTGGGGACTTAATTTGATTCGTTCGACCTTTGTGGTCGACCGAGTGCAACCGGACGTGGGTGGTTGATAGAGGGGAGATAGACGAGTTCGCGGCCGGTGGTGGAGGTTTTCTGGTGGTCGGTGGAGGGAGCAGCTGCCGTTGACAGGTTTGGGGGTGGGAAAGCATTCGTGTTCCAGGTTTTCGAGTATATACTCGAATTTGTTTTCGCATAAGTAATGGGGACTGTTGCGAGCTAGAGTTGACACGTGGACGAATTTCGACTTGCTCGAGGTGGTGGTGGTGTCTGGAGCTCACCGCCGGCGACGTGCACGTGCACGTGGCACATTCGTATCAGTGAGTTTGGGAGGTCTGAAGTAATGGGGATGAAGCAGGGAAAAGACTCGAGATTTGTCTCAAGCAACCCGGGTATTCACTCGAAGAAATTGGAAATTTGACTCGAAGCAAAATGATAAAGGACCGGGTCAAATTTCTAACACTTAAAAAAAAAATTTGGAATTTAGAAGGCTCGGGTAAGTTTGGGGAAAAACTCGAAGTTGTCTTCGGGTAGAACGAAGTTTGACTCGAAGCAGGGCCCGGGTGGTATAAAAACAGCTTTCAAAATTTTAAAACAAAATTCAAGTTTTAAACAATTTTAACTTATTCTTTTAAATAATTGTTTTATTTAAGTATGGGATCGGTTTAAGGTTTAAAAGTAAATTATTTCAATTAAATTAAGTTTTAATTAAAGATTTAAATAACAAGGGTTAATTTATTAAAGATTTAATTTATGTAATTGAATAAATTAATGTGATAAATTAAAAGATTCTTTAATAATTAAAGGTTAATTAAGTACTGATAAAAAAAAAATTAATTAATTTGTTGAGAGCTAATTTATTAATGATGGATAATTAAAGGATAATTATTTAATTCAATATTAATAAATGATAAAAATTGATTTAAATCAAGTGATTTATCAATATTTAATACAAAGTATAATGTGATTAATTCAAAATGGTAATTGAAGAAATTTATTAGTTAATAAAGATAATTAACTAAGGATTATTAAATATTGATTAAAGTGATTAATGTTAATAATTAATTGGATTATTTAATTTAGATAATCAGTTATAAATTGTTTAAATGAAATTACTAAATGAAAGTAATTGAGAATTAATCACTTATTGTAATTAATTTTTGGATATTTTGATTTATTAGGGTTAATTAATTAAGTAATTGGTTTAAAGGTCGATTTAAATTAATATGATTAATTAGGTATAATTTAATTAATTAAAGTGTTTGATAAATTTATTTATATCAAATGATTGGTAATTTATAAATAAGATCGAATAATTTATTCATAAGTAATTAATTTAATTGGAAATGAATTGAATTACTTAGCATTAAATAATTTATTAATCCTGCTTATAAATGATTATTAAATGCTTGACCTTACTTATGAATGATTATTTTGTATGAAATGCCCTGATTGATTGTCCTATCTGATCTGTAATATTTTGATCTGTTGATCGTGCTATGTATAATTTTATTCATTTATTGATGATACATCTGTATATATATCTGTGATCTGTGAATGAAGATAAGCATTATAGTTTATATCGCTTATCGGATATATTGTTATATTTGATTTGTGATGATTGAATGATGTTGCACTATTGTGTTAAACCCCAGGACCACACTTATACACATACAAATATGGATCTCATGAGGAAATCGATTGAGTCACAGATTTTTGAAATAGTTTTGAATTTGAATATTTGATTTAAAATGTTTTGGAAATGGATTGGGTTTAAAGTGAAAAGCTTTTGAAATGTAATTTCATAAATGAAATTTATGTTGAATAACTCGATAAAATATGAAGTTGAATAATTTGATTTGAACTTAAATTCAAGATTTGAAATTGAATTCTATGATTTAAAACTAGAGGTTAAAAATGTTATACCAGTTATATATATGGGTTAAACTATTTTAAAAGTATTGATTTGGGGATGTGAATAGAATTCAAGGGCTTTAACTCGTGCAAAAATAATTGGATTTTTCTGAACGAAAACTGTTGTTTTCAAATAATAAAAGCTTTCACACAAGAAATGAACTTCCAATTTGTGTTAAAAAGATTTCTAGTTTAAAAATGAAAATGATTTCCAAGTTATAGAAACGATTTGAAAGCTATAAGTAAATCTTTGATTTAAAGATTTAACGGGTTAATCCTATCGAAATGAAATTGTTTTGGAAGTCTATGAATGGATCTTTTTGAAATAAATATTTTTGTTTAAAGATTTGAAATGGTAATTGATTTAAACCATCTGGAAGAAAGTTTTGGGTAATAAATTGTGACTTAATTGAAATCCCAATATCCATATATTTCTTGTAAATATTGCGCTCACTGTTCGGTTTAGCCGGGAGAGGACCTTTGTGTCATATATCCCATTCCGAATATGTGATATGTCGTTATGGATAGCATTTGAAGACCGGTGGTGAAGACCGGATATTTTCGAAAACGTAAGGACAACTCGTCGAATGTCTTTGCATCGACTGGTCCCCGGTATAGAGACTCCATATGTGATGGGGAGTTCGAACGTGATTAGTGAATATCCGGATTGCAAGGACTTCTTTGGAAGTGCCTTCGGTTCTGTTCGAGCCCGGAACAGACTTGTATGGATTGTATGTATGACATTAAAATTTGAGATATAAAGCTGATTTCTTTCAAATATATTTCTGTTGGTGGCGGAGAATTTATTCTTTTAGCTTAACACCCTTCTCTGAGATGTACGAACTCAGAGGTTATATAGTTGAAGTTATCAGCGATATATTCCCAATTTGGTAATGTGACATGCTGAGTGTTGCTGTAAATGATCATTGTGTTGATTATTTGTGATAGGATCGTTTATTTGATCGTCTATCTTGGTGATCATTTCTATGATCATTTGTTGACCCAAAGCATGGCTTTTGTATAAAGTATGTTTTTGTGGACGTGACTTCGTCGAGCCTCACACCTCGTGAATGGTCAAAACAGGAAAGAAGCAGCAAGGTTATGAGGGGTAGCGCCCTTTAGGATATGTGCATTTCCTTCTGGAAAAGGGTGGTATCATGGTATGGAGCCCAGATACTTACTCATGTTGAAAACACTTTGTTATGATTGTGTGAATTGATTAGAGAGCTCTCGGATAAAGGTCCCAAAGGACCGGGGGATGGCATATTCGGTCAGTTGTTACTCAGTTAGGGGTAACCCGGCCTTGTGTTGGTAGAGATCCGGTTTGGTTCTCGGGGATGTCCATCCAGAGGCATTCTCATGTGGCAATGGGAAGTTCCTTGGCCTGATCATTCGTTGGAAATCCAAAGAAACAATACGAACCTTGTACAGTATTAGTTGTATAACCTGCCATGGAATGTGGCGGTAACCTGCTATTGAACATGGTTAGCTATAGTAGGCATACGATAATGGTCGTATGTTGGCTAAGATTTATATTCTACTTTCGAAATGAATTTTTCCTACACTATGCACTAGTAATAATATCAAACGTTTCTTTTAATGCGTATCAAGCATCTTTGACTATCATAAGGAGAAATCTCCTCCGATTCTGCGTTTGCATTGTGTGTGTGTGCGGGAGGCCTTATGGTAGTCTCATTTTTAAAAAGCATTGCGAATTGACTTTGAAAATCTTTTGTTGAATGTTTTAAGAGATAAACTGTTTTTGTTGCTCACACCAGTCCCACGACTGATCCGGAGTTTATTGTTTCCTTCCTAAACTCTGGGTGCTCATTATTTTCTGCACGAGCAGTTTAGAGTTGGGTTTTTCAGATAGTTAGATATAGTGGATTATCTGGAGTTAGTTCAGTCTTTGGATCGCACCAGTCTTGCCTAGCTTGGTGCATTGTTATGGGGAGTTCGAGCTTCTGCTGGATTGATTCTTGGAAATTGAGTTACAGTTCTCGGAGTTCTCTTTTGAAGACTATCTTAGAGTTATATTGTTCCGCTGCTAGATGTTATCTGTTTTCTTTCCGCTGCTGTTTTATTGTATCATATCTCTGATGTATATTGATATTCATTGTACCATTCTGTTGTACCAGATGTTGTATCAGTATTGTATATCAATGTATTATTCTTTTATTCCGCTGTGTTATTTACTTAATGTTGTTATAAGCTCCGGCGAATCGGATTTTAACGGTCGAATCTATGGCATTCGAATATGATATGAAGTATGGATGTCGATTTTCGAGCGGGCAAAATTCGCGTCGTTACACAAAATCTTATACAGAATAATCAAGTGCAGGGAATAAAGTCCATAACTCGAAGATGAATAAAATAACATCTCTAAGGGTCCGATAAACTATCTATATATACAATGGAATACAATATGTAGATAATGTCTAATCAGTAAAGTATGATATTAAAATAGCGTTAAGGCGTTACCATAATTCCCCTTAACACATTTTATAATTCCATAGTCTATACAGCACCGTAAACCCCACCGTAAACTAGTGGTTATCAGAGGGTACCCCATAGGTATAACATAAAACAAAACGCAGTGGTCGCGAATTGGATAATCAGTATGACAAGGTACATGAGGCGATACCAACTAGGATACTAGTAGTTGTGTGATCCGGACTGATGTTGAGCATAGCCAGCAGCTACCTCAACACCGCGAAACAACACTCCCAAATCAAGGGGTGCACCCAAATCGAATCACAAAAGTAATAGATATGGTATCGAAGAAGCGTGTCCACTAGAGGTGGCGAACCTCAATGGCCTGGCGCGGCTCCTGTTTTAGTCATGTCAGGGGTCATCCAAAATCGTTCTCTTTCTTCAGTCAACGCATTCACCAAATCATCCACTTCATTCTGGATCAACACTCCGCGTATTATAGTTATTAAAGTGGTTTTCGGTATCGATAGAGAGTATGTCCATTCCCGATCCCGGTCTCTTTAATAACTACGTATTTATTACCCGATGGTCGGTTAAATTAACGTTTAAAACAAATCAAAGTCCAAAAGTCAAGGTGCAAATTTGACTTCCAAAATTTTGACATTTCACGATTCAATTTATTTCAGATATTTAAAACATATTTCCAAATGCAATTTTTAGTTCAAACATTTGAGTTAACAATAAAATTAAGCATTCAAGTTCAATTTGATAAGATCTAAATTTCGCTTATTAAATTTAGTTCATAATCAATGAGTTCAAGTTAATGGTCAATTTAGTTCGCATTATTAAATCAAATTCTATTCACTTCAATTCATATTTACATTCACTGTTATCATAATTTCGATTAAATCAATTTCATTAACTAAATTCCTTTTTTTTATCAAAACTTCATTTGATTTATTTACCAATTTAATTAAATTTCTTTTTAAAGAAATCTGTTCCCATGTATTTGGTTCAATGATCTACACATCACAAATAAGTTATTTCCGAGTTACAAATCAACTCAATCCATATTCCGTTTACAATGTCCGGATTTGATTAATTCATTAAATTTAAAATCATTTAAATTTAAATTATCACTAAATTAATCCATAAAACTTTAGTTAGTTTTGTATTCCACTTAAGTCAAATTTTTCTTAATCTCAAATTAAATTTATAACAAGTTTCAAATCTATTTAATTAAAACTGAGTTTAAATCTAACTCTAACAAATCTAATAAACTTTTTATATTATTAAATTCTAGAACTTACTTGTTTCTAAATCTCATTTCAATTAAATTTTCCAATTGATTTTATTCAATTAAATAGGTTTATTAATCTGTTTCAACTAAATCCATTAATTTATCCCAATTTAATCCATTAATTTATTTCAATTCAATCCATTAAGTCCGTTACTTAATTTCCAAACAAATTTTTAAGTTCATTCCTTAATATATTTCAATTTCAAAATGATTTTTGTTGACAAATCGGGTTTCTTATTTTTTTTATTATCTATCCTAGGCCAAGTTGTTTAATTGGGTATTTATCATTTCAACCCAATATCATTCAATATAAAACCAAGCATAGCAAAGGGAACTTGCAGTGTGATAACTGGGATGGTGTCAAAGTAAATAAACAAGTAATAGCAACCATACATAACAATTCATCAATTTATTAAATAATCTCGAAATAATCGTATTAATTTACATTTGTTATTTATGCAAATTAATATAAACATTCCTAGAATCCACTATCATTTCATGCAGATTAAAGATTATTACATTATGGTTTTCACTTGGTGTCCATTATCAAATTTCTACATCAATCATACATTCAAGGGTTCAAAGTGAGGTTAACGCTAATTCCACGTGTTGATTTATTAAACATTTAAAGGGGGTCAAGTTCAACATATATAATCCATTTTACATTGTTAACTATGCTATATCAAATTCAATATAATATTAATTATCACTTATAGGAACAACCAAATTCATCATCACATAGAAAATTTAGTGTCACAACTATTTACCATAAACCAACATCAAATCACAATTTATCACATTAAATCTTTTTAAACAATACATGGCGTCAATTTAGAAATTTTAAATTCTATCAATGCTAAATTTTGACTTGTATAGCAATTAACCATTTTATTTCAACAATTTTAACAATCAACAATTTAATATCCAAATTAATAATAATAACAATTATCACTTGATTATCATCGCATAATAGATTGAGTCGTGAATGAAATATTCACCTTGAGTGGATAGAGAAGATGACGGCGAAGTACGAAGAGAGATTGATAAGATAGACCCTAACAAGCATGACGCAAGACGAACACAAATTGCAATAAAACAAATAACTAATCAATAATTTGTTTATTGCAATATATATCGATTGAATATATATATATATATATATATATATATATATATATAAAACCATACCAACAACTAGATGCAAATAAGGTAGATGGAAGCCTAGATCGCTGGATTAGCCTCAACTGGAACTGCGCAAACAAGGTATAAGTGAGCCTATAGATCACAAACTATAACTGTTATATAATTTAACATATTATATATTCATTACTACATACATGAACTAGATAAAATGGATGCATATGTATATATTAATATAAACATGGTTACATAGAACTGCTTATTAATTTTTTTTCCAAACTATATTGTACTTATATAAAACTATTTAAACTGTTTTATATATAAAAGCGGCAGTGCAGTGGAAAGTCGACTGAGCCCAAGTCATCTGGCTAAGGCCAAGGCGGAGGCCTAAGATGGTGATGGCAGTCAGGCTTTACTGCGACGTCGACTAGTTAGCAGCGGGTTGGGTGTTTGGAGCAGCAGTTCGGGTTTCGGGTTGAGGCAGTGGAGGCGGGCGAACTGGGTGAGGCGGCGGAGCGGGTCTAGACGTGGAACAATGGGGTGAGTGGTCGTTGGCGGTGCGGTGGAGGGCAGTGGGGTCTGGACGGTGGCGTGGAGGCGGGCTGGGCAGTGGCGGAGGCGAGCTGGGTAGTGGCGGGCTGGTGGTGCGAAGGCTGGTGGAGCAGTGGAGTGGGGGAGCGGGCGGGTGCAGTGCGACAGTGGGTGTGGTGCGGTGGTGCAGGCTGTGGGCAGTGGACGCGGAGGCGGGCTGTGGGCGGAGGTGGGTGGACGGACGCTGGGGATGGGAGGCGACGGCGAGCGAAGGGTGTGGATGCAGGCGATGGGTGAGGTGGCGGACGTGGCCAGTGCGAAGGGGGTTGGACGTGCATGGAGGAGTCTGGCTTCGTGAGTTTCTTACTGGAAGTAAAAAAAATAAAAAAAATATGAAGGAGGAAGAAGAAAGGAAGTGCAGAGCAGGAGTATACTAACCGGTAGATTATAGAATGTAAGCAACGAATGAATAAAGGGAACGACAACTAGCTTATATAAATAGTACAGAAATTGACAGGTCTCCACTTGAGTGCCTTGGTAACCGAAATGGCTGTTGGCTTTCCAAGACAGCTAAATAGTCAAAGATTCCTAGAATTCTGAGCGTTGGAGAAAGTTGGGTACCGGTTTGTGCTGCGTAACGGACCAGTTTGTACTCCATTAACAATTATAGTTTGCAACGCCGAACTCCGATTGAAACAAATAAATATACCGTTTTGATCAGCGCAACGAGGCGGACACAACGGTATGAAGATATTGATGGTTTGACATTGTTTGCGAAGTGGTTAATCTTATTGAACCATTTGCTCGAGCGAACAATTTAACTAGCAATTAACTGCGAAATTTGACGAAACGAAATGTGCCGTCATGATCAGAATATTTTTCTTATGCAACATTATGAAAAATATTTGAGTTCGGACGATAGAAAATTTACACATAAAATTTAAACTGATATGTAAATGCGACGAACGAAATTTACTTCAATATTTTTCAACGAAATTTGGCATACGCCTATGTCTATCTAGACGCATTCCAAATGTGAAGTTTGAATAGCAACGGAATTCGTTTGTCAAAATTCGAATTTCTACACTAATATACGATTTTAAAATTTTAAACTGTGTCTGAATTTCAGGGTCGTTACATGTTGATTGTTTGCTTGGATGATAAATAATTATCAGTTGTATAGAATTAGACCCTATGCGCCGCGTAATAGAGGATGATATTATGTATATAAACCCATATACCGCAATATTCCACCTTTGAGTGATTGATTTCCCACATTATATAGGGGATGAGACCCTATGCGTCGCATAATAGCGGATGATATTTATTAAATCCCATATACCGCGATATTCTACCTCTAAGTGGAATTGGTATTTAATTGTTGTGTTAATATCTGTGGATGCAGGAAAACAAGTTGGAGGGATCCAACTGGATTCCTCAAAACATTTGAATTTGTTTCAATGTTGTGTGTTGATTATTTATAATCCGTGTGTGATCATATTGGTGATTGAAATTGTTCAAGGCAATAGCTTAGCCGAATATATTTTTGGTATCGTAGGATATCGAAAATAAATAGAATTGGATTTTTAAAATTCAAGTTGAAAGTTATAGTAATATTTATTTTTGAGAATTGGATAAATTTAAAAGAAGGAATTTTAAAAGGATAAAGTTTTATTTTTGAATACTATTGAATAAAATTCCAAAATATGGGAAAAAGGCTAAATAAATGGATTTCGGGTAATATTATTCAAAGGTTGAAGAATTTATTTAAAATACGGATTTTAAATAGTTTGAATGAAATAAAGGAATTTATTTTTAAAGAAAATAAATTTTGAAATCAATTTGGAATTTGATTCGGTGTTTGAAAATAAATCTTTAGGAAACCGATTTAAATTTGATTTGGTGTTTAAAAATAAAATTTGGGAAATCAATTCTGAAATCGATTTGATGTTTGAAATAAATGTTTGGAAAATCAATTTGGGATTTGGTTTGGTATTTGAAATAAATTTGGAAATCAATTTGAAAATTGATCTGGTGTTGAAAGTGAATATTTGGGAATCGATTTGAAAATCGTATATCAGTTGATATTTGGAAATCTAAATTCACAATGGGAGTTTGTAAAGGAAAGGGAATTTTGTTTTAAAAATAAACATTGGGTTATTTTTAAAAATGTGGAAAGGAATATATGGATTTGGAATGTAAATTTAAAATAAATCGGGAAGGGTTTATTAATTGGTTTAAATAGACCATTTTGTAATGGAAATGTATTTTCCCTGGAAAGCCGAGTAGGTTTTCAAAGTAGCTTTCAAGTATAAATTAAAGTTCTAGAGATGGTTTTAAAAGGAATATTTTGGAGAAATTATTTTCTTAAGTTATTTTGAAAATTTTTAAAGTAAAGATTTATTTAATTAATTATAGAAGTGATTATTTAAAGATTTAAATAATATTTGTTTTTAGAAAATGGTTATTTAAATATTTATATCCTATCTACTAACTTTATTTCTAAAATTGGTTTGGACTTGAAGTTTTATATAAGACATTAGTATAATATTTTCATAACAAATATTTAAGTAAGTGTTTTAAAATAGTTTTTATTCTAAATATTTCCAAGTATATTTTGGATAAGCGATTTGAATTATTTTAAAGTATTTGAGCTCAGAATTTCAGTAGAAATAAATAATATCGGGAATCTTATTTCGCGAGTGAAAAGTGATTTGAAATTTGTTTTCAAGTGATGAAGTGTTAAAAAATATCTTGCGAAGATATTTTGAAAGATAAATAATTGGGAAAAATTATTTAAATCTTGGTGTTTGTTGTGAATGTTGATTGATAGTTAAATAACCGACTATCAATATTGGCCTTTAAATTATTTGAATTTCGGTGCGAACGAGGGTGGGATTCTAAATGGATATTCGAGAACCTTTGTGATTTTGACGGATCTTTTATTTAAAAAATCAAAATGGAAATTGTTGTGATTTGTTAGAAATATGAATGTAACACTTATTTTTAAAATAAGTGCTTGTTATTCGGATTAGCCGGGAGAGGACTTTGTGTCTTAAGACCTATTCCGAATAATGATACGACGAAATGGGATTGCATTTGAAGATGGTGTTGAAGACTGGGTATTTTCGAAAAACGAAAGGATTACCTGTCGAATGTCTCTGCACCGAGTTGCTCCGGTATAGAGATTTGATCACCCTTTGTGATGGGGATTCCGGACGTGATTAGTGAATATCCAGATTGCAAGCGCTTCTTTGAAGTGCCTTCGGTTTCGTTCGATCCCTTAACAGACTTGTATGGATGTGTGTCTGACGTTACACTTTGAGATGTAAAGCTGGTTTCTATCAAATACATTTCTGTTGGTGGCGGAGAATTTATTCTCTTAGCTTAACACCCTTCTCTGAGACGTACGAGCTCAAAGGTTATGTAGTTGATGGTTACTAGTGATACATTCCCAATTTGGTAATTTGGCATACGAACTGATGTTGATCATTTGTTGATCGAAGCATGGCTTTGTGAAAAGCGTAGTTTGTGGACAAGACTTTGTCGAGCCTCACAACCCGGTAATGGTCGAAACAGGAATCGTTGCAGCAAGGTTATTTAAGGGTAGCGCCCCTTGAGGGTATGTCCATTTCCTTCTGGATAAAAAGTGATATCATGGTATGGAGCCTAGATATTTACTTATGTTGATTTTGAAAGTGGTATCATGGTATGGAGCCCAGATACTTTGCTTTGTTTTTGTTGGTTGATAGGAACCTCGGATAAAGGTTGGTAACGACCGAGGGGTGGCATACTCGTGTCAGTAGTTACCTAGTTACAGAGGTAACCCAGCCTTGTGTAGCAGAGATCCGGTTAGGTTCTCGGGGACGTCCCTCCAGAGGCGTTTCATTTGATGTGGGAAGCTCCATTGCCTAACCATTTGTTGGAAATCCAAACAAAACAATACAAGCCCTGTACGGTTTTAGTTGTATAACCTGCCATGGAATGTGGCGGTAACCTGCTAATGAACATGGTAGCTATAGTAGGCATACAATAATGGTTGTATGCTGGCTAAGATTAATATTATACTTTCGAAATGTTTTTCACACTATGCACTAATGATAATAATAAAAAGGATTTTGCATATCAAGCATGTTTGAGTATCATAAGGAGAAATCTCCTCCAATTCCGCGTTTGCATTGTTTATGTGGCCGGAGGCCTTATGGTAGTTTCATTTTCCAAAAGCATGGCGGATTTCTTTTCCTTTCTTTGTGAAAATAACTGTTTTTAAGATCACACACCAGGCCCATGATTGACCTAGAGTTTACTGTTCCCTTTCTAAACTCTAGGTGCCCAAAATTTCCACACGGGCAGCCTAGAGTCAGGTTATCATTATTCTAGAGCAAAGTCAATCAAGAAGTATGTTGTGGAGATCTGGAATTCAAGCTGGATGGCGAGACGTATCACTGATATTATATAGTGTCCGCTGCGTATGGGCTAGTGCAAGTCAAGTTTCTCATGTAAGCAAGTTCTAATGAGTGCCAGTGCTTGTATTGTGTTGTTGTAAACTCTGATAAGGTGATGTATGTAAAAACTGATATAGTTCTTTGTTTTAAAGATTATTCATTTATCTATTATATTTGTTCCGCTGCGAAATGTGAGATTCTGTTGTTGTTTATGTTCTTCTTCTATCTCTTCTTGTTAAACCCTAACGGTTCGGTTTTTCGGCATTCGATTGTGCGGCATTGGATACAGTGGACGTATCGATGTCGACTTTCTGAAGTCGAAAAATTGGGTCGTTACACACATGATCAATCTCTGACCGTTTGGAGTTGATCCATGATTGATACGAACACAATTCATATTGATCAGGATTTAGCTTAATAGAGTCAGGATCAATCAAGAACATTTCTGAAGATGTACGCCAGCTCCTGTGAAAATTTGATGGCATTTGGACTTGTAGGTTTTGAGTTATGCTCGATGCAAGTTTGGATTTATTGAATGCTGCTGAGTTCGCATCGATCCACTTCGCATCGATCTGTTCGTATCGCTTCTGGGCACATGCTTGCTAGTTGACATAGTGCTTGCTTTTAGAATTGATCCACTTTTTATGTCGAGGGAGCGAGTCCCCCACTTGAATGCGCCTTGTTCGTATCAATCCATTGTTTTCCCATTCGTAACGCTCATGTACTTCACTTCGCATCGCTTTAAATATAAATTGCTTCATATCCATGGGAGTTTCTTATCGATGATTTGAAGGAGCTTCGTATCAATCACTGCCTGCATTCTTCATATCGCTTCCTTTAATGGTATTCCTCATATCGATAGGTCAGCTGATCAATACGAGTTGAGTCGAGGGGATCGATGCGAAATGTGACTTGCTGATGGATACGAAATAAAGCAACACGATGGATACGAATAGAAGTGTATGCGATGGATACGTAGCGGCATGTGCTTGATGGATTCGAACAAGATTGATACGAAGGAGGTTGATTCCCTGGATGGATACGAATTGAGGCTTGCAGACCGATGGATACGAAAGGGATTTATGTGAACTGATGGATACGAATGAGTTGATTTTCTTGGCTTGCATTAATCATATCTTGAGCATATGAACTCGGATTGACTTTAAATTTGGAACGTTTGGCTTCTGTGACTTTGCTTGTCGTGTCATATCAATTGTAGCTTGATTCGGACTCGGGAAATATTTACCGGTATCCATAGCGAACCTGTGTATAGCCATTTTTGGGGATGAACTATCTTTGATTTCCAGTCAACTTCTTAGTGTCACGGTCTTGCCAAAAGGCGGGATAACATTTTCCCTCCAAAGTACGTCTTGTGAGGACATGATGTGCTTTGAAAGGCTGCAATGTTCATACTGAAAAGTACTATCTAACTCGTTGAATGGTTGTTGTCTTTTCATCGAAAGATTTAACCTTCGACCGACCTTCAGTAATATAAATAATGAATTGTTGACTGCCAATTGTTGTACTAAGCATTGTTGTAACTAAATGTTGAATGATGAAAAGCTTTTGTTTGTTGTCGTAATTGTCATTAGGTGATCATTAAATTCATGTGAATTCTTTAAAAATTTGGATGTTAGTCTATCATACATGTACGTATGTTAACCTGATTCTCGTTAGCATTCGCACGCTCATGAGTCGTCGTTAGTTTTCTCTTATTGAAATCTGTATCGATCCTCTCCTAAATCGATGTGAAATTCGAGTTGTAACAACGCTTAATGGTTGTTTTGGAGTTTCTTTTCGCATCGATCCTCTCGTGGATCGAGTCTAAATGTTTGAATGCATGCTTTGTATCGATCCGGTGAAATCCTCACTGATGGATATGAAATGAACGTTTCCTATCGATGGAGTCACGTGGCTCCAGTGCAACCATACTGCTCCTTTCGTATCGATGCACCTTTATAGGTTTAAATATGAGTGTCTTTGTTGCTTGTCATATAGGTTTGAATTGCTTCATCTCGGATCGGCTGTGAATGGATACGATGGTAGTTACCAAACCGATGGCTAGTGGATACGAACAGGTCATTTCGTATTGGTTACGGTGTACACCTCTTCATTTAGTCTGTTCAAATTTGGAGATGAATCGACAACTACCCTCCATATATATATATATATATATATATATATATATATATCAATATATATGCGATTTTCCACTTAAAAATTTTACTTGCTCGTTCTTCCTTCAGCCTTCGTATCGATATAGAGACTGAGAAAAAGAACCGTTCATCTCCAAATTGAAAAACTCATTATTTCCTCGAACCGACTACTTAAGCTTGGTAAATAACCAGCCAAAACCACTCTAAAATGATGAGACTCGAGTTCTTGTGCCATTCCTCCCGTACTCGTGGCCGATTCTGGTTGTGAGGAGGCCGAAGGTAGGATAGAGAAAGGTCGAGGAAGGAGGAGATGGAATTCAGGTCAATCGGAGAAGGAGAAGTCTGGGAGCTATCGTATCGATGATGGATGAAGGACGAGTTTGTATCAATCAAAATGTAACACGACTTTGTATCGGTTGACAGAGCTGGTTTGTATCAATGGAAAGTGAATACTCGCATCGATGATTGACGATCGATACTCATATCGATCCAGAACGATCGATACGCAGTTTTGGGTTAGCAATGGATACGAGAATGCCGTTGACGATAGATACAAAAGGGAGAATATTGCGTCGATACGAAATAACTACTTTTGGGTGATTGATACGAAGGGGCGTACTATGATCGATATGAATTACCATTTTCATGATTGACATGAATGGAGCCTCTGGTGATCGATCCAAGTCTTAACCTTGGTGGATGCGAAAATTTTGAATAATTGAACACTTAACACCGATGAGCTTTAGCTTTGCACAATTGAACTTAACCGTTTAACTACACATTTGACTACCTTTCGAAGCTCGTCGATGGAACTATAACTTGACTGAATTTAGCATACTTTAACTCGGATCGGTCTCTAAAGTATAGATGGCACAGATGTGATGGTCAGTGATGACGGTCACTCCAGTTGAATTCCGAAGTCTTGTCGTTTGAAAATTTCTCAAATTCTGTAGAATCTTTAAGTATTATGTGGCACTACACAACACATTCATGCACTTCACACTAGGGAACACACGGGCTTTTTATCATCCAACGATGGTTTTTAATGAGTTGATTAGTTATGGAATCTACAAGTTAATAGTAGCAGGAGCTTCAAAGTTCGTCTTCTTTGATAATAGAGATGCCGGCCATTGCAGCCGAAGTAATAGGTCCAACTCCATACGAGCTGCCAGGAGCAACTTTTATAGCAAATCCTCAAGATTCTATGCCATCCAATATTTTCGAAGATATGTTGGGGCGAATATGCTTAAGACACGGTTTACCATTAAACGACGTTCTGCTAACCGGCCCGCATGACAGGCCACACGCTCCCCTAGAAGAATTCACAGCCTTTAATCGCCATTCGTGCATAGTGGGAACACTTCCCCCATTCAACCAGTATATTCAAGAAGTACTAGCTTTCATTAAAATCGCTTCTTGGCAATTACGTCCAAATGGATATACATTGTTGGATAGTCTATTCATCGTTTTTATGGAACATCTTTTTTGACCCCTAACTCTGGAAGAAGTAAGATACTAGTTTTATGTCAAGAGTCGGGGATACAATCCATCGTTCACGTGTCTAGAGGCAGTTAGGAATTTCCAAGTGGTGAATGGGATCTTGGACCAGGCTTAGTTACTTTAAGACGAAGTGGTTTTATGTTCGATGCCCTCCATGGTTCTCTAGTAGATGGTTAGTCAATCGTAAGTGTTGTAATTTCCCCAACGGCTAACGAGATAGTTATAACCGGTGTTTGATTCTAACATTTTCTTTCTTTTACAGTCGTAATTCCACGACACAAAGGTGCCCACTTCAATGAAATAGTGCGCATTTTTCAGGAAGTTCTAGGCGAGATGAGAGACCTGGACTCGATGCTCACAGATAGAAACTTAAGGATTGTTGGGCAAATCTATCGAAACCAAAGCATAAGACTTAAGGTGTCGCTCAGGGCAACACTGGCGAGATGGGCTAAACATAGAGCGCCCAGGATCGTAATAGCTGAGGAGTATGATGAAGAAAATACGCCCACTGGCGACGAACACATAGCCGGGCTCTTGACAGTTTTAGGATTTGGAGGGAAGGAGGAAAGGCAAGGCAGCAGCACATAAGCGTCATAAGTCCTTAAGAAGGAAATCTGTGGTTGTCTCCCTACTGGCCTTCGGTATTAGAATTTTGGAGGCTCCTCCCTCGTAAATGGAAAATCCTTTTGAAGGGCTTGCCGACATTCCAATTTCAGACCATGCGTCGCTCCAACATGACATCAGATTGGAAAGGTTTCAAAGTGCCTTAGATTTAAGCGAGTCGCTTCCTACAAGTGTGGCTGACATATCCGGTTGGTCGGTGAGTTTAACACATGCATATAAACACTTCACGGCACTACACGATTTCCAATCATAAGTTATTCATTTCTGAAAATTACTGATTCTGCTTTTCGTTCTATTTTACATATACAATGACTAGACGAGAATCTATGTTAGGAAGCCTTCGCTTTGCACGCCAGTCATGCAGTTCATACTGTGAGTCTCGTATGAGGGAAGCTGATAGAGACCGCGATCACGGTTACTCTAGTTAAGAAAATTATGAGAGGGGGAGTTATAGAGATGCATCGATCCCGATCATGTTCTCCACCTCCTCGAGCTCCAACACAGCCATCTGGTCACGAAAAACAACCCTTAGTGCCTCTACGTCAAAAACCGCCTTCTCAAGCTCCAGGCTCGATTCACAACGCCATAGAACCGAGGGCTGAAACTCCCACTATCATTGAACAAGCTATTACCGAGCCCATTTGGGAAGGAGCAATCAAAATCGCCCAGTAGAAAAAAGACTTCCCAAATATTTGTTTTGACGTCTTTGTTTTCCCTCCGCATTTAAAGAGAATCCCAGTTGAGGCGGAACAAACTATGCATGATTACATCCATGAGTAAATAGCCAGTATAGGGAGTGGATGAAGACTGTGGATGAAGTCTCAGCGGTGGCCATTGAGTGGGCAAAAACAATCGAGAAGTTAGAAATCGATATCGCTCAAAAAGGACCGTATAATTCAAGTTCTTAACAATGAGGCCGAACCCTCTAGGAAGTCAGAAATAGAGGCCACTAAGAAAGCCAATGAAGGAAATCAGTTCATGGAAAGGATGCAACAGATGTATTTTGCTTTCGTTGAGGAGACGGGCTACCGAAACACCACTATTACAGCTAAAAGGTATGCTGCGCTGAAGGAATTTAACAAGCTTAAAGACAAAGTTTTGGAAATCTCAAAGAAAAGGACAATGTAAACAAAGCATCCTAGGAGGCATGCGAGCAAGCTGTGGTGCTTCAGGGTAAAAGGGACGCGACAACACTTAAAATTCGAGAGGCTAAGGCCAGGGTTGACGATGGTGTTAAGATGGCAGAGGCCATATTAAAGGCCGATATTAAAGATCTTCTGATCACATGCAATGCTAATGTTCTGAAGCACAGAAATCTAACCTGGCTCGATAATTATCCAACACACCTATATAACGCTTGGGGCCGATTATTGCAAGATGAGAAAGCCGAACGACAAGCGGAATCAGTTGATGAGTTTGAACTTGAAAAAGGGTGCTAAGCGAAGGTGAAAGAAAAGTTCTCCATGACATCATGATTGCATATGAAAAAGAGAAACTTAACATTTAGCACCCGGAGGCAGGAGAAGGTTCTGGTGTTGAGCACCATGATGTAGATTCTAAAATTATTGCGTCAACTCAGCCTGAATCTAAGTCCATGGTTGATCCTCAGTCCATTCCTGCTTATAATCTTTATCAACCACGGTTATCTCCAGTACGCAAGCACGTCTCTGAAGCTACTCCGCCACCCGCGAGCCAAACCAAGGAAGGTATTCTAAACATTCCTTGTTCTCATCCAAAGTTGGAAAAGTTGATTGAATTAATCGCTAACTCTTTTTATTTGTCTCTATTCGGTGATAGGAGCATCATCTGTCATGCCCCCCCGCAACCCAAGAGTTGCATCACGATCAGGAGGCTATCATAATCGAAGTGATCATAACAACGGTTACTGCACCTACCGATGGGGTACAAGGAATCACACTTACTTTCAATGAACAGATGATGGAGGAACTTCTCGGTCATCACAATGACACCTTTGTTGATCTTCCGTTTGTCATGAGTGGAGGTGCACCCGGGTCTAGCTCTTCGGGCCCAACTACTAGCATTCTCGGAGAGGCTTAAACAATTCATAAGGAGGAATTAAGAGCTGAAATTAACGCCGAGATGGAAGCAGCTGTGTAGGCCAGTAGCTTTAAAGGTGGAATGGCGGGTCCTGGCCTAGCTCCTTTGTAAATGATCTCCCTGGAAGGAACGGTCGTTGATACAAATGTGCCTCCTCCGCCTACTAATATTGATCCTATCCCTCCTACTCCTCCTTCAGGAAGTATTCCTATCCATGTGAGTTCGGAGGACACATAATGCCCCCGACTAGAGATCAGCCGCCAAAAGGCAAGGGCTCGAAGAAGAAGCTAAGCGGCAAATCCAACAGGTCAACGTCGAAGAAGCCGAGAAAAAATGAGGAATAGATGTCTTTTGGCTCATTTTTGGTAGATATATAAGAATCTTCTTTTGCTTTCTTTTTGTAGGCTATGTATAGATGCTGGTTCGGCCCCCGCTAGTAGGATTTTGATATAATTTTGTGCTCGTCCTTTTTCTTCCAAAGAATAGTTGAAATAAAATTTCATTTTGTCTCTAGCTCAGTTTGTGTCCATTTGTTTAAGTGCTTCAGCGCTCGAACTTTCATTCAATACACTTGTGGAATTTTAGTCTTTAAATCGCACCCAAGTTTAGTTGCCAAGTTCTGGAGCTACAGCTTCGGGTCGCGATCGAGCGTTAAGTCGAATTCCGATATTGCACTGTCTCAATCAGTGGCTGACACTTAAGCTCTGCCCCTGGTTCTGGGGAAAAGTTGAAAAGATTGGTTAACAATCGTTGATTACCTTTATAACATCGAGCTTGACCTTGCTGAAGTAGAATTGAAACAAGACGAGCTCAGGTGATCAAATCATACTTGCTCGTCTATTGGTGATCACATCCACACTCTGGGGATTGCACTTGTAGATCGATGGTCTGTCACACCAGCACAAGGTTTTGAATTACATCTATGCTCTGGGGACTTAAGTTATTTTATGGGCGGTCGGTCACGCCCATCTGATATTCAGAACTTCGTCTGCACTCTAGGGACTTAGATTGATTCGTGGGTGGTCAGTCACACCCGACTTGCGTTTATACTCCAATCCGCACTCTAGGGATTTAGAGTTAGTCAATATTTGTACTCCAGTTCACACTCCTGGAATCCGAAGTTATTTAATTTTTATACTCCGATTCACACTCTGGTAATCCAGAGTTAGTTGATGGGTGGTTAATTACACCCACTTGGTATTTATATTTACACTCCAGTTTGCACTCCCAGAATCTGGGGTTGGGTGATAGATGGTCAGTCACATCTGTTTAGGCTTTAGGATTTCATTTGCACTCTAGGAACGACAAATCTACCGGGTTCATGGATGGTCGATTCATATCCACCCTAAGTTGATGATGTAGCCCAGGCTAGAAGGATAAGTCGTACACGAGTTAAGAGCAGCGGCATGAGTCATTCACGACTTAACAGATTAGAAGGTGATGGCATGAGTCGTCTACGACTTAATGAAATACGTAAGAAGAAGTTACCAGATAAAAGAGCCATAGGTCGAATGGAGGAGGTTTCAGACTTGAGTCGTTCACGAGTTAATGGAAGCTTGAGTCGTTTACGACCTAGTGGGGGTTTGAATCGTTTACAACTTAACATAGCAGAAGTTGAAGGCCTAGGTCGTACACGACCTAACTGGAGAACAGAGAAGGATGTTAACGAGTTACGAGTTACGACCTAAGAGCTTGATTCGTTGGGAGTCTTAAGTCGTAAGCCTGGATGTGTAGATGAGCCGATCGCTTGTGTGATGTTGTGTTGTAACTTGTTTGTTTTCTTTGAGTCGTTTACTTCTTATGTCGTAAGTCGTATACGACCTAAGTGTTGTGTTGTAATTGCCTTGAGTCGTATGTCATGTACTATGTTCTGTTGAGATGTAAGTATGTGTCGTATTGTAATATGAGTTGTGAGTCGTCTCGTCTTTAGGTCGCATAATTGTAATGCTGTGTGAAGAGGCTGTTGAGTCACTGCCGACTTACATGTATTGTAATATGAGTGATGTGTTGTTGAGTCGTTGCCGACTCAAGATGAGTCGTGAGTCGTGTCTAGAACTAGGTTGTAAAACGTTGTGTACGTTGAGACGCTGGTGACTTATGTTGAGTCGTAAGTCGCATACGACTTAAGGGCTAGTTGAGAAAAACTATAAATAGCGAGTGCGTTGTAACTTTTGGGGGTTGATTTTTGGAATAAAATTATTGTTGATTGCTGTGTGCTTTCTTCTTAAATTGGTAGTTGAGTGTAATCTCCTATCTCCACTTTCGGTTATTCGAGTGCGCTCGAATCAACGATTGTTGAAGCCGATTCGCGGAATCAAGTGCGCTTGATTAACGCTTGAAGAATTGAAGATCTTCTTTCACGGTATCGTGCGCGATCAACGTGTTAGAGATAGCTAGAATTCGGTATCTTCGGATCAATGAATTTGGGCCTTTTGGTATTCATCAATCCACCGATTGCTACTTTCATCGATTCATATCGCTTTGTTAATAATCCGCTGTGCCAGTTTGGTATCGGAGCTAGACTTAGCCAATCATAGCTAAGCCGAGACTTGGAGCCAATTTTTGAAGTTGAAGTTCGAAATTGTTGTTCATCGTGTTCATTTTGAAGTTACAACAAGTTTGAAGATTTTGATCCATTGCCTTTTGGATCTAAAGTTGGAAAAGTGTTTGTATTTTGGCCGTGAGATTTTGCGCGCCAGAATTTGAAGGTGAAGTGTTGAGGCCGAGCTAGTAGTTGGAGCCGTGCCTTGTTATTCAAATTGAAGGGTTGAAGTAGGTGGCCGAGCCAAGTGTAGTTAAGCCGTGAGTTCAAGCCGAGCCGACCTAACTTTGGGTCGTTGCAAGTGAGGCCGAGTTAAGTTACAAGTGAGCCGAGCTTGTTTGTCTTGTGTTGAAGAATTTTGAAGTATTTGTTGAAGTGTTGTGAAGAGTTTCCAATCATGCCGCCAAGGAGAGCTAACCGTCATCAAAATGTTGAAGCGTTGTATAGAAGAGAAGAAGCCGAGCTTATGGAAAAATGTATTAATGAGAAATTTGATGAAGGCATTGGAAAATTAGAGAAGTTAATGAATGACTTGAATCAAACTCAAAGGAGGAGATCACCAAACTCGAACCATGGGGGAAACCGAGTTTCGCCATCGGTTACGGAAGCGAGGAGGGTATCACCGCATTCTTTTAGAGATAAAAGAGAAACATCAATTTCATCACGGAGAGATCATCATGATTATGGACATGAAGAAAGAAAATTTTCACGAGAATTTAAGAATGAGGCATATAGAGATGAAGAGAGACATAGTCGAAGAAGCATGCATGAACGAAGGGATGATAATGGTCGAGATCGATATAGACGTACATTTGATTTTGATGAAGAGGGTGATAGAGCTAGCATTCATTATCGAGATCGAGACCAAGTTCGAAATTCTTATCGGGATGTAGAGGATGATCGTCGATGGGAGTCGGGTGTGAAGATGGAAATTCCAGAGTTTAAAGGTGGAATGGTAGCCGAAGAATTTCTTGATTGGTTGTCTAATGTGGAAGAAATCTTTGATTTCAAGGAGGTTCCGGAGAATCGAAGGGTGAAGTTGGTTGCTACAAGGTTGAGGGGGAGAGCTTTGGCATGGTGGCAGCAAACTAAACTTACGAGGGAGAGAATGGGAAAGTCAAAGATAGAATCTTGGGAGAAGATGAAGAAGTTGATGAGAGCTACATTTTTACCTTACAACTATCAATCACTCGTGTACCAGAGGTTGCAGAATCTGAGGCAAGGGACGAAGTCAGTTAATGACTATGCTGATGAATTTTACCAACTCATTGCCAGAAATGATATTATGGAAACGGAAGAACAGCAAACTGCTAGATTCATTGGGGGATTGAGAATGCAGATCCAGGATATGGTTAATATGTTTGATCCTAGATCAGTAGCAGAGGCACATCAGAAAGCGTTGGCTTGGGAGAAGCAGGGAAGGCGTGGAGGTGGTGTGTTTACTAATTCCAATAATTAAGTAAAGGGTGTTAGTGGGAGTTCTAATGTTCCTAAACCTGTCAGTAAGCCAGTGGTGAAGGAGGCTGAGAAGGCAAAGGTTAGCAGTGGTTTCAAATGTTACAATTGCCAGGAGTTGGGTCATAAAAGCAATGAATGTCCGAAGCCAAAGAAGAGAACCATGGTTGCAGAAGTTGTGGAGGAAGATGGTGAGGAGGCAGAATGTTCAAATACACCTTATGTCGAGGAGGAAGAAGAATTGTCTGGAGATGAAGGTTGTAATTTGATGATGAGGAGGTCTTGTCTTACACCAAAGCAAGAGGAAGATTCTAGTTGGTTGAGAAGCAATATTTTTCAGTCGACATGCACTATTCTGGGGAAGGTTTGCAAGTTCGTTATTGATGCTGGAAGTTGTGACAATATTATCTCTACAGAAGCAGTAAAGAAGTTGAACTTGAAAACTGAGAAGCATCCTAAACCGTACAAGTTAGCATGGTTAAGGAAGGGTGGTGAAGTAAAGGTGTGTCGAAGGGCTTGTGTGAATTTTTCAATTGGGAAGAAATACAAAGACGAAATTTGGTGTGATGTTGTAGACATGGATGTGTGTCATCTGTTGTTGGGCAGACCATGGCAGTTTGATAGAGCAGTGCAACATGATGGTCGTGCTAATAGTTACAGTTTTATGTTTGAAGGTACTAAAATCACTCTAGTTCCTAAGAAGCGACAACAGAAAGAAAGCAAGTTGGAGGAGATTGAAGAGCTGAAGACTTTGCTATCTTTAAAAGAATTTGTTAAAGAAGTTGAAGAGGAGCCTGAAGTGTTTCTTTTGATTGGGCGAGAGTGTAATGAAGAGGTTGAAATCCCAGAAGAAACGAAGCCATTTTTGAAAGAATTTGAAGATGTATTTCCAGAAGAGTTGCCAAAGGAGTTACCGCCACTGAGGGACATTCAACATCAATTCGATCTTGTTCCGGGAGCAGTGTTACCACATCGAACACATTATCGAATGAGTCCGAAGGAACATGAAGAGTTACGAAGGCAAGTGGAAGAGTTGTTAGAGCAGGGACGTGTTCAGGAAAGCTTGAGTCCTTGTGCAGTACCAGCGTTGTTGGTGCCGAAGAAGGATGGAACATGGAGAATGTGCACTGATAGTCGAGCATTGAATAAGATTACTGTTCGCTACAGATTTCCTATGCCAAGGTTGGATGACTTGCTAGATCAGTTGAGTGGGGCAAATATCTTTTCAAAGATTGATTTGAAGAGTGGATATCATCAGATTCGAATTAGACCGGGAGACGAATGGAAGACTGCGTTCAAGACAAGGGAAGGATTGTATGAATGGTTGGTTATGCCGTTTGGTCTATCGAATGCACCGAGTACATTTATGAGGGTGATGAATCAAATTTTCAGACCGTACATTGGGAAGTTTGTTGTAGTTTACTTTGATGATATTCTGATTTATAGTGCGAGCACAGAGGAGCATGTAGAGCATTTGAGAAAGGTGTTAATTATCCTTCGTGAGGAACAATTCTATGCCGCAACAAAGAAATGTGTGTTTATGACGAGAAGTGTATTATTTTTGGGATATGTTGTATCTGAGAAGGGAATCCAGGTGGACCAGAGTAAAGTTGAAGCTATTAGAAATTAGCCACAGCCGAGAACTATCACTGAAGTTAGAAGTTTTCATGGATTGGCATCATTCTACCGAAGATTCATTCCACACTTCAGTAGCGTGATGGCACCAGTTACTGATTGCATGAAGGGGAAACAGTTTTCTTGGTCGGAGGAGGCAGGAGTTGCTTTTGAACGAATCAAAGAACTTTTGACGACAGCACCAATTCTTGTATTACCAGATTTTCAGTTGTTGTTTGAGCTACACACTGATGCATCAAAGGTTGGGATTGGAGGAGTGTTGAGTCAGAGTGGGAGACCAGTTGCTTATTTCAGTGAGAAGCTATCAGGGGAAAAGATGAGATACAATACATACGATGTTGAGTTTTATGTTGTTGTGCAAGCTGTTAAACATTGGAGACATTATCTATTTCAGAAAGAATTTGTTCTTTACACTGATCATGAAGCTTTGAAGCATTTACAGGGGCAGGATAAGATTTCAGCGAGACATGCATCGTGGATTGCATATTTACAGCAATTTACTTTTGTTGTTAAACACAAATCTGGGGTAACGAATCGTGTGGCTGATGCTTTGAGTAGGAGGAGTCATTTGTTGACTACGATGAAAGTTGAGGTGATAGGGTTTGAATTATTGCCAGAGTTGATTGACGAAGATCCTTACTTTGCAAAGTTTGTTGAGAAAGTTAAGGATGGGAGTACTGATGAATTTATGTTAGTTGATGGTTTCTTATTCAAGGGGAATCAATTATGTATACCAGATAGCAGTTTGAGAATGAGGATTATCAAAGAGTTGCACGAGGAAGGACATGTGAGCCGTGATCGTACATTACATTTGATTTCTCAATCTTACTTTTGGCCATCAATGAGGAAAGAGGTTGAAAGGTTTGTGGAGAGATGTCATATATGTCAGGTTTCGAAGGGAACTGCGATGAATGCGGGATTGTATATACCATTACCTGTACCGTCAAAACCATGGGTGGATATCGGCATGGATTTCGTTTTGGGTTTGCCGAGAACTCAAAGGGGGAATGATTCTATATTCGTTGTGGTGGACAGATTTTCAAAGATGGCACATTTTATTGCCTGCAAGAAGACAGCGGATGCAGTTCGAGTGGCACAATTATTCTTTAAGGAGGTGTATCGATTACATGGTTTACCAGAATCTATTGTTTCTGATCGGGATACTAGATTTTTAAGCCATTTTTGGTTAAGTTTGTGGAAGATGGTGGGAACGAAGTTGAACTTTAGCAGCGCTTATCATCCGCAAACAGATGGACAGACCGAAGTTGTTAACAGATCATTGGGAAATTTGTTACGATGTTTGGTGAAAGATAATCTGAAAAGTTGGGACATGAAGTTATGCCAAGAAGAGTTCGCACATAATCATGCGGTTAATAGGAGCACGGGTTACAGTCCATTTCAAATTGTATATTCAAGTTTGCCAAGGGGACCGTTGGATTTAGCATTAGTACCACAACCGAAGGGGACAGTGAAACGAGCTGTTGATTTTGTCGATGAATTAACTTAATGTCATAAGATCGTTCAGGAATGATTGGAAAAGTCAAATGAGAAATATAAGAAATTTGCAGATTTGAAGCGACGAAATGTTGAATTTAATGAAGGAGATATGGTATATGCGGTGTTAACCAAGGATCGTTTTCCAGTAGGCGCTTATAACAAGTTGAAAGCCAGAAAAATTGGTCCTGTAGAAGTTGTGAAACGAATCAATGAGAATGCTTATAAGTTGAAGCTGTCGGAGGATGTATACACTTCTGACGTATTCAATGTTAAGCATCTTGTGCCGTATTATGGAGATGGACAGTCTGATGTAGAAGAATTTACAAATTCGAGGGCGAATTTTTCTCAACCAGGGGAGGATGATGTAGCCCAGGCTAGAAGGATAAGTCGTACACGAGTTAAGAGCAGTGGCATGAGTCGTTCACGACTTAATAGATTAGAAGGTGATGGCATGAGTCGTCTATGACTTAATGAAATACGTAAGAAGAAGTTACCAGATAAAAGAGCCATAGGTCGAATGGAGGAGGTTTCGGACTTGAGTCGTTCACGAGTTAATGGAAGCTTGAGTCGTTTAAGACCTAGTGGGGGTTTGAATCGTTCACAACTTAACAGAGCAGAAGTTGAAGACCTAGGTCGTACACGACCTAACTGGAGAACAGAGAAGGATGTTAACGAGTTACGAGTTACGACCTAAGAGCTTGAGTCGTTGGGAGTCTTAAGTCGTAAGCCTGGATGTGTAGATGAGTCGATGTTCTTAAGTCGCTTGTGTGATGTTGTGTTGTAACCTGTTTGTTTTCTTTGAGTCGTTTACTTCTTATGTCGTAAGTCGTATACGACCTAAGTGTCGTGTTGTAATTGCCTTGAGTCATATGTCGTGTACTATGTTCTGTTGAGATGTAAGTATGTGTCGTATTGTAATATGAGTTGTGAGTCGTCTCGTCTTTAGGTCGCATAATTGTAATGCCATGTGAAGAGGCTGTTGAGTCGTTGCCGACTTACATGTATTGTAATATGAGTGATGTGTTGTTGAGTCGTTGCCGACTCAAGATGAGTCGTGAGTCGCGTCTAGAACTGGGTTGTAAACCGCTGTGTACGTTGAGTCGCTGGTGACTTATGTTGAGTCGTAAGTCGCATACGACTTAAGGGCTAGTTGTGAAAAACTATAAATAGCGAGTGCGCTGTAACTTTTGGGGGTTGATTTTTGGAATAAAATTCTTGTTGATTGCTGTGTGCTTTCTTCTTAAATTGGTAGTTGAGTGTAATCTCCTATCTCCACTTTCGGTTATTCGAGTGCGCTCGAATCAACGATTGTTGAAGCCGATTCGCGGAATCAAGTGCGCATGATCAACGCTTGAAGAATTGAAGATCTTCTTTCACGGTATCGTGCGCGATCAACGTGTTAGAGATAGCTAGAATTCGGTATCTTCGGATCAACGAATTTGGGCCTTTTGGTATTCATCAATCCACCGATTGCTACTTTCATCGATTCATATCGCTTTGTTAATAATCCGCTGCGCCAGTTAACAAGTGAGGTCGTTAGATGGACAGGTCCATCCTATTCGAACTTGGTTTGAATACGGGCGAAGTCATTAGGTGCACGTATCCACCCGCTTCGAAACCTCATTTATAGATTTATACTCCAGTTCACACTCTAGAAACCTGGAGTTAGTTAAAGGATTGTCGTATATCAATCCTCTTTTGGCTTCAGTGTGATGGCTTATCCCGGAGCTCGGGTTTCACTTAGTAAGTGACTAGTCGTATCACAGTCACTCCTTATTTGAATAAATCCCACCGTATGATGGGAACTAGCTCCCCATGCATAGTGATGGTTGTATGACGTATTTCAAAAAATCACAGCTTTGGCTCGAAGAGATTGCATTTTATTGTTGAAATAAGAAAATACGGCACAATTACCTTATTACAAATTCAAATTTCAAAATGCATAAACAAATTTCAAATGAAAAGTAAACTAAATAAATAAACAGAGCCTACGGTATGTAGTAGCAAAGTAGACTTTCGATGTTCCAAGCTCTTAGCAGAACGAGACTATCAACGGTCGATAATTTAAATGTGCCACCTCCGTGCTTTCGTTCGATGACATACGGTCCTTCCCACGTTGTTTTCATATGTGAAGGAACTGGGTAAATTCTCTTAAGGATGAGATCGTCGAGTTCGAAGGTTCAAGGTTGGACCTTGGCATTGTATATTCGAACGACTCGGCTTCGATATGCGGCTGCCCTCAAATCAGCCTCTTCACGCTTCTCATCCAATAAATCCAGAGATTTGGCAAGTAATATAGCATTTGTTTTTGGATCATTAAAAGTCACACAATGAGAAGGTACTTCCATCTCGATTGGAATAACGGCTTTAGAACCATGAGAAAGAGAGAATCGAGTGTGGCCGGTCGTAGATTTGTGGGTTGTCCGGTAAGCCCATAAATCCATAGGGAATTCATCAACGCATATGCCTGCAGCCTTTTCCAGACATTTCTTTAGAATAGACCTATCCATTTGCTTGAGGGTGCGCAACTGCAAAGAACTTCTTCTGGATGTGGAGCCGTTGCAGAAATTCTTAAATTCAACACCATCGAATTGGGCTTCGTTTTCTGTGACGATGGTATTTGGGAGACCAAATCGGTAGATAATGTTGCGCACTAAAAAGCTGATCACTTTCTTTGTTGTGATTGTAGCAAGGGGTTCATCTTCCATCCAGTCGGTAAAGTAATCAACTATAACGATGGCGTACTTTGCACCACCTTTGGCTAGAGGTAGAGAACCAATAATGTCAATGCCCCATACTATGAACGGCTATGGACTGATCATCTGAGTTATTTCAGTAGGTCGGGCTATAGGAATCCGAGCATGTTTTTGACATCTATCACATTTTCTGCCATAGTCTGATGCATCGCGGCTTACAGTCGGCCAATAATATCCATATTGGAGCACTTTCTTAGCAAGAGCTTGCCCCTCGATGTGATTGCTGCATTCTCCTTCGTGCACATCATGCAACACTCGATTGATTTCATCATGAGTGATACACCAGAGTAAAGGAACAGAGTACCCTCTTCTATACATGACTCCATTCTAGATAGTGAACCACAAAGCTTTTCGAAGAACTTGTCTCTTTTCACTTCTGCCCTTCGGTAGGGTCCCATGCTTGAGATAGTTTCTGAACGGAGTCATCCATGACTCCTTATCGGGAATGACCTCAAGTACCTAATTAATTTCCGTCTAATTGATGCTCGGGGAAGATAACGTTTCCATGTGAACGATTCCCATTTGTGGTGCTTCACCTGTACTGGCTAACTTTGCTAACAAATCATCTTTCTGATTACGCTCTTAGGGTATGCAATAGATGGCATAATAATCAAACTAATTCAATATCTCCTGCACCCTAGCAAGGAAAGCAGCGAACCTTCGGTCTTTGGCCTGGTATTCTCCCCGAACCTGACAAATGACCAACTGCGAATCATAATAGATCTCCGCAGTAATTATTCTTAAATCTCTAGAAAGTCTCAATCCAGCCAAAAAGGCTTCATATTTAGCTTCGTTGTTGGTCGCACAAAAATCAAACTTTAAAGCATAGCATATAGACAGGCCTTCATGAGTTTCCAGTACAACTCTGATGCCTGAGCAACGATCATTTGATGCACCATCAGTATGGAATTCCAGATATACTTGGGAGATTCACTGGTCTCGAGCAAGTCCTCCGGGATAGCGAATTCAGCAATTAAGTCTGCCAGTACTTGTCCTTGGATAGCGTGCCTTGGTGTGTAAGTAATGTCAAACTGACTTAGCTCGATATTCCAGTTAAGTAACCTACCAAATGTCTCAGGCCGCGTAAGTACCTTTCGTAACGGCTGGTCGGTGTAAATGGTGATAGAATGAGCATGGAAATACGGACGGGGCTTCCTTGAGGAAATGATAAGACAATAAGCCAACTTCTCCAGCTTCGAATAATTTTTCTCTGCTCCTTTTGGTCATTTACTAGTGTAATAGATCAGCCGTTGTATCCAGTCTTCCTCCCGAATTAGGGTAGCACTGATTGCGTTCTCTGACACCGCCAAGTAAATGCATAACCTCTCATGATCAATGGGCTTCGATAGAATAGGTGGTGTGAAGAGTTGTTAAATTAGGGCTCGGAATGCACTCTCACATGCAGTAGTCCATTCAAAGTTTCACTTCCATTTTTTGATCAGGTCGAAGAAGGGAATGCACTTGTCAGTGGACTTTGAAATGAACTTGCTTAGTGCTGCTACTTTCTTATTGAGGCTTTGGACTTGCTTTATAGTTCTTGGAGTCTCAAGATTACTGATATCCCAGATCATCTCGGGATTGGCTTCAATTCCTCGAGCATTGACAATAAATCGAAGGAATTTTCCGGATGCGACCCCAAAGTGACATTTCATTGGGTAGAGTTTCATTTTATATTATCGGAGGATGTTGAACATCGATTTTAGGTCTCTGATATGGTCGGTGGAGAATTGCGACTTCACAAGCATGTCGTCCATATATACCTCCATGTTTTTCCGATCTGGTTGGCGAACATTCGATTAACCAATCGTTGGTAAGTTGCGTCGGCGTTCTTGAGTCCAAATAGCATGACTTTGTAGTAGTAAAGTCCTAGTTCGATTATAAAGCTGGTATGCTCCTGGTCAGGCAAGTGCATGGGTATTTGATAGTAGCAAGAATACGCATCCATGAAGGATAATAGTTCATGTCCAGCTGTTGAGTCTACGAGCTGATCGACCCGAGGAGGTGGAAAACTGTCTTTAGGGAAAGATTTATTCAAGTCTGAGTAATCAATGCACATTCTCCATTTCCCGTTTGGCTTTCAGATAAGTACAGGATTTGACGCCCGTTTCGGATATAATGCATCGTGAATAAACCCGTTCGATTGGAGTTTTTCTACCTCTTCCTTAAGGGCGGCAGATCTCTCTAGATCCATACCACGCCTTTTTTATTTGACCAGGACATGTCATGGATCAATATCAATGTGTGGCTCGCGATGTCCGAGGAGATTCCACACATGTCAGAATATGTCCAACCAAACATGTTGGGGTTTTCTTGAAGAAATTCAACCAATTCCTCTTGCAACTTTTGGCTTAGCTGAGATCCAATTTTCAACATTTTATAATCGTCATTATCGTCGATCGGAACATCGATGGTCAGCTCGGCCAGTGAAGCTTGACTTTCTTTACTTTTGTCTTCACCTTCGATAGCTCTTGGATTAAGATCTCTTACGAATTGGTTGGGGTGCCCGGGCTTAGGTCTAGGCGTTAGCTGTCAATTCTCAACAAAGAAGATGCAGAGAGATTCTTCTATGCCCTTTCCTTTTTCCATTTGCTGCACCTCTCGCAACTCAGCAACATAACAGGCTCGTCCAGCAGCATGGTCTCCCTAAACGACTCCGACTCCATTATCGATAGGGAATTTCAGAGTTAGACAACAAGGAGCAATGGCAGTCCTAAATTCAGCTAGGGGCAATCGGCCCAAGAATGCATTGGAGTGGTGAAGCTGCTTGTGAAGTTGGGAATCGAAGAATGCCAGTGGGTATAGTAACACTTCCATTGAAGCCATGAATATGAGACTAACAAGGCTTCAAATCCTTTGCTTCCATTTTCATATGATCATAGACTCGCTTGAACAATATGTTCACAGAACTTCCACTGTCCACTAAGATCCTCTTGATCCAAGTAGGACCTAGCTGAGCTGAAATGACAAGTGGATCAACAGGTGGGGCTTTGACACTGTCGGCATCCCTGTCTCAAAATATGATGTCATCTGTCATCGTTTTATGTTGCTTGGCTAGATCCCCATCTTCCAATCTACTACAACATTTGAAGCTCGCATACCTAATGGAACTGGCATACGACTCCATTTCCTTCCAGCTTCAGTCTATTGGATGAGGACCACCACTAACAGTATTTATCACTAACATCCTACCGATATGAGCGAGTTCCTCCTGTCTCGCCTGATTTGGTATATAATTCTGATTCGATGGGACCGCACCTCCTGACCGTGGCGCCTATACAAACTGGTACAACTTTCTCTCATGTATCAACTTCTCAATGATATCCAGCAATGACGGTGCTCGTTTGTTTATGGCCATAGCTATCATGAAATCTGCAAAACTTCCCTGTATGGTTCTGTTTTTCCGATGACTATTTTGGAGCAGGTTTCTTATATTGAATGGTATTGCAAGTCTATAAGTACACATTTTCTAGTGACTTATTCAAAGGAGTATAGTTATCAAAAATAGGAGCCCTACATCGTGGCCCGTGATTCTGATCCCGTTTCCTATTTTTATTTCCATTTCCTTTCTGTTGATTCTGTTTATTCTATATGTTCAGTTGTACCTTTATGGAACTCTCCCCAGTTTGTTTAACAGCAACATTGCTCTAGATTCCTTCCGCATGGGTCCTGCGTTATCCTTCTTCCTAGACTGTTTCACATCCTCACTTCTCAAGAATTGGGCTGCCTTGGAATAGAAATGGTCCAATGACGTAGGAGGTTTTTCGGCTAACCAGTTGCTGAATTCAAAATCGGGATCGATCACCTTAGTTGATGCCATCAGAATTGAATTACCATTAGGATTACTAATCTCGGCACATGCAGCGTGAAACCTCTCCAGATAGTGTCTAAGTGTCTCTCCAGGAGCTTGAGAGATAATAGTTA
The DNA here is from genome assembly GCA_030765085.1 of Allium cepa. Classification (NCBI taxonomy): domain Eukaryota; kingdom Viridiplantae; phylum Streptophyta; class Magnoliopsida; order Asparagales; family Amaryllidaceae; genus Allium; species Allium cepa. Next base: position 243,531,354 of record CM060942.1, read on the forward strand.
ACATTCTTCGGCCTTGTGACATGAATGCGGAACTACTCAACAAACTTTGTTGCCAACCGGTCAAAACATGAGATAGGTCAAGGTGGTAAACGGGTAAACCATACAGTTGCTGTGCCCCTAGAGAGATCGAGAAATTTCGACAATTATCTGCATCATTGGCTTGTGTAGCGTTGATCAACCATTCGTACTTTAAGATATGCTGATTAGGATCAGAGCTCCCTTCATAAACAGGTGGAGTTGGCATCCTGAATCGCCGAGGTGTCTCAACGTAGAGTATATCATCAGTAAAAGGGGTATGACTCTAGGAGATTCCCCAGTCGTCATTGGTGAGACCCTAACTTTCATGGATCATCTGATAAATCATTGTTGGTATATCCGGCATGTGGACATTCTAGGCCTGCTGGCCCAGGGTGTGGTCGGGTTCCATAATGTGAGGATGGGCTGGACGTGGTCGATGGTCCATGTCTCGCCTCCTTGGCTCTAAGCCTTTTGGGACATAGGGTTCTAGAGTATATTCATGTTGGTGACGGTTCGGATCCATCCGATTTCAGGCATCAACTTCCAAATCAAGGACCGCAGTGGCAACGCGGTCATCAATAGTGTGATAAGGAACAGTACCTCCGCAAGAGGAGGGTCTAGTCTGATGGCTAGTTGACGGGCCAACCCTCGGGTTGCCCAAGACTCAAGGTGAGCTGCTATCTGATAGCTTCTATATAGCTTCCATCCAGCCGTGGGCGCATGGATCTATGGTGCTAGTCAAAAGAGTCCGAACTCTCGGTGGACGAGTAGGAAGCCTGATCCCTTTTAGATCTCATTCATCTTTGATGATTCAGTTGATTGGTCAATTCCGCGTTGGAACGGAGTTACTGAGTAAGATGTTGGCGGCTTTGCGTCGGCTCTTGCATTAGGAATTGAAATTCTTCCCTGGTGACAGGGCCTTATGGATCTGATGGTCCGACAGCATTATGATCGGTCGGAGGTAGTTATATGGGGTTCTGTCTGTCCCGTCCTTCTGCATCAACAACTGTTAAAGAAGTCCTAGTGTTAAATGATGGATAGCGAAGCTCTTTCCTAGACTTGATGCAAATCTGAATAGGATGGAAGAACTTTATACTTGAAATCTGGTTCTTCTTCTTAGATTTATGAAATCCGATATCGATAGTAAATCCAATGAGCAGGAGAAAAACTGGGTTTTCTCAATGAAAGCACCAAAGTGTTTGCATCAAAATTGGACACAACACTCTTTGGATGTGTTTGAAGAGATAAACGAATAGTTTAACTGGAAAAACTGGAAGTTCTAACAAACACACCAATTAATAAGCAAGTAAATGCATAGAAACACGTAGATTTAGAGTAGTTCAGCGCATGGCCTACGTCCACTATGGAAAGGTTGACTTTTATTAACCATTGCTTGCTGATTAGAATAAGTTACAATAGTAATTCGAGTACAACAGTGATTTCGGCAGAGTCTGGACGTAGAAGAGCCAAAAATCCTTTTTCGGTAGGTCCTGGGCTGCTATTTATAGGCGTAGGTACCAAATATCTCACTTAGATCTCAGAAGACCTTTTCTCTCACATGGATGGGCCCACATGATCGATCCCTAGCCGTTTGGATTCGATCCGTGATCGATATAAACGAAAGTCATATCGATTAAGAGTTATCTCAATCGAGTCAGGATCGATCAGAACATTTCTGAAGATGTACGCAAACTCCTGTAAAAATTTAGTGATATTTGGACTTGTAGATTTTGAGTTATGATCGATGCAAGTTTGAATATATTGAAGGCTGCTAAGTTCGCATCGCTCCACTTCGCATTGATCTGTTCATATCGCTTTTGGGCGCATGCTTGCTAGTTGATGTGGTGCTTTCTTTTAGGATCGATCCACTTTTCATGCCGAGTGACCAAGTCCCTCACTTGAATGCGCCCTATTCGTATCAATCATTGTTTTCCCATTTGTATCGCTCCTGTACTTCGCATCGCATCGCTTTACATGTACATTGCTTCGTATCCATGGGCATTGCTTCATTCATATCGATGATTTGAAGGCGCTTCGTATCGATCACTGCCTACATTCTTTGCATCGCATCCTCTAAAGGTAAGCCTCGTATCGATAAGTCAACTGATCGATACGAAACGTGGCTTGCTGATGGATACGAAATAAAGCAACACGATGGATACGAACAGAAGCGTATGCGATGGATACGTAGTGGCATGCACTTGATGGATTCAAATAAGATAGATACGAAAGAGCTGATTCTCTGGATTGATACGAATTGAGGCTTGCGGACCGATGGATATGAAAGGGATTTATGCGAACTGATTAATATGAATAAGTTGATTTTCTTGGGTTGCATCGATCATATCTTGAGCATATGAACTCGAATTGACTTGAAATTTGGAATATTAGCTTCTGTGACTTTGCTTGTCCTATCACATCAATTGTAGCTTGATCCGGACTCAGGCAAAATTTACCGGTATCCATAGCCTACCTGTGTATAACCGTTTTCCAGGATGAACTGTCTTTGATTTCCAGTCAACTTCTTGGTGTCACGGTCTTGCCATGAACACCGCCTTCATATCCATCTACCCTCCTTCTTCCCTAAGCTACTTAAACGACATTACTTCTTTCTCAACCTTGCTCCGGCACAACTCCGGTATCAATATCACCGAACTCAGCCGTGAATACGAGTGAAATGGCGTTGAAACTCGAGTCTCATCATTTTTTACATGGATTTATTCATTAGTTACCAAAATCAAAATATATGTTCGAGAGATTGAACTGTTATATTAGTTTGGGGGTAGAGGCAATTTCCAATTCTTGTTTCTTCTATGGATACGAATGTGAAAGAAAAGTAAAATCAAGTGAAATTTTTCTAAGTCCTTAAAGCTTTTATATTAATTCGTACCCAAGGAAAAAAACGCTTTATATCCCCATTGTTAAACCGAGATAACCGGTTACCTCTAACGATACGAAAGCAGATTTTCATATCCAACTGATTCATGTCCATCCATGCACCGATACGAAAAGCACAGCGGCGTTGCACTACAACCGCATGATTACCATTGATACGAGGAAGCTTATTAGTATCCATCGATCTAGAGCGATCCAAAGTGCAGCCGTTCATATCCATCGACGACCGATCTTCAACTCCATCAATGTGAAATGATAATTTCATAGCCATCCATTCGAAGATCGCGAGAATTTGCGCCCATCGATGCAAAAATATTCAAAATGGCTAATGAATTCGTATCGATCACCATCAATATAAAAGAAAATTTTCAACTCCTCGAATCAATCCAGGAGAGGATCGATACAAAGGAATACACCAAAAAAAACCACCAAGCTTTGCTATAACCTGAATTTCAGATCGATACAAGAGAGAATCAATATGGAATTTGATAAGCGAAAACTAATGACGACTCGTGAGCATGCGAACGTTAGGAAGAGTCAGGTTAACATACGTACATGTATGATAGACTAACATACAAATTTTTAAAGAATTCACAGGAATTGAATGCTCACCTGATGACAATTACAAAAAATAACCGTGTGCCATCATTCAACACTCAGTTACAACAGTGTGCAGTACAAAAATTTGCAGTCAATAATTCATTATTTCTATTACTGAAGGTCGGTCAAAGGTTATATCTTCCGACGAAAAGACAACAACCATTCAACGAGTCAGATAGAATTTTTTAGAATGAAGATTGCAGCTTTTCAAAGCATGTCATGTCCTCACAAGACGTACTTTAGGGGGAAAATGTTATCCTGCCTTTTGGAAAGACCATGACACTAAGAAGTTGATTGGAAATCAAAGATAGCTCATCCCAGAAAATGGTTACAAACAGGTTTGCTATGGATACCGGTAAATTTTTCCCAAGTCCGGATCAATCTACAATTGATAGACACGACAAGAAAAGTCACGGAAGCCAACGCTCCTAATTTCAAGTCAATCCGAGTACATATGCTCAAGATATGATCGATGCAAGCCGAGAAAATCAACTCATTCGTATCCATCTATCAGCATAAATCCCTTTCTTATCCATTGATCTGCAAGCCTCAATTCGTATCCATCCAGGGGATCAACCTCCTTCGTATCGATCTTGTTCGAATCCATCAAGCACATGCTGCTACGTATCCATCGCGTACACTTCTGTTCGTATCCATCATGTTGCTTTATTTTGTATCCATCAGCAAGTCATGTTTAGTATCGATCACCCCGACTTAATTTGTATCGATCAGTTGGCCTATCATTACGAGGCATACCTTTAAAGGAGGCGTTACGAAGAATGCAGACAGTGATCGATATGAAGTGCCTTTAAATCATCGATAAGAATGAAGCAACACCCATGGATACGAAGCAATGTATATGTAAAGCAATGCAAACTGATGTACAGGAGCGATACGATTGTGCAATGGATGGATATGAACAGGGCGCATTCAAGTGAGGGACTCGGTCACTCGGCATAAAAAGTGGATCGATCCTAAAAGCAAGCACCACGTCAAGTAGTAAGCATGTGCCAGAAGCGATACGAACAGATCGATGCAAAGTGGAGTGATGCGAACTAGCGGCCTTCAATAAATCCAAACTTGCATCGATCATAATTCAAAATCTTCAAGTCCAAATGCTACCAAATTTTCACACGAGCTTGCGTACATCTTAAGAAATGTTCATGCTCGATCCTGACTCAATTGGACTAAATCCTGATCGATACGAATTGCGTTCGTATCGATCACAGATCGACCCCAAACGGCCAGGGATCGATCATGTAGGCCCATCCATGTGAGAGAAAAGTTCTTCTGAGATCTGAGTGTGATATTTGCTTCCTACACCTTGTAGCCCAGGACTTACTGAAAAAGAACTTTTGGCTCTTCTACATCCAGACTCTACCGAAATCACTGTTGTACTCGAATTCTGCTGTTGTAACTCATTGTAATCAGAAAACAAAAGTTAATAAAAGTCAACCATTTTATAGTAGACGTAGGCCATACGCCGAACCATTCTATATCTGCGTGTTTCTGTTCTTTTACTTGTTTATTAATTGGTGTGTTTGTTAGATCTTCCACTTTTTCCATTTAAGTTCTTCATTTTATCTCTTTAAACACATCCGAAGAGTGTTGTGCCCAATTTTGGTACAAACACCAGAGATACTGAATGACATAATTTATAAAGATGGAGGACTGGCCAACATTGGATATAAATCAAAAGGATATGTGATTGGCAATATCGGTAACTCTAAAACACCTACTATTTCTGATGTTTTGTTAGTTAGGAATATAAAACACAACTTACTTAGCATAGGTCAACTATGTGACAAGGGCTACAAAATTAAATTTGGAAAGGATAAGTGTCACATCAAAGATAATAAATCAAATATTATCTTTAAAGATATTAGGAAGAAAAATATTTATATTCTCGGTATGAAAATCTCAAATGATAACCTACGTCTTTTGGCTAATACAAGTGACACTTGGATTTGACATAAAAGATTTTGGCATTTGAATTTCAAACTCTTATCTAGACATTCAAAAATTGATCTAGTAAGAGGCCTTCCTAAAATGGATTTTTAAGTAGATAGTATATGTGATGCTTGTCAATTAGGAAAACTTAGGAAGAGTTCATTCAAATTGAAAGATATGATTTCAACTTCAAAACCTCTTGAATTACTTCATTTAGATTTGTTTGGTTCATCTCAAATTCAGTCAATAAATCATAGTAAATATGTTTTTGTAGTTGTAGATGGTTATTCTAGATTTACATGGACAATTTTTCTGAAACATAAAAGTGATGTTTTTGATTTATCTATAACTTTTGTAAAAAATAATTCAAAATCAACTTTCTTTAAAAATCAAAACTATTCGTAGTGATCGCGGAAGAGAAATTGAAAATGAAAATTTTAAGAATTTTTGTAATCAAAAAGGAATTACTCATAATTTTTCTTTTCCAACAACTCCACAACAAAATGTAGTGGTAGAGCATTAAATTAGGATGATTCAAGAGTGTGCGAGAACTATGCTTTCAGATAGTAAATTACCAAGAAATTTTTAGGCTAAAGTAGTCGCTATAGCTTGTTATGTTTTGAATAGGATTTTAATTAGACCTCTGACCAATAAAACAGTATCTGAACTTCTTTTCAGTAAGAAACCAAAGGTATCTTATTTTAAAGTTTTTGGAAGTAAATGCTTTATTCTAAATACAATTAAAGATCATGCTGTAGAAAATATAATAGGAAATATTGAATCTTTTATTAGAACTAGAAATCAACTAAACAAGATAAGTAACGTTGCTTCTATATCAGATATTGAACCCAAAAATCCAAAGGAAGCATCATCTGATGAGTCGAATCTTGTTATACAAGAAGAACTGAATTAATTCACCAAAAATGATGTATGGGAACTTGTTCTTAGACCTAAGGACAAAACTATAATAGGAACTAAATGGGTTTATAAAAATAAAATGAATGAACAAGGTGAGGTCGTTAGAAAATAAAGCTCGATTAGTCGCGCAAGGTTATTGTCAGGAAGAAAGAATAGACTATGATGAAACCTTTGCACCTGTGGAAAGATTAGAAGCCATTAGAATTCTACTTGCTTCCGCAAATCACAACAATTTCAAATTATTTCAAATAGATGTCAAAAGTTCCTTTTAAATGGTTTTGTGAGAGAGGATGTTTATGTTGAACAACCTCCACTTTTTGAAGAAGAAAAGTTTCCAAATCATGTTTACAAATTAAAGAAAGCTTTGTATGGTCTAAAACAAACTCCTAGAGCCTGGTATGAAAGACTAAGATCTTACCTATTACAATCCAATTTTGAAATTTGTAAAGTAGATAATACTCCTTTTATTAAAAGAAATAAAAATGATATCCAATTGTTACAGATTTATATAGATGATATAATTTTCGGATCGACAAACAATGAAATGAACAAAGATTTTTCTAAAATAATGACAAAAGAGTTTGAGATTGAGTCATATGGGTGAGCTTACTTTCTTTTTAGGATTGCAAATAAAATAATTACATAGTGATATTTTTATTAGTCAAGAAAAGTATGCTAGGGATCCAATTAGTTCGTTTGGTATGACCACTGTGAGTGGAAAACCCACTCCTATGGCAACCAATGAAGCCTTGAATAAAGAAGACATGTCAAAAGATGTTGATCAAAAACTATATAGGAGAATGATTGGATCGATACTCTATATAAATGCGAGTAGGCCTGATATCATGCATAGTGTCTGTCTCTGTGCAAGATACCAATCTCAACCCAAAGAATTAAAGCAGTTAAACATATCCTAAGATATGTTAAATACACTTTAGACTATGGCCTCTTTTATCCTAAAAATGATTCATTTGATTTAATCTCATATTGTGATGCTGACTATGCTGGTTGTAAATCAGACCGAAAAAGTACGAGTGGAACTTGTCACATTTTAGGACATTCTCTGGTTTCTTGGTTTAGTAAAAAGACAAAATACTATCTTACTATCAACAACTGAAGCATAATATATCTCTTCTGCTTTGGCTTATTCCCAAGTTATCTATATGCAACCGACACTAAAAGATTATGCATTAAATATACAAAATCACCTATTTATTAAGAAAATACAAGTGCAATAAATTTACCCAAAAAAAACTAATCATCATGCCAAAACCAAACATATTGATATCAGACATCATTTTCTCAGAGATAATATAAGTAAAGAGATTATTTCTCTTGAATTTATCAACACTAAGAATCAAATAACTAATATTCAGACCAAACCCTTGAATCAATCAACCTTTATTAAATTAAGAAGAGAACTAGGTATTTGTTCTATAACTGAGCTATAGAATATAGATATAGTAACCTATATATTTAAATAAATATAGAGAAATAGAATTGTCAAAATTTTCAAATGGATGCCGACATGCCGCTACCCCCATGTCGGCATACAACGGTAAAATTTGAAATTTTGATTTTCCCTCTGAAATCAGTTTGGTGGTTATATAATCACAACATTTCAAAAATTTTGGTCTTCTTACATCATTTTCTTTGTAATAAACTTCTGAAAATATAAAATAATGGCCTACTCTTCTTAATCAAACCAAAATGCAACCTTTTCCTTTCCTTCTCCTACTTCTTTCCATTTCAACGACCTACATTGGCTCGAAAAATGAAGATCAAGGAAATTATGAAGGATTCTTTGAAAATGCTGACTAGATTACAAGTAATGCAAATAAGGATGACAAAGGAACAAGTAAACAAGGCAAGTTTCTTTGAAATTTGCAAAAATTTCTAATGGATAATCATGCAAACCCTATTATGATTGAAGATGGTTCTTGTAACATACGTATTCATAATCCATTAGAGGATGACGAAGAAGAAAAAGAAGAGGAAGAAGCGCAAATGGACGAGGACGATAAAGTTATTTGCCTTGGCGACGTTTGTTTTGACAGAAATGGTAATTTGGTCAAACAACATGGAAACTTTTGTCTCCATTACCCTAATTGTTCGATTCACAAGTCACCAATTGTTAAGGACTCCCGTTAGATTATTATTATATTAATGTTTTTATATTTTATATACTTATATATATTTGTGTCTATGTTTCATATTTATGTGTAATGCAACATCATATATAATAAAATTAGATTTAAGTTTCGCTTATTATACTCGTTATTAGATTTTAGTTCGATAGTTTAAGGGGGAGTTATGTAGTCTAGCATTGGTTTTTGTTGATGACAAAGGGGAGAATTATAAAATAGGTTAGATAGGTTTATATTAAGGGGAGTTAGTAGAATAAGGGGAAGTTGTTAGAATAAGGGGGAGCCGGAGTAGAATCGAAGTTTGTTGGAGTAGATTTTGTAAACAAAGGTTATCGTCGTCAAAAAAAAGGATTGTTAGTTCCAGAGATGAAGGTTTTGATGACAACAACCTTATGACTTGTTATAAAATATAAATACTAATATTCTTGTCTAGATATATATGCACATGAAGGATATATATATATATATATATATATATATATATATATATATATATATATATGGGTACTGAGAATGAAGGCTGTATTGTATAAAGATTCAAGACTGAGTATCGAGATTTAAGACCGACTAATTCAAGATTGAAGAAATCAAGACTGAAGACTCATGAGTATCAAGAGTTCAAGATATCAAGATGCGACGACCTGGAATTTTGGATATTTGAAATTGGAATATTTAATTTATTTGAACTATTTAAAAGTCAATTTTTAACTTGAATTTCAAATATCTCTATGTATTCGGTAATTAAATTATTGAATTAATTAGAAATTGGGTAAATTGTTAAATCTAAAACTCTAAGCCTGTTAAAAATAATTTGAAGGCTTGTAAAATTTATATTGATAATACTTGTAACGACCCAGAATTTTAATCAATTTAAATTTGAATATTTAATTTATTTTAAATATTAATAAGTGAATTTATAAGTCAGATAAATTTTATTTTGACTAATTGAATTTAATTGAATAATTAAATCGATAATTTAATATGTTAAATTATGGAAATAATTGAAAATTGAGTTAAATATGATTGAAAATGATTTGTAAAATTTTATTTTATCATATTGAAGTTAGAATGATATTTTGGAACTTTTAAAATTGAATTAAAAGTTTAATTGTGAAAATTGAATATTTTAATATTAAATCGACTAGTGAAAATAGTCAATTTTCGAACAGTCTCAGAATTGGACGAAACTAGTTCCATTGGATCCATAATAGTTAGTTATTACCGAATTTCAAATTTCGTAGCAATCGGAGTTACCGTTTGATCGTGGCAGCTCGAAACGAATCGAATTGTTTTTAATATTAATTTGGCGAGTTAAAATAGCCATTTTTCAAAAAGTCTCGGATTTCGACGAAACCAGTTTCATCGGATCCGTAATGTGATATTATTGTAAGGTTTCAAATTTCGTGTCAATTGGATTTACCGTTTGTCCGGTACAAATTAAAACGCCTAGAAAATCGTTTAAATCGGTTTAATTTAAATTGAACGTTTATTGCCATAACTCGCACAGATGTCCGAATTAGCTTTCGAAACCTATTCCATTGTGTCCGGAACGCGGGGTAAACCCTAGAAACGCTGGTTACGGCGCGTGAATCGGAGTTCAAAATTTCCGGAATGAATAGTGTCGTTTTATTCCCTATAAATAGCCCTTGTTCATCGCAAAATAAAATAAAAAAACTAAAACCCTAATTCTAGACGCAGCCGCCACCCCCTCAACCCACGGCCGAAAACAACCCATCTTCCCCCCTCGTTTTCTTCAAATCCAAGTCTCGTTTCAAGAATTCTTCAACTACAAAATGGAAGAGCTTCGCGAGCTCTACGATGTGAACGGTCATGATCGTTTTTAGATGCACGGATCAACGACAAAATGGAGATGAAGGCAACGCATTGCGTGCGCGTTTTCCAAGGAAGGAGGAGGCCGAGTTTGCCTATGCTCTGGCCGAGCATGGAGGTTGGGTCGGCCTTCGATGTGGTGTGCCTCGATCAACCTGGAACTGCTCGTAGATGGCTCGAATTTCAAACCCTAATATTAAGCTATGGGTTCATATTGCGGCTAGTAGCCTGGAGGTAGCGTGAGTAGGGAAGAAAGAAAGCACAGCTATGATGGGGGGGTGATGGATTGAACGGTGGATTTGCTGTAGGTTTAAAAAAGAAAAACAAAATGTTGTAAATTATTATAAAAAATTTGTGTAAAACTTATAAAAATCATAACTTTTTCATACGAGGTCGAAAACACGCGAAACAAGAAGCGTTGGAATCGTATGGACGAGCACTATGCTATAGAATTGGATTGGAGTCGTTTGGAGTTAGTGAGAATTTTGGGTAAAATTAAACGTCCGTTTAATTTTATTCGAAATAAATCGTTAAAACGAAATTGAAATCAAGGTGAGAACTTCTCACTCAATCGAATCAGTTTCGATTTTTATTTTAAATAGTTATATTTAAATATTTGAATGCATGTTTGAATGATGATTGATATCTATTGATTGTTAAAATAGACATTATGCGCCGTTAGTAAGCGGATGTTATTTATTTAAAAACATATACCGCGAATATTTCATAAACAGTGAAATTGGTATTATATATAATAGCAATATATATTTATTGGCATATGTATATATTGCAGTTATTGATTTCCCGCATTTGTATAGCGGATGAGACCCTATTGCGCCGTCTATTAAGCGGATAATATTTTAAATCCCATATACCGCGATAATTCCGTACTAGAGCGGAATTGGTATTGTGCTAATGTTTGTGGATGCAGGAAAACAGGTTGGAGGGATCCAACTGAATTCCTCAACAGTATTTATTTGATTTCAGATATTTTGATATTTGATGGATTATCATATCGATATATGATGTCGTTGTCGTCGTGATTGACTATTTGGTGTGTAGCATCATTGGACCAAGTTTTGGAATTTTAAAATGATTTCAAAGTGATTTTTGAAAATATACTATATTTTTGGAATTGATCCATTATAAATAAATAACGTTATAATTTTAATGTTATAACAAATTATGATTTTTGAGAAATATAGTTAAAGGTTGATTTTTGAAAATATGAGGCTAATGATTTTATAAATAGTTTAATCGGGAATTTTGAGTTTATTATAAAAAGTTTAAAAATAGGATTTATAAAATTTAATTATTTTATAAAACAAAATGATGAAATTATAAAGGAGTTTAAAGACGTTTTAAAATATTAATATAAATTGATTTATATAAAAGAATTTATAAATTGATAATTTATAAATGAAAATATTTGAGTTATAAAACGAGTTTTTATAAGTGTTAGAATGAATTGTGAATGAATTTCATAAATGAATGAAATTTATAGAATTATAAACGGTGAAGTTAGAAATAGGATTTTATAAGCAGTAGGTTTATAAAATTTGTAAAGTTATTTGAAGAATGGATTTCTTGATAAATAAATGAATCTTATAAGTTATAAGATTTATATATGAGGATGTTTAAAAGACCGATTCTTGTAAACAAATAAATTATAAGTGTTTAACTTATAATATGAATTTTAGTATATAATTGAGTTATAATTTGAAATAGGTTAATAAAGGAATTTATAAAAGGAAGTAGTTATAAAATAAATAGAAATGGAATTTATAAACGTTGTTCTATAAATTCGCAAAGACTTATTTTGATAAGTAAATTGTTATAACTTATTTATGGAGTTATATTCACGTTTTTGAATAGTGAATAATCCTTTAAAATGAAATGTATAGAAATGATGAAATTGTTAATGAAGTATATTCACGTTTTTGAATAGTGAATAATATGTTAAAGAAAATGTTTTGGACGTGATGTTTTAAATAGAATTAAAACGATCTAACGATGTTTTAAAATGTGTTGAGATTCGAAACCATAGATTTCGACATTTATTGTTGAAATAGATGTTTTCGAGAAATAGAAGGAAATGGTGGACTAGAACACTGTTGTTATAGTAAATGATTTCCGAAAGGAAATGTTTTGTTTAGTATTGGGATTTATATATCTATTTTAATTTCGAATCCCTATACTAGTGATTTTGGGTTGTCGTAACGATGTTTTATGCAACATTCGTTTTGGCCCAAATAAATATGTTTAAGAGAATGATTTCCTAAAAAAAATGAAATATATACTTAATCTCGATTTAAGTATATTGAATATTTTCCAAGTGTTGAAAATAAATGGATTGAGAATTACTTATTTAATAAGTATGGAAATGTCTTCCAATAATAAAGTGAATATTAGAGAATTTATCTTTTTGAAGATAAATTGAAATGAATAATTGAAATCGTATATGCATGGATATTTTGGAATGAAAATTGATTATATATGGAGATTTATAAAAGAAAGTGGAATTCGTTTAAAAATAAATATTGATTTATTTTTGAAGTGTGAAAATTATATATCTTGTAAAGATATTTTTGGGAAATAAATAATTTGGAAAATTATTTGGAATCTGGTGATGTTGTGCATATCCATTGATAGTTCAATAACCGACTATCAATATTTACGTTCGAAAGGTATTTGTTGTGATTTGCTTGAATTTGAATGCACACTTATTTTTAAATTATTGCGCTCGTTATTCGGATTACCCATTCCGAATAGTGATACGACGTAATGGATAGCATTGATGACCGGTGTTGAAGACCGGATATTTTTGAAAGCGAAAGGACAACTCGTCGATTGTCTTTACACCGAGTAGCTACGGTATAGAGACTCCCTATGTGATGGGAAGTCCGGACGTGATTAGAGATTATCCGGATTGCAAGGACTTCTTTGTAAGTGCCTTCGGTTCTGTTCGAGCCCGGAACAGACTTGTATGGATTGTATGTCTGACATTACAAATTGAGATATAAAGAAGATTTCTTTCAAATACATTTCTGTTAGTGGCGGAGAATTTATTCTTTTAGCTTAACACCCTTCTCTGAGACGTACGAGCTCAGAGGTTATATAGTTGAAGGTTATCAGCAATATATTCCCAATTTGGTAATGTGACATGCTGAGTGTTGCTGTGAAATGATCATTGTGTTGATCATTTGTGATGGGATCATTTGTTTGATCGTCTATCCTGGTGATCATTTCTATGATCATTTGTTGACCCAAAGCATGGCTTTTGTATAAGTATGTTTTTGTGGACGTGACTTCGTCGAGCCTCACACCCCGGAATGGTCAAAACAGGAAAGATGCGGCAAGGTTATGAGGGGTAGCGCCCTTTACGGTATGTGCATTTCCTTCTGGAAAAGGGTGGTATCATGGTATGGAGCCCAGATACTTACTCATGTTGAAAACACTTTATGATTGTGTGAATTGATTACGAGCGCTCGGTGAAAGGTCCCAAAGGACCGGGGGATGGCATATTCGGTCAGTTGTTACTCAGTTAGGGGTAACCCGACCTTGTGTTGGCAGAGATCTGTTTGGTTCTCGGGGATGTCCTTCCAGAGGCATTCTCATGTGGCAATGGGAAGTTCCTTGGCTTGATCATTCGTTGGAAATCCAAAGAAACAATACGAGACTTGTACGGTTTTAGTTGTATAACCTGCTATGGAATGTGGCGGTAACCTGCTATTGAACATAGTTAGCTATAGTAGGCATACGATAATGGTCGTATGTTGGCTAAGATTTATATCTTTATTTTCGAAATGAATTTTTCCTACACTATGCACTAGTAATAATATCAAATGTTTCTTTTTAATGCGTATCAAGCATCTTTGACTATCATAAGGAGAAATCTCCTCCGATTCTGCGTTTGCATTGTGTGTGTGTGCGGGAGGCCTTATGGTAGTCTCATTTTTAAAAGCATTGCGATTTGACTTTAAAAATATTCCTCTATTTTGATTTTTAAGATAAATAAACTATTTTGAGTTCTCACACCAGTCACATGACTGACTCGGAGTTTATTGTTTTCCTTCCTAAACTCTGGGTGCCCACCAATTTCCACACGGGCAGTCAAGAGTTAAGGTTTATCAGGATATTCTGGAGTTGCTGGATGCACGATGGATGGCATGGCGTATTACTAGTATATAGTATTTCTTTTCCGCTGTTGATGTTGTTGTTGTTGTACACTCTGATGATATGGTGTAATGAAATGAAATGTATGAAATGTAATAACGATATAGTTCTTTGTTTAAAGATTATTCATTTATTTATTATATGTTGTTCCGCTGCGAATTGTGAGATTCTGTTGTTGTTCTGTTCTTTCTGTTCCGTTCTATTTTCTATTTTCTTTCCTCTCTATTTTTCTATCTTTTCTCTCTCCTTCTCTCTCTTTCTTCTTCTTAAACCATAAAATTTCGAGTTTTCGGCCTTCGATTTCTCGGCAGTCGATAAAGTGAGTATCGATGTTGAATTTTCGAAAGTCGAAAATTTTCGGGACGTTACAATACTGAAGATAGGTAATGTGTTAAAATTGAATTAAAAGGTGATTGGTTCAATTTTTAAAATATATCGTGTGAATTGATATTTAAAAATGACCTTCCAGGGTACAGTCTCGGAATTCGACGAAATCAGTTCCATTGGACCCGTAATATTGTATTATTAACAGATTTCAAATTTCATGGTGTTTGGAGTTGTCATTTGATCGTAAGAGATATAAACACGCTGAATCTATATCGAAAATTCAGTATAATAATTGGGTCCAAAAAGCT
This sequence comes from Allium cepa, assembly GCA_030765085.1. Taxonomy (NCBI): domain Eukaryota; kingdom Viridiplantae; phylum Streptophyta; class Magnoliopsida; order Asparagales; family Amaryllidaceae; genus Allium; species Allium cepa. The sequence goes on from CM060942.1 coordinate 243,546,523, forward strand.
ACCTTCTCCATACAATCGAATTAGGACTCAAAACCTTTTCCATCGCATTCGGAATAGGGGTATAACATTATAAACATGTAGTGGCATGCCTAGATAGAAGTTCGAGATCCTGTGAAATCGAGACGGTTTAAATTTTAATTGATACACACACACACACATATATATATATTAATTTATTTGAAAAGAAAATAGCACATCAGAACTTTTCCCATTCTCTCCAACTTATTATAGCAGGTCACTGTAGCAAAGCAATTTCTACATGCTACCCATTGTCCTTAATATGCGCTGCCTCCTCGTTCGAAATCAAATCCATCTTCTTTTTATAAATCACGTATCTTCCTTCCTTTTTCCTAAGTTCAAAATCATCAGACCAGAAAAAAATGTTGGAAAAAAGTCTTCATTTCTTTTAAAAACCCTATTTTAATTTTCCCCACTTCAACATCAAAACCCTATTCCTTTCCTCTATAATTCCACCCATGGCCGAACTTTAAAAAAATAGTATAAACATCTTCTGCTCAAAAAGAATGTCATAGGCCTTTCTCTCGTTTTCCCATCGAAGTCACGAAATCGAGTTCGACTTATTAGCGGTCGACAAAGCAAAGGCGGGGTTCGCGAGCGCGCATGTGGAAAGGGAGGGGTTTGCAAAAAGCTTGGTGACAGATTTGGTAGGAGGTCGCGATAGTGAGTTGCTTAATTGGGAATATCAGGGCGACGGCGTGGTTGCGCATGCATATGGGTTCGATGGCCGAGGCGAGGTAGAGGCTCACGACGGTGATGGTGATTTGGAGGAGGGCTGTAAGTATATTATCTTTTCCTTTTTAATTTAAAGTAATAGCAGACTAAATTTTTTGATTTCAGAGAAAAACAATTATAATTTTTGTACAATCTGATTTAAAAAAAAACAATTTGTTTTAATTTAAATCAATTGACCCATAGTAAAGTAAATTTCCTTTTTGGTTATTTATAGAGAAAAATATATATAACAGTAGGTAAACTCTAAGTTTTATTTTACAAATATATATGTGTGTGTGTGCAGATTGTTTTTTATGTATGTATACTGTAAAGATAAATATATATAATATAAATATAAATTTATCTATATAAACAAACACATGTTTTATTATATATAGGGACGCAGCAAAAATATATGTATATTTGTAATATTTTGAAGAAAATAGGAATTTTTAAAGAATGTTGAAAGCATATGTAAATTAGAATTTTTGAGATCTATAAATTATGTTTATAAGTATATATATATAGGTAGTTTCAAAAGGAAATAAATATACTTATACACAATTTTAAATTACTAGTTTATTCTAAACAATGGGTTTGGCGATTAATTAATTAATTAACTTATTTGATTTGTTTTAGTTACTAAAAGGTTTTTTAAAGGAAAATTTTTAGTTTAAATTAAATTAAATTATTAGTAAATTAAATTTGTTAAATGGTAATAAATTGTGTGGTTAATTCAAATGTTAATAGATCATGAATTATTTATACAAGGTCAAAATCATGGAGAAATCAAGCTGGAATGGAAATGGGTTGCAAATAAAATAAGGGTGAGTTAATCTCACTCATTTGGATTACCATTTAAATTTAAATAGTTAAATTTAAACTATTGGATTGATTGCTTGAATTGATGTTTTATTATCAGTATGAATGTGTTATATTATATATAGTAGTATATATATATATATATATTTAGTGATTGGTTTCCCGCATTATATAGAGGATGAGACCCTATGCACCCCGCCTAATAGCGGATGACCCTTTATACCGCGATATTCCGCCTTGAAGCGGAATTGGTGTTCTATATGGTGCTAACATCTGTGGATGCAGGGAAACAGATTGGAGGGATCCAACTGGATTCCTCAAAATATTGAATTTGCTTTCATAATCTGTGATATGATTCATTAATTATCTGTGTTAGATTATTGATTTTATTGGAAATTGGAAATATTGGATGCTATGGTTTTATTGAATATATTTCGGTACATTGAGTTACAAATATATATAGATTGGATTTTTGAAGGGCAATAAAGAAAGAATTTTTAAGTAAATAATTATAGAGAATTTGGATAAATTAAAAGAATAAATTGGAAGAGGATAAAAGCTTTTTTTAATTCTAATAAATAAATTCCTAGTATGGGGAAGGAAATTTTCGAATAAATTAATTTTTAAACTTAAGTGGTATTATTTGAAGAAATAAGGGATTTATTTTTAAATTCAAGGTTTAAAATAGTTTAGGAAAGATAAAGAAGAATTTTGTAAAAAGGTATGAAATTGGTATTTTTAGCTTAAATAAGATTTTAAATCGTAATAAAAGGATGAATCTAAAATTAATGGGTTTTGAAATAAATTTGGATAAATAAAGGAATTTATTTTAAAATGGAGTAAATTTTGGAAATTGATTTGGAAATTGATTTAGTGTTTGAAACTATGTTTTAAAAGGAGGATGAGACTATGAATTTATAAACTAGGTTTATAAAGTGAAATAAGATATCGGTGGATATTTAGAAGTACAAATTCATGGTGGAATTTATAAAGGAATAGGTAATTTGTTCTAGAAATAAATAGTGGATTTTATTTTTAAAGGTTTGGGAAAGAAATTTAAGGTTCGAGACGTAAATTAAATTGGATAAATCGAGAAGGATTTATTAACTTATTAAATGGACTTTTTTGGGAATGGAAAGTGTATTTTCCTGAAAAGCCAAGTATGTTTTCAAAACAGATTTTTAAGTATAAGTTAGAGGTTTTGAAAGTGGTTTTAAAAGAATGTTTTAGAAATAAATTATTATTTAGTGTTTTAAAAAATTTAAAAGTAAATATTTATTAAGCTAATTATATAAGTAAATTATTTTAAAGGTCTAACTAGTATTATGATTTAAAAGTTAATTATTTAATATTTATACCATATAGAATAACTTTTATTTTAAAATTAGTTTTGGCTTAAGTTTTACATAAGAAATTATTACGAAATTTAATACCTAGTATTTTTAAATGAAGTGTTTTAAGTAGTTTTTGTTTTAAATATTTTAAATTATATATTTTTCGATAAAATGATTCAAATTATTTGAAAACATAAAGTATTAAGGCTTGGTGATTTTTTGTGGGAATAAAACAATTGAGTGAAAATTTATTCCGCAAGAGAAAAGTGATTTGAAACTATTTTCCAAGGGTTGAAGTGTTGGAAAAAAAATATATCTCGCAAGATATTTGGAATAAATAATTTGAAAAATTATTAAGGCCTGATGGTTGTTTGTGAATGTTATTTGATAGTTAAATAACTAACTATCAATATTGGCCAATGCGCTGATTGTTTCGAAGAGACCGGGATCGGGATTAATTTTTTGAAAACCACTTCGATCCGGTTTGAATGCTTTCGTGAGGAAGACAAGAGCTTGGAGTCGAAGATGGAGCAGTGAAGTGCAAGGCTAATCACTACTAATCCTGAGTGCGATTCCAAAATGGATGTAGTAGGATTAGTGCCTTCGGTTCCGTTCGGACTCGGAACGGACTTGTATGGATGAACGCTTTCAGAACATCGTCAGGAGGACAATGAGCATTCTAAGTGACATGTGTTCTAAAAAGGTAACACATAGCCTCGAGCCTCATCAACCGGGAATGGCTAAAGCTAGGGAGGTGCAGCAAGGCTAAGTGGCTAGCAACCAATTAGGATAAGGTCATCCTTGTCTAGATGTCCCTTTTTATTCGGCTGTGTGGGTGGTTGTTGATCCTAACAGTGGGGTGATCTTATTCGGACTATCCAATAAGGGGTAGCTTGTGTAGCTGGGGATCCTTAGTACGGTGATCTAGACCACGTACTGCGATGAGCGGTACCCCATTAGCCCTGCCATTATATAGAATCCAATCTGCAATAAGCGCATGTGCGGTTTTGATTGTGTCCAACTATTGCTGAAACGTGAGATGCAAGCACTTCAGCTAGATTCTATTTTACTTTATGTAGACACTATTATAATATCAGACGGATTTGATAAAAATGTTTTGGTTATCGTAAGGTAAAAACTCGACATGTTTATTTGTGGCGTGGTCTTACGAGATACCTTTGATTTTAAAGGGTTTTGAAAACTTTAATAATTCATTTGAGTGTGTTTTCTCACGCTGGATTTTCAAACTGACTCGAGTATTATTTTATTATAATGCTTGGGTTAGACCTAGTATTATAGATACAGGAAAGGATGCTGTGGAGCTTAGGAGATGAGCTGGATGGCGAGACGTATCACACGTAATTGATGTATTATCCAGGGTGTATGTTTTGATGCATAATCAGTTTCTGTGGGGATAAGTTAATATAACTGTCTAGTATTTTGCTATTGATGATGTTGTACTCTGATGATGTAACGTATAAAATAGATATAGTTCTTCTGTATAAAGATCAGTCATTTATCTATTATATATTATTCCGCCGCGATTGTGAGGTTCTGATGTTGTTTTCTATTTCTTCTTCTACCTCTTTCTTCTTTACCCTAATGGTTCGTATTTCCATCCACTTTGAGTTGTTCTGATGGATAATGTTATCGACTCAAAAGAGGAACGGATGTGCGGGCCGTTAGACTTGGTATCATAGCAGAAGGTTAAGCAAGAACCTTGACTCTGGTGGGGATTACTTATTAAAGATAGAGTCAATGGTACTCTAAGAATGAGTTTGAGTATATTAATAGATATGAGAGCTTATTTGCTAATGAATATTAAAAAAAATTTATATTGTGTCGACTTATCGATTGAGTGTTTATGAATACTGGTCGGTACGGTAAGTATAACCGTATCGATAGGGGTTTCTAAACTCTTAAACATGATAAACCGACACAATATTGTTTTAAAATAGGATAAATGAAATAACTTTACCCAAAAATATTTTTGTATATAAAAGAAATAATTTTTCGTAAATTATTATATTTATATATAGTTGCTTGGTTGTTGGAGAATGATAATATTAAATTATTATTATTGTTGTATGAAAATTAAAATAAGAAAATAATGGTATAACCAAAGTTAAGAATTAATTCATATAACAGAATGGAATTTGTAAATGTGAATTATAAATGTGGTTTACAATTGGAAATGAAATTCCAGAGTAATATTTGAATATGAATTGAAAGGATTTGGAATTTGAAAAAAAAAATTGATTTCCTTTGAGTTTGAAAATAATTTTCAAAGACTTCGGGAAATAATAGTAATATTATTTCGAAAATATTTTTGAATTGGATTTGAAATCTAGTGGGATTTAGATTTAAAAATATTTGAAAATGTTTTTAAAGAAGTAAAAGCACTGAACTCACTTGGGTCGCTGGAAAATAATTCCGATGATGATTCCGACATTATCGGTGTTCATTTTCAAGTTTCCAAGAGAGGAATTGCTGCCAAATTGTTTTAAATTGGAATTATTTGCAAAACTGGGTTTGGCTTTAAAGTTCAAAGGATAATTTGAGATGTAAATGAATTATGTATATATAATTGATTTCAAAAATGATTTTGAAATGTTGAGTAATGTTAAAAGACTCAGGGATCTTATTTAAAATGTTAATAGAATATAAATGGGTTTGATAACTTATGAGATTTTAAATTTGTTAGAATAGAAAGAAAAAAATTAACTAAAAAAAGAGTTAAATTAAAATAAATGTGAACGAGATAAGTTAGGTAGTGAGCCAATTAAATGAAGTAAATTTAAAGAGAGTAGTGAATGGAATTTAAATAAATTGGAAAAACTTACGGAAGTTTAATTTTTTTTAATGGAATGGAATTTAACTAAACCAAGTTAAATAAAAAGTGAATTTGAGAAAAGAGTCTAAGTTGATTTAATAAAATGGTCATTGTAATAAAATTTCATTAAGTTGAAAATAAATGTGTGAATGAACAAATTAATTTAATTTGTAACTAAATGGAAGTGAAATTGAACATTGGAATTTAATTTGAACCGTGTTATTGAGGAATCAGTTCATGTGGGGCTAAATAAAATTTATTATGTGGGTTTGAATGGTAAATGAACAAACAAGTTTAAATTATAAGTGAACGGATATCAGAATAAATGTGAATAAAGGAGAATTGATATAGCTAATAATCGATTGGGGCAAATACATAGGATATACGTCTATTATTTATTCGCATAGCAATTTGATCCAGATTCGAGCACAAAATTTCAAGATAGTATATCGATCCGAGTCGGGATTTTTCACTCGATTTTCAACGACGAACCCTGGATATGGATTTTTGATTGATTCTGAAAATTCTCTATCATGGTGTATGGCTACGCAAGAGAATGACGATTTTCGATCAAGGAACCAAATCAAAGTCCGCACTAGGAAGTCGGGTGGACGATACTACTTCAGAAGTGAAATTGTGTGATCGAGTGAGCGATCGGATTTGATATTGCGTACGGATGATATGTGTGCATCGTACGGCTTAAGTAAAGAAAATGTTGAAAATTTGGAAAAAGATGAGTAAAATAAATTTGAACTGTACTGTGAATACTATTGGTAGATAAGGTACAAGTATTTTAAGGCAAAGGATAAATGTATGTTTTTAGGTTTCAGAAGATAAATTTAATTGCCCGACAAAGAGGTATGTATTTAAATTGGCATATGAAATTTGATGGTTTTCGGATTTAGCCACTTGGCTTTTGTTTTCTTTTGAAATTTAAGAGCTCGTAGAGGAATTTTGTAGTTGTATTGATCTAGCCGCATAAAGGAAACACTAGCGAAATTTTTCGAAATTTAGGAAGTTAGAAAAATTTGATAATTTAAAATTTGGTTTTAAATTTGAATGGTTGAGTAAGTAATGGTGTTTGGAAACTATAAAAGAATTTGAGAAATTAAGTAAGGGTGATAGGGTGTCTTTAATAAAAGATTGTTTGGAAGGGTTGTTAAAATCTGTTGGTTTGAAAAATAGTAACGGGAATTGTATCATTCCTCTTAACTAGTAATTTCGGGGACAAAATTCTTTTAAGGGGGAAGGAATGTGATGACCCAGAATTTTGCATATTTGAAATTGGAATATTTAATTGATTTTAAATATTTAAAAGTTAATTTTTAACTTGAATTTCAAATATCTCTATGTATTTAGAAATTAAATTATTGAATTAAACAAATAGAAATTGGGTAAATTGTTAAATATGAAATTCTAAGCCTGTTAAAATAATTTGAAGGCTTGTAAAATTTATATTTATAATACTGAAGATAGTTAATGTTAAAATTGAATTAAAAGGTGATTGGTTCAATTTTTAAAATATATCGTTTAAAATGATATTTAAAAATAGCCTTCCAGAGCTCAGTCTCGGAACTCGACGAAACTTGTTCCATTGGATCCGTAATATTGTATTATTATCAGATTTTAAATTTCATAGTGTTTGGCATTGTCATGTGATCTTCGCTGAATCTATATCTAAAATTCAATATAATAATTGAGTCCAAAAAGCTATCTTCTCCATACCATCGAATTAGGACTCGAAACCTTTTCCATCGTGTTCAAAATAGGGGTATATATTATAAACACGTAGTGGCACGTCTCGATAGGAGTTTGAGATTTTTAGCTGTGAAATCGAGACGGTTTAAATTTATATATATATATATATATATATATATTATTTGAAAAGAAAATAGCACATCAGAACTTTTTCTATTCTCTTCAAATCACTGTAGTAGGTCACTTTAGCCATGCTACCCATTATCCTTAATTTGCGCTGCCTCCTCGATCGAAATCAAATCTATCTTCTTTTTATAAATCACCTATCTTCCTTCCTTTTTCCTGAGTTCAAAATCATCAGAGAAGAAAAAAATGTTGGAACGAAGTCTTCGTTTCTTTTCAAGACCACATTTATTTTTCCCCACTTCAACATCAAGACCCTATTCCTTTCCGCTCTAAATCCACTCATGGCCGAACTTTAAAAAAATAGTATAAACATCTTTTTCTCAAAAACAAGTCGCAAGCCTTTCTCTCTTTTTCCCCGTTGAAGTCGCGAAATCGAGTTCGATTTATTAGCGGTCGGCAAAGCAAAGGCCGGGTTCGCGAGCACACGAGCGAAAACGGATGGGTCTGCAAAATGCTTGGTGGCAGATCTGGTAGGAGGCCATGACCGTGAGGCGCTTGTTTGGGAATATCAGGGCGGCGGCGTGGTTGTGTGTGCATATAGGTTCAATGGCCGAGGCGAGGTGGAGCCTCGCGACGGTGATGGTGATTTGGTGGAAGGCTGTAAGTATATTATCTTTGCCTTTTTAATTTAAAGTATTATTAGGCTAAATTTTTTGATTTCAGAGAAAAAAAGTATAATTTTTATACAATCTGATTTAAAAAACAATTTGTTTTAATTTAAATTAATAGACTCATAGTAAAGTAAATTTCCATTTTTGTTATTTATAGAGAAAAATATATATATAACAGTAAGGTAAACTCTGAGTTTTATTTATGTGTGCAGATTGTTTATATGTATGTATACAGTAAAGAGAAATATATATATAATATAAATATAAATTTATCTATATAAAGAAACACATATTTTATCATATATAGGGATGCTGTAAAAATATATGTATATTTGTAAGATTTTTAAGAAAATAAGAATTTTTAAAGAATGTTGAAAATATATGTAAACTAGAATTTTTGAGATCTATAAATTATTTTTATAAGTGTATATATATATAGGTAGTTTCAAAAGGAAATAAATATACTTATAGACATTTTTAAATTACTAGTTTATTTTAAATAATGGGTTTGGTGATTAATTAGTTAAATTAACTTATTTGATTTATTTTAGTTACTAAAAGATTTTTTAAAGGGAAATTTTTAGTTTAAATTAAATTATTGGTAAATTAAAATTTTTAAATGGCAATAAATTGTGTGGTTAATTCAAATGTTAGTGAATTGTGAATTATTTATACAAGGTCAAAATCATGGAGAAATCAAGCCGGAATGGAAATGGGTTGCAAATAAAATAAAGGTGAGTTAATCTCATTCATTTGTATTAACATTTAAATTTAAATAGTTAAATTTAAATTATTGGATTGATTGCTTGAATTGATGTTTTATTGTCAGCATGGATGTGTTATATTATATATAGTAGAGTGTGTGTGTGTGTGTTTATATATTGGAGTGATTGATTTTCCGCATTATATAGCGGATGAGACCATATGCGCCGCGCATAATAGCGGATGACCCTTTATACCGCGATATTACGCCTTGAAGCGGAATCGGTATTGTATATTGTGCTAACATCTGTGGATGCAGGGAAACAGGTTGGAGGGATCCAATTGGATTCCTCAAAATATTGAATTTGCTTTCATAATCTATGATATGATTCATTAATTATCTGTGTTAGATTATTGATTTTATTGAAAATTGGAAATATTGGATGATATGGTTTGATTGAATATATTTGGGTATATTGAGTTATCAAGTATATATAGATTGGATTTTTGAAGGGAAATAAAGAGAGAATTTTCAAGTAAATAATTATAGAGAATTTGGATAAATTAAAAGAATAAATTAGAAAAGAATAAAAGCTGATTTTTTCTAGTTCTAATAAATAAATTCCGAGTATGGGGAAGGAGATTTTTGAATAAATGGAATAAATGAATTATTAAACTTAAGTGATATTATTTAAAGAAATAAATGACTTATTTTTAAATTCAATGTAACAACCCGGTATTTCGTACTGATTAATTATCGTCTTTGGACGACTACTTTTCCTAGCCAATTTCCAATTGAAGTTTTTTTAAATTAAAATTTAAATTCTTTTATAAATTGTTAAAAATATTGATGGGCTTTGAAATTAAATAGTGGCCCATACTTTTAATTGTGCGCCGATGGTTATCAAGACATAATAACCGGCCCCCTTTCCTTTTATTCATTCTCATTCGTGACTTAAAACAAACCAAAAGAAAATTAATGGCGGCCTCTCTCTCTCTCGTTTGTCCAAAATTAGGGCATCGTTGGGATCAAGGATAATGGCTGCTAACTTCGTTCGTTTCCTCGATTGCTTCGACCTCATTTCGAATGCTTCATTTCGTCGACAAGGGGAGTAATTATATTTACTCACGTCTAATTTATTCCTTATAAAGCGTTTCTGCAATTCGACGTTGATTCGATATTATTTTATCTTGGCCATTTGTATTCGCTCGATGTTGGTAATCGATGTTGTTATGTGAATTTCTTTTGTGCTTATGTCGTTCGACTACGATGTTTCTGATGATTTACGACTTGTTTATAATTTCGCTGCTTGATGGTCACGGCTTTGAATTCTTTTGGCTTTGAGATGAAAAATTGATTTGTTCTTCCACGACTTCGACTTGATTTATGTATTATAGTAACCTGGACTTGAGCATCTAATACCATTGGGTATTTTCATTTGATTTTGTTCCTGCCTCTGGTTCCAGTTGGTTTATTTGAATGGGAGATCATTTGATAGTTGCCTTGAGCACAGTTCATGCCTTTACTTCAGTAGCATGCCTTTACTTTGGTCATTTGACTTCATTTGGACTATGATGACTTTGTAGTTGTTTACATTTACATGTTTGTTTCGATCGTCGCTTCATGTTACTGCAGCTTCATTGTAGCTGTTGGGACCATTTGTAGCAATATGGATTTTTGTAGCCTGCTGCTTCGGTTTTTCACTGTAGCATACTGTGGCATTGTTTTATATATATATATATATATATATATATATATATGCATTAGTGTATGTATATATGTGACTGTTTGTCACCCTGTTTCATGGTTCTCTGATCATTGAAGTGTTGCATTGTTTTGGTTGTATAAGTTGGCTTTGGCATCACTCTTTTTCACTGTCATGTTTGCATTTGAGCTTCTTTTGATTTTGCACAGCTTCATCATGTCACTTGATCTATTTCATTTGAGTTGTATTTAGCTCGGTGGTTGTCACTGCATTCATATTGGTTTAGATGTGCACTTGCTTGGGTTTTACTGAGCTTTGGCATTTGTTTGTTCATTTGGTTTTGTACTGATATGCTTCACTGGTACATGTGCATTGCTCACTTCTCTGATCTTGTTTGTTGGTGCACTTGGTTGCCTTTGTGATCTTGTGGTGGCTGTAGTTTTGTTGCAGTCTCACCCTTGTTTCCTAGTGGTGATTGCAGTGTCATACTACCAGGATTGAGTTCATTACATGCAGTCTTCATTTGTTAATGCACTGTATAAATACACATGCCAATTTATTTCTGCTTTGATCTGGGTCACTGGATAGCATGGGTGCAGACATTGTTGTTTCACTAGTTGTTGTCCTATTGCGTTATAACCTTGCCTTAACTTGAATTGGTCTGATTGCTTCCATATCATGGCTGGTTTGAGTTTTGATGTCACAACATGTATGCATACCTGCGTATATACATGTTTGCTACATTTGAGTTGCTGTTTCGATTTGCAGTTTGATTGTGTGATGTTGCATCACTTGATGTTGCCTCTGGTTGCTATCTTGATTCATTCCTGTGTATCAGTGATGCTTATGTCTTTTGAACACTTGAGTTTCACTGTGCATAGTGCATATCACTTTTACCACTTAAGTCATTCAGTTTGAATTTATATCTCATGAATGCTTGCTGCCTTGACCTGTTGCACTATAACTACTGAGGCAGTGGCATTGATATTTGAATCTTCATTGATTTTGGTCCGTTGATATTTTGTGTACATCATCACTATAGTGGCAGGGCAATGCACGCAAGCGTGAACTGCAGCTACACGAAGTTGAGTTTTTGGGTACGTCATCACGGTAGTGGCAAGGCAGTGCACACAAGCGTGAACTGCAGCCACACGGTATTGATTTTATGATATTCTATTTTGTTTTGATTTATTTATCTTTTGCATATTCCATATGCTGTAGTGGCGAGGCAGTGCACGCGTGCGTGTACTGTAGCCCTACTCAAATTAATATTTTAATTGATATTTCAATGGTTTGAACTGTTTTGTTTATTCAATTCAATATTCTGAATTGCATTCTTATTTTGTTGAATTTGCTGATTTGTTGTTTAACACTGCTATGTGTTATATTTATCGCTATCAGATTTCTTTATTTAAGGATCGGATAGACGTAATTTATTTTGACTATCGTCTAATTGTTATTTACTTATTATTGCTTCTGAGCACTAATAACTGAGTTTGAATTAGACTGATCCGTGTATTATTTTCTTTTGAATTTAATACTCGGGTCAGACCCGAGTTATTTCAGGTTGTAGATATCTTTCTTTGGGTAGCTGTTTGAGCTATGAAGACTTTTCATATCTTTTGGAGTTGTCGTGTCATAGTATAGATTGATGTGTATTCATGTATATTAGTCGATAATGTACTTGTATATATAGCTTCCAGAGTCGACCGTTGTTGTTGTATCATATGTTCTATGTCAAATGTATTGTAACTGAAATCAATTATATGTATATGAGACTTTTCTGTATTATCTGTGTTATTATTATATTTACTGTCCTAAACTATTATGAATCATCGTAGTTCGTTTTATACTGAATTGGGGTATGTCGATGGGAGTAGTTAAAACAGAGATGAAAAATGAAAGAATATATATATATGCCACTCCTATCGAGATAACCAATACTAGTGTAAGGCCTAACTACGTATGGCCGCTCCTCAACAGCCTTATTCTCCGTGCTAGTTGACATCACTACACCGTAGTGTTCTTGGCTAGCGTGGGTATAGAGGTGGGGCGTCACAGCTTGGTATCAAAGCCTGGGGTTTAGGACAAATATAAAACATAACTTAGATAGTACATGTGTTACAACTATTTGTCGATGTTTTATCCCTCATCTTTGTATATGATTATCTTTGATTGTTAGGTATGAATTCCTAACGTTTATTCATGTGCATTTGATTTTGATTTCCTGAAAGTATTTTGGCTTCAGCCTCCGTTTGCTTTGCGAACTCAAGTTGAGTTTTTGATGATGAGGATTTCGTTCTTGTGTTTTCGGCTTTGAATTTATTTAGCCGATGTTGATTTTGTTCGAATCTCAGTGATTTTGAACTTGATATTTTGAGTTTTCCTCGGCTAGATTTCCATTCGACTTCGATAACTTCTATTTCTGGAATTTTTGAGTATTTCTAGTTTGATGGATTTAGAATCGAATTCTTTGGATTTCATTCACGTCTTCGAATGTGAATTTTAGTGAATTGATTTGGTTTCCAAATTTAGTCGATTCGTGTTATTTCCCCGATTTGTCGCTATCATTTATTAGCAACTTTGATGACATTTTCTTCGGGAGTTTTGTGAACATACTTTTTGATGGATACGGTATCAATTACTTTGGATTCCATTCACGTCTTTGTACGTGAATTCTTGTGAATTGATTGTTTCTACAATCATTTTTGTGATTTGTCACTTTAAAAATATAAAGGTTTTCTATACTAGTAGTAAATATCAAAACCCTTTTCTCTAGACGATTTCAAAACTATTTTATTACAAAGCTCTTTTCCTAAACCGTTTTTCAATCTACTAGTATATACAAACCTTTACCTCACTCGTGTGAGAAATCTAATTAAACGACTTAGTAAAACGAGTGGTATGAAACGCTTGCGTTTACTTCGCCGGTTAATTCTTGGACTTATTCGATTGAATCTTTTGTGACAATTTTCTAGTGAAGATCTACAGTTTGTTCGTAAATATTTGAGTTAAGCAAGTGGTTATGGGACATGAAGCTAAACTTTTAGATTTACTAGCTTAATGTGATTGACACTTCTTGATGATCATGACGACAATTTTTGTGATTTAGACTAGCAATTGTGCGATGTCTCTTTGTCTGCGAGGGAGACTAGACTCCGCTATTGTGATGTTTCGCCATCGCATTTGTGTGATGTTTCGCCATTACATATTTGGGGTAGCGCCCCACGGTCTTCGGGCCATTCGTGTGCCAAATTTAATGGCTTGCAACCATGAGATAGCGTCTCGCTTTGTGTTACACGTGTTGGTGAGTTTTCATGCTCACGTGTAGGTGACTTTTCATGCTCCCATTCTCGCTTTGTGTTACACGTGTTGGTGAGTTTTCATGCTCATGTGTAGGTGAGTTTGCATGCTCCCGTTCTCGCTTTGCGTTACACGTGTTGGTGAGTTTTCATGCTCACGTGTAGGTGAGTTTTCATACTCCTATTTGAGTTTTCATACTCTCATTTTGTGATTCCATTCGCACATATCTTTTTTCTTTCTGGTTAGGCTAGACACCACTTGTGTGATTCCATTCACACATACCTTTTTGCTTTTTGGTTAGCCTAGACACCATTTGTGTGATTCCACTCACACATACCTTTTTGTTTGCGAGGTTAGGCTAGACACCATTTGTGTGATTGCATTCACACATACCTTTTTGCTTTTTGGTTAGCCTAGACCTCATCTGGGTGATTCTGACTCATCCATATGGGGTAGCTCCCCATGGTCTTCGGACCGTCATGTGATAGGCCTCTTTCCCTCTTTGTGTTTTTTGGATTTCTTGTGTAGATTTCTAGAATTTGTGTTTTTTGGATTTCTTGTGTAGATCTCTGGAATTTATGTTTTCTGGATTTCTTGTGTAGGTTTCTAGAATTTGTGTTTTCTGGATTTCTTGTGATGATTTCTAGAATTTGTGCTTCACCAATTTTCGTGATTTCTATTGATAAGTTTTATCAAATTTTGTGCATTGGTGAATTCGTGTGTCATTGACTTGTTATGAATACAAGTTTGGGGTATGATATCCCTTTTCTATCTTTGAGAAGATTCTTGTGACATTTTTGATGAATGAAAATTCATTGGTATTATCTTTTGATGCCAGTTATTTTGATGAAATTTTGACGTATTAACTTCAGTAACCGTCAATTTTAAAATGGATTTTCAAGCGGTTATCCCGCAATGCTGATTTTGTTGTCCGTTTTTACGGTATTTTGAGAAGTGCAATTTCCTTGTCGGAATTGCTACTGATGTTGCTGTTTTAATCACGTGTTTTAAAAGTTTGTTATTTTTCAAAATTGTTTCAAAATATAAATTAAAATTGTTTTCAAATTTTTTTTCAGTTTACGCTTTCAAAAGAATGAGGAAGCGATTTAAACGTTTCAGAAAAATCGAGGACTATGACCCCTTTCTTTTACTGATTCGCTTAATTCCGGACTTGTCCGTTTGAGAATGTGAAATGTTATTTATTTAAAATGCACAATTTTGCACTTTCAAGGAAACGATGAAGTGAATTAAACGATTTAGTAAAACTCGTGGTTATGGGACATGTGCGTTTGCTATATCAGTTAATTCCGGACTCGTTAATTGAAATATATGTGATTTCTGATTATTGTTTTTGATAATCAGATATTTATTGTTTCTAATTATCGTTTTTGATAATTAGATATTTGAGATTTGATTATCGTTTTTGATAATCAAATATTTGTTGTTTCTAATTATCATTTGTGATAATTAGATATTTGAGATTTAATTATCGTTTGTGATAATTAAATATTTACGATTTAAAATTTGATTATCAGTTGTGATAATTAAATATTCGTTGATTTGTGATTTCTGATTATCGTTTTTGATAATCAGATATTTGTTGTTTCTGATTATCGCTTGTGATAATTAGATATTTGAGATTTGATTATCCTTGTTGATAATCGAATATTTGTTGATTTGATTATCGTTTTTGATAATCAAATATTTGTGATTTGAGATTTCTGAATTATCTATTGATAATTAAATTTTGTAGAGAATTTTTGAATTTCTTATGAAATTAAAAGATTTCTTTGGTGTTTATATTGTACTACGCCGGTGTACTGACTCAATTTTCTGCTATTCATGACGTTTTCCACGTCTTCCAATTAGGGAATGCCTTAGGGATTTCGATTTTTACTCTTGAGCCCGGTATTATTGAAGAGAGTGAAGTTTCAGCAGATTTGACTTTGAGCAACATTCTATTCACATCAATTCTTCGGGGGTTCAGCACCTTCGAAATAAAGATGTTTTTCTCGTGAGAGTTCAGTGGTTCTCAAATTCTAGGGATTTCTCTTAGGAATCCAGAGAATTCATCGAGCAAACACGTTCAGGCTTTCTCTTTCATGCTCTATATGGTGAACTTCCTATTTCAAATTTCTTCATCTTGTGATGTCATGCTTTTATGGTTGTTACCTTTTGTCCCTTTATTCCTTATGATTGCGAGGATGCAATTTCTTTAAGGAGGGGAGTCTGTAACAACCCGATATTTCGTACCGATTAATTATCGTCTTTAGGAGATTACTTTTCCTAGCCAATTGCCAATTGAAGTTTTTTTAAAATTTAAATTTAAATTCTTTTATAAATTGTTAAAAAGATTGATGGGCTTTGAAATTAAATTGTGGCCCATACTTTTAATTGTGCGCCGATGGTTATTAAAACATAATAACCGGCCCCCTTTCCTTTTATTTATTCTCGTTCGTGACCTAAAACAAACCGAAAGAAAATTAATGGCGGCCTCTCTCTCTCTCGTTTGTCCAAAATTAGGGCATCGTTGGGATCAAGGATAATGGCTGCTAACTTCGTTCGTTTCCTCGATTGCTTAGGCCTCGTTTCGAATGCTTCAATTCGTCGACAAGGTGAGTAATTATATTTACTCACATCTAATTCATTCCTTATAAAGTGTTTCTGCAATTCGACGTTGATTCGATATTGTTTTATCTTGGCCATTTGTATTCGCTCGATGTTGGTAATCGATGTTGTTATGTGAATTTCTTTTGTGCTTATGTCGTTCGACTTCGATGTTGTTGATGATTTATGACTTGTTTATAATCGTATATAATTTCGCTGCTTGATGGTCACGGCTTTGAATTCTTTTGGCTTTGAGATGAAAAATTGATTTGTTCTTCCACGACTTCGACTTGATTTATGTATTATAGTAACCTGGACTTGAGCATCTAATACCATTGGGTATTTTCATTTGATTTTGTTTCTGCCTCTGGTTCCAGTTGGTTTATTTGAATGGGAGATCATTTGATAGTTGCCTTGAGCACAGTTCATGCCTTTACTTCAGTAGCATGCCTTTACTTTGGTCATTTGACTTCGTTTGGACTATGATGACTTTGTAGTTGTTTGCATTTACATGTTTGTGTCGATCGTTGCTTCATGTTACTGCAGCTTCATTGTAGCTGTTGGTACCATTTGTAGCAATATGGATTTTTGTAGCCTGCTGCTTATATATATATATATATATATATATATATATATATATATATATATATATGCATTAGTGTATGTATATATGTGACTGTTTGTCACCCTGTTTCATGGTTCTCTGATCATTGAAGCGTTGCATTGTTTTGGTTGTATAAGTTGGCTTTGGCATCACTCTTTTTCACTGTCACGTTTGCATTTGAGCTTCTTTTGATTTTGCGCAGCTTCATCATGTCACTTGATCTGTTTCATTTGAGTTATATTTAGCTCGGTGGTTGTCACTGCATTCATATTGGTTTAGATGTGCACTTGCTTGGGTTTTACTGAGCTTTGGCATTTGTTTGTTCATTTGGTTTTGTACTGATATGCTTCACTGGTACATGTGCATTGCTCACTTCTCTGATCTTGTTTGTTGGTGCACTTGGTTGCCTTTGTGATCTTGTGGTGGCTGTAGTTTTGTTGCAGTCTCACCCTTGTTTCCTAGTGGTGATTGCAGTGTCATACTACCAGGATTGAGTTCATTACATGCAGTCTTCATTTGTTAATGCACTGTATAAATACACATGCCAATTTATTTCTGCTTTGATCTGGGTCACTGGATAGCATGGGTGCAGACATTGTTGTTTCACTAGTTGTTGTCCTGTTGCGTTATAACCTTGCCTTAACTTGAATTGGTCTGATTGCTTCCATATCATGGCTGGTTTGAGTTTTGATGTCACTACATGTATGCATACCTGCGTATATACATGTTTACTACATTTGAGTTGCTGTTTCGATTTGCAGTTTGATTGTGTGATGTTGCATCACTTGATGTTGCCTCTGGTTGCTGTCTTGATTCATTCCTGTGTATCAGTGATGCTTATGTCTTTTGAACACTTGAATTTCACTGTGCATAGTGCATATCACTTTTACCATTTAAGTCATTCAGTTTGAATTTATATCTCATGAATGCTTGCTGCCTTGACCTGTTGCACTATAACTATTGAGGCAGTGACATTGATATTTGAATCTTCATTGATTTTGGTCCGTTGATATTTTGTGTACATCATCACTATAGTGGCAGGGCAGTGCACGCAAGCGTGAACTGTAGCCACACAGAGTTGAGTTTTTGGGTACATCATCACGGTAGTGGCAAGGCAGTGCACGCAAGCGTGAACTGCAGCTACACGGTATTGATTTTATGATATTCTATTTTGTTTTGATTTATTTATCTTTTGCATATTCCATATGCTGTAGTGGCGAGGCAGTGCACGCATGCGTGTACTGCAGCCCTACTCAAATTAATATTTTAATTGATATTTCAATGGTTTGAACTGTTTTGTTTATTCAATTCAATATTCTGAATTGCATTCTGATTTGGTTGAATTTGCTGATTTGTTGTTTAACACTGCTACGTGTTATATTTATCGCTATCCGATTTCTTTATTTAAGGATCGGATAGACGTAATTTATTTTGACTACCGTCTAATTATTATTTACTTATTATTGCTTCTGAGCACTAATAACTGAGTTTGAATTAGACTGACCCGTGTATTATTTTCTTTTGAATTTAATACTCGGGTCAGACCCGAGTTATTTCAGGTTGTAGATATCTTGCTTTGGGTAGCTGTTTGAGCTATGAAGACTTTTCATATATTTTGGAGTTGTCGTGTCATAGTATAGGTTGATGTGTATTCATGTATATTAGTCGATAATGTACTTGTATATATAACTTCCAGAGTCGACCGTTGTTGTATCATATGTTCTATGTCAAATGTATTGTAACTGACATCAATTATATATATATGAGACTTTTCTGTATTATCTGTGTTATTATTATATTTACTGTCCTAAACTATTATGAATCATCGTAGTTCGTTTTATACTGAATTGGGGTATGTCGATGGGAGTAGTTAAAACAGAGATGAAAAATGAAAGAATATATATATATATACCACTCCAATCGAGATAAGCAATACTAGTGTAAGGCCTAACTACGTATGGCCGCTCCTCAACAGTCTTATTCTCTGTGCTAGTTGACAGCATTACACCGTAGTGTTCTTGGCTTGCGTGGGTATAGAGGTGGGGCGTCACATTCAAGGTTTAAAGTAGTTTGGAAAAGATAGAGAAGAATTTTTGGAAAAAGTATGAAATTGGTATTTTCAGTTTAAATAAGATTTTAAATCGCAATAAAAGGATGAATCTGAAATTAATGGGATTTGAAATAAATTTGAATATGTAAAGGAATTTATTTTAAAATGTAGTAAATTTTGAAAATCAATTTGGAAATTGACTTAGTGTTTGAAACTATATTTTAAAAAGAGGACGAGACTATGGAATTTGTAAGCTGGTTTTATAAAGCGAAATATCTGTGGATATTTGGAAGTATAAATTCACGGTGTAATTTATAAAGGAATGGGTAATTTGTTCCAAAAATAAATAGTAGATTTTATTTTTAAAGGTTTGGTAAAGAAATTTATGGGTTTGAAACGTAAATAAATTGGATAAATCAAGAAGGATTTATTACCCGATTAAATGGACTATTTTGGGAATGGAAAGTGTATTTTCCTGAAAAGCCAAGTATGTTTTCAAAATAGATTTTTAAGTATAAGTTAGAGGTTGAAAGTGATTTTAAAATAATGTTTTAGAAAGAAATTATTATTAGTTTTTAAAAATTTTGAAAAGTAAATGTTTATTAAGTTAATTATATAAGTAAATTATTTTAAAGGTTTAGCTAGCATTATGATTTGAAAGATAATTATTTAATATTTATACCTTAAAGAAAAACTTTTATTTTAAAATTAGTTTTCGCTTAAGTTGTTCATAAGAAATTATTAAGAAATTTCATAATTCGTATTTTTAAATGAAGTGCTTTAAGTAGTTTTTATTTTAAATATTTTAAGTATATGTTTTTTGATAAAGTGATTTAAATTATTTAAAAATATAAAGTATTAAGGCTTGGTGATTTTCAGTGGAAATAAAACAATTTAGTGGAAATTTATTCCGTGAGAGAAATGTGATTTGAAACTATTTTCAAAGGGTTGAAGTGTAGAAAAAAATACCTTGCGAAGATATGAATAAATAATTTGGAAAATTATTAAGGCCTGATGGTTGTTTGTGGATGTTATTTGATAGTTAAATAACTGACTATCAATATTGGCCAATGCGCTGATTGTTTCGAAGAGACCGGGATCGGGATTAATTTCTCGAGAACCACTTCGATCCGGTTTGAACGTTTTTGTGAGGAAGACAAGAGTTTGGAGTAGAAGATGGTGCAATGAAGTGCAAGGGCCAATCGCTAGTAATCCCGAGGGTGATTCCAAAATGGATGTAATAGGAGTAGTGCCTTAGGTTCCGTTCGGACCCGTAACGGACTTGTATGGATGAATGTCTTCAGAACACGTCAGGAGGACGATGAGCATTTTAAGTGACATGTGTTCTAAAAAGGTAATGCATAGCCTCGAGCCTCATCAACAGGGAATGGCTAAACAAGAGAGGTGCAGCAAGGCTAAGTGGCTAGCAAACAACTAAGGAACGGTCATCCCTGCCTAGACGTAACTTTTTATCCGGCTGTGTGGGTGGTTGTTGATCCCAACTGCAGGGTGATCTTATTCGGACTATTCATTAAGGGGTAGCTCCGGTCTTGTGTAGCAGGGGATCAGTGGGGATCCTCGGTACGGTGATCTAGACCAAATATTGTGACAGACGGTACCCCAGTTTCCCTGCCATTGTATGGAATCAAATCTCCAATAAGCACCTGTACAGTTTTGATCGTGTCCAACTATTGCTGAAATGAGAGATGCAAGCATTTTAGATAGATTCTATGTTAGTTTCTATAGACACTATTATAATATCAGACGGATTTGATAAACATGTTTTGGTTATCGTACGGTAAAAACCCGACATGTTTATTTGTGGCGTGGTCTTAGGAGGTACCTTTGATTTCAAAGGGTTTGAAAACTTTAATAATCCAATTGAGTGTGTTTTCTCATGCTGGTTTTCCAAACTGACTCGGGTATTTAGATGCAGGAAAGGATGTTGTGGAGCTCAGGAGATGAGTTGGATGGCGAGGTGTATCACACGTATTCGATGTATTACCCGATGTGTATGTTTTGATGCATAATCAATTTTTGTGGGGATAAGTTAACCTAACTGTCCAGTATATTGTTACTGATGATGTTGTACTCTAATGATGTAATGTATTAAACAGATATAGTTCTTTTGTATAAAGATCAGTCATTTATTAAATATTGTTTCACTGTGATTGTGTGATTCTGATGTTGTTTTCTATTTCTTCTTCTACCTCTTTCATCTTTACCCTAATGGCTCGTATAACCATCCACTTTGAGTTGTTCTGATGGAGAATATTGTCGACTCAAAAGGGGTATAGATGTGCGGGCTGTTACATAAGATAAGTAATAGAGTCTGGATTTATGTTAAAACTTTGTAATAGCACTTAAATCTTTATTTGGATTTTAATTGTGGAATGAAATCCACCTTCTCGCTTTTAATAGTGGGTTGGAACCCACGACCTTCTCTGTGGAATGGAATCCACGAAATTTTCAAAATGTATTATTCTTAGATTTTTTTCAAAACTATCTTTCTAAAGAGATATCTCTCTCGGTTTAAATATTTTAGCCTTAATTCAAAAACTATTTTTAATCATATTAATTTCCAAATCATTTCTTATTATTAAACTATCTCCTGATTTTAATGTTTTAGCTTTAATCTTAAAATATTCATATATTACTTTTATATTGAGTAAGATCACTTTCCAAACGTTTTTATAATCATAAACTATATTCAACGTAGTTTACGAAGTTCTAAGATAGTTTTGACAAACTTTAGGAAGAAAATGTCTTGTAAAACGAAAATCAATTTTCAAAATATACTAGGGGATGCCAACATGCCCCTACCCCCCATGTCGACATGGTAGCTGTAGAATTTAAAATTCAAATTTTCAAAAGAAGTGTCTATTCGTCATAACCTTTCACGAATGGACATGACCGTTATTCTCCTATATATACAAGTAGTTTTCAATGGATTTGTACACAAGTTTTCTTTGTTTTCTCTCATCTTTCTCTTCCATTCTTATTTTCAAACATTCTTAATAAGACTGCCGAAATCCTAAGTGAATCAAACTCGATCATCTCTAGTTTGATTCTCTGCCACTCTCTCTCAAAGATCTAGGTGCTATTCAGAGTTATAGGATCATTTGTTATCAAAGATCGAAAGTTCGAAGTGTATCGAGTCTCTTTCTATCAAAGTGTGATTGGAAATAGTGCGATTATGGCCCGTAAATCGATTGGGTGTGATTGTGGCCCGATAATTAAATAATCTTGTAGACTGGTTAAATCAAGAGAGATTGTCGTGGACTCGAAGACAGGACGGTGTATCTCGTGGCCTTAAAGTCAAGGTTGTAACATCGACATTATATTTGAAAAGAAATCTGCATAAGAAATTGTGTGAGACTAGATGTAGGGTAACTCCAAACAAGTATAAAATTCCGCTGTGTTCTTTCCTTATTTACTATTTGCATCTATGTCTAGTTCTGTGATTGTCTCTGTGTTTGTGAATTGCATCTATTTGGGTTTAATTTGAAAAAATTTCAAAAAGATTCGTAAAATTAATTAAACACTATTCACCTCCTCCTCTAGCGTTGATTCTACCTTAAGATATGTAATCCGCATTTCCTACACATATATGTATTGTTAATGAATCCTTAAAATTAATAAATCAACTAAACCAAATTAATTAAAATCAATTTAATATTTATTTCCAAAACTGTAGTAAATTAATTTAGTATAAAAAATCTGATAACAGATCTTAATCAACAAATCTATATATAATTTATATGTATATGTTAAAAAAAATTCTTAAAACATTTTAACAACTTTCAAAATTATTTTAACACACACATCATATATATACGTACACATTTTTGTTTATGTATGAATCTTAAAGTAGAAAACAAAATTGGAATCAATGTAAACTATTGTTAACAATTAAATAAAATAAAGTTAATTAGAATAACAAGTTAATTCCCATATCTATATTTAGATCAAAATCAGTGGAAATTAACATAGAAAATCATGAATGGTCAAATGAAAACCAATTCTAATGATAACAAGTTATACTATTTAAAGATCTGTATTTGTATACATATAAGGGATAACAAACACATATATAAAATGTTCAAAATGAATTAACTTCTAGATCTATAATACCATGAATAAATAAATAAGTAATGGAATTTACCTTGTTGACATTGCCTACGATTCGTACTTTGAATGATAAATGGATCTAGATCTAATTGAATCACTTTCAGTAATTGCAATAATCAGAAGCACCAATTTGTATTTATTTTATTCGATTTGATATGATTTTGTTTTGGGAATTTTCTGTGGCTTGGAAGCTATAAAATTTCGGCTAAGAAGCTAGAAAATTGAAGATGGAGGCTAGAGTTTAAAAGGAGAGCGATTAAGAGAGGCTTGTGAATGGAAAATAACATATTTATAGAGGGATCCTTCTTTAGCCTCCTTCCTTCATTTTCTAGATCCAACCATTGGATTTTAAGCCTCTTTTTCTTATGCCTTCTATGAATAAGGTTATATGGGCCTCATAATATTCCCAAACTCATTTAGTAATTAATCGATAAAAATCTAATTTCAATATTTTTGCAATATCATATATCGATACGTACATATATAACGTTTATATATATACTCTATTAAATACTAATGGATTCAAACAAATCAAATAAATAAAGAAAGAAAATTTTAATAATTAGTATTTCATAAATATAAATTAATTTATAATGGTTATTAATTAATCAAATCATGTGGTTTTCGAAGCATTCATTATTATAGTTGTGCGACTCGAAGGTGCAAATTAAGTCAGCGATTAATATCGTACTATTTGAATATTAATGTTCAGACGTCACTTAATATGAATATACTTGTGATAAGTATATGGTTATATTTTCTAAGTATCAAAAATATAGTGGTTTGTGAATCCAATTGAGAGAAGTATATGGAAGTGATTTCCATGTATTTGAAATGTGATTTTAAATTAATGAAAGATTAAGAGGCTTAGTGATTCCCATGGGAAATATAGTCTTTGTTTAGAATGTTTGTTTATTTTATAGTTAAATAACCAACTATAAATTCTTGGCCTAAATATGTAATCCTGCTTAATTTTGATGGTAGAGAAATATTCCCTACTTAACACCGAAGGATTTTAACTTTGGAATTTTCTTGGGGAAACATGGAAATTATATTGTATAGTTACCATCGGTGGTTCTATACTGTATGTATAAACTCGTTTCATTCTTCTAGGACAAATGACGAGGAGATCCGTCCACATAAACGGTTAGGGGTGATCTTTGCTCTTTTGTGTTGTCTGATTATTTCCTAAAGAACCGATATTGAGCATTCCTTGTGGAGCATCCGAGAAACAAAAGAGTGTACTCGTAAGAGATGACTCAAACCCGCAACCACTCTGAAATCCATATACGATTTTATGGAGGAGTTTCGTGATATATTGGATGTTGGGATCCAGGTGTGATTCCGAGATCTATTAGGGAAAGAGAATTCGAGTGTGATTCCAAGAGCTAATTGAGATGTAAGAATCTATGTGTGATTCTGAGACCCGTCGGGGTATTGGAATCCATGTGGGATTTCGTGATTTGTTTGGTGGCGGTGCATAAGCTGGAATGCCGGATGTAGCCTCAACAGTAAGGAATGACCAAAATCAAAGATATGAGGCATGACCAATGTAACGACCCAGAATTTTAGTTATCTGGAATTGGAATAGTTAATTGATTTTAAACATTTAAAAGTTAATTTTATAAAATTAATAATTTGAATTTCAAATATAATGATTTATTGGATAATTTAATTATTGAATTAAATAATTGAAAATTGTTTAAAATATTAAATCTTGGGTTTTAAGCTTGATAAAAATAATTTAAAGGCTTATTTAATTTCTATTAATAAGAAGCAAGATAATAAAAAAATTAAATTGGATTTATAAGCGATTTACTCGATTTTAAAAATATCTCATTTAAATTGACAAGTGAAAATAACCTTCTGGAGCATAGTCTCGGAATTCGATGAAACTAGTTCCATTGGATCCACAATGGTGTGATAATATCGGATTTGAATTTCGTAGCGTTTGGAGTTATCGTTTGGTCGTACGAGATAAAAACGCATTGAAATTTATATCGAAAATTTAATATAATAATTGGATTCAAAAAGCTATCTTCTCCATATGATCAAATTAGTACTCGAAACTTGTCTCATTGCATTCGGAATAGGGCTATAACATTAGGGACGTTATGTATAATTTTTCAAACTTCTTTTCAGCCGTAATTTTTAGTTAAACTTTATCATACCCTATATCACAAGCCTACGTTATCTTTTAAAAGAAGCTTCCCTCTTCACTTTTAAAAAGCACACCTGAAAGAAAAAAAATGAAGCTTTTAAAAATCAAAATCTCATGTTTTACCTGACGGAAAAAAACAAAACTTGCTTTAAAATTCCTATTTTGCCTAAAGCTTCGATCTGGTATGATTTGTGGAATGTGCGGCCATTTTTTTGTGTTAACTATAAAGGGGAGCAGCTAGGGTTTTGGTTATAGGGTGTTGTAGTCGATGATTGGTGGATCTGAGATCATATTCGTGTTCATTGTGGTAATTAGCAACTATGACCGAAGATTCGTGTTGTCTGATCAACTATTGCTATGCACATCGCTACAGTGGTTTCACGATGGAGCAATTGCTGCATTCGAAACGAGGTCATCGGAGGGGAAAAGGATGGCACCATCATGTCGAGTTCGAGGACAGGACATGGGTGTAGGCTTGGAATCGGCAATGGCGGCCGGGATGTCGCATGCACGTGCACGCCCTATGCGATGTTAGGTCCAGGAAGAAGAATGGAGATTGGGGGAGGAAACTGTTCATGCGAGTAGAGTGCTTGTCTCTAGGCCGGGGCGATACTGTATTTGGGTAAAGAAGAAATGGTTATTTATATAATTTATTTTTAAGAAAAAACGTTAAACTTATAAATCAAATAAATCATTCGTTTTAGGTCCAAATCCAACACGGTCGGTCATATTGAATTCATATTGACAAAATATTCAACATGGGATTGGATGAACTAAATTTAGATCATGCAGAATTTTCAGATCAATTCAGATGCATTCTAATTCAACCGAAACCAGAACGCGAAAGCGACAATAAAAATCAAGGTGAGTAAATCTCACTCAATTTGGTTAACTAGATTTATTTATAAACATTTAAAATTACATATTGGTTGATTGGATGAATTTTTAAATTATTCTGTGTTGGATGTTATATTATATATATAGTAGTATATATAAGTAGCTGGATTGATTATTCCCGCCTATTGGAATGCACTTCGCATGATAGCGGATGACCCTATATTACCACGATATCCCAACTTGAAACAGAAGTAGTATTTTATGTTATCTAACATCTGTGGTTGCAGGGAAATAGGTCTAAGAGATTCAGCTAGATTCCTCAAAAAAATTGTATTTAATTTCACATATAGTGATATATGATATGTTTGAATAATCTGTGATAGATTATAATGTGATTTGAATTTATTGGCTGCTTTGGTGGCACTAGCCCTAATTTCAATATTTTAAATCTATAAATATTATTTTTGGATTTGAAAGAAAGTTGAGAGGCGATTTGGAAGTGAAATATTTATACTAAATGTTCAAATAGTTAAAAGGGAATTTATTTGGATAAATAAATGGTTTGACTTTAAAATTTGTACTTACTTATTTCGTGGTATACTTTAAATAAAGGTTTTGAAATAATGGATATAGAGGATTTTAATATGTGTTTAAAATTGAAAAGGTTTTTAAAAACCAATATTTAAATAGTTTGGGAGAATAAAGTGAATTTGGAAATGAATATAAAATTTGTGATACTGGATTTCTAAATAAAATTTTAAATTACGAAATGGAAGTAGAAATTGAGATTGGAATGGTTTAGGATTATAGTTTGGATTATTTGAGAAATAGATTTATGAATGGAATTTCAATTAGAAATTGATTTATAATGGGTTTAAATGATATGAACTATTATAAACTAGAAATGAGATTTTGAAGTTTGTAAACAATGTTTATAAATAAAGTGAAATGATTATCATTTGATAAATGGAAATATAAATTCACAACGAGAATTTATAATGAGATAGGATAATCGGGATAAAAAGAATGGTAGGTCCTACTTTTAAAATTTGGAAAAAGTAATGAAATTGGAAATGTGGTCGATGGATTATAAAGAAAGAGAGATTTATAAATTGGAATTGATTATATTAGGATTTCTAAAATATATTTTTATCAAGAAGTTAAGTTTTGTTTTTAAAAGGAAATGCTTATTTATTGAACCATGTAATTTAAAAATTATTTGTAGTATGAAAATGGTTCATTAAGTTAATTACTTAAAAATTTAATATTAGTTGAAAGGGAAACTTGTATAATAAGCTTTTGTAAATTTGTCAGTTTACTTAAAAATGAATTGGGAATGAGTTATCGATATTTATTTCCAAGTGTTTTGATATTTTCAATAATTACTTAAATATGTTTCGGAAATAAATTATTGTCGTTTAAAATTTTTTTATATCTATGATTTAAAGGTTAGTGTTGGAATTATTTATATATACTCTCGAGATTTGATCCAGATTTATTGAATGGATGTGAAGTGTTATAATGGTATTTCTAGAAATTTAGGGGATTTCCAAAATAGTTAGACTCGGGAACTTCAGTAATGAATTTGAATTCTTAAAGGAATTTCAAATTGTTAATTGGATTATAAATAGGTGTAATCGATAACTTTTGGGAAAGGAAAAGGGAATTAATAAAATTTCAGAAATTTATGAGATAAGTATGAAATGTTTCCGAAGTATGGAATATGAGATATGATTTAGGGAAAGTAAACTTATAATTTTCCTAAGTATAGGGATAAAAGGGTTTGACGATTTTCTAGCGACTAAATGATGTATATAGGCATATTTGTCTAAGTAATGAATTATATGATGGGTTTGAAATCATTTTTAAGTGTTAATATGGGTTGAAATATCCTGTTATGGATATAAGTACTTGAAATTGTTTTCAAATGTTGAAATATTGAAAGGTATTTGAAAATTTTATCGTATGTGCCTAATGACTGCTTTTGTATGTAAATTTGATAGTTAAATAACCGACTGTCAAATCTGGCCAAATTCGTTGATCATTTCGAAGAGACCGGGATCAGATTTAATTATCCGAAAACCACTTCGATCCAATTTGAGCATTGCGAATTGTGATATTGTGAAGGTAGAGAAGATGGTGATTCGGTTTGTCCATACCTAGGATAACTTGTACAGATGAATGCTATCATTGCATTGTAGCCTAGAAGGCAGTGTTATTATTCCAAGAATGAATACTATTCGAAAAGGTAAACGTTGCGTCAAGCCTCATCAACCGGGAAATGACCGAAATAGGGAACACAGTAGGGCTAAGTGGGTTGCTCCCATTAGGGTATGTCATCATCGTTCTAGATACCTTACATTTCTTATTTATGGATTGGTTATGCATGAGATATCAAAAAGGTCGGAAGACTGGGATGATGACATAATTGGTACTAGTAGCCAAGTACTAGGCCGGTTCTATATGGTAGGGTAAAAGATGTACTTGTCAGACCCGGGTACATTGATCTAGAGATGCACTCATCAAAGGTAGTTCCTTACTGGGTCATAGTATGGAATCCATTCACCGATATGCACTGTATGGTTTTTGATTATATACTAATTATGTTGAAACATGAGATGCAAGCATTTCAGCTATTTTCTTATTTACTTTCTATAAACACAATTATAATATTAGATGATTTTGAAATAAAATATTTTTGGTTTATCGTAAGGTAAAAACCCATCGCGTTTACGTGCGACGTGGTCTTATGAGATACCTTTGCTTTTCGAAGGATTTTTGAAATATAATTAAATTCAAATTGAGTGTGTTTCTCTCACGATGGTTTTCCAAACTGACTCGAGTGTTATTTTATTATAATTCTCGGGTCATACCGAGTATTACAGATTCAGGATTGGATACAATGAGCTCAGGAGATGAGCTGGATGACAAAGATGTATTCCACGTACTTGATTATATTCTACTGTGTGTGTCAGGCTGTATAGTCAGCTCTGGTGAGGACAAGTTACAACAAATGTCCATATTGATTTGTTGATTGTTATACTCTGATGATGATATGTATAAAACAGTTATAGTTCTTTTTGTATAAAGGTATGTTATATCTATTATATATTGTTCCATTGCGATTGTGAGATTCTTTGTTGTTGATTCTGTTTCTTCTTCTATCTCTTTTTTTTCTTCACCCCTAAAGATTTGTTTTTCCGTTCAATTTGAGTTGGACACATGTGATTTATTGTCGGCTCAAAGGGTATAGAGATAAGGGCCTTTACATTTAGTATCAGAGCTTAAGGTTAAGCGAGAACTATGGCTTTAATGGGGATTACTCGCCAAAGGTAGGGTCAGTAGTACCCTAGAATGAGTGTGAGTGTATTAATAGATATGGACGCATATTTGCTTGATATAAAATTGTTTTATATTGTGTTGATTGATCTATTGAGTGTCTTATGGATTCTGGTCAATACGAGTAATTAACATTATCGATAGGGATCTCTAAACAGTTGAACAGAGCAATTCGACATAGTATTGTTTCGAAAGTGGATAAATGAAATAATTTTACACAAATTATATTTTGATATTTAAAAGGAAATAATTTTCTGAAATTATTATAGTATATTTTTTGTCTTTGGTTGTTATTCTAATAAGAATTAGATTAAAAATTGAAATGGTTCATAACACCAAATAGAAATTTTATAAGTATGATTTGTACAAACGAGTTAAAGCTAAATTTGATTCAAACCAGATTTTGGAAATCTGGAGATTTTGGAAATGTTTTTCAAAGTGTTTGCAAAGTTTATTTTGAAATATTTTGGAATAAGGAGTGTTTTAAATGGATTTTTTAATTGGTAAGACACTGAATTCACTTTAGCCGTTGGAAAATAATTCTGGTGATGACGGCCGCATCATCAGTCTTCATTTTCGAGTTTTTGAATGACGGATTGCTACCATAGTAATTTGATGTTGAAATTTTTGTTTGAAAACAAGTTTCGTTTTAGAAATTCCAAAATGAAATTGTTTTGGGTAAAACCAAATTGTTTTAAAATTCCAAAAGTATAATTTGATATACTAAGAGATTATGTATGTATTTATGTGTGTGTGTGTGTATGATTTCAAAAATGATTTGAAATAGAACCAGATGTTTAAATTCTAAAATCTTATTGAAGTGTTTAGGAAAATATGAAAAATATAAGTTTTGAACTTATATATTTGAAGAAATGATATAGATAAGAAAGGAGAATGTGAAATTGAGATAAGAGATAAAATTTAACTTAAGAATGAAAGCGAGTGTGATAGTGGAATAAATTAGTAAAGTGAACTAATTAAATAAATTAAATTGGAAGAGAATTAGTGAATGGGATATGGTTCAGAATGTTGTTTGATAACAATTGAAATATGAACTTAAGTTGTAAAATAAATTTGATGGAATGGTTGCTAAGAAGTAATAAAGTGTATTGTGGAAAGGAATTCAACCTAAGCTAATGAAATAATTGTTGGAAATGTTGACGTCGAAATAGATTAGTAAATGGACTAAATAAATTAATTGATTAATTGAATTTGGTTTGGAATGTGGATGGATAAAATTGAATGTTGAAATTAGGAAATGAAACTAAATTTGATTAAAGTGGATATAGACTTAAGTGGTAAAGTGATAATAACCATAAGAAGTTATATAAAATGATATAATTAACTTAAGAACATTTGATGAGGAAATTCTTAAGAGATAATTAGTACTGGAAAATATACTAAGTGATAAGTGAATGTTGATGATTGAATGTAGATAAATCGAATGTGAGTAAAGCCATGTGAATAGGAATGTAAATAAGATGAATGTGAATAAAAGAAATTTGGGGTAGTAAGAATCAATTGGAAATAAATATGTAAGTTGTATGTATATTATTTTATCCGCATAATGATTTGATCCAAATTTGAGCACTAAATTTCGATATAAATTATATTGATCTGAGTTGGAATACGACGTCGAACCCTGGATGTGGATTTTTGATTGATTTTGGGATTCTCTATCATAGTATATGGCTATGCAAGGGGAACAATGGTTTCTGATCAAGAAATCAGATCTGAGTCCGCGCTAGAGTGGCATGTGAATGATACCAGTTCGGAAGTGAAAATGTGTGGTCGTGCGAACGATCAAATTTGATATTGCGTAAGGATGATATATACACATCGCATTGGCTTAAGTAAAGAAATTATTGATTGAAAATTGAAAATGAAAAATAATATGATTTTGAATTATATTATTGGATATCATTGGTAAATAGGATCCAGGTATATAAAAGCAAGAGTTAAATGATGCCTTTGATTTCATAAGGAAAAATAGGTTACCCGACAAAAAGGTATGTGTTAAAAATTGTTGTTTGATTGATGGTTTTATGATTCACTTGGCTTTTTTTCTTTTACTGATTTGAGGCCCGTAGTAGCAGTTTGTAGTTGTTATGATCTAGCCACGCAAAGAAGACGCTGGCGAAATTTTTTGAAAATTTAAGGAGTTAGAAAATTTTGAAGAAGATTTTTAATAACTAAAATTCAATTTTGGATTATAACTTGAAATGATTGAATAAATAATATTATTTTGAATCCATAGATGAATTTGGAATTTAGTAAATGTGGTAATAAGGTTTCAACAAATTGATTTTAGGAAGTTGTTTCAACTGATTGGTTTTGGGAAAGTTAATGGGTTTTGGGCCATTCTTCTTACCTTGGCAATTTTGGGGACGAAATTCTTCTATGGGTGCAGGAATGTAACGAAGCAGAATTTTGATTACTTGGAAATGGAATATTTAATTGATTTTAAATATTTAAAAGTTAATTTAATAGATTTAATAACTTGAATTTCAAATATAACGATTTGTTGGATAATTTAATTATTGAATTAAATAATTGAAAATTGTTTAAATTATTAAATCTTGGGTTTTAAGCTTGATAAAAATAATTTAAAGGCCTATTAATTTCTATTAATAAGAAGGAAGATAATAAAAATTTTAAATTGGATTTATAAAGATTTACTTGATTTTAAAAATATCTCGTTTAAATTAACAAGTGAAAATAGCCTTCCAGGGCACATTCTTGGAATTCGAGGAAACCGGTTCCAATGGATCCATGATAGTGTTTTAATATCGGATTTCGAATTTCATAGCATTTGAAGTTATCGTTTGGTCATACAGGATAAAAACGTTTTAAAATAATATCAGAATTTTAGTACAATAATTGGTTCAAAAGGTTATCTTCTCCATGCGACCGAATTGGGACTCGAAATTTGTTCCATTGCGTTCGGAATAGGGGTATAACATTAGGAATGCTAAGCGACATGCCACGATTAGGATATAAAATAAATATCTAGATATTTTAGGATTTTATACGCATATATATATATATATATATATATATATATATATATATATATATATATATATATTTCAAACCTTTTTCGGCCGTAATTTTTAGTCAAAATCTATCATGCCCTATATCACAAGCCTACGTTATCTTTTAAAAGACACTTCCCTCTTCACTTTTAAAAAGCACAGCTGAAAGAAAAAAATGAAGCTTTTCAAAATCGAAATCTCATGTTTTACTTGACGAAAAAATACAAAACTTGCTTTATAAATCCTATTTTGCCTAAAGCTTCGATCTGGTATGATTTGTGGAAGTTGCGGCCATGTTTTTGGTTTTCGACTATAAAGGGGAGTAGATAGGGTTTTCGTGTAACAACCCGCATATTTATCGAGTTTGTATTTAAATATTTTATTTAAATATTAACTCGTTAATCGAATTTTGGTCCGAAAAGCTACTTTTTGCAAACGGTCAAATTAGGACTCGAGACCACTTCCATTGAGTTCGAAATGTCGTTTACAACTTTTTTTAAGTATAAACATCGATAGGTTTGGAGTTAGTGAAATTTCACTAACTTTTCCCGCTTTGGACTTTGGGTTAGTTTAGCCTATTAAGCCCAAGTTCCAACCCTCTTCTCCTCACTCTTCATAAATTTCCTAACTAATCAAGCTTTGCAATTAATGGTGGAGGGAATGGGAAATTAAAATTCCAAAACTCAAATTCAATTGCAATCCATCTTTCTACTCCAAATTCAAGAAGAAGACATTGGATTCAAGCTTCTTGTGCTTAGATAGAAGAAGGATTGATTCTTGCTTGCTTAAAACTTCATTTTCATTGATATTTGGTGCAAAGGTGAGATTTTTATCTCACAATTCTAGCCTATAACTATATTGGACTGTTGGGAATGATTCCCTATCATTTTTGCATGCATGTTAGCATTTGGTTTGGATTGGATTGGCGAAAAACTCCAATTTTTAGCGTTTTGTTGAATTTTCTGCACTTGAGTCGTTCTGGCCATTTTTAGGTCGTTCGGAGTTAAGTCGTTCATCCATAGGTCGTGAGTCGTTCACGAGTTAACCCTGAGTCGTTCTGGCCATTTTTAGGTCGTTCGGAGTTAAGTCGTTCGTCCATAGGTCGTGAGTCGTTCACGAGTTAACCCTGAGTCGTTCTGGCCATTTCTAGGTCGTTCGGAGTTAAGTCGTTCGTCCATAGGTTGTGAGTCGTTCACGAGTTAACCCTAGGTCGTTCTGGCCATTTTTAGCTCGTTCGGAGTTAAGTCGTTCATCCATAGGTCGTGAGTCGTTTACGAGTTAACCCTTAAGTCGTGCAGCCCTTCAGTCACGCAACCCTTAAGTCGGTTACGAGTTATCCCGATAGGTCGCTGGACACTTAACTCGTAGGTCGTTGGACCTTATCTCGTTAGGTCGCTCCTGGCCTAACCCTTAAGTCGTGCAACCCTTAAGTCGTTGGACCCTTGAGTCGTTAGGTCGTTAGACCCTTGAGTCGTCAGGTCGTATGACCCTTGAGTCGTTAGGTCGTATGACCCTTGAGTCGTTAGGTCGTATGACCCTTGAGTCGTTAGGTCGTTAGACCCTTGAGTCGTTAGGTCGTATGACCCTTGAGTCGTTAGGTCGTATGACCCTTGAGTCGTTAGGTCGTATGACCCTTGAGTCGTTAGGTCGTATGACCCTTGAGACGTTAGGTCGTATGACCCTTGAGTCGTTAGGTCGAACCCCGTAAGCGGTGGCGTTGCCCCCGCACCCCCACCTTGGGGGGTTGCCACCCCCCCTGGACCCCCCCTCCGTAGGCGATCTTATCTGAAAAACATTCAACAGAACTTGCTTTGTTGAGATGCTGAGTTGACCATTCTTCGAGACAAACCATCTCTGGTTATCTCGGCCACGTTTGGTCGTTGGGGAACTTCCACTTTGATGCTTTTGAGCTGATTTCCTTGGATTTTATTCACATCTCCGAATGTGATCTTTGTGATGATTGTTTCTACAATCTCTTCTGTGATTTGTCATTTTAAAAAAATATAAAGGTTTCAATACTAGTAGTAAATATCAAAACTCTTTTAACAAACAATTTCAACTCTATTTTTAGTAACAAAGCTCTTTTCTTAAACCGTTTTCCAATCTATTAGTATATACAAACCTTTACCTCACTCGGATGAGAAATCTAATTAAACGACTTAGTAAAACAAGTGGTATGAAACGCTTGTGTTCACTTCGTCGGTTAATTCCTGGACTTGTTCGATTGAACCTCTTGTGACAATTTTATTAGTGAAGATTTACAGTTTGTTCGTAAATATTTAAGTTAAGCAAGTGGTTATGGGACATGAAGCTAAACTTCTATATTTACTAGCTTAGTGTAATTGACACTTCTCCTTGATCATGACGATCATTCTGATGATTTAGACTAGCAACTGTGCGATGTCTCTTGTTGCGAGGTTAGACTAGACACCACTTGTGTGATTCCACTCACACATACCTTTTTGCTTTTTGGGTAGTCTAGACCTTAATCTGTGTGATTCCATTCACACATGTGGGGTAGCTCCCCTTGGTCTTCGGACCGTCATGTGATAGGCCTCTTTCTCTTTTCTATGATTTCTGGACTTCTTGCATTGATTTCTAGAATTTATGTCATTGACTTGTTATGAGTACAAGTTTGGGGTATGATGCCCTTTCCGAATCTTTGAGAAGATTCTTGTGATATTGATTATCTCTTATTGATTGATCTTCTGTTGATCATTATTTACATACTTATAGCGGTATGTCATTATGGATGTTTATGTTTATGCCATATCTTTTATGTTATCTCATGTCATCTGATATTTATAGCTAGACTGATCCGTTTATTATTTTCTTAAATAATACTCGGGTCAGACCGAGATGTTACAGGTGCTTCTGCTTGACTTCTTCCCAGGGATTCACCACTCTGACATTTGGCTAACTGTTTAGATTAGCAGTTTTTGTTGTATACACTTGAGATATAGACTCATAGTTGTATTCTTTTGTATAGCACGTGTTGCTATTCTTTTGTATTATCGTGGATCTTATTGACCACTACTCTGATGTACACTTTCATGTGTTAGTTATATATTCATATCTTCTTCCGCCTTTGTGATATGGATATCTGTGACTGATTTGCGATATGATTATTTCTATGTTTGTTTCCGAAGATTATTTATAGCCACCGTGTGATAAGCAATTACATGGATGGTCGCTCCTCAACAGCCTTATTCTCCGTGCTAGTTGACAGCACTACTCCGGAGTGTTCTTGGCTAGCGTGGGTATAGAGGTGGGGCGTCACATTTCGGTTATAAGATATTATGGTCGATGATTAGTGGATCTAAGATCAAATCGTTTTCATTGCTATGGCTGAAGATTCATGAGCTCCGATCAACTATTGTTATGCACGTCGCTACAGTGGTTTCACGATGGAGCAATTGTCGCATTAGAAACAAGGTCGTCGAAGGGTAAAAAGATGGCGCCATCGTGTCAAGTTCAAGGATAGCAACATGGGTGTGGGCTTGGAAGCGGTAATGGCGTCTGGGAGGTCGCGTGCACGTGCACGCCGTGTGCGATGTTGGGTCCAGGAAAAAATGGAGAATGGGGGAGAAAACTGTTCATGCAGGTAGGGTGCTTGTCTCTAGGCCGGCGCCATACTGCATTTGGGCAGAAAAGAAATGATTATTTATATAATTATTTTAAAAAAAAGGTTAAAACTTATCAATCGAATAAATCATTCGCTTTAGTTCCAAATCCAACACAATCAGTCGCGTTGGGTTCGTATTGGCAAAATCTTCAACATGGTATTGGATGCACTGAATTTAGAGCTTGCAGAATTTTCAGATCAATTCAAACGCGAAAGCGACAATAAAAATCAAGATGAGTAAATCTCACTCATCTTGACTAGATTAATTTATAAATATCTAAAATTATCTATCGGTTGATTGGATGAATTGATAAATTATTCTCTATTAGATGTTATATTATATATATAGTAGTATATATTAGTTGTTGGATTGATTATTCCACCTTATTGGAGCAGATGAGACCCTATGCGCCCCGCATAATAGCGGACGACCCTATATTACCGTGATATCCCGCCTTGAAGCGGAATTGGTACTTTATGTTACCTAACATATGTGGTTGTGGAAAACAGGTTGGAGGAATCCAAATAGATTCCTCAAAAATGTTGAATTTAATTTCATATATAGTGATATATGTCTAAATAATCTGCGATAGATTATACTGTGATTTAAATAAATAGGATGGTGGCACCCTAATTTTAATATTTTATATCTATAAATATTATTTTTGGATTTGAAAGAAAGTCAAAACGTGATTTGAAAGTGAAATATTTATATTGAATATTGGATTTATTAAAAGGGAATTTATTTGGATAAATAAATGGTTTAACTTTAAAAAATTACCTGCTTATTTCGTTGTATGTTTTAAATAAAGATTTTGAAATAATGGATATAAAGGATTTTATGTGGTAAATCTTAAGTGATATGTGTTAAAAAGTAAAAAGGTTTTTAAAAATCGATACTTAAATAGTTGGGAGAATAAAGGGAATTTGGAAATGAATATAAAATCAGTTATGCTGGATTTCTAAATAAAATTTTAAATTATGAAATGGAATCGAGATTCGAATGGTTCAATATTATAGTTTGGATTATTTGAGAAATGGATATATGAATGGAATTTCAATTAGACATTGATTTGTAAATGGGTTTAAATAATATGAACCGTTGTAAACTGGAAGTGATATTTTGAAGTTTATAAGTAAAGTTTATAAATAAAGTGGAATGATTATCATTTGATCAATGGAATTATAAATTCACGATGAGAATTTATAACGGGATAGGGTAATCGGGATAAAAAGAAATGGTAGGCCCTATTTTTGAAATGTGGGAAAAAGTTACGAAATTGGAATTGTGGTCGATGGATTATAAATCAAGAGAGATTTATAAATTGGAATTGTTTATATTGGGATTTTTAAAATATATTTTTATTGAGAAGTTAAGTTTTGTTTTTAAAAAAAATGCTTATTTATTGAACTGTGATTTAAAAACTATTTTTAGTATGGAAATAGTTCATGTAGTTAATTATTTAAATATTTAATATTAGTTGAAGGGGATTTGAATTTGTATAATAAACTTTTGTAAATTTTTTAGTTTATTTAAAGATGAATTGGGAATGAGTTATTGATGTTTGCTTAAAAGTGTTTTGATATTTTAAATAATTAGTTAAACATGTTTTGGAAATAAATTATTATTCTTTAAAAATAATTATTATTATATCTATGATTAAGAGTGAGTGTTGGAATTTATTTATAGATACTCTCGAGATTTGATCCATATTTATTGAATGAATGTAAAGTGTTATAATGGTATTTCTGGAAATTTAGGGAATTTCCAAAATAGTTAGACTAGGGAACTTTGGAAATGAATTTGAATTCGTTAAAGGAATTTTAAATTGTTAAATAGGTGTAATCGATAATTTCTGGGAATGGAAACGGGAATTAATAAAATTTCGAAAATTTATGAGATAAATATGGAATGTTTTCGAAGTTTGAAATATGAGATATGATTTTTGGAAAATATAATTATAATTTTCCTAAGTATTGTGACATAAGGGTTTGAAGATTTTCTAGCGATGGAGTGATGTATGTAGATATATATTTCTAAGAAATGAATTATAAGATGGGTTTGAAATCATATTTAAGCGTTAGTGTGGGTTGAAATATCCTGTTGTGGATATAAGTATTTGAAATCGTTTCCAGATATTGAAATATTGAAAGGTATTTGAATATATATCTTTGTAAAGATATTTTGAAATGAATATTCGAAAATTGTATAATCTGACCCTAGTGACTGCTTTTGTGTGTAAATTTGATAGTTTAATAACCGACTGTCAAATCTGGCCAAATTCATTGATCATTTCGAAGAGACCGGGATTGGATTTAATTATCCGAAAACCACTTCGATCTGATTTGAGCGTTGCGAATTGTGATATCGTGAAGATAGAGAAGACAGTGATTCGGTTTGTCCAAACCAAAGATAACTTGTATGGATGAATGCTATCATTGCATTACAGCCTGGAAGGCAGTGTTATTATTCCAAGAATGAATGCTATTCAAGAAGGTAAACGTATCCTCAAGCCTCATCAACCAGGAAATAACCGAAACAGGGCACGCAGTAGGGCTAAGTGGGGTACTTCCATTAGGGTCTGTCATCATCTTTCTAGATACCCTACATTTCTTATTTATGGATTCGTTATGCATGAGATCTCAAAAAGGTCGGAAGACCAGGTTGATGACATTATCGGTACTAGTAGTATATTGCTACACCGGTTCTATGTGGTAGAGTAAAAGATGTTCTTGTCAGACCCTGATGCAATGATCTAGAAATGCACTCATTAGAGGTAGTTCCTTACCTGGTCATAGTATGAAATCCATTCTCCAATACGCGCCGTACGGTTTTTGATTGTATACTAGTTATGCTGAAACGTAAGATGCAAGCACTTCAGCTATTTTCTAATTTACTTTCTATAGACACTATTATAATATCAGATGATTTTGATATAAAATGTTTTGGTTATCGTTAATTGGTTTGGAAGCATTTTTCCGACCTTTGCAAATTTCGAGGATGAATTTTTTATAAGGAGTGAGGAATGTAATGACCCAGGATTTTGCTCATTTAATTTTGAACATTTAATTTATTTTTAAGTGCTAAATTTGAATTAGTAATTAATTTGAATATGGAAGAATTTCTGAAATGGTTTAAAATTTCAAATATAAGGATAAATTGGATTGATGAATAGTAAATTAATATTGAAAATGGGAATGATAGGTGAATCGGGAGATAAATGGACATGGAAATGATTCCCAAAATTTATTAAAAATTCTACTTGGATTAGAATTATAATATGGACGTTTGAATGGGATTTTAGAAGTCGATAAATTTAAAATTTAAAATTTATATATTAATTTAATAGTGGAATTAATACATGATAATAGTGTAAATAATGAAATTTTAATTTAATATAAATCAGAATGATTTCTAATGTTAATATAAATT
Source organism: Allium cepa (assembly GCA_030765085.1). Classification (NCBI taxonomy): domain Eukaryota; kingdom Viridiplantae; phylum Streptophyta; class Magnoliopsida; order Asparagales; family Amaryllidaceae; genus Allium; species Allium cepa. Next base: position 243,586,272 of record CM060942.1, read on the forward strand.
CCATGTGGTTTATAATGGAGTTAGTAAGTTTGAAAATTGAAAATTTACAAAGATTTCGATGATTTTGAAATCGCCCGATTTAATCGACGAGTTAACATAGCCTTTCGGGGCACAGTCTCAGAATTTAACGAAACCAGTTCCATTGGATCCATAATAGTGTATTATTATCGGATCTCAAGTTTTTTAGTATTTGAAGTTACTGTTTGTTCGTATGGGACAGAAACGCGTTGAAATAAATATCTAAAGTTTATTATTTTAATTCGATTCAAAATGCTATTTGCCACATACGATTGAATTAGGCCCCGAAACATGTTCCTTTGTATTTGGAATTGGGGTAAAACATTATAAATGTCAAGTGGCACGTCTCGTTTGGAGTTCGTTTGAAAAAGCACGTTAATTTTGGAAATAATATTACTAAAATAATCTTTATACATGTATAAATAAACAATGAAACCCTAATCTAATGAACGCAGCCATCAGTTTCTTTTTAATGGCCGAAATTCTTCGGATTTCTTCTCTTAATTTCTTAAAATCCATCAATCTTTAGGTAAAACTTCCAACTAGGAAAGCGTCGAGCTCGTCGAGTGCTTCAAATCCAACAGTGGATTTTCGTCGAAGTGGCTCGGGTTCGTTGCAATCGAGCTCCGTTCATCTACGCATTCATAGGTTTTCGAGCATGATAGGGACGACCGAGTTCGTCGCCATCATGGCTGGGGATGCATGGCGTTTGGGAAAAGCTGCGTTTTCGAGAAGATGAACTCTGATGATCGGTGTGTGGCGCGGCGATCAAATTTAATAATCGACGATGGATTCATTTGGCAGCAAACACGAACGCGTAGAAGAAAGGGTAAAAGCGGCCGAGAATTTTCGATTCAAAATATACGGTCTGATTTGATCTGAGAATTTTAATAAAATAAATATTGTAAATTTATTTATTATAATTAAAACCATTAAAATTGCATATCTCATTCATATAAGGTCGGAATTGGACAAAACAAGTGTCGCCTGAATCGCAGCGATGAGCACTACATGCTGGAGCAGTTTTGGAGTCGATTGGAGCTAGTGAAAATTTTAGGTTAAATCGAACGTGCTCGATTTAATTTAAAATTGGTGTGTTTGGCAAATTAAAACTCAAGGTGAGTTAATCTCACTCAATTAAGGACAGCTGGCTTTAATTTTAAATAGTTAAAATTAATTAATGATTAATTGGTTAAATTGATGCATTTTATTAGTTGGATGTGATATTTTATGTAGTAGTGTGTATATATATATATATATATTGGAGTGATTGATATCCCCGCATATATATAGCGGATGAGACCCTATGCGCCCCGCATAATAGCGAATGATCCTACATACCGCGATATTCCACCTCAAAGTGGAATTGGTATTTTTATGGATGCAAGGAAAAAAGTTGGAGGGTCCAACTGGATTCCTCAAAAATGTTGAATTTAATTACATATATGGTGATATATGTTTTGTTGAATAATCGTTTTTAGATTATTGTGTAATTCGAGTTGATTGGATGTTGTGGTAGATTTTGACTTAGATTTTGGTATTTTTAAATACCGATAATATATGGTCTGGATTGGAAAAGAAGTTTAAAGGGATTTTTGAAGTAAAACATTTACCTAGAAATTTGGGTTAATTGATCTGAATGAAATAAAAAAATTTGGGAATAGTACTCAACAAATTGGGCTTGTTTTTCAAAAGAGAATTTTTAGTTATTTACATAGTAACTTTAAAAGTGTAAAAAAATTCTAGAAATTAGTTATTTAATTATTTTAAATTGTTTAAAGCATATTCGGTTATTAATTAGTATTTTATAATGATTGTTAAAGATTTATTATTATTTAAGAACTAGTCAGCATTATGTTTTATAAAAGATGATTATTAAATATTAATGGCTTTGTATAATAACTTTTATTTAAGTATATTTGAATTGATTTAACTTGAAAATTTATTTTAGAACTGATAAGTACTATTTGAGTTAATTTTTTAAATAAATTTTTGGAAAGTAATGGTATACTCACATTATGTAAATTGGAGGCAGTGACTGCCTTGAGTTAAGTTTTGAATTTCTTTGGGATAGAGACGTAATCATTGAGCTATGATCCGTGGTTTGATACCCCAATGGTACTTTCCACATTAATTTAAAAGGTTTTCAAATATTTTTGAAAAGGATAAATCGTGAATATACTGAATCCATTAAGTTAATTACATACTTTTGGATAAATAGATTTACTTTATTTAAAATTAAATTAAAAAGACGATTGGTGTTTTTCAGTGAAAATGAAGTATTTGGTCGAATTGATTGTTTATTTGATAGTTAAATAACTGACTACCAAATCTGGATCTAAATATAACTTTGGAAATATCTAGGAGAAATACGGAAGTTATATGGTACAGTTACCATTCGAGGTGTTATACTATACGTGTAAACTAATTTCATTCTTCTAGGACGTTTATAAGGAAATCCGTCCACAAACGGTTAGGAGTAATCTCCGATCTTATTTTTGTCTCTTTATTTCCTAAAGAACCGAGGTTGAGTTTACCAAAAATAGCGAACGTTGTTTCGAAGAGACCGGGGTCGGATTTGTTATCCGAAAACCACTCCGATCCAACGATTACGTTTTCGAAATGAAGACAAGAGCATGAAGTCAAAGATGGAGCAGTGAAGTGCAAAGGCTATTCGCTACAAATCCTGAGGGTGATTCCAAAATGATGCAGTAGGAATAGTGCCTTCGGCTCCGTTCGGACCCGGAACGGACTTATATGGATGAATGCTATCAGTACATTGTCATTGGAGGACCATGAGCATTCTAAGTGAATATTTCTGAAAAGGTTATCGTAGGCTCTAGCCTCACTAAACCGGAATGACTGGAAAGCAGGGGAGATGCAGCAAGGCTAAGTGGGTAACACCCAAGTACGGTATGTTTATCACCTTTCTAGATACCCTTAGATATTATTACTACGATTATGGAAGGAACTTAGAAAAGGGTGGGACACCTAGGGTGATAGCATATTCGATTTATCCAGGTCAAGGATAGTCCAGTCTTATGTAGAAAGGGGATCCCGGCGTGGTCCTTGGTATGCTGTTCTAGACATGTACCATGACAGGTGGTACCCCGATACCTAGTCATTGGGATGGAATCCATTATCCAATAAGCGCCGTATGGTTTTGATTGTGCCCAACTATGCTGAAACGTGAGATGCAAGCATTTCAGCTATTTGAAGAAGTATTTGTGGTTAGACATTATCATAATATCACAGGATTTGATATGAAATGTTTTGATTATCGTAAGGTAAAAACCCGTCGTGTCTGTTTGTGGTGCGGTCTTACGAGATACTTTTGTTTTTGGTAGGATTTTGCAGATGTAATAATTCAAAAGTGTGTTTTCTCATGCTGGTTTTCCAGACTGGCTCGGGTGTTATTTTATTATATTGCTTGGGTCAAACCGAGTATTACAGGTTCAGGTTAGGATGTTATAGAGCTCAGGAGACGAGCTGGAGACCGAGACGTATTCTCGTACTTGTTTTATTCCGCTGTTGTGTTTTGTTTGAAATTACCAGCAATTGTGTGGGCAGGTTGTTATAACTGTCTAGGCTGGTAATTATTGATTTGTGTACTTTGATGTGAGATATGTATAGTACTATTTTGGGTTTGTGTGAAAACTATTTATATTATATGTTATTCGGTCTGCTGTGAGATTCTGTTTTTTGTTAGATTTTCTTTTTCTACCTATTTTCTTTTCCCTCAACAATCTGTCTTTCTGACACTCGATCGTTCAGCATGTTATACATGGGCATAGTTATGTCGATTTTCGAGGGTCGAAAGGGCGGGTCATGATAGTTGGTATCAAAGCTTTGGTTGGCGATATACCTAGGTTTTGGTGGGGATTACTCATTAGAGATAGAGTCAGTAGTACTCTAGAATGAGTTTGAGTGTATTAATAGCTATGAGCGCTTTATTGTTAGTGAACATAAAATGTTTTTATATTGTGTTGACTTATCGGTTGAGTGTATATGAATTCTGGTCGGCACGGGAAGTACGACCGCATCGATAGGGGTTTCTAAACTCTTAAACAAGGTAAACCGACATAGTATTGTTTTAAAGTGGGTGAATGAAATAACTTTACTCAAAATTATGTTTTGATATAAATGAAATAATTTTCTAAAATTATTTTGGAATGTTTGGTTGTTAATATTATAATCAAATAAGATAATAAAATTTGAAATGTTTATATAACCAAATAGAAATTTATAAGTATGATTTATACAAAGGAATATAACTAAAATTTGTTTTAAACCAAAATTTTAATCCCAGAAAATTTGGAAATGTTTTAAAATGGGTTTGAACTAAATGTTTGGAAAATTTTAAAATCTTGGGCTTTTGGGGAAGTGTTTTCCAAAGTGTTTGAAAGGAAGAATGGTAATATCATTTTTGGAGACAGTTCGAATAGAAAAATTTTTAAAATGAATTTTTGGAAGTAAGGAAGCATTGAACTCACTTCAGTCTCTCGAAAATAATCATATGATGGTCACATCATCAGTATTCATTTTCGGGTTTCTAAGTGATGGATTGCTACCGTGGAGATTGGTTATGAATATTTGCTTTGGACTTGTTTGATAAACAAGCTCGTTTCAGGGATTCCAAAAGGGAATTGTTTTGGAAAAAACCAAGTGGTTTTGAGATTTCAAAAAAATATGAGTTGATATACACAGGAAATATATGTATATTTATGATTTCAAAATGATTTGAAATAAAAATCGGGTGATTGAATCTGGGGTTTCTATTTAAAAGATTTGTAAAGTTAAGAGAAATCAGTGATTGAACCTATAATTTTGAGTTAATATAGACAAGAAAGGGAAATGAAATTTTAAATCCTGGAATCAAAATTTAACTTGGGTAAGTTAAAATAAATATTATGAATTAAAATTTAACTTAAGATAAGTTGAATAATTTAAAATTGGATTTGAATTGAATTGGATATTAAGTTGATGGGTAGGATAATTATAATTTTAAGTTATAATTATTGAATGAAATGAATAAACTTAAGCTATTAAGTGACATAGATAATCCAGAGTTATAATTATAAAATGTGAAAGGACTCACGTGAGCAATATAATTTTTTAAGTAAATAAGTTTTTGAACTTATGAACTAAGAAATAAAATAGCAAACCAAAATGAAAATGGTTTGATACTATAGTAAAGAAATGGAAATTCAAAATTTGAATTTTTAAATAGAGAGTGAATTAGAATGGAGAAAATTGAAAGTCAATATGCATTGTGAAGTGTTTATATAACTACATGTTATAAATGCTGAATGTGAGTAAAATTAAGTGGAGAAAATTCAGGGAATTGTGAATAAATAATTTATATAACTTATTAAACTGGAAAGGTGGAAAAGCATAACCAAGTTAAAAGGTTAGGAAATTGATAACCAAGGAATGAATTCAATTTAAGAGTAAACAAATTGAATATGATTGGAATATGGATTTGATAAGATTGGACGTGAACTTAAGTTTTAAAAGCTGAATATAACTTAGACAGTGATATGGAATGCTTATAATAAACCTTAGAGATAATTTTATGGAAAGGCTTACAAATGAAATTAGCTTAAAATGAAATGTCGTTCACTATAAAATAAGGTTGATAACACTATGTGAATTAAATGAAAGTGAATGGAAGAGAGGGAATATAAGTTAATTAAATAGAAAATGTAAGTGCAGGAACCATGTTATGATATAATAAATTGGTCGAGAATTGATTAGCACGGAATAATTCCCAAATGATAGTATAAATCAGATATACTAAGTAAAAGAAAGTGAATAAATTGAATAAGATTCAATTTAAAAGGAATTAGGATTTGGTTGCCATGGAAATTTAACTTAAGTGATTATTTATGAAATGGATTCATAAATAAAATTGTTATGGAATGGAATGTGTGTAAATGTAAAATAAAGCAAACAAGGTTTGGTGAATAGCATAAATGGGAATTAAATGGAAATTAGACAAATTAATTTAGAGTCAATTTAAAAAGGAATAAGGGAAGTTTAATGAAATGAATTTGCATATAATGGAAGTGAATATAAACTGAATGCAAATAAATTGATTGTGAATCAATTTGAAATTGAATAAAGGTGAATTTATGTATGTAAAGCACCTATAAATCAAATTGGAGTGACTATCAGTTTGTTGTTGTAAATATGAATTGAATGCAATAAAATTGGTTCAAAATTATTTCTAATTGAATGAAATGATATATGGTCCATGAGAAAGAAATTAAATTATTTTTGGGACCTTATAATCGCTTGTAATACATGGTTGGCTTGTTTGGGTTTTGAAGTTTAGATCTTAAGCTAGTTAATAAACGAAATATTAAAAATTTCATGTTTATGAAACTTATGTGCTTATTTTGAGTAAGTACGGGTATAGGAAACTATTTGGATAGATTTTGTTCGCATAAATGCATATAAATAAGCCGCTCAATTAAAAATGCTAATATGAGATACGCCTACGCAATAAAATAAAGAAACGATTATGTATTATTATATATTTTGTTTTTCGATAATGTGGATCGATATGTGTGTGTGTGTGTGTGTGTGTGTGTGTGTGTGTGTGTGTGTCTATATATATATATCTTGTGATATTGTAAAAGGCTCTCCGTACAAAGGAGACGCTGTAAAACATTTCGAAAATTTAGGTGTTAGAAAATTTTTGAAATTTTTGGAAAATTTTTGTTAACTAGAAAAGGAGATTTTTGAACTGTATTAGAAATTGAGGTTTTGAGTTAGAAATGAAAGCCAATTATTGGATAAAACTAAGAGGGATGGAGAAGTGAATGTAGGATTTTAACTAAGTGGGTTTTGGAAGAGTTAAGGGGTTTGGAAGCATTTTTTTCGACCTTAGCATACTTCGAAGACGAAATTTTTAGAAGGGGGAGGAATGTAACGACTCGAGATTTTGGTCATTTAATTTTGAACATTTAATTTCTTTTTAAGTGCTAAATTTGAGTTATTAATTAATTTGAATATGGATGAATTTATGAAATGATTTATAATTTCAAATATAGGGATAAATTGGATTGATGAATAGTAAATTAATATTGAAAATTGGGATAATAGGTGAATCAAGGATAAATGGACATGGAAATGATTCCTAAAATTTATTAAAAATTCTACATGGATTAGAATTATAATATGGACCTTTAAATAGGAATTTAAAAGTCGATAAATTAAAATTTGGAAATTTATATATTAATTTAATAGTGGAATAAATATATATGATAATAATGTAAATAGTGGAATTTTTATTTAATATAAATCAGAATGATTTCTAATGTGAATATGAATTCCACGTGGTTCATAATGGAGTTGTTAAGTTTCAAAAATTGAAAAATTAAAATGATTTCAACAATTTTGAAAATTGCCTGAATTAACCGACGAGTTAAAATAGCCTTCCGAGGCACAGTCTTGGAATTCGATGAAACTAGTTCCTTGGATCCGTAATAGTGTATTATTATCGGGTTTCAAGTTTCGTAGTGTTTGGAGTCATTGATTGTTCGTACAGGATAGAATGCGTTGAAATAAATATAGAAAGTTCAATATTTTAAGTTGATTCAATATACTCTCTGCCACATACTATCGAATTAGGCCCGAAAATATGTTCCATTGTGTTCGAAATAGGAGTAAAATATTATAAACGCCAGACGGCACATCTCGTTTGACATTCGTTTGAAAAAGCACGTTAATTTTGGAAATAATATTATTAGAATAACCTTTATACATGTATAAATAAACAGCGAAACCCTAATATAATGAATGTAGCCGCCGGTTTCATTTTAATGGCCGAAAAGCTTCGGGTCTCTTCTCTTAATTCCTCGAAATCCATCAATCTTTAGAGAAAACTTCCAACTAGGAAAACGTCGAGCTAGTCGAGAGCTTCAAGACCAACGATGGATTTTCATCAACGTAGCTCGGATATATTGCAATCGAGCTTCGTTCGTCTACGCGTTCATGGGTTTTCGAGCATGATAGGTGTAACGACCCGAAATTTTCGACTCCGAAAATTCCAAATTTTTAGAGAAAAGGAGAAAGAGATAGAAGAAGTAGCTAGAAACAAAACATAGAATCTCACATTCGCAGCGGATCAAAATATAATATCAAATAATAGCAGTTATACAAAGAAGAACTGTATCTGTTAATTTACATCAATACATCAGAGTTACAACCATTACTCAAAATTGGACAGTTAAAATTAACTTGTCCCGGAAATACAAACAATAATATACACAACGGAAACTCCATACGTTCCTGCCATCCAGCTCACCTCCTGAGCTCTAAAACGTCCTAACCTGAAAATCTATAATACTCGATCTGACCCGAGCATTACAACAAAGTAACACCTGGGTCAGGTTGGAAACCAGCGTAAGTAAACCCATCTAACAAGAAATACCAATGCATAAAACTATTTAAAACCTAGGTAACTCGTACCTTATTACGAGTTCTTAACTTGCCATAGTCAAAAACACATCTTATAACCATATCTAAGCATTACTATTCAGATTAAATGACCAAGTTTGCATCATTTATTTCATTTAAGCCAATTTATTCCAAAATTAAATCCATAAAGAATATTGTAGATTACAAATCGAAGTGGTTTCGGGTATTTACTAATACCCGACCTCGGTCTCTTCGAATCCAATATCATCTTAAAAACAGAGTTGTTTAAGTTTAAACAATTCCATTTATATCTAGAATTACATATTTACCTGGCAATTCATTACATATTGATACTCCATATTCAAACACCATATCACGTTGCATCACAATCACACACTAGGGGTAACCAATAACCCTAGGCATTCAATATCATTCAATCATTCATAAGTAAGATTAATTAGTCACATCATTCCTAATTAATTTAACTAAAACAAATTAATTACTTCAATCACCTCTAAATCCTGCTTACTTAACATTAATTAATTTACAATTAAATTAATTAATCATCCTTTAATTATCATCTTAATTACATTAAGTAATTAGACTTTAATTAATTACACAAATTAATTAACCTTCAACCATTCACATGAATTAACCTTTAATTACTCTCATAAATTAATTGACAATAATTTATTACATTATTCCTTAGTTAATTACTCTAATTAATTATTCTATAATTACTTGAATTGATTAATTATCCTTTAATTAGCCCTTTAATTAATTCCTTTATTGATCCATACTTTAACTAATTAGACTAAGTAATTAATCCTCAATTACTTCCATTAAGTAATTATCATTAAATAAATCTTATTTAGTAATTATCCTCCTTAATTAATGATATTAAGCCATTATCCTTTAATTACTTTCATTAACCCTTAATTATTGTCATCAATTAAATTACCCTCTATTTAATTACATTAATTAACCTTTAATTTATTACTTTTAGCAATTATTCCTTTAATTACTTTCTTTTGTTATTTTTAAATTAAGCACATTAAGTAATTATTCATTAACTAATCACCTAGTAAAAATTCTTCAAAACCTTTAATTAATTCCCAAAAATAAATTCAAGCCATAAGAAAGAATTTGTTTAAGAAAATTATTAAACTTGTTTATTTTAAAATAATTATTCAAGCCTTTAACCAAACCCAAAACTTAAAGAAAACATTTATTATAAAAATGTAGTTAAGAACATTGTTCCAAAACTTGTTTTATTTCAACCTTTTTAAATTTAAAACAATACTAATACACTAAAGCCCAGACCCGAGCTAAACTCGGTTACTTCTCTTATACAAACCCGAGTCTTCCCATTCCAGTCGCAATCTTCTCTTCTATACGCGAAACAACCAGTTGCCACCCCCAGTCTCACCCTAGCAAAATCCCAATACAACCCTAGCTCCTACCCAAGAGCAAACCTTTCCTTCTCGTTCACAAATAACTCCAACACATAGAGATACATGTATACGTGCACACATCGTCTACGTTGCTCTGACCATCTTGGCCGTCGTCGGTAAGTCGACAACGATACACTCACCTGATTTCGACCACCCAGAGCCTCGATCGTACCAGAAATCAGAATCGAGCTATGAGACCGCCACTGGAACCAAAACAACCAACCAAAATCTCCTCGCACCGCCGCCCATGTCCACCAGCGATCTCATGATCATGACAGGAACTTCGTCACATGCCTACGCCTCTAATCCCTCACTCGTGATCGCGTCCGATTCTTCCATGACCACGAAATTTGCCTCGATTAAAAAGTTGATCGATACAGGCAGTTAACCTTAGATTAGTCCCGCCGCGCCACCCCGATGCTCCTGAAAATTGCCTATTATTTTTCCTACCATCCCTGACCCACAAGCTCCCTCCGACATGAATCCCGACCCCACCGAGCCGCTCGCTCGCCAGAAATTGACTAAAATACGATTTCCGTTCAATATGGAATTCCTCTCGAATTTCAACTCGAAAAATCAAGATTCTTTCTTTAAAAATTGTGGTTTTCGAAGATCAAACATATTATATACATGAATCCATAAATTATTCAAGTTGGAATTTTTTGATATATACAAGTTTTTAATGTAATGTTTACATCCTGGTTAAACTATCTTAAATTCTTATTTAAAATATTTTTAAAATCTAAATCATGTTGTTTCTAACAATTTTTGTTTAAACATCATAATATATAACAGATCAGGGGATGAGCAATTGACTTTTCAAATTTTATTTAGAACTTGAGACTATAAACATAGCAACATATTCATTACAGACATGCATACAAACATCCATATACATATAAACAGGAAATCTCATTTATACAACCATGCAAAGCATATTATATATCATACATTCCAGGATATTCACATGCATCAGATTTTTATTAACTTAAATCTTTAAGAAAGATGTTTACTCACCTGTGTTTTGAAGATAGGGAACGGGCTTTAGAAATTTTGAAATCTGTTCTTGTATTTAAAACTGGAACTTAGTTTACTTTGATTTGCATTGATCTTGAATCTTCTTGCTTTGTTCTAAACTTGATTGTTTTGAAACTGATCTGATCTTGGATTTAGTTGAGTTTGGATCTAAGGCTTGCTTTTTGAACTTGTATTTTGATTTTACTGAGATGATTGCTATAGGATTGTTGAAACAGCTTTAATTTTCTAGTTTGATTTTCTTTTACAGGCTTTGCTATGATTTTCTCAGGTTTGTTCATTTTACAGGCTTGATTTCTTTGCTTAGGAAATGAGAATATAGGAAAGAAAATGAAGCAGAGGAAGGAAGAGATATATTTATAGCTAAATTTTTATGATTTTTAAAATAAAAGAAAAATAAAAAGAAAGGATTGACACTTGTTAAAATTGGCTTACACTTGTAATTACATTAAACAATTTGTTTACATTTGTTATAATGCATAGAGAATTAGGTTACAATTTTTTTACTTTGTATATATATTTGTATTGTAATTTAAATTTATTTTTATTTTATAAATGTCTTAAGTGTTTTTAATATTTAAACTTCTCTTATATTTATTTATTTATAATTTTAAAAGTGGATGATATAAAATTCCAGTTATACACTTATAAATAGTTATACAAATATGTTAATTATATATATATACTTTCTTTATATTTTTGAATGATTTTCATAAAACATTTTATTTAATAAATACATTTCTTAATTTATATAAATAAAATCCTTTAAAAGAAAATGATATAAAACCAATTATATTCTTAATAAAATCATATGTAATATTTTTAAATCCAAAATATTTTAAGAGATCTATCCTTTTAATTTCAAATTCAAATTCAATTTTAAAATCCAATTTAAAATCAACCCATATATACATATATATAAACACATATTTAATATGAAAATAATAATTCCATTTAAAATCTACTTGTATATTATATATAAACAACCCATTATTTTTATTGTTTGAAAATAAAAATTTTGCCAATTTTTAAATAATTTATAAAAGGGATTATCACATTTTAATTGCTTGAAATTTCGAGATATCACATTAACTAATAAACCAGTGTTTAATAAATTAAATCCTGTTAATTTCTAATTAACAGATATATGAAAATCGGGTTATCACATTCCTCCCCCCTTTGAATCTTTTCGTCCTCGAAATGGAACGAAATTAGAATTTATTCAATACTTAAAACCAAATAAACTATTCTTTGATCATTTTTAAAACACTTTTAAAATCTATATAATATTACCAAAATAGATTTTAAAAAAAAATTATAACTCGATGTTTCCATATGTCCGTCCTTGTTCTTACAAAAATTCGGTCATACGTTGATCAGGTGTAAGACTGAAAATCTATAAGTACTTAGCAGACCCGTTTTCAACACCCAGTGAAAATATAGAAACATTTTGTTGAAAATATAGAAAACATTTTTGAAATAGAGGAAACATCTTTGGTGAGAATGCTTTGGAAATCATCACCCCATCCATGGTCGCAGTTAACCCAATGGTTACATTGCCATCCCGGCAAAATAAACGGATAACTATAGGCACTCTGCGCCCCTTGATTACGCCATGGAACCCGCCACAGATCGCGGTTACCTCCTGGGTTACGTTGCCATCATGGCAAAAGTCCATTAAATTGTAGGCATAAGCGCCCTCGATTTTCGCTGCCAAATGAAACTTCACCACTCCCACATAGGTCGCAGACTACATCAGTCAAGTCCTAGTGTATCCTTAGGCTCTCATGGCCTCTTGAATTTCTCTATGTCTTCATAGGTCGCAGTCTGCCGATGTAAAATCAAACGTAGACCGTTGGCTCTCAACAGCACACACGACTTCTGCTATGGTCCAAAGTCGATCGTAGTGACATTGAGTTACACTGTCGTCACAGCATAACCCAAATTTCTCTATAGGCATCAGCGCCCTCGACTTTCGCTACCCACTACATAATCCTCAGGAACTTCAGTTTGTCCGGACTTCCTCACAGGATTAAATTTAGAGCCTCCCCCTTAGGGCTCAAGGCAGACCCACCCCGTGGATCTCCTAATGAAGTTCATTTCAATGGGAGCGTCTTTTTCCCAGAGCCAATCTCAAAACACTTTATACTATACACTTATAGTATCTTTCAAATCATACCCTTTTTGATTTACATCAAAATCTTCTTTACAAAAAATCGATATCTCAAATCGATAGTTCCAAACTTGGCTTTCCAAATTTCCAAAATTTGATTTTCCTAAAAATCAAAAGCCCTTCCAAAATCCAGAGGTTTAAAAACCATTTCCCTAAAATCATTCTCATAATTCCATATATATAGATATATATAATCTTGAAAAATCTTTGGATCACTTCATACTTGTATAAATTTCCTCTTTATACTTCAAATACTTTCAAAAACCCTTCTTCTGGCTACAGGTTCAACCAGGAGAGTTTATAACAAAAATATATATAACTTTATTTACAACAAATCAAATATTCAAATTTGATTTTCTTTTATAAAGTTACTTAACATATCACTTACTTTTTATGAACTGAATTTCAAAAGATATCCAACTTCCACCTTTATTCATACATATTTCTCAAAATATATTTCAAAAATCATTTCCATTTCTTTCAAAATTTCAATATCTATTCATTTAAGCATGTACGATGTACATATACCATCTATACGCAATTTCAAATCTGATCGCTCACACAACTTCACTTCCGAACTAGTATCGTCCACGTGACTTCCTATTGCGGACTCAAATCTGGTTTCTTGATCAAAAACCCTCATTCTCCTTGCATAGTCATACCTATGATAGAGAATTTCCAGAATCAACCAAAAATCTATATCCAGGGTTCGCCGTCGAAAATCGAGTGAAAAATCCCAACTCGGATCGATATACTATCTCGAAATTCTATGCTCAAATCCGGATCAAATCACTATGCGAATAGAATAATATACATACATCCTACGTATTTATCTTCATCGATCATTAGCTAAATCAATTCTCTTTTCTATTCACCTTCATTTTGATTCTATTCACTTGTCCACAATTTGCTTCCAATTTCCATTTGGGTTAACATTTCATTTCTTATCTCAATTGGTATGGAATTATAGACAGTTTGCACTCTGACCAACTTGTATTAAGAAAATAGCTTGAAAAATGTTAAAATAGATAAGTAGTTGTAAAATAGATATTAGTTACAAATAGTAGTAAAATAGTTAAGTAATTTTAAAATAGTTGTAAAGTAGTTAAATAATTGTAAAATAGTTAGATAGCTGCAAAATAGTTATAAAATAGTAATTAGTTTGTAAGTAGTTGTAAAATAGTAATTAGTTTGTACACAGATGTAAAATGGTAATTAGTTTCCAAAATAATTGTAAAATAAGTAAAATATTTTGGGTTTTAAAAAGAAAGGTTGTATAGTAAACACTTAGGTAAATAGATTAAAATAGTTTATATTAAATCAACTTATTTTGAAAAATAGTTTAGTGCCAAACTGTTCACCTTCCCAATCTCCATTTCAATCTCTTCAATTTAAATTTTCACTTCTATTTAAATTGATTCAATTTCAATTCAATTTAAATTAACTTCAATTCCTATCCCAAATTCAAATCAACTCCCATTTGAAATTCAAACTTATTCAACTTCAATTTAACTTCAAATTAATTCAATTCAAATTTTCCATTTGAATTTGTCTCCATGCCCATCTCAATTTTAATCCATCTCGAATTACATAAATTCGAGTTAATTTTTTTTAAATATTGATTTAATCCCTTAAATCAAATTAACCTTTACTTTTAAGTTAACAACTTAAATCTTTAAACAATTTAATTCCAAGTCCAAATTTCAAAATTCTTATCTTAACTTATTTCAGAGTTCATATAAGAGTCCAAAAACAATTTACTCTTCGGATTCTAATTTATTATCCATTTTAACTTCAAGCTTTCAAACCGATTCTTAAATAATTTTAGTTTACAAGTTCAATTCTTAACATTCAAATCTTAAGTTCAAAGTGATTCCATATCCTTAGTTTCAAATTAAAGTTTAATTTCCATTTTATCTCAATAATGGATATATTACCTCAATCCATTTCTTGGTTTCATAGATTATTAATTACAACAGGATTGATATTAGGATAAGTCAGAATAAATAAATATCCAAGTTATTTAAAACATTCATCAATAGCATCTAATTCCAATTTCCAGATCTGAAATCCATTTTGACATCACTCATACTTCCCTTCAATTCAACCCATTTAACTTCCCTAAGTTAAATTCAATTTATTTAATCCAGTCAACTTTACCCAATTTGAATTCCCGTTTCAAATTTTTAAACTTCATATTAATAACCTTCCCACTTATAAGTTTAAAACTTATCACTTTGGGTTTTCACATCTCATTCCAAGTAAAATTTAAAATTCAACACTTAGAGTTTATTCCAATCATCTTTGATATTATGTACATCCCTCATATATACATATTTATTTCCTTGCACAACAAGTTATAATTTAAATTTTTAAACCACCTTTGGTTTAATTCAAAACAAATTTCTTTAAAATTTTCAAACAATTCTTTTTTGAAACAGGACCCTTTTCATCCAATTACATTGTAAATAATACTATTTATAATTTCTTTTAACTCTTTTGAAACAAATTCCAAATTTTCTGGACTTAGATTTAAAACTTCAAAATTTAAATTATCTTCAATTCCAATTTATAAGTCATACTCATCTAAATGTTTACTTCCTGAAACATTTCATTTTTGCTTAATCATTAACAAATATTTCATTATTAAACACAACAACCACGTATGATAATAATCAAGATTATCATATCTGGAAATCAATTTATTATTATTTTATTCTGAAAACACTACTACAAATTCAGGATTTTATTTTCTAGTTTGAATCCATTTCTAACTTATCTTATTTATATAGTTTCTATTTTCCAATTCTTATTTGGTTGAACTTCAATTACCCCTTTATTCTTATTATTTTATTTAATTCCAATAATCAGCAACCAATTTCTTTGATATATTTAATAATTAGAAAAAAAATATTTCTTTATATATCAAATGATAAACTTATATAAAATTCATTTTTAAAACCATTTCTAAAATCATTATATAAGAAAATAACAAATACGCTCTCATAAATATATATACAAAACTCATTTTAGGTACCATTAACCCTATCCTTAATGAGTAAACCCACCCGAGCCATGGTTCCCGCTTAATCTTCAGCTCTGATACCAAATGTAACGACCCAAAATTTTCGACTTTGACAATTCCAGATTGTTAGAGAAAAGAAGAAAGAGATAGAAGAAGAAACAGGAAACAAAACATAGAATCTCACATTCGCAGCGGATCAAAATATAATATTAATAGCAGTTGTACAAAGAAGAACTGTATCTATTAATTTACATCAATACATCAGAGTTACAACCTAACCATAAAATCTTTAATACTCGGTCTGACCCGAGCATTACATCAAAGTAACACCCGGGTCAAGCTGGAAACTAGCGTGGGTAAACCCATCTAACAAGAAATACCAATGCATAAAACTATTTAAAACCCTGGTAACTCATACCTTATTACGAGTTCTTAACTTGCCATAGTCAAAAACACATCTTAGAAACCATTTCTAAGCATTACTTCTCAGATTAAATGACCAAGTTTACACCATTTATTTCATTCCAGCCAATTTATTCCAAAATTAAATCCATAAAGAATTATTGTAGACTATAAATCGAAGTGGTTTCGGGTATTTACTGATACACGACCCCGGTCACTTCGAATCCAATATCATCTAAAAAACAATGTTGTTTAAGTTTAAAAAATTCCATTTATATCAAGAATTACATATTTGCCCGGCAATTCATTACAGATTAATAATTCGTATTCAAACACCATATCACATAGCATCACAATCACACACCAGGGATAACCAATAACCCAAGGCATTCAATATCATTCAATCATTCATAAGTAAGATTAATTAGTCGCACCATTCCTAATTAATTTATATAAATTAAATTATTACTTCAATCACCCCTAAATCCTGCTTACTTAACATTAATTAACTTACAATTAAATTAATTATTCATCCTTTAATTATCATCTTAATTACATTAAGTAATTAGCCTTTAATTAATTACACAAATTAATTAACCTTCAACCATTCACATAAATTAACCTTTAATTACTCTCATCAATTAATTAACAGTAATTTATTACATTGATCCTTAGTTAATTTCTCTAATTAATTATTCTATAATCACTAGCATTGATTAATTATCCTTTAATTAACCCTTTAATTAATTCCTTAATTAATCCATACTTTAACTAATTACACTAAGTAATTAATCCTCAATTACTTCCACTAAGTAATTATCATTAAATAAATCTTATTTAGTAATTACCCTCCTTAATTAATAATATTAAGCCATTATCCTTTAATTACTTTCATTAACCCTTAATTATTGTCATCAATTAAATTACCCTCTATTTAATTACATTAATTAACCTTTAATTAATTACTTTAAGTAATTATTCCTTTAATTACTTTTTTTTACTCATAAACTAATCACATTAAGTAACTACTCATTAACTAATCACCTAGTAAAAATTCTTTAAAACCTTTAGTTAATTCCCAAAAATAAATTCAAGTCATGAGGAAGAATTTGTTTAAGAAAATTATTAAACTTGATTAATTTAAAATAATTATTCAAGCCTTTAACTAACCCCAAAACTTAAAGAAAACATTTATTATAAAAATGCAGTTAAGAACATTGTTCCAAAACTTGTTTTATTTCAACCTTTTAAATTTAAAGCAATACTAATACACTAAAGCCCAGCCCCGAGCTTAACCCGGTTACTTCTCTTATACAAACCCGAGTCTTCCCATTCCAGTCGTTATCTTCTCTTCTATACGCGAAACAACCAGTTGCCACCCCGAGTCTCACCCCAGAAAAATCCCAATACGACCCGAGCTCCTACCCAAGAACAAACATTTCCTTCTCGTTCAAAAACAACTCTAACACACTGAGATACATGTGTATGTACATACATCAACTACGTTGCTCCGATCATCTTGGCCATCGTCGGCAAGTCGACAACGATCCTGATTCTGACCACCCAGAGCCTCGATCGTACTAGAAATCAGAATCGAGCAATGAGACCACCACTAGAACCAAAACAACCAACAAAAATATCCTCGCACCGCCGCCCATGTCCACCAGCGATCTCCCGGTCACGATCTGAACTTCGCCACACGCCCACGCCTCTAATCCCCCACCCGCGATCGCCTCCGATTCTTCCATGACCATGAAATTTGCCTCGATTAAAACGTTGATCGATACAGGCAGTTAACCCTAGATTAGTCCCACCGCGCCACCCTGATGCTCTAGAAAATCGTCGATTATTTTTCTTACCATCCCTGACCCACAAGCTCCCTCTGACATGAATCCCAACCCCACCGAGCCCCTCGCTCGCCTAAAATTGACTAAAACACGATTTCTGTTCAATATGGAATTCCTCTCGAATTTCCTCGAAAAATCAAGATTCTTTCTTTAAAAATAGTCGCTTTCGAAGATCAAACGGATTATATACATGAATCCATAAATTATTCAAGTTGGAATTTTTTGATATATACAAGTTTTTAATGTAATGTTTACATCCTCGTTAAACTGTCTTAAATTCTTATTTAAAATATTTTTAAAATCTAAATCCTGTTGTTTCTAACAATTTTTGTTTAAACATCAGAACATATAATAGATCAGGGGATGAGCAATTGATTTTTGAAATTTTATTTAGAACCTGAGAATATGAACAGAGCAACATATTCATTACAGACATGCATACAAACATCCATATACATATAAACAGGAAATCTCATTTGTACAACCATGCAAAGCATATTATATATCATACATTCCAGGATATTCACATGCATCAGATTTTTATTAACTTAAATCTTTAAGAAAGATGTTTACTCACCTGTGTTTTAAAGACAGGGAACAGGCTTTTGAAATTTTGAAATCTATTCTTGTATTTAAAACTGGAACTTAGTTTACTTTGATTTGTATTGATCTTGAATCTTCTTGCTTTGATCTGAACTTGATTGTTTTGAAACTGATCTAATCTAGGATTTTGTTGAGTTTGGATCCGAGGCTTGCTTTTTGAACTTGTATTTTTATTTTTCTGAGATGATTGCTACAGGATTGTTGAAATAGTTTTAATTTTCTGGTTTGATTTTCTTTTACAGGCTTTGCTATGATTTTCTCAGGTTTGTTTATTTTATAGGCTTGATTTCTTTGCTTAGGAAATGAGAATATAGGAAAGAAAATGAAGTAGAGGAAGAAAGAGATATATTTATAGATACATTTTTATGATTTTTAAAATAAAAGAAAAATAAAAAGAAAGGATTGACACTTGTTAAAATTGGCTTACACTTGTAATTACATGAAACAATTTGTTTACATTTGTTATAATGCATAGAGAATTAGCTTACATTTGTTATTTTGTATCTATATTTGTATTATAATTTCAATTTATTTTTATTTTATAAATGTCTTAAGTGTTTTTAATATTTAAACTTCTCTTATATTTATCTATTTATAATTTTAAAAGTAGACGATAGAAAATTCCAATTACACACTTATAAATAGTTATACAAATATACTAATTATATATATACACACTTTGTTTATATTTTTAAATAGTTTTCACAAAACCTTTATATTAAATTTTCTATTTAATAAATACATTTCTTAATTTATAAAAATAAAATCCTTTAAAAGAAAATGATATAAAACCAATTATATTCTTAATTAAAATCATATATAATATTTTTAAATCCAAAATATTTTAAGAGATCTATCCTTTGAATTTCAAATTCAAATTCAATTTTAAAATCCAATTTAAAATCAACTCATATATATACATATATATATCTAAATAAACACATATTTAGTTTAAAAATAATAATTCAATTTAAAATCTACTTATATATTATATATAAACAACTTATTATTTTATTGTTTGAAAATAACAATTTTGCCAATTTTTAAATAATTTATAAAAGAGATTATCACATTTTAATTGCTTGAAATTTCGGGATATCACATTCAACTAATAAATCAGTGTCTAATAAATTAAATCCTGTTAATTTCCAATTAACAGATATCTAAAAATCCGGGTAATCACAATAGGGACAACCGAGCTCATCGCCATTGTGGCTAAGGATGCATGGCGTTTGGGGTGAGCTGCGGTGTCGAGCAGATGAACTCCGGTAATCGAAGGGTGGCATGGCGATCGATTTTAATAATCGGTGATGGGTTCATTCGGTAGTGAACACGAACGCGTCAAAGAAAGGGTAAAGGCAGAAGAGATTTTTCGATTAAAAATATACGGTCTAATTTGATCTGAGTATTTTAGTAGCATAAATATTGTAAATTTATTTATACAATTATATTAAAACCTTTAAAATTGCATATCTCATTCATATGAGGTCGGAATTGGACGAAACAAGCGGCATCGGAATTTCAACGACGAGCACTATGCGTTGAAGTAGTTTTGGAGTCGACTGGAGCTTGCAAAAAATTTAGGTTAAATCGGACGTGTTCGATTTAATTTAAAATTGGAGCATTTGGCAAATTACAACTCAAGATGAGTTAATTTTACTCAATTTTGGACTGCTGGCTTTTATTTTAAATAGTTAAAATTAATTAATGATTGATTGGTTAAATTGATGTATTTTTATCTGTTGGATGTGATATTATATATAGTAGTGTGTAATATATATATAACGAATGAGACCCTATGTGATGACCCGGAATTTTTAACAATTTAAAATGGAATAATTAATTGATTTTAAATATTTAATGGTTAATTTTAACTTGAATTTCAAATATTAATATTTACTTGATAATTAAATTATTAAATTATATATAATTCGAAATTGGGTAAGATGTTGAATATGGAATTTTAAACCTATTAAAAATAATTTGAAGGCTTATAAAATTTATAATGATGATACTGAAGATAATATAATGGTTGAAATTTAATTTAAAGGTAATTTGTTCAGTTTTAATAATATATCGTTTAAATTGACGTTTAGAAACAGCCTTCCAAGGCACAGTCACGGAATTCGACGAAACTAGTTTCATTGGATCCGTAATAGTTAGTTATTATAGGATTTCAATTTTCGTAGCGTTTGAATTTACCGTTTGCTCGTACGGGTGAGAAACGCGTTGCAATTAAAATCGATAATTTAATATTTTAAATCGATTTAAAAAGCTAACTTCCACGTACGATCAAGTTAGCCTTTGAAACACGTTCCATTGTGTTCGGAACGCGGGTAAAACCTTATAATCGCCTAGCGGCAGGCCTCGATGGTGGTTCGAAGTTTTGAGCTGGGTAACGTGAGAGATTTATAACTAAATAATATTTTAATCTGTTAAATCAAGGCCTTGCCTTCTCCAATACGCCATCCCTCAACTTTATATCTCGTCTACCTATTCTACCTATTATTCACATCAGAACGAAAATCACCTTCGTTTATAAAAAAAATCAAATTAAAGAGAACGAAAAGAATGGCCGAAGCCGATTTGAATCAGGCTCCCTGCTTTCGATCGAACCCATCCTCCTTCTTCTATCAGGTCGAGTTCATTCTATTGAAGGAAAAAAATAATGGCGGTGCAGAATTAATCGAGCTCGAGCTCGATTTTTGAAGCAGATCGCGACTTTAGGAGAGGCGGCGTGGGTTTTGGGCTGCTCGACTTTCGTTGGAGCTTCGTGAGCAGAGGCGGCGACCACGAGAGGGGAGCACGCACGCGAGGCTAGCAGTTGGAGTCGCGGTGGTGATGATGCGGATGTGGATTCGACGGCGAGCAAGTGTAGGCGAGGAATGGGTCAAGCTTTGGAATTAGGGTTGGGTGTCGGCAGTGGGGCATAAGCTCTGCAGTTTTTATATTTGCATATATTTGTGTAAATATATAGAGAATAAATATTTACATGCTATAAAAAATAATAATAATAAGTGTAAAACAAAATTTTTATTTTTAACAGCAAGACTTAATAAGGAATTTTTTTTAATAGATATAAATATATATATATATTTAGAATTTACAGTTTGTTTAAAAATTTACAGTTTTGTTATGAAATATTTTTTTACAGTAAACTGGAAATTTATATAGGAGTTTATGTAAAATAAATTTTAATTTATATAGATTATATCTTATAAACATATATAAATATACATTTTAAACTTGCAACGTATTTTAAAATAAAGGATTAAGGAGATTAACTTGTTTAAAATTAGCTTATTTAATTATTTTAGCTTCTAAGGAATTACTAAAGGAAAATTAGTTTAAATTAAATTTATTTAAAAAGGGAATTGATTGTTCCATTTTTTTAAAAATGTTAACAAACTGTATAATATTTACACAAGGTCCAAAATTGGGAGATAATGGTCGAGATGGAATTGGATTGCCAAACAAAAATCAAAGGTGAGTAAATCTCACTCTGTTGGATTTCTATTTAAATTTAAATGGTTAAATTTAAATAATTGGTTGAATGATTAAATTGATTGAATGTGTACTGATGATCTGGTGACTTTGGATTTGGTTGGTTCTCGAGTTAATTGTTGTTTGACTCGAAGCATTTGGGATTTTAAATGGTTTTAAACTTAAATCATAAATAAGAGAATGGTTCATTTTAAAGTTAATAAGGGTTTAATGACTGCTGATTCATTAAATAGGTAGGATAATTTAAATGGATAATTAATTAATTAAATTAATTAATGATTTAGGTTAATTAATTAAGTTTAAATTAATTTAGAATGATCATTGGGTGGTTTAATAAGTAAATACTTAATGCAATTAATAAAATATAATTACTTTGTGTAATTAATCAAGAGATAAATTAAGATAATTAATTAAGGAGAATTAATTTATTTAATAAAGTAAATAAAAGGGTAAATAATTTCAGATGGAAATAAATCGAGTATGATTAATACTGTGGTTTAATTCATGTAATTAATTTGGATTAGAAAAAAATTACAATACAATTGGAAATCATTAATTTATATAATTAATGATGTAATTAAACAATGATTAATTAAAATGAATTAATCAATAATAAGTGACTTATGAGAAATTAATTAATATAAGAAATCAAAGATTAATGTAATTAATGACAGTTAATTAATTTATGAAGTAATTAAGATTTCTTATTGATTTTGGTTAAGAATAATTAATATTATGAAGTTAATTAAAGATAATTACTTGAATGTAATTGAAAAATAATTAATCCAGGGTGATTAATTAAGATGAATAATGAAGGATTGACTAATTAATTGATTTGGAATTAATTAATGTTAAATGAAGGAATCTAAATGACAGAGGTTAGAAATTCAACTAGAATCAATTGAGTTAATTTGGAAGTGATTAAGCTTTGCTTATGAATGATTGAATGGTATTTGATGCTTTGAATGAGTGGATATCTCTGATATGAAATGTTGTGTATTTCATTTGGATAGCTTGGGTTAGGATGACATGAGACTCGAAGAGACTGGGTTTGGGTATTAGGAAATACCCGAAACCACTTTGAATTTTTATAGATTGATATGTGAAATCTATAGGCCGGAATGAAGTGATTTAAAGGAATTGGACTATATTAAATCTAAATCTTTGGTACTTAGAAAACTTATGTGTGAAATAAGTGATGTCCATAGCATATTGTGAACTTGTAAATTGATCCGAGTTACCCCGGGTTTTATATAAATTAAATGCTTTGTGTTCCATGTTAGATGGGTTTACTCACGCTAGTTTCCAGCCTGACTCGGGTGTTACTTTGATGTAATGCTCGGGTCAGACCGAGTATTACAGATTTTCAGGTAAGGACGTTTTGGAGCTCAGGAGGCGAGCTGGATGGCAGGAACGTATGGAGTATTTCCGCTGTAATATATTTTTGATTATCATAGACATGTTGATTTGTATATGTCAAGTGTTTGAGTATGTGTGTAACTCTGATGTATTAAAATGTAATCGACAGATATATTATTCTTTTGTAAACTGTTATTATTTATTATTATATTTTATCCGCAGCGAATGTGAGATGTTGGTGTTTCGGATCCTCTTCTTCTATCTCTTTCTTCTTTTAATAACTATCTGGGATTTTCGGGATCGAAAATTTCGGGTCGTTACAGTTGGTATCAGAGCTGAAAGGTTAAGCGAGAACCTTGGCTTTGGTGGGAATTACTCATTAAATAGAATCCGAAGTACTCTAGAATGAGTTGAATGTGTGTGTGTGTATGTATGTATGTATGTATGTATGTATGTATGTATGTATGTATGAGCGCATACTTTTTATTTTCTTATATAAAGGTTTTGAATGATTTTATATAAAAAATATTCGGATATATGAAGCAATATTTCCTTCTAATAAATATTAAGGTGATTGGTTGTTAAATTATTGGAATTAAATTAAGAAGTAATATAAAATACAACCAAACTGAAATCTTGAATTGGAATTAAATTAAGTGGTAACAGAAATACAACCAGATTAAAATTAAATTAATTGGAAATGAAATTCTAGAAATTGAGCGCAGAAATTAAATTGTTTAAAAACTTTAAATAAAGGTTAATTTGGTTTAAAGAGTTAAACCAACCTTTGGGAATTTAACTCTAATTTATATAATTCGAGATGGTCTAAAACTGAGATTGAAATTGAATTAGTTCAAATTGAATCTGATTTGAATTAATTGGATTTGTGATTGAAGATGGATAAGTTTAAAAATTCAAATGGAAAATTTGAGTTGAATTGAAATGACTTGAGATTGAAGTAGGTCCAATTGATATAAGTCCAAATTGATTGGAATAATTTGAAATTATAATTAAAGTGAACGGGATTAATATCAAATGGAAGTTGATTTGGATTGGGAAAGAAATCAAGACTGATTCAATTTGAATTGGGGTTAAATAGATTTCAATAGAAATTGATGTTATTCAAGTTAGAATTGAGTCAATTTAAATAGAAATGGAAATTTAAATTGAATTGATGGGGAAGTGAACAGTTTTGACTCTGGACTATTTTCAATATAAATTGTTTTAATATAAACTTATTTTTCCAAGCTATTAAATATATACAACCTTTCTTTTTAAAGCCAAATTATTTTATACTTGTTTTACAATTATTTTTTTGGAACTATTTAACAATTTTTCAACTGTTTTATAAACTAATTACTATTTTTCAACTATTTCACAAATTAATTACTATTTTACCACTATTTTGCAATTATCTAAAATCTCTATAACAATTTAACTATATTTCAACTATTTTATAACTAGTTAACTATTTTACAGCTATTTTGCAAACTAATAATTATTTTTCAACTACTTATCTATTTTTAAAATTTTCAAGCTATTTTCTAAATATAAACTGGTCGGAGTTCAAACTGTTATTGATTAAATACCCAACTGAGATAGGAATTGAAGTATTAATCCAATGGAATTGAAGCAATTGTGATTATGTGGATAGAAATTAAAGGAAATGTGAATAGAAAGAGAAATTGATTTAGTTAATAATCAGTGAAGATAAATACGTAGGATGTACGTATATTATTCTATTCGCATAGTGATTTGATCCAGATTCGAGCACAGAATTTCGAGATGGCTATATCGATCCGAGTTGGGATTTTTCACTCCATTTTCGACGGCGAGCCTGGATATGGATTGTTGATTGGTTCTGGATATTCTCTATCATAGTTATGGCTATTGTAACGACCGGACTTCCTATGCCCAGGAAGACATATCGTTTTTAAAAAAAGAAAGGGATAGAAAAATAGAAAAGATAGAGAAGAAAGAACAACAACATCGGAATCTCACAGGGGAACGAATAAATTATATTAATCACATAAGTATTTACATAATATACGACATCAATCAGAGTTATACAGATAATACATCACATACTAGACAGTTATAAACACCTGTCTACTTAATACAACTCGATACAACTCAACAAATAACTCAGAGATACCAACACAACGGAACTATATATATATCTACAACGCTGAAGCCTCCTGCTCCATTGCTCCTCCATAATTCGTCAAAGCTAACCTGAATCCCTTGGCTACTCGTAAAAATTTGAGTACCCGAGAGTTTAGGAAAAACAGAAATAAACTCCGGGTCATACATGGGTATGGTGTGAGTAACAGGTTAAAGTTGCTTAATTTTGAAAACCTTTGAAAACAAAAAGGTATCACGTAAGACTTCCCACACATAAACATGGGTAAGTTTTTACCTTACGCTAACCAAAACATTTGATAGGAAATTCAGTGATATTATAATAGGTCAGCGGTTTTCAAGTAAATAGAAAATAGCCGAAATTGTTACATCTATTAAAATCCAGCTACTAGCCACAAAAGTGGGTAATACAATAAAAACCGTTGGCACTTATTGGATTGTGGATTCCATACAATGGCAGGGCTACTGGGGTACCGCCCGTCATGGTACGTGGCCTAGATCAACGTACCGAGGATTACTCCCAATCCCCTACAACACAAGGCCAGAACCATTCCTTACTGAACAGTCCCGAACAAGATAACCCCGGTAGTTGTTGCAATCAACCGCCCACACAGCCGAAAAATAAAGGGACATCTAGACAGGGGTATATCTCATCCTGCTTGGGCATGACCCACCTAACCTTGCTGCACCTCCCCTGTTTTAGCCATTCCCGGTTGATGAGGCTTGAGGCTGCGATTACCTTTAGAGAATACATTTCTTAGAATGCTCATCGCCCACCTTACGATGCTCTGAAAGCATTCAATTCATACAAGTTCGTTCCGGGTTCGAACGAAACCGAAGGCATTATGTCGTTACACTCATTTTGGAATCACCCTCAGAGTTAACGACAATAACCCTTGCACTCTAAATCTTCATCTTCACTTCATATTCACGACCTATCGTTAATTTGGATCGATGTGGTTTTCGGATGTCCAAATATGGAAACCCGATCCCGGTCTCATCGAAATCCAAAAACGTATCTTTTAAGGCCAAGTTGTCTATTTAGTCTTAACAGTTCAATTCAATATTATCAATATACACACAGATAGATAATTCACATCTCATAATAGATAATCACATTATCATCATAAACAGATAATCAATATTATCATCCAAACAGATACTTATTATTATCATACTTAAACCATACATCCATATCACATAGATATTACTCATCTCATATCTGAGATCACAATCAATCAATGAAATATCAATATCATCATCCAAAGCAATGATTTATTATTCACAATCTATAATTAATTTAAAATGAATTAAATTAATTACTTCTATCTCTAATTAATTTAAAGTGAATTAAATTAATTACTTCATCTATAAATCTTGCTTATACAATCATTAATTAATTATAAATCAAATTAATTAATTATTCTCTAGATATTCATCTTGATTAAACACCTTTGATTAATCATCTTCTAACTACAATAACTAATTAGTCTTTATTTAATTCCACAAATTAATTATTTTAAATCATTCATAGTAATTAACATATAATTACTTCATTTGTTAATTAAATATAATTAATTACATTTATTATTAATTAATTACATTAATTAATCATCTCGTTATTAATTATTCCTTATTTAGACAATTATACATTACATCATTAATTATATTAATGATCTCTAATTATATTTAAATTAGATTACCTTATTTAAATCAACTACATTAAGTGGTGAATCTTTAATTAAGCACAATTATTAATCACCCTTGAATTAATAACAAACCAGTAATTAACTATCCTTAATTACTTATTAACAAATTAATTATTCCATAATTAATTATCTCCATTACTTAATCCTTTGATTAATTTCAAAAGTAATTATCCAAATTACTTCATTTACAAATCATCTTGTATTAATCACATCCAGTAATTATCATCTAATTACTTCCCTAAGTAATTATGCTCCATTAATTTCGCTAAGTAATTATACTTATCATATCAACAAATGATTATTTAAATTGATTAAACTTAATTAATTAACTTAAACAATTCATATTAAACTTAATTAATTACACTGAGTAATTAATTTCCTTAAATCACTTTCATTAAGTAATTAGTTAAACAATTTACAATTGATTATCTTCAAATTAATTAATCTAATTAATTAATAAAAATTTAATTACATTAATTAATTATTAAATAATTTCTAGTTAATGACCTTCACTAACTATTTACAATTCTTTAGTTATTTTTCTAAAGTAAATAACTAAGATCTATTCATTATTTATTACAAATTAATCTTATCTTTAATTATCCATAAATAACTCCTTAATTATTTAATTAATTAAGTGTTAACTGTAACTTAATTTATCCTTAACTATTTGTCTAATTAATTACTAATCATTAATTAAAAATTAAAACCTTATTTAATTAATGATCCTTAATTACCAATTTATTTATCCTAAATTAATCAGCTTAAACCTTATTTGACTAATTTAAACTCTTAGTTACTAAATTAATTAATCCAAATCATTAATGATCCATTTTAATTAATTTAATAATTACAAATCATTAAATCTTCATTTATTCGAGAATAACAACATTTTTCTTATTAATGTTCAAATTATCATTCACAAGGTGTTTAAGGATAATTTACTTCCCTTAAAACTATTTAAAACAATTTTAAATTTAAAACTTCTTTATTTTCAAACTAAGATTCAAATTTATATTTGAACTCAGATTTGAAATTTAGTTCAAATCTCTATTTTTATTCAAACTTTACTTTTAAATTCCAACTATTTAAACCCCTTTGAAGTTGTTATAAATAATTGAAATTTAACAAAAACACTTTATTTATTTAAAAACTGGGATTCAAATTTATTTGAATCCAAACTTAATTTTGGTTTAAACTTAGTTTAAATATCTACTTCCCATTCTAAAACCCAATTTTGAAATGTTTAAAACTTACAGGTTTTAAACCTGTAACATGCAATCTACCCGAGGCCTCCATGCTTTCCTTCGAGTCAAACTTCCCACTTACCCGAGTCAAAAACCAATCTACTTCGAGCAACAACCCACCAATTACCGAAGAACTCAAGTACTAAACCCAACAACCACTGACACACTCTCATCATTGTGCACCTGCACCGTCACTGCCGCCACTTCAGATCATCCACGATGATCTTTTGAAAACATCGATCACCCCACATATAAACTCGATCAACATATCGTCACTCCCAAGCTCGAATTGAATTTGAGTTTAAAACAAGACCTGGAAAAAGAAATAAATCACCACCCCAAACATTTCAGCGTGCCGTTCACCCAACCTCGGCCACCTGAACATGCAAAACTCTGGCCATGAACTCGTCTTCGACTAAGCTACCACCTCCCGAGATCTCGTGCAACTCGATGCACGGTGGAAGTCGCGGTGATCAAAAGTTAGACCACCATAAGAATTAGGGTTACCCACTAAAATCGAACGTCGCTGCCACCACGTCCAACTGCAGCGCCTTCCACCATTTTTCCTCGACCCTCCGATCACTCGTCCATCACCACAGAGAACCCCGAGCACTCCGGTCCACTTGATCACCAGAAATCGACAATAACCCATATATTGATGAACCCAGAACCTCACCTGAACCTCTTTACTAAAAATAGTGATTTTGTTTTCAAAAATCAAGTTTTAGTCTTAGCATTCGATTCATATACCTGAATTCATGAATTATAATAATTGAGTTTTAATTTATTTTAGTTTTCTATTGTTGTTTTATATTTTCCAGAACAAATATAAACTGTTTTACCCTTAAACAATTTTTAAACTCAAGTCTCTGTTAATAAAAGCATTTTATGTTCAAACTTATTTCTTGTTAAAGCTTGAATTAAGAACAAAATGAAATTTTGATGAGGATTTTAAACCTGGAACTAAAGTCAGATAGAAACACAGAGTTGCTCATCACAATATTCATACTTAACACAGAGCTATACAAAAGAAATATACTCAACACAACTGAATTCCAGAGAAAACTTGCAACAGAACAAATATATACTTAAACTATTCAATTGTGATGTTACTCACCTGAAAATAAACAGAGAACAACTTTGAAACTGGAAAGAGTATTTGCATGCTTTTGTTTTGATTCCAGAAAACTTGAAAACTTAGTCTTGCCTTGATTTTCTATAAACTGGAAAGCTTTGATATTTGAATCTGGAATGTTTTAGTACTTTAAGAATTTTGTTGATTCCAGATTGAAATTCTGAAAAGAACTACAGGGTTTGGTACAAATTTCTGGTTTTTAGATGAGGTTACAGGGTGATCTTATTATATATATTTTTCCTCAGGTTTACTAAGTTGTGATGAACAAATGAAATGAGAAGATATACATATAAATAGAAGTGTTTTACAGGGGTAGGTGATATCTGGGTAGCTAATCCAGGTACAATATTTCTTTTTGTTTGTATCAGGCAAGATTTTTGTATTAGGAGGCTGAACTGAGTTTATACATTTCGGCTGAAATGATTCTTAAACATTTCTAGTAGACCAAATGGTGTGCTAGTATTAAATGAAATGTCCTTCATGTTGTATACATGTCTTATTTTGTATGTATTAAGATATTTTCTCTTTTGTCTTATTTCTTTCTTTGTTCTTGCATACTACCTTACAGGCTACACATATACAACCCTGGTTTGTACTTACCTCAAATACATATATAAAGTTACTTTAGCTATTGATATAAATTTTTAGCTTAAGTTTTGTTTACACTTACCTTCTGCATTTCTTTTCTTTACAGGCAACAAATTTCTTTTCACTTGCCTGAGTATGTTTTCTACACTTCAAGTATATTATCAAGTTGTTTTAGTTATTGTTATAGCCTTTTAATTTAAGTATTTTAGCTCTATTTTATTTTAACATAACTATCAAATACTAAATTTATTCATTATTTTTATACTTGTGTTAGTATTAATAAGGTTTATTTTAATTTAACATTTTTAAAAGACTTACTTTTAATATTTCAAATTATAACTTTCTCCAAAATACACACATATGTATTTAGATAAATTTGAAATAGCAATCTCCATTTGTAAAAATATTACATGATTAACAAAACTCATTATTAAAGAAATTGTCTCTTATTTAATAAATTACTTATATAATCAAACTATATTTAAAAAGAAAATAGAACAAACTTTTGTTTAACTTTAGACTTAGGCTAGAATACTTTGAAACAAATAAACTTTTATCTTGAGTAAATAAAACATATGATTATCTATTTAATAGCTAAATACTAAATAAAATCAAATTTCCAAATTTACCAAAAATATTAGAATTAGAAACATAACTTTATTTATTAAATTTAAAACAAAGATTAACTATTTACAATATATACAAATATATAGATATATATTGTAAATAGAAAATAATTAAATTAGCTTTTAAAAGATAAATTATCAGTTAAATATTTATTTTTATTTTTTGAAAAAGAGGTCAAAATACTTTATTGATATTGAGGAGAAATCAATACATACTCACACTTTACATTATATTGCTTACACAAAGTATACGGCCCATTTACACCACGACCAAAACCCTAAACATACTGCGTAACTTTTGCGTTGCTTTTCTCATGGCGGCTCGTTTTCTCTGCCTGGTAAATCTTCTTCTCTTCCAACTATAGATCTTCCACTTTCGGTGCATCTGGACTTAATAGAGCTCTCAGCTTCATCATCTTCTCTATCAATCATGTACCTTGAGGATGTTACTGTGGTTGAGGGATTGGGTGGCGCGGGTAAGGTAAGATCTGCACGCAAAGGTATAATTTCCCATCTGGCTAGGGTTTCATTGGGATTAATCATGCTGAGGGAAAAAAACTTGGATTTGTTGATGATAATGTCTCGAACCATGAGCTTTATGGATTTGCAAACAGCAATTTTATCTGGATTGTCAAATTTGAATATTTTTGAGTTTCTGCTCTTCCAAATGAACCATATGGCTGTGCTAACCGCGGCAATAATGATATCTCTTTCGATGTTTTTAGTTGCAAAATTCTGACTAATATATGCCATAATGTCTGAGATGGAAAAATCAATATTGTTATGCGTAATAGGATTACCCATCATAGTCCTGATCCAGTACCATACATGTTTGGAAAAGGAGCAGTTGAAAAATAAGTGCTTGCATGTTTCCTCTTCTGTGTTGCATAAAACACAGATGGATTCTTCAATCACTCCTTGCCTTTTTAATTTGTCTTTGGTTGGTAGAAAGTTGAAATGAGCTCTGTAGAAGCACGCATTCATTTTAGGTAGAGATATGTTATTCCATATAATTCTGTGATAATTGGTTTCCTGCAGTTTATTTCTTTGATTGTTCCATACAATGCGGAAGGAGAAGTTTCCATTTTTACTATTATTGCAGAACCAGTAGTCCTCTGCTTTATCATGATAAATGGGCACTTGTTTTATGTCTTCACTTATGTTGCCTAGGTATGAGATAGATTCTGTTCTCCATGCATTGTTAGAAATGATTTGATTTACTTTGTGATTTTTGCCTCTGGAGTATGTTAAAGTCTCTTGTCCCAATTTTTCTAATAATGTTGAGCCATTTATCCAAGGAGTGAACCATAAACTTGTTGACTTTCCATCAACAATTCTTCTGTCTAATGATTTTTGTGCTTCTCTTCTGTGGTATAGCATTTTTTTCCAAGTGCATGAGAAACTGTTATTGTAGTTAGATTCCCACAGTGTTTCTTTATTTGCATATCTCTCATTTAACCACCTTGCACTGAAAGTGGAATTGTTAAGTGTTTCCCAAATTCTTTTTATGCAGAAAGTGGTATTTAAATCTGATAATTTTTTCAAACCCATTCCACCTTCTGATTTCTCAGTTGTAACAGTTTCCCATGGAACCTTGCTTTTTTTACCTTTCCATATGAAAAGTTTGCATAATTGATTGATTTTCTTGATGGTTATGCTAGGGAGCATGAAGCACTGCATCCAAAAACTAACCATGGGATAGATAACAACCTTAATTAATTCAATTCTTCCTGTAATTGTTAGAAATTTGCATTCCCAACCTTGCATTTTCTTTATTACTCTGTCAATCAGATGATTGCAGTTTGACTGTCTGATATATGTCACTGATAGGGGTAACCCAAGATATCTGACTGGTAATTGGCTTTCCTGTATGTTTAGAATGTTGAGCACTTGTTCCTTGTTATTGCAAAATTTGTTGAAAAAAACTTGAGTTTTGAGATTGTTCATTTCCAAACCAGTTACTTTCTGTAGCTTTTTGAAACAGCTTTTGATAGCTTTTGCTCCAGTAGCACTTGCATTAGTGAAAATTAGTAGATCATCTGCATAGATTAAATGAGTAATTGTGGGATTGTTTTTTATTACAGATTCTATTTTACCCTTAGCAGCTTTTGCATCCATCAACAAAGTGAAATATTCCATGCATAAAGTAAAGAGATAAGGGGATAATGGGTCTCCTTGTCTCAATCCATTGCTGCCAGTAAAATAACCTTTGTGATATCCTTCAATTGAAAATGAAAAACTTGGTGTACGTATCATTTCATGTATGATTTTTACCCATTTAACAGGAAAGTCCATGTTTTTCATCATGTGTAAAATGAAGTCTCTATTAACTGAATCATATGCTTTTTTGAGATCTACCTTGATGCACATTTTATTGCTGCCATGTTTGTTGAAGTTTCTGATGTGTTCATGTGCAATTATTATTCCATCTTTTATCTGTCTGTTTGGTAAGTATGCTGTTTGGTTGTCTGAAATTAGTTCTACAAGCACATACTTCATTCTGTCACATAGAATTTTTGATAGAATTTTGTATAACATGGAACAACAAGCTATGGGTCTGAAGTCTGACACTGATTGGGGGGTTTTAACTTTTGGTATTAATGATATGATGGTGTGATTGATCTCTCTCACTATTTTACCATTATCAAATGAGGTCTGCATTGCTTCTAAAAGAGGTTTCTTTAATTCATTCCAGTGTGTTTTGTAGAAATTGGCATTAAATCCATCATACCCAGGGGCTGTGTCATTATGCACACTGAAGATGGCTCTTTTAACTTCTTTTTCATCAAAAGCGGTGTTTAGAAAAACTTTTCCCCAGTCATTTAGTTTTCTTTTTGGGATGATGTTGGGAAAATGTTTTTCCATATTACTTTTGTTATATAAATTGGAGAAAAATTTCACAGCTTCTTTCTCTATTTCTTTTGATGATTTGACCATTTCTCCATTTTCTTTTAGAATGTTATGAGAGTTGTTGATAAATTTCCTGGTTGTTTGTTTGGCAAAGAAGAATTTAGAGCAGCTGTCATCCCATTTGATCCATTGACATTTAGATTTTTGCTTGGTGTCAATTGCTAGTAACTCCATCCTTTTGGCCAGATTAACTTGTGCTTCATGCAATTTGTGGGCATTAAAGGAAGTGTGATCTGATTCTAAAATTTGCAGAGCATCATTAACCTCTTGTCTGCATTTAGTTACTTGAGATTGTAAATCATTTTTCCTTTTGCTCCAATTTTTGATTTCCTTTTTTATATTTTTCTGCATCTGGATGAGATTAAACATCTGATTGCTTTCAGGGAATTTAAAGCATTTTTCTACTATTTCTTTATACCCCTTGCACATAATCCAATGATTCATGAACTTGAAAGGTTTAGGACCATCATATGTTTGGATGTTGTTGAAGTGGAACAAGATAGGGACATGATCACTTGTTGATAGTTCTAGGTATTTTGCATGAGAATTTTTGAACATGAGCATCCATTCTATATTGCAGAAGAGTCTGTCTATTTTTGTGGCAATGTTTTTCTGAGGCCCTGATCTCCATGAATATTTAACTCTAGAAATATTTATTTCATTAACCCCCGTAGAATTGATAAAGTTATTGAGTTCTTGAACATTTCTGATGTTCAGTTTATTACCTCCCAATTTTTCATTCAATAGTCTAACACAATTGAAATCTCCAATAATGCACCAAGGGATACTGAAAGTATTAGCTTCTTTTTCCAACTGACTCCATAAGCTAGCTCTCTCAGATTCTAAATTTAAAGCATAAATGACTGTTATGATGCATTGTGCCCCTGCAATGTTGTTGATCATGCAAGTGATGTGCTGTTTACTCATAGAAATTACATAGCTGCTCCACATGTCTAAATTTATCATGATGAGAATTCTGCATTTGTGATGATGCTCTATGTTACTTATGCAAGTCCATTTATTTCCCCATGATTCAATATATTGCTGAAGCTTATTTTCCTTTAATTTATTTTCCACTAAGCAAAAAATTGAAGGTTTATGAGAGCTCACAATTTTTTTGACCTCTATAATATGCGCTGCTTTATTAAGGCCTCGCACATTCCAACATAGAATAGACATTATTTAGTTGAATGTGCTTGACTCCTTGTTCTAATAGTGGGAGTCACACTTTCAAGTATCCCTTTGTTTTTTCTCCTGTCATGTGAATTCTTGATTCTCATATCTGCAATTTCTTTTTCAAATTCAGGGTTGATGGATGTGAGGTTTTTGGACATGATGTTGGGAGGCTTATCATTTGAGGGATATGTGGGATTGATACATGATTGTGATAGAGAAGATTCTTCCACTTTCGAGTCTACCTTGTCTTTCTGCACCTGCAAAGTATCAGATACCACAGTTGTTAGATCAGAAATTTGAGGGTTTGAATTATTTAAAGCAATTTCGTTATTATGATTTGACAACTCCCTGTGACTGATAATCTCCAATGATGATGAACTGATTGAGGCTTTTGCCGATGATATCACTGCATTGATGTCCAGAGTATTTGTACTCAAAGGACCTTATTCGATGTTGTGAGTGTGAAGTGTTTCAGAAACATGATCATTGTGGCCCTT
This sequence comes from Allium cepa, assembly GCA_030765085.1. NCBI lineage: Eukaryota > Viridiplantae > Streptophyta > Magnoliopsida > Asparagales > Amaryllidaceae > Allium > Allium cepa. The sequence continues at coordinate 243,622,149 of CM060942.1, forward strand.
TGCAATTGTAGCAGCCATGCTACTTGTTGATAGTGAGACAGATACTGCATTTATTGCTGGCGAGGCTACAATTGCAACTGCTGGATCCTCTGAGAGTGTGTGAGCTGCTTTAACATTCCTATCATTTGAATCTGAAGGAGATATTACATTTTCTATGTTTGAATTGTTTTCTTTGTTTTGTGCTGTAAGATTTTGAACATTGGACTCTTCTGTTGTGATGGTTTCTGCATTCTGGTACACTACTCCTTGTGAGTTTACATACAGTATTTGTTGCACTGTCACGTCTGCTGTGTTAGTATCCTTGCTTTTATTTTCTTGATTACTGCATGTCTGTTTTGGAATCCATTTTTGTTTAAATGAAATCGGGCATTCATTGTCCATACGACCAAAACATATGCAGTTGTGGCATACTGGTGGAATGAATTCATATTCGACTTGTTGCATAACACAATCGCCATTAGGCAGTTTGATTTGAACTTCATTTTCGAATTTGGATGATGCATCCACTTCTATTAGCATTCTAGCGAAAGCTATTCTGCTTCTGTTTTTGGTATGTTCATCCATAGCAAGTGGTTTTCCAATTGTACTAGCAATTTTACATAATGTTATATGATTCCAATATGCAAAATTTAAATTTGGGAATTTCACCCATATAGGTATCGATAGCAGTAAGTCTTTTTCATATTTGATTGAGCTGTTCCATTTTTTCATGATGATGAATTTTCCATCCATCATCCATGGTCCCCCTTCTAATATTTTATTGCAATCTTCTGCTAGTTCAAATTGAACAAGATAAAAACCATTATCTCTAGCATAAACTTCAAACTTACCTTTCGGAAGCCATACTCTTTTGATATATGCTTTGAAAAACATGTAGTATGGTCTTTTACCCACCAAGTAGATAGTATTGAATTGGACCACATTTTTTCCGCAGATCTAAGTTCCTCCTCTTCAATAACAGCTATTTTTCTATCATTCATAATAATTGGATTGAAATATTGTATGGTTTCATCTTGCTTTTTACCTTTGACCAAATCACACCAACTGATTGGTGATGCTTTAGGGTTAACTGCAAAACCATGTCCCCTTATAGAAGCTTTCGCCCGATCTGGTATAAGTGTTGTTGACTTTTGTTTTCTCCGATCCAGATCTGTGTTGTAAACCGATTTATGCCCTTGTTTGCCCATGTTTCGAGGTATAATTTGTCTACTGGATTCCTGCGAGAATGACTGCTTCCGTCTTCTGTTCTTCACCAAGTTCCATCCATCTTCATCAGCCTCCTCTCCTCCTACATCCGTTGCTGCCTCTGCTGTCATATGGGACCCTGTTGCGTGATTTGCGAGATTTGCGTGATTTGCATGATTTGCTTCAGCCGCCATTTTTATTAATTAATATAAGTAAAAACTTAAAATATTTTGTTAAATATTTATTTAGAAGAAGATTATTAAACCAATTCGAATCTTATTAACAAATATTATCAAAATCAATTTAATTTTAACACAGATTATTAAATTTATATTGCCAAAATTTCCGAGATATCACAGCTATGCAAGAAGAATGGCGGTTTCTGATCAAGAAACCGGATCTGTGTCCGCACTAGGAAGTCGGGTGGACAATACTAGTTCGAAAGTGAAATTGTGTGATTGAGCGAGCGATCAGATTGGTATAGCGTACGGATGATATGTGTATATCATATGGATTTGAATGAAATTGATATTGAAAAGAGTAATCAAATTTGAATATTTGATTTTGAATAAACAAAGTTATATATCTTTGTTATATAAGATAAAACCCCCCTTGTTGAATTTGTAGCCAGAAGCGAATGGTTTTGAAAGTGTTTGAAGTACAAAAGGAATTTTATACAAGTTTAAAATGATCCAAAGATTTTTGTCAAGGATTTTATATATATCTATATATATATATAAAGGATCTTATGAGGATTTTGGAAAAAGGTTTTGGGAACCTTTGGTTTTGGAAAGGCTTTTGATTTTTGAGTAAAATCAATATGAGAATTTGGAAAGCCTAGTTTGAGAATTATCGATTTTGGGATAATCGATTTTGTGTAAAGGAGCCTTGTATGAGATCGTACTAGGTGTATGATTTGAAAGATACTATATGTATAGTATAAAGTATTTTGATGATGGCTCTGGGAAAAAGGCGCTCCCTTGAAATGAACTTCTCAGGAGTGCCACCGGGTGGTGCTGCCTTAAGCCCCAGGTTGGGTTCTAAAGTTGATCCTGTGAGGAGTCCGGACAAAACTAGTTCCTGAGGATTAAGTAGTGTGTACCATAGCGAAAGTCGTGTGTGCCATTGAGAGCCAACGGTCTACGTTTGATTTTATATCGGTAGACTGCGACCTATGGTAACATAGCGAAAGTCATGTGTGCTGCTGAGAGCCAACAGTCTACATTTGATTTTATATCGGTAGGCTGTGACCTATGCAGGAGTGGAGAAGTTTCATTTTGATAGCGAAAATCGAGGGGCGTTGATGCCTACAGTTACATGGACTTTTGCTGCGATGGCAACGTAACCCAGGATGTAACTGCGACCATAGATGGGGGTGATGATTTCCAGAGCATTCTCACCAAAGATATTTCCTCTATTTTCAAAAACTATTTTCTATATTTTCAATAAAATTATTTTCCAAGCATTTTCACTGGATGTTGAAAACGGGTTTACCAAGTACTTATAGATATTCAGTCCTACGCCTGGTCAACGTATGACTGAATTTCTATGAGAACAAGGATGGACTGGTTGGGACATCGAGTTATAAGAAGTATTTTTATAAAAAGCTATTTTAATAATATTATGTGAATCTAAAAAGTATTTATAAATTTTTAAAATAAAAATGTTAGAATTTTAGAAAATGAAAGAGATCCGAACTGGAATTATAAATAAGATTTAACTCAGGAAAATTTAATGAAGTGATTTCTGTAATAAAATCGAATATTGATTTAAAAGTTGGAAGTAAGATAATTAGCTAAATAATTATTTGGTAGAGTATGTTAATAAAATTTAACTCAGATAAATAGATGGATTGTAAGTTAATAATGGAATTTGGAAATGAACTCGAATTATAAATAGAATTCGACTTGGATTTGATAATGAATTAAATATGTGGAGATGTTGTAAAAATAAAAATAAAATAGAGTTGGATCGAAATAGTGATGGTTTGAATTACAAATAAAATTCAAGTTGTGATATGAATAATATTTAACGTAATGTACAAGTAACTTAGGTATAATGGAAGTGTTATCGAATGAAATGAAAGTGAATTATAATAGACATGGTTTGAGTTGCAAACAAAACCCAGGTAAGTAGAAATAAATTGAGAATGTTTTTATATAAATAAAATAAATTCGCAAAAGAATTAAGTAAGTGAATTAAAATATAAAATGGGGGGATAAATGGGTTAATGGAATTAAATAATAAAAGGATGAAGTCTGATTGAATAAAAATTTAATCAAAAATTTAATTGGAATTGTGTTATCAGAATGGACTTAAGTTATGAGGCGAATTAATTTGAAGCAAAATTACTTAAATAAAATCTTGGTTTCGAGTGAGAATAGTAGACCATTAAATAAAGATTTGGGTTTTATTTGGAAAATGGATATTAATATAAGCATCGAAGGGTGCCAAGCTCAATGAAATAATTTTAAAATGAAACCAGTGCGGAAATGAAATGGAATTACATACAAAATGAATTGGAATCAATTTGAAGTAGTTATAAACTAAAATAGATACTCTATTAAGCGAGTATCGTCGAATTTGCATAAAAATAGTTTTCGTTTGACGTAAATGATGGTAAAAAAATTCTATGAATTAATAGAAGTAAATAAAATTGATTTTTGAATCATTTGAAGTGAATATGAGCTTGTTTGGATTAAAAATAAATTGAATGTAAGAAATTGAGTTGAGAACCATTAAAATTGAAGGAAATGGTATATAAATTGGTTGAAAGCTATTGAATTAGTTTTGAAAACCTATAAATTGCTCGTGGAAGTTATTTTGAATACATTTCTTTTAGAGTTGATGTGTTGTAGTTATTTTAGTGAGAGAAATGTTATAAACTTCATATATATAGTGCTTATATGTTTAAATTGAGAACTCAGGTACCTGAAGGCCGTTTGGCTGGATTTGGTTGCGCTAATTGCTAAAATAAAAAAGCCGCTCGCTTAAAATGCTAAATAAAGGTACGCCAACACAATAAAAAAAGGAAATATGAACTATTTTTGCTTTTTCGACCGTTTGGATCGATGTATATATATTTATATCTCTTGTCAAATTACAAAAGCACCTCCGTACAAAGGTGACTCTGCCAAAAAAATTTGAAAATTTTGAGAGTTAGAAAATTTTTGAAAAAAAATTGAAAACTTTTTATTAGCAACAAAACGATCTTAAAAATGAAATTAAAATAAATTATTGAATGAAACTAATTTAAAATAATGATATGGATCATTTATAAATGGAAGATAAATTCAATATTCAGAATTGAAGACAAACTGAATTCATATAGAAATGGGAAAATCTAATTTGAATAGAAGTGGGTATGAAACTTATGTAAGGAAATGTATACAATGATCTGAAAGGTTACAATTGGATATTTTTGCTAAGTAGGATATGCAGGTATTAAAGGAAAAGGGGAAATTGGTTTTGATTTCAGGAGATAGATTTGAATTGCCCGACATAAAAGGTATGTATTTAAATTTTGGTATGAAATTGGATTGGGTTTTTGATCTAGCCACTTGGCTATTGTTTTCTTTTGGAATTTGGGATCCCGTAGAGGCATTTTGTAGTTGTACCGAGCTAGCCGCGCAAAAGAGGCGCTGGCAAAAATTTTCAAAAATTTAGGGAGTTAGAAAATTTTTGATAATTCAAAATTTGGTATTAAATTGAAATTTAAATGATCGAGAAAAAGGGTGTTGTTTGAAAACGGTTGGAGAATTCGGAAAGTAAGTAAGAACGATAAGGGGTCTTTTATAAAAAGATAATTCGTAGGATGTTAAACTGTTTGGTTTTGGGAAAAAGTAAACAGGTATTGGACCATTCTTCCTAATTAGTAATTTCTGGGACGAAATTCTTTTAAGGGAGGAAGAATGTGACGACCAGGAATTTTTAACAATTTAAAATTGAATAATTAATTGATTTTAAATGTTTAATGGTTAATTTTAATTTGAATTTAAAATATTAATATTTACTTGATAATTAAATTGTTGAATTATATATAATTCGAAATTGGGTAAGATGTTGAATATGGAATTTTAAACCTGTTAAAAATAATTTGAAGGCTTATAAAATTTATAATGATGATACTGAAGATAATAGAATGGTTGAAATTTACTTTAAAGGTAATTTGTTCAGTTTTAACAATATATCGTTTAAATTGACGTTTAGAAATAGCCTTCCGATGCACAGTCTCGGAATTCGACGAAACCAATTCCATTGGATCCGTAATAGTTATTTATTATCGGATTTCAATTTTCGTAGCGTTTGGATTTACCGTTTGCTCGTACGGGTGAGAAACGCGTTGCAATTAAAATCAATAATTTAATATTTTAAATCGATTTAAAAAGCTAACTTCCACATACGATAAAATTGGCCTTCAAAACACGTTCCATTGTGTTCGGAACGCGGGTAAAACTTTATAATCGCCTAGCGGCATGCCTCGATGGTGGTTCGAAGTTTTGAGCTGGGTAAAGTGAGATATTTATAATTAAATAATATTTTAATATGTTAAGTCAAGGCCTTGCCTTCTCCAATACGCCATTCCCTCAACTTTATATCTCGTCTACCTATTCTTCCTATTATTCACATCAGAACGAAAATCACCTTCGTTTGTAAAAAAATCAAATCAAAGAGAATGAAAAGAATGGCCGAAGCCGATTTGAATCAGGCTCCCTTCTTTCGATCGAACCCCTCCTCCTTCTTCTATCAAGTCGAGTTCATTCTATCAAAGGAAAAAAAATAATGGCGATGCAGAATTAATCGAGCTCGAGCTCGATTTTCGAAGCAGATCGCGACTTTATGAAAGGCGATGTGGGTTTTGGGCTGCTCGACTTTCGTTGGAGCTTCGCAAGCAGAGGCGGCGACCACGAGAGGGGAGCACGCACGTGAGGCTAGCAGTTGGAGTCGCGGTGGTGATGATGTGGCTGTGGATTCGGCGGCGAGCAAGTGGAGGCGAGGAATGGCTCAAGCTTTGGAATTAGGGTTGGGCGTCGGCAGTGAGGTATAAGCTCTGCAGTTTTTATATTTGCATATATTTGTGTAAATATATAGAGAATAAATATTTACATGTTATAAAAAATAATAATAATAAGTGTAAAACAAAAGTTTTATTTTTAACAGTAAGACTTAATAAGGAATTTTGTTTTAATAGATATATATATATATATATATATATATATATATATATAGAATTTACAGTTTGTTTAAAAATTTACAGTTTTGTTATGAAATATTTTTTATAGTAAACTGGAAATTTATACAGGGGTTTATATAAAATAAATTTTAATCTATATAGATTATTTCTTATAAACATATATAAATTTACATTTTAAACTTGCAAGTTATTTTAAAATAAAGGATTAAGGAGATTAACTTGTTTAAAATTAGCTTATTTAATTATTTTAGCTACTAAGGAATTACTAAAGGAAAATTAGTTTAAATTAAATTTATTTAAAAAGGGAATTGATTGTTCCAATTTTTTTAAATGTTGACAAACCGTATAATATTTACACAAGGTCCAAAATTGGGAGATAATGGTCGAGATGGAATTGGATTGCCAAATAAAAATCAAAGGTGAGTAAATCTCACTCTGTTGGATTTCTATTTAAATTTAAATGGTTAAATTTAAATAATTGAATTGATTGAATGTGTACTGATGATTTGGTGACTTTGGATTTGGTTGGTTCTCGAGTTAATTGTTGTTTGACTCGATGCATTTGGGATTTTAAATGGTTTTAACTTAAATCATAAATAAGAGAATGGTTCATTTTAAAGTTAATAAGGGTTTAATGATTGCTGATTCATTAAATAGGTAGGATACTTTAAATGGATAATTAATTAATTAAATTAATTAATGATTTGGGTTAATTAATTAAGTTTAAATTAATTTAGAATGATCATTGGGTGGTTTAATAAGTAAATACTTAATGCAATTAATAAAATATAATTACTTTGTGTAATTAATCAAGAGATAAATTAAGATAATTAATTAAGGAGAATAAATTTTATTTAATAAAGTAAATAAAAGGGTAAATTATTTCAGATGGAAATAAATCAAGTATGATTAATATTGTGGTTTAATTTATGTAATTAATTTAGATTAGAAAAAAATTATAATACAATTGGAAATCATTAATTTATATAATTAACGATGTAATTAAAGATTGATTAATTAAAATGAATTAATCAATAATAAGTGACTTATGAGAAATTAATTAATATAAGAAATCAGGGATTAATGTAATTAATTATAGTTAATTAATTTATGAAGTAATTAAGATTTCTTATTGATTTTGGTTAAGAATAATTAATATTGTGAGTTAATTAAAGATAATTACTTGAATGTAATTGAAAAATAATTAATCCAAGGTGATTAATTAAGATGAATAATGAAGGGTTGACTAATTAATTGATTTGGAATTAATTAATGTTGTAAGTGATTGAGGTTAGAAATTCAATTAGAATCAATTGAGTTAATTTGGAAGTGATTAAGCTTTGCTTATGAATGATTGAATGACATTAGATGCTTTGAATGAGTGGATATCTCTGATATGAAATGTTGTGTATTTCATTTGGATAACTTTGGTTAGGATGACATGAGACTCGAAGAGACTGGGTTTGGGTATTAGGAAATACCCGAAACCACTTCGAATTTTTATAGATTGATATGTGAAATCTATAGGCCGGAATGAAGTGATTTAAAGGAATTGGACTATATTAAATCTAAATCTTTGGTACTTAGAAAACTTATGTGTGAAATAAGTGATGTCCATAACATATTGTGAACTTGTAAATTGATCCGAGTTACCCCGGGTTTTATATAAATTAAATGCTTTGTGTTCCATGTTAGATGGGTTTACTCGCGCTGGTTTCCAGCCTGACCCGGGGGTTACTTTGATGTAATGCTCGGGTCAGACCGAGTATTACAGATATTCAAGTAAGAATGTTCTGGAGCTCAGGAGGCGAGCTGGATGGCAGGAACTGTGACGCCCCACCTCTATACCCACGCTAGCCAAGGACACTACAGAGTGATGCCGTCAACTAGCGCAGAGAATAAGGCTGTTGAGGAGCGACCGTCCGTGTAATTGCTTTGTGCGAGTACCGATATGCCAAATAAAAATACAACTTGCATTTCAAGAGGGAATCCGACATACCGGTGCAAACTCAAAGCTACTACACAGTGGCTATAATATCTTCGGAAACAAATATAGGAATATCATAACACAAATCAGTCACAGATGTTCATATCACAAAGGCGGAAACAGATATGAATATTATACATGAAAGTGTATATCAGAGTAGTGGTCAAACAGGATCCACAATATCACAAAAGAATAGCTACAAGTGCTACAAAAAAGAATAAGTATACATCAATGAGTCAATATCTCGAATGTATACAACCAAAAACTACTAATCTAAGTAGTTTGCCAAAAGTCGGGATAATAATCCTAGATGAGAAGTCAAGAAGAAGCACCTGTAACATCTCGGTCTGACCCGAGTATTATTTAATAAGAAAATAATAAACGGATCAGTCTAACTATAAATATCAGATAAAATGATATAGAATAAGAGATATGACAAAAATATAAGATAAACATAATGCCATACTATGATAAGTATGCAATTGAAAATCAACCAGAGATTTATCAATATCAAAAGAATATTCTCAAAGATTAAAAGAATGTCATACTCTTTAGTTTTATTCACCAAGTCACAAATATCGACATCGTATCAATGCCAATCATAAAAGCTGGTGGATCACAAATTCTAGAAATCATCAATAGAAATCCAGAAATCACAAAAAAAGGGAAGGCCTATCACAAAACGAAAGCATAAAATCTCACCAACACGTGTATCACAAACGGGACGCTATCCCATGGTCGCTAACCATAGAGCTGGTGCAACGATGTAGTACAATATCGGTACGCCCGAGGAACCTGAAACTCGAATAATTTGGAACAACGACGTAGTACAATGATACGCCCGATGATCCGGATAAGCTGGTGCAACAACGTAGTACAAAGGTACGTCCGATGGACCAAACTCCATAAAAGAACATGGGTCGCTAGCCCACAAAAATTGAGTCGAAACTCTAAATAATACGTAGGTCGTTAGCCTATAAAATAAATGAGACGATACTCAATAAAATGAGGTACCGTCCCCTACGTGGACAAAGAAACGTAGCATGTCGCTAGTCTAAATCACAAAATGATCATCATCGATCATCATGAAGTGTCAATTACACTAAGCTAGTAAATATATGAGCTTAGCTTCATGTCCCATAACCACTAGCTTAACTTAAATATTTACGAACAAACTGTAAGTCTCCACTCGAAAATTGTCACAAGAAATTCAATCGAACAAGTCCAAGAATTAACCGACGAAGTAAAGCAAGCGTTTCATACCACTTGTTTTACTAAGCCGTTTAATTAGATTTCTCATACGAGTGAGGTAAAGGTTAGTATATACTAATAGATTGGAAAACGGTTTAAGAAACAAGCTTTGTAATAAAATAGTGTTGAATTCGTTTTAATGGAAGAGTTTTGATATTTACTACTAGTATAGAAAACCTTTATATTTTTAAAGTGACAAATCACAAAAATGATTGTAGAAACAATCAATCACTAAAATTCACATACGAATAGGTGAATTAATTCCAAAGAAATCGATATCAAATACATCAAAATGGATATTTCCAAAAATCCCAAAGAAAATGTCATCAAAGTCGATAATAGATGATAACAACAAAAGGGAATCAACACGAATCGGTAAAATTGGAATTCTTAAACAAAATAGGCAAGCAGGCAAAACACAGCAGATTCAGATGTCTGAAATAGGTGGTTCAGACGTTTGAATCTGGAAAATCAGAAGTTTTCCAGAACGTAATTCAGACGTGTGAACCAAATGTTTCAGACGTCTGAAATAGGCGTTTTTAGCCTATTTCCTTTCTGTTTGAAATCGAGCCAATTAAAACGTCTAAAATTCCAAATTCAGACGTCTGAAACTGGAATTCAGAGCATTTCCTGAACCTCGACCAAAAATGGCCAAATGAACATCGGAAGCGATCGGACGAGCAAATGACGACTAAGGATTTACGCCACGCGACAACCCAACCTTAACGGCTCTTCGATACGGCTCAAATATCAATGTCCAAATATTCATAATAGGATTTTCATAGATTTTGATTTCAAAACACCAAAAATTGGAATATACACCAAATCAATCCAAACCAAAATCAATTGCACAAAATAAGTGTTAGGAATTCATACCTAACAATCGAAGATAATTATAGACTAAGATGTGAGATAAAAATCTCACCTTTGAACCCAAAACAAATGAAGAAGAAGCTATAGAGCAAAGGCAAGGAAAATCACTCTTCAATTCCAACCCAACAAGCTTGAATCCAAGCTAAAAAGAGAAACATTTCCTAAGTTAGGTTTAGGAATTTCTAAAATTGATAAGAGAATGAGTTGGAGAAGAAGAAGAGGAGGCTTACCAAAGCTTTTTCTATTGATTTGGAGCTAGAACTTGATTTGTAGATGGAAACTAGGGCTTGGAGTTTTAATTTCCCATTCCTCTCTCCATTGTTGCTAAAGCTTGAGTATTAGGAAATAGAAAGGAAATAATGAAGAGAAGAGGGGTGAAGCTTGGGTCTAATGGGCTGAAACAAAACCAATGCCCTAAGTGAAAAAGTAGCAAAATTCTACTATCTCCAAACATATCAAAGTATACTCAAAAATATCGCAAACGTCATTTTGAACTCAATGGGGGTGGTCTCGAGTCCTAATTTGACTGTTTGCAAAAAGTAACTTTTTGGACTAAAATCCGACTAACGATGAAATATTTAAATAAAATATTTAAATACTCAATCGTAAAATATGTGGGTTGTTACAGGAACGTATGGAGTATTTTCGCTATAATATATTTTTGATTATCAGAGACATGTTGATTTGTATATGTCCAGTGTTTGAGTATGTGTGTAACTCTGATGTATTAAAATGTAATCGCCGGATATATTATTCTTTTGTAAACTGTTATTTATTATATTTTATCCGCTGCGAATGTGAGATGTTGGTGTTTCGGATCCTCTTCTTTTTCTATCTCTTTCTTCTTTACATAACTATCTGGGATTTTCGGGATCGAAAATTTCGGGTCATTACACCCAATGCGCCCCGCATAATAGTGGATGACCTGATATACTGCAATATTCCACCTCAAAGTGGAATTCATGTTTTTATATTGTGCTAATATCTGTGGATGCAGGGAAACAGGTTGGAGGGATCCAACTGGATTCCTAAAAAATGTTGAATTTAATTTCAAATATGGTCATATATGTTTATTTGAATAATCGGTGGCAGATTATTGTGTAATTTGGATTGGTTAGATGTTGTGGTAGATTTTGACTTAGATTCTGGTATTTTTAAATACCAATAATATTTGGGTTTGGATTGGAAAAGAAATTTAAAGGTATTTTTGAAGTTAAACATTTACCTAGAAATTTGGGTTAATTGATCTGAATGAAATAAAAAGTTTTAGAAAATGTACTTAACAAATTGGGCTTTATTTTCAAAAGAGGATTTTTACTTATTTACTTAGTAAGTTTAAATTGTAAAAATATTCTGAAAATTAGTTATTTAATTATTTTAAATTGTTTAAAGCATATTCAGTTATTAATTTGTATTTTATAATGATTGTTAAAGATCTACTATTGTTTAAGAACTAGTCAACATTATATTTTTTTTAAAAGATGATCATTAAATATTAATATGGCTTTGTATAATAATTATTATTTAAGTATATTTGACTAGATTTAACTTGAAAATTTGTTATAGAACTTATAAGTACTATTTGAGGTAATTTTTTAAATAAATTTTTTGGAAAGTAATGTTATACTCGCGTGGCGTAAATCGGAGGCAGTGAGTGCTTGCAATTAATTTTTATATTACTGTGGGATAGAAACGTAACCATTAAGCTATGGTGCAGGGTTTGATACCGTAGTGATACTTTCCACGTTAATTTAAAAGGTTTTTAAATATTTTTGAAAAGGATAAATCGTGAATATATTGAATCCGTTAAGTTAAGTACAAACTTTTGGATAAATAGTTTTAATTTATTTAAAATTAAATTAAAAAGTGGCTTGGTGTTTTTCAGTGAAAATGAAGTATTTGGTTGAATTGATTGTTTATTTGATAGTTAAATAACCAACTATCAAGTTTGGACCTAAATATAACTCTTGAAATATCTAGGAGAAATACGGGAATTATATGGTACAGTTACCGTTCTAGGTGCTATACAATACGTGTAAACCCATTTCGTTCTTCTAGGACGTTTATAAGGAAATCCATCCATAAACGATTAGGATGTGATCTCCGATCTTATTTTCTTCTGTTTATTTTCTAAAGAACCGGGGTTTTGTTTACAGGAATAGTAAATGTTGTTTCGAAGATATCGGAATCGGATTTATTATTTGAAAACCACTTCGATCTAACGGGTATGTTTTCAAAATGAGACAAGAGCATGGAGTCCAAGATGGAGCAGTGAAGTGTAAGGGCTAATCGCTACTAATCCTGAGGGTGATTCCAAAAAGGATGTAGTAGGAATAGTGCCTTCGGTTCCGTTCAGATCCGAAACGGACTTGTATGGATGAATGTTATCAGTTCATTGTCATTGGAAAGCAATGAGCATTCTAAGTGAATATTTCTAAAAAGGTAATCATAGCCTCTAGCCTCATCAACCGGGAATGACTTAAAAGTAGGGGATATGCAACAAGGTTAAGTGGGTAACACCTAAGTAGGGATGTTTATCACCATTCTAGACACCCTCGGATATTATTACTACGATTATGGAAGGAGATCGAAAAGGGATAGGAACATCCGGGGTGATAGCATATTCGGTCTACCCAAGTCGGGGATAGTCCGGTCTTGTGTTGCAGGGTATCCCGACGTGGTCCTTGGTATTCTATTTTAGACATGTGCCATGACAGGTGGTACCCCAGTACCTAGTCAGTCGGATGGAATCCATCTCCAATAAGCATCGTACGGTTTCGATTGTGCCCAACTATGCTGAAATGTGAGATGCAAGCATTTCGACTATTTGAATAAGTATTTATACTTAGAAATTATTATAATATCCGAGGATTTGATATGAAATGTTTTGGTTATCGTAAGGTAAAAACCCATCGTATTTATTTGTGGCGCGGTCTTACGGGATACCTTTGTTTTCAAAGAATTTTAAAAATGTAATAATTCACATTGAGTGTGTTTTTTCACACTGGTTTTCCAGACCGACTCGGTTGTTATTTTATTATAATGCTCGGGCTAGACCGAGTATTATAGGTTCAGGTTACGATGCTATGGAGCTCAAGAGATGAGCTGGAGACTGGGACGTATACTCGTACTTGTTTATTCCGCTGTAGTGTTTTGTTTGAAATTACCAGCAATTGTGAGGGTAGGTTGTTATAACTGTCTAGGCTGGTAATTATTGATTTGTGTACCCTGATGTGAGATATGTATAGTACAGTTTTGTGTTTGTGTAAAGAACTTTTATATTATATATTATTCAGTCCACTGTGAGATTCTGTTTTTTTAGTTCTTCTTCTACCTATTTTTTCCCTCAACAATCTGTCTTTCCGACACTCGATCGTTCGGCATGTTATACAATGTGCGTATTTATGTCGATTTTTGAGGGTCAAAAGGGCGGGTCATGACACTTTCATTGAATAAGTATGGGAGCAAGTAACTGATTCATGAATATATGAAAATTGCCTGTGTATAGTTCCATACATTCTCCGTGCAAGAACTGAATTATAGGGATTGAGCAAGAACTCGCATCCATTCTGCAAAGAATAGAACTAAGAAAGCATTAAATGTTTAACTAAAATAACGAAATATTAAGATATGAAAGGGAAAATATTTAACATTTGGGTGAACATCAACAAATATAATAATAACGTAAAAGTTTTTTCTGAACGGAAGAAAACAACTATTAGTTGACAAGCACCATTGTCCCAGTGGTTAAGTACTTCGACTTTGGTGCGAGAGGTCACAAGTTCGAAACTTGTGTAGTGTGATTTGAATATCTATTGACATATGATTTGTGATATGTGATATGTTTTATCTAAGTACCAGTTCGAAAAACAACATATTAGTTGAAAAAGATAGTTAGATACCATGGCATACATAGTTCAAGTAAGTAACTAGACGAAGGTCCAACTGGATGTGCATACATACTCGCTGTAAAAATAAATGTTACTGAAGTTACATATTTACTACTGGCACAAAGATTGTAAGTTATGTAGCCGATCAAATTATAAGCACCACTACACCAAATAGGTCCATTTGTAACATTTTTTTCCGTTTCAGTTTGTAATAGTTATAACCGTTATAAATTTCTAACGGATATTTCCGTTATAAGCTTTTACAACTGTTATTTCTGTTACCAAATTTGGTTATTTCGAAAATATTCAGAAGCACGATGGATAGAACTGTCATTTTATCTATTATTATTCCTTTCCCATTTTCTCACGGTTCTTAGTCTCCTTTATGAATTCGCTAAATCAAAATTTCATTATAGGGTTTCCGCCCCCTCCGTTATCGGTACCTTTGCCTCTAGCATCCCCTCTGTAGGGTCGGCTTTTGCCCAAAGCAATAAAAGAACTGCTTTAATCCGCAAACTCATAGGGCACAAACAAGTCTCTTTTTTATGTATAAAAAATATCGTTTAGATCAAATTTTGAGGCTCGAAAGGCAGCTGCATCGGTTGATGTTTAAGACAAATCGGAAGACATCAACGCAGCACAAGTAGCAGGAAGAAAAAATCTTTGAAGGCTATATCAGGTTTGGGTTTTAGTTTTTACAATCTGGTAATTTCAGTCAGTAATAATTACGATTTCAATTTTTTTGGTTTCTTTGTTGCTGAATTTGGATAAAGAGAATTAGCAGTAATTCTAATTGATTTAGAGTTTTATATTGACACAAAGAATGATTAACTATTTTTAGGTTTGGGAAGAAGGCAAATAGATGTATGAGTAGATTTGAAGTTTTCGAAGTTACGTGTAGCGTTTTGTACTTAGAGAACCATACGTCTTTGAGAAAGATTCAATTTGTTTTCATGATTTGTTCTTGTTTTGTAATAAAAAGTTTTGAGAATTCTTTTGGGTGGGAATTTTCGGCTGGATTGGAGGCGGGCCAGGTGAAGGTTCAAACGAAGATCGGCCCCTCTTTCTCTTTTGCATATCTTCTTCAATAACTCCGAGAAGAGGACGATATCTGGCCACATCTCCAGGACGACTAGCTGACGGCTTTGGTTTGGCGGAAACTTTGAGTAACTTATACTGTTCAAGGTGGTGCCGAATATCTGATGTCTTGGCCACCTTACCCATTCCTGGAATAAAAAACCAAGTGTTACAAGCATGCATGAAACTACGAATCAAGAAATGTGTGAAGTTAAAAGGAGGAGTTAAGAATTCACCTTGAACCGCCGGAGTTGCCTTAGCTGAAATACTCTCAGAAGATAGGCTGGCACCGGACCCGGCCTTATCAGACCTCTTCGATTTCTCCACCAAGGCTGATCCTTCCTCCAACCCCTCAAAAGCCTGGCGGAAGGCATCATTCATCCACTCTTGAATCTCGCCTGCTTGCCCAGGAGGCAAAGCCCCGGCACCATCACCACCACCATCACCTTCTCTGTCGTCTCCGCTCTCCGCCTCTCCTCCTACATCGCCTCCTTCACCTTCACCTCTATCCTCCTCCACGTCTTCCTCCCCCGGAGTCATTGGACACGTGCTAGGGGAAGGGCCGTCGGACTTCTTGAGCTTCTTACCTCCGACAACTGGAGGTTTTGTAAAAGGCTTCCTCTTGCTGCTCTTCACAGTAGCCCCATCTTTAGCTTTAGCAGCCCTTTCCTCGGCTGTATCTCTCTGCTTAACCACGGATTGACGTTGCAGAATCAGGTTGTGCTCCAGGAGAGTGGCATTCCTGATTAGGTAAGAAGCCGACCTGTCCCTTCCAGAGATAGCCTCTATCTCCGCGGCCATCTGTACCAGGCGATCATTCTCCACGATCGCAAAGCCACCTGTCACTAGCAAGAAATACAAGCATATAAGAAGAAGCATTGCAGTCGGGACAAAGAAATTACAAGTGGAATTGAACTTACAGCCAGAAGTGAAAAGGCGAAATGAAACGGGGTCGTCCTTGACGAAGAACCATTCCTTCTTAAACATGGTAAACTTCGAGTATAAGTCCAAGATCGGCTTGAAGGACACGGCCGACTCTAAACTAATGTACGGAGACCCCTTCTTGTAGCCCCTCAGATTGTATAGATATCGGATTTCCCGGTTTGAAGGGGGCGCCCATATCTCCTCTGGAAGATAACGAATAGACACACTAAGATGGCATAGGAGTTGGGCTGAAGCTGAAAAGGAGCCACTTTCAGGTAAGTAATGAAGCTGACTATCCATGCATTGATCGGAGGAATGGCCCCGCACATGCAATGGTATCGGCTATATGCAAAGTATCCTTCAGGGGGATTATATGGCATGACCCCCTCCCCTAGCAACAGCATGCATGCTCTATCAATCCCAAAGGAGCAGGAGATAACGTCAAGTTGCTCCTCTCTGAGAGAGCTCGGAAAGCAATCAGGAGGAGAATTCAGAAGCTCTTGGGGACCATACCCGTCTACTAGCGACCTCGGGGTGGGTCCACGACGTTCCTGTCCTGGCTGGGCTGGGGGCACAACGGGGGACTCTCGTCTATCCGTAGATTTTCTTTTTTCTGATCGAGTTTCCACTTTGCAAGACATCTTCCTACAAACACAGAAGGAAAACATATTATTAGAACAGAGGACATAAACAAGCAAGTGTATATAGTCTGAAATTTCACTCATAAGTCAGAACGCCCAGAACTCTTAGTATCATTCGGCAAAGCCGATACAAAGGTTCATCCGGTATTAGGTTCATTCGGCACTAAGGGTGTCCATTCGGTACTTCAAGGACCGCGAGCCCATTCGGTAACCAAAGATAAAGTTCATTCGGTGAAGTAGATCCTCACCTGATTCGGCAAAGATTTTGATTCGGCTAACACTAATTCGGCACAGATTTCGATTCGACAAAGGAGTTGTTTGGCTGATGGGAAAAAATGGAGGCGCCAGGCCCCTATTTATAAGCAAATACCAATAGCCGAACCGGTTGGTTCGGCGCCAAAGGCCGGATGAGAACACCCCAGCTCAAGGCAAAGCACGACATGTGCATGCACATGCCCTCCTTTGGGGGGCAAGTGTTGGGTGTGTTTCGTCCGGCCCCTTCCCTACCAACGAACCAACCCTTACCGGACCGGCTCCACCCCATGCCCACCGAACCAACGCCCCTCCAAGCAACGTTGGTCCAAGGCTACTCCAAGCAATGCCGGTCTAAGGCCACTCCAGGCAATACCGATCCAACTCCTACCGAACCAAAGGCCCTCCACTCCATCACCGAACCAACCTCACTTCCTGTGTCACCGAACCAAGGCCATGGGAGGCTACCACCGGATCATTTACCACCGAACCAAGGCCAAGGGGTGCTACCACCGGATCATTTACCAGCAAACTAAGCAACGCCCTCGCTACCGGACCAAACCACGCCCTCACCTCCGAACCAAGCCTTGCCGAACCAACACTGCCAGGCCACATTGCTTCAGCCCAGGCCCACCAACAGCTATATACATCCAAGACCCCTGCCTCCAGCCTCACTCTATAAATAGAGGGGCAGGGGTACAACAATGGCAGACAAGTTTGAGAGCTCAAGCACGGAAGGAACTTTCAAACAACTTTCAAATACTTATATACAAAGCTTTGTACTTGTAATCTGAAAGAAAAAGGAGAATAACATATAAAGTGGACGTACGCACGTTCTGGCCGAACCACGATAAATCTGTGTGTCTTTTACAGTTTAGTCCCTGCTTTTTATATATTTGCATAAATCACCCTAATCACTAGAAACAACATAAAACCGACTAATTCATACGACTTGGAGGTGTTTGTCCATTTTTTGGTGCAAACACATAGCCATAACTATGATAGAGAATTTCCAAAACCAATCAAAAATCCATATCCAGGGTTCTCCGTCGAAAATTGAGTGAAAAATCCTTACTTGGATCGATATACTATCTCGAAATAATATGCTCGAATCTGGATCAAATCATTATGCGAAAAGAATAATATACGTACATCCTACGTATTTGTCTTCATTGATTTTCAGCTAAATCTATTTTCTCTTTATATCACATTCATTTTAATTTCTATTCACTTATTCACAATTGCTTCAATTTCCATTTGGGTTATCACTACAATTATAAACAGTTTGCATTCTGACCACTTCGATTTAGAAAATAGCTTGAAAAGTTTTGAAATAGATAAGTATTTGTAAAATAGTTATTAGTTGTAAATAACAAAAAAATAGTTAAATAATTATAAAATGTTCGTTGAATAGTTGGATAGTTGTAAAATAGCTATAAAATAGTAATTAGTTATAAGTAGTTGTAAAATAGTAATTAGTTTTCAAAATAATTGTAAAATAAAATTGCTTGGATTTAAAAAGAAAGGTTGTGCAATAAATAACTAGAAAAAAATAGATTTAAAATGGCTTGTATTAAAATAATTTATTTGAATAAATAGTTCAGAGCCAAACAGTTGAATTCCCAATCTCCATTTCCAATCAATTTCCAATTTCCTTTTCCATTTAAATTGATTCAATTCTTGTTCAATTTGAATTAACTTCAATTTCAATTCCAAATTCAAATCAATTCCCCATTTGAATTTGAACTCATTCAACTTCAATCATAATTTCAATTAATTTAAATCAAATTCAATTTGAGCTAATTTCAATTTCAATCTCAATTCTTAAACCATCTCGAATTATATAAATTCAAGTTAAATTTTCAAAATGTTGATTTAATTACTTAAATCAAATTAACCTTTACCTTTAATTTAACAACCATAGTTTTTAAACAATTCAATTATGAGCCTAAATATAAAATATTCATTTTAAATTACCTTCACTTGACTTATTTCAAGGTTCGGGTAGGAGTTCAAAACTTTTTAAACAATTAAATCTTCAGACTCTAATTTATTATTAAATTTTAACTTCTAATTTTTGAAACCAATCTTTAATAATTTCAGTTTGCAAGTTCTCTGTAACATTTAAATCTTAAGTTCAAAATGATTCCATTTCCTTAATTTCAAATTTTATTTCTAAAAATCAAAATTATTTAAATAATTTCAATTAATTTTTTATTTCCAATTAATTCAGTAATGGATATATGTAATCTCAATCTACTACTTAATTCATTTAAACCATCCAATTCACCATTCCATAGATTATTAATAACTATAGGATGATATCTGGATAAGCCATGGTAAATAAATATCCAAATTATCAAATTTTGTTCCTAATTAATTTAATTCAATTTCAAATTTAAATTAATTCATTACAATTTCACCTTTGAATTAATTCCAATTCTATTCACAAATAAATAAATATAATTTTACATTGCATTGCATTGCCACAAAATATTCCATACATTGATAGACTACACACTAGTAGTTCAAACATTACATCCATTTATCCAAAATAAGAGTCTTACAGGAGTCATAAATCTAGATGCCTTACCCATTTCCTAGGGGGTCGGAAAAGAACAGAGTCTTAGTATTTATACAAGAATCTAGGGAGTCCCTTCCAATGGGCAAAGCCGGAACATGCACTTTTCAACAGGATGTCCCCACTTATAACATTTACCACAAAAGGTTACTACCCTCCCATCAACCTGGATAAACTTCATGCCTCCTGCAGGACGTTCCACAACCTTACTCTGCTTCCATCTCTCGGGACAATTCCTAGCGATGCGACCCAACTCCTAACAGTGATAGCAAATAGTCGACTTGTTGACAAGTTCTAAAGGTTTACGCTTCACCTTTCTCACTTCAAGGCAATGGTATAGGAAATGTCCTTTCTTATGACACTTAAAGCATAAGATCTCAGAGCGAAACCGTTGGAATGTACCCTTCAATTCCTCCCTTGTTTTACTGCACTTGGCTGCGTAATGACCCTTATTAAAACATCTGTAGCGGGTTACATTATCATAAGGCCCTAGTCCAGCGCTTTCCTTAACTTGTTTCTTATACTCCTGAATTGCTTCTTCTCGATCCTTATGTGTAGCTGCTCTTCGCTCTCTGCGTCTAGCCTTCCATTCTTCACTGTTAGCCATCTCTCTCTAAGATTGGATATAGTGGGACTTCCTGTAACGATCCAGAATTTTGAACAATTTAATTTGTAAATATTTAATTTATTTTAAATATTTAAATGATGATTTGACTTGAATTTCAAATTATCAGAATAAATTGGCGATTAAATATTAGAATTTAATCTGTAGAAAGTTGAATAAAAATTCGAATTCGACTTTGGAGTTGAATTTGAATATTGAATTTGTATTTAAATTTGTAACCAATGACTTAGAAAAAATAGTTTGGATTTACGAATTATTTATGTAAATTTATAAATTTAAGTTTGATATTTGAACCGCAAAACGTTTATATGTTTATTAAAGAAAAATTATACAAAACAAATTGAATTTAAATTAAAAATAAATAAATAAATAAAAATAAAAAAATATAATAATATATATAATATAAAGAGTATGTTGCCTTACCCTATCACTGAAATCTACGCCGTTACACACGCCTTCAAACACGCTAAAATCACGTCTTCCCTATTCTTTTATACCCTACCCCTTTACCCCATTCAATCGAAACCCTTCCTTTTCATAAAAAAATCAAACCGAATAAAAAATGGCGGCCACGAGTTTCTTCGTTCGTTCCTTCTCGAGATAATGGCGGCCTCGACTCTTCGATTCCGTGCTTCAACAATTAGGGCTTCAGCTTCGATCTTCGTTCAATTGTGCTCAGTACTCTCTTCGGCTGTTTCGATTATAAAGGTGAGTTCTTTGCTCACGATAAATTTTGATTCAAGTTTTTAAATTTGTTTGAATTGGTTGCTTGGTTGCATGCTATGATTTGGGGTGTTGTTTGCTATCATTTGCTCTTTGCTCTCGGTCAATCCAATTTAAACTGTTAAGAACAGATGCTATATGATATTGTTTTTTTTACTGATGAGAACAGATACTATAAAATTTGCTTTTAAACTGATAAGAACAATTGCTACTTGAAATTTGCATTTAAACTGTTAAGAACAGATGCTACTTGAAATTTGCTTTTAAACTGTTAAGAACAGATGCTACTTGAAATTTGCTTTTAAACTGATGAGAACAGATACTATAAAATTTGCTTTTAAACTGATAAGAACAATTGCTACTTGAAATTTGCATTTAAACTGTTAAGAACAGATGCTACTTGAAATTTGCTTTTAAACTGATGAGAACAGATACTATAATTTTGTTTTAAACTGATTTGAACAAGATAAGTCACTGCATGTTGGTTGTTGGTTGTTATTCTTTATCATTTGCTCTGATATTTTGAATTTAAACTAATAAGAACAGATGCAAGATAATATTGAAGTAATTTGTTTGTATGTATATGAGTTTCTGGAAATTACTATGTACTTATATAAGTATATATACACTGTTAGTATCAGCAATTGTTGATGTTCTTAACTTAAGCTTTTAAATCTAAAATTTTGGTTGCATGATTTTATGTTGAGATGAATAAGCATTGCATGTTATTATAAGTAAATACATGATGTAAGTATTATATGTGTGCATGGCTGTGAAATTGCTTCTGTATGTTTGTTTTCCATCTGAAATACCTCTGTTTCCTGTCTTCATCCCTCAGTGAGTAAACAATCTGACTTTGGTTCTGAAATATTGTTTGATGTTGAATGTATTTAATAAGTGCAGTGGCAATTGGTTGCATGTAAGAAATTTTGGCACACATGTTTTAAATATGCAAATATAAATGGAACATATCTGAACATGCTTTGCTACTTCTTTTTAAATTTAGTTTTAAATTTTAATCTGGAAACTGTGAACACAATTTTCACATAATTTTCTGTCTACAAGAATAAAGCATGTTAAACCCCAATCCAATCTTTCTCTTCTTTGTTCTTTCTGAAAAAAAATTGGTAACAAATTGAAATTGTGATGAGCCTGCCACCATGTTTTAGAAAACTAATCAAAATAGGTTTGTAACCTTACTGAGAAAAAGAAAAAGAAAAAAAGTAAGTAAGTTGGAATTTGGTTTAACTTGTTTGAGTTGCAGGCTCACACCAGGTTTTAAATCCTTCTCCTCCTCTTTGCTTTTGAAAAAAAAAATTGTAAACAAGTTTAACTTTGGTTTAAGACCTATTCTATATTTTCAGAAATAAATGAAAGCAAGTTAAACTTCAGTCTAAACCTGTTTGTAGCTCAATCAAGTGTTGCATGTATTGAGTATTTCATGCTTGATGTTGTTTCAGTCTTCATATCCATATATGCCTTCCCATCTCTGTTGCACTTGTAGCTGCATTCCATGCTGCACACTTGTGCTTTGCCTTGATCAGTTCTGCTGTTGTCATTTTGTGTTGTTGTCTTGCATTTGCCGAGTCCATGTGTAAGTTCCCATACATCCATCTGAGTTTGTTATTTCCAGTTGCACTTGGTTTGTGATTTTGTTGGGCCTTGTTCTTGTGCACTGACCATATGGTCTCTGCTTATTTGTAGCTTGTATCACTTGTTTCCCCTGCCTGTAACTTTTTTTTGTTACAGTAATGATTCAAGATCCCTATCCTTCAATTCTTTTGGAAAGAAGAAAAAAATGGAAGTGTGAGGTTCAATTCTGTGCTTTAATTATTCCTCTAATACCATGTTGCATTTAGTTTATTTTGTTGCACTCATTTGTAGTCTGCACCACCATATGCTTTTGTAGCCTGATCTTTGTTGAACATGTGTTTTGCTATACTGTTCACTTGAGTTTGAATTTGCTGTCTCATTTGAAACAGTGCAGTCCCTTTGTTTTAAGATATATGCATGTTGACTAGTTCACTTGCTCATGTATGTTGATTCACTGATGCATTTCTTATGGTCTATTTCTTTGTTGTTATGAGCTTAATGAGTTGTGCTCATTTTGGTCTGCACTCTGTAAACTTTGAGTTGTATTTGTGAACCTTTCGTTGCTTCATGTCTTTGGCATTTCTGAGTCTCTGCCTTTGATTGCCTGCTTTGACATTGCTGTTTGTATTGCTTTGTCTGATGCCTTCTTGACACTTTTGTCTGTGCATTGGCCTTGAGTTGAACCCAGTTTTGAAACTTGGGATTGACCTTGTTTTGATCTGATAGCTGTGCTTTTGTTTGGTGCACACGAGTTGGCAAGGCAGTGCACATGTGTATAAATATACGTGTGTACTGCAGCCACACAGTATTGACAGATTTTAAAAATTGAAGTTGTTAATGTGAAAAAATCCATAATAGATTTACATTGATTCATGTGATTCGTCATCTCTGTTACCATTTTATTCAGTTCATTACAAATTTAATTACTTGAATAAAGATTAATCCTGACTCGAGTGTTTTTGTGTTTTGCAATAAACGCTCGGGTCAGACCGAGTATTTTTACAGCTTGAAGATTTTCAGGCCGCGAAGTTAGAGAGAGAGGGGAAAGCACTCCACTAAAGTTTTCTGGAAAAAATTTCTTGTACTTAAGAATCAAAGATATATTCCGCTGTATAAAAATTAATGCATTATACAAACTCTGATATATGTATGTAAGAAAAATTCATTTATGAATAATATTATGATTATTCTGTGATTCTGTGGCTGATTCTGTTTAAACTCTATAAACTGAACAACAATCCGTCATTTTGAACGTTTCTAGTTGGTTTAATTACCGACTGGGGGCGGTCAGGGCGGCGGGTCGTTACAAAAGTGGTATCAGAGCTTTGGTTTACACAAAGCTCAGTTTATGATGTTTAATATGAATAGTTACTAGAACCACTTTAAAGAAAACTTTTTTCAAATTTAAAAGAAGTATGAAATTGTTTTCTTTGAAAAATAAAAAGGTATTTTGAAAATTCAAATTTTTTCGAAAATTCCCCTCTCTAAATTTAGGATTGCGATAGTTTCTCATTCGAAAATCCATTATCGAATTATTGAGACTTATGAAAAATAAAATATAAGTGAAGTGAATTAATGAATTGGTTTGAATCAAATATTGTGAATATCTCCAAAATAATAATTGTGAAATAAAATGATATGTCAATTTGATTATAACCAAGAGAATTATTGAACTATAACTTGGAAATTTGATTCTGAATTCTTTTGAGAAATTGATTTCAAACGTTGTGAAGAACGATTTAGTGAATAAATGGATTATAAGTATTTAACTTATAATATGAACTTTTGATATGTAATTGAGTTATATAAATTGAGTTGAATTAATAAAGAAGATTTATAAATCGAAGCTTATAAATAGAAATGGAATTTGTAAAGATTGTTTATAAATTCGAAACCAATTGAATTTAATAAATGAAAAATAGAAGTAAATGTTGGTTGGAAATTTTATCCACGATTTTGGACAGTGGATAATCTTTTAAATAAAAAGTGTAGAAACACTGAATTGAATAGATAAGTATATTCACGATTTTGGACAGTGAATATATTATTGAATAAAAAAGATATGTTTTAGGGAAGTGATATTATGAAATGAGGTTAATGTGGAAATATAAATTTAATGGAACCAAGTTGATGAATGGCTTACTAAAGAACTAGTTGATTATTTTTGAAATAGAAAGCAAATGCAAAGTTCAAATGAGATTTAGATTTCAAATTTGAAGTTGTCAACATGATAATCCATTATAGGTTTAATAAATTCAGTGATGAATTTGAATTTAAACGTGCGGAAAATTAAATTAAGTGAAAAACTTAATATTGAAAAGTTTGAAATTGGTTTAAAACTAATATTATGAAAAGTATGAGGAATTAAAACTATGAATTAAGTTGAATTTGAAAAAGTTAATGGTTTTAAAGATGTTTTAAAATGCATTAAGTATCGAATACATAAATTTCAACATTCAATTGTTGAAATAGACGTTTTCGAAAAAAATAAGGAAATGGTGGACTATAACACTGTTGTTATAGTAAATGGTTTCCGAAAGGAAATGTTGTCTATGGTATTGGGATTTATATATCTATCTTAAAATTCGAATCCCTATACTAGTGATTTTGAGTTGTCGTAACGATGTTTTACGTAACATTCGTTTTAACTCAAATAAATGTGTTTAAAAGAATGATTTCCTTAAAGAATGGAATATATACTTAATTTTGATTCAAGTATATTGAATATTTTCCAAGTGTTGAAAATAAATGAACTTGTGAATTACTTATTATTAAATAAGTATGGAAATGTATTCCAATATGATAAGTATGGAAATGTTTTCCAATATGAAATGAAAGGTTTGAAATTTTACCTTTTAAAGATAAATTGAAATAAATGAATATTTGAAATTTATTTCAAATGGTTAAGTTGGAAAATTATATATATCTTGTAAAGATATTATTTTGAGAAATATGAACAATCAGTTCAATTTGAATATTTTCCGAAAAGATTGAATCTTGAGTTAAATTGAGTTTAACTTTGACATCAAAAAAAAAAATATAAGTTGAGCTTTGAATTTGGATAGTCGATTGGGATTGTATGTCTAGCATTGTGAATTGATGACATAGCAATTGATCTCTATTAAATATATATCTGTTGGTGGCGGAGAATTTATTCTTTTAGCTTAACACCCTTCTCTGAGACGTACGAGCTCAGAGGTTATATATCGATAGACATCAATTATGTGTTGAGAATTGACGATGTAACGTGAAATCCAAATCGAATGTGAAGTCGATAATGAATTGGATTATGAATGTGAATTAGGTTTGAGATAACCTTAAATTTTCAAATCGATTTAGAGGAAAATTTTAAACGTGATGGAAAATTTTGGAATCCTCTATTTGTTATGAATGTGAATTGAGTTTTCGTAATTTATATATGTGAATATAATAAATCGAAAACCATCAGTTTAGAAAGTCATTATTATGAAAAGTCCCGTGTAGGTTTACATAGGTATGATATGTACGAAATGTGAAATTAAGTACTATATGTATATGACATATGTTTTATAAAACTGAGGATATGGAAATGTACCTTCCATTTATTATTTGTGAAGGTGATTGGAACTCGGTGGAGTGTCCATTGGAAATCATAGCTACGTAGAATTTCCATTAGTGGAATGTCCATTGGGACTGACTGGGATCCCCCACGATGGATCATCGTGTTTGGGATTATGTGAATTGATGCTGGCGTAATTCGTGGGGCGTGATGCCTACAGTTACAAGCGATTCCACTGGGATAGTGGCGCAACCGCCGTGTAAACTGCGATCTAGAAACCGAAGCGAAATTCGAGGGGCGTGATGCCTACGGCCACGAGCGATTCTACTGGGATAGTAGCGTAACCGCCGTGTGGACCGCGATCTAAGGCGACAACCATGGCGAAATTCAAGAGAGATGAGAAATCTAAGGTTACAAGCGATTCTACTGGGATAGTAGCGTAACCGCCGGGTAAACTGTGATCCATGGGGGAACGTGCTTTCCATATCCATTTTTAAAAGAATTTTTAAAAAGTATTTTCACTGGGAGTTGAAGCAAGTATATTTAGTACTTGGAGATTTTTAGTCTTGCGCCTGGCCAGCGTATGCCTAATGTCTGTGAGAACGACGATGGACTTGTTAAACTTCGAGTTAGCAAGTATTTTCAAACTTTGAATAGAAAATCAATAATCTGAAATTAGAATTACATAATTCTAACTTAATTAATTAAGGAAGAAGATCTTTAAAATATCTTGAAAGCACACAGCTTTGGAAAAGATGTAATATGCAAATATTTAGCATGAAAGATTTCAAGTTTAAAAATTTGAGTTTTGTAAGTCAAAAAAATTTGGTAAAAGACTTTTATGTCTTGATTATTGAAATTGATGAACAAAACTAGTGAAATAAAATAAATGGAATGAATCCTATAATTATTTGCGAGTTTGAAACTTGGTAAAATTGTGTAGGATATAAATATCGGTGAGATTTTAGCAATCGTTTTTCCTAACTTATAATTTCGGGACGAAATTCTTTTAAGGAGGGAAGATTGTAACGATCCAGAATTTTGAACAATTTAATTTGTAAATATTTAATTTATTTTAAATATTTAAATGATGATTTGACTTGAATTTCAAATTATCAGAATAAATTGGCGATTAAATATTAGAATTTAATCTGTAGAAAGTTGAATAAAAATTTGAATTCGACTTTGGAGTTGAATTTGAATATTGAATTTGTATTTAAATTTGTAACTAATGACTTAGAAAAAATAGTTTGGATTTACGAATTATTTATGTAAATTTATAAATTTAAGTTTGATATTTGAACCGCAAAACGTTTATATGTTTATTAAAGAAAAATTATACAAAACAAATTGAATTTAAATTAAAAAGAAAAAAAATAAATAAAAATAAAAAAATATAACAATATATATAATATAAAGAGTATGTTGCCTTACCCTATCACCAAAATCTACGCCGTTACACACGCCTTCAAACACGCTAAAATCACGTCTTCCCTATTCTTTTATACCCTACCCCTTTACCCCATTCAATCGAAACCCTTCCTTTTCATAAAAAAATCAAACCGAAGAAATAATGGCGGCCACGAGTTTCTTCGTTCGTTCCTTCTCGAGATAATGGCAGCCTCGTCTCTTCAATTCTGTGCTTCAACAATTAGGGCTTCAGCTTCGATCTTCGTTCAATTGTGCTCAGTACTCTCTTCGGCTGTTTCGATTATAAAGGTGAGTTCTTTGCTCACGATAAATTTTGATTCAAGTTTTTAAATTTGTTTGAATTGGTTGCTTGGTTGCATGCTATGATTTGGGGTGTTGTTTGCTATGATTTGCTCTTTGCTCTCGGTCAATCCAATTTAAACTGTTAAGAACATATGCTATATGATATTGTTTTTTTTACTGATGAGAACAGATACTATAAAATTTGCTTTTAAACTGATAAGAACAATTGCTACTTGAAATTTGCATTTAAACTGTTAAGAACAGATGCTACTTGAAATTTGCTTTTAAACTGTTAAGAACAGATGCTACTTGAAATTTGCTTTTAAACTGATGAGAACAGATACTATAAAATTTGCTTTTAAACTGATAAGAACAATTGCTACTTGAAATTTGCATTTAAACTGTTAAGAACAGATACTACTTGAAATTTGCTTTTAAACTGTTAAGAACAGATGCTACTTGAAATTTGCTTTTAAACTGATGAGAACAGATACTATAATTTTGTTTTAAACTGATTTGAACAAGATAAGTCACTGCATGTTGGTTGTTGGTTGTTATTCTTTATCATTTGCTCTGATATTTTGAATTTAAACTAATAAGAACAGATGCAAGATAATATTGAAGTAATTTGTTTGTATGTATATGAGTTTCTGGAAATTACTATGTACTTATATAAGTATGTATACACTGTTAGTATCAGTAATTGTTGATGTTCTTAACTTAAGCTTTTAAATATAAAATTTTGGTCGCATGATTTTATGTTGAGATGAATAAGCATTGCATGTTATTATAAGTAAATACATGATGTAAGTATTATATGTGTGCATGGCTGTGAAATTGCTTCTGTATGTTTGTTTTCCATATGAAATACCTCTGTTTCCTGTCTTCATCCCTCAGTGAGTAAACAATCTGACTTTAGTTCTGAAATATTGTTTGATGTTGAATGTATTTAATAAGTGCAGTGGCAATTGGTTGCATGTAAGAAATTTTGGCACACATGTTTTAAATATGCAAATATAAATGGAACATATCTGAACATGCTTTGCTACTTCTTTTTAAATTTAGTTTTAAATTTTAATCTGGAAACTGTGAACACAATTTTCACATAATTTTCTGTCTACAAGAATAAAGCATGTTAAACCCCAATCCAATCTTTCTCTTCTTTGTTCTTTCTGAAAAAAAATTGGTAACAAATTGAAATTGTGATGAGCCTGCCACCATGTTTTAGAAAACTAATCAAAATAGGTTTGTAACCTTACTGAGAAAAAGAAAAAGAAAAAAAGTAAGTAAGTTGGAATTTGGTTTAACTTGTTTGAGTTGCAGGCTCACACCAGGTTTTAAATCCTTCTCCTCCTCTTTGCTTTTGAAAAAAAAATTGTAAACAAGTTTAACTTTGGTTTAAGACCTGTTCTATATTTTCAGAAATAAATGAAAGCAAGTTAAACTTCAGTCTAAACCTGTTTGTAGCTCAATCAAGTGTTGCATGTATTGAGTATTTCATGCTTGATGTTGTTTCAGTCTTCATATCCATATATGCCTTCCCATCTCTGTTGCACTTATAGCTGCATTCCATGCTGCACACTTGTGCTTTGCCTTGATCACTTCTGCTGTTGTCATTTTGTGTTGTTGTCTTGCATTTGCCGAGTCCATGTGTAAGTTCTCATACATCCATCTGAGTTTGTTATTTCCAGTTGCACTTGGTTTGTGATTTTGTTGGGCCTTGTTCTTGTGCACTGACCATATGGTCTCTGCTTATTTGTAGCTTGTATCACTTGTTTCCCCTGCCTATAACTTTTTTTTGTTACAGTAATGATTCAAAATCCCTATCCTTCAATTCTTTTGGAAAGAAGAAAAAAATGGAAGTGTGAGGTTCAATTCTGTGCTTTAATTATTCCTCTAATACCCTGTTGCATTTAGTTTATTTTGTTGTACTCATTTGTAGTCTGCACCACCATATGCTTTTGTAGCCTGATCTTTGTTGAACATGTGTTTTGCTATACTGTTCACTTGAGTTTGAATTTGCTGTCTCATTTGAAACAGTGCAGTCCCTTTGTTTTGAGATATATGCATGTTGACTAGTTCACTTGCTTATATATGTTGATTCACTGATGCATTTCTTATGGTCTATTTCTTTGTTGTTACGAGCTTAATGAGTTGTGCTCATTTTGGTCTGCACTCTGTAAACTTTGAGTTGTATTTGTGAACCTTTCGTTGCTTCATGTCTTTGGCATTTCTGAGTCTCTGCCTTTGATTGCCTGCTTTGACATTGCTGTTTGTATTGCTTTGTCTGATGCCTTCTTGACACTTTTGTCTGTGCATTGGCCTTGAGTTGAACCCAGTTTTGAAACTTGGGTTTGACCTTGTTTTGATCTGATAGCTGTGCTTTTGTTTGGTGCACACGAGTTGGCAAGGCAGTGCACATGTGTATAAATATACGTGTGTACTGCAGCCACACAGGATTGACAGATTTTAAAAATTGAAGTTGTTAATGTGAAAAAATCCATAATAGATTTAAATTGATTCATGTGATTCGTCATCTCTGTTACCATTTTATTCAGTTCATTACAAATTTAATTACTTGAATAAAGATTAATCCTGACTCGAGTGTTTTTGTGTTTTGCAATAAACGCTCGGGTCAGACCGAGTATTTTTACAGCTTGAAGATTTTCAGGCCGCGAAGTTAGAGACAGAGGGGAAAGCACTCCACTAAAGTTTTCTGGAAAAATTTTCTTGTACTTAAGAATCAAAGATATATTCCGCTGTATAAAAATTAATGCATTATACAAACTCTGATATATGTATGTAAGAAAAATTCATTTATGAATAATATTATGATTATTCTGTGATTCTGTGGCTGATTCTGTTTAAACTCTATAAACTGAACAACAATCCGTCATTTTGAACGTTTCTAGTTGGTTTAATTACCGACTGGGGGCGGTCAGGGCGGCGGGTCGTTACACTTCCTAACCTATATTAGACTTAATTAGTAGAATTCCAACCTATATTCTTATTATCCTATTCAATTTCAATAATCCAACAGCCAAATTTCCTTAATATATATAATAATTAGAAAATTTATTGCTTTATATATAAAATATAAAATTATATAAGAATCATTCATTTTTAAACCATTTAAAGTCTATATATAAGAAAATTACAAGTATGCTCTCATATATAATACATTCAACTCATTCTCGGGTATTACTAACCCTATCCTTAATGAGTAAACCCACCAAAGCCAAGGCTCTCGCTTAACCTTCTGCTTTGATACCAAAATGTAACGACCCAAAATTTTCGACCTCGAGAATTCGACACTAATACGTTCACTATAGAAGTGCCAAGCAATCGAACACCGAAAATCTTAAATTATTAGGGAAAAAAAAGAAAAGTGGTAGAAGAAGAATAGAAAACAAAACACAGAATCTCACATTTCGCAGCGGATCAAAATATAATATCAAATAATAGCATTTATACAAAGATAAGCAGTAATTGTTAGGTTAATCAATATATCAGAGTACAACCATTTACAAATAAACTGGATAGTTATAATTAACTTGTCCCAGACTACAATCGAATCGAACTCAAATACACAACAGTGAACTCCTTACGTTCCTGTCATCCAGCTCCCTCCTAAGCTCCAGAACGTCCTTACCTGAAAATCTATAATAATCGGTCTGACCCGAGCATTACAATCAATTAACACCCGGGTCAGGCTGGAAACCAGCATGAGTAAACCCATAAAATTTGAATACTAAGTTATAAAACTTCATTGAAAATCCAGGGTAACTCGTACCTTACTATGAGTTCCTTTCTTGTTATATCCAATATCTTATTACAAAATAAAAACTAGGAAATGTCACTCAGTTTAAATGGTATGTTACTTAATTTTATTTCACTCCAGCCTATTTGATTCTAACTTCAAATCTATGAGGAATTACTGCATATTACTAATCGAAGTGGCTTCGGGTATTTGCTGATACCCGACCTCGGTCTTGTCAAATCCAATATCATTTTTAATCCAAGTTGTTTATAGTGAATACAATTTAAATTTAAATGCAGGATGTCACATTTACATAGCAATCCATTATCAATAGATAACCCACATTATCACAGTTCAACCCAAACATATCATATAGCATCACAAATCAAAGATATTAAACAAATTCAGGGCATACAATTCAATCATCCGTAAGAAAGATTAATTTATCATCTGAGTATAATTAACTTAATTAACTCAATTTAAATTAATTACCTATGAATTAATCACCTAACCCTGCTTAAATAACATTAGTTAATCATTAACCCTTAATTAATTACATTAAGTAATTATCTTTCAATCATTAGTTAACCTTTAATCATTAATTAATTCACCTTTAATCACTAATTAAATAACCTTTAATTAATCAATTAATTAACTCCTAATTACTCACATTAAGTAATTAATCCTTGATTAAGTAATTAACTATCCATTAATTAAGTAATTATTCTTTAATTACTTTCCTTAATTCAATAATCTATTAATTAATCTTTTTATTACCCATCTAAATTAATTAAAGATAAACCTTTATATCTTAATTAATTACTTAATTATATCATTTGAATCTTATTAAATTAAATACTTGAAATCACTTAAAACCTTTTAATTTACTTAGAATAATTAATTAACTAATATTTAACAAAGCAATTTAAATTCAAATCATTGTTTGAAATCTTACTTTAATAAATAACTTTGGAAACTTGGTCTACAAACCCCTTGAAACGTATTCATTCCAATATACAATAAACTTGATCATACTTCCTTTAAAATTATACCTGATTTATGATTGCTTTATAAACCTGGTACATTTTCTTTAATAAAACTTGGTTATCTAACAATAAACAACCCGAGCCCACACTTGTTTTCCCCGAGCCCTACCCACAAATTTCCCGAGGCAAACCCGATCCCCTGATCTCTTCTTCCTTCTTTACTCCCATCCCTATATTCTTCTTTCTCCCTGAAACCCACTTATAACTGATACATCCAAGAACCGTGTGCACATGCACACTGCTCCTCCATTGCCGACCAACCAACCAACGACGCTCGCAAGTCCACCTTAACCTCCTTGCCATACTACACCACTACCATGGCCTCTCCCTTTTCCCGATCGCGGTTTGACCTGGTGACTCAAATCAACCCTACATCACCCAATCTTACATACTTCGCCAAAGCACTCATGCCCTCACCTCCGTTGACCTGAGATGTTGCTACCTCCTGCCGATGCAACCACCACACCTCGCGCTACCCTATTGGACCATCGCGGCGCCGTCCGATCGCCTTATTCACCGTCGCTTGTCGAAAACAGTCACCACAAAAGACGAAGCCCCAAAACCCTAATCCTCCTTCTACAGATCTTCCCAATGATCTAAAAAATCACCACTGATTTTTCCCAAGTTCCCATAATATGCAACTACCTCTTGACCAAATGCCAACCCCTATCGTCGACTACCTCGCCAGTATTAGCCCCAGTACTGGAAATCGATCATCTCCCAATATCTCCCCAAATACCCACTTACAAATCTTGAAATTTTTATTAAAATTTATGGTTTCCAAATCAAACCTGATAATATAAGTAAAACCCAGGATTTAAATAATTAATTTCTTGACTTATTTTTGAAATTTTACCATGACTTATTTTTTAGCTAACTACTTTAAAATCTCACATAAAAATATTTCTAAAAAAAGATTTGGTTAATTTAAACTTATTTCCTATAAACATCCTAATCCATAATGGTTTCTAGAAAAAGAAATTGATTTTTGTTTGAATTTTTGGGCCTGTAAACCAAGAACAGAGACTACATATATGTATATGTAGTCATTCAGATGATCACTCAAACATTCTATGTTTATACACATACAACCCATTAATTATTACTTTATTTCCATCACACATAACA
Source organism: Allium cepa (assembly GCA_030765085.1). Classification (NCBI taxonomy): domain Eukaryota; kingdom Viridiplantae; phylum Streptophyta; class Magnoliopsida; order Asparagales; family Amaryllidaceae; genus Allium; species Allium cepa. The sequence goes on from CM060942.1 coordinate 243,656,130, forward strand.
GAATATAAAATAGATTCAGCTATTAAATGGTGTAGTTTACTCACCTTTAATAATTAACTGAAAGTAGAGTCTTCTTCCTTGATCTGGAACTGGTAATTAACTTTCTTGTTGAGATGAATTTGAGTCTGATTTGCTTGCTATTTGAACTTGAATTTATGTTGAGTTGAATTCTTTGCTTGATCTTCTACTTTGGGTTAGGTTAAAACTTGGAAAACTATTGCTTGATTTAGATTGAAACTTGAAAGAGTTTTGGTTGTTGAGATGTTTGTTGTTCTATTATTTTGATTTTGGTTTAATTTTTAATTTCCTGTTTTTAAGTTTCTGGTTTTTAGATTTTTGAAACACATGAAAAAGAATAAAAGCATAGATGTGTTTACATATATAACTTTGTTTCTATTTTAATTATTATTTTAAAAAAAGAGAAACTAATGACATTTGTTTACTATGAATGTTATTATTCTTACAAATGCTAAATTGATGATAAAATTAACTTCCACTTGTAAATATGCATGTCTTTATGTCTTTTATATTTTTTAATATTAATTTAATATTATATTTTATCATTTATTTTTGTGCATATATATTTATATATATACACGTTTTATTATATTTAGTTTTATATGAATTTATACTAATTGTTAACTCCCTTCTGTAAGAGACTTAAGGAAAATGTAGCGACCTAGCCAATTCAAGAACCTAGCGACTTAAAAAAGGCTGCGACTTAAAGATGGCTCGACCTAAAAAGGAGAACGACCTAAAAATGCTTCGCGACCTAAAGGAGGCCGCGATCTATGAAGCCTCGCGACCTAACAGGAAGGCTGCGACTCAGAAGATGTTTCGACCTATCAAGCTTCGTGACCTAAGAGTGAATGAGACCTAAAGACGGTCTCGACTTATGGAACTCTGCGACCTAACGGCATGATTGGCTTAGCGACCTAAAGCTTTCACGACCTAAAGGAGTGCTTCGACCTAAGGAAGGTCGCGACCTAAGGGATTTAGCGACCTAAGATCAGCTATGGCTACAGGAAAGTACTCGCGACCTAGGGTAGGTCGCTAACGACCTAAATGCCAGAGTAAAAAAGTTGACTATGCTGTGCCACAGGGGGATAGGTCGCTCACGACCTAGGACTTGTGCAAATCAGCATGCGTGTTCTTGTGGAAGGAGGGGCCAATGCTCTTCAGGTCGACTACAACCTACGACCTTACTTAGGTCGGTCACGACCTACGACCTTACTTAGGTCGGTCACGACCTACAACCTTACTCCAAAAAATGCCTATAAATATGACCCTAACTCCAACTAGTAAAGGACTTTTGGCTGATTTCCTTCAAACACCGTTACTCTGCTGCATTCCAAACTAATCCAATCCAACACTTGAAGCTCTCAAGATATTAAGAACGCTACAAACAACTTCAAGAAGAGATCACATACATCCAACATGGATTCGAAAACTCTCATCTCCATCGAAGTTTAAGCTACTTGTTCTAAGTATCTTGTAATTCAAAGTGTATTGTATTTGGGAAGAATTGTATCAGCTTGTAACGAGATTATTAATAAAAGTACTTAAAGTGGATGTAGGCTATACCCTAAAGCCGAACCACTATAAAATTATTGTTGTTTACCGCTTTTCTACTATTATCTGCTTGTAATCTGTTCCCGAGTCGTCGGGTGGTGCTTTCACAATTACAACTCATACATCGGGGTGTTAGCGTTCAAATTTAAGCGTTAACATTTTTGGTGCTTTCACTGAGAATTGAACTCAGGCAAGGTATCATCATTGCTTCACAGAGGTTTGTAGAGAGAATTTCCCTGAAACCAGAAGTCTATCCGAGATAATGGCTCCTGGAAGGAAGAGTAGATCTGTCAGATCTGGGAATATTCAAGAGGGAACCTCCGCTTCCCCTGTACCTAATCAACCCATTCCGTCTGCTGGGGTTACGAAAGCAGAGTTGGATGCTGTAATATTAGGACTGAACCAGCAGATAAACGCCCAGAATGCACAATTAGAAGCTCAGAGTGCCAAAAATGCTCTAATTCTGAATAAGTTGAATGATTTGCTCGGGGCAAATAATCAACCGGCTGGTAATGGAAGGAATTATACTGGCAACATTCATGATGCTAATGAGAGGAATGCTCCAGAAAGGGCTGCCAGTCCCTTTGAGCAAACGCTTCCTGAGGTTGGTGGATCTAGAACTCGACATGATGAGGAGTATCTTTTTGGGATGGTCCGACAAATCATGAGAGAAAGTATGCAAAGGGTTGAAGATGAGAAAGAATGGGGTTTCGCCCCAAGTAAAACTCCATTTACTGAGAAAATCTTAAAGGCGGAGTTTCCAAGGAAGTTTGTCCCTCCAACTATCCCAGCTTACAAAGGGACAAGTGATCCGAATGAATTCTTGTATAAATATGATTGGCACATGACAGGTGCCAGGGCCTCAGACGAGATAAAGTGCCGATATTTCCCCGTATACCTTGAAGGTCCATTATCAATGTCATTACAGGAGGGCCTCACCCAGCTGGCAAGAGCTGGGGAGAGATGGAGAGATATGCCAGAGCTTTGAAATATGTTCCAGCCGAAGAAGACGTCTTTGTTTTAGAAGACACTACGCCCCTGAAACAACAGAAAACTTTCAGTGATGATATTATTTTCAGAGCCAGAGATTCCTCAGGTATCGAAGCTCCTACCCTAGATCCCTTGGTCATCTCTGCTGGTATTGGACCGGCCATTGTCAGAAGAGTTCTCATTGACTGCGGAGCATCATGTAATATCCTCTTCAAGAAGACATTCGACCAAATGAAAATCCCTATGGTCGATGTACAAGCCTCATCGCAGAAGATCGCTGGCTTCACCGGGGAGCCAAAGCAACCAATAGGAACCATCGATCTGCTAGTAGAACTTGGGGAAGGAGAAAGGAAAGTGGTCCGCAAGCAAACATTTGTGATTGTCGATGAATTTTCTGCTTATAATGCTTTCCTTGGCCGTCCAACGCTCGCAGCATTCAAAGCTATTCTAGCCCCGTGGTGCCTCACTATTAAATTCCCTACAGACAATGGAGTAGGAGTTATAAAAGGGGATCAAAATGCTGCGCGAGAGTGCTATTTGACAGAGTTGCGAGAGTCAAGAAAGAGGGAAATGGGAAAGGATGCAGCCACTCCGGTCCGCATCAAAGAGCCAGCCTTGTAGCAATTACGAGGCGGACCCTGCACTGGCGAGCATAGCGGGGCACGGAAAGAGATGGATCCCAGAAAAGCCAGTACAGGGGAGAATAGAGTAGTGCCGGTTGAAATGACGGTACCGGTACCTGTTGACCCGAAGGACCCAAATAAGGTGTTGAATGTGGGTTCACAACTTAATGTGTCAATTCAGAATATCTTGATATCATTCCTGAAAGCAAATCTGGATGTCTCCGCTTGGACTCATGCTGATATGTGTGGAATATCTCCAGAAGTTGCAGTACACGCTCTGAATATTGACCCAAAGTTTACACCAGTAAAACAGAAAAGGAGAACCCAAGGTCCAGAAAGGTCAGCAGCATTAAAAGAGGAAATTGATCGACTTATGGAAAATAACTTCATCAGAGAATCTACATATCCGAACTGGGTTTCAAATCCTGTGTTGGTTAAGAAAGCTAATGGAAAATGGAGAGTGTGCATCGATTTTTCAGATCTGAACAAGGCCTGCCCCAAAGATTGCTTTCCTTTACCCAGGATCGATCAACTGGTAGATGGAACAGCGGGACATGAATTGTTATCTTTCATGGATGCCTACTCCGGATATAACCAGATCATGATGCATGAACCGGATCAGGAGGACACGAGCTTTATCACCGATGTTGGTCTTTATTGCTACAGAGTTATGCCCTTCGGTTTGAAGAATGCAGGGGCAACCTACCAAAGACTTGTTAATGCTATGTTCAAACCGCAATTGGGCAAAACTATGGAAGTCTACGTTGATGACATGTTAGTAAAGTCTAAGAAAGCAGCGGATCACATTGAACACTTGGCAGAAATGTTCGCAGTCCTCCGGAAATACAGAATGAAGCTTAACCCTCTGAAATGCACGTTTGGGGTCGAGTCCGGAAAATTCTTAGGGTTTATCGTCAGCGCTAGGGGCATTGAGGCTAGTCCAGCTCAAATTACTGCCTTGAAAGAAGTCAAAGCTCCTAGAACAAAGAAGGAATTGCAAAGTCTCAATGGAAAAGTTGCCGCCTTAAGTCGGTTCATTTCCAAAGCCACAGATAAATGTATCCCATTCTTTGACGCCCTAAAGAAAGGAAAGAAAAACTTCAATTGGACTCCCGAATGCCAAAAAGCCTTTGATGAGTTGATTCGCCATATGGAGACGCCTCCAATACTTTCTAGGCCTGGCGATGGCGAGGATCTTCTTATATACTTGGCAGTATCATCACACGCTTTAAGTGCAGCGCTGATACGGGAAGACAAAAGGATTCAACATCCAGTTTACTATATCAGCAAAAGACTCACCGGGGCAGAGATGAATTACTCTAAGTTGGAAAAACTCGCCTATTGCTTACTAATTGCGTCTAGGAAGTTGAGGCAATATTTTCAAGCTCATCCTATCAGAGTCCTCACTGATCAACCTTTAAAGCAAGTCCTGTTTCGCCCTGAAACTTCGGGTCATCTTCTAAAGTGGAATATTGAACTCAGTCAGTATGACATCACTTATCATCCCCGGAAAGCGGTCAATGGACAAGCTTTAGCAGATTTCATTGCAGAGTTTACAGATAAAGGAAACAGTGAGGAAGAAACGTTCGACAATTCCCCTATCCAGTGGAGGTTATATGTCGATGGTGCAAGAAATGATTACTGTTCTGGAGCTGGAGTCGTACTTGAGACTCCTGAAGGTCGGTCATTATGCTATGCACTAAGATTGGAATTTCCTTCAACAAACAATGAAGCCGAATATGAAGCTCTTATCGCAGGACTGAAAATCGCTAAAGAACTAAACATACGAGCATTACAGATCTTTAGCGATTCTCAGCTTATTGTATGTCAAGTCAAGAAGGAATTTCAAACGAAAGGGGGAAACCTGCCCGCTTACTTGTCGAAGGCTTGGGAACTTCTGTGTGAGCTCGATCACTATTCAATAAGCCACATTCCTCGGGAAGATAATATGAAGGCAGATTCCCTCGCAAAGTATTCAAGTTCTGGTGAAGCTCAACTATTGGGATTGGTCCCTGTAGAAGTCCTTTCAGCACCAAGTATAGACGAGATGGATATTGACTGGATTATGAATGTATCTCAAGAACAAGAGTCATGGATGACTCCAATACTGGACTACCTACTCAGAGGTTCTCTGCCAGAAAATTCGATAGAAAGACGAAAGCTACTAAGGAAAGCCTCTCGCTATGTAATTCAGGATGGTCGATTATACAGACGGGGATTCTCAATGCCATTGCTTCGATGTGTATCCCGGGAAGAGTCCAAAACAATCCTAGCTGAGGTGCATGGAGGAGAATGTGGTGATCATTCAGGTGGTCAAACATTAGCAAAGAAAATTCTCCGATACGGATATTTTTGGCCAGAAATTAATCATGATGCTGCAAGCTATTCCCGAAAGTGTGACAAATGCCAAAGATTTGCCAAAATTCCTAGAGCACCTTCAACTGAACTCACACAAATGGTCAGTCCATGGCCATTTGCAATTTGGGGAATGGATCTCATTGGGCCGCTACCGACTGCCAAATCAGGGATTAGATATGCTATTGTTGCAGTTGATTATTTTACGAAATGGGCTGAAGCTGAATCATTGGCTACTATCACCTCTAAGAAGATGATAAGTTTCGTGACCAAGAATATCATTTGCAGGTATGGTGTGCCTCAGAAAATAATCACAGACAATGGTACTCAGTTTGAAAGCGAGGAATTCCAAGATTTTTGCAGGCGATTCAAAATCCAGAAAAGCTTTTCAGCAGTTGCTCATCCGCAGGCAAACGGGCAAGTGGAAGCAGTAAACAAGATCATCAAATCAACCATCAAAAAGCAACTCGAAAGAGCAAAAGGTGGTTGGGTCGATAAGCTACCACTTGCACTATGGGCATACAGAACCACTCACAAAACTGCGAATGGGCACACTCCTTTCTCATTAGCATACGGGTCGGAAGCAATGATCCCGATAGAAACAGAGGTTCCTTCACACAGAAGGATCCATTTCAACCAAGCAGAAAATGAAAGGCTACAGCTTGAAGCGCTAGATTTCCTTGATGAAAAAAGAGATGAGTCCAATCTCAGAATTGCAGCTCATCAGCAAAGAATAGCCAGACATTTTAATTCCAAAGTTCTCCAACGCAGCTTTGAGATTGGAGACCTAGTCCTGAAGAGAATTATGACAGCGACAGGTGTGTTTGGGCCAAATTGGGAAGGACCGTATGTAATAGGTCAGAAGCTTCTTGACGGCACATTCAAACTCACCACTGTTGATGGAGATCAAATTCCAAGGGCATGGAACAACAACCATTTGCGTCCATACTTTACTTGAAAATTTTGTTGAAACATTGTAAAAAGAATTATGAATGTATGATTCTTGTAATTGAAAGCAATTGTAAAACTGATGCAAGTAAATAATGAAAGAATATAAAGTGGATGTAGGCCCAATTTCATGGCCGAACCACTATAAATCTTGTGTTCCTTATTATTATTACATGTTTGCTTTATTCTCGATATAAAAGGTACATAGAATGTATTGCTGAAATGTCGATTTGAATTTTTGCAGACAATGGAAGTGAAACTTGCACATAAAAAGACCAAGTGATTCTCGCCAAATTTCAAGTCACAAGAGCCCCGAATTCAAATCCTAGATAGGAAGTACTTCAATTGAACAGCCTATGATTTCGGCAGAAACGGGTCTTTGCTAATAAATTGAGATCGTTTGAACAAACAAACATCCAATTAAAAAGCTAGTGCTCGTTCTCACGAAATTGCCTGACAATGAAGCACACTTCCTTGGATTAAACAAGTTACTTGTAAAAAAAAGAAAAAAAAGAAAAAAGAGGGGGGCAGAGGATCATTGAAAAGGCATAAGCAAGTGAACAGAGGAACAACCAAAGCTATCATCGGCAGCACAAGTCCTCCTCGGAGGCACGACTCTTCGGAGGATAAAGACCTCTAATGGGTCATACGCCACAAAAAAGAAAGTTCTCTACTCAACAAAAAAGATTGGAGGAGTCATGACCCTCCAACCATGAGAGAGTAACTTCCAGGCGATGAAAACCCTCTCTGAGGCACATTTCACCAGGAGTTGAAGTGTTATGACCGCTCTTCGGAATTTCACTTCACCAGAGTTGAAATGCAAACAAAATAAAAGCCCTCTTCGGAGGCCCATTTCACCAGGAGTTGAAGTGTTATGACCGCTCTTCGGAATTTCACTTCACCAGAGTTGAAATGCAAACAAAATAAAAGCCCTCTTCGGAGGCCCATTTCACCAGGAGTTGAAGTGTTATGACCGCTCTTCGGAATTTTACTTCACCAGAGTTGAAATGCAAACAAAATAAAAGCCCTCTTCGGAGGCCCATTTCACCAGGAGTTGAAGTGTCATGACCGCCCTTCGGGATTTCACTTCACCAAAGTTGAAATGCAAACAAAATAAAAGCCCTCTTCGGAGGCCCATTTCACCAGGAGTTGAAGTGTAACAACCGCTCTTCGGAATTTCACTTCACCAAAGTTGAAATGCAAAACAAGATAAAGACCTTCCTGGAAGCCCATGTTTCATCGAGGTTGAAATAAAACTTCCAAGTGTCGAAACGTGAAAAGGCTTTCCTCGAAGGCACAACTCTTTAGAGGTACACGTTTCACCAAGATTGAAATAAAACTTCCAAGTGTTGAAATGTGAGAAATCCCTCCTCAGAGGTACAACCCCCTCCCGGGGACACAATTAAAAAGAAAGACCTCTTCAGAAGCCCACGTTTCACCGAGATTGAAATAAAACTTCCAAGTGTTGAAACGTGAAAAAATCTCTCCTCAGAGGCACAAATTTTTATTAAAAAAGAAGAAAGAGAAAAATCCTCATCAAGAGCGTACTTGATGACTTTTCCTATTCTAAAAAAAAAAGGGGGGGAAGAAAGTTAAAGTACATTCAGAGGTCCGCTTTACCATATAGAAGAATTCACTTGGCAAAATATATACATACGCAAAAGGAAAAAGTGATTTCTTCGAAGGACAAAGCGTAGAAACTTATATGAAGGAAGTTGCACTCTACGAAAATTCTCTTCGAGAATGAAGTAATTATTCTTTAGAAAACGAGAGTGCAAGTCCCCTCAAAGTATACGATATTGCAGTAAGCTCATGGTATAGGGGCAACATGGTATAGTTACATACGAAGCGGTATAACTATGTCGGTAAAGTACGCTCAAACAACATACCACAAGCTCACCGCAACATCGTATAAATAAACTTGTGCAAAAATGAATAATAAATGCATTCTCAAATTCAAACAAAAGTCTGTACAAATAAAGAATCATTTTATTCAATTGCAGATATTGCAGATACAGGTTTCAAAATAAAAAGCAGGGGCCGGTGCCTGCACAACATCCGACCATTACACAAAAAAGGAATCAAAAAGCTCAACTCTTCATTTCTTCTTGCCGCCTTTAGACCCTTTACCCGGCCGAGTGGTTAGCTTTTTAGGTCTTTCAGGTTGGTCTGAAGGCATAAGGGAAGAAGGGGAGGGAGGTGCAACTGGTGCAATTTCCGGTTCCTCTTCAGTGGTGATAATTTTCTTCCCCCTCCTCTTCGATGTCCCATGCTTCTTTATTTTCTTCGAAGAAGACTCACTCCCCGGAGTAACGAGAGCGGACAAAACTACGTCGTCAGAAGGAGTCCGCTCCGGAGAGATCTCGCCTCCTTCGAGTCCCTCATCTTTTTGCTCCTGCGAAGCAATAGGGTCATCCAAACCATGAAGAGCCTCAATTTTCTCCTCTTGTGACCCAGGTTGTGAAGCAGAAGGAGGAGTCACCTGAAGAGATGGAGGAGGAATAACCAGAGAAGGCGAAGTCTGCACGGCACTTGTTGTTTCAACTGCAGAAGAAGAAAAATTGGAAATGTTAGTATCTTCCCGAAAGAAGGGAGATATGGGTTCATCGAGATTCAAGAGGTAATCGAGAAGCTCATCAAATTTTTGAGGAATAAGCAGGTAATCCACCTGAATCGGACCAATGTCGAAATTACCTGAAGATGTTGGCTTCGTCAGTTCAATCTCATAATTCTGAGCCCCAATGTCCTCCAAAGCCTCTTCATCGGTAGGGGTAATTACCCCGGTTCTTGTAGGAGGCGGCGAATGAGCACTAGAGCCTGTAATGTCCACCTCGGGAGAAACTAGAGGACGTTCAGAGGTAGTAGGCGGTACTTCTTTTTCAGAACGCTCCTCTTCCGCCATCCCGGCCCGTGCTCTGGCAAGCTGCTCCTTTCCCTTGGCAAGAGCGGCACGGGCTTCATCATCAAGATAATGCTCTTCAAGGGCTGACTCAGCATATCCAGCACCTTTACCACCGAGCATATCAAGTGCTGCCTCCCAAACTTCAGCCAGTGTGATTTCATACTTGGGGCCTAGAAAGGCAAGGCTGCCACGTCCCAAAATGCTGTGCAGATAAAAATCGAATAATGTGGAGCTAATGTCAGCTTTGGTTGCTTGATGAGCCTCTTCGGCCGCAAGTTTACCAGCAACAGCCTCGTCGCGCTCCTTTTCGGCCATAGCAAGTCGAGTTTTTAACAACTCTATCTCCAAGCTTTGAGAGCCGGTCTGTTCTCGCAGTTGTACAGTTTCAGCACGATATTCTTCTATGACCTTTTCCTTGTATGCAAGCTTATCTTCGACTGCTCTTTGACTGGCATGCGCATCTCGTACTTGTTGCTGAAGCATGCTCTGCTTTTGTGAATGGAAAGTAGATGAAGTAGTTAATTATTCCTTAAGTTTTTCTACTTCCGCTTCCAGCTTTTCATTGTAGGAAGCAATACTTCTCATTTCGGCGTCATGCTGTTCGAAAGTCTTCTGCCACTCAGCATTATCATTCTCCATTGTTAGCATGGCCTCGAGATTGGCTCGGTTAACCCTCTGAAGTTCGTCGACGAGTTTTTGCCAGTTCGACATTCTTTCGATATCGGTCCTGACAGTATCAAGATTTCGCAGCATAGCCGGTTTGTCGAGAGGAACCAAGTCGAGATCAAATCGAACCCCTCTCAGGCACCACTGAGGAAATCGACTTTGAAGAGTGGGAGGACCTTGCCCGACTTGGTATGCGGGCCGGTTGATGATTGCTTGAATGTCGGAGCGAACGGGAGCAGGAGATTGAGCAGGGACATGTTCAGAAGCTGAAGGAGTTGTTTCTTCAGTAAGTCTAGCCCGCTTGCTAGAAGAATCGTCTATGTGACTCTTTCCTCTCTCATCATGAGCTTTTCTCTTTTGGGTATCATCATCTCTGTGGGGAAGATCATGTCTTTCTTGTTCCCTTCGGCGACGTTCTTCATATGCTCGTCTCTCGTCGGCTTTCCTGATGGCCCTCTCTTCATCCGACTCTCTGTAAGAAGGAAGGTAACGCCTGTAATCATACTGGCTACGCCTCCCGTAGCGCTGTAAATCATCATAGTACGAGCCGCTGCGCCCCATAGGAGAATCTGGAATTAAAATAATAAGCTTTAGAAATCTTTAAAGTACTAGAAGATAAGTGCATAGAAGTGATGAGAAATCCAAAGTGTCGTGTAACGTGTGAACTACGCGCATCGAGTTACAAACCACTCTGTGGAATAGAGGTAGTGATAACTTGAGTAGGAGGAGTTGACATCTGTTGAAAAGAAGATGTCGCCTCGATTACAGAAGAGACAGTTTTAGAAACATCATCTTTGAAAAGTTCTTGAGATGTCACAATTAAATCGCTCAACCCCTCAAAAACATCATCGCCATCTTGTTTTTTGGAGCTTGCTTTCTTAACTCCTTCACTAGTAGATTGAGGGGGTTCTTCCTCTTCAGTAATTGGGGCAAGTACAGACTTGTCAGATGGCCCCGCAACATCTTTCGGAATTGAACACTTAACTAGTGAAGTTTCTATAGAGGTTCCTCCCTGCAAGTGCTCTTTAGTGGAGACTGGGGCATCAGGAGTGCTCGTCGGAGAATCAGGAACCTCCGTTGGAACTTCATGTATTTGAGTGGAACGAGAAGGATGTAGAAGCTCAAACTAATGAAGAAGTTCTTCTGTCAATAGAAATTTTGCGCTTCTTTCTTCAGCAGCCACAGTGCTTAGCCTTTCAAAAACTGACTTATGGCTGGAATCTCTAGAAGGAGGAGGAAGTGCTGGAAAAATAAGGAATGGAATCAGCATCTAGCAATACGAACCAGGTAAAACTTAGAATAAAATTAAAGAGAAAAAAGATCTCACTTCCTACTCTCCAGTCTTCGTAAAATTCTGCGGGGCAACGAATGTAGAAGTATTGATTCAGGAATCCATGTGCACTCTCCGGCAAATCCAAAATAAGTTTGCGGTTCCGCGCACCCCTTACAAGTACAATTGAAGGATGGTCCTTGTTCTTCGCAAAAGTGCACAAGTAACAGATTTCCTCAAAACTCGGAAGACGATCAAGAGTCCTCCTGAACAGAACACACAATCCCATCAAAATAGCATAGCCATTGGGGTGCAGCTGAAAAGGAGAGATCGTCAGTCGAAGTAGGATTTGCCGGAGAAATTCATTAAAAGGAGGAATTGCTCCACTCAAGCACATTTGTCGATTAATGGCAACAAAACCGTAAGGTGGTCTATCAGCAGAGTCATTTGGTCCAGGGAGTAGAACTTCTGCCTCGGCAATGCCAAATTGAACGCATAATTGATTAAGCGCCCGCTGTTTCAAAAGGGTAGGAGTTCTTTCCGGAGGATTCTCTAGTGGAATAGCAATCGGGAAAACCCTTCAGCGTGTTCTATCATCTCTTCTTGTTGATACATCATTCTACATAAGCGACTGGATGTTCAGATGAGAAGGTGCACGTTTCCTAAAAAGTGTTAAGTGTTGTGCAGAACTTTTTAAAAAAAAAAAAAAGGAAAGCAAACAAAACTGAAGTTAAACTAGTTGACAATTAGTCGACTATGAGATTTCAGGACCTGTTAATATAAAGCTCAAGTGAAGTGTTAATGCGAACGAATCAACTTTAACTGGATATTTTAGTTTTGCTTTAACACTTCACTTGAATTCATTGGTTCACAGCATTTCATTCACACAATTCATTTAAGTTGATTATTCTTTATCGACTAATCTGTCATTCGATGTGGGCGGTCAGTGACAGTATATTCGTCCCATTTCTCTGCAAATGTTATGTTTAAACAGGTTGTTAGATTAAAAGTTAGAGCAATCTGAAAAGGAATGTAATGAATTTCAAACAATTCAAGTCCAAGCAGTTCAATCAAATTCTCTCAAATTTTTTACAGGTCATAGATCATCCAAACTGTCCCCCGCGACTTAGTATAGGTCAAGGCTATATTAGGTCGCCCTGTGCAAGTTCAAGAGGTTCAAAACAATGCAGATTTGTTCAAGTCCTAGCTCGGCCGCGACCTAGAGCCTATGGCGCAAAAGAGTTAGGTCGTTGACATGTTAAGTCCCTCTGCAGTCATTCAGGGATTTAGGTCAACAAGTTCTTAAGTCGCACCTTGGTTCAGATTAAGATGGTCCAGATTTGTTTTAAGTATAAGGTCAGCCGCGACCTAAGATTTCAATCATCATTAAACTTAGGTCGTTACTTTCTTAGGTCGTTCTGAGGTCGCTCTGCTTTAAGTTTTATCTCATTCAAGAGAGAGTTAGATCGCTAGTATTAGGTCGCATGGTTCACATTCAAACAGACACCCCTAAGGTCGATTCTCCACTCACACGCTGCCATATCATCTCCACCATTAACCCGTTAACCCATTAGAGCCTTCCTCATCTCTTCCAAAGTTACAAACCAGCTGATTCGAATCACTGTAATTTACCATCTTCCTCCCACATCATCACAAATGACTCGAAAAAACCAACTCGAATTGCCTCAAAACCACCATACATCGGATGTATTGCTATATTCACAAGAATCACCACGATAACTCAATCAAAAGGTTAATCGAGTCGCGACTTATGGAAAAAAGCAGCATACGAAAATGTATTAAGAATCACAAGTGGAGTATTCGCGGTTTGATGATGGATGTAGTTGAATGTTGATAGAATTCACTTACGCAATCTTATGATGGAAAAGTCTAAGGATTGAGCTGATTGGAATCGTCCTCGAGAAGTTCAAAAGCTTGTTAATGGCAGAATGGATGCTGAAGAAGAAGAAGAAGGGAGGGAGAGACCTACGGTATTTATATTCTGGGGCAGTAGAACGCGAACCGACACTACGCGACCTAACTTTCTCCTTAGGTCGTTTGTGACCTAACAATTCTTCAGAACGCGAGTTAAGAAGGTCGAAGCACAAGACCTATGGCTAAGTCATATACTTCGAGGGGCAAATGTTAACTCCCTTCTGTAAGAGACTTAAGGAAAATGTAGCGACCTAGCCAATTCAAGAACCTAGCGACTTAAAAAAGGCTGCGACTTAAAGATGGCTCGACCTAAAAAGGAGAACGACCTAAAAATGCTTCGCGACCTAAAGGAGGCCGCGACCTATGAAGCCTCGCGACCTAACAGGAAGGCTGCGACTCAGAAGATGTTTCGACCTATCAAGCTTCGCGACCTAAGAGTGAATGAGACCTAAAGACGGTCTTGACTTATGGAACTCTGCGACCTAACGGCATGATTGGCTTAGCGACCTAAAGCTTTCACGACCTAAAGGAGTGCTTCGACCTAAGGAAGGTCGCGACCTAAGGGATTTAGCGACCTAAGATCAGCTATGGCTACAGGAAAGTACTCGCAACCTAGGGTAGGTCGCTAACGACCTAAATGCCAGAGTAAAAAAGTTGACTATGCTGTGCCACAGGGGGATAGGTCGCTCACGACCTAGGACTTGTGCAAATCAGCATGCGTGTTCTTGTGGAAGGAGGGGCCAATGCTCTTCAGGTCGACTACAACCTACGACCTTACTTAGGTCGGTCACGACCTACGACCTTACTTAGGTCGGTCACGACCTACAACCTTACTCCGAAAAATGCCTATAAATATGACCCTAACTCCAACTAGTAAAGGACTTTTGGCTGATTTCCTTCAAACACCGTTACTCTGCTGCATTCCAAACTAATCCAATCCAACACTTGAAGCTCTCAAGATATTAAGAACGCTACAAACAACTTCAAGAAGAGATCACATACATCCAACATGGATTCGAAAACTCTCATCTCCATCGAAGTTTAAGCTACTTGTTCTAAGTATCTTGTAATTCAAAGTGTATTGTATTTGGGAAGAATTGTATCAGCTTGTAACGAGATTATTAATAAAAGTACTTAAAGTGGATGTAGGCTATACCCTAAAGCCGAACCACTATAAAATTGTTGTTGTTTACCGCTTTTCTACTATTATCTGCTTGTAATCTGTTCCCGAGTCGTCGGGTGGTGCTTTCACAATTACAACTCATACATCGGGGTGTTAGCGTTCAAATTTAAGCGTTAACATTTTTGGTGCTTTCACTGAGAATTGAACTCAGGCAAGGTATCATCATTGCTTCACAGAGGTTTGTAGAGAGAATTTCCCTGAAAACCAGAAGTCTATCCGAGATAATGGCTCCTGGAAGGAAGAGTAGATCTGTCAGATCTGGGAATATTCAAGAGGGAACCTCCGCTTCCCCTGTACCTAATCAACCCATTCCGTCTGCTGGGGTTACGAAAGCAGAGTTGGATGCTGTAATATTAGGACTGAACCAGCAGATAAACGCCCAGAATGCACAATTAGAAGCTCAGAGTGCCAAAAATGCTCTAATTCTGAATAAGTTGAATGATTTGCTCGGGGAAAATAATCAACCGGCTGGTAATGGAAGGGATTATACTGGCAACATTCATGATGCTAATGAGAGGAATGCTCCAGAAAGGGCTGCCAGTCCCTTTGAGCAAACGCTTCCTGAGGTTGGTGGATCTGAAACTCGACATGATGAGGAGTATCTTTCTGGGATGGTCCGGCAAATCATGAGAGAAAGTATGCAAAGGGTTGAAGATGAGAAAGAATGGGGTTTCGCCCCAAGTAAAACTCCATTTACTGAGAAAATCTTAAAGGCGGAGTTTCCAAGGAAGTTTGTCCCTCCAACTATCCCAGCTTACAAAGGGACAAGTGATCCGAATGAATTCTTGTATAAATATGATTGGCACATGACAGGTGCCAGGGCCTCAGACGAGATAAAGTGCCGATATTTCCCCGTATACCTTGAAGGTGTGGCTCTACTGTGGTTCACCAAGTTGCCAGTCCGATCTATTGATCAGTTTTCAGACTTGACCCGAAAGTTCAAGGAACAGTTTAGACTATATGCTTCAAAGGCCAAAGACATCATGTCATTGTCAAGTATAGAACAGAATCCTGGTGAATCTATCAGATCTTTCTTGAACCGCTTTAATATAGCGCTGGCAGAGGTGGACAATGCTGAACCGCGAATGATATTGACTTATCTGATGAGGGCTATTGATAAGTCGAGCGAATTTGGGAAATGGTTAAACATGAAGGAGCCAACCTCCCTCGAAAAGTTCTACAAAAAGGCAGACGAATTCGTACGCCTGGAAAGCCGTCCTGTACCGGTGAAGGCAGTGTCAGAAAAAGCTGAAGATAATACTGTTGCACCACGCAAGATTGAATCTGTAGGGCAAAAAAGGGAAAATAACAATGGGAAGAAACAGAGTAATCTGAAGAAGCCCCGATCCTTCAAGCCATCAGAGTATACTCCTTTATCAGACACGCCGGAGCATATCTTCCTTGCCATTAAAAATTCTGTTGACCTCCCTAAACCTATCCCTTTGAGGACCGGAAAAAAGGCTATACAAAGTGGGAAGTTCTGCCGCTTCCATAATCAACCCGGTCATGAGACTGATGAGTGCCGCCAGTTGAAAATTTTGATTGAAGAATTGCTAAGAGAAAACAAGCTGCAGCAATTTGTGAAAAAGAATAGCAACAATCCTGCATCGTCAAGTCAGGGGCAACAGGCTCCTGTTCATCAGCCTAGGATAGGTGAGAAAGCTACGGGGCATGAATCTGGAAGGCCCATTATCAATGTCATTACAGGAGGGCCTCACCCAGCTGGCAAGAGCTGGGGAGAGATGGAGAGATATGCCAGAGCTTTGAAATATGTTCCAGCCGAAGAAGACGTCTTTGTTTTAGAAGACACTACGCCCCTGAAACAACAGAAAACTTTCAGTGATGATATTATTTTCAGAGCCAGAGATTCCTCAGGTATCGAAGCTCCTACCCTAGATCCCTTGGTCATCTCTGCTGGTATTGGACCGGCCATTGTCAGAAGAGTTCTCATTGACTGCGGAGCATCATGTAATATCCTCTTCAAGAAGACATTCGACCAAATGAAAATCCCTATGGTCGATGTACAAGCCTCATCGCAGAAGATCGCTGGCTTCACCGGGGAGCCAAAGCAACCAATAGGAACCATCGATCTGCTAGTAGAACTTGGGGAAGGAGAAAGGAAAGTGGTCCGCAAGCAAACATTTGTGATTGTCGATGAATTTTCTGCTTATAATGCTTTCCTTGGCCGTCCAACGCTCGCAGCATTCAAAGCTATTCTAGCCCCGTGGTGCCTCACTATTAAATTCCCTACAGACAATGGAGTAGGAGTTATAAAAGGGGATCAAAATGCTGCGCGAGAGTGCTATTTGACAGAGTTGCGAGAGTCAAGAAAGAGGGAAATGGGAAAGGATGCAGCCACTCCGGTCCGCATCAAAGAGCCAGCCTTGTAGCAATTACGAGGCGGACCCTGCACTGGCGAGCATAGCGGGGCACGGAAAGAGATGGATCCCAGAAAAGCCAGTACAGGGGAGAATAGAGTAGTGCCGGTTGAAATGACGGTACCGGTACCTGTTGACCCGAAGGACCCAAATAAGGTGTTGAATGTGGGTTCACAACTTAATGTGTCAATTCAGAATATCTTGATATCATTCCTGAAAGCAAATCTGGATGTCTTCGCTTGGACTCATGCTGATATGTGTGGAATATCTCCAGAAGTTGCAGTACACGCTCTGAATATTGACCCAAAGTTTACACCAGTAAAACAGAAAAGGAGAACCCAAGGTCCAGAAAGGTCAGCAGCATTAAAAGAGGAAATTGATCGACTTATGGAAAATAACTTCATCAGAGAATCTACATATCCGAACTGGGTTTCAAATCCTGTGTTGGTTAAGAAAGCTAATGGAAAATGGAGAGTGTGCATCGATTTTTCAGATCTGAACAAGGCCTGCCCCAAAGATTGCTTTCCTTTACCCAGGATCGATCAACTGGTAGATGGAACAGCGGGACATGAATTGTTATCTTTCATGGATGCCTACTCCGGATATAACCAGATCATGATGCATGAACCGGATCAGGAGGACACGAGCTTTATCACCGATGTTGGTCTTTATTGCTACAGAGTTATGCCCTTCGGTTTGAAGAATGCAGGGGCAAACTACCAAAGACTTGTTAATGCTATGTTCAAACCGCAATTGGGCAAAACTATGGAAGTCTACGTTGATGACATGTTAGTAAAGTCTAAGAAAGCAGCGGATCACATTGAACACTTGGCAGAAATGTTCGCAGTCCTCCGGAAATACAGAATGAAGCTTAACCCTCTGAAATGCACGTTTGGGGTCGAGTCCGGAAAATTCTTAGGGTTTATCGTCAGCGCTAGGGGCATTGAGGCTAGTCCAGCTCAAATTACTGCCTTGAAAGAAGTCAAAGCTCCTAGAACAAAGAAGGAATTGCAAAGTCTCAATGGAAAAGTTGCCGCCTTAAGTCGGTTCATTTCCAAAGCCACAGATAAATGTATCCCATTCTTTGACGCCCTAAAGAAAGGAAAGAAAAACTTCAATTGGACTCCCGAATGCCAAAAAGCCTTTGATGAGTTGATTCGCCATATGGAGACGCCTCCAATACTTTCTAGGCCTGGCGATGGCGAGGATCTTCTTATATACTTGGCAGTATCATCACACGCTTTAAGTGCAGCGCTGATACGGGAAGACAAAAGGATTCAACATCCAGTTTACTATATCAGCAAAAGACTCACCGGGGCAGAGATGAATTACTCTAAGTTGGAAAAACTCGCCTATTGCTTACTAATTGCGTCTAGGAAGTTGAGGCAATATTTTCAAGCTCATCCTATCAGAGTCCTCACTGATCAACCTTTAAAGCAAGTCCTGTTTCGCCCTGAAACTTCGGGTCGTCTTCTAAAGTGGAATATTGAACTCAGTCAGTATGACATCACTTATCATCCCCGGAAAGCGGTCAATGGACAAGCTTTAGCAGATTTCATTGCAGAGTTTACAGATAAAGGAAACAGTGAGGAAGAAACGTTCGACAATTCCCCTATCCAGTGGAGGTTATATGTCGATGGTGCAAGAAATGATTACTGTTCTGGAGCTGGAGTCGTACTTGAGACTCCTGAAGGTCGGTCATTATGCTATGCACTAAGATTGGAATTTCCTTCAACAAACAATGAAGCCGAATATGAAGCTCTTATCGCAGGACTGAAAATCGCTAAAGAACTAAACATACGAGCATTACAGATCTTTAGCGATTCTCAGCTTATTGTATGTCAAGTCAAGAAGGAATTTCAAACGAAAGGGGGAAACCTGCCCGCTTACTTGTCGAAGGCTTGGGAACTTCTGTGTGAGCTCGATCACTATTCAATAAGCCACATTCCTCGGGAAGATAATATGAAGGCAGATTCCCTCGCAAAGTATTCAAGTTCTGGTGAAGCTCAACTATTGGGATTGGTCCCTGTAGAAGTCCTTTCAGCACCAAGTATAGACGAGATGGATATTGACTGGATTATGAATGTATCTCAAGAACAAGAGTCATGGATGACTCCAATACTGGACTACCTACTCAGAGGTTCTCTGCCAGAAAATTCGATAGAAAGACGAAAGCTACTAAGGAAAGCCTCTCGCTATGTAATTCAGGATGGTCGATTATACAGACGGGGATTCTCAATGCCATTGCTTCGATGTGTATCCCGGGAAGAGTCCAAAACAATCCTAGCTGAGGTGCATGGAGGAGAATGTGGTGATCATTCAGGTGGTCAAACATTAGCAAAGAAAATTCTCCGATACGGATATTTTTGGCCAGAAATTAATCATGATGCTGCAAGCTATTCCCGAAAGTGTGACAAATGCCAAAGATTTGCCAAAATTCCTAGAGCACCTTCAACTGAACTCACACAAATGGTCAGTCCATGGCCATTTGCAATTTGGGGAATGGATCTCATTGGGCCGCTACCGACTGCCAAATCAGGGATTAGATATGCTATTGTTGCAGTTGATTATTTTACGAAATGGGCTGAAGCTGAATCATTGGCTACTATCACCTCTAAGAAGATGATAAGTTTCGTGACCAAGAATATCATTTGCAGGTATGGTGTGCCTCAGAAAATAATCACAGACAATGGTACTCAGTTTGAAAGCGAGGAATTCCAAGATTTTTGCAGGCGATTCAAAATCCAGAAAAGCTTTTCAGCAGTTGCTCATCCGCAGGCAAACGGGCAAGTGGAAGCAGTAAACAAGATCATCAAATCAACCATCAAAAAGCAACTCGAAAGAGCAAAAGGTGGTTGGGTCGATAAGCTACCACTTGCACTATGGGCATACAGAACCACTCACAAAACTGCGACTGGGCACACTCCTTTCTCATTAGCATATGGGTCGGAAGCAATGATCCCGATAGAAACAGAGGTTCCTTCACACAGAAGGATCCATTTCAACCAAGCAGAAAATGAAAGGCTACAGCTTGAAGCGCTAGATTTCCTTGATGAAAAAAGAGATGAGGCCAATCTCAGAATTGCAGCTCATCAGCAAAGAATAGCCAGACATTTTAATTCCAAAGTTCGCCAACGCAGCTTTGAGATTGGAGACCTAGTCCTGAAGAGAATTATGACAGCGACAGGTGTGTTTGGGCCAAATTGGGAAGGACCGTATGTAATAGGTCAGAAGCTTCTTGACGGCACATTCAAACTCACCACTGTTGATGGAGATCAAATTCCAAGGGCATGGAACAACAACCATTTGCTTCCATACTTTACTTGAAAATTTTGTTGAAACATTGTAAAAAGAATTATGAATGTATGATTCTTGTAATTGAAAGCAATTGTAAAACTGATGCAAGTAAATAATGAAAGAATATAAAGTGGATGTAGGCCCAATTTCATGGCCGAACCACTATAAATCTTGTGTTCCTTATTATTATTACATGTTTGCTTTATTCTCGATATAAAAGGTACATAGAATGTATTGCTGAAATGTCGATTTGAATTTTTGCAGACAATGGAAGTGAAACTTGCACATAAAAAGACCAAGTGATTCTCGCCAAATTTCAAGTCACAAGAGCCCCGAATTCAAATCCTAGATAGGAAGTACTTCAATTGAACAGCCTATGATTTCGGCAGAAACGGGTCTTTGCTAATAAATTGAGATCGTTTGAACAAACAAACATCCAATTAAAAAGCTAGTGCTCGTTCTCACGAAATTGCCTGACAATGAAGCACACTTCCTTGGATTAAACAAGTTACTTGTAAAAAAAAGAAAAAAAAGAAAAAGAGGGGGGCAGAGGATCATTGAAAAGGCATAAGCAAGTGAACAGAGGAACAACCAAAGCTATCATCGGCAGCACAAGTCCTCCTCGGAGGCACGACTCTTCGGAGGATAAAGACCTCTAATGGGTCATACGCCACAAAAAAGAAAGTTCTCTACTCAACAAAAAAGATTGGAGGAGTCATGACCCTCCAACCATGAGAGAGTAACTTCCAGGCGATGAAAACCCTCTCTGAGGCACATTTCACCAGGAGTTGAAGTGTTATGACCGCTCTTCGGAATTTCACTTCACCAGAGTTGAAATGCAAACAAAATAAAAGCCCTCTTCGGAGGCCCATTTCACTAGGAGTTGAAGTGTTATGACCGCTCTTCGGAATTTCACTTCACCAGAGTTGAAATGCAAACAAAATAAAAGCCCTCTTCGGAGGCCCATTTCACCAGGAGTTGAAGTGTTATGACCGCTCTTCGGAATTTCACTTCACCAGAGTTGAAATGCAAACAAAATAAAAGCCCTCTTCGGAGGCCCATTTCACCAGGAGTTGAAGTGTCATGACCGCCCTTCGGGATTTCACTTCACCAAAGTTGAAATGCAAACAAAATAAAAGCCCTCTTCGGAGGCCCATTTCACCAGGAGTTGAAGTGTAACAACCGCTCTTCGGAATTTCACTTCACCAAAGTTGAAATGCAAAACAAGATAAAGACCTTCCTGGAAGCCCATGTTTCACCGAGGTTGAAATAAAACTTCCAAGTGTCGAAACGTGAAAAGGCTTTCCTCGAAGGCACAACTCTTTGGAGGTACACGTTTCACCAAGATTGAAATAAAACTTCCAAGTGTTGAAATGTGAGAAATCCCTCCTCAGAGGTACAACCCCCTCCCGGGGACACAATTAAAAAGAAAGACCTCTTCAGAAGCCCACGTTTCACCGAGATTGAAATAAAACTTCCAAGTGTTGAAACGTGAAAAAATCTCTCCTCAGAGGCACAAATTTTTATTAAAAAAGAAGAAAGAGAAAAATCCTCATCAAGAGCGTACTTGATGACTTTTCCTATTCTAAAAAAAAAAAAAGTGGGAAGAAAGTTAAAGTACATTCAGAGGTCCGCTTTACCATATAGAAGAATTCACTTGGCAAAATATATACATACGCAAAAGGAAAAAGTGATTTCTTCGAAGGACAAAGCGTAGAAACTTATATGAAGGAAGTTTCACTCTACGAAAATTCTCTTCGAGAATGAAGTAATTATTCTTTAGAAAACGAGAGTGCAAGTCCCCTCAAAGTATACGATATTGCAGTAAGCTCATGGTATAGGGGCAACATGGTATAGTTACATACGAAGCGGTATAACTATGTCGGTAAAGTACGCTCAAACAACATACCACAAGCTCACCGCAACATCGTATAAATAAACTTGTGCAAAAATGAATAATAAATGCATTCTCAAATTCAAACAAAAGTCTGTACAAATAAAGAATCATTTTATTCAATTGCAGATATTGCAGATACAGGTTTCAAAATAAAAAGCAGGGGCCGATGCCTGCACAACATCCGACCATTACACAAAAAAGGAATCAAAAAGCTCAACTCTTCATTTCTTCTTGCCGCCTTTAGACCCTTTACCCGGCCGAGTGGTTAGCTTTTCAGGTCTTTCAGGTTGGTCTGAAGGCATAAGGGAAGAAGGGGAGGGAGGTGCAACTGGTGCAATTTCCGGTTCCTCTTCAGTGGTGATAATTTTCTTCCCCCTCCTCTTCGATGTCCCATGCTTCTTTCTTTTCTTCGAAGAAGACTCACTCCCCGGAGTAACGAGAGCGGACAAAACTACGTCGTCAGAAGGAGTCCGCTCCGGAGAGATCTCGCCTCCTTCGAGTCCCTCATCTTTTTGCTCCTGCGAAGCAATAGGGTCATCCAAACCATGAAGAGCCTCAATTTTCTCCTCTTGTGACCCAGGTTGTGAAGCAGAAGGAGGAGTCACCTGAAGAGATGGAGGAGGAATAACCAGAGAAGGCGAAGTCTGCACGGCACTTGTTGTTTCAACTGCAGAAGAAGAAAAATTGAAAATGTTAGTATCTTCCCGAAAGAAGAGAGATATGGGTTCATCGAGATTCAAGAGGTAATCGAGAAGCTCATCAAATTTTTGAGGAATAAGCAGGTAATCCACTTGAATCGGACCAATGTCGAAATTACCTGAAGATGTTGGCTTCGTCAGTTCAATCTCATAATTATGAGCCCCAATGTCCTCCAAAGCCTCTTCATCAGTAGGGGTAATTACCCCGGTTCTTGTAGGAGGCGGCGAATGAGCACTAGAGCCTGTAATGTCCACCTTGGGAGAAACTAGAGGACGTTCAGAGGTAGTAGGCGGTACTTCTTTTTCAGAACGCTCCTCTTCCGCCATCCCGGCCCGCGCTCTGGCAAGCTGCTCCTTTCCCTTGGCAAGAGCGGCACGGGCTTCATCATCAAGATAATGCTCTTCAAGGGCTGACTCAGCATATCCAGCACCTTTACCACCGAGCATATCAAGTGCTGCCTCCCAAACTTCAGCCAGTGTGATTTCATACTTGGGGCCTAGAAAGGCAAGGCTGCCACGTCCCAAAATGCTGTGCAGATAAAAATCGAATAATGTGGAGCTAATGTCAGCTTTGGTTGCTTGATGAGCCTCTTCGGCCGCAAGTTTACCAGCAACAGCCTCGTCGCGCTCCTTTTCGGCCATAGCAAGTCGAGTTTTTAACAACTCTATCTCCAAGCTTTGAGAGCCGGTCTGTTCTCGCAGTTGTACAGTTTCAGCACGATATTCTTCTATGACCTTTTCCTTGTATGCAAGCTTATCTTCGACTGCTCTTTGACTGGCATGCACATCTCGTACTTGTTGCTGAAGCATGCTCTCCTTTTGTGAATGGAAAGTAGATGAAGTAGCTAATTCTTCCTTAAGTTTTTCTACTTCCGCTTCCAGCTTTTCATTGTAGGAAGCAATACTTCTCATTTCGGCGTCATGCTGTTCGAAAGTCTTCTGCCACTCAGCCTTATCATTCTCCATTGTTAGCATGGCCTCGAGATTGGCTCGGTTAACCCTCTGAAGTTCGTCGACGAGTTTTTGCCAGTTCGACATTCTTTCGATATCGGTCCTGACAGTATCAAGATTTCGCAGCATAGCCGGTTTGTCGAGAGGAACCAAGTCGAGATCAAATCGAACCCCTCTCAGGCACCACTGAGGAAATCGACTTTGAAGAGTGGGAGGACCTTGCCCGACTTGGTATGCGGGCCGGTTGATGATTGCTTGAATGTCGGAGCGAACGGGAGCAGGAGATTGAGCAGGGACATGTTCAGAAGCTGAAGGAGTTGTTTCTTCAGTAAGTCTAGCCCGCTTGCTAGAAGAATCGTCTATGTGACTCTTTCCTCTCTCATCATGAGCTTTTCTCTTTTGGGTATCATCATCTCTGTGGGGAAGATCATGTCTTTCTTGTTCCCTTCGGCGACGTTCTTCATATGCTCGTCTCTCGTCGGCTTTCCTGATGGCCCTCTCTTCATCCGACTCTCTGTAAGAAGGAAGGTAACGCCTGTAATCATACTGGCTACGCCTCCCGTAGCGCTGGAAATCATCATAGTACGAGCCGCTGCGCCCCATAGGAGAATCTGGAATTAAAATAATAAGCTTTAGAAATCTTTAAAGTACTAGAAGATAAGTGCATAGAAGTGATGAGAAATCCAAAGTGTCGTGTAACGTGTAAACTACGCGCATCGAGTTACAAACCACTCTGTGGAATAGAGGTAGTGATAACTTGAGTAGGAGGAGTTGACATCTGTTGAAAAGAAGATGTCGCCTCGATTACAGAAGAGACAGTTTTAGAAACATCATCTTTGAAAAGTTCTTGAGATGTCACAATTAAATCGCTCAACCCCTGAAAAACATCATCGCCATCTTGTTTTTTGGAGCTTGCTTTCTTAACTCCTTCACTAGTAGATTGAGGGGGTTCTTCCTCTTCAGTAATTGGGGCAAGTACAGACTTGTCAGATGGCCCCGCAACATCTTTCGGAATTGAACACTTAACTAGTGAAGTTTCTATAGAGGTTCCTCCCTGCAAGTGCTCTTTAGTGGAGACTGGGGCATCAGGAGTGCTCGTCGGAGAATCAGGAACCTCCGTTGGAACTTCATGTATTTGAGTGGAACGAGAAGGATGTAGAAGCTCAAACTGATGAAGAAGTTCTTCTGTCAATAGAAATTTTGCGCTTCTTTCTTCAGCAGCCACAGTGCTTAGCCTTTCAAAAACTGACTTATGGCTGGAATCTCTAGAAGGAGGAGGAAGTGCTGGAAAAATAAGGAATGGAATCAGCATCTAGCAATACGAACCAGGTAAAACTTAGAATAAAATTAAAGAGAAAAAAGATCTCACTTCCTACTCTCCAGTCTGCGTAAAATTCTGCGGGGCAACGAATGTAGAAGTATTGATTCAGGAATCCATGTGCACTCTCCGGCAAATCCAAAATAAGTTTGCGGTTCCGCGCACCCCTTACAAGTACAATTGATGGATGGTCCTTGTTCTTCGCAAAAGTGCACAAGTAACAGATTTCCTCAAAACTCGGAAGACGATCAAGAGTCCTCCTGAACAGAACACACAATCCCATCAAAATAGCATAGCCATTGGGGTGCAGCTGAAAAGGAGAGATCGTCAGTCGAAGTAGGATTTGCCGGAGAAATTCATTAAAAGGAGGAATTGCTCCACTCAAGCACATTTGTCGATTAATGGCAACAAAACCGTAAGGTGGTCTATCAGCAGAGTCATTTGGTCCAGGGAGTAGAACTTCTGCCTCGGCAATGCCAAATTGAACGCATAATTGATTAAGCGCCCGCTGTTTCAAAAGGGTAGGAGTTCTTTCCGGAGGATTCTCTAGTGGAATAGCAATCGGGAAAACCCCTTCAGCGTGTTCTATCATCTCTTCTTGTTGAGACATCATTCTACATAAGCGACTGGATGTTCAGATGAGAAGGTGCACGTTTCCTAAAAAGTGTTAAGTGTTGTGCAGAACTTTAAAAAAAAAAAAAGGAAAGCAAACATAACTGAAGTTAAACTAGTTGACAATTAGTCGACTATGAGATTTCAGGACTTGTTAATATAAAGCTCAAGTGAAGTGTTAATGCGAACGAATCAACTTTAACTGGATATTTTAGTTTTGCTTTAACACTTCACTTGAATTCATTGGTTCACAGCATTTCATTCACACAATTCATTTAAGTTGATTATTCTTTATCGACTAATCTGTCATTTGATGTGGGCGGTCAGTGACAGTATATTCGTCCCATTTCTCTGCAAATGTTATGTTTAAACAGGTTGTTAGATTAAAAGTTAGAGCAATCTGCAAAGGAATGTAATGAATTTCAAACAATTCAAGTCCAAGCAGTTCAATCAAATTCTCTCAAATTTTTTACAGGTCATAGATCATCCAAACTGTCCCCCGCGACTTAGTATAGGTCAAGGCTATATTAGGTCGCCCTGTGCAAGTTCAAGAGGTTCAAAACAATGCAGATTTGTTCAAGTCCTAGCTCGGCCGCGACCTAGAGCCTATGGCGCAAAAGAGTTAGGTCGTTGACATGTTAAGTCCCTCTGCAGTCATTCAGGGATTTAGGTCAACAAGTTCTTAAGTCGCACCTTGGTTCAGATTAAGATGGTCCAGATTTGTTTTAAGTATAAGGTCAGCCGCGACCTAAGATTTCAATCATCATTAAACTTAGGTCGTTACTTTCTTAGGTCGTTCTGAGGTCGCTCTGCTTTAAGTTTTATCTCATTCAAGAGAGAGTTAGATCGCTAGTATTAGGTCGCATGGTTCACATTCAAACAGACACCCCTAAGGTCGATTCTCCACTCACACGCTGCCATATCATCTCCACCATTAACCCGTTAACCCATTAGAGCCTTCCTCATCTATTCCAAAGTTACAAACCAGCTGATTCGAATCACTGTAATTTACCATCTTCCTCCCACATCATCACAAATGACTCGAAAAAACCAACTCGAATTGCCTCAAAACCACCATACATCGGATGTATTGCTATATTCACAAGAATCACCACGATAACTCAATCAAAAGGTTAATCGAGTCGCGACTTATGGAAAAAAGCAGCATACGAAAATGTATTAAGAATCACAAGTGGAGTATTCGCGGTTTGATGATGGATGTAGTTGAATGTTGATAGAATTCACTTACGCAATCTTATGATGGAAAAGTCTAAGGATTGAGCTGATTGGAATCGTCCTCGAGAAGTTCAAAAGCTTGTTAATGGCAGAATGGATGCTGAAGAAGATGAAGAAGGGAGGGAGAGACCTACGGTATTTATATTCTGAGGCAGTAGAACGCGAACCGACACTACGCGACCTAACTTTCTCCTTAGGTCGTTTATGACCTAACAATTCTTCAGAACGCGAGTTAAGAAGGTCGAAGCACACGACCTATGGCTAAGTCATATACTTCGAGGGGCAAATGTTAACTCCCTTCTGTAAGAGACTTAAGGAAAATGTAGCGACCTAGCCAATTCAAGAACCTAGCGACTTAAAAAAGGCTGCGACTTAAAGATGGCTCGACCTAAAAAGGAGAACGACCTAAAAATGCTTCGCGACCTAAAGGAGGCCGCGACCTATGAAGCCTCGCGACCTAACAGGAAGGCTGCGACTCAGAAGATGTTTCGACCTATCAAGCTTCGCGACCTAAGAGTGAATGAGACCTAAAGACGGTCTCGACTTATGGAACTCTGCGACCTAACGGCATGATTGGCTTAGCGACCTAAAGCTTTCATGACCTAAAGGAGTGCTTCGACCTAAGGAAGGTCGCGACCTAAGGGATTTAGCGACCTAAGATCAGCTATGGCTACAGGAAAGTACTCGCGACCTAGGGTAGGTCGCTAACGACCTAAATGCCAGAGTAAAAAAGTTGACTATGCTGTGCCACAGGGGGATAGGTAGCTCACGACCTAGGACTTGTGCAAATCAGCATGCGTGTTCTTGTGGAAGGAGGGGCCAATGCTCTTCAGGTCGACTACAACCTACGACCTTACTTAGGTCGGTCACGACCTACGACCTTACTTAGGTCGGTCACGACCTACAACCTTACTCCGAAAAATGCCTATAAATATGACCCTAACTCCAACTAGTAAAGGACTTTTGGCTGATTTCCTTCAAACACCGTTACTCTGCTGCATTCCAAACTAATCCAATCCAACACTTGAAGCTCTCAAGATATTAAGAACGCTACAAACAACTTCAAGAAGAGATCACATACATCCAACATGGATTCGAAAACTCTCATCTCCATCGAAGTTTAAGCTACTTGTTCTAAGTATCTTGTAATTCAAAGTGTATTGTATTTGGGAAGAATTGTATCAGCTTGTAACGAGATTATTAATAAAAGTACTTAAAGTGGATGTAGGCTATACCCTAAAGCCGAACCACTATAAAATTGTTGTTGTTTACCGCTTTTCTACTATTATCTGCTTGTAATCTGTTCCCGAGTCGTCGGGTGGTGCTTTCACAATTACAACTCATACATCGGGGTGTTAGCGTTCAAATTTAAGCGTTAACACTAATATATATCTACAACCCAAATTTATATCATGCATAAATTTAAAAGAAGTATTTAAACTTTTTATTAAATCTTTTTCAATTAAAGCTATTATATCCTTAAATAAATAAATATTTATCTATAAAGTTTTTAAATCCAATTTATTTTTAAGATAATTATTTTTTTGAATTTCAATCTCAAATTCAATTTAAAA
This sequence comes from Allium cepa, assembly GCA_030765085.1. Taxonomy (NCBI): domain Eukaryota; kingdom Viridiplantae; phylum Streptophyta; class Magnoliopsida; order Asparagales; family Amaryllidaceae; genus Allium; species Allium cepa. The sequence goes on from CM060942.1 coordinate 243,684,535, forward strand.
TCAACTCATATAAATATATATATTAAAACAAAGACATATTTAATTTGTATGAAAATAATAATTTTGCCAATTTTAAATAATTATATTAGGAGATTTTCAAATAAATATTTATCCAGATTTAAATATTTATTATGGGATTTATTTATTCAACTTATAAATCAGTGTTTTCAATAGTTAAAATCAGATAATTATCCAATTACCCGATGCCCAAAAATCCGGGTTATCACGCTAGGGCTAGGCGATATGGTGATTATGATCTGGTCAAGAGAATTTAGGCAGATCTTAACGAGCCGTCATTATATGAGGAAGAGCCAAAGGAGTCGGTAGAGCCTGTTGAGCAGCCTCAGCCTCAAGAAGAAGACCCCGAGGAGGAATTCGACAGTGAAGAAGAGTTTGAAGTTGAAGGCGGAGATGATGAGTTTGACGATGAGGAAGAGTTTGAAGTAGAGGAGGATCTTGAATCAGAAAATGACGACGCAGTCATTTGGGAGATAGATGAAGTTGTTGAGGAGCCAGTTGTTGATGTAGATTTCTTTCAAAGAGAGCCTAGTCTAGAGATTGTTTGGGTTTCGAACAGTGATGTGGAGTCCAAGGAATTATTGGGACCCGAAGGGGAGGACTCAGCTAGTAAGATTCCATAATTAGTGTTGGATTGCTTTCTTTAGGTAGTGTATTCCTTTTTATATGTGTCTATGACCCTTGGACGTCATGGATGTTACGTGTTAACGTTTGATAGGACGATATATATATATATATATATATATATATATATGTTTGTGTGGATGATGATAGCACTCGTAGGAATATTCTGGTTGGTACTAGATGTAATGTATATTTTGATATACAAGTATGAAATCTATATATTTAGTGTAGTATGGGTTGTTATTAATCAGTTTTAATGTGTGTGTATAGTTTTATTAACGTAGCTATGGAATTTCGAGGACGAATTCTTTTAAGGGGGAAGGAATGTAAAGACGTGGGATTTTTGACATTTCGAGTTGTGAAAATTAATTTATAATATTCAATAATATTGTATTTCAATATAAAAAATTCCCAAAAACTGATAATAATATACCAATTTTCCGAGACCAATATAATTTGAATTTTCAGATCTATATTAGTATACAGATTGATTAAATGGAAATTTCTTATATGTGTATATTTTGTTTTAGATAAAATATGTTTATTTTGTTTTAGAGACAAAATATGTTCTAAAGATAAATTATAAAAGAGAATTAAAATTAATTGGAAAAATCATATGCACACATTTTTACATATAAGGATAACAAAATTTATATATATATATATATATATATATATAATTTGGATAGAAATTCATAATATAGTAAAAGAGGATATTTTTGATTTTTTGGGCATATAAACAATATGATAAAAGAGATTTAAGCTAAACTTTGCTAAAATAATATATATACACCATGAATAAGAAAAGTTATATATATGTAAAGATAAGTTTAAAAGGAAAATTTATAATATTTAAAATAAATAAAAACGTTATAAATTAAATGACGTGTATAGGAATCACATAAGTATATATAGGAGAAACTATATATACATAGATAATAAATGAACTTAGTTTATTTGAAAGTAATATATTTTTATATTATCAATAAACAAAATGTATATATGGTTACATACATATATGAAGGCTTAAAAATAGTTTTAACCACTGTGTAGTTCTTGTTTTAGTAACACATATGTATATAGGGTGTTTAATATAGAATGTTATTTATTTTATTTAAGTAATATATGTATAGGTATATTAACCAAGAAGTGTTATTTTAATTTACTAATTTCTCACTTTTGTTTTAAATTGTGTAAGTATGTAGAGATAAATGAAAACATTAACATTATGAAAGGATAAACTTAGGTTGTCTATCTTCATAGGTATACTTACATGTACTTTAAAGTATTATATGGTTTATATATAACAATATAATAATAGGGAAAGATTTCAAAGTCATTAGCTGTAAAAAGAAACAGGTTAACAAAACCTGGTTTAATCAAGCAAACAATGGGTAAACATGTAATGAATTTTAAATAAACTAACATCTGGCATAGAAACACCAGATAAAAGATTGTAATGATCATTTCTTTTCTTTTCAAATTTCACTCATTAAAAACAAATATCATTTCCAGCCTCTAAAATCTCTTTTCAAATCTATCTTCTAGATATTACAAAGCTTGTGTACATATAGGCTTCGGACTTGAGTTGTGATCTGAATTGAAGCCTGTAACTAAGAATATATTCTCTGTTCAAACTAAAAACTGGAATTTAAGCAAGAAGGAAATTAAAAAAAAAGCAAAGTTTCTCTGTAACTAGTCTGGAAAGTTTAAGTAGATCTAGAAGCATTCTTTGTTTAAATTCAAGCATAGGATTCAAAAACAAGTTTCAGGGTTCAAATTAAAGATTTTCAAAATTCAATTTAAAGATTCTGGAATCAAAATGTGGAAGGTGAGAAACTTAAATTCCAAACTTAGAAATAATTTGGCTTACTGCTCTGTTAACTGTAAAGTATTATACATGACCCAATTTAAAAAATCTCTGTCTCTAAATCTAATTTAAATCTGTTGATGTTGTAAACTAAGAAAGTGTTAAATTTTGTGTGTAGTTTAAGTTAAAAATAGTTTTGTTAATGGATTATGTTGTGTAATCATCTAATACCAGTTTTACAGTAGACAACTATGTTTAATGAAGAACTCAACATGTTTAAAACAAGAATTCAAGCATGATATCTAGATTCTTTTATAGAAATAGGATTTTTAGAAGTTAAATTATGATTTTTAACAGTTTATAATGTAAGAGATTTTAAATTGATCAATTTCTCTTTAAAAACTAATTTCACCACCGTGGGTGGTGGAGACGTCGGGACGGCGACGTTAGGAGGTGCGCTTGGGCATGGTGAAGCAATCGACCATGGCCGTTTGTTGGATTTAGGCTTGGTTTGGGTTGGGCGATGGACTGTACGGTTTAAGGGCAGTCTTGGCTGTGGTGGCAATGCAATATTTTCGTGGGGTGGTGGAGCAACAGGAATTCGAAGGGGTTGGCACGGAGATAGCTGCATGGGAGGGCTTTCATCAGAGGTCGGTTGCATGCGAAGTAGTGGTCGGTCGTGGATGCGGTGGGTTGATTTGTGGAGGTAAATGGTTTCCTGGTTTCCGAAGGGGTGAGGCAGATGATCGATTTTCGATCGGAGGGTTGCAGGACATCGGCGAAGTGGCAATTTGGATCTGGGGATGATGAGGGACTGGGCGGTGGTATCACGGCGACGAGATGATCAATGGCATGGGTGTGTACGTGCACGTGTGTCACCATGCATGAGTGATCTAGGCAAGCTCTGATGTTCGAATGGTTGATGATGCCTGCAATGTAGGGTCGGCGTGGTCTCGAGTTATGCTCGATTCAATCGAAACTCGGTATTGATTGCTTGAGTCGATTGTTTTTGGGATGTGTTCCTGAAGGTGGAACTGGAACCAGAGGAAGAAGAGGGGAAGAGATAGGGGAGAAGTGGGTAGGTTTTTAGGTTGTGCTCCGGGCCGTTTATGTTGTGTTGAGTAAAATAGGTTTCGGGTTTGTATTTTTAGTCTTCGGGTTTTAGGCTTCGGCCCTTTGGGTCATTATTTTATTTAAAAACTTGATTTACTAAATTAAAAAGAAAAAATAGTTATAATAAAATTTGTAACAATTTATATTCCCAAAGCATGCAATAAGCAAGTTGATCGTAATATATGTTTTGTACCAATCATCTTTTATATTAAAATGTTTATTTAAGTTTAATATAGACAATGAATTTTAAAAATAATAAATTTATTTTACTTTAAGACTAATTAAGGTCAATTAAATAAATTGTTTTCTTCATAAATTAGTCAAGCTTTTAAAAATAATCTTATCATTAATCCTTGAGTTTTATTTGGATAAATTGAAGTATAATTAAGCAGATAATTAAGGAAAATAAAATGTTTATACTTTTGAGTTAATACAAGTTCTTAAGTGGTTTTATATTTGTAATAATTATTTGATTCCACATGTTAAATATAATAAAGTGTTATTAAGTAGATGGTTTGTATCGATGGATTTTACGCCGTCATACGATTGAATGTCAGGAATAAATAAGTGAAATTTAACAAGCTTGTACAGACAGAATTTAATTACCAATTAGAAATGAATGCCGTTGTATAATTTTATATGGCCTATCTGTTAAGATGTTTCCAAACAATATAGATTCGTTAATTGTAGATTATTCAAACTGCTTGATATCTGGTCAGCGGAAACAAACACCATTCCGCTAATTATTTAATTTACTACTATGGGTGTTATGAGCCATCATTCTGATAAATTTTCTGTATAATCGTTGTAAATATTTACTAGTAATGATAAATCTCTGATCTGATTTCCATGCATATATCTGTTTATTTTTCTATTAGTTATATTTGGGTATATAATGTGAATCGATCTATGGAAGCTGATTGATATTGAATATCTATATTGTTATGCTAGACTGTGAATTTGTAGCTTGATAAGCACTGTTGAGATTGATAAGCCTTACTCTGTTTGGGTTGACTTTGAACCTAGTTTTGTTTTAAATGAATATTATTGTTAATAATGTTTTTAAAAGGATTGATAAATTTTTATAAAATGACCAAAGTAGTTAATTTATTATTTTTGGAAATCTTTGCAATGGTATAATTTTTATGTGTTATCCTAACTATTTCAAGTATAAAACTATTTTTGTAATGATGATATAAAAGTTAATTTTTACTAGAGTAATTAGTATTTAAGTATATTTTCTTCAATATAAATTTATTAAATATAAAAGTTGTTTTAAATAATATATTATAGTAACTTTTATAAAAGAGTATTTTATTTAAAGACCTGAGAAATTTATTTGAGACTTTATAACTATGATTTTAGAAAAATGGTTTCAAGAATATATTTACCCAATGAAATAAGCTTACTTAGTAAATTCTAATCTATTAGGATTTTAAATGTGAACAAGGCTTAATAGTTGCAATGGGAAACAAACTTGGTTGAATTGATTGATTATTTTGATATTTAAATAACCGACTATAGAATTTGGACAAAAACTTAACTTTGGAAATATCTAGAGGAAACTCGGGAATTATATGGTACGATTACCGATCAAGGTGCTATACCGTACGTATAAACTCGTTTGTTCTCTAGGACAAATTATAAGGAAACCTGTCCACTAACGGTCAGACGGTGAACTCCGATCTTAGTTTTGTCTGTGTATTTCCTAATGAACCGGAGTTGAGTTTACCGAGAAATAGCGAACATTGTTTCGAAGAGATCGGGATCGGATTTGTAAGCCGAAAACCACTTCGATCCAATGAGTACGTTTTTGTGATAAAGACTAGAGCTTGGAGTCGAAGATAGAGCAGTGAAGTGCAAGGGCTAATGGCTACTAATCCTAGGAGTGATTTCAAAATGGACGTACTCGGAATAGTTCTTTCAGTTTCGTTCGAACCCGGTACGGACTTGTATGGATGAATGCTTTCAGAACATCGTCAGGAGGACGGTGAGCATTCTAAGTGAAATATTCAAAAAAGGTAACGATGTACCTTGGACCTCATCAACTGCGAATGACCGAAAATCAGGGGATATGCAGCAAGATTAAGTGGGTAGCACCCAATTAAGTTAAGGTCATCCCTGTCTAGAGGTCCCTTTTTATTCGACTGTGTGGGCGGTTGCTGATCCCAACCATAGGGTGATCTTATTCGAACTATCCAGTAAGGGGTAGCTCTGGTCTTGTGTTGTAGGGGATCAAGGTGGATCCTCGGTACGCTGATCTAGACCAGGTACCATGATAGGTGGTACCCCAGTACCTAGTTATTGGTTGGAAATCCAATATCCATATGTTCCTTTACGGTTTTGATTGTAGAACCTAGTATTTGCTGGAATTTGATGAATGTAACAATTTCGACTATTTGATTTAAGTATTTGTATTTAGACACTATTATAATATTACAGGATTTTGATAAGAAATGTTTTGGTTATCGTAAGGTAAAAACCCGGCATGTTTATTTGTGGCGTGGTCATACGAGATACCCTTGATTTCAAAGGATTTTTAAACTTTAATTAATCAAGTTGAGTGTGTTTCTCAGGCTGGTTTACCAAATTGACTTGGGCGTGGTGTTTTTCCTTTATGCTCGGGTTAGACCGTGCATATTTCTAGGTTTAGTTGGAAGACTGGAAGTTTCAGGAGAGGAGCTGGAATCAGGAGACGTATTCACATAGATGCTTATATTCAGTTGTAATTGGTTGTGTTGTTAACATGTTGTAAGGGCATATTGTTATAAACTTTTCGAGTTGATTAGATGTAACTCTGATTTAAGTCTGCATAAGTTATTAAAGCAACAGTTTTGGTTTCATGTAAAGACTTGTTTATATTATAGTTTATTCGTTCCGTTGTAAGATTGTGAAGTGTTTTCATTTTCTTTTATCTTCTTTCTATCTTCTACCTTCCTTCTTTCTTTCACTATCCGTATTTCCGTGTGATTTGGCTGACAAGTGTGGTTTAAAATCAGTTTAAATCGGTATGAAAAAATGGGTTGTGACATATTTTGTATGATAGTAATATTATGTAGATTTATGTTTATTTATACATAAATACAGTGCATATATATGTATGTGTGTGCAAGTACACATAAATATATATACATGCATATATGTATATTTAAAAATATATATATGTATTGTTAACGAATCCTTTAAAATTAATAAATCAAACCAACCAAATCAATTAAAATCAATTTAAGATTTATTACCAAAACTGCAGTAATCTAATTTAATAAAACAATCTAATAATAGATCTTAATCAACAAATCTAAATATAATTTATATGTATGTTAAAAAAATTATTGAAACCTTTCAAAATTAATTTTACATACGCATACATATATATCCATACATATTTGTGTATATGTATGAATCTTAAAGTAGAAAACAAAATTGGAATTAATGTAAGCTATTGTTAACAATTAAATAAAATAAATTCAGTTAGAATAACAATTTAATCGCTAGATCTGTATTTAGATCAAAATCAATAGAAATTAACATAGAAAATCATGAATAGAAATTACAATTTCGAAAGAAAACCTATTCTAATGATAACAAGTTATACTACTTTGAGATCTGTGTTTGTATACATATAAGGGACAACAAATGCATATATAAAATATTCAAAATGAATTAACTACTAGATCTATAATATCATGGAATAAATAAATAAGTAGTGGAATTTACCTTGTTGATGTCGCCTATGATTCGTACCTTGAATGATAAATGCTTTTAAATTGAATTACCTCCTGAAATTGCAACAATCTGAAGCACCACTTTTGTATTTATTTTATTTTATCTGGTATGATTTTGTTTTGGGAATTTTGTATGGCTTGGAAGCCATGGAATTTCAGCTAAGAAACTAGAAAAATGTAGATGGAGGCTAGGGTTTAGGGGGAGAGTGATTAAGAGAGGCTTGTGAATGGAAAATAACGTATATATAGAGGGATCCTTCTTTAGCCTCCTCCCTTAATTTTCTAGATCCAACCACTGGATTTTAAGCCACTTTTTCATATGCCTTCTATGAATATGGTTATATGGGCCTTAAAATATTCCCAAACCCATTTTAGTAATTAATCTATTTAAATCTAATTTAAGTATTTTATCAATATCATATATCGATACGTACATATATAACTTTTATGTATGTACTTTATTAAATACTAATAACTTCAAACAAATCAAATAAATAAACAAAAATTTAATGATTAATATTTCAAAAATATTAATTAATTAAATTAATTTATAACGTCTATTAATTAATCAAATCATGTGGTTTTTGAAGCATTCATCATTATGGTTGTGCGACTCAAAGGTGTAAATTCAATCAGCGATTAATATCGAACTATTCGAATATTAATGTACACACATCACTTAGCTGGTGATGTGACATTTTATAAATTTATTGCCTACACATCTTTAGGTAGAATCCAATTTTACTTATTATTAGCAGTACCTAATAGTGACAATTATTTACACCAATTCTCTTCGTCAAAACTATATCACTTTGGATTTATGGAATTCGATAATGATCAAAATTCCAATGTCATCCATATTCAACTTTATAGTCCAAACACAATGTCCTTGGTTCAATAATAATAGTTATCATTAACCAAAATGCTCTGGTCAGAGACTTTGACTTTGGGTTGACTTGAGTTGACCATGCTACTAACCTTATATAACTTAGGAGATAAATCCTCTCTTGAATAGTGCTTCACTTCCAATACTTCCACTCGGCCCAACTATAGTCACTCGATGGAATGCCATACCATGATTTGACTATAATCAAAGCGGAGCTTTCATATTGAAGATCTACATTATTCTCAAGTTAAGAGAACTGTGTAAATCAGTCACATCGATATCTGTTTGACCTTAGTTAAATTAACCAATAGAAAACTATCGATTGAGTCAATCCACAGTTGTCCAATAACTATCAGTACGTAACCTCTAGGTGCCCCCGGTAGTCATAAGTAATACATTGCCCAATATTTGGAGAGCATTACATACTCTAGTCTCAACGATTACACCGATATACAGTTTCGATGCATCTTGACGGGGAACATTTAAAATGGTATTATTTTTTTATTGTAATAAATTATCACGGTTACAATACTTTGTAACTACTATTAAAAAATATTCCATTTATGGATTTTCTATTAAATATACTTTTAATTAAACTAATTAATTAATATAGCCACATTATGTCAAGTATATAGTAGAAAGAAACACCTTTATTATGAACAAGATTGTTCAATGAGTTAGATATGTAACAAATTACATAATTACCCCTAGTGCATACCAATAACTCTATCAATCTCCCACTTGCACTTGGGGTCAATTATAGAATCTTATTCCAACTTTTTCAATCGATTTCTCAAAACTAGTTGGACCAGTCCCTTTGTGAACGGTTATGCTATTATGTTTTAATTATCTACTCGGTCAATCAACTCTCTTTGACGGTGATCAACTGTTTTATTATGTGGAACAATTTGGAGTATGACTATCGACTTCGAGTGAGCTCTAACACGACATTGTTATCATAAAATTCTGTCATGAGATTCTCAACATTTGGAATTGGCTCAGTTATAAATTTGTATGCTTATATATATATTATATACATTGTTTTGATTGCACTGCTATTCAAGGCGATGTACCTAGCCTTTTTTTATTAAATCAACCATGGTCTTTTATTTGGAACATTTTCAACTTAAAGATTTGTTATTGGCATATTATACTCAATATTACTTATGAAAGTTTGAGTCTGAACATTCCTTCATAAGGACTTTATGTTTCTGTAAATAATTCTCTAGTATTTCATAAATACATGAGAACACTTCAAACAACCATTTAGTGGTATCAATTTGGATTTGGTATTTTCTTCATGTATCAAATACATAAAAAAAATCATGAAATCATAGACAACATAACATGTATGATAATTCCTATTGCCAATGCCAAGGAATCAATCTTACATGTTCCATATTAAACATTTTGATAAGGTGTCCTTGCATATCATTTGGGACATTCCCCGACAACTTTTATACTTCGTATAAAAGACATCATTTATTAATCCAATGTTGAGTATTAAAAGAACAAAGGCTGATTTTGACACAAGTACATCGATAAAATCAAGAGCGTGTTGTTTAGTTATAGTTTAGAAATATCAATGTATCTTTTATCGATCTTTGTGCACACGCTTCCTTTGCACTTTGATCGAAAATCAAGCTATTTGACACTCCTATCAAAGTACTTATTTAATCGTGATACTTACAAAATTATACTTTCATACCATTTCTTGGATCATATCCAAAGACTCACAAACTCAATATCTCTCCCATCGATTTCGAGATATTTTGGTTATTATATGTAAACAGTTTACTCTAAATCATCATTTAGAATTTTCTATTTCAATACATATGTACTAAACATAAAGTCATATCAAGTAGTAATTTTGTGAGTAAATCCGAATTAACTTGAGCACGTTGAATACCGAATCTATTATGTTAATTTCAACAATTGAAATTTGCGATATCATTATCATCAATGTTGCTCATTTAATTCCAGCTGCATTAGTCTTGCTCATAAAGACACAATCACGACCGGTGGATCACACCCCTTTGGTTATGACTATCAAAATCATATATCGATAGCATACTTGGAATTCTTTCATATTTCTGCATCATACCATATCATCGAGTCAAAACTCTTGGTGGTTTAATTAAACAATCGAGGTTTATATATTTTCGACATTGACAAGAAATTCGTAGTTTCTATTCAATGAGCTAGAATACTTATTAGACATTCTAATGGAATGTTTTCGTTTAGATTAGTCAATCTTATCTCATCTCATCTAATCGGTTCCATCTTTGGATCATATCCAAATCCTTTTTACTACAAATAATTTCTTAAGGAATTTCCTTCACAATGAAGTTAGTATTTCTTGAAATGTTTCTCAATGCAATAGAATAGGTATTCATAAATGTTTTATGAATTTCCTTATTCATAAACTTGATTTGGTTTTAATTTACAAATATTATGTTCGAAACATAAATATGTCATCCAATGACAATCTTTTCAAAATCCTTTTGGGAAGATTCATACAAGATCCCTCATAAACAATTATTACGTGCAATCTTTCGACTCGCACAACCTACCAACTACTTAGCCTATGATATGTTGGAGTTTCTTATAAACCCTTACCTTATAAAATATTGTAAACTGTTATTCAGATGAAATAATATTAACCTTGTGAACTACGCTTAAGTACATTATCTTATAGAAAGAAACTAACTCAAGTTCATTGTCAATTAATCGTACATTGTCCAACAAAGTGAGATTAATCCATATCAGTGCATCATTATGTATCACATGGAGGTGTAATTTTGAGATTGAATCTTTATTCATTTCAGGTACGTTTGGAACATTTTCCAATATACTCACTCATTCGATCATATCAAATCATTTCTATCACATGTTATTTCATTTGATTCTATTTTATATCCTATAAGTTTACCATAGACATGCTACATGCATATCAAATACACATGTCATGTTGACGATAACTCATAGGTGAATATGACGCAGTACATGGAACAGTTTTAGTATTGATAGAATTATGATTACGTACATCTATATGTATCAATCTAAAGAGTTCATCAACTCCTATGACACTCCCACTAAAAGGGGCATATCCCTTTATTGTTTGAGATATAATTAACAAGTATCATATGATTCAAAATCATCCAATAAAATTATTTCTCAAAACTACGGCTTAGTCTATAATTCCAAAACAACGATAAGTGATATTAGATACTTTTGTATTTTCCAATGCACCACTTTTGTTACAAAAAAATTACCACATTATAGTTTTATTTAACAAAGAATATTCATATTGAAATATAGCTATATCTAAAATTTTCCAGTTATCGAAAAATAATATTATTTTATAAATAATGTTTAGTAAGTTTTACAATTTTCGTACTATGATGCAATTAATAAGTGCTATATGGTATGCTCCCACTATTTCCGCTATTAATATAATAGCATATTAAATTTAGAATTCTATTATTCACTTAATAAAATTTTTTTATTCATACACTACAACTATTCATAGTGGAGAGTTTGTTGATCAAATATTTTAAGCTCAAAGAAATAAATCTCATAGAAAAAAATTTCTATATGAAAACACTTTATAGAATAGAAATCATATTTCTTATTCCAATATTAAGTATCAATTTTTCATTATAATTCATATTTCCCGTGTTTCCCTATGAAGCAGAAGTGAGTATTCATTCTCTTTATTCCAACTGTTCCTCATATTACATCTATTCATATAGGTTCGTTTTCCTATCAAATGGTCAAATATTCAAAAGAAAACGTTACTACAATATCATAACAAACTCTTTACAAAAGCGCATTCGATCATCCTTAACATTCAAGGACATCAAATATGTTGCACTTTACGTAAACCGATCAAAATGACATTTTAGCGATCGAGTTCTTATATCAATATTGTAGTTTTTGGTCTTGGGTTACATTAATGCAATATTATCTCTTTTGTAATCAATCAGGTTGAATACTTAATCTTGCACAAAGGTTTATTCTATTTTTCGAATGAACTAATTTCATTGAAATATTGTACATTACAAACATTAACCATTCACCATATAACATTTATATGCAATTGTATACGGATCAAATATCCATAGTCTTGTATTGCTTTTAGAGTTTGAAACCAGTAGAGTGCAATACATGGTCTTGACCAAATAAATGCATAAATGACTAGAACACAAATGTTTACAATAGTTGTAAAATCAAGCATTTGCATAGGTGTTGAAACGTTAACATGTAATAGGAATTTGATGGGGGTATTATATTTTCGTTTGTCAACTTTCAATTCAGTTCGTCCGTATATGTTAATTGATAAACATTTTATTAATCGTGTTACATGCACAAATTTATCATTGTAGATAATTTTAACATTATTGAGCATATGTTCTTACAATAATAGAAAGGTTAAATGTTTCCATTTCACTTTTCAAATAATCCTCCCATTAGTCTTTTATGTTTCTCCAAACCCTAAATTGAAATAAAGAAGTCTTTCGACTACACTACTGGGCGTTAGGACTCATTTATCTTGGTATTCTAACTTTTAATTTGCTCAACAAATCATAGCCCCACAAAACGATGGATAATTCCTCATCAGTTGTATCACTTACAACTCCTAATCCATTTTTCCTTGTCTATATCTCATTTCGACCTCGATTTTGCTCAATAAATCGAAAGAGATTATTCATTTGTACCTACCACATCGTGATGGCCTAAGCAAAGTATACGTACCTTGAGTTTTCTCAACAAATACATATAGTTAACTTATCTCATTTGTTCAATATATTAATAATATTACACGTAATATCCCCAGCTTCAGTTTGTTCAACAACTAAGGAGTATGCAAGTAATTTATTAATATATATATGGTAGAGGACAACATTATATTGAAGATTCATAATCTTTAATATATTATATTGAGTGATATCAACATGTGGAATTATGTATTTCTTATGAAATACCTTCGTGATTCAAGCGGCAGACACACTAGAAATCACATTATACGTACATTTATGTGTGTATTTATTCCTCAAGTCTATTTGGGTTTCTTTAATGTTCCATTTTTAGTTTATACATTCATATCATATAAGTATTGTTGTTAAATAACTTTTACATTTCATATCACTTTACGATAGTCTTACATATCATATTGTTAATCAAATCTTATTTAATTAATTTTAATTAATTAACTCTTTAATTAATTTTATATTAGTATTCCAATACAACTTTTATATTGGACATATCTACTATAACCTTTATAGTGTAACACATATATCTTATATATGTGTATTTTTACTTAATTAATTAACCTTTAATTAATTTATTGATTAAACAGTTTTAATTAAGTTATATAAATTTGAAAATTTTGTCTTATATACATGCATGTATGCTTATGTAATCTTAAACACTTTAAAATAACAAAACATATATCAACATATATAATACATGTGTATAAGTATTAATTGATTGACTTATTTAATTAATTTATATTATTAATCTTATTAATAATTTTAAATTTTGAAATTAATATTTACATAGTTTCAAAAATTTTGAACTTTTCGTTACATTCTCGAACATTTTAAAAATTTATGTTATATTATAACCTTTTATAATAAAAATGTTTTTATTTTAAATTTAACTTTTAAATTTAAAATCATGCCTTAATTTTCAAAACTATTTTGAAAATTAGCCCAAGGCCCAATTCAAATTAAGCCTTTTCTATTAGGGGCAACCTTCGGGCTCACATCACCTTTTAGGCCAGGCAAGTAACCAAGTAGGACAGTTTACTTGATTACCCAATTCCAATTCTAGACATCACCATTGTAGACACCATACGAAGTGCACAAGCTTAATAGTAAGCCCTAACATGACTAATTTAGAACGTATAAGCTATTGGGTTCTGATACCATTGAAAGAGTTGGGCCAGCCCGCAGCGGAAGAAATGGTGAACTTAACTTTTTTTAGCCATTTTGGATCTTTACTGGGCCTATGAAGTCTAAACATACTTAGAAATCTTTTAAGTTTTCTTTTAAATAAAATCTTTATTTTATTCGGTTTTAAAGTAAACTAATGTGTATGTAAATTAGAGTATACCAAATATAATCTTATGTACATATTTGTGTGTAAGATAACTTATTATGTCTATTCAGAGAAGGAAACTTTTCATTCCATTTCTCTTTAGTTATTGAATTAATGGGAGGAAAATTATTTATTTGAGAAGTAAACTTTTCATTTCATTCTCTTAACTTATTTAATTAATGAGGTGCATATTATTTATATGGAGAGTAAAACCTTTCATTTATCTCTTTTTAATTAAATTGATTAACTATAGGAATGTCCTAAATTGGCAACATATATATGGCATAAATGTAAGTATAAACAAATAAATATATTATACTGTAAATTTTATAAGAGCAACATATTATAGGTGCTATCAATTGATGACAATGTGTGTATATATAGTTAGAAATAAATGGATAGCAAAACATATAAAAAGGAAATATGGGAAATAGATAAAGGGTAATAAAAGATGATTGATTTAATTTTCATTTAGTAAACTTAGTTAATGCAACATACACATGAGAATCAATAGGCATCACGACATAAGGATATAAACGGTCAACAGGGAATGTATAAATTATTAGCTAATTGTATGTGTATATATGTTTAAATATGTTTATATATGTATTGTTTAACGAATCCTCCAAATACACTAAATCTATTCAGCCAAGTCAACCATTATTAATTCAAGATTTATAACCAAACATGTAGTAACCTAATTTAGTAAATCAATTCGAAAAATAGATCTTAACCTATAAATGTAGATGTAACATATATGTGTATATTAACAAATTAAAACAGAATCAAACATGGATATTAAAATAAAATAAATTGTCCAAAGTATATTTTTTTATGACAGTAATATTGTGTTGATTTATGTTTATTCATATATAAATACAGTGTTCATATATGTATGTGTGTGCATGTATACAGATATATGTATATATATAAATATATATATTTAAAAATATTCATATTGTTAGTTCCTGAGATGATGGTTTTGATGACAACAACCTTAGGACTTGTTATAAAATATAAATACTAATATTATTGTCTAGATATCTATGTATATGCAGGATATATATATATATATATGCAGGTACTGAGAATGAAGAGTGTACAGTATGAAGATTCAAGACTGAGTATAGAGATTCAAGACCGACGAATTCAAGATTGATGAAACCAAGAGTGAAGACTCATAAGTATCAAGAGTTCAAGATATCAGGATAAGTAATAGAGTCCAGATTTATGTCAAAACTTCATAATAGCACTTAAATCTTTATTTGGATTTTAATTACGGAATGGAATCCACCTTCTCGCTTTAACAGTAGGATGGAACCCGTGACTTCTCTAGTGGAACGGAATCCACGAAATTTTCAAAATGACATATTTTTAGATTTTTTTTCAAAACAATCTTTTTAATGAGACATCTCCCACGGTTTAAATATTTTAGCCCTAATTCAAAAAACTATTTTTAATCATATTAATTTCAAATTCATTTCTTGTTTTTAAACTATCTCTAGGTTTTAATGTTTTAGCTTTAATCTCAAAATAATTACATATTATTTCTATATTTAGTAAGATCACTTTCCAAAGGTTTTTATAATCATGAAGTATATTCAAAATAGTTTGCAAAGTTCTAAGATAGTTTTGACAAACTTTAGAAAGAAAATCTCTTTTAAAACAAAAATAAATTTTCAAAATATACCAGGGGATTTCGACATGTCCCTGCCCCCCTTGTCGATATGGTAGCCGTAGAATATAAAATTCAAATTTTTAAAAGAAGTGTCTATTCGTCATAACCTTTCACGAATGGACATGACCGTTATTCTCCTATATATACCAATAGTTTTCAACGAATTTTTACACAAGCTTTCTTTGTTTTCTCTCCTCTTTCTCTTTCATTCTTATTTTCAAACATTCTTAATAAGACTCTACCAAAATCCTAAGTGAATCAAACTCGATCCTCTCTAGTTTGATTCTTTGCCACTCTCTCTCAAAGATCTTAGTGCTATTCAGGAATATAGGATTATTTGTAACCGAATATCGATAGATCGAAGTGTATCAAGTCTCTCTATCAAAGTGTGACTGGAAACGATGTGATTGTGGCCCGTAAATTGATTGGGACTGATTGTAGCCTGTAAATCAATTAGGTGATCTTGTAGCCTGATTAAATTAAGAGAGTTTTCCCTAGACTCGGAGGCAGGAGAGTGAATCTTGTGGCCTTAAAATCGAGGTTGTAACATCAACATTATATTTGAAAAGAAATTTTCATAAGAAATTGTGTGGGACTGGATGTAGGGTAATTCCGAACTAGTGTAAAATTTTGGTATGTTCTTTCCATTACAACTTTAATTTACCATTTGCATCTGTTTGGTTCTATGATTGTCTATGTGTTTGTGAATTGCATCTGTTTGAGTTTTACTTGAAAAGATTTCAAAAAGATTCATAAAATTAATTAAAAACTATTCACCCCCTCCCTCTAGTGTTGATTCTTCCTTAAGATCTGTAATTTTCATTTCCTACATTTGGTATCAGTGCATTGTTTTAAAAGTTATCATAATCTGAATTTTGAAAAAGTTTAAAATGACAATTATTAGAGATTCTGTTAACACTAGTTGAAAACTGCCTAAATCATCATTGTCTCATAAATCCGCATATTGTTATTATTGAAAATAGTGTTATCTATTGAATTGGTGTGCTGTGTAGGAACAGATGTGTTATATGGCTTTTGAAGAATCAACGCACAATGGACAAATGGTGCAAATCAAGAAAAACAAATGGACACTTGATAGTGGATGTTCAAGACACATGAGTGGTAATCAAGATGTTTGTACAAAAATTGGGCACAACACTCTTCAGATGTGTTTGTAGAGTTTTAAAAGGAAAAGGAGGAAGTTCTAACAAACGCACCAATTAATTAATAAATAAATGCATAGAAACACGCAGTTTTAGAGTGGTTCGGCATATGGCCTACGTCCACTGTGAAATAGTTGACTTTTATTAACTTTTGCTTGCTGATTACAACGAGTTACAATGGTAGAATTCGAGTACAATAGTGCTTTCGACAGATTCTGGAAGTAGAATAGCCAAAAGTCCTTTTTCAGTAGGTCTTGGGCTGCTATTTATAGGCGTAGGCAGCAAATATCTCGCTCAGATCTCGAAATACCTTTTCTCTCACGTGGATGGGCGCACATTGTGACGACCTAGAATTTTGAACATTTGAAATTAGAATATTTAATAGATTTTAAATATTTGGAAATTAATTTAACTTGAATTTCAAAATATGACAGTTATTTGGCAATTAAATTATTGAATTTAATAATGTGAAATTAGGTAAAAATTTGAATCTTCAGTTTTAAGTCTGCTAAAAATAATTTGAAGGCTAAGAAATTGTGTATTGGTAATACTGAAGATAATAGAAGCTTCTAAATTGAATTTAGGAATTCTTTGTCCAGTTTTGAAATTATATCGTTTAAATCGGTATTTAAAAATAGCCTTCCAGGGCACAGTCTCGGAATTCAATGAAACGAGTTCCATTGGATCCGTAATATTGTATTATTATCAGATTTCAATTTTCGTAATGTTCGGAGTAATCGTGTGGCCCTACGATAAGCAAATGCGTTGAAATTTTTATCGAAATTCAATTTAACAACTAGTTCAAAAAGCTATCTTCTCCATATGATCGAATTTAGACTCAGAACATTTTCCATTGCATTTAAAATAGGGGTTTAACATTATAAACGCCTAGCGGCACGTCTCGATTGGAGATCGAGATTTTTAGTTGCGGAATCGTGGCGATTTAAATTTGAATTTGAATTAAATTCACAAAAAAGGAAAAAGAAAAAAAATTAATATAATCCGACACGTACCCTCTTCTACAACACGAGTTGGTTAAAGGTTACATGGTAGGAAAGAAAAAGAAGAAGTGATAAACGCAAACAAAAAAAAGAAAGCCGAGCCTCCTTTCTTCTCACTATCTTCAGTCGAAAAAAAATCGAATTCTTTTACAAAAAGAAATCGCTCCACCTATTTCTTTTTTGTTCCTCTTCACCTCAGACTAACGAATCGAAATCAAATTAAAAAAAATTGATGGTTCGATTCGAACACGATGCCCTTTCTTCTCGCAATGCATACGACAAGATGCAGGGGCACGCGTTCGCGCGAAGGGAGGAGGATCGGAATCGGGGTCGCGCACGATGGTGGTCATCGTGTACGATTGTTCATGGCGACTCGTATCACTCGCGGGGGAGAAATACAGGATGGCAGTAAGGGTCTGGCTATTCTAGTGGCTGCGCGACTTTTAGGAGAGAGGATGATTTCGTGTTCGATCGATGGAGAGGGCTTGGGAAGAAGGATTTCACGATTTATACCAGGCGATGGCGATTCGAAGGTAGGGCCGTAGCAGCGAATTGCACGCGCGTGGAAGAGAGTGTCGCGGAATGGGCAAAGGCATGGAGCAGTGCTCGATGGTCGATTGAATGGAAGGGTAATTATTTTAAATTTAAATATTCTGTATAGATTGACAGAAGAAAGAAAAAAATCATGTTTTAATTTATATTCAGGTTAGCAAAAAAATTAAAACAGGTTTCTGTTTTAATATATATACATATACATATCTTTAATTTCAAAAATAATATATATATATATATATATTTGATTTTGGGAAAATATCTGTATAGTTTTACAAATATATGTAAGTTAAGAAGACATTTTTATTTTCATTTGGATTTTACCTTATTTAAACAGGAATGTATGGAAAAAACAAAAAATTAATATATAATTTTGGAAGAAAATAAGTAGCCGTTTCAAAGAAAATATTTGGTAAAGGAAGTTACTAGTTTATTTTTAATATATATAAAAAATATGATGGAAATAGATCGGTTAATAAACTAACTTATTTATTTTAGGTTGCTAAGGATATATTTTTCTTTTAAAAAGAAATTTTGTTTAAATTAAATCACTAGTTTAAAATTCAAAATTTATTAGTTGAATTAATATTTTAAAATGACATTGAATTGCTCAATTATTCGAATATTAATAAAACCTTGTAATTTTGTTACAAGGTCTTAAATCGTGAAGAAATGACTGCTTTGGATTGGATTGCAAAATAAAAGCAAAGGTGAGATCTTCTCACTCAATCAGATTTTTCTGATTTAATTTTAAATAGTTAGATTTAAAATTGTTGATTATGTTGATTGTTTGCTTGGATGATAAATAATTATCAGTTATATGGAATTAGACCCTATGCGCCACATAATAGCGGATGATATTACAATATAAACCCGTATACCGCGATATTCCACTTCGAAGTGGAATTGGTATTATATACGTATTTGGAGTGATTGATTTTCCACATTATATAGCGGATGAGACCCTATGCGCCGCATATTCGTGGATAATATTTATTAAATCTCATATACCGCGATATTCCACCTCGAATTAAATTGGTATTTAATTGTTGTGCTAATATCTGTGGGTGCAGGGAAACAGGTTGGAGGGATCCAACTGGATTCCTCAAAACATTTGAATTTGTTTCATTGTTATGTGTTGATTATTTATAATCTGTGTGTGATCATATTGGTGATTGAAATCGTTGAAGGCTATAGTTTAGCCGAATATATTTTTGGTATCGTAGGATACCGGAAATAAATAGAATTGGATTTTTAAAATTCAAGTTGAAAGTTATAGTAAAATTTATTATTGAGAATTGGATAAATTTAAAATAAGGAATTTTAAAAGGATAAAGTTTTATTTTTGAATATTATTGAATAAAATTCCAAAATATGGGAAAAAGGCTAAATAAATGTATTTCAGGTAATATTATTCAAAGGCTGAAGAATTTATTTAAAATATGGATTTTAAATAGTTTGAAAGAAATAAAGGAATTTACTTTTAAAGAAAATAAATTCGAAAATCAATTTGGAATTTGATTCAGTGTTTGAAAATAAATCTTTGGGAAACCGATTTAAAATTGATTTGGTGTTTAAAAATAAATTTTTGGGAAATCAATTCTGAAATCGATTTGGTGTTCAAAATAAATGTTTGGAAAATCAATTTGAGATTTGATTGGGTATTTGAAATAAATTTGTAAATCAATTTGAAAATTGATTTAGTGTTGAAAGTGAATATTTGGGAATCGATTTGAAAATCGTATATCAGTTGATATTTGGAAATCTAAATTCACAATGGGAATTTGTAAGGAAAGGGAATTGTGTTTTAAAAATAAACATTGGGTTATTTTTAAAAGTGTGGAAAGGAATTTACGGATTTGGAACGTAAATTTAAAATAAATCGAGAAGGGTCTATTAATTGGTTTAAATGGACCATTTTGAAATGTATTTTCCTTAGAAAGCCGAGTATGTTTTCAAAGTAGCTTTCAAGTATAAATTAAAGTTCTAAAGATGGTTTTAAAAAGAATATTTTGGAGAAATTATTTTCTTAAGTTATTTTGAAAATCTTTAAAGTAAAAATTTATTTAATTAATTATAGAAGTGATTATTTAAAGATTTAAATAATATTTATTTTTAGAAAATGGTTATTTAAATATTTATCCCCTATCTACTAATTTTATTTCTAAAATTCGTTTGGACTTGAAGTTTTATATAAGATATTAGTATAATATTTTCATAAAAAATATTTAAGCATGTGTTTTAAAATAGTTTTTATTCTAAATATTACCAAGTATATTTTGGATAAGTGATTTGAATTATTTTAAAGTATTTGAGCTCAGCAGACTTTCAGTGTAAATAATTAATATCGGGAATCTTATTCCGTGAGTGAAAAGTGATTTGAAATTTGTTTTCAAGTGATGAAGTGTTAGAAAATTATCTTGCGAAGATATTTTGAAAGATAAATAATTGGGAAAAATTATTTAAATCTCGGTGTGTGTTGTGAATGTTGATTGATAGTTAAATAACCGACTATCAATATTGGCCTTTAAACGATATTTGAATTTCGATGCGACCGAGTGTGGGATTCCAAATGGATATTCGAAAACCACATCGAACCTTTGTGATTTTGATGGATCTTTTGTTTAAAAGATCAAAATGGAAATTGTTGTGATTTGTTTGAAATCTGAATGTAACACTTATTTTTAAAATAAGTGCTCGTTATTTGGATTAGCCGGGAGAGGACTTTATGTCATAAACCTATTCCAAATAATGATACGACGAAATGGGATTGCATTTGAAGATGGTGTTAAAGACCGGGTATTTTCGAAAATGAAAGGATTACCTGTCGAATGTCCCTACACCAAGTTGCTCCGGTATAGAGATTTGATCACCCATTATGATGGGGATTCCGGACGTGATTAGTGAATATCTGAATTACAAGGGCTTCTTTGAGGTGTCTTCGGTTCCGTTCGATCTCGGAACGGGCTTGTATGGATGTGTGTCTGACGTTACACTTTGAGATATAAAGCGGGTTTCTATCAAATACATTTATGTTGGTGGCAGTGAATTTATTCTCTTAGCTTAACACCCTTCCCTGAGATGTACGAGCTCAAAGGTTATGTAGTTGATGGTTACTAATGATACATTCCCAATTTGGTAATGTAGCATACGAAGTGCTGCTGATCATTTGTTGATCGAAGCATGGCTTTGTGAAAAGCGTAGCTTTGTGGACGAGACTTCGTCAAGCCTCACAACCCAGTAATGGTTGAAACAGGAATCGTTGCAGCAAGGTTATCTGGGGGTAGCTCCCCTTGAGGGTATGTCCATTTCCTTCTGGATAAAAAGTGATATTATGGTATGGAGCCCAGATATTTACTTATGTTGATTTTGAAAGTGGTATCATGGTATGGAGCCCAGATACTTTGCTTTGTGGTTGTTGGTCGATAGGCGCCTCAGATAAAGGTTGGTAACGACCGGGGGTGGCATACTTGTGTCAGTAGTTACCTAGTTACAGAGGTAACCCAGCCTTGTGTAGCAAAGATCCGGTTAGGTTCTCGGGGATGTCCCTCCAGAGGCGTTCCATTTGATGTGGAAAGTTCCTTTACCTGACCATTTGTTGGAAATCCAAACAAAACAATACAAGCCATGTACGGTTTTAGTTGTATAACCTGCCATGGAATGTGGCGGTAACCTGCTATTGAACATGGTAGCTATAGTAGGCATACAATAAAGGTTGTATGCTGGCTAAGATTAATATTATACTTTCGAAATGTTTTCCACACTATGCACTAATGATAATATTAAAAAGGATTTTGCGTATCAAGCATGTTTGACTATCATAAGGAGAAATCTCCTCCAATTATGCGTTTGCATTGTGTATGTGGCGGGAGGCCTTATGGTAGTTTCATTTTCCAAAAGCATAGCGGATTTCTTTTCCTTTCTTTGTGAAAATAACTGTTTTTAAGATCTCACACCAGTCCCATGACTGACCTGGAGTTTATTGTTCCCTTTCTAAACTCTAGGTGCCCAAAATTTCCATACGGGCAGCCTAGAGTCAGGTTATCATTATTCTGGAGTGAAGTCAATCAAGAAGTATGCTATGGAGATCTAGAGTTCAAGCTAGATGGCGAGACGTATCACTAATATTATATAGTGTCCACTGCGTATGCGTTAGTGCAACTCAAGTTTTCCATGTAAGCAAGTTCTAATGAATGTCAGTGTTTGTATTGTGTTGTTGTAAACTCTGATAAGGTGATATATGTAAAAAATGATAGAATTCTTTGTTTTAAAGATTATTTATTTATCTATTATATTTGTTCCGCTGTGAAATGTGAGATTCTGTTGTTGTTTCTGTTCTTCTTCTATCTTATTCTTCTTAAACCCTAACGGTTCGGTTTTTCGGCATTCGACTGTGCGGCATTGGATATAGAGGACGTATCGATGTCGACTTTCAGAAGTCAAAAAATTGGGTCGTTACAAAGTGGTATCAGAGCAATTGGTTAAGCGACAACCTTGGTTCTGGTGGGGATTACTCGTTAGAGATAGAGTCAGTAGTACTCTAGAATGAGTCTGAGTGTAATAATAGATATGAGCGTATATTTGTTAGTGAATATAAAAATTATTTTATATTGTGTTGACTTATCGGTTGATTGTTTATAGATTCTGGTAGGTGTAGTTTGGCCTATTGTATCGATAGGGGTTTCTAAACTCTAAAACAAGATAAACCGATACAGTATTGTTTTAAAATCAGGTAAATGAAATAATTTTACCCAAGCTATTTTCGTATATAAAAGAAAATAATTTTTGTAATTATTATAGTTATATATGGTTGCGTGGATGATAGAAAGTGATAATATTAAATTATTATCATTGATATTGAATAAGAAATTGAAATCATAATCAAAAACTGAGAAATAAAATCCATATACAAATGGGATTTGAGAATGTAAATTGTAAATGCGATATGTAATTTGAAATGGAATTCCAGAGAAATGTTTTGAAAAGAATTGAAAGGGTTTGAAAAGTTTTGAAATTTGGAAAAGATGGGAGATCTGGAAAAAAAATTAAATACCTTTTGAGTTTGAAAATGATTTACAAAGGTTTGGAAAAACGTTTTTGAAGGGATGAAAGCACTAAACTCTTCTTGGTCGCTGGAAAATAATTCTGATGATGATCACGACATCATCGGTGTTCATTTTCGAGTTTCCAAGAAAGGAATTACTGCTGAATTATTTTAAATGGAAGTTGTTTGGAAAACTGGTTTGGTTTAGGAAATTCAAAAGATAATTTGAATTGATTTCAAAAATGTTTTTGAAAAGATGGAAGGACTCTGGAAGATTTATTGAAAGTGTTTATGAGTTGATAACTTATATAATTTGAATTTTGATAGAATGAATTTAACTTAAAGAATTGAGATAAATTAAAGTGAGCATGAAAACAGAATAAATTGGGAAAGTAAATTTATTGATTGAAATGAAAATAAGTGAGAAAAATTATAGAAGTTTTAAATTGAATTGAATTCAATAATTATAAGTAAAAGGTAAATTAAATTCATATGGAATTTGAAATCTAGTTTAAATATAAGTGGTTATAAACCAAAATGGTGAACTGAAAATAAATTTTTGGGAATGAACAAAAGAATAAAACTGGAATTGAAATTGAATATCGAAAACCAATTTGAATTGTATAAAATAAAACGAAGTTGTAAAATTAGTTCAAAGTGAACTAAAGTAATAAAGATGGAAATAAAGAAATGGGTTGAGATAAAATGAATTGGAATTTGTAATGAATTAGTAAATGGAACTAATTTAAAATGGTGATATGAATCAGCTGTAAATGAAAGATAGTTGATAAAATTAAATATTCAGAAGGTAAATTTAATCCAAATAGAATTGAAAGTGTAAATTGAATTCAAATGAAATTGAAAATGTAAGATTGAATGAAAATGGATATACAACTTCAATAGTGAAGTAAAAACGGTATAAGAAGTAAGTATTCAAACTTTTGTAATGGAATGTGCAAAATGATTTTTGAATGTAGAAATTGGATATAGCAGCATACAGGTATTATAAAGGAAATGGAATTGGGATTTTGATTTTGAAGATAATTTAAATGGTTCGAAAAAGGTATGTATTTAAATTTCAGTATGAAATTTGATGATTTTCTTGTCCAACCGCTTGGCTTTTTGTTTTTTTGGAATCTGAGGGCCCGTGGTGCCATTTTGTAGTCGTATCGAGCTAGCCGTGCAAAGGAGACGCTGGCGAAACTTTTCAAAAATCTAGGGAGTTAGAAAATTTTGAGAAAATTTTGAAAATTTAAAAATTTGATTTAAATTTAAATTTGAATTGTTAAGAAAACAATATTGTTTGGAAGTTATGGATAAGTTTAGAAAGTTAGTTGAAGTAATAATAGGTCTTTAATAAAATATATTTTTTGGAAAATTGTTAAAACTATTTGGTTTTTGGAAAGATAGCGAACATGTTAAGGATCATTCTTCTTGACAAGTAATTTCGGGACGAAATTCTTTTAAGAGGGAAGAATGTGACGACCCAGAATTTTAAACGTTCGAAATTACAATATTTAATTGATTTTAAATATTTGGAAGTTAATTTAACTTGAATTTCAAAATATCACTGTTATTTGGCAATTAAATTATTGAATTTAATAATAAAAATTGGGTAAAATTTTGAATCTTCAGTTTTAAGTGTGTTAAAAATAATTTGAAGGCTTGGAAAATGTGTATTGATAATACTGAAGATAATAGAGGCTTCTGAATTGAATTTAGGAATGATTTGTCCGGTTTTGAAATTATATCATTTAAATCGATATTTAAAAATAGCCTTCCGGGGCACGGTCTCGGAATTCAACGAAACCAATTCCATTAGATCCGTAATATTGTATTATTATCGGATTTCAATTTTTGTAATGTTCGGAGTAATCGTGTGGTCGTACGATAAGCAAATGCGCTGAAAATTTTATCGAAATTCAATTTAATAACTGGTTCAAAAAGCTATCCTCTCCGTACGATCGAATTTGGGCTCGAAACCTTTTCCATTGCGTTCAAAATGGGGGTTTAACAATATAAACGCCCAGCGGCACATCACGATTGGAGATCGAGATTTTTAGTTGCGGAATCATGGCGATTTAAATTTGAATTTGAATTAAATTCACAAAAAAGAAAAAAGAAAAATATAATCAGACACGTACCCTCTTCTACAACACGTGTGGGTTAAAGGTTACATGCGTAGGAAAGAAAAAGAAGAAGCGATAAACGCAAACAAAAAAAAAGAAAGCCGAGCCTCCTTTCTTCACAATATCTTCAGTCGAAAAAAAATTGAATTCTTTTACAAAAAGAAATCGCTCCGCCTATTTCTTTTTCGTTCCTCTTCATCTCAGACTAACGAAACGAAATCAAATCGAAAAAAAAAGACGATTCGATTCGAACACGAGGCCCTTTCTTCTCGCGATGCATACGACAAGAAGCATGGGCACGTGTTCGCACGAGGGGAGGAGGGTCGGAATCGGGGTCGCGCACGATGGTGGTCGTCGCGTGCGATTGGTTATGGCGACTCGTATCACTGGCGGGGGAGAACTACGGCATGGCAGTAAGGGTTTGGCTATTCTGGTGGCTGTGCGACTTTTAGGGGAGAGGTTGATTTCGTGTTCGATCGATGGAGGCTGGGACTTGGGAAGAAGGATTTCGTGATTTATACCAGGCGATGGCTATTCGAAAGCGGGGCCGAACCAGAGAATTGCATGCATGTGTAAGAGAGTGTTGCGGCATGGGCAAGGGCATGGAGCAGTGCTTGGTGGTCGATTGAACGACAGGGTAATTATTTTAAATTTTAATATTCTGTATAGATTGACAGAAGAAAGAAAAAAATCATGTTTTAATTTATATTCAGGTTAGAAATTTTTTAAAAAAAAGGTTTCTGTTTTAATACATATGCATGTCTTTAATTTCAAAAACAATAAATATATATATATATTTGATTTTGGGAAAATATCTGTATAGTTTTACAATTATATGTAAGTTAAGAAGACATTTTTATTTTCATTTGGATTTAACCTTATTTAAACATGAATGCATGGGAAAAATAGAAAATTTATATATAATTTTGGAAGAAAATAAGTAGGTGTTTCAAAGAAAATATTTGGCAAAGGAAGTTACTAGTTTATTTTTAATATATAAAAAAATATGATGGAAATAGATCAGTTAATAAACTAACTTAATTATTTTGGGTTGCTAAGGATATATTTTTCTGTTAAAAGGAAAATTTGTTTAAATTAAATCACTAGTTTAAAAATCAAAATTTATTAGTTGAATTAATATTTTAAAATGAATTGAATTGAATTGCTCAATTATTCGAATATTAATAAAACCTTATAATGTTGTTACAAGATCTTAAATCGTGAAGAAATGACTGGTTTGGATTGGATTGGAAAATAAAAGCAAAGGTGAGATCTTCTCACTCAATCAGATATTTCTGATTTAATTTTAAATAGTTAGATATAAAATTGTTGATTGTGTTGTGTAACAACCCGTATATTTGGACCATTTAAATTGACAATAATCCACACATGTCAACTTAAATAATACGAATCATTATGGGATTATAAATACATAAATGTAAATAAGAATCAATACAACATCACAGACACAGAACAGTCACAGAATAATGCAGCGGAAAATACATCGTCATAATAGCAGTTCATGAAGCTACTACATGAAGTACAACAATGTCTTAACATAAAGTGCTAAAAGGAAATACATAAACGTCCAACAGACTAGGACATCAATACAGGAATAGAAATAGAATGATGAAGATAAATGCTAAGCCTTCAGCATCTTCAACCAACCTTGATCAGCAACTGGATAGCTTCAGACTGACCCGAGCATATACAAAAGGGAAACACTCGAGTCAGGACTCAAAATCTTATACAGAATAATCAAGTGCGGGGAATAAAGTCCATAACTCGAAGATGAATAAAATAACATCTCTAAGGGTCCGATAAACTATCAATATATACAATAGAATACAATATGTAGATAATGTCTAATCAGTAAAGTATGATATTAAAATAGCGTTAAGGCGTTACCATAATTCCCCTTAACACATTTTATAATTCCATAGTCTATACAGCACCGTAAACCCCACCGTAAACTAGTGGTTATCATAGGGTACCCCATAGGTATAACATAAAACAAAACGTAGTGGTCGCGAATTGGATAATCAGTATGACAAGGTACATGAGGCGATACCAACTAGGATACTAGTAGTTGTGTGATCCGGTCTGATGTTGAGCATAGCCAGCAGCTACCTCAACACCACGAAACAACACTCCCAAATCAAGGGGTGCACCCAAATCGAATCACAAAAGTAATAGATATGGTATCGAAGAAGCGTGTCCACTAGAGGTGGCGAACCTCAATGGCCCGGCGCGGCTCCTGCTTTAGTCATGTCAGGGGTCATCCAAAATCGTTCTCTTTCTTCAGTCAACGCATTCACCAAATCATCCACTTCATTCTGGATCAACACTCCGCGTATTATAGTTATTAAAGTGGTTTTCGGTATCGATAGAGAGTATGTCCATTCTCGATCCCGGTCTCTTTAATAACTACGTATTTATTACCCGATGGTCGGTTAAATTAACGTTTAAAACAAATCAAAGTCCAAAAGTCAAGGTGCAAATTTGACTTCCAAAATTTTGACATTTCACGATTCAATTTATTTCAGATATTTAAAACATATTTCCAAATGCAATTTTTAGTTCAAACATTTGAGTTAACAATAAAATTAAGCATTCAAGTTCAATTTAATAAGATCTAAATTTCGCTTATTAAATTTAGTTCATAATCAATGAGTTCAAGTTAATGGTCAATTTAGTTCGCATTATTAAATCAAATTCTATTCACTTCAATTCATATTTACATTCACTGTTATCATAATTTCGATTAAATCAATTTCATTAACTAAATTCCTTTTTTTTTATCAAAACTTCATTTGATTTATTTACCAATTTAATTAAATTTCTTTTTAAAGAAATCTGTTCCATTTATTTGGTTCAATGATCTACACATCACAAATAAGTTATTTCCGAGTTACAAATCAACTCAATCCATATTCCGTTTACAATGTCCGGATTTGATTAATTCATTAAAATTAAAATCATTTAAATTTAAATTATCACTAAACTAACCCATAAAACTTTAGTTAGTTTTGTATTCCACTTAAGTCAAATTTTTCTTAGTCTCAAATTAAATTTATAACAAGTTCCAAATCTATTTAATTAAAACTGAGTTTAAATCTAACTCTAACAAATCTAATTAACTTTTTATATTATTAAATTCTTGAACTTACTTGTTTCTAAATCTCATTTCAATTAAATTTGCCAATTCATTTTATTCAATTAAATAGGTTTATTAATCCGTTTCAACTAAATCCATTAATTTATCCCAATTTAATCCATTAATTTATTTCAATTCAATCCATTAAGTACGTTACTTAATTTCCAAACAAAATTTTAAGTTCATTCCTTAATATATTTCAATTTCAAAATGATTTTTGTTGACCAATCGGGTTTCTTATTTTTTTTATTATCTATCCTGGGCCAAGTTGTTTAATTGGGTATTTATCATTTCAACCCAATATCATTCAATATAAAACCAAGCATAGCAAAGGGAACTTGCAGTGTGATAACTGGGATGGTGTCAAAGTAAATAAACAAGTAATAGCAACCATACATAACAATTCATCAATTTATTAAATAATCCCGAAATAATCGTATTAATTTACATTTGTTATTTATGCAAATTCATATAAACATTCCTAGAATCCACTATCATTTCATGCAGATTAAAGATTATTACATTATGGTTTTCACTTGGTGTCCATTATCAAATTTCTACATCAATCATACATTCAAGGGTTCAAAGTGAGGTTAACGCTAATTCCACGTGTCGATTTATTAAACATTTAAAAGGGGGTCAAGTTCAACATATATAATCTATTTTACATTGTTAACTATGCTATATCAAATTCAATTTCATATTAATTATCACTTATATTGACAACCAAATTCATCATCACATAGCAAATTTAGTGTCACAACTATTTACCATAAACCAACATCAAATCACAATTTATCACATTAAATCTTTTTAAACAATACATGGCGTCAATTTAGAAATTTTAAATTCTATTAATGCTAAATTTTGACTTGTATAGCAATTAACCATTTTATTTCAACAATTTTAACAATCAACAATTTAATATCCAAATTAATAATAATAACAATTATCACTTGATTATCATCGCATAATAGATTGAGTCGTGAATGAAATATTCACCTTGCGTGGATAGAGAAGATGACGGCGAAGTACGAAGAGAGATAGATAAGATAGACCCTAACAAGCACGACGCAAGACGAACACAAATTGCAATAAAACAAATAACTAATCAATAATTTGTTTATTGCAATATATATCGATTGAATATATATATATATATATATATAACCATACCAACAACTAGATGCAAATAAGGTAGATGGAAGCCTAGATCGCTGGATTAGCCTCAACTGGAACTGAGCAAACAAGGTATAAGTGAGCCCATAGATCACAAACTATAAATGTTATATAATTTAACATTTTATATATTCATTACTACATACAGGAACTAGATAAAATGGATGCATATGTATATATTAATATAAACATGGTTACACAGAACTACTTATTAAATTTTTTTCCAAACTATATTGTACTTATACAAAACTATTTAAACTGTTTTATATATAAAAGCGGCAGTGCAGTGGAAAGTCGACTGAGCCCAAGTCATCTGTCTAAGGCCAAGGCGGAGGTCTAGGATGGTGATGGCAGTCAGGCTTTACCGCGACGTCGACTAGTTGGCAGCAGGTTGGGTGTTTGGAGCAGCAGTTCGGGTTTCGGGTTGAGGCAGTGGAGGCGGGCGAACTGGGTGAGGCGGCGGAGCGGGTCTGGACGTGGAACTGTGGGGTGGGTGGTCGTTGGCGGTGCGGTGGAGGGCAGTGGGGTCTGGACGGTGGCGTGGAGGCGGGCTGGGCAGTGGCGGAGGCGAGCTGGGCAGTGGCGGGCTGGTGGTGCGAAGGCTGGTGGAGCAGTGGAGTGGGGGAGCGGGCGGGTGCAGTGCGGCAGTGGGTGTGGTGCGGTGGTGCAGGCTGTGGGCAGTGGACGCGGAGGCGGGCTGTGGGCGGAGGTGGGTGGACGGACGCTGGGGATGGGAGGCGACGGCGAGCGAAGGGTGTGGATGCAGGCGATGGGTGAGGTGGCGGACGTGGCCAGTGCGAAGGGGGTTGGACGTGCATGGAGGAGTTTGGCTTCGTGAGTTTCTTACTGGAAGTAAAAAAAATAAAAATAAAATATGAAGGAGGAAGAAGAAAGGAAGTGCAGAGCAGGAGTATACTAACCAGTAGATTATAGAATGTAAGCAACGAATGAATAAAGGGAACGACAGCTAGCTTATATAAATAGTACAGAAATTGACATGTCTCCACTTGAGTGCCTTGGTAACTGAAATGGCTGTTGGCTTTCCAAGACAGCTAAATAGTCAAAGATTCCTAGAATTCTGAGCGTTGGAGAAAGTTGGGTACCGGTTTGTGCTGCGTAACGGACCAGTTTGTACTTCGTTAACAATTATAATTTGCAATGCCGAACTCCGATTGACACAAATAAATATACCGTTTTGATCAGCGCAACGAGGCGGACACAACAGTATGAAGATATTGATGGTTTGACATTGTTTGCGAAGTGGTTAATCTTATTGAACCATTTGCTCGAGCGAACAATTTAACTAGCAATTAACAGCGAAATTTGACGAAACAAAATGTGTCGTCATGATCAGAATATTTTTCTTATGCAACATTGTGAAAAATATTTGAGTTCGGACGATAGAAAATTTACGCATAAAATTTAAACTGATATGTAAATGCGACGAACGAAATTTACTTCAATATTTTTCAACGAAATTTGGCATGCGCCTATGTCTATCTAGACGCATTCCAAATGTGAAGTTTGAATAGCAACGGAATTCGTTTGTAAAAATTCGAATTTCTACACTAATATACGATTTTAAAATTTTAAACTGTGTCTGAATTTCAGGGTCGTTACATGTTGATTGTTTGCTTGGATGATAAATAATTATCAGTTGTATAGAATTAGACCCTATGCGCCGCATAATAGCGGATGATATTATATATATAAACCCATATACCGCAATATTCCACCTTGGAGTGATTGATTTCCCACATTATATAGGGGATGAGACCCTATGCGCCGCATAATAGCGGATGATATTTATTAAATCCCATATACCGCGATATTCTACCTCTAAGTGGAATTGGTATTTAATTGTTGTGTTAATATCTGTGGATGCAGGGAAACAAGTTGGAGGGATCCAACTGGATTCCTCAAAACATTTGAATTTGTTTCAATGTTGTGTGTTGATTATTTATAATCCGTGTGTGATCATATTGGTGATTGAAATTGTTCAAGGCAATAGCTTAGCCGAATATATTTTTGGTATCGTAGGATATCGAAAATAAATAGAATTGGATTTTTAAAATTCAAGTTGAAAGTTATAGTAATATTTATTTTTGAGAATTGGATAAATTTAAAAGAAGGAATTTTAAAAGGATAAAGTTTTATTTTTGAATACTATTGAATAAAATTCCAAAATATGGGAAAATAAATGGATTTCGGGTAATATTATTCAAAGGTTGAAGAATTTATTTAAAATACGGATTTTAAATAGTTTTAATGAAATAAAGGAATTTATTTTTAAATAAAATAAATTTTGAAATCAATTTGGAATTTGATTCCGTGTTTGAAAATAAATCTTTAGGAAACCGATTTAAATTTGATTTGGTGTTTAAAAATAAAATTTGGGAAATCAATTCTGAAATCGATTTGGTGTTTGAAATAAATGTTTGGAAAATAAATTTGGGATTTGGTTTGGTATTTGAAATAAATTTGGAAATGAATTTGAAAATTGATCTGGTGTTGAAAGTGAATATTTGGGAATCGATTTGAAAATCGTATATCAGTTGATATTTGGAAATCTAAATTCACAATGGGAGTTTGTAAAGGAAAGGGAATTTTGTTTTAAAAATAAACATTGGGTTATTTTTAAAAATGTGGAAAGGAATTTATGGATTTGGAATGTAAATTTAAAATAAATCGGGAAGGGTTTATTAATTGGTTTAAATGGACCATTTTGAAATGGAAAGCGTATTTTTCCTAGAAAGCCGAGTAGGTTTTCAAAGTAGCTTTCAAGTATAAATTAAAGTTCTAGAGATGGTTTTAAAAGGAATATTTTGGAGAAATTATTTTCTTAAGTTATTTTGAAAATCTTTAAAGTAAAGATTTATTTAATTAATTATAGAAGTGATTATTTAAAGATTTAAATAATATTTGTTTTTAGAAAATGGTTATTTAAATATTTATATCCTATCCACTAATTTTATTTCTAAAATTGGTTTGGACTTGAAGTTTTATATAAGATATTAGTATAATATTTTCATAACAAATATTTAAGTAAGTGTTTTAAAATAGTTTTAATTCTAAATATTTCCAAGTATATTTTGGATAAGCAATTTGAATTATTTTAAAGTATTTGAGCTCAGAATTTCAGTGGAAATAAATGATATCGGGAATCTAATTCCGCGAGTGAAAAGTGATTTGAAATTTGTTTTCAAGTGATGAAGTGTTAAAAAAATATCTTGCGAAGATATTTTGAAAGATAAATAATTGGGAAAAATTATTTAAATCTTGGTGTTTGTTGTGAATGTTGATTGATAGTTAAATAACCGACTATCAATATTGGCCTTTAAATTATTTGAATTTCGGTGCGACCAAGGGTGGGATTCCAAATGGATATTCGAGAACCTTTGTGATTTTGATGGATCTTTTATTTAAAAAATCAAAATGGAAATTGTTGTGATTTGTTGGAAATATGAATGTAACATTTATTTTTAAAATAAGTGCTTGTTATTCGGATTAGCCGGGAGAGGACTTTGTGTCTGAAAACCTATTCCGAATAATGATACGACGAAATGGGATTGCATTTGAAGATGGTGTTAAAGACCGGGTATTTTCGAAAAACGAAAGGATTACCTGTCGAATGTCTCTGCACCGAGTTGCTCCGGTATAGAGATTTGATCACCCTTTGTGATGGGGATTCCGGACGTGATTAGTGAATATCCGGATTGCAAGCGCTTCTTTGAAGTGCCTTCAGTTCCGTCGATCCCTTAACAGACTTGTATGGATGTGTGTCTCACGTTACACTTTGAGATGTAAAGCTGGTTTCTATCAAATACATTTCTGTTGGTGGCGGAGAATTTATTCTCTTAGCTTAACACCCTTCTCTGAGACGTATGAGCTCAAAGGTTATGTAGTTGATGGTTACTAGTGATACATTCCCAATTTGGTAATTTGGCATACGAAGTGTTGCTGATCATTTGTTGATCGAAGCATGGCTTTGTGAAAAGCGTAGTTTGTGGACGAGACTTTGTTGAGCCTCACAACCCGGTAATGGTCGAAACAGGAATCGTTGCAGCAAGGTTATTTACGGGTAGCGCCCCTTGAGGGTATGTCCATTTCCTTCTGGATAAAAAGTGATATCATGTTATGGAGCCTAGATATTTACTTATGTTGATTTTGAAAGTGGTATCATGGTATGGAGCCCAGATACTTTGCTTTGATTTTGTTGGTTGATAGGCACCTCGGATAAAGGTTGGTAACGACCGAGGGGTGGCATACTCGTGTCAGTAGTTACCTAGTTACAGAGGTAACCCAGCCTTGTGTAGCAGAGATCCGGTTAGGTTCTCGGGGACGTCCCTCCAGAGGCGTTTCATTTGATGTGGGAAGCTCCATTGCCTAACCATTTGTTGGAAATCCAAACAAAACAATACAAGCCCTGTACGGTTTTAGTTGTATAACCTGCCATGGAATGTGGCGGTAACCTGCTAATGAACATGGTAGCTATAGTAGGCATACAATAATGGTTGTATGCTGGCTAAGATTAATATTATACTTTCGAAATGTTTTTCACACTATGCACTAATGATAATATTATAAAGGATTTTGCATATCAAGCATGTTTGAGTATCATAAGGAGAAATTTCCTCCAATTCCGCGTTTGCATTGTGTATGTGGCCGGAGGCCTTATGGTAGTTTCATTTTCCAAAAGCATGGCGGATTTCTTTTCCTTTCTTTGTGAAAATAACTGTTTTTAAGATCACACAACAGTCCCATGATTGACCTGGAGTTTATTGTTCCCTTTCTAAACTCTAGGTGCCCAAAATTTCCACACGGGCAGCCTAGTGTCAGGTTATCATTATTCTAGAGCAAAGTCAATCAAGAAGTATGCTGTGGAGATCTGGAATTCAAGCTGGATGGCGAGACGTATCACTGATACTATATAGTGTCCGCTGCGTATGGGCTAGTGCAAGTCAAGTTTCTCATGTAAGCAAGTTCTAATGAATGCCAGTGCTTGTATTGTGTTGTTGTAAACTCTGATAAGGTGATGTATGTAAAAACTGATATAGTTCTTTGTTTTAAAGATTATTCATTTATCTATTATATTTGTTCCGCTGCAAAATGTGAGATTCTATTGTTGTTTATGTTCTTCTTCTATCTTCTTCTTCTTAAACCCTAACGGTTCGGTTTTTCGGCATTCGACTGTGCGGCATTGGATACAGTGGACGTATCGATGTCGACTTTCTGAAGTCGAAAAATTGGGTAGTTACACACATGATCAATCTCTGACCGTTTGGAGTTGATCCATGATTGATACGAACACAATTCATATTGATCAGGATTTAGCTTAATCGAGTCAGGATCAACCAAGAACATTTCTGAAGATGTACGCCAGCTCCTGTGAAAATTTGGTGGCATTTGGACTTGTAGGTTTTGAGTTATGCTCGATGCCAGTTTGGATTTATTGAATGCTGCTGAGTTCGCATCGATCCACTTCGCATCGATCTGTTCGTATCGCTTCTGGGCACATGCTTGCTAGTTGACATAGTGCTTGCTTTTAGAATTGATCCACTTTTTATGTCGAGGGAGCGAGTCCCCCACTTGAATGCACCTTGTTCGTATCAATCCATTGTTTTCCCATTCGTAACGCTCATGTACTTCACTTCGCATCGCTTTAAATATACATTGCTTCATATCCATGGGAGTTTCTTATCGATGATTTGAAGGAGCTTCGTATCGATCACTGCCTGCATTCTTCGTATCGCTTCCTTTAATGGTATGCCTCATATCGATAGGTCAGCTGATCAATACGAGTTGAGTCGAGGGGATCGATGCGAAATGTGACTTGCTGATGGTTACGAAATAAAGCAACACGATGGATACGAATAGAAGTGTATGCAATGGATACGTAGCGGCATGCGCTTGATGGATTCGAACAAGATTGATACGAAGGAGGCTGATTCCCTGGATGGATACGAATTGAGGCTTGCGAACCGATGGATACGAAAGGGATTTATGTGAACTGATGGATACGAATGAGTTGATTTTCTTGGCTTGCATTGATCATATCTTGAGCATATGAACTCAGATTGACTTTAAATTTGGAACGTTTGGCTTCTGTGACTTTTCTTGTCGTGTCATATCAATTGTAGCTTGATTCGGACTCGGGAAAATTTTACCGGTATCCATAGCGAACCTGTGTATAGCCATTTTTGGGGATGAACTATCTTTGATTTCCAGTCAACTTCTTAGTGTCACGGTCTTGCCAAAAGGCGGCATAACATTTGCCCTCCAAAGTACGTCTTGTGAGGACATGATGTGCTTTGAAAGGCTGCAATGTTCATACTGAAAAGTACTATCTAACTCGTTGAATGGTTGTTGTCTTTTCATCGAAAGATTTAACCTTCGACTGACCTTCGGTAATATAAATAATGAATTGTTGACTGCCAATTGTTGTACTAAGCATTGTTGTAACTAAGTGTTGAATGATGAAAAGCTGTTGTTTGTTGTCGTAATTGTCATTAGGTGATCATAAAATTCATGTGAATTCTTTAAAACTTTGGATGTTAGTCTATCATACATGTACGTATGTTAACCTGATTCTCGTTAGCATTTGCACGCTCATGAGTCGTCGTTAGTTTTCTCTTATTGAAATCTGTATCGATCCTCTCCTAAATCGATGTGAAATTCGAGTTGTAACAACGCTTAATGGTTGTTTTAGAGTTTCTTTTCGCATCGATCCTCTCGTGGATCGAGTCTAAATGTTTGAATGCATGCTTTGTATCAATCCGGTGAAATCCTCACTGATGGATATGAAATGAACGTTTCCTATCGATGGAGTCACGTGGCTCCAGTGCAACCATGCTGCTCCTTTCGTATCGCTGCACCTTTATGGGTTTAAATATGAGTGTCTTTGTTGCTTGTCATATGGGTTTGAATTGCTTCATCTCAGATCGGCTGTGAATGGATACGATGGTAGTTACCAAACAGATGGCTAGTGGATACGAACAGGTCATTTCGTATTGGTTACGGTGTACACCTCTTCATTTAATCTGTTCAAATTTGGAGATGAATCGACATCTACCCTCCATATATATATATATATATATATATATATATATATATGCGATTTTCCACTTAAAAATTTTACTTGCTCATTCTTCCTTCAGCCTTCGTATCGATATAGAGACTGAGAAAAAGAACCGTTCATCTCCAAATTGAAAAACTCATTAATTCCTTGAACCGACTACTTAAGCTTGGTAAATAACCAGCCAAAACCACTCTAAAATGATGAGACTCGAGTTCTTGTGCCATTCCTCCCGTACTCTTGGCCGATTCTGGTTGTGAGGAGGCCGAAGGTAGGATAGAGAAAGGTCGAGGAAGGAGGAGATGGAATTCAGGTCAATTGGAGAAGGAGAAGTCTGGGAGCTATCGTATCGATGATGGATGAAGGACGAGTTTGTATCAATCAAAATGTAACACGACTTTGTATCGGTTGACAGAGCTGGTTTGTATCAATGGAAAGTGAATACTCGCATCGATGATTGACGATCGATACTCATATCGACCTAGAACGATCGATACGTAGTTTTCGGTTAGCAATAGATACGAGAATGCCGTTGATGATAGATACAAAAGGGAGAATATTGCATCGATACGAAATAACTTTTGAGTGATTGATACGAAGGGGTGTACTATGATCGATATGAATTACCATTTTCATGATTGACATGAATGGAGCCTCTGGTGATCGATCCAAGTCTTAACCTTGGTGGATGCGAAAATTTTGAATAATTGAACACTTAACACCGATGAGTTTTAGCTTTGCACAATTGAACTTAACCGTTTAACTACACATTTGACTACCTTTCGAAGCTCGTCGATGGAACTATAACTTGACTGAATTTAGCATACTTTAACTCTGATCGGTCTCTAAAGTATAGATGGCACAGATGTGATGGTCAGTGATGACGGTCACTCCAGTTGAATTCCGAAGTCTTGTCGTTTGAAAATTTCTCAAATTCTGTAGAATCTTTAAGTATTATGTGGCACTACACAACACATTCATGCACTTCACACTAGGGAACACACGGGCTTATTATCATCTAACGATGGTTTTTAATGAGTTGATTAGTTATGGAATCTACAAGTTAATAGTAGCAGGAGCTTCAAAGTTCGTCTTCTTCGATAATAGAGATGTCGGCCATTGCAGCCGAAGTAATAGGTCCAACTCCAGACGAGCTGCCAGGAGCAACTTTTATAGCAAATCCTCAAGATTCTATGCCATCCAATATTTTCGAAGATATGTTGGGCCGAATATGCTTAAGACACGGTTTACCATTAAACGACGTTCTGCTAACCGGCCTGCATGACAGGCCACACGCTCCCCTAGAAGAATTCACATCCTTTAATCGACATTTGTGCATAGTGGGAACACTTCCCCCATTCAACCAGTATATTCAAGAAGTACTAGCTTTCATTAAAATCGCTTCTTCGCAATTACGTCCAAATGGATATACATTGTTGGATTGTCTATTCATCGTTTTCATGGAACATCTTTTTTGACCCCTAACTCTGGAAGAAGTAAGATACTAGTTTTATGTCAAGAGTCGGGGATACAATCCATCGTCACGTGTCTAGAGGCAGTTAGGAATTTCCAAGTGGTGAATGGGATCTTGGACCAGGCTTAGTTACTTTAAGACGAAGTGGTTTTATGTTCGATGCCCTCCATGGTTTTCTAGCCGATGGTTAGTCAATCGTAAGTGTTGTAATTTCCCCAACGGCTAACGAGATAGTTATAACCGGTGTTTGATTCTAACATTTTCTTTCTTTTACAGTCGTAATTCCACGACACAAAGGTGCCCACTTCAATGAAATAGTGCGCATTTTTCGGGAAGTTCTAGGCGAGATGAGAGACCTGGACTCGATGCTCACAGATAGAAACTTAAGGATTGTTGGGCAAATCTATCGAAACCAAAGCATAAGACTTAAGGTGTCGCTCAGGGCAACACTGGCGAGATGGGCTAAACATAGAGCGCCCAGGATCATAATAGCTGAGGAGTACGATGAAGAAAATACGCCCACTGACGACGAACACATAGCCGGGCTCCTGACAGTTTTCATGATTTGGAGGGAAGGAGGAAAGGCAAGGCAGTAGCACATAAGCGTCATAAGTCCTTAAGAAGGAAATCTGTGGTTGTCTCCCTACTGGCCTTCGGTATTAAAATTTTGGAGGCTCCTCCCTTGTAAATGGAAAATCCTTTTGAAGGGCTTGCCGACATTCCAATTTCAGACTATGCGTCGCTCCAACATGACATCAGGTTGGAAAGGTTTCAAAGTGCCTTAGATTTAAGCGAGTCGCTTCCTACAAGTGTGGCTGACATATCCGGTTGGTCGGTGAGTTTAACACATGCATACAGACACTTCACGGCACTACACAATTTCCAATCATAAGTTATTCATTTTTGAAAATTACCGATTCTGCTTTTCTTTCTATTTTACAGATACAATGACTAGACGAGAATCTATGTTAGGAAGCCTTCGCTTTGCACGCCAGTCATCCAGTTCATACTGTGAGTCTCGTATGAGGGAAGCTGATAGAGACCGCGATCACGGTTACTCTAGTCAAGAAAATTATGAGAGGGGGAGTTATAGAGATACATTGATCCCGATCATGTTCTCCACCTCCTCGAGCTCCAACACAGCCATCTGGTCACGAAAAACAACCCTTAGAGCCTCTACGTCAAAAACCGCCTTCTCAAGCTCCAGGCTCGATTCACAATGCCATAGAACCGAGGGCTGAAAATCCCCCTATCATTGAACAAGCTATTACCGAGCCCATTGGGGAAGGAGCAATCAAAATCGCCCAGTAGAAAAAAGACTTCCCAAATATTTGTTTTGACGTCTTTGTTTTCCCTCCGCATTTAAAGAGAATCCCAGTCGAGGCGGAACAAACTATGCATGATTACATCCATGAGTAAATAGCCAGTATAGGGAGTGGATGAAGACTGTGGATGAAGTCTCAGCGGTGGCCATTGAGTGGGCAAAAACAATCGAGAAGTTAGAAATCGATATCGCTCAAAAAGGACCGTATAATTCAAGTTCTTAACAATGAGGCCGAACCCTCTAGGAAGTCGGAAATAGAGGCCACTAAGAAAGCCAATGAAGGAAATCAGTTCATGGAAAGGATGCAACAGATGTATTTTGCTTTGGTTGAGGAGACGGGCTACCGAAACACCACTATTACAGCTAAAAGGGATGCTGCGCTGAAGGAATTTAACGAGCTTAAAGCCAAAGTTTTGGAAATCTCAAAGAAAAGGACAATGCAAACAAAGGAGCCTAGGAGGCGTGCGAGCAAGCTGTGGTGCTTCAGGGTAAAAGGGACGCGGCAACACTTAAAATTCGAGAGGCTAAGGCCAGGGTTGACGATGGTGTTAAGATGGCAGAGGCCAGATTAAAGGCCGATATTAAAGATCTTCTGATCACATGCAATGCTAATGTTCTGAAGCACATAAATCTAACCTGGCTCGATAATTATCCAACACACCTATATAACGCTTGGGGCCGATTAGTGCAAGATGAGAAAGCTGAACGACAAGCAGAATCAATTGATGAGTTTGAACTTGAAAAAAGGTGCTAAGCGAAGATGAAAGAAAAGTTCTCCATGACATCATGATTGCATATGAAAAAGAGAAACTTAACATTTAGCACCCGGAGGCTGGAGAAGGTTCTGGTGTTGAGCACCATGATGTAGATTCTAAAATTCTTGCGCCAACTCAGCCTGAATCTAAGTCCATGGTTGATCCTCGGTCCGTTCCTGCTTATAATCTTAATCAACCACGGTTATCTCCAGTCCGCAAGCACGTCTCTGAAGCTACTCCGCCACCCGCGAACCAAACCAAGGAAGGTATTCTAAACATTCCTTGTTCTCATCCAAAGTTGGAAATGTTGATTGAATTAATCGCTAACTCTTTTTATTTGTCTCTATTCGGTGATAGGAGCATCATCTGTCATGCCCCCCCCCCCCCCCCCCCCCGCAACCCAAGAGTTGCATCACGATCAGGAGGCTATCATAATCGAAGTGATCATAACAACGGTTACTGCACCTACGGATGGGGTACAAGGAATCACACTTTCTTTCAATGAACAGATGATGGAGGAACTTCTCGGTCATCACAATGACACCTTTGTTGATCTGCCGTTTGTCATGAGTGGAGGTGCACCTATGACTAGCTCTTCAGGCCCAACTACTAGCATTCTCGGAGAGGCTCAAACAATTCATAAGGAGGAAATAATAGCTGAAATTAACGTCGAGATGGAAGCAGCTGCGCAGGCCATTAGCTTTAAAGGTGGAATGGCGGGTCCTGGCCTAGCTCCTTTGTAAATGATCTCCCTGGAAGGAACGGTCGTTGATACAAGTGTGCCTCCTCCGCCTGCTAATATTGATCCTATCCCTCCTACTCCTCCTTCAGGAAGTATTCCTATCCATGTGAGTTCGGAGGACACATAATGCCCCCGACTAGAGATCAGCCGCCAAAAGGCAAGGGCTCGAAGAAGAAGCTAAGAGGCAAATCCAACAGGTCAACGTCGAAGAAGAAGCCGAGAAAAAATAAGGAATAGATGTCTTTTGGCTCATTTTTGGTAGATAGATAAGAATCTTCTTTTGCTTTCTTTTTATAGGCTATGTATAGATGCGGATTCGGCCCCCGCTAGTAGGATTTTGATATAATTTTGTACTCGTCCTTTTTCTTCCAAAGAATAGTTGAAATAAAATTTCATTTTGTCTCTAGCTCAGTTTGTGTCCATTTGTTTAAGTGCTTCAGCGCTCGAACTTTCATTTAATACACTTGTGGAATTTTAGTCTTTAAATCGGACCCAAGTTTAGTTGCCAAGTTCTGGAGCTACAGCTTCGGGTCGCGATCGAGCGTTAAGTTGAATTCCGATATTGCACTGTCTCAATCAGTGGCTGACACTTAAGCTCTGCCCCTGGTTCTGGGGAAAAGTTGAAAAGATTGGTTAACAATCGTTGATTACCTTTAATACATCGAGCTTGACCTTGCTGAAGTAGAATTGAAACAAGACGAGATCAGGTGATCAAATCAAACTTGCTCGTCTATTGGTGATCACATCCACACTCTGGGGATTGCACTTGTAGGTCGATGGTCTGTCACACTAGCACAAGGTTTTGAATTACATCTATGCTCTGGGGACTTAAGTTATTTTATGGGCGATCGGTCACGCCCATCTGATATTCAGAACTTCATCTGCACTCTAGGGACTTAGATTGATTCGTGGGTGGTCAGTCACACCCGACTTGCGTTTATACTCCAATCCGCACTCTAGGGATTTAGAGTTAGTCAATATTTGTACTCCAGTTCACACTCCTAGAATCCGGAGTTATTTAATTTTTATACTTCGATTCACACTCTGGTAATCCAGAGTTAGTTGATGTGGTTAATTACACCTACTTGGTATTTATATTTATACTCCAGTTTGCACTCCCAGAATCTGGAGTTGGGTGATAGATGGTCAGTCACATCTGTTTAGGCTTTAGGATTTCATTTGCACTCCAGGAACGACAAATCTACAAGGTTCATGGATGGTCGATTCATATCCACCCTAAGTTAACAAGTGAGGTCGTTAGATGGACAGGTCCATCCTATTCGAACTTGGTTTGAATACGGGCGAAGTCGTTAGGT
The DNA here is from genome assembly GCA_030765085.1 of Allium cepa. Classification (NCBI taxonomy): domain Eukaryota; kingdom Viridiplantae; phylum Streptophyta; class Magnoliopsida; order Asparagales; family Amaryllidaceae; genus Allium; species Allium cepa. Next base: position 243,727,405 of record CM060942.1, read on the forward strand.
GGACGTATCCACCCGCTTCGAAACCGCATTTATAGATTTATACTCTAGTTCACACTCTAGAAACCTGGAGTTAGTTAAAGGATTGTCGTATATCAATCCTCTTTTGGCTTCAGTGTGATGGCTTATCCCGGAGCTCGGGTTTCACATAGTAAGTGACTAGACGTATCACAGTCACTCCCTATTTGAATAAATCCCACTGTATGATGGGAACTAGCTCCCCATGCATAGTGATGGTTGTATGACGTATTTCAAAAAATCACAGCTTTGGCTCGAAGAGATTGCATTTTATTGTTGAAATAAGAAAATACGGCACAATTACCTTATTACAAATTCAAATTTCAAAATGCATAAACAAATTTCAAATGAAAAGTAAACTAAATAAATAAACAGAGCCTACTATATGCAGTAGCAACGTAGACTTTCGATGTTCCAAGCTCTTGGTAGAACGAGACTATCAACGGTCGATAATTTAAATGTGCCATCTCCGTGCTTTCGTTCGATGACATACGGTCCTTCCCACGTTGTTTTATATGTGAAGGAACTGGGTAAATTCTTTTAAGGATGAGATCGCCGAGTTCGAAGGTTCAAGGTTGGACCTTGGCATTGTATATTCGAACGACTCGGCTTCGATATGCGGCTGCCCTCAAATCGGCCTCTTCACGCTTCTCATCCAATAAATCCAGAGATTTGGCAAGTAATATAGCATTTGTTTTTGGATCATAAAAAGTCACACAATGAGAAGATACTTCCATCTCGATTGGAATAACGGCTTTAGAACCATGAGAAAGAGAGAATCGAGTGTGGCCGGTCGTAGATTTGTGGGTTGTCCGGTAAGCCCATAAATCCATAGGGAATTCATCAACGCATATGCCTGCAGCCTTTTCCAGACATTTCTTTAGAATAGACCTATCCATTCGCTTGAGGGTGCGCAACTGCAGAGAACTACTTCTGGATGCGGAGCCGTTGACAGAAATTCTTAAATTCAACACCATCGAATTGGGCTTCGTTTTCTGTGACGATGGTATGTGGGAGACCAAATCGGTAGATAATGTTGCGCACTAAAAAGCTGATCACTTTCTTTGTTGTGATTGTAGCAAGGGGTTCATCTTCCATCCAGTCGGTAAAGTAATCAACTATAACGATGGCGTACTTTGCACCACCTTTGGCTATACGTAGAGAACCAATAATGTCAATGCCCCATACTATGAACGGCTATGGACTGATCATCTGAGTTATTTCAGTAGGTCGGGCTATAGGAATCCGAGCATGTTTTTGACATCTATCACATTTTCTGCCATAGTCTGACGCATCGCGGCTTACAGTCGGCCAATAATATCCATATTGGAGCACTTTCTTAGCAAGAGCTTGCCCCTCGATGTGATTGCTGCATTCTCCTTCGTGCACATCATGCAACACTCGATTGATTTCATCATGAGCGATACACCGGAGTAAAGGAACAGAGTACCCTCTTCTATACATGACTCCATTCTAGATAGTGAACCACAAAGCTTTTCGAAGAACTTGTCTCTTTTCACTCCTGCGCTTCGGTAGGGTCCCATGCTCGAGATAGTTTCTGAATGGAGTCATCCATGACTCCTTATTGGGAATGACCTCAAGTACCTAATTAATTTCCGTCTAATTGATGCTCGGGGAAGATAACGTTTCCATGTGAATGATTCCCATTTGTGGTGCTTCACCTGTACTGGCTAACTTTGCTAACAAATCATCTTTCTGATTACGCTCTTAGGGTATGCAATAGATGGCATAATAATCAAACTAATTCAATATCTCCTGCACCCTAGCAAGGAAAGCAGCGAACCTTCGGTCTTTGGCCTGGTATTCTCCCCGAACCGGACAAATGACCAACTGCGAATCACAATAGATCTCCGCAGTAATTATTCTTAAATCTCTAGAAAGTCTCAATCCAGCCAAAAAGGCTTCGTATTTAGCTTCGTTGTTGGTCGCACAAAAATCAAACTTTAAAGCATAGCATATAGACAGGCCTTCATGAGTTTCCAGTACAACTCCGACGCCTGAGCAACGATCATTTGATGCACCATCAGTATGGAATTCCAGATATACTTGGGAGATTCACTGGTCTCGAGCAAGTCCTCAGGGATAGCGAATTCAGCAATTAAGTCTGCCAGTACTTGTCCTTGGATAGCGTGCCTTGGTGTGTAAGTAATGTCAAACTGACTTAGCTCGATATTCCAGTTAAGTAACCTACCAGATGTCTCAGGCCGCGTAAGGACCTTTCGTAACGGCTGGTCGGTGTAAATGGTGATAGAATGAGCATGGAAATACGAACGGGGCTTCCTTGAGGCAATGATAAGACAATAAGCCAACTTCTCCAGCTTCGAATAATTTTTCTCTGCTCCTTTTGGTCATTTACTAGTGTGATAGATCGGCCGTTGTATCCAGTCTTCCTCCCGAATTAGGGTAGCACTGATTGCGTTCTCTGACACCGCCAAGTAAATGCATAACCTCTCATGATCAATGGGCTTCGATAGAATAGGTGGTGTGAAGAGTTGTTGAATTAGGGCTCGGAATGCACCCTCACATGCAGTAGTCCATTCAAAGTTTCACTTCCATTTTTTGATCAGGTCGAAGAAGGGAATGCACTTGTCAGTGGACTTTGAAATGAACTTGCTTAGTGCTGCTACTTTCTTATTGAGGCTTTGGACTTGCTTTATAGTTCTTGGAGTCTCAAGATTACCGATCTCCCAGATCATCTCGGGATTGGCATCAATTCCTCGAGCATTGACAATAAACCGAAGGAATTTTCCGGATGCGACCCCAAAGTGACGTTTCATTGGGTAGAGTTTCATTTTATATTATCGGAGGATGTTGAACATCGATTTTAGGTCTCTGATATGGTCGGTGGAGAATTGCGACTTCACAAGCATGTCGTCCATATATACGTCCATGTTTTTCTGATCTGGTTGGCGAACATTCGATTAACCAATCGTTGGTAAGTTGCGCCGGCGTTCTTGAGTCCAAATAGCATGACTTTGTAGCAGTAAAGTCCTAGTTCGATTATAAAGCTGGTATGCTCCTGGTCAGGCAAGTGCATGGGTATTTGATAGTAGCAAGAATACGCATCCACGAAGGATAATAGTTCATGTCTAGCTGTTGAGTCTACGAGCTGATGATCCAAGGAGGTGGAAAACTGTCTTTAGGGAAAGATTTATTCAAGTCTGAGTAATCAATGCACATTCTTCATTTCCCGTTTGGCTTTCAGATAAGTACAGGATTTGACGCCCATTTTGGATATAATGCATCGTGAATAAACCCGTTCAATTGGAGTTTTTCTACCTCTTCCTTAAGGGCGGCAGATCTCTCTAGATCCATACCACGCCTTTTTTATTTGACCAGGACATATCGTGGGTCAATATCAATATGTGGCTCGCGATGTCCGAGGAGATTCCACACATGTCAGAATATGTCCAACCAAACATGTTGAGGTTTTCTTGAAGAAATTCAACCAATTCCTCTTGCAACTTTTGGCTTAGCTGAGATCCAATTTTCAACATTTTATAATCGTCATCATCGTCGATCGGAACATCGATGGTCAGCTCGGCCAGTGAAGCTTGACTTTCTTTACTTTTGTCTTCACCTTCGATAACTCTTGGATTAAGATCTCTTAGGAATTGGTTGGGGTGCCCGGGCCTAGGCCTAGGCGTTAGCTGTCAATTCTCAACAAAGAAGATGCAGAGAGATTCTTCTACGCCCTTTCCTTTTTCCATTTGTTGCACCTCTCGTAACTCAGCAACATAACAGGCTCGTCCAGCAGCATGGTCTCCCTAAACGACTCCGACTCCATTATCGATAGGGAATTTTAGAGTTAGGCACCAAGGAGCAATGGCAGCCCTAAATTCAGCTAGGGGCAATCGACCCAAGAATGCATTGGAGTGGTGAAGCTGCTTGTGGATTTGGGAATCGAAGAATGCCAGTGGGTGTAGTAACACTTCCATTGAAGCCATGAATATGAGACTAACAAGGCTTCAAATCCTTTGCTTCCATTTTCATATGATCATAGACTCGCTTGAAAAATATGTTCACAGAACTTCCACTGTCCACTAAGATCCTCTTGATCCAAGTAGGACCTAGCTGAGCTAAAACGACAAGTGGATCAACAGGTGGGGCTTTGACACTGTCGGCATCCCTGTCTCAAAATATGATGTCATCTGTCATCGTTTTATGTTGCTTGGCTAGATCCCCATCTCCCAATCTACTACAACATTTGAAGCTCACATACCTAATGGAACTGGCATACGACTCCATTTCCTTCCAGTTTCAGTCTATTGGATGAGGACCACCACTAACAGTATTTATCACCAACATCCTACCGATATGAGCGAGTTCCTCCTGTCTCGCCTGATTTGGTATATAATTCTGATTTGATTGGACCGCACCTCCTGACCGTGGCGCCTGCACAAACTGCTACAACTTTCTCTCATGTATCAACTTCTCAATGATATCCTGCAAAAGACGGCGCTCGTTTGTTTATGGCCATAGCTATCATGAAATCTGCAAAACTTCCCTGTATGGTTCTGTTTTTCCGATGACTATTTTGGAGCAGGTTTCTTATATTGAATGGTATTGCAAGTCTATAAGTACACATTTTCCAGTGAATTATTCAAAGGAGTATAGTTATCGAACATAGGATCCCTACATCGTGGCCTGTGATTCTGATCCCGTTTCCTATTTTGATTTCCATTGCCTTTCTGTTGATTCTGTTTATTCTATATGTTCAGTTGTACCTTTATGGAACTCTCCCCAGTTTGTTTAACAACAACATTGCTCTAGATTCCTTCCGCATGGGTCCTGCGTTATCCTTCTTCCTAGACTGTTTCACATCCTCACTTCTCAATAATTGGGCTGCCTTGGAATAGAAATGGTCCAATGACGTAGGAGGTTTTTCGGCTAACCAGTTGCTGAATTCAAAATCGGGATCGATCACCTTAGTTGATGCCATCAGAATTGAATTACCATTAGGATTACTAATCTCGGCACATGCAGCGTGAAACCTCTCCAGATAGTGTCTAAGTGTCTCTCCAGGAGCTTGAGTGATAATAGACAAGGTATTAACATTCTTCGGCCTTGTGACATGCATGCGGAACTACTCAACAAACTTTGTTGCCAACTGGTCAAAATATGAGATAGATCAAGGTAGTAAACGGGTAAACCATACAGTTGCTGTGCCCCTAGAGAGATCGAGAAATTTCGACACTTATCTGCATCATTGGCTTGTGTAGCGTTCATCAACCATTCGCACTTTAAGATATGCTGATTAGGATCAGAGCTCCCTTCATAAACAGGTGGAGTTGGCATCCTGAATCGCCGAGGTGTCTCAACGTAGAGTATATCATCAGTAAAAGGGGTATGACTCTAGGAGATTCCCCAGTCGTCATTGGTGAGACCCTAACTTTCATGGATCATCTGATAAATCATTGTTGGTATATCCGGCATATGGACATTCTAGGCCTGCTGGCCCAGGGTGTGGTCGGGTTCCATAATGTGAGGATGGGCTGGACATGGTCGATGGTCCATGTCTCGCCTCCTTGGCTCTAAGCCTTTTGGGACATAGGGTTCTAGAGTATATTCATGTTGCTGACGGTTCGGATCCACCCGATTTCGGGCATCAACTTCCAAATCAAGGACCGCGGTGGCAACGCGGTCATCAATAGTGTGATAAGGAACAGTACCTCCGCAAGAGGAGGTTCCAGTCTGATGGCTAGTTGACGGGCCAACCCTCGGTTGCCCAAGACTCAAGGTGAGCTGCTATCCGATAGCTTCTATATAGCTTCCATCCAGCCGTGGGCGCATGGATCTATGGTGCTAGTTAAAAGAGGCCGAACCCTCGGTGGACAAGTAGGAAGCCTGATCCCTTTTAGATCTCATTCGTCTTTGATGATTCAGTTGATTGGTCAATTCCGCGTTGGAATGGAGTTACTGAGTAAGCTGTTGGCGGCTTTGCGTCGGCTCTTGCATTAGGAATTGAAATTCTTCCCTAGTGACAGGGCCTTATGGATCTGATGGTCCGACAGCATTATGATCGGTCGGAGGTAGTTATATAGGGTTCTGTCTGTCCCGTCCTTCTTCATCAACAGCTGTTAAAGAAGTCCTAGTGTTAAATGATGGATAGCGAAGCTCTTTCCTAGACTTGATGCAAATCTGAATAGGATGGAAGAACTTTATACTTGAAATCTGGTTCTTCTTCTTAGATTTATGCAATCCGATATCGATAGTAAATCCAATGAGCAGGAGAAAAACTGGGTTTTCTCAATGAAAGCACCAAAGTGTTTGCATCAAAATTGGGCACAACACTCTTTGGATGTGTTTGAAGAGATAAACGAATAGTTTAACTGGAAAAACTGGAAGTTCTAACAAACACACCAATTAATAAGCAAGTAAATGCATAGAAACACGTAGATTTAGAGTAGTTCGACGCATGGCCTACGTCCACTATGGAAAGGTTGACTTTTATTAACCTTTGCTTGCTGATTAGAATGAGTTACAATAGTAGAATTCGAGTACAACAGTGATTTCGGCAGAGTCTGGACGTAGAAGAGCCAAAAATCCTTTTTCGGTAGGTCCTGGGCTGCTATTTATAGGCATAGGTAGCAAATATCTCACTCAGATCTCAGAAGACCTTTTCTCTCACATGGATGGGCCCACATGATCGATCCCTAGCCGTTTGGAGTCGATCCGTGATCGATACAAACGGAAGTCATATCGATTAGGAGTTATCTCAATCGAGTCAGGATCGATCAGAACATTTCTGAAGATGTACGCAAACTCCTATAAAAATTTAGTGATATTTGGACTTGTAGATTTTGAGTTATGATCGATGCAAGTTTGAATTTATTGAAGGCTGCTAAGTTCGCATCGCTCCCCTTCGCATTGATCTGTTCATATCGCTTTTGGGCGTATGCTTGCTAGTTGATGTGGTACTTTCTTTTAGGATCGATCCACTTTTCATGCCGAGCGACCAAGTCCCTCACTTGAATGCGCCCTGTTCGTATCAATCATTGTTTTCCCATTTGTATCGCTCTTGTACTTCGCATCGCTTTACATGTACATTGCTTCGTATCCATGGGCATTGCTTCATTCGTATCGATGATTTGAAGGCGCTACGTATCGATCACTGCCTACATTCTTTGCATCGCTTCCTTTAAAGGTATGCCTCGTATCGATAGGTCAACTGATCGATACAAGTTGAGTCGGGGTGATCGATACGAAACGTGGCTTGCTGATGGATACGAAATAAAGCAACACGATGGATACGAACAGAAGCATATGCGATGGATACGTAGTGGCATGCACTTGATGGATTCGAATAAGATAGATACGAAAGAGCTGATTCTCTGGATTGATACGAATTGAGGCTTGCGGACCGATGGATATGAAAGGGATTTATGCGAACTGATTAATATGAATAAGTTGATTTTCTTGGGTTGCATCGATCATATCTTGAGCATATGAACTCGAATTGACTTGAAATTTGGAATATTAGCTTCCGTGACTTTGCTTGTCCTATCACATCAATTGTAGCTTGATCCGGACTCAGGCAAAATTTACCGGTATCCATAGCGAACTTGTGTATAACCGTTTTGCAGGATGAACTGTCTTTGATTTCCAGTCAACTTCTTGGTGTCACGGTCTTTCCATGAACACCGCTTCGTATCCATCTACCCTCCTTCTTCCCTAAGCTACTTAAACGACATTACTTCTTTCTCAACCTTGCTCCGGCACAACTCCGGTATCAACATCACCGAACTCAGCCGTGAATACGAGTGAAATGGCGTTGAAACTCGAGTCTCATCATTTTTTACATGGATTTATTCATTAGTTACCAAAATCAAAATATATGTTCGAGAGATTGAACTATTATATTAGTTTGGGGGTAGAGGCAATTTCCAATTCTTGTTTCTTCTATGGATACGAATGCGAAAGAAAAGTAAAATCAAGTGAAATTTTTCTAAGTCCTTAAAGCTTTTATATTAATTCGTACCCAAGGAAAAAAACGCTTTATATCCCTATTGTTATACCGAGATAACCGGTTACCTCTAACGATACGAAAGCAGATTTTCATATCCAACTGATTCATGTCCATCCATGCATCGATACGAAAAGCACAGCGGCGTTGCACTACAACCGCATGATTACCATTGATACGAGGAAGCTTATTAGTATCCATCGATCTAGAGCGATTCAAAGTGTAGCCGTTCATATCCATCGACGACCGATCTTCAACTCCATCGATGTGAAATGATAATTTCATAGCCATCCATTCGAAGATCGCGAGAATTTGCGCCCATCGATGCAAAAATATTCAAAAAGGCTAATGAATTCGTATCGATCACCATCAATATAAAAGAAAATTTTCAACTCCTCGAATCAATCCAGGAGAGGATCGATACAAAGGAATACACCAAAAAAAACCACCAAGCTTTGTTATAACTCGAATTTCACATCGATACAGGAGAGAATCAATATGGAATTTGATAAGCGAAAACTAATGACGACTCGTGAGCATGCGAACGTTAGGAAGAGTCAGGTTAACATACGTACATGTATGATAGACTAACATACAAATTTTTAAAGAATTCACAGGAATTGAATGCTCACCTGATGACAATTACAAAAAACAACCATGTGCCATCATTAAACACTCAGTTACAACAGTGTGCAGTACAAAAATTTGCAGTCAATAATTCATTATTTCTATTACTGAAGGTCGGTCAAAGGTTATATCTTCCGACGAAAAGACAACAACCATTCAACGAGTCAGATAGAATTTTTTAGAATGAAGATTGCAGCTTTTCAAAGCACGTCATGTCCTCACAAGACGTACTTTAGGGGGAAAATGTTATCCTGACTTTTGGCAAGACCATGACACTAAGAAGTTGACTGGAAATCAAAGATAGCTCATCCTAAAAAACGGTTATAAACAGGTTTGCTATGGATACCGGTAAATTTTTCCCAAGTCCGGATCAATTTACAATTGATAGACACGACAAGAAAAGTCACGCAAGCCAACGCTCCTAATTTCAAGTCAATCCGAGTACATATGCTCAAGATATGATCGATGCAAGCCGAGAAAATCAACTCATTTGTATCCATCTATCGGCATAAATCCCTTTCTTATCCATTGGTCTGCAAGCCTCAATTCGTATCCATCCAGGGGATCAGCCTCCTTCGTATCGATCTTGTTCGAATCCATCAAGCACATGCTGCTACGTATCCATCGCGTGCACTTCTGTTCGTATCCATCATGTTGCTTTATTTTGTATCCATCAGCAAGTCATGTTTCGTATCGATCACCCCGACTTAATTTGTATCGATCAGTTGACCTATCATTACGAGGCATACCTTCAAAGGAGGCGTTACGAAGAATGCAGACAGTGATCGATATGAAGCGCCTTTAAATCATCGATAAGAATGAAGCACCACCCATGGATACGAAGCAATGTATATGTAAAGAATTGCAAAGTGACGTACAGGAGCGATACGATTGTGCAATGGATGGATATGAACAGGGCGCATTCAAGTGAGGGACTCGGTCACTCGGCATAAAAAGTGGATCGATCCTAAAATCAAGCACCACGTCAAGTAGTAAGCATGTGCCAGAAGCGATACGAACAGATCGATGCAAAGTGGAGTGATGCGAACTAGCGGCCTTCAATAAATCCAAACTTGCATCGATCATAATTCAAAATCTTCAAGTCCAAATGCTACCAAATTTTCACACGAGCTTGCGTACATCTTAAGAAATGTTCATGCTCGATCCTGGCTCTATTGGACTAAATCCTGATCGATACGAATTGCGTTCGTATCGATCACAGATCGACCCCAAACGGCCAGGGATCGATCGTGTAGGCCCATCCATGTGAGAGAAAAGTTCTTCTGAGATCTGAGTGTGATATTTGCTTCCTACGCCTTGTAGCCCAGGACTTACTGAAAAAGAACTTTTGGCTCTTCTACATCCATACTCTACCAAAATCACTGTTGTACTCGAATTCTACTGTTGTAACTCATTGTAATCAGAAAACAAAAGTTAATAAAAGTCAACCATTTTATAGTAGACGTAGGCCATACGCCGAACCATTCTATATCTGCGTGTTTCTGTGCTTTTACTTGTTTATTAATTGGTGTGTTTGTTAGATCTTATGCATTTCCATTTAAATTCTTTATTTTATCTCTTTAAACACATCCAAAGAGTGTTGTGCCAAATTTTGGTACAAACACCAGAGATACTGAATGACATAATTTATAAAGATGGAGGACTGGCCAACATTGGATATAAATCAAAAGGATATGTGATTGGCAATATCGGTAACTCTAAAACACCTACTATTTCTAATGTTTTGTTAGTTAGGAATATAAAACACAACTTACTTAGCATAGGTCAACTATGTGATAAGGGCTACAAAATTAAATTTGGAAAGGATAAGTGTCACATCAAAGATAATAAATCAAATATTATCTTTAAAGATATTAGGAAGAAAAATATTTATATTCTCGGTATGAAAATCTCAAATGATAACCTATGTCTTTTGGCTAATACAAGTGACGCTTGGATTTGACATAAAAGATTTTGGCATTTGAATTTCAAAGTCTTATCTAGACTTTCAAAAATTGATCTAGTAAGAGGCCTTCCTAAAATGGATTTTAAAGTAGATAGTATATGTGATGCTTGTCAATTAGGAAAACTTAGGAAGAGTTCATTCAAATTGAAAGATATGATTTCAACTTCAAAACCTCTTGAATTACTTCATTTAGATTTGTTTGGTTCATCACAAATTCAGTCAATAAATCATAGTAAATATGTTTTTGTAGTTGTAGATGGTTATTCTAGATTTACATGGACAATTTTTCTGAAACATAAAAGTGATGTTTTTGATTTATCTATAACTTTTGTAAAAAATAATTCAAAATCAACTTTCTTTAAAAATCAAAACTATTCGTAGTGATCGCGGAAGAGAAATTGAAAATGAAAATTTTAAGAATTTTCGTAATCAAAAAGGAATTACTCATAATTTTTCTTTTCCAACAACTCCACAACAAAATGTAGTGGTAGAGCATTAAAATAGGATGGTTCAAGAGTGTGCAAGAACTATGCTTTCAGATAGTAAATTACCAAGAAATTTTTAGGCTAAAGTAGTCGCTACAGCTTGTTATGTTTTGAATAGGATTTTACTTAGACCTCTGACCAATAAAACAGTATCTGAACTTCTTTTCAATAAGAAACCAAAGGTATCTTATTTTAAAGTTTTTGGAAGTAAATGCTTAATTCTAAATACAATTAAAGATCATGCTGTAGAAAATATAACAGGAAATATTGAATCTGTTATTAGAACTAGAAATCAACTAAACAAGATAAGTAACGTAGCTTTTATATCAAATATTGAACCCAAAAATCCAAAGGAAGCATCATCTGATGAGTCATGAAATCTTGTTATACAAGAAGAACTGAATTAATTCACCAAAAATGATGTATGGGAACTTGTTCTTAGACCTAAGGACAAAACTATAATAGGAACTAAATGGGTTTATAAAAATAAAATGAATGAACAAGGTGAGGTCGTTAGAAAATAAAGCTCGATTAGTCGCGCAAGGTTATTGTCAGGAAGAAAGAATAGACTATGATGAAGCCTTTGCACCCATGGAAAGATTAGAAGCCATTAGAATTCTACTTGCGTCCGCAAATCACAACAATTTCAAATTATTTCAAATAGATGTCAAAAGTTCCTTTTTAAATGGTTTTGTGAAAGAGGATGTTTATGTTGAACAACCACCACTTTTTGAAGAAGAAAACTTTCCAAATCATGTTTACAAATTAAAGAAAGCTTTGTATGGTCTAAAACAAACTCCTAGAGCCTGGTATGAAAGACTAAGATCTTACCTATTACAATCCAATTTTGAAATTTGTAAAGTAGATAATACTCTTTTTATTAAAAGAAATAAAAATGATATCCAATTGTTACAGATTTATATAGATGATATAATTTTTGGATCGACAAACAATGAAATGAACAAAGATTTTTCTAAAATAATGACAAAAGAGTTTGAGATTGAGTCATATGGGTGAGCTTACTTTCTTTTTAGGATTGCAAATAAAATAATTACATAGTGATATTTTCATTAGTCAAGAAAAGTATGCTAGGGATCCAATTAGTTAGTTTGATATGACCACTGTGAGTGGAAAACCCACTCCTATGGCAACCAATGAAGCCTTGAATAAAGAAGACATGTCAAAAGATGTTGATCAAAAACTATATAGGAGAATGATTGGATCGATACTCTATATAAATGCGAGTAAGCCTGATATCATGCATAGTGTCTGTCTCTGTGCAAGATACCAATCTCAACCCAAAGAATTAAAGAAGTTAAACATATCCTAAGATATGTTAAATACACTTTAGACTATGGCCTCTTTTATCCTAAAAATGATTCATTTGATTTAATCTCATATTGTGATGTTGACTATGCTGGTTGTAAATCAGACCGAAAAAGTACGAGTGGAACTTGTCACATTTTAGGACATTTTCTGGTTTCTTGGTTTAGTAAAAAGACAAAATACTATCTTACTATCAACAACTGAAGCAGAATATATCTCTTCTGCTTTGGCTTATTCTCAAGTTATCTATATGCAACAGACACTAAAAGATTTTTCATTAAATATACAAAATCACCAATTTATTAAGAAAATACAAGTGCAATAAATTTACCCAAAAAAAACTAATCATCATGCCAAAACCAAACTATTGATATGAGACATCATTTTCTTAGAGATAATATAAGTAAAGAGATTATTTCTCTTGAATTTATCAACACTAAGAATCAACTAACTAATATTCAGACCAAACCTTTGAATCAATCAACCTTTATTAAATTAAGAAGAGAACTAGGTATTTGTTCTATAACTGAGCTATAGAATATAGATATAGTAACCTATATATTTAAATAAATATAGAGAAATAGAATTGTCAAAATTTTCAAATGGATGCCGACATGCCGCTACCCCCATGTCGACATACAACGGTAAAATTTGAAATTTTGATTTTCCCTCTGAAATCAGTTTGGTGGTTATATAATCACAACATTTCGAATTTTTTTGTCTTCTTACATCATTTTCTTTGTAATAAACTTCTGAAAATATAAAATAATGGCCTCCTCTTCTTAATCAAACTAAAATGCAACCTTTTCCTTTCCTTCTCCTACTTCTTTCCATTTCAACGAACTACATTGGCTCGAATAATGAAGATCGAGGAAATTATGAAGGATTCTCTGAAAATGCTGACTAGATTACAAGTCATGCAAATAAGGATGACAAAGGAACAAGTAAACAAGGCAAGTTTCTTTGAAATTTGCAAAAATTTCTAATGGATAATCATGCAAACCCTATTATGATTGAAGATGGTTCTTGTAACATACGTATTCATAATCCATTAGACGATGACGAAGAAGAAAAAGAAGAGGAAGAAGCGCAAATGGACGAGGACGATAAAGTTATTTGCCTTGGCGACGTTTGTTTTGACAGAAATGGTAATTTGGTCGAACAACATGGAAACTTTTGTCTCCATTACCCTAATTGTTCGATTCACAAGTCACCAATTGTTAAGGACTCCCGTTAGATTATTATTATATTAATGTTTTTATATTTTATATACTTATATATATTTGTGTCTATGTTTCATATTTATGTGTAATGCAACATCATATATAATAAAATTAGATTTATGTTTCGCTTATTATACTCATTATTAGATTTTAGTTCGATAGTTTAAGGGGGAGTTATGTAGTCTAGCATTGGTTTTTGTTGATGACAAAGGGGGAGAATTATAAAATAGGTTAGATAGGTTTATATTAAGGGGAGTTAGTAGAATAAGGGGAAGTTGTTAGAATAAGGGGGAGCCAGAGTAGAATCGAAGTTTGTTGGAGTAGATTTTGTAAACAAAGGTTATCGTCGTCAAAAAAAAGGATTGTTAGTTCCAAAGATGAAGGTTTTGATGACAACAACCTTATGACTTGTTATAAAATATAAATACTAATATTCTTGTCTAGATATATATGCACATGAAGGATATATATATATATGGGTACTGAGAATGAAGGTTGTATTGTATAAAGATTCAAGACTGAGTATCGAGATTTAAGACCGACTAATTCAAGATTGAAGAAATCAAGACTGAAGACTCATGAGTATCAAGAGTTCAAGATATCAAGATGCGATGACCTGGAATTTTGGATATTTGAAATTGGAATATTTAATTGATTTTAACTATTTAAAAGTCAATTTTTAACTTGAATTTCAAATATCTCTATGTATTCGGTAATTAAATTATTGAATTAATTAGAAATTGGGTAAATTGTTAAATATAAAACTCTAAGCCTGTTAAAAATAATTTGAAGGCTTGTAAAATTTATATTGATAATACTGAAGATAGGTAATGTGTTAAAATTGAATTAAAAGGTTATTGGTTCAATTTTTTAAATATATCGCTTGAATTGATATTTAAAAATGACCTTCCAGGGTACAGTCTCGAAATTTGACGAAACCAGTTCCATTGGACCCGTAATATTGTATTATTAACAGATTTCAAATTTCATGGTGTTTGGAGTTGTCATTTGATCGTAAGAGATGTAAACGCGCTGAATCTATATCGAAAATTCAGTATAATAATTGGGTCCAAAAAGCTATCTTCTCCATACAATCGAATTAGGACTCAAAACCTTTTCCATCGCATTCGGAATAGGGTATAACATTATAAACATGTAGTGGCATGCCTAGATAGAAGTTCGAGATCCTGTGAAATCGAGACGGTTTAAATTTTAATTGATACACACACACACACACACACACACACACACACACACATATTAATTTATTTGAAAAGAAAATAGCACATCAGAACTTTTCCCATTCTCTTCAACTTACTATAGTAGGTCACTGTAGCAAAGCAATTTCTACATGCTACCCATTGTCCTTAATATGCGCTGCCTCCTCGTTCGAAATCAAATCCATCTTCTTTTTATAAATCACGTATCTTCCTTCCTTTTTCCTGAGTTCAAAATCATCAGACCAGAAAAAAATGTTGGAAAAAAGTCATCATTTCTTTTAAAAACCCTATTTTAATTTTCCCCACTTCAACATCAAAACCCTATTCCTTTCCTCTATAATTCCACCCATGGCCGAACTTTAAAAAAATAGTATAAAAATCTTCTGCTCAAAAAGAATGTCATAGGCCTTTCTCTCGTTTTCCCGTCGAAGTCACGAAATCGAGTTCGACTTATTAGCGGTCGACAAAGCAAAGGCGGGGTTCGCGAGCGCGCATGTGGAAAGGGAGGGGTTTGCAAAAAGCTTGGTGACAGATCTGGTAGGAGGTCGCGATAGTGAGTTGCTTAATTGGGAATATCAGGGCGACGGCGTGGTTGCGCATGCGTATGGGTTCGATGGCCGAGGCGAGGTAGAGGCTCAGGACGGTGATGGTGATTTGGAGGAGGGTTGTAAGTATATTATTTTTTCCTTTTTAATTTAAAGTAATAGTAGGCTAAATTTTTTGATTTCGGAGAAAAACAATTATAATATTTGTACAATCTGATTTAAAAAAACAACTTGTTTTAATTTAAATCAATAGACCCATAGTAAAGTAAATTTCCTTTTCGGTTATTTATAGATAAAAATATATATAACAGTAGGTAAACTCTGAGTTTTATTTTACAAATATATATATGTGTGTGTGCAGATTGTTTTTTATGTATGTATACTGTAAAGATAAATATATATAATATAAATATAAATTTATCTATATAAACAAACACATATTTTATTATATATAGGGACGCAGCAAAAATATATGTATATGTGTAATATTTTGAAGAAAATAGGAATTTTTAAAGAATGTTGAAAGCATACGTAAATTAGAATTTTTGAGATCTATAAATTATTTTTATAAGTATATATATTTAGGTAGTTTCAAAAGGAAATAAATATACTTATACACAATTTTAAATTACTAGTTTATTCTAAACAATGGGTTTGGTGATTAATTAATTAATTAACTTATTTGATTTGTTTTAGTTACTAAAAGGTTTTTTAAAGGAAAATTTTTAGTTTAAATTAAATTAAATTATTAGTAAATTAAATTTGTTAAATGGTAATAAATTGTGTGGTTAATTCAAATGTTAATAGATCATGAATTATTTATACAAGGTCAAAATCATGGAGAAATCAAGATGGAATGGAAATGGGTTGCAAATAAAATAAGGGTGAGTTAATCTCACTCATTTGGATTACCATTTAAATTTAAATAGTTAAATTTAAACTATTGGATTGATTGCTTGAATTGATGTTTTATTATCAGTATGAATGTGTTATATTATATATAGTAGTATATATATATTTAGTGATTGGTTTCCCGCATTATATAGAGGATGAGACCCTATGCACCCCGCCTAATAGCGGATGACCCTTTATACCGCGATATTCCGCCTTGAAGCGTAATTGGTGTTCCATATGGTGCTAACATCTGTGGATGCAGGGAAACAGGTTGGAGTGATCCAATTGGATTCCTCAAAATATTGAATTTGCTTTCATAATCTGTGATATGATTCATTAATTATCTGTGTTAGATTGTTGATTTTATTGGAAATTGGAAATATTGGATGCTATGGTTTGATTGAATATATTTGGGTATATTGAGTTACAAATATATATAGATTGGATTTTTGAAGGGCAATAAAGAAAGAATTTTTAAGTAAATAATTATAGAGAATTTGGATAAATTAAAAGAATAAATTGGAAGAGGATAAAAGCTTTTTTTAATTCTAATAAATAAATTCCGAGTATGGGGAAGGAAATTTTTGAATAAATGGAATAAATTAATTTTTAAACTTAAGTGGTATTATTTGAAGAAATAAGGGATTTATTTTAAATTCAAGGTTTAAAATAGTTTAGGAAAGATAAAGAAGAATTTTGTGAAAAGGTATGAAATTGGTATTTTTAGCTTAAATAAGATTTTAAATCGTAATAAAAGGATGAATCTGAAATTAATGGGTTTTGAAATAAATTTGGATAAATAAAGGAATTTATTTTAAAATGGCGTAAATTTTGGAAATTGATTTGGAAATTGATTTAGTGTTTGAAACTATGTTTTAAAAGGAGGATGAGACTATGGAATTTATAAACTGGGTTTATAAAGTGAAATAAGATATCGGTGGATATTTAGAAGTACAAATTCATGGTGGAATTTATAAAGGAATGGGTAATTTGTTCTAGAAATAAATAGTGGATTTCATTTTTAAAGGTTTGGGAAAGAAATTTAAGGTTCGAGACGTAAATTAAATTGGATAAATCGAGAAGGATTTATTAACTTATTAAATGGACTTTTTTGGGAATGGAAAGCGTATTTTCCTGAAAAGAAAAGTATGTTTTCAAAATAGATTTTTAAGTATAAGTTAGAGGTTTTGAAAGTGGTTTTAAAAGAATGTTTTAGAAAGAAATTATTATTTAGTGTTTTAAAAAATTTAAAAGTAAATATTTATTAAGCTAATTATATAAGTAAATTATTTTAAAGGTTTAACTAGTATTATGATTTAAAAGTTAATTATTTAATATTTATACCATATAGAATAACTTTTATTTTAAAATTAGTTTTGGCTTAAGTTTTACATAAGAAATTATTACGAAATTTAATACCTAGTATTTTTAAATGAAGTGTTTTAAGTAGTTTTTATTTTAGATATTTTAAAGTATATATTTTTCGATAAAATGATTCAAATTATTTGAAAATATAAAGTATTAAGGCTTGGTGATTTTTTGTGGGAATAAAACAATTGAGTGAAAATTTATTCCGCAAGAGAAAAGTGATTTGAAAGTATTTTCAAAGGGTTGAAGTGTTGGAAAAAAATATATCTCGCAAGATATTTGGAATAAATAATTTGAAAAATTATTAAGGCTTGATGGTTGTTTGTGAATGTTATTTGATAGTTAAATAACTAACTATCAATATTGGCCAATGCGCTGATTGTTTCGAAGAGACCGGGATCGGGATTAATTTTTTGAAAACCACTTCGATCCGGTTTGAATGCTTTCGTGAGGAAGATAAGAGCTTGGAGTCGAAGATGGAGCAGTGAAGTGCAAGGGCTAATCGCTACTAATCGTGAGGGCGATTCCAAAATGGATGTAGTAGGATTAGTGCCTTCGGTTCCGTTCGGACTCGGAACGGACTTGTATGGATGAATACTTTCAGAACATCGTCAGGAGGACGATGAGCATTCTAAGTGAGATGTGTTCTAAAAAGGTAACACATAGCCTTGAGCCTCATCAACCGGGAATGGCTAAAGCTAGGGAGGTGCAGCAAGGCTAAGTGGCTAGCAACCAATTAGGATAAGGTCATCCTTGTCTAGACGTCCCTTTTTATTCGGCTGTGTGGGTGGTTGTTGATCCTAACAGCGGGGTGATCTTATTCGGACTATCCAATAAGGGGTAGCTCTGATCTTGTGTAGCTGGGGATCCTCAGTACGGTGATCTAGACCACGTACTGCGATGAGCGGTACCCCATTAGCCCTGCCATTATATGGAATCCAATCTGCAATAAGCGCATGTGCGGTTTTGATTGTGTCCAACTATTGCTGAAACGTGAGATGCAAGCACTTCAGCTAGATTCTATTTTACTTTCTGTAGACACTATTATAATATCAGACGGATTTGATAAAAATGTTTTGGTTATCGTAAGGTAAAAACTAGACATGTTTATTTGTGGCGTGGTCTTACGAGATATCTTTGATTTTAAAGGGTTTTGAAAACTTTAATAATTCATTTGAGTGTGTTTTCTCACGCTGGTTTTTCAAACTGACTCGAGTATTATTTTATTATAATGCTTGGGTTAGACCTAGTATTATAGATACAGGAAAGGATGCTGTGGAGCTTAGGAGATGAGCTGGATGGCGAGACGTATCACACGTAATTGATGTATTATCTGCGGTGTATGTTTTGATGCATAATCAGTTTCTATGGGGACAAGTTAGTATAACTGTCTAGTATTTTGCTATTGATGATGTTGTACTCTGATGATGTAACGTATAAAATAGATATACTTCTTCTGTGTAAAGATCAGTCATTTATCTATTATATATTATTCCGCTGCGATTGTGAGATTCTGATGTTGTTTTCTATTTCTTCTTCTACCTCTTTCTTCTTTACCCTAATGGTTCATATTTCCATCCACTTTGAGTTGTTCTGATGGATAATGTTGTCGACTCAAAAGAGGAATGGATGTGCGGGCCGTTACACTTGGTATCATAGCAGAAGGTTAAGCAAGAACCTTGACTCTGGTGGGGATTAGTCATTAAAGATAGAGTCAATGGTACTCTAAGAATGAGTTTGAGTATATTAATAGATATGAGAGCTTATTTGCTAATGAATATTAAAATTGTTTTATATTGTGTCGACTTATCGATTGAGTGTTTATGAATACTGGTCGGTACGGGAAGTATAACCGTATCGATAGGGGTTTCTAAACTCTTAAACACGATAAACCGACATAATATTGTTTTAAAATAGGGTAAATGAAATAACTTTACCCAAAAATATTTTTGTATATAAAAGAAATAATTTTTCGTAAATTATTATATTTATATATAGTTGCTTGGTTGTTGGAAAATGATAATATTAAATTATTATTGTTGTTGTATGAAAATTAAAATAAGAAAATAATGGTATAACCAAAGTTAAGAATTAACTCATATAACAGAATGGAATTTGTAAATGTGAATTATAAATGTGGTTTACAATTGGAAATGAAATTCCGGAGTAATATTTGAATATGAATTGAAAGGATTTGGAATTTGAAAAAATTTGATTTCCTTTGAGTTTGAAAATAATTTTCAAAGACTTCGGGAAATAATAGTAATATTATTTCGAAATATTTTTGAATTGGATTTGAAATCTAGTGGGATTTAGATTTAAAAATATTTGAAAATGTTTTTAAAGAAGTAAAAGCACTGAACTCACTTTGGTCGCTGGAAAATAATTCCGATGATGATTGCGACATTATCGGTGTTCATTTTCAAGTTTCCAAGAGAGGAATTGCTGCCAAATTGTTTTAAATTGGAATTATTTGCACAACTGGGTTTGGCTTTAAAGTTCAAAGGATAATTTGAGATGTAAATGAATTATGTATATATAATTGATTTCAAAAATGATTTTGAAATGTTGAGTAATGTTAAAAGACTCAGGGATCTTATTTAAAAGGTTAATAGAATATAAATAGGTTTGATAACTTATAAGATTTTAAATTTGTTAGAATAGAAAGAAAAAAATTAACTAAAAAAGAGTTAAATTAAAATAAATGTGAACGAGATAAGTTAGGTAGTGAGCCAATTAAATGAAGTAAATTTAAAGAGAGTAGTGAATGGAATTTAAATAAATTGGAAAAACTTATAGAAGTTTAAATTTTTTTAATGGAATGGAATTTAACTAAACCAAGTTAAATAAAAAGTGAATTTGAGAAAAGAGTCTAAGTTGATTTAATAAAATGGTCGTTGTAATAAAATTTCATTAAGTTGAAAATAAATGTGTGAATGAACAAATTAATTTAATTTGTAACTAAATGGAAGTGAAATTGAACATTGGAATTTAATTTGAACTGTGTTATTGAGGAATCAGTTCATGTGGGGCTAAATAAAATTTATTATGTGGGTATGAATGGTAAATGAACAAACAAGTTTAAATTATAAGTGAACGGATATCAGAATAAATGTGAATAAAGGAGAATTGATATAGCTAATAATCGATTGGGGCAAATACATAGGATGTATGTCTGTTATTTATTCGCATAGCAATTTGATTCAGATTCGAGCATAAAATTTCAAGATAGTATATCGATCCAAGTCGGGATTTTTCACTCGATTTTCAACGGCGAACCCTAGATATGGATTTTTGATTGATTCTGAAAATTCTCTATCATAGTGTATGGTTGTGCAAGAGAATGACGATTTTCGATCAAGGAACCAGATCAAAGTCCGCACTAGGAAGTCGGGTGGACGATACTACTTCAGAAGTGAAATTGTGTGATCGAGTGAGCGATCGGATTTGATATTGCGTACGGATGATATGTGTTCATCGTATGGCTTAAATAAAGAAAATGTTGAAAATTTTGGAAAAAGATGAGTAAAATAAATTTGAACTGTACTGTGAATACTATTGGTAGATAAGGTACAAGTATTTTAAGGCAAAGGATAAATGTTTGTTTTTAGGTTTCAGAAGATAAATTTAATTGCCCGACAAAGAGGTATGTATTTAAATTGGCATATGAAATTTGATGGTTTTCAGATTTAGCCACTTGGCTTTCGTTTTCTTTTGAAATTTAAGAGCTCGTAGAGGAATTTTGTAGTTGTACTGATCTAGCCGCACAAAGGAAACACTGGCGAAATTTTTCGAAATTTAGGAAGTTAGAAAAATTTGATAATTTAAAATTTGGTTTTAAATTTGAATGGTTGAGTAAGTAATGGTGTTTGGAAACAATAAAAGAATTAGAGAAATTAAGTAAGGGTGATAGGGTGTCTTTAATAAAAGATTGTTTGGAAGGGTTGTCAAAAACTGTTGGTTTGAAAAATAGTAACGAGAATTGTATCATTCCTCTTAACTAGTAATTTCGGGGACAAAATTCTTTTAAGGGGGAAGGAATGTGATGACCCAGAATTTTGCATATTTGAAATTGGAATATTTAATTGATTTTAAATATTTAAAAGTTAATTTTTAACTTGAATTTCAAATATCTCTATGTATTTAGTAATTAAATTATTGAATTAAACAATTAGAAATTGGGTAAATTGTTAAATATGAAATTCTAAGCCTGTTAAAAATAATTTGAAGGCTTGTAAAATTTATATTTATAATACTGAAGATAGTTAATGGGTTAAAATTGAATTAAAAGGTGATTGGTTCAATTTTTAAAATATATCGTTTAAAATGATATTTAAAAATAGCCTTCCAGAGCTCAGTCTCGGAACTCGATGAAACTAGTTCCATTGGATCCGTAATATTGCATTATTATCAGATTTCAAATTTCATAGTGTTTGGCATTGTCGTGTGATCGTCGCTGAATCTATATCTAAAATTCAATATAATAATTGAGTCCAAAAAGCTATCTTCTCCATACGATCGAATTAGGACTCGAAACCTTTTCCATCGCGTTCAAAATAGGGGTATATATTATAAACACGTAGTGGCACGTCTCGATAGGAGTTTGAGATTTTTAGCTTTGAAATCGAGACGGTTTAAATTTATATATATATATATATATATATATATATATATATATATGTATATGTATGTATGTATGTATATTATTTGAAAAGAAAATAGCACATCGGAACTTTTTCTATTCTCTTCAAATCACTGTAGTAGGTCACTATAGCCATGCTACCCATTATCCTTAATTTGCGCTGCCTCCTCGATCGAAATCAAATCTATCTTCTTTTTATAAATCACGTATCTTCCTTCCTTTTTCCTGAGTTCAAAATCATCAGAGAAGAAAAAAGTGTTGGAACGAAGTCTTTGTTTCTTTTCAAGACCACATTTATTTTTCCCTACTTCAACATCAAGACTCTATTCCTTTCCGCTCTAAATCCACTCATGGCCGAACTTTAAAAAAATAGTATAAACATCTTTTGCTCAAAAACAAGTCGCGAGCCTTTCTCTCTTTTTCCACGTTGACGTCGCGAAATCGAGTTCGATTTATTAGCGGTCGGCAAAGCAAAGGCCGGGTTCGCGAGCGCACGAGCGGAAAGGGAGGGGTCTGCAAAATGCTTGGTGGCAGATCTGGTAGGAGACCATGACCGTGAGGCGCATGTTTGGGAATATCAGGGCGGCGGCGTGGTTGTGTGTGCATATAGGTTCAACGGCCGAGGCGAGGTGGAGCCTCGCGACGGTGATGGTGATTTGGTGGAAGGCTGTAAGTATATTATCTTTGCCTTTTTAATTTAAAGTATTATTACGCTAAATTTTTTGATTTCAGAGAAAAAAAGTATAATTTTTATACAATCCGATTTAAAAAATAATTTGTTTTAATTTAAATTAATAGACTCATAGTAAAGTAAATTTCCATTTTTGTTATTTATAGAGAAAAATATATATATAACAGTAAGGTAAACTCTGAGTTTTATTTATGTGTGCAGATTGTTTATATGTATGTATACAGTAAAGAGAAATATATATATAATATAAATATAAATTTATCTATATAAAGAAACACATATTTTATCATATGTAGGGATGCTGTAAAAATATATGTATATTTGTAAGATTTTTAAGAAAATAAGAATTTTTAAAGAATGTTGAAAGTATATGTAAACTAGAATTTTTGAGATCTATAAATTATTTTTATAAGTATATATATATAGGTAGTTTCAAAAGGAAATAAATATACTTATAGACATTTTTAAATTACTAGTTTATTTTAAATAATGGGTTTGGTGATTAATTAGTTAAATTAACTTATTTGATTTATTTTAGTTACTAAAAGATTTTTTAAAGGGAAATTTTTAGTTTAAATTAAATTATTAGTAAATTAAATTTTTTAAATGGTAATAAATTGTGTAGTTAATTCAAATGTTAGTGAATCGTGAATTATTTATACAAGGTCAAAATCATGGAGAAATCAAGCCGGAATGGAAATGGGTTGCAAATAAAATAAAGGTGAGTTAATCTCATTCATTTGTATTAACATTTAAATTTAAATAGTTAAATTTAAATTATTGGATTGATTGCTTGAATTGATGTTTTATTGTCAGTATGGATGTGTTATATTATATATAGTAGAGTGTGTGTGTGTGTGTGTGTGTTTATATATTGGAGTGATTGATTTTCCGCATTATATAGCGGATGAGACCATATGCGCCCCGCATAATAGCGGATGACCCTTTATACCGCGATATTGCGCCTTGAAGCGGAATCGGTATTTTATAGTGTGCTAACATCTATGGATGCAGGGAAACAGGTTGGAGGGATCCAATTGGATTCCTCAAAATATTGAATTTGCTTTCATAATCTATGATATGATTCATTAATTATCTGTGCTAGATTATTGATTTTATTGAAAATTGGAAATATTGGATGATATGGTTTGATTGAATATATTTGGGTATATTGAGTTATCAAGTATATATAGATTGGATTTTTGAAGGGAAATAAAGAGAGAATTTTCAAGTAAATAATTATAGAGAATTTGGATAAATTAAAAGAATAAATTAGAAAAGAATAAAAGCTGATTTTTTCTAGTTCTAATAAATAAATTCCGAGTATGGGGAAGGAGATTTTTGAATAAATGGAATAAATGAATTATTAAACTTAAGTGATATTATTTAAAGAAATAAATGATTTATTTTTAAATTCAATGTAACAACCCGGTATTTCGTACTGATTAATTATCGTCTTTGGACGACTACTTTTCCTAGCCAATTGCCAATTGAAGTTTTTTTAAATTTAAATTTAAATTCTTTTATAAATTGTTAAAAAGATTGATGGGCTTTGAAATTAAATAGTGGCCCATACTTTTAATTGTGCGCCGATAGTTATCAAAACATAATAACCGGCCCCTTTTCCTTTTATTCATTCTCATTCGTGACTTAAAACAAACCGAAAGTAAATTAATGGCGGCCTCTCTCTCTCTCTCGTTTGTCCAAAATTAGGGCATCGTTGGGATCAAGGATAATGGCTGCTAACTTCGTTCGATTCCTCGATTGCTTCGGCCTCATTTCGAATGCTTCAATTCGTCGATAAGGGGAGTAATTATATTTACTCACATCTAATTCATTCCTTATAAAGTGTTTCTGCAATTCGACGTTGATTCGATATTGTTTTATCTTGGCCATTTGTATTCGCTCGATGTTGGTAATTGATGTTGTTATGTGAATTTCTTTTGTGCTTATGTCGTTCGACTACGATGTTGTTGATGATTTACAACTTGTTTATAATTTCACTACTTGATGGTCACGGCTTTGAATTCTTTTGGCTTTGAGATGAAAAATTGATTTGTTCTTCCACGACTTCGACTTGATTTATGTATTATAGTAACCTGGACTTGAGCATCTAATACCATTGGGTATTTTCATTTGATTTTGTTTCTGCCTCTGGTTCCAGTTGGTTTATTTGAATGGGAGATCATTTGATAGTTGCCTTGAGCACAGTTCATGCCTTTACTTCAGTAGCATGCCATTACTTTGGTCATTTGACTTCGTTTGGACTGTGATGACTTTGTAGTTGTTTGCATTTACATGTTTGTGTCGATCGTTGCTTCATGTTACTGCAGCTTCATTGTAGCTGTTGGGACCATTTGTAGCAATATGGATTTTTGTAGCCTGCTGCTTCGGTTTTTCTCTGTAGCATACTGTGGCATTGTTTTATATATATATATATATATATATATATATATATATATATATATATATATATATGCATTAGTGTATGTATATATGTGACTGTTTGTCACCCTGTTTCATGGTTCTCTGATCATTGAAGCGTTGCATTGTTTTGGTTGTATAAGTTGGCTTTGGCATCGCTCTTTTTCACTGTCATGTTTGCATTTGAGCTTCTTTTGATTTTGCACAGCTTCATCATGCCACTTGATCTGTTTCATTTGAGTTGTATTTAGCTCGGTGGTTGTCACTGCATTCATATTGGTTTAGATGTGCACTTGCTTGGGTTTTACTGAGCTTTGGCATTTGTTTGTTCATTTGGTTTTGTACTGATATGCTTCACTGGTACATATGCATTGCTCACTTCTCTGATCTTGTTTGTTGGTGCACTTGGTTGCCTTTGTGATCTTGTGGTGGCTGTAGTTTTGTTGCAGTCTCACCCTTGTTTCCTAGTGGTGATTGCAGTGTCATACTACCAGGATTGAGTTCATTACACGCAGTCTTCATTTGTTAATGCACTGTATTAATACACATGCCAATTTATTTCTGCTTTGATCTGGGTCACTGGATAGCATGGGTGCAGACATTGTTGTTTCACTAGTTGTTGTCCTGTTGCGTTATAACCTTGCCTTAACTTGAATTGGTCTGATTGCTTCCATATCATGGCTGGTTTGAGTTTTGATGTCACTACATGTATGCATACCTGCGTATATACATGTTTACTACATTTGAGTTGCTGTTTCGATTTGCAGTTTGATTGTGTGATGTTGCATCACTTGATGTTGCCTCTGGTTGCTGTCTTGATTCATTCCTGTGTATCAGTGATGCTTAGTCTTTTGAACACTTGAGTTTCACTGTGCACAGTGCATATCACTTTTACCACTTAAGTCATTCAGTTTGAATTTATATCTCATGAATGCTTACTGCCTTGACCTGTTGCACTATAACTACTGAGGCAGTGGCATTGATATTTGAATCTTCATTGATTTTGGTCCGTTGATATTTTGTGTACATCATCATTATAGTGGCAGGGCAGTGCACGCAAGCGTGAACTGCAGCTACACGGAGTTGAGTTTTTGGGTACGTCATCACGGTAGTGGCAAGGTAGTGCAGGCAAGCGTGAACTGCAGCCACACGGTATTGATTTTATGATATTCTATTTTGTTTTGATTTATTTATCTTTTGCATATTCCATATGCTGTAGTGGCGAGGCAGTGCACGCGTGCGTGTAATGCAGCCCTACTCAAATTAATATTTTAATTAACATTTCAATGGTTTGAACTGTTTTGTTTATTCAATTCAATATTTTGAATTGCATTCTGATTTGGTTGAATTTGCTGATTTGTTGTTTAACACTGCTGTGTGTTATATTTATCGCTATCCGATTTCTTTATTTAAGGATCGGATAGACGTAATTTATTTTGACTATCGTCTAATTGTTATTTACTTATTATTGCTTCTGAGCACTAATAACTGAGTTTGAATTAGACTGACCCGTGTATTATTTTCTTTTGAATTTAATACTCGGGTCAGACCCGAGTTATTTCAGGTTGTAGATATCTTGCTTTGGGTAGCTGTTTGAGCTACGAAGACTTTTCATATCTTTTGGAGTTGTCGTGTCATAGTATAGATTGATGTGTATTCATGTATATTAGTCGATAATGTACTTGTATATATAACTTCCAGAGTCGACCGTTGTTGTTGTATAATATGTTCTATGTCAAATGTATTGTAACTGACATCAATTATATATATATGAGACTTTTCTGTATTATCTGTGTTATTATTATATTTGCCGTCCTGAACTATTATGAATCATCGTAGTTCGTTTTATACTGAATTGGGGTACGTCGATGGGAGTAGTTAAAACAGAGATGAAAAATGAAAGAATATATATATATATATACACCACTCCTATCGAGATAACCAATACTAGTGTAAGGCCTAACTACGTATGGCCGCTCCTCAACAGCCTTATTCTCCGTGCTAGTTGACATCACTACACCGTAGTGTTCTTGGCTAGCGTGGGTATAGAGGTGGGGCATCACAGCTTGGTATCAAAGCCTTGGGTTTAGGACAAATATAAAACATAACTTAGATAGTACATGTGTTACAACTATTTGTCGATGTTTTATCCCTCAGCTTTGTATATGATTATCTTTGATTGTTAGGTATGAATTCCTAACGTTTATTCATGTGCATTTGATTTTGATTTCGTGAAAGTATTTTGGCTTCGGCCTCCATTTGCTTTGCGAACTCAAGTTGAGTTTTTGATGATGAGGATTTCGTTCTTGTGTTTTCGGCTTTGAATTTATTTAGCCGATGTTGATTTTGTTCGAATCTCAGTGATTTTGAACTTGATACTTTGAGTTTTCCTTGCTAGATTTCCATTCGACTTCGATAACTTCTATTTCTGGAATTTTTGAGTATTTCGACTTTGATGGATTTAGAATCGAATTCTTTGGATTTCATTCACGTCTTCGAATGTGAATTTTAGTGAATTGATTTGGTTTCCAAATTTAATCGATTCGTGTTATTTCCCCGATTTGTTGCTATCATTTATTAGCAACTTTGATGACATTTTCTTCGGGATTTTTGTGAACATACTTTTTGATGGATACGGTATCGATTACTTTGGATTCTATTCACGTCTTCGTACGTGAATTCTTGTGAATTGATTGTTTCTACAATCATTTTTGTGATTTGTCACTTTAAAAATATAAAGGTTTTCTATACTAGTAGTAAATATCAAAACCCTTTTCTCCAAACGATTTCAAAACTATTTTATTACAAAGCTCTTTTCCTAAACCGTTTTCCAATCTACTAGTATATACAAACCTTTACCTCACTCATGTGAGAAATCTAACTAAACGACTTAGTAAAACGAGTGGCTTGAAACGCTTGCGTTTACTTCGCCGGTTAATTCTTGGACTTATTCGATTGAATCTTTTGTGACAATTTTCTAGTGAAGATCTACAGTTTGTTCGTAAATATTTGAGTTAAGCAAGTGGTTATGGGACATGAAGCTAAACTTTTAGATTTACTAGCTTAATGTGATTGACACTTCTTGATGATCATGACGATCATTTTTGTGATTTAGACTAGCAATTGTGCGATGTCTCTTTGTCTGCGAGGGAGACTAGACTCCGCT
Organism: Allium cepa; assembly: GCA_030765085.1. Taxonomy (NCBI): domain Eukaryota; kingdom Viridiplantae; phylum Streptophyta; class Magnoliopsida; order Asparagales; family Amaryllidaceae; genus Allium; species Allium cepa. Next base: position 243,755,984 of record CM060942.1, read on the forward strand.
ATTATGATGTTTCGCCATCGCATTTGTGTGATGTTTCGCCATCACATATTTGGGGTAGCGCCCCACGGTCTTCGGGCCATTCGTGTGCCAAATTTAATGGCTTGCAACCATGAGATAGCGTCTCGCTTTGTGTTACACGTGTTGGTGAGTTTTCATGCTCACGTGTAGGTGACTTTTCATGCTCCCGTTCTCGCTTTGTGTTACACGTGTTGGTGAGTTTTCATGCTCACGTGTAGGTGAGTTTTCATGCTCCCGTTCTCGCTTTGCGTTACACGTGTTGGTGAGTTTTCATGCTCACGTGTAGGTGATTTTTCATACTCCCATTTGATTTTTCATACTCTCATTTTGTGATTCCATTCACACATATCTTTTTGCTTTCTGGTTAGGCTAGACACCACTTGTGTGATTCCATTCACACATACCTTTTTGCTTTTTGGTTACCCTAGATACCATTTGTGTGATTCCACTCACACATACCTTTTTGTTTGCGAGGTTAGGCTAGACACCATTTGTGTGATTGCATTCACACATACCTTTTTGCTTTTTGGTTAGCCTAGACTTCATCTGGGTGATTCCGACTCATCCATATGGGGTAGCTCCCAATGTTCTTTGGACCATCATGTGATAGGCCTCTTTCTCTCTTTGTGTTTTATGGATTTCTTGTGTAGATTTCTAGAATTTGTGTTTTCTGGATTTCTTGTGTAGATCTCTGGAATTTCTGTTTTCTGGATTTCTTGTGTAGGTTTCTAGAATTTGTGTTTTCTGGATTTCTTGTGATGATTTCTAGAATTTGTGCTTCACCAATTTTCGTGATTTCTATTGATAAGTTTTATCAAATTTTGTGCATTAGTGAATTCGTGTGTCGTTGACTTGTTATGAATACAAGTTTGGGGTATGATATCCCTTTTCTATCTTTGAGAAGATTCTTGTGACATTTTTGATGAATGAAAATTCATTGGTATTATCTTTTGATGCCAGTTATTTTGATGAAATTTTGACGTATTAACTTCAGTAACCGTCAATTTTAAAATGGATTTTCAAGCGGTTATCCCACAATGCTGATTTTGTTATCCGTTTTTACGGTATTTTGAGAAGTGCAATTTCCTTGTCGGAATTGCTACTGATGTTGCTGTTTTAATCACGTGTTTTAAAAGTTTGTTATTTTTCAAAATTGTTTCAAAATATAAATTAAAATTGTTTTCAAATTTTTTTACAGTTTACGCTTTCAAAAGAATGAGGAAGCGATTTAAACGTTTCAGAAAAATCGAGGACTATGACCCCTTTCTTTTACTGATTCGCTTAATTCCGGACTTGTCCGTTTGAGAATGTGAAATGTTATTTATTTAAAATACACAATTTTGCACTTTCAAGGAAACGATGAAGTGAATTAAACGATTTAGTAAAACTCGTGGTTATGGGACATGTGCGTTTGCTATATCGGTTAATTCCGGACTCGTTAATTGAAATATATGTGATTTCTGATTATCGTTTTTGATAATCAGATATTTATTGTTTCTAATTATCGTTTTTGATAATTAGATATTTGAGATTTGATTATCGTTTTTGATAATCAAATATTTGTTGTTTCTAATTATCGTTTGTGATAATTAGATATTTGAGATTTAATTATCGTTTGTGATAATTAAATATTTACGATTTAAAATTTGATTATCAGTTGTGATAATTAAATATTCGTTGATTTGTGATTTCTGATTATCGTTTTTGATAATCAGATATTTGTTGTTTCTGATTATCGCTTGTGATAATTAGATATTTGAGATTTGATTATCCTTGTTGATAATCGAATATTTGTTGATTTGATTATCGTTTTTGATAATCGAATATTTGTGATTTGAGATTTCTGAATTATCTATTGATAATTAAATTTTGTAGAGAATTTTTGAATTTCTTTTATGAAATTAAAAGATTTCTTTGGTGTTTATATTGTACTACGCCGGTGTACCGACTCAATTTTCTGCTATTCATGACGTTTTCCACGTCTTCCAATTAGGGAATGCCTTAGGGATTTCGATTTTTACTCTTGAGCCCGGTATTATTGAAGAGAGTGAAGTTTCACCAGATTTGACTTTGAGCAACATTCTATTCACATCAATTCTTCGGGGGTTCAGCACCTTCGAAATAAAGATGTTTTTCTCGTGAGAGTTCAGTGGTTCTCAAATTCTAGGGATTTCTCTTAGGAATCCAGAGAATTCATCGAGCAAACACGTTCAGGCTTTCTCTTTCATGCTCTATATGGTGAACTTCCTATTTCAAATTTCTTCATCTTGTGATGTTATGCTTTTATGGTTGTTACCTTTTGTCCCTTTATTCCTTATGATTGCGAGGATGCAATTTCTTTAATGAGGGGAGTCTGTAACAACCCGGTATTTCGTACCGATTAATTATCGTCTTTAGACGATTACTTTTCCTAGCCAATTGCCAATTGAAATTTTTTAAATTTAAATTTAAATTCTTTTATAAATTGTTAAAAAGATTGATGGGCTTTGAAATTAAATAGTGGCCCATACTTTTAATTGCGCCGATGGTTATCAAAACATAATAACCGGCCCCCTTTCCTTTTATTCATTCTCGTTCGTGACCTAAAACAAACTGAAAGAAAATTAATGGCGGCCTCTCTCTCTCTCGTTTGTCCAAAATTAGGGCATCGTTGGGATCTAGGATAATGGCTGCTAACTTCGTTCGTTTCCTCGATTGCTTCGGCCTCGTTTCGAATGCTTCAATTCGTCAACAAGGTGAGTAATTATATTTACTCACATCTAATTCATTCCTTATAAAGTGTTTCTGCAATTCGACGTTGATTCGATATTTTTTTATCTTAGCCATTTGTATTCACTCGATGTTGGTAATCGATGTTGTTATGTGAATTTCTTTTGTGCTTATGTCGTTCGACTTCGATGTTGTTGATGATTTACGACTTGTTTATAATCGTATATAATTTCGTTGCTTGATGGTCACGGCTTTGAATTCTTTTGGCTTTGAGATGAAAAATTGATTTGTTCTTCCACGACTTCGACTTGATTTATGTATTATAGTAACCTGGACTTGAGCATCTAATACCATTGGGTATTTTCATTTGATTTTGTTTCTGCCTCTGGTTCCAGTTGGTTTATTTGAATGGGAGATCATTTGATAGTTGCCTTGAGCACAGTTCATGCCTTTACTTCAGTAGCATGCCATTACTTTGGTCATTTGACTTCGTTTGGACTGTGATGACTTTGTAGTTGTTTGCATTTACATGTTTGTGTCGATCGTTGCTTCATGTTACTGCAGCTTCATTGTAGCTGTTGGGACCATTTGTAGCAATATGGATTTTTGTAGCCTGCTGCTTCGGTTTTTCTCTGTAGCATACTGTGGCATTGTTTTATATATATATATATATATATGCATTAGTGTATGTATATATGTGACTGTTTGTCACCCTGTTTCATGGTTCTCTGATCATCGAAGCGTTGCATTGTTTTGGTTGTATAAGTTGGCTTTGGCATCGCTCTTTTTCACTGTCATGTTTGCATTTGAGCTTCTTTTGATTTTGCACAGCTTCATCATGCCACTTGATCTGTTTCATTTGAGTTGTATTTAGCTCGGTGGTTGTCACTGCATTCATATTGGTTTAGATGTGCACTTGCTTGGGTTTTACTGAGCTTTGGCATTTGTTTGTTCATTTGGTTTTGTACTGATATGCTTCACTGGTACATATGCATTGCTCACTTCTCTGATCTTGTTTGTTGGTGCACTTGGTTGCCTTTGTGATCTTGTGGTGGCTGTAGTTTTGTTGCAGTCTCACCCTTGTTTCCTAGTGGTGATTGCAGTGTCATACTACCAGGATTGAGTTCATTACACGCAGTCTTCATTTGTTAATGCACTGTATTAATACACATGCCAATTTATTTCTGCTTTGATCTGGGTCACTGGATAGCATGGGTGCAGACATTGTTGTTTCACTAGTTGTTGTCCTGTTGCGTTATAACCTTGCCTTAACTTGAATTGGTCTGATTGCTTCCATATCATGGCTGGTTTGAGTTTTGATGTCACTACATGTATGCATACCTGCGTATATACATGTTTACTACATTTGAGTTGCTGTTTCGATTTGCAGTTTGATTGTGTGATGTTGCATCACTTGATGTTGCCTCTGGTTGCTGTCTTGATTCATTCCTGTGTATCAGTGATGCTTAGTCTTTTGAACACTTGAGTTTCACTGTGCACAGTGCATATCACTTTTACCACTTAAGTCATTCAGTTTGAATTTATTTCTCATGAATGCTTGCTGCCTTGACCTGTTGCACTATAACTATTGAGGCAGTGGCATTGATATTTGAATCTTCATTGATTTTGGTCCGTTGATATTTTGTGTACATCATCACTATAGTGGCAGGGCAGTGCACGCAAGCGTGAACTGTAGCCACACAGAGTTGAGTTTTTGGGTACATCATCACGGTAGTGGCAAGGCAGTGCACGCAAGCGTGAACTGCAGCCACACGGTATTGATTTTATGATATTCTATTTTGTTTTGATTTATTTATCTTTTGCATATTCCATATGCTGTAGTGGCGAGGCAGTGCACGCGTGCGTGTACTGCAGCCCTACTCAAATTAATATTTTAATTGATATTTTAATGGTTTGAATTGTTTTGTTTATTCAATTCAATATTCTGAATTGCATTTTGATTTGGTTGAATTTGCTGATTTGTTGTTTAACACTGCTACGTGTTATATTTATCGCTATCCGATTTCTTTATTTAAGGATCGGATAAACGTAATTTATTTTGACTATCGTCTAATTGTTATTTACTTATTATTGCTTCTGAGCACTAATAACTGAGTTTGAATTAGACTGACCCGTGTATTATTTTCTTCTGAATTTAATACTCGGGTCAGACCCAAGTTATTTCAGGTTGTAGATATCTTGCTTTGGGTAGCTGTTTGAGCTGTGAAGACTTTTCATATCTTTTGGAGTTGTCGTGTCATAGTATAGGTTGATGTGTATTCATGTATATTAGTCGATAATGTACTTGTATATATAACTTCCAGAGTCGACCGATCATATGTTCTATTTCAAATGTATTGTAACTGACATAAATTATATATATATGAGACTTTTCTGTATTATCTGTGTTATTATTATATTTACTGTCCTAAACTATTATGAATCATCGTAGTTCGTTTTATACTGAATTGGGGTATGTCGATGGGAGTAGTTAAAACAAAGATGAAAAATGAAAGAATATATATATATATACCACTCCAATCGAGATAACCAATACTAGTGTAAGGCCTAACTACGTATGGCCGCTCCTCAACAGTCTTATTCTCCGTGCTAGTTGACAGCACTACACCGTAGTGTTCTTGGCTTGCGTGGGTATAGAGGTGGGGCGTCAATTTCAAGGTTTAAAGTACTTTGGAAAAGATAGAGAAGAATTTTTGGAAAAAGTATGAAATTGGTATTTTCAGTTTAAATAAGATTTTAAATCGCAATAAAAGGATGAATCTGAAATTAATGGGTTTTGAAATAAATTTGAGTAAGTAAAGGAATTTATTTTAAAATGTAGTAAATTTTGAAAATCAATTTGGAAATTGTCTTAGTGTTTTCTCATGCTGGTTTTCCAAACTGACTCGGGTATTTAGATGCAGGAAAGGATGTTGTGGAGCTCAGGAGATGAGTTGGATGGCGAGGTGTATCACACGTATTCGATGTATTACCCGATGTGTATGTTTTGATGCATAATCAATTTTTATGGGGATAAGTTAACATAACTGTCCAGTATATTGTTACTGATGATGTTGTACTCTAATGATGTAATGTATAAAACGGATATAGTTCTTTTGTATAAAGATCAGTCATTTATTAAATATTGTTTCACTGTGATTGTGTGATTCTGATGTTGTTTTCTATTTCTTCTTCTACCTCTTTCATCTTTACCCTAATGGCTCGTATAACCATCCACTTTGAGTTGTTCTGATGGAGAATATTGTCGACTCAAAAGGGGTATAGATGTGCGGGCTGTTACATAAGATAAGTAATAGAGTCTGGATTTATGTTAAAACTTTATAATAGCACTTAAATCTTTATTTGGATTTTAATTGTGGAACGAAATCCACCTTCTCGCTTTAAATAGTGGGTTGGAACCCACGACCTTCTCTGTGGAATGTAATCCACGAAATTTTCAAAATGTATTATTCTTAGATTTTTTTTCAAAACTATCTTTTTAAAGAGATATCTCTCTCGGTTTAAATATTTTAGCCTTAATTCAAAAACTATTTTTAATCATATTAATTCCCAAATCATTTCTTATTATTAAATTATCTCCTGATTTTAATGTTTTCGCTTTAATCTTAAAATATTCATATATTACTTTTATATTTAGTAAGATCACTTTCCAAACGTTTTTATAATCATAAACTATATTCAACATAGTTTACGAAGTTCTAAGATAGTTTCGACAAACTTTAGGAAGAAAATGTCTTGTAAAACAAAAATCAATTTTCAAAATATACTAGGGGATGCCAACATGCCCCTACCCCCCATGTCGACATGGTAGCTGTAGAATTTAAAATTCAAATTTTCAAAAGAAATGTCTATTCGTCATAACCTTTCACGAATGGACATGACCATTATTCTCCTATATATACAAGTAGTTTTCAATGGATTTTTACAGAAGTTTTCTTTGTTTTCTCTCGTCTTTCTCTTCCATTCTCATTTTCAAACATTCTTAATAAGACTGTCGAAATCCTAAGTGAATCAAACTCGATCATCTCTAGTTTGATTCTCTGCCACTCTCTCTCAAAGATCTAGGTGCTATTCAGAGTTATAGGATCATTTGTTATCAAAGATCGAAAGATCGAAGTGTATCGAGTCTCTTTCTATCAAAGTGTGATTGGAAATAGTGTGATTATGGCCCGTAAATCGATTGGGTGTGATTGTGGCCCGACAATTAAATAATCTTATAGACTGGTTAAATCAAGAGAGTTTGCCGTGGACTCGAAGACAGGACGGTGTATCTCGTGGCCTTGAAGTCAAGGTTGTAACATCGACATTATATTTGAGAAGAAATCTGCATAAGAAATTGTGTGAGACTAGATGTAGGGTAACTCCAAACAAGTATAAAATTCCGCTGTGTTCTTTCCTTATTTACTATTTGCATCTATGTCTAGTTCTGTGATTGTCTCTGTGTTTGTGAATTGCATCTTTTTGGGTTTAATTTGAAAAGATTTCAAAAAGATTCATAAAATTAATTAAACACTATTCACCCCCTCCTCTAGCGTTGATTCTACCTTAAGATATGTAATCCGCATTTCCTACACATATATGTATTGTTAATGAATCCTTAAAATTAATAAATCAACTAAACCAAATTAATTAAAATCAATTTAATATTTATTTCCAAAACTGCAGTAAATTAATTTAGTAAAAAAAATCTGATAACAGATCTTAATCAACAAATCTATATATAATTTATATGTATATGTTAAAAAAAATTCTTAAAACATTTTAAAAACTTTCAAAATTATTTTAACACACACATCATATATATACGTACACATTTATGTTTATGTATGAATCTTAAAGTAGAAAACAAAATTGGAATCAATGTAAACTATTGTTAACAATTAAATAAAATAAAGTTAATTAGAATAACAAGTTAATTCCCATATCTATATTTAGATCAAAATCAATGGAAATTAACATAGAAAATCATGAATGGTCAAATGAAAACCAATTCTAATGATAACAAGTTATACTATTTGAAGATCTGTATTTGTATACATATAAGGGATAACAAACACATATATAAAATGTTCAAAATGAATTAACTTCTAGATCTATAATACCATGAATAAATAAATAAGTAATGGAATTTACCTTGTTGACGTTGCCTACGATTCGTACTTTGAATGATAAATGGATCTAGATCTAATTGAATCACTTTCAGTAATTGCAATAATCAGAAGCACCAATTTGTATTTATTTTATTCGATTTGATATGATTTTGTTTTGGGAATTTTCTATGGCTTGAAAGCTATAAAATTTCGGCTAAGAAGCTAGAAAATTGAAGATGGAGGCTAGAGTTTAAAAGGAGAGCGATTAAGAGAGGCCTGTGAATGGAAAATAACATATTTATAGAGGGATCCTTCCTTAGCCTCCTTCCTTCATTTTCTAGATCCAACCATTGGATTTTAAGCCTCTTTTTCTTATCCCTTCTATGAATAAGGTTATATAGGCCTCATAATATTCCCAAACTCATTTAGTAATTAATCGATAAAAATCTAATTTCAATATTTTTTCAATATCGTATATCGATACGTACATATATAACGTTTATATATGTACTCTATTAAATACTAATGGATTCAAACAAATCAAATAAATAAAGAAAGAAAATTTTAATAATTAGTATTTCATAAATATAAATTAATTTATAATGGTTATTAATTAATCAAATCATGTGGTTTTCGAAGCATTCATTATTATAGTTGTGCGACTCGAAGGTGCAAATTAAGTCAGCGATTAATATCGTACTATTTGAATATTAATGTTCAGACGTCACTTAATATGAATATACTTGTGATAAGTATATGGTTACATTTTCTAAGTATCAAAAATATAGTTGTTTGTGAATCCTATTGAGAGAAGTATATGGAAGTGATTTCCATGTATTCGAAATGTGATTTTAAATTAATGAAAGATTAAGAGGCTTAGTGATTCCCATGGGAAATATAGTCTTTGTTTAGAATGTTTGTTTATTTTATAGTTAAATAACCAACTATAAAATCTTGGCCTAAATATGTAATCCTGCTTAATTTTGATGGTAGAGAAATATTCCCTATTTAACACCGAAGGATTTTAACTTTGGAATTTTCTAGGGGAAACATGGAAATTATATTGTATAGTTACCATCGGTGGTTCTATACTGTATGTATAAACTCGTTTCATTCTTCTAGGACAAATGACGAGGAGATCCGTCCACATAAACGGTTAGGGGTGATCTTTGCTCTTATGTATTGTCTGATTATTTCCTAAAGAACCGATATTGAGCATTCCTTATGGAGCATCCGAGAAACAAAAGAGTGTACTCGTAAGAGATGACTCGAACCCGCAACCACTCTGAAAGCCATATACGATTTTATGGAGGAGTGTCGTGATATATTGGATGTTGGGATCCAGGTGTGATTCCGAGATCTATTAGGGAAAGAGAATTCGAGTGTGATTCCAAGAGCTAATTGAGATGTGAGAATCTATGTGTGATTCCAAGACCCGTCGGGGTATTGGAATCCATGTGGGATTTCGTGATTTGTTTGGTGGCGGTGCATAAGCTGGAATGCCGGATGTAGCCTCAACAGTAAGGAATGACCAAAATCAAAGATATGAGGCATGACCAATGTAACGACCCAGAATTTTAGTTATTTGGAATTGGAATAGTTAATTGATTTTAAATATTTAAAAGTCAATTTTATAAATTTAATAATTTGAATTTCAAATATAATGATTTATTGGATAATTTAATTATTGAATTAAATAATTGAAAATTGTTTAAAATATTAAATCTTGGGTTTTAAGCTTGATAAAAATAATTTAAAGGCTTATTTAATTTCTATTAATAAGAAGCAAGATGATAAAAAATTTAAATTGGATTTATAAGCGATTTACTCGATTTTAAAAGTATCTCATTTAAATTGACAAGTGAAAATAACCTTCTGGAGCACAGTCTTGGAATTCGATGAAACTAGTTCCATTGGATCCACAATGGTGTGATAATATCGGATTTGAATTTCGTAGCGTTTGGAGTTATCGTTTGGTCGTACGAGATAAAAATGCATTGAAATTTATATCGAATATTTAATATAATAATTGGATTCAAAAAGCTATCTTCTCCATATGATCAAATTAGTACTCGAAACTTGTCTCATTGCATTCGGAATAGGGCTATAACATTAGGGACGTCATGTATAATTTTTCAAACTTCTTTTCAGCCGTAACTTTTAGTTAAACTTTATCATACCCTATATCACAAGCCAACGTTATCTTTTAAAAGAAGCTTCCCTCTTCACTTTTAAAAAGCACACATGAAAGAAAAAAAATAAAGCTTTTAAAAATCAAAATCTCATGTTTTACCTGACGAAAAAATACAAAACTTGCTTTAAAATTCCTATTTTGCCTAAAGCTTCGATCTGGTATGATTTGTGGAATGTGCGGCCATTTTTTGTGTTAACTATAAAGGGTAGCAGCTAGGGTTTTGGTTATAGGGTATTGTAGTCGATGATTGGTGAATCTGAGATCATATTCGTGTTCATTGTGGTAATTAGCAACTATGACCGAAGATTCGTGTTGTCTGATCAACTATTGCTATGCGCATTGCTACAGTGGTTTCACGATGGAGCAATTGCCGCATTCGAAACGAGGTCATCGGAGGGGAAAAGGATGGCACCATCATGTCGAGTTCGAGGACAGGACATGGGTGTAGGCTTGGAAGCGGCAATGGCGGCCGGGATGTCGCATGCACGTGCACGCCATGTGTGATGTTAGGTCCAGGAAGAAGAATGGAGATTGGGGGAGGAAACTGTTCATGCGAGTAGAGTGCTTGTCTCTAGGCCGGGGAGATACTGTATTTTGGCAAAGAAGAAATGGTTATTTATATAATTTATTTTTCAGAAAAAACGTTAAAATTATAAATCAAATAAATCATTCGTTTTAGGTCCAAATCCAACACGGTCGGTCACATTGAATTCATAATGACAAAATATTCAACATGGGATTGGATGAACTAAATTTAGAGCATGCAGAATTTTCAGATCAATTCAGATGCATTCTAATTCAACCGAAACCAGAACGCGAAAGCGACAATAAAAATCAAGGTGAGTAAATCTCACTCAATTTGGTTAACTAGATTTATTTATAAACATTTAAAATTACCTATTGGTTGATTGGATGAATTTTTAAATTATGCTGTGTTGGATGTTATATTATATATATAGTAGTATATATAAGTAGTTGGATTGATTATTCCCGCCTATTGGAATGCACTCCGCATGATAGCGGATGACCCTATATTACCACGATATCCCATCTTGAAACAGAAGTAGTATTTTATGTTATCTAACATCTGTGCTTGCAGGGAAATAGGTCTAAGAGATTCAGCTAGATTCCTCAAAAAAATTGTATTTAATTTCACATATAGTGACATATGATATGTTTGAATAATCTGTGATAGATTATAATGTGATTTGAATTTATTGGCTGCTTTGGTGGCACTAGCCCTAATTTCAATATTTTAAATCTATAAATATTATTTTTGGATTTGAAAGAAAGTTGAGAGGCGATTTGGAAGTGAAATATTTATATTAAATGTTCAATTAGTTAAAAGGGAATTTATTTGGATAAATAAATGGTTTGACTTTAAAATTTGTACTTACTTATTTCGTGGTATACTTTAAATAAAGGTTTTGAAATAATGGATATAGAGGATTTTAATATGTGTTTAAAAGTGAAAAGGTTTTTATAAACCAATATTTAAATAGTTTGGGAGAATAAAGTGAATTTGGAAATGAATATAAAATTTGTGATACTGGATTTCTAAATAAAATTTTAAATTACGAAATGGAAGTAGAAATTGAGATTGGAATGGTTTAGGATTATAGTTTGGATTATTTGAGAAATAGATTTATGAATGGAATTTCAATTAGAAATTGATTTATAATGGGTTTAAATGATATGAACTATTATAAACTAGAAATGAGATTTTGAAGTTTGTAAACAATGTTTATAAATAAAGTGAAATAATTATCATTTGATAAATGGAAATATAAATTCACAACGAGAATTTATAATGAGATAGGATAATCGGGATAAAAAGAATGGTAGGTCCTACTTTTAAAATTTGGGAAAAAGTAATGAAATTGGAAATGTGGTTGATGGATTATAAAGAAAGAGAGATTTATAAATTGGAATTCATTATATTAGGATTTTTAAAATATATTTTTATCAAGAAGTTAAGTTTTGTTTTTAAAAGGAAATGCTTATTTATTGAACCATGTAATTTAAAAATTATTTATAGTATGAAAATGGTTCATGAAGTTAATTACTTAAAAATTTAATATTAGTTGAAAGGGAAACTTGTATAATAAGCTTTTGTAAATTTGTCAGTTTACTTAAAAATGAATTGGGAATGAGTTATCGATATTTATTTCCAAGTGTTTTGATATTTTCAATAATTACTTAAATATGTTTTGAAAATAAATTATTGTCGTTTAAATTTTTTTTTATATCTATGATTTAAAGGTGAGTGTTGGAATTATTTATATATACTCTCGAGATTTGATCCAGATTTATTGAATGGATGTGAAGTGTTATAATGGTATTTCTAGAAATTTAGGGGATTTCCAAAATAGTTAGACTCGGGAACTTCGGTAATGAATTTGAATTCATTAAAGGAATTTCAAATTGTTAGTCGGATTATAAATAGGTGTAATCGATAACTTTTGGGAAAGGAAAAGGGAATTAATAAAATTTCAGAAATTTATGAGATAAGTATGAAATGTTTCTGAAGTATGGAATATGAGATATGATTTAGGGAAAGTAAACTTATAATTTTCCTAAGTATAGGGATAAAAGGGTTTGACGATTTTCAAGCGACTGAATGATGTATATAGGCATATTTATCTAAGTAATGAATTATATAATGGGTTTGAAATCATTTTTAAGTGTTAATATGGGTTGAAATATCCTGTTATGGATATAAGTACTTGAAATTGTTTTCAAATGTTGAACTATTGAAAGGTATATGAAAATTTTATCGTACGTGCCTAATGACTGCTTTTGTATGTAAATTTGATAGTTAAATAACCGACTGTCAAATCTGGCCAAATTCGTTGATCATTTCGAAGAGACCGGGATCAGATTTAATTATCCGAAAACCACTTCGATCCAATTTGAGCATTGCGAGTTGTGATATCGTGAAGGTAGAGAAGATGGTGATTCGGTTTGTCCATACCTAGGATAACTTGTACAGATGAATGCTATCATTGCATTGTATCCTAGAAGGCAGTGTTATTATTCCAAGAATGAATACTATTCAAAAAGGTAAACGTTGCGTCAAGCCTCATCAACCGGGAAATGACCGAAATAGGGAACACAGTAGGGTTAAGTGGGTTGCTCCCATTAGGGTATGTCATCATCGTTCTAGATACCTTACATTTCTTATTTATGGATTGGTTATGCATGAGATATCAAAAAGGTCGGAAGACCAGGATGATGACATATTTGGTACTAGTAGCCAAGTACTAGGGCGGTTCTATATGGTAGGGTAAAAGATGTACTTGTCAGACCCGGGTACATTGATCTAGAGATGCACTCATCAAAGGTAGTTCCTTACTGGGTCATAGTATGGAATCCATTCACCAATATGCACTGTATGGTTTTTGATTATATACTAATTATGTTGAAACATGAGATGCAAGCATTTCAGCTATTTTCTTATTTACTTTCTATAAACACAATTATAATATCAGATGATTTTGAAATAAAATGTTTTTGGTTTATCGTAAGGTAAAAACCCATCGCGTTTACGTGCGACGTGGTCTTATGAGATACCTTTGCTTTTCGAAGGATTTTTGAATATAATTAAATTCAAATTGAGTGTGTTTCTCTCACGATGGTTTTCCAAACTGACTCGAGTGTTATTTTATTATAATTCTCGGGTCAGACCGAGTATTACAGATTCAGGATTGGATACAATGAGCTCAGGAGATGAGCTGGATGACAAAGATGTATTCCACGTACTTGATTATATTCTACTGTGTGTGTCAGGCTGTATAGTCAGCTCTGGTGAGGACAAGTTACAACAAATGTCCATATTGATTTGTTGATTGTTATACTCTGATGATGATATGTATAAAACGGTTATAGTTCTTTTTGTATAAAGGTATGTTATATCTATTATATATTGTTCCATTGCGATTGTGAGATTCTTTGTTGTTGATTCTATTTCTTCTTCTATCTCTTTTTTTTCTTCACCCCTAAAGATTTGTTTTTCCGTTCAATTTGAGTTGGACACATGTGATTTATTGTCGGCTCAAAGGGTATAGAGATAAGGGCCTTTACATTTAGTATCAGAGCTGAAGGTTAAGCGAGAACCATGGCTTTAATGGGGATTACTCGCCAAAGGTAGGGTCAGTAGTACCCTAGAATGAGTGTGAGTGTATTAATAGATATGGACGCATATTTTCTTGATATAAAATTGTTTTATATTGTGTTGATTGATCTATTGAGTGTCTTATGGATTCTGGTCAATACGAGTAATTAACATTATCGATAGGGATCTCTAAACATTTGAACAGAGCAATTCGACATAGTATTGTTTCGAAAGTGGATAAATGAAATAATTTTACCCAAATTATATTTTGATATTTAAAAGGAAATAATTTTCTGAAATTATTATAGTATATTTTTGTCTTTGGTTGTTATTCTAATAAGAATTAGATTAAAAATTGAAATGGTTCATATAACCAAATAGAAATTTTATAAGTATGATTTATACAAACGAGTTAAAGCTAAATTTGATTCAAACCAGATTTTGGAAATCTGGAGATTTTGGAAATGTTTTTCAAAGTGTTTGCAAAGTTTATTTTGAAATATTTTGGAATAAGGAGTGTTTTAAATGGATTTTTTAATTGGTAAGACACTGAATTCGCTTTAGCCGTTGGAAAATAATTCTGGTGATGACGGCCGCATCATCAGTCTTCATTTTCGAGTTTTTGAATGACGGATTGCTACCATAGTAATTTGATGTTGAAATTTTTGTTTGAAAACAAGTTTCGTTTTAGAAATTTCAAAATGAAATTGTTTTGGGTAAAACCAAATTGTTTTAAAATTCCAAAAGTATAATTTGATATACCAAGAGATTATGTATGTATTTATGTGTGTGTGTGTGTATGATTTCAAAAGTGATTTGAAATAGAACCAGATGTTTAAATTCTAAAATCTTATCGAAGTGTTTAGGAAAATATGAAAATATAAGTTTTGAACTTATAAATTTGAAGAAATGATATAGATAAGAAAGGAGAATGTGAAATTGAGATAAGAGATAAAATTTAACTTAAGAACGAAAGCGAGTGTGATAGTAGAATAAATTAGTAAAGTGAACTAATTAAATAAATTAAATTGGAAGAGAATTAGTGAATGGGATATGGTTCAGAATGTTGTTTGATAACAATTGAAATATGAACTTAAGTTGTAAAATAAATTTGATGGAATGGTTGCTAAGAAGTAATAAAGTGTATTGTGGAAAGGAATTCAACCTAAGCTAATGAAATAATTGTTGGAAATGTTGAGGTCGAAATAGATTAGTAAATGGACTAAATAAATTAATTAGTTAATTGAATTTGGTTTGGAATGTGGATGGATAAAATTGAATGTTGAAATTGGGAAATGAAACTAAATTTGATTAAAGTGGATATAGACTTAAGTGGTAAAGTGATAGTAACCATAAGAAGTTATATAAAATGATATAATTAACTTAAGAACATTTGATGAGGAAATTCTTAAGAGATAATTAGTATTGGAAAATATACTAAGTGATAAGTGAATGTTGATGATTGAATGTAGATAAATCGAATGTGAGTAAAGCCATGTGAATAGGAATGTAAATAAGATGAATGTGAATAAAAGAAATTTGGGGTAGTAAGAATCAATTGGAAATAAATATGTAAGTTGTATGTATATTATTTTATCTGCATAATGATTTGATCCAAATTTGAGCACAAAATTTCGATATAAATTATATTGATCTGAGTTGGAATACGACGTCGAACCCTGGATGTGGATTTTTGATTGATTTTCGGATTCTCTATCATAGTATATGGCTATGCAAGGGGAACAACGGTTTCTGATCAAGAAATCAGATCTGAGTCCGCGCTAGAGTGGCATGTGAATGATACCAGTTCGGAAGTGAAAATGTGTGGTCGTGCGAACGATCAAATTTGATATTGCGTAAGGATGATATATATACATCGTATTGGCTTAAGTAAAGAAATTATTGATTGAAAATTGAAAATGAAAAATAATATGATTTTGAATTATATTATTGGATATCATTGGTAAATAGGATCCAGGTATATAAAAGCAAGAGTTAAATGATGCCTTTGATTTCATAAGGAAAAATAGGTTATCCGACAAAAAGGTGTGTGTTAAAAATTGTTGTTTGATTGATGGTTTTATGATTCACTTGGCTTTTTTACTTTTACTGATTTGAGGCCCGTAGTAGCATTTTGTAGTTGTTATGATCTAGCCACGCAAAAAAGACGCTGGCGAAATTTTTTGAAAATTTAAGGAGTTAGAAAATTTTGAAGAAGATTTTTAATAACTAAAATTCAATTTTGGATTATAACTTGAAATGATTGAATAAATAATATTATTTTGAATCTATAGATGAATTTGGAATTTAGTAAATGTGGTAATAAGGTTTCAACAAATTGATTTTAGGAAGTTGTTTCAACTGATTGGTTTTGGGAAAGTTAATGGGTTTTGGGCCATTCTTCTTACCTTGGCAATTTTAGGGACGAAATTCTTCTATGGGTACAGGAATGTAACGAAGCAGAATTTTGATTACTTGGAAATGGAATATTTAATTGATTTTAAGTATTTAAAAGTTAATTTAATAGATTTAATAACTTGAATTTCAAATATAACGATTTATTGGATAATTTAATTATTGAATTAAATAATTGAAAATTGTTTAAAATATTAAATCTTGGGTTTTAAGCTTGATAAAAATAATTTAAATGCTTATTAATTTCTATTAATAAGAAGGAAGATAATAAAAATTTTAAATTGGATTTATAAAGATTTACTTGATTTAAAAAATATCTCGTTTAAATTAACAAGTGAAAATAGCCTTCCAGGGCACATTCTCGAAATTCAAGGAAACCGGTTCCAATGGATCCATGATAGTGTTTTAATATCGGATTTTGAATTTCGTAGCATTTGAAGTTATCGTTTGGTCATACGGGATAAAAACGTTTTAAAATAATACAAAAATTTAGTACAATAATTGGTTCAAAAGGCTATCTTCTCCATGCGACCGAAGTGGGACTCGAAATTTGTTCCATTGCGTTCGGAATAGGGGTATAACATTAGGAATGCTAAGCGACATGCCACGATTAGGATATAAAATAAATATCTAGATATTTTAGGATTTTATACGCATATATATATATATATATATATATATTTCAAACCTTTTTCGGCCGTAATTTTTAGTCAAAATCTATCATGCCCTATATCATAAGCCTACGTTATCTTTTAAAAGACACTTCCCCCTTCACTTTTAAAAAGCACAGCTGAAAGAAAAAAATGAAGCTTTTCAAAATCGAAATCTCATGTTTTACTTGACGTAAAAATACAAAACTTGCTTTATAAATCCTATTTTGCCTAAAGCTTCGATCTGGTATGATTTGTGGAAGTTGCGGCCATGTTTTTGGTGTTCGACTATAAAGGGGAGTAGCTAGGGTTTTCGGTTATAAGGTATTATGGTCGATGATTAGTGGATCAAAGATCAAATCGTTTTCATTGCTATGGCTGAAGATTCATAAGCTCCGATCAACTATTGTTATGCGCGTCGCTACAGTGGTTTCACGATGGAGCAATTGTCGCATTAGAAACAAGGTCGTCGAAGGGTAAAAAGATGGCGCCATCATGTCGAGTTCAAGGATAGCAACATGGGTGTGGGCTTGGAAGCGGTAATGGCGTCTGGGACGTCGCGTGCACGTGCACGCCGTGTGCGATGTTGGGTCCAGGAAAAAGAATGGAGAATGGGGGAGAAAACTGTTCATGCAGGTAGGGTGCTTGTCTCTAGGCCGGCGCGATACTGCATTTGGGCAGAAAAGAAATGATTATTTATATAATTATTTTAAAAAAAAGGTTAAAACTTATCAATCGAATAAATCATTCGCTTTAGTTCCAAATCCAACACAATCAGTCGCGTTGGGTTCGTATTGGCAAAATCTTCAACATGGTATTGGATGCACTGAATTTAGAGCTTGTAGAATTTTCAGATCAATTCAAACGCGAAAGCGACAATAAAAATCAAGATGAGTAAATCTCACTCATCTTGACTAGATTAATTTATAAATATCTAAAATTATCTATCGGTTGATTGGATGAATTGATAAATTATTCTCTGTTAGATGTTATATTATATATATAGTAGTATATATTAGTAGTTGGATTGATTATTCCACCTTATTGGAGCAGATGAGACCCTATGCGCCCCGCATAATAGCGGACGACCCTATATTACCGTGATATCCCGCCTTGAAGCGGAATTGGTACTTTATGTTACCTAACATATGTGGTTGTGGAAAACAGGTTTGAGGGATCCAAATAGATTCCTCAATAATGTTGAATTTAATTTCATATATAGTGATATATGATATGTCTAAATAATCTGCGATAGATTATAGTGTGATTTAAATAAATAGGATGTTATGGTGGCACCCTAATTTTAATATTTTATATCTATAAATATTATTTTTGGATTTGAAAGAAAGTCAAAACGTGATTTGGAAGTGAAATATTTATATTGAATATTGGATTTATTAAAAGGGAATTTATTTGGATAAATAAATGGTTTAACTTTAAAAAATTACCTGCTTATTTCGTTGTATGTTTTAAATAAAGATTTTGAAATAATGGATATAAAGGATTTTATGTGGTAAATCTTAAGTGATATGTGTTAAAAAGTAAAAAGGTTTTTAAAAATCGATATTTAAATAGTTGGGAGAATAAAGGGAATTTGGAAATGAATATAAAATCAGTTATGCTGGATTTCTAAATAAAATTTTAAATTATGAAATGGAATCGAGATTCGAATGGTTCAATATTATAGTTTGGATTATTTGAGAAATAGATATATGAATGGAATTTCAATTAGAAATTGATTTGTAAATGGGTTTAAATAATATGAACCGTTGTAAACTGGAAGTGATATTTTGAATTTAAAAGTAAAGTTTATAAATAAAGTGAAATGATTGTCATTTGATCAATGGAATTATAAATTCACGATGAGAATTTATAATGGGATAGGGTAATCGGGATAAAAAGAAATGGTAGGTCCTATTTTTGAAATGTGGGAAAAAGTTACGAAATTGGAATTGTGGTCGATGGATTATAAATAAAGAGAGATTTATAAATTGGAATTATTTATATTGGGATTTTTAAAATATATTTTTATTGAGAAGTTAAGTTTTGTTTTTAAAAGGAAATGCTTATTTATTGAACTGTGATTTAAAAACTATTTTTAGTATGGAAATAGTTCATGTAGTTAATTATTTAAATATTTAATATTAGTTGAAGGGGATTTGAATTTGTATAATAAACTTTTGTAAATTTATTAGTTTATTTAAAGATGAATTGGGAATGAGTTATTGATGTTTTCTTAAAAGTGTTTTGATATTTTAAATAATTACTTAAACATGTTTTGGAAATAAATTATTATTCTTTAAAAATAATTATTATTATATCTATGATTAAGAGTGAGTGTTGGAATTTATTTATAGATACTCTCGAGATTTGATCCAGATTTATTGAATGAATGTAAAGTGTTATAATGGTATTTCTGGAAATTTAGGGAATTTCCAAAATAGTTAGACTAGGGAACTTTGGAAATGAATTTGAATTCGTTAAAGGAATTTTAAATTGTTAAATAGGTGTAATCGATAATTTCTGGGAATGGAAACGGGAATTAATAAAATTTCGAAAATTTATGAGATAAATATGGAATGTTTTCGAAGTTTGAAATATGAGATATGATTTTTGGAAAATATAATTATAATTTTCCTAAGTATTGTGACATAAGGGTTTGAAGATTTTCTAGCGATGGAGTGATGTATGTAGATATATATTTCTAAGAAATGAATTATAAGATGGGTTTGAAATCATTTTTAAGTGTTAGTGTGGGTTGAAATATCCTGTTGTGGATATAAGTATTTGAAATCATTTCCAGATATTGAAATATTGAAAGGTATTTGAATATATATCTTTGTAAAGATATTTTGAAATGAATATTCGAAAATTGTATAATATGACCCTAGTGACTGCTTTTGTGTGTAAATTTGATAGTTTAATAACCGACTGTCAAATCTGGCCAAATTCATTGATCATTTCGAAGAGACCGGGATTGGATTTAATTATCCGAAAACCACTTCGATCTGATTTGAGCGTTGCGAATTGTGATATCATGAAGATAGAGAAGACAGTGATTCGGTTTGTCCAAACCAAAGATAACTTGTATGGATGAATGCTATCATTGCATTACAGCCTGGAAGGCAGTGTTATTATTCCAAGAATGAATGCTATTCAAGAAGGTAAACGTATCCTCAAGCCTCATCAACCAGGAAATGACCGAAACAGGGCACGCAGCAGGGCTAAGTGGGGCGCTTCCATTAGGGTCTGTCATCATCTTTCTAGATACCCTACATTTCTTATTTATGGATTCGTTATGCATGAGATCTCAAAAAGGTCGGAAGACCAGGTTGATGACATTATCGGTACTAGTAGTATATTGCTACACCGGTTCTATGTGGCAGAGTAAAAGATGTTCTTGTCAGACCCTGATGCAATGATCTAGAAATGCACTCATTGGAGGTAGTTCCTTATCTGGTCATAGTATGAAATCCATTCTCCAATACGCGCCGTACGGTTTTTGATTGTATACTAGTTATGCTGAAACGTAAGATGCAAGCACTTCAGTTATTTTCTAATTTACTTTCTATAGACACTATTATAATATCAGATGATTTTGATATAAAATGTTTTGGTTATCGTTAATTGGTTTGGAAGCATTTTTCCGACCTTAGCAAATTTCGAGGATGAATTTTTTATAAGGAGTGAGGAATGTAATGACCCAGGATTTTGCTCGTTTAATTTTGAACATTTAATTTATTTTTAAGTGCTAAATTTGAATTAGTAATTAATTTGAATATGGAAGAATTTCTGAAATGGTTTAAAATTTCAAATATAAGGATAAATTGGATTGATGAATAGTAAATTAATATTGAAAATGGGAATGATGGGTGAATCGGGAGATAAATGGACATGGAAATGATTCCTAAAATTTATTAAAAATTCTACTTGGATTAGAATTATAATATGGACGTTTGAATGGGATTTTAGAAGTCGATAAATTTAAAATTTAAAATTTATATATTAATTTAATAGTGGAATTAATATATGATAATAGTGTAAATAATGAAATTTTAATTTAATATAAATCAGAATGATTTCTAATGTTAATATAAATTCCATATGGTTTATAATGGAGTTAGTAAGTTTGAAATTGAAATTTACAAAGATTTCGATGATTTTGAAAATCGCCTGATTTAATCGACGAGTTAACATAGCCTTTCGGGGCACAGTCTCAGAATTTAACGAAACCAGTTCCATTGGATCCATAATAGTGTATTATTATCGGATCTCAAGTTTTTTAGTATTTGAAGTTACTGTTTGTTCGTACGGGACAGAAACGCGTTGAAATAAATATCGAAAGTTTATTATTTTAATTCGATTCAAAATGCTATTTGCCACATACGATTGAATTAGGCCCCGAAACATGTTCCTTTGTATTTGGAATTGGGGTAAAACATTATAAATGTCAAGTGGCACGTCTCGTTTGGAGTTCGTTTGAAAAAGCACGTTAATTTTGGAAATAATATACTACAATAATCTTTATACATGTATAAATAAACAATGAAACCCTAATCTAATGAACGCAGCCACCAGTTCCTTTTTAATGGCCGAAATTCTTCGGATTTCTTCTCTTAGTTTCTTAAAATCCATCAATCTTTGGATAAAACTTCCAACTAGGAAAGCGTCGAGCTCGTCGAGTGCTTCAAATCCAACCGTGGATTTTCGTCGAAGTGGCTCGGGTTCGTTGCAATCGAGCTCCGTTCATCTACGCATTCATAGGTTTTCGAGCATGATAGGGACGACCGAGTTCGTCGCCATCATGGCTGGGGATGCCTGGCATTTGGGAAAAGCTGCGGTGTCGAGCAGATGAACTCCGATGATCGGTGTGTGGCGCGGCGACCAAATTTAATAATCGGCGATGGATTCATTTGCCAGCAAACACGAACGCGTAGAAGAAAGGGTAAAAGCGGCCGAGAATTTTCGATTCAAAATATACGGTCTGATTTGATCTGAGAATTTTAATAAAATAAATATTGTAAATTTATTTATTATAATTAAAACCATTAAAATTGCATATCTCATTCATATAAGGTCGAAATTGGACAAAACAAGTGTCGCCTGAATCGCAGCGACGAGCACTACGCGCTGGAGCAGTTTTGGAGTCGAT
Organism: Allium cepa; assembly: GCA_030765085.1. Classification (NCBI taxonomy): domain Eukaryota; kingdom Viridiplantae; phylum Streptophyta; class Magnoliopsida; order Asparagales; family Amaryllidaceae; genus Allium; species Allium cepa. The sequence goes on from CM060942.1 coordinate 243,778,347, forward strand.
TGGAGCTAGCGAAAATTTTAGTTTAAATCGAACGTGCTCGATTTAATTTAAAATTGGTGTGTTCGGCAAATTAAAACTCAAGGTGAGTTAATCTCACTCAATTTAGGACAGCTGGCTTTAATTTTAAATAGTTAAAATTAATTAATGATTAATTGGTTAAATTGATGCATTTTATTAGTTGGATGTGATATTTTATGTAGTAGTATATATATATATTGGAGTGATTGATATCCCCGCATATATATAGCGGATGAGACCCTATGCGCCCCGCATAATAGCGAATGATCCTACATACCGCGATATTCCACCTCAAAGTGGAATTGGTATTTTTATGGATGCAAGGAAAAAAGTTGGAGGGTCCAACTGGATTCCTCAAAAATGTTGAATTTAATTACATATATGGTGATATATGTTTTGTTGAATAATCGTTTTTAGATTATTGTGTAATTCGAGTTGATTGGATGTTGTGGTAGATTTTGACTTAGATTTTGGTATTTTTAAATACCGATAATATATGGTCTGGATTGGAAAAGAAGTTTAAAGGGATTTTTGAAGTAAAACATTTACCTAGAAATTTGGGTTAATTGATCTGAATGAAATAAAAAAATTTGGGAATTGTACTTAACAAATTGGGCTTGTTTTTCAAAAGAGGATTTTCAATTATTTACTTAGTAACTTTAAAAGTGTAAAAAATTTCTAGAAATTAGTTATTTAATTATTTTAAATTGTTAAAACATATTCGGTTATTAATTAGTATTTTATAATGATTGTTAAAGATTTATTATTATTTAAGAACTAGTCAGCATTATGTTTTTATAAAAAATGATTATTAAATATTAATGGCTTTGTATAATAACTTTTATTTAAGTATATTTGACTTGATTCAACTTGAAAATTTATTTTAGAAATGATAAGTACTATTTGAGTTAATTTTTTAAATAAATTTTTGGAAAGTAATGGTATACTCGCATTGTGTAAATTGGAGGCAGTGACTGCCTTGAGTTAAGTTTTGAATTTCTTTGGGATAGAGACGTAATCATTGAGCTATGATCCGTGGTTTGATACCGCAATGGTACTTTCCACATTAATTTAAAAGGTTTTCAAATATTTTTGAAAAGGATAAATCATGAATATACTGAATCCATTAAGTTAATTACATGCTTTTGGATAAATAGATTTACTTTATTTAAAATTAAATTAAAAAGACGATTGGTGTTTTTCAGTGAAAATGAAGTATTTGGTCGAATTGATTGTTTATTTGATAGTTAAATAACTGACTATCAAATCTGGATCTAAATATAACTTTGGAAATATCTAGGAGAAATACGGAAATTATATGGTACAGTTACTATTCGAGGTGTTATACTATACGTGTAAACTAATTTCATTCTTCTAGGACGTTTATAAGGAAATCCATCCACAAACGGTTAGGAGGTAATCTCCGATCTTATTTTTGTCTCTTTATTTCCTAAAGAACCGAGGTTGAGTTTACCAAAAATAGCGAACGTTGTTTCGAAGAGACCGGGTCGGATTTGTTATCCGAAAACCACTCCGATCCAACGATTACGTTTTCGAAATGAAGACAAGAGCATGGAGTCAAAGATGGAGCAGTGAAGTGCAAAAGTTATTCGCTACAAATCCTAAGGGTGATTCCAAAATGATGCAGTAGGAATAGTGCCTTCGGCTCCGTTCGGACCCGGAACGGACTTATATGGATGAATGCTATCAGTACATTGTCATTGGAGGACCAAGAGCATTCTAAGTGAATATTTCTGAAAAGGTTATGGTAGGCTCTAGCCTCACTAAACCGGAATGACTGAAAAGCAGGGGAGATGCAGCAAGGCTAAGTGGGTAACACCCAAGTACGGTATGTTTATCACCTTTCTAGATACCCTTAGATATTATTACTACGATTATGGAAGGAACTTAGAAAAGGGTGGGACACCTACGGTGATAGCATATTCGATTTATCCAGGTCAAGGATAGTCCAGTCTTATGTAGAAAGGGGATCCCGGCGTGGTCCTTGGTATGCTGTTCTAGACGTGTACCATGACAGGTGGTACCCCGGTACCTAGTCATTGGGATGGAATCCATTATCCAATAAGCGCCGTATGGTTTTGATTGTGCCCAACTTTGCTGAAACGTGAGATGCAAGCATTTCAGCTATTTGAAGAAGTATTTGTAGTTAGACATTATCATAATATCACAGGATTTGATATGAAATGTTTTGATTATCGTAAGGTAAAAACCCGTCGTGTTTGTTTGTGGTGCGGTCTTACGAGATACTTTTGTTTTTGGTAGGATTTTTCAGATGTAATAATTCAAAAGTGTGTTTTCTCACGCTGGTTTTCCAGACTGGCACGGGTGTTATTTTATTATATTGCTTGGGTCAAACCGAGTATTACAGGTTCAGGTTAGGATGTTATAGAGCTCAGGAGACGAGCTGGAGACCGAGACGTATTCTCGTACTTGTTTTATTCCGCTGTTGTGTTTTGTTTGAAATTACCAGAAATTGTGTGGGCAGGTTGTTATAACTGTCTAGGCTGGTAATTATTGATTTGTGTACTTTGATGTGAGATATGTATAGTACTATTTTGGGTTTGTGTGAAAACTATTTATATTATATGTTATTCGGTCTGCTGTGAGATTCTGTTTTTTGTTAGATTTTCTTTTTCTACCTATTTTCTTTTCCCTCAACAATCTATCTTTCTGACACTCGATCGTTCAGCATGTTATACATAGGCATAGTTATGTCGATATTCGAGGGTCGAAAGGGCGGGTCATGATAGTCGGTATCAAAGCTTTGGTTGGCGATATACCTAGGTTTTGGTGGGGATTACTCATTAGAGATAGAGTCAGTAGTACTCTAGAATTAGTTTGAGTGTATTAATAGCTAGGAGCGCTTTATTGTTAGTGAACATAAAATGTTTTTATATTGTGTTGACTTATCGGTTGAGTGTATATGAATTATGGTCGGCACGGGAAGTACGACCGCATCGATAGGGGTTTCTAAACTCTTAAACAAGGTAAACCGACATAGTATTGTTTTAAAGTGGGTAAATGAAATAACTTTACTCAAAATTATGTTTTGATATAAATGAAATAATTTTATAAAATTATTTTGGAATGTTTGGTTGTTAATATTATAATCAAATAAGATAATAAAATTTGAAATGTTTATATAACCAAATAGAAATTTATAAGTATGATTTATACAAAGGAATGTAACTAAAATTTGTTTTAAACCAAAATTTTAATCCCAGGAAATTTGGAAATGTTTTAAAATGGTTTGAACTAAATGTTTGGAAAATTTTAAAATCTTGGGCATTTGGGGAAGTGTTTTCCAAAGTGTTTGAAAGGAAGAATGGTAATATCATTTTTGGAGACAGTTTAAATAGAAAATTTTTTAAAATGAATTTTTGGAAGTAACGAAGCATTGAACTCACTTCAGTCTCTCGAAAATAATCATATGATGGTCACATCAACAGTATTCATTTTCGGGTTTCTAAGTGATGGATTGCTACCGTGGAGATTGGTTATGAATATTTGCTTTGGACTTGTTTGATAAACAAGCTCGTTTCGGGGATTCCAAAAGGGAATTGTTTTGGAAAAAACCAAGTGGTTTTGAGATTTCAAAAAAATATGAGTTGATATACCAAGGAAATATATGTATATTTATGATTTCAAAATGATTTGAAATAAAAATCGGGTGATTGAATCTGGGGTTTCTATTTAAAAGATTTGTAAAGTTAAGAGAAATCAGTAATTGAACCTATAATTTTGAGTTAATATAGACAAGAAAGGGAAATGAAATTTTAAATCCTGGAATCAAAATTTAACTTGGGTAAGTTAAAATCAATATTATGAATTAAAATTTAACTTAAGATAAGTTAAATAATTTAAAATTGGATTTGAGTTGAATTGGATATTAAGTTGATGGGTAGGATAATTATAATTTCAAGTTATAATTATTGAATGAAATGAATAAACTTAAGCTATTAAGTGACATAGATAATCCAGAGTTATAATTATAAAATGTGAATGGACTCACGTGAACAATATAATATTTTAAGTAAATAAGTTTTTGAACTTATGAACTGAGAAATAAAATAGCAAACCAAAATGAAAATGGTTTGATACTATAGTAAAGAAATGGAAATTCAAAATTTGAATTTCTAAATAGAGAGTGAATTAGAATGGAGAAAATTGAAAGTCAATATGCATTGTGAAGTGTTTATATAACTACATGTTATAAATGCTGAATGTGAGTAAAATTAAGTGGAGAAAATTCAGGGAATTGTGAATAAATAATTTATATAACTTATTAAACTGGAAAAGTGGAAAAGCATAACCAAGTTAAAAGGTTAGCAAATTGATAACCAAGGAATGAATTCAATTTAAGAGTAAACAAATTGAATATGATTGGAATATGGATTTGATAAGATTGGATGTGAACTTAAGTTTTAAAAGCTGAATATAACTTAGGCAGTGATATGGAATGCTTATAATAAACCTTAGAGATAATTTTATGGAAAGGCTTGCAAATGAAATTAGCTTAAAATGAAATGTCGTTTACTATAAAATAAGGTTGATAACACTATGTGAATTAAATGAAAGTGAATGGAAGAGAGGGAATATAAGTTAATTAAATAGAAAATGTAAGTGCAGGAACCATGTTATGATATAATAAATTGGTCGAGAATTGATTAGCATGGAATAATTCCCAAATGATAGTATAAATCAGATATACTAAGTAAACGAAAGTGAATAAATTAAATAAGATTCAATTTAAAAGGAATTAGGATTTGGTTGCCATGGAAATTTAACTTAAGTGATTATTTATGAAATGGATTCATAAATAAAATTTTTATGGAATGGAATGTGTGTAAATGTAAAATAAAGCAAACAAGGTTTGGTGAATAGCATAAATGGGAATTAAATGGAAATTAGACAAATTAATTTAGAGTCAATTTAAAAAGGAATAAAGTGAAGTTTAATGAAATGAATTTGCATATAATGGAAGTGAATATAAACTGAATGCAAATAAATTGATTGTGAATCAATTTGAAATTGAATAAAGGTGAATTTATGTATGTAAAGCACCTATAAATCGAATTGGAGTGACTATGAGTTTGTTGTTGTAAATATGAATTGAATGCAATAAAATTGGTTCAAAATTAATTTTAATTGAATGAAATGATATATGGTCCATGAGAAAGAAATTAAATTATTTTTGGGACCTTATAATCGCTTGTAATACATGGTTGGCTTGTTTGGGTTTTGAAGTTTAGATCTTTAGCTAGTTAATAAATGAAATGTTAAAAATTTCATGTTTATGAAACTTATGTGCTTATTTTGAGTAAGTACGGGTATAGGAAACTATTTGGATAGATTTTGTTTGCATAAATGCATATAAATAAGCCGCTCAATTAAAAATGCTAATATGAGATACGCCTACGCAATAAAATAAAGAAACGATTATGTATTATTATATATTTTGTTTTTCGATAATGTGGATCGATATATATATATATATATATATATATATATATATATATCTTGTGATATTGTAAAAGGCTCTCCGTACAAAGGAGACGCTGTAAAACATTTCGAAAATTTAGGTGTTAGAAAAATTTTGAAATTTTTGGAAAATTTTTGTTAACTAGAAAAGGAGATTTTTGAACTGTATTAGAAATTGAGGTTTTGAGTTAGAAATGAAAGCCAATTATTTTGGATAAAACTAAGAGGGATGGAGAAGTGAATGTAGGATGTTAACTAAGTGGGTTTTGGAAGAGTTAATGGGTTTGGAAGCATTTTTTTCGACCTTAGCATACTTCGAAGACAAAATTTTTAGAAGGGGGAGGAATGTAACGACTCGAGATTTTGGTCATTTAATTTTGCACATTTAATTTCTTTCTAAGTGCTAAATTTGAGTTATTAATTAATTTGAATATGGATGAATTTATGAAATGGTTTATAATTTCAAATATAGGGATAAATTGGATTGATGAATAGTAAATTAATATTGAAAATTGGGATAATAGGTGAATCAAGGATAAATGGACATGGAAATGATTCCTAAAATTTATTAAAAATTCTACATGGATTAGTATTATAATATGGACCTTTAAATAGGAATTTAAAAGTCGATAAATTAAAATTTGGATATTTATATATTAATTTAATAGTGGAATAAATATATATGATAATAATGTAAATAGTGGAATTTTTATTTAATATAAATCAGAATGATTTCTAATGTGAATATGAATTCCACGTGGTTTATAATGGAGTTGTTAAGTTTCAAAAATTGAAAATTTAAAATGATTTCAACAATTTTGAAAATTGCCTGAATTAACCGACGAGTTAAAATAGCCTTCTGAGGCACAGTCTTGGAATTCGATGAAACTAGTTCCTTGGATCCGTAATAGTGTATTATTATCGGCTTTCAAGTTTCGTAGCGTTTAGAGTCATTGATTGTTCGTACAGGATAGAATGCGTTGAAATAAATATAGAAAGTTCAATATTTTAAGTTGATTCAATATACTCTCTGCCACATACTATCGAATTAGGCCCGAAAATATGTTCCATTGTGTTCGAAATAGGAGTAAAATATTATAAACGCCAGACGGCACATCTCGTTTGACATTCGTTTGAAAAAGCACGTTAATTTTGGAAATAATATTATTAAAATAACCTTTATACATGTATAAATAAACAGCGAAACCCTAATCTAATGAATGTAGCCGCCGGTTTCTTTTTAATGGTCGAAAAGCTTCGGGTTTCTTCTCTTAATTCCTCGAAATCCATCAATCATTAGAGAAAACTTCCAACTAGGAAAACGTCGAGCTAGTCGAGATCTTCAAGACCAACGATGGATTTTCATCAACGTAGCTCGGATTTATTGCAATCGAGCTCCGTTCATCTACGCGTTCATGGGTTTTCAAGCATGATAGGTGTAACGACCCGAAATTTTCGACTCCGAAAATTCCAAATTTTTAGAGAAAAGGAGAAAGAGATAGAAGAAGTAACTAGAAACAAAACACAAAATCTCACATTCGCAGCGGATCAAAATATAATATCAAATAATAGCAGTTATACAAAGAAGAACTGTATCTGTTAATTTACATCAATACATCAGAGTTACAACCATTACTCAAAATTGGATAGTTAAAATTAACTTGTCCCGGAAATACAAACAATAATATACACAGCGGAAACTCCATACGTTCCTGCCATCCAGCTCACCTCCTGAGCTCTAAAACGTCCTAACCTGAAAATCTATAATACTCGATCTGACCCGAGCATTACAACAAAGTAACACCTGGGTCAGGTTGGAAACCAGCGTAAGTAAACCCATCTAACAAGAAATACCAATGCATAAAACTATTTAAAACCCGGGTAACTCGTACCTTATTACGAGTTCTTAACTTGCCATAGTCAAAAACACATCTTATAACCATATCTAAGCATTACTATTCAGAATAAATGACCAAGTTTGCATCATTTATTTCATTTAAGCCAATTTATTCCAAAATTAAATCCATAAAGAATATTGTAGATTACAAATCGAAGTGGTTTCGGGTATTTACTAATACCCGACCTCGGTCTCTTCGAATCCAATATCATCTTAAAAACAAAGCTGTTTAAGTTTAAACAATTCCATTTATATCTAGAATTACATATTTACCTGGCAATTCATTACAAATTGATACTCCATATTCAAACACCATATCACGTTGCATCACAATCACACACTAGGGGTAACCAATAACCCAAGGCATTCAATATCATTCAATCATTCATAAGTAAGATTAATTAGTCACATCATTCCTAATTAATTTAACTAAAATAAATTAATTACTTCAATCACCTCTAAATCCTGCTTACTTAACATTAATTAATTTACAATTAAATTAATTAATCATCCTTTAATTATCATCTTAATTACATTAAGTAATTAGCCTTTAATTAATTACACAAATTAATTAACCTTCAACCATTCACATGAATTAACCTTTAATTACTCTTATAAATTAATTGACAATAATTTATTACATTATTCCTTAGTTAATTACTCTAATTAATTATTCTATAATCACTTGAATTGATTAATTATCCTTTAATTAGCCCATTAATTAATTCCTTTATTAATCCATACTTTAACTAATTAGACTAAGTAATTAATCCTCAATTACTTCCATTAAGTAATTATCATTAAATAAATCTTATTTAGTAATTATCCTCCTTAATTAATGATATTAACCCATTATCCTTTAATTACTTTCATTAACCCTTAATTATTGACATCAATTAAATTACCCTCTATTTAATTACATTAATTAACCTTTAATTTATTACTTTTAGCAATTATTCCTTTAATTACTTTCTTTTGTTATTTTTAAATTAAGCACATTAAGTAATTATTCATTAACTAATCACCTAGTAAAAATTCTTCAAAACCTTTAACTAATTCCCAAAAATAAATTCAAGTCATAAGAAAGAATTTGTTTAAGAAAATTTTAAACTTGTTTATTTTAAAATAATTATTCAAGCCTTTAACCAAACCCAAAACTTAAAGAAAACATTTATTATAAAAATGTAGTTAAGAACATTGTTCCAAAACTTGTTTTATTTCAACCTTTTTAAATTTAAAACAATACTAATACACTAAAGCCAGACCCGAGCTAAACTCGGTTACTTCTCTTATACAAACCCGAGTCTTCCCATTCCAGTCGCAACCTTCTCTTCTATACGCGAAACTACCAGTTGCCACCCCCAGTCTCACCCGAGCAAAATCCCAATACAACCCGAGCTCCTACCCAAGAGCAAACCTTTCCTTCTCGTTCACAAATAACTCCAAAACATAGAGATACATGTATACGTGCACACATCGTCTACGTTGCTCTGACCATCTTGGCCGTCGTCGGTAAGTCGACAACGATTCACTCACCTGATTTCGACCACCCAGAGCCTCGATCGTACCAGAAATCAGAATCGAGCTATGAGACCACCACTGGAACCAAAACAACCAACCAAAATCTCCTCGCACCACCGCCCATGTCCACCAGCGATCTCACGATCATGGCCGGAACTTCGTCACATGCCTACGCCTCTAATCCCTCACTCGTGATCGCGTCTGATTCTTCCATGACCACGAAATTTGTCTCGATTAAAAAGTTGATCGATACAGGAAGTTAACCCTAGATTAGTCCCGCCGCGCCACCCCGATGCTCCTGAAAATTGCCTATTATTTTTCCTACCATCCCTGACCCACAAGCTCCCTCCGACATGAATCCCGACCCCAGCGAGCCGCTCGCTCGCCTGAAATTGACTAAAATACGATTTCCGTTCAATATGGAATTCCTCTCGAATTTCAACTCGAAAAATCAAGATTCTTTCTTTAAAAATTATGGTTTTCAAAGTTCAAACAGATTATATACATGAATCCATAAATTATTCAAGTTGGAATTTTTTTATATATACAAGTTTTTACTGTAATGTTTACATCCTGGTTAAACTACCTTAAATTCTTATTTAAAATATTTTTAAAATCTAAATCATGTTGTTTCTAACAATTTTTGTTTAAACATCATAATATATAACAGATCAGGGGATGAGCAATTGATTTTTCAAATTTTATTTAGAACCTGAGACTATAAACATAGCAACATATTCATTACAGACATGCATACAAACATCCATATACATATAAACAGGAAATCTCATTTATACAACCATGCAAAGCATATTATATATCATACATTCTAGGATATTCACATGCATCAGATTTTTATTAACTTAAATCTTTAAGAAAGATGTTTACTCACCTGTGTTTTGAAGATAGGGAACAGGCTTTTGAAATTTTGAAATATGTTGTTGTATTTAAAACTGGAACTTAGTTTACTTTGATTTGCATTGATCTTGAATCTTCTTGCTTTGTTCTAAACTTGATTGTTTTGAAACTGATCTGATCTTGGATTTAGTTGAGTTTGGATCTGAGGCTTGCTTTTTGAACTTGTATTTTGATTTTACTGAGATGATTGCTATAGGATTGTTGAAACAGTTTTAATTTTCTAGTTTGATTTTCTTTTACAGGCTTTGCTATGATTTTCTCAGGTTTGTTCATTTTACAGGCTTGATTTCTTTGCTTAGGAAATGAGAATATAGGAAAGAAAATGAAGCAGAGGAAGGAAGAGATATATTTATAGCTAAATTTTTATGATTTTTAAAATAAAAGAAAAATAAAAAGAAAGGATTGACACTTGTTAAAATTGGCTTACACTTGTAATTACATTAAACAATTTGTTTACATTTGTTATAATGCATAGAGAATTAGGTTACATTTTTTACTTTGTATATATATTTGTATTGTAATTTAAATTTAATTTTATTTTATAAATGTCTTAAGTGTTTTTAATATTTAAACTTCTCTTATATTTATTTATTTATAATTTTAAAAGTGGATGATATAAAATTCCAGTTATACGCTTATAAATAGTTATACAAATATATTAATTATATATATATACTTTCTTTATATTTTTAAATGATTTTCATAAAACATTTATATTAAATTTTTTATTTAATAAATACATTTCTTAAGTTATATAAATAAAATCCTTTAAAAGAAAATGATATAAAACCAATTATATTCTTAATAAAATCATATGTAATATTTTTAAATCCAAAATATTTTAAGAGATCTATCCTTTTAATTTCAAATTCAAATTCAATTTTAAAATCCAATTTAAAATCAACCCATATATATATAAACACATATTTAATATGAAAATAATAATTCCATTTAAAATCTACTTATATATTATATATAAACAACCCATTATTTTTATTGTTTGAAAATAAAAATTTTGCCAATTTTTAAATAATTTATAAAAGGGATTATCACATTTTAATTGCTTGAAATTTTGAGATATCACATTTAACTAATAAACCAGTGTTTAATAAATTAAATCATGTTAATTTCTAATTAACAGATATATGAAAATCCGGGTTCTCACATTCTTCCCCCCTTTGAATCTTTTCGTCCTCGAAAAGGAACGAAACTAGAATTTATTCAATACTTAAAATCAAATAAACTATTCTTTGATCATTTTTAAAACACTTTTAAAATATATATAATATTACCAAAATAGATTTTTTTTTTTTTAAATTATAACTCGATGTTTCCACAAGTCCATCCTTGTTCTTACAAAAATTCGATCATACGTTGATCAGGTGTAAGACTGAAAATCTATAAGTACTTAGCAGACCTGTTTTCAACACCCAGTGAAATTACTTGGGAAACATTTTGCTGAAAATATAGAAAACATTTTTGAAATAGAGGAAACATCTTTGGTGAGAATGCTTTGTGTGACGACCCAGATTTTTCCAACAATTTAAAATAGAATTGTTAATTGATTTTAAAATATTTAAAAAGTTAATTTTAACTTGAATTTAAGATATCGATATTTACTTGATAATTAAATCAGTGAATTATAGGGTTTAAGAAATGAATTTAATAATTGAAATTGGGTAAATTGTTGAGTCTGGGATTTCGAAGCCTGTTTAAAATAATTTGAAGGCTTATAAAATTTATAATAATGATACTGAAGATATTAGAATGGTTGAAATTTTAATTTAAAAGTAATTTGTTCAATTTTAATAAAATATTGTTTAAATTGAATTTAAAAATAGCCTTCCGAGACACAGTTTCGGAATTCGACGAAACCAATTCCATTGGATCCGTAATAGTTAGTTATTATCGGATTTCAATTTTCGTAGCAATCGGAGTTGTCGTTTGACCGTGGCATCTCAAAATGCTTCAAAACTATTTTAATCAATTTAATTTTAAATTGATCCTTTAATTCCGTAACTCGCGCATACTTTCAAATTAGCCTCTGAAACATGTTCCATTGTGATCGAAACGCGGGTAAAACCTTATGAACGTCTGTCGGCTTATGTGATTCGGGATTCGGGATTTCGGGTTTCGGGACACGAGATATTTTCATATTTAATTATTTAGTTTTCAAGCGTGCTGAAGAAGCTTATTCCCCAAACCAATATTTTAATACCGTCCTCTCTCCTTTATCAGATTCGAACTGAGCTTTCCCTTTTCACCATTTCCAAATTCGATTCGAAAAAAAAATGATATTAATGGTCGCACCCTTTCTCCTCAAGTTCGAAACCCCTCTCTCTCCTTCCTCATTTTCGAATGAATGTTCACAGAATTGAATCATGGCCGAAGCCGACCCTGCTTGTTCCTCCAACCTTATCGGTATCGATTTAAAACAAAAATCAAAAATCCAAATTTAAAATTTAACAATGGCCGCAGCCTCTTGTCCAAATCTTAAAGAATCGAAAAGGGGGAGATCGAAGTTGTTCGCTTTCGTGGAATCACGAGTCAGAGCCGTGATTCGAAACCCTTCGAATTCGAGAGGAATAACCGCGTGAGCATGAAAGCGAGCGTCGCTCGTTTGTCGAGTCGGGATGTTGCAATATCTTCGCTAGGGTTGAGGCTGCGGCAGTGGTGCTATGCTTCTGGATTCTCGTTTTGCTCGATCGGAGGATAGTGCTCAATGCCGACCAAGATTCTTATCACTGTTCAGGTTCGAGTTTTTCTTTGGGTTAGTTATGTACTAGGAAAATTATTTCTACTCCAGTAAAGTATGTTAACAGTTAAGTAATTTAAAAAAAAAATTATATATCCAATTTTTTATGGGTGGATAGGAACAATATGTTTAGATAGTTTTCTTAGAAAGGAAAGAATTTGCAGACACAAATGTGATTAAAAGAGAATCTGTTTAATTAAATTATTAGTCCAAAATTTTTAATGAATAATGAAAATTGATTACCAATTTATTTCAGATATAATAACTTATATAATGTTTATACAAGATCTACATTGTGAAGAAACAAGCTGGATTGGGTCGAATTGCGTAGCAAATCAAAGGTGAGTAAATCTCACTCTGTAGGATTTTTATTTAAATTTAAATGGTTAAATTTAAATAATTGGTTGATTGATTGAGATGATTGAATGTGTGCTAATAATCTTGTGACTTTGGTTTTGGTTGGTACTCGAGATTATTGTGGATTGACTCGAAGTATATGGGGCTTTAAATTGTTTCAAACATAAATCATAAATAAGAAAATGATTTCATTTTAAATTTAGTAAGGGCTTGATGTGTTGTGATTCATTTAAATTAGTAAGGAATTTGAAATGAATAATTTATGGATTTAATTAATTAATGATTTGGGTTATTTGACTTAGTAATTAACGAGTTAAATAAATAAGGAATTGAGTTGTAAGTTAATTAAATAAGTAAAAGGAATTCAGAATAAACATTTGATGGCATGATAAATAATTACTTAATGTAAGTAATAAAATATAATTACTTGGTGAAATTAATCAAGAGTTCAATTAAGATAGTTAAGCAAGACATAATTAATTTATGAATAAAGTAAAATGAAGGAAAGTTAATTATAGTTTAGGATTAATCGAAAATGGTTAATACTGTGGTTTCATTAATATAACGAAATTTGATTTGAATAACTTAAAATATAATTGAAAATCCTTAATTTGTATAATAAATGAAGTAAACAAAATTGATTAATTAAGATTGATAAATCTATAATAAGTAACTTATGGGAAATTAATTAGTCTAAGCAATTAAGGATTAATGTAATTAAATAAATAATTAATTCATGAAGAAATTAGGATTCTTAATAATCTCGGTTGAGACTAATTAATACTGTGAAGTTAATTTAAGATAATTACTTGAATGCAATTGAAAGATAATTAATCCAGGGTGATTAAATTAAGATGGATAATGGTGGGTTGACCAACAATTTGATTTGGAATTAATTAACGTTAAATGAAGTAGTCTATGTGATTGAGATTTGAAATTCAATTTGAATAAATTGAATTGATGTGTATGGGATTAGGCTTTGCTTACGGATGATGGCATGGTATTGGATGTTTTGAATAAGTTGATATCTCTAATATGAAATGTTGTGAATTTCATTTGAATAATTTGGGATTAGGATAATATGAGTCTCGAGGAAACCGAGGTCGGGTATCTGGGAAATACCCGAAACCACTTCAAATATTTACATATTGATTTGTGAAATCAATAGGCTGGATTGAAATGATTTAAGTAGACTGGAACATTTATCTAAGTTTAGTACATAGAAATTAATATGTGAAATAAGTGTTGTCTATTGCAAATTGTGAATTGGTTAAATTGATATAAGTTACCCCGGGTTTATATAAGTTGTTTGCTTGGGTATTTCATGTTAGTTGAGTTTACTCACGCTGGAGTCCAGCCTGACCCGGGTGTTACTTTGGTGTAATGCTCGGGTCAGACCGAGTATTACAGATTTTCAGGTAGGTATGTTTTGGAGCTCAGGAGGAGAGCTGGATAGCGATATCGTATAGAGTATTCCGCTGTATTTATATTATTGTTAATCTCAGTCATGATAATTGTAAATATTCAGTTCTGTGTATATATGAGAAACTCTGATGTATATTAAATGTAATCGACAGATATAGTATTCTTTATAAACTGTTGTTATTTATTATTGTATTTTATCCGCTACGGACGTAAATATGTTTGGTGTTCTGTTCTTCTTCTTCTTCTATCTTTTTCTTCTTTTTCATAACTATCTGGAATTTTCGGGTTAGAAAATTCTGGGTCGTTACATTTGGTATCAGAGCCGAAAGGTTAAGCGAGAACCTTGGCTCTAGTGGGGATTACTCATTAAATAGAGTCTGTAGTACTCTAGAATGAGTTGAGTATATATATATATATATATGAGCGCGTACTTGTTATTTTCTTATATAAAGATTTTAAATGGTTTTATATAAAAGTATGTTTTGATATATAAAACAATATTTCCTTCTAATAAATATTAAGGTGATTGGGTGTTAAATTATTGGAATTAAGTTAAGAAGGACTATAATACAACCAAATTAAAATTAAATTAATTAAAAATGAAATTCCAAAATTAGAACTCAGAAATTAGAATTGTTTGAAACTTCAAATGAACAAAGTTAAATTTAGTTTAAAAAGGTTAAACCAATCTTTGAGAATTTAGCTCGAATTATATAATTCGAGATAGTTTAAATTTGAAGTTGGAGTTGAACTCATTCAAATTGAATCCGATTTCAATTAATTGGATTTGGGATGGAAGATGTATAGGTTCAAAAAAATTTAATGGAAGATTTGAATTGGATTGAATTGAAATGATTGAAATTGAAGTGGGTTCAATTGAATGGATACTAGTCCAAAGTAATTAGAATAATCTTGGAATCGTAATTAAAGTGGAATTGGTTTAAAATCAAAAAGGAATTTGAAATATAGATTGCAAATGTAATTTATAAATTGAAATAAACGTCACAAATAAATGAGATTATAAGTTGAAATAGAATTCCGGAGAATATTTGAAAATAAAGTGAGATGAAATTCCAGTGTAATGTTTAAATATGAATTGGATGGATGGGGAATTTGGAATTTTTGGGAAAAATTTAGAATTCCTTTGGATTTGGAAGTGGTTTCCAAAGGTTTTGGAGAAATAATAGTATTATTTCGTAAATATTTTTGGTGTTGAATTGGAAATCTGGAAGATTTGAAATTAAAAATATTTGGAAATGTTTTTAAAGAAATAAAAGCATTGAAATCTTTCGGTCACTGGAAAATAACGTCGGTAATGATGCAGCCTCATCGATGTTTATTTTCGAGTTTCTAATAGAGAAATTGCTACCAAAATGTTTTTAATTGGAATTGTTTGTGAACTGGGTTTGGATTTGAAATTCTGGAATCTTGATAAAATGTTTATGGAATAATAAAAAAAATATAAGTAGAGATAAGTTGAAATGAAGAATTGGACTCAGAAATTTGAGATTGTTTAAAAACTTTAAATAAAAGATAATTTGGTTTAAAAGGTTAAATCAACCTTTGAGAATTTAACTCGAATTTATATAATTCGAGGAAGTTTAAAATTCAAGATTGAAATTGAATTAGTTTAAAATTTAATTTGGGTTGAAGTAATTGGATTGGTGATTGAAAATATATAAGTTTAAAAATTTTAAATGGGAAATTGAAATGGATTAAATTGAAGTGATTTGGATTTTGAAATTAAATTGATAATAATTCAAATTGATTGGAATACTATGAAATTATAGTTAAAATTAAACAGGATTAAAATCAATTAGAATTTGATTTAAATTTGGGAAGGAATCAAGATTGATTCAACTTGAATTGGGAATTAATCAAGTCCAATGGAATTTGGAGTTATTTGGATTGGAATTGGGTCACTTTAAATGGAGATTTAAATTGAATTGTTGAAGAGGTGAACAGTTGGCTCTTGACTATTTTCAATATAAATTATTTTGATATAAACTTATTTTCTAAGCTATTAAATATATACAGCCTTTCTTTTTAAAGCTAATTTATTATATTTGTTTTACCATTATTTTTGGAGCTATTTAAATATTTTTCAATTTTTTCCTAAACTATATATTCTTTTTCCACTACTTTACGAATAAATTACTATCTTTCAATTGTCTAAAAATCTCTGGAACTATTCAACTATTTTTTCGACTATTTTACAATTAGTTAACTATTTTACAATTATTTTGCAACTAATAATTGTTTTTCAACTACTTACCTATTTTTAAAAAATTTCAAGCCATTTTTCTAAACTGATTGGAGTTCAAACTGTTATTGATTAAAGTACCCAACTGAGATAAGGATTGAAGTAATAATCCAAATGGGGATTAATGTAAAGGTGAATAAGGAATGTGAAATGGTTCTTTTGAACTGAAAGAATATTTTGAGAAATATGAAATGAATAAATTTGGATATTTTTATGGTTTTTGAGAGTGTTTGGAGTATAAAAGGGTTTTATACAAAAAAGTAAGGATCCAAAGTTTTAAAAATTTATATATATATATATATATATATCTGAATATATATAAAGGATCTTATGAGGATTTTGGGAAAGGCTTTTGATTTTTGGGAAAAATCAATATTGAGTTTTGGAAAGCCTATTTTGAGAATTATCGATTTTGGAATAATCGATTTTGTGTAAAAGAGCTTTGTATGATATCATACTAGGTGTATGATTTGAAGATACTATATGTGTATAGTATAAAATATTTTGATGATGGTTCTGGGGGAAAAGGCGTCCCCTTGAAATGAACTTCTCAAGAGTGCCAGTGGGTGGTGCTGCCTGGAGCCCGAGGGGGTTCTAAAGTTGATCCTGTGAGGAGTCCGGACAAAACTAGTTCCTGGGGATTATTAGTAGTGTATACCATAGCGGAAGTCGTGTGTGCCGCGGAGAGCCAACAGTTTACGTTTGATTATATCTCGGTAGACTGCGACCTATGGTATAACATAGCGAAAGTCGTGTGTGCCGCTGAGAGCCAACAGTCTGCGTTTGAGTTTATCTCGAAAGACTGCGACCTATGTAAGAGTGGAGAAGTTTCATTTTGATAGCGAGATCAGAGGCCGTGGAGAGCCTGCAGTTACATGGACTTTTGTTGCGACTGCAACGTAACCCTGGATGTAACTGTGGTCTGTTGTGTGGGTTCCATGGCGTAATCGAGAGTGACGCGGAGAGCCTGCAGTTACATGGACTTTCGTTGCGACTGCAACGTAACCCTGGCATGTAACTGTGACCATGGAATGGGGGTGATGATTTCCAGAGCATCCTCACTAAAAAAAAAAATATTTCCTCTATTTTCAAAATTGTTTTCTATATTTCAATAAAATTGTTTTCCGATTATTTTCACTGGGTGTTGAAAACAGGTTTACCAAGTACTTATAGATTTTCAGTCCTACGCCTGATCAACGTATGACTGAATTTCTGTGAGAACAAGGATGGACTGATTGAGACATCGAGTTATAAGAAATATTTTTATAAAAAGCTATTTTAATTGTAATGTCTAAATTTGAAGGCATTCCTAAATTTTAAAGTAAAAAGGGAATTTCAAACAGGAATTATAAAATAAAATTGGACTCGGGAAATTTCAATGAAGCGATTCTTTGAAATAAAATCGCATATTGATTTAAAAGTTGGAAGTAAGCTAATTAACAAAATAATTACTTGATGGAGTATGTTAATAAAATTTAACTTTGGTTAATAAATGAATTGTAAATTAATAATGGAGTTTGGAAATGAATTCAAATTGTAAATAGAACTCGACTTGGATTTAATAATGAAATAAATTAGAAGAGATGTTGTAAAAATAAAATAGGGCTGGATTGAAAAAGAAATGTGATGGTTTGAATTATAAATAAAATTCAAGGGTGACTTGAATAATATTTAATGAGATTTGCAAGTGGATTGGATATAAGAGAAGTGATTATAATAGAAATAGTTTGAGTTGCAAAGCAAAATCCAAGTGAATAGAAATAAATTGAGATGGTCTTGTATTAATAAAATAAATTTGAAATAAACAAGTAAATTAAAAAATTTAATGGGATCACTGGAATTATATAATAAATGGATGAAGCCTGATGACAAAAAAAAAATTGAATCAAACTTTAATTGGAATTGGATTATCAGACTGGACTTAAGTTCGGTGGCATATGTGCCTAGATATTGTTTTGATAAATTGAGAAGGTGGATTAAATTTACAATGAAGGTGATGGGCTAACTGAATTAAATGGAATTTGATTTAATGAGAATCAAATTTAATGGAAGTGAACTTAAGTTGATGTTGGAATAAATTAAAGTAATTAACTTAAGTTTAAAGTTTATGGAAGCTTGGCTTCGAATAAGGATAAAAACCTATTAAATTAAAGCTTGGATAAAATTAATTTGGAAATGGTTATAAATTTAGAAATATTGAATATGCTAAGCTTAATAAATAGTTTGAATGAAGTCAATAAGGTGATGAAATGAAATGCGTATGTATGGTTGGTGAATAAATTAAAATGGAATTGAATTAAATAAAACTTAGTTGGAATCAATTTTAATTGGTTATAAAACTTAAACAATTAATTATTCACATGGATATTATCAAATTGCGTAGAAATGATTATCGTTTAACGTAAGCGAGATTTAATCAAATTAAATGAATTAGTGGAAGCGATATAATTGATTTTTAAATCAATTGAAGTGAATATGAGATTGTTTCGCTTAAAATGAGTTGAATGCAAGTAATTGTGTGTAAACCATTAAAATTGAATGAAAAGGCATATAAATTTGGTTGGAAACAATTAGATGTGCTTTAAAACATATAAATTGCTTATTGGAAATGTTTGGTGCTTGTTATTTATGTAATGCATGTGTTTGGCTTTTGAAAGTAAGTGTTAGGTTAATAAAATTTCTATATATGGCACTTACATATTTAAATTGAGAAAGCACAGGTACAGGGAAGCCGTTTGGCTAGATTTGGGTATGCTAATTGCTAGAATTTATAAGCTGCTTGCTTAAATGCTAAATAAGGTACGCCTACGCAATAAAAATAGGAAATATGAACTGTTTTTGCTTTTTCCGACCGTGTGGGTCGATGTATACATATTTATATATATTGTCAAATTGCAAAAGCTCCTCCGTACAAAGGAGACTGCCAAAATTTTCTGAAAATTTTAGGAGTTAGAAAATTTTTGGAAATTTTGGTTAACGACAAAACAAGTTTAAATTGGAAGTTAAAGTAAACTAGTAAATGAAACTAATATGAATCAGTTTAAAAGGAAGATATAACTCAATATTAGAAATCGAAAATAAATTGAATTCAAATGAAACGGCGAAAACTAATTTGAATAGAAGTGGGTATGAAACTTATGTAAAGAGATGTATAAAATGATTTATAAGGTTACGATTGGATATTGTTGCTAAGTGAGATATGCAGGTATTAAAGAGAAAAGAAATTGAATTTGGTTCCAAAAGATAAATTCAAATTGCCCAACAAAAAGGTATGTATTTAAATTTCTGTATGAAATTGGATTGGGTTTTTGATGCAGCCACTTGGCTTTTGTTTTCTTTTTGGAATTTGGGAGCCCGTAGAGGCCTTTTGTAGTAGTACCGAGCTAGGCGCGCAAAGGAGACACTGGCAAAAAAATTCGGGAATTTAGAGAGTTAGAAAAATTTTGAGATAATTTTGATAGTTCAAAAATTAGGTTTTAAATTGACATTTAAATGATAGAGAAAAGGGGTATCGTTTGATATTGTGGAAGAGTTTGGGAGATAGTAAGAATAATAAAGGGGGTTTTTATGAAAGATAATTGTTAAGTTGTAGAACTGTTTGGTTTTGGGAAAAAGTTGACCGGCATGGGACATTCTTCCTAACTAGTAATTTCGGGGACGAAATTCTTTTAAGGGGGGAGGAATGTGACGACCCAGATTTTTGCAACAATTTAAAATAGAATTGTTAATTGATTTTAAAATATTTAAAAAGTTAATTTTAACTTGAATTTAAGATATCGATATTTACTTGATAATTAAATCAGTGAATTATAGGGTTTAAGAAATGAATTTAATAATTGAAATTGGGTAAATTGTTGAGTCTGGGATTTCGAAGCCTGCTTAAAATAATTTGAAGGCTTATAAAATTTATAATAATGATACTGAAGATATTAGAATGGTTGAAATTTTAATTTAAAAGTAATTTGTTCAATTTTAATAAAATATTGTTTAAATTGAATTTAAAAATAGCCTTCCGAGACACGGTTTCGGAATTCGACGAAACCAGTTCCATTGGATCCGTAATAGTTAGTTATTATCGGATTTCAATTTTCGTAGCAATCGGAGTTGTCGTTTGACCGTGGCATCTCAAAATGATTCAAAACTATTTTAATCAATTTAATTTTAAATTGATCCTTTAATTCCGTAACTCGTGCATACTTTCAAATTAGCCTCTGAAACGCGTTCCATTGTGATCGGAACGCGGGTAAAACCTTATGAACATCTATCGGCTTGTGTGATTCGGGATTCGGGATTTCGGGTTTTGGGACATGAGATATTTTCGTATTTAATTATTAAGTTTTCAAGCATGCTGAAGAAGCTTATTCCCCAAACCAATATTTTAATACCGTCCTCTCTCCTTTATCAGATTCGAACTGAGCTTTCCCTTTTCACCATTTCCAAATTCGATTCGAAAAAAAAATGATATTAATGGCCGCACCCTTTCTCCTCAAGATCGAAACCCCTCTCTCTCCTTCCTCATTTTCGAATGAATGTTCACAGAATTGAATCATGGCCGAAGCCGACCCTGCTTGTTCCTCCAACCTTATCGGTCTCGATTTAAAACAGAAATCAAAAATCCAAATTTAAAATTTAACAATGGCCGCAGCCTCTTGTCCAAATCTTAAAGAATCGAAAAGGGGGGGATCGAAGTTGTTCGCTTTTGTGGAATCGCGAGTCAGAGCCGTGATTCGAAACCCTTCGAATTCGAGAGGAATAACCGCGTGAGCATGAAAGCGAGCGTCGCTCGTTTGTCGAGCCGGGATGTTGCAATATCGTCGCTAGGGTTGAGGCTGCGGCAGTGGTGCTATGCTTCTGGATTCTCGTTTTGCTCGATCGGAGGATAGTGCTCGATGCCGACCAAGATTCTTATCACTGTTCAGGTTCGAGTTTTTCTTTGAGTTAGTTATGTACTAGGAAAATTATTTCTCTCCAGTAAAGTATGTTAACAGTTAAGTAATTTAAAAAAAAATTATATATCCAATTTTTTATGGGTGGATAGGAACAGTATGTTTAGATAGTTTTCTTAGAAAGGAAAGAATTTACAGACACAAATGTGATTAAAAGAGAATCTGTTTAATTAAATTGTTAGTCCAAAATTTTTAATGAATAATGATAATTGATTACCAATTTATTTCAAATACTAATAACTTATATAATGTTTATACAAGATCTACATTGTGAAGAAACAAGCTGGATTGGGTCGAATTGCGTAGCAAATCAAAGGTGAGTAAATCTCACTCTGTAGGATTTTTATTTAAATTTAAATGGTTAAATTTAAATAATTGGTTGATTGATTGAGATGATTGAATGTGTGCTAATGATCTTGTGACTTTGGTTTTGGTTAGTACTCGAGATTATTGTGGATTGACTCGAAGTATATGGGGTTTTAAATTGTTTCAAACATAAATCATAAATAAGAAAATGATTTCATTTTAAATTTAGTAAGGGCTTGATGTGTTGTGATTCATTTAAATTAGTAAGGAATTTGAAATGAATAATTTATGGATTTAATTAATTAATGATTTGGGTTATTTGACTTAGTAATTAACGAGTTGAATAAATAAGGAATTGAGTTGTAAGTTAATTAAATAAGCAAAAGGAATTTAGAATAAACATTTGATGGCGTGATAAATAATTACTTAATGTAAGTAATAAAATATAATTACTTGGTGAAATTAATCAAGAGTTCAATTAAGATAGTTAAGCAAGACATAATTAATTTATGAATAAAGTAAAATGAAGGATAGTTAATTACGGTTTAGGATTAATCGCAAATGGTTAATACTGTGGTTTCATTAATATAACGAAATTTGATTTGAATAACTTAAAATATAATTGAAAATCCTTAATTTGTATAATAAATGAAGTAATCAAAATTGATTAATTAAGATTGATAAATCTATAATAAGTAACTTATGGGAAATTAATTAGTCTAAGCAATTAAGGATTAATGTAATTAAATAAATAATTAATTCATGAAGAAATTAGGATTTCTTAATAATCTCGGTTGAGACTAATTAATACTGTGAAGTTAATTTAAGATAATTACTTGAATGCAATTGAAAGATAATTAATCCAGGGTGATTAAATTAAGATGGATAACGGTGGGTTGACCAACAATTTGATTTGGAATTAATTAACGTTAAATGAAGTAGTCTATGTGATTGAGATTTGAAATTCAATTTGAATAAATTGAATTGATGTGTATGGGATTAGGCTTTGCTTACGGATGATGGCATGGTATTGGATGTTTTGAATAAGTTGATATCTCTAATATGAAATGTTGTGAATTTCATTTGAATAATTTGGGATTAGGATAATATGAGTCTCGAGGAGACCGAGGTCGGGTATCTGGGAAATACCCGAAACCACTTCAAATATTTACATATTGATTTGTGAAATCAATAGGCTGGATTGAAATGATTTAAGTAGACTGGAACATTTATCTAAGTTTAGTACATAGAAATTAATATGTGAAATAAGTGTTGTCTATAGCAAATTGTGAATTGGTTAAATTGATATAAGTTACCCCGGGTTTATATAAGTTGTTTGCTTGGGTATTTCATGTTAGTTGAGTTTACTCACGCTGGAGTCCAGCCTGACCCGGATGTTACTTTGGTGTAATGCTCGGGTCAGACCGAGTATTACAGATTTTCAGGTAGGTACGTTCTGGAGCTCAGGAGGAGAGCTGGATGGCGATATCGTATAGAGTATTCCGCTGTATTTATATTATTGTTAATCTCAGTCATGATAATTGTAAATATTCAGTTCTGTGTATATATAAGAAACTCTGATGTATATTAAATGTAATCAACAGATATAGTATTCTTTGTAAACTGTTATTATTTATTATTATATTTTATCCGCTGCGGAAGTAAATATTTTGGTGTTCTGTTCTTCTTCTTCTTCTATCTTTTTCTTCTTTTTCGTAACTATCTGGAATTTTCGGGTTAGAAAATTCTGGGTCGTTACATTTTGGAAATCATCACCCCATCCATGGTCGCAGTTAACCCAATGGTTACATTGTCATCCCGACAAAATCAACGGATAACTATAGGCACTCTACGCCCCTTGATTACGCCATGGAACCCGCCACTGGTCGCGGTTACCTCCTGGGTTACATTGCCATCATGGAAAAAGTCCATGTAATTGTAGGCATCAGCTCCCTCGATTTTTGCTGCCAAATGAAACTTCACCACTCTCACATAGGTCGCAGACTACATCAGTCAAGTCCCAGTGTATTCTTAAGCTCTCATGGCCTCTCGAATTTCGCTATGTCTTCATAGGTCGCAGTCTACCGATGTAAAATCAAACGTAGACCGTTGGCTCTCAACAGCACACACGACTTCTGCTATGGTCCAAAGTAGATCGCAGTGACATTGAGTTACACTGTCGTCACAGCATAACCCAAATTTCTCTATAGGCATCAGCGCCCTCGACTTTCGCTACCCACTACACATAATCCTCAGGAACTTCAGTTTGTCCGGACTTCCTCACAGGATTAAATTTAGAGCCTCCCCCTTAGGGCTCAAGGCAGACCCACCCCGTGGATCTCCTAATGAAGTTCATTTCAATGGGAGCGTCTTTTTCCCAGAGCCAATCTCAAAACACTTTATACTATACACTTATAGTATCTTTCAAATCATACCCTTTTTGATTTACATCAAAATCTTCTTTACAAAAAATCGATATCTCAAATCGATAGTTCCAAACTTGGCTTTCTGTGACGACCGCCCATGACTCCAGCACCAAAACAAGAGAAAAGAGCGCTGAAAGGTATGCCAGGCAGCCATGGACGATAGTCAGGGTAAAATAAAATAGAAGCTCCATCGTATAACTCACAGCGCATGGATAAAATACAATAGAGAAATATATAGTGAAGCTTCATAACAGAAAATCATCATATAAGCATCATAATAGTTTTATACAAATATGTGAATCATCCATACATCAAAGCCTCACTACATAACACTCAATCAAATACAGCAGCGGATACCCAGTACATATAGGAGATAATATGCAAAAGCCTCCTGCTCGTCTTCGTTGTCATCAGCGTAAACCTCCATGAACAGCACCTGTCACCTGCTACCTAGTCTGCCCATCCCAACATGGATGAACAGCCCAAGGTAATAAGAGGAGACATAAAACCTTGAGTCAGACAAAGTCTTAGTGAGCAGTAAATCAACTATCCAACATACCAAAAGAGTATAAGGGATAAAAGGAATAGGAACCAACCCATCCCACTCCACCTCTTTCTACAGTGATAGCCCCCAGACACACATTAAGGAGAAGCAAGCATAACATAGCAGGCAATTAAAGTAAAGCAATAATCACTCGAGTCAAGGTCAATGTTTTCCAAATACAAACCCCCAAGGCCTAAACCAAGATCAGATAAGCACCCAGAAAACACCGCTCTTGAGACCGAATGATGATACAACCAAACGTCCAAACATCCATGACTCTGGCTATCACTGTTAACGTTGCTTCGAAATCACCGTTAATTGAATGACCGATTCCTTCCTGAGCCATCTATCAAGGGCTAATGGTAACCCCGGTTCTAGACATAACTCCACACGTCATCATGACCCGCGCCTAGGAATTTTCGCAACTACCCAGAGTACTCGACCACCTACCTGTAGTCTTTAGGGTGTCCAGACCACCTACCTGTAGTCTTTAGGGCAACCCTTGTACTCTTGCTTTGAGTCTGCTAGAACCTTCAACAACGATGAAATCCAAGCCTTCTAGTCATCCTCCTTGACGACTATTCTCATCCTAGCCCAAACTACCTCTTGAGCCATCCATTATCAATCAACTTGAACTACCCTTCAAGTTATTAACATGCTTGGAGCAATCCTTCTTGATTATACCAAGGTTACATCACCTCATGCCTCGTCTCATCTTCATCATAGCAAAGGCTTATCTTAACATCATGGTTTGCCTCATCACATCATGGCAAAATTCCATCTCAACATCATCCAATCCATACATATGAGCGTCAACATCCACTACATATGCCTTAAGCAACTTTCACCATTCAAGAGCCTCTTTCGTAGCTTTTGAATCGTCTTTGACCATACTTGTCCAAATCTATCAACTAGATAACTCATTCACAACAATCAAACAAGGCAAACATTAATCCAAACAAATAAGTAGTCAATCAAGATCTAAATAGGCATTTATAACTAAAATGGCAATTTCGTAAATAAATGAGCATAGATCTAACATACATGAATTATGGGTTTTTAGCATAGATCTAACAATTATAATTCATGGGTTTTGTCCCTACAACTAGATGAATGAGCTTGCAAAAGTAAACATCTTCATAAGTAATGGATCTACACTTGGATCTAAGGAAATATGCATAAAATCACTATCTACAACACTCCAACAAACCACCAATCCAATATACTCCTTTGGGTCCGCGTGAGAGATAACTACCACTCACCGAATCACCCAAACACTTCAAAAACTAATCACTTCAGATCTGGACAGCAAGGATTCAAGCTTGATCCGGCAAAATCTCGCTTCAATCGATGAAATCTCACTCGAACGGATGAAGATCTTCAACTTTGCCCTTGAATCTTCGATCTTGATCTTCGATCTTGGATGGATGTTCTCACTCGATTAAAGTGGAGGAAAGAAGTGAAGAAATGTTGTAGTCGAGTTCCCAAAATGGCAGCACTTCGTCGCTTCAAAAACCGGTGCCAAAAAGTGTGCCAAAGCCCTCTATTTATAGGCTGAATCACCCTTAGGTCGTCGCCCCTTAGGTCGGTCACGACCTATCCATGAGTCGTCCACGACTCATCAACATCCTGCGACCTAAAACAACCCGCCTCAACAACCTAGCGACCTACCGACTTAACTGCATGCGGCCTAGCGACTTAAGCCCCTTCACGACCTAACACCTTAACATCCCACGCGGCTTAGCCTAGTGCCGACTTAAAATCTTCCCCGACCTAACTTAAGTCGCTGCCGACTTATCATGCTACGACTCATACGACCTAGCTCACAAGACCTTGAGAGTTATAAACACCAGCTACTACCACTAAGTCGCTCGAGCGACTTATCACTAAGTCGCTAACCCACTGTTCTTACTAACTCGCTAACTCGTTAGGTCGTTCCATACGAGTTAACTCGTAACCCTAAACTCGTTAGCTCCTAAGGTCATACAACTTGCTAACCCTTAGGTCACTTACCCCTACTCACGACCTAACCTCCAAACGACCTAACCCCCTAGGTCGCCAACCCCACTAACTCGATAACCACTAACTCGTCCATCCCCTAAGTCGCTATCTAAACACTAACCCGTAACTCGCAAAGACACTAACTCGTTAACTCGTTTTAATACTAACTCGAGTTAACTTTTCAACCTAACTTCCTTGCGACTCAAACAACATACGGGTTATCTTTCCCTACGACTTAGGTTATGGACGACTTATCAACACTGACGACCTAGAATTCTATGGTATATCGACACGTAAAATACGGGTCGTTACACTTTCCAAATTTCCAAAATTTGATTTTCCTAAAAATCAAAAGCCCTTCCAAAATCCAGAGGTTTAAAAACCATTTCCCTAAAATCATTCTCATAATTCCATATATATATATATATATATATATATATATATATATATATAATCTTGAAAAATCTTTGGATCACTTCATACTTGTATAAATTTCCTCTTTGTACTTCAAATACTTTCAAAAACCCTTCTTCTGGCTACAGGTTCAACCAGGAGAGTTTATAACAAAAATATATATAACTTTATTTACAACAAATCAAATATTCAAATTTGATTTTCTTTTATAAAGTTACTTAACATATCACTTACTTTTTATGAACTGAATTTCAAAAGATATCCAACTTCCACCTTTATTCATACATATTTCTCAAAATATATTTCAAAAATCATTTCCATTTCTTTCAAAATTTCAATATCTATTCATTTAAGCATGTACGATGTACATATACCATCTATATGCAATTTCAAATCTGATCGCTCACACAACTTCACATCCGAACTAGTATCGTCCACGCGACTTCCTATTGCGGACTCAAATCTGGTTTCTTGATCAAAAACCCTCATTCTCCTTGCATAGTCAAACCTATGATAGAGAATTTCCAAAATCAACCAAAAATCTATATCCAGGGTTCGCCGTCGAAAATCGAGTGAAAAATCCCAACTCGGATCGATATACTATCTCGAAATTCTGTGCTCAAATCCGGATCAAATCACTATGCGAATAGAATAATATACATACATCCTACGTATTTATCTTCATCGATCATTAGCTAAATCAATTCTCTTTTCTATTCACCTTCATTTTGATTCTATTCACTTGTCCACAATTTGCTTCCAATTTCCATTTGGGTTAACATTTCATTTCTTATCTCAATTGGTATGGAATTATAGACAGTTTGCACTCTGACCAACTTGTATTAAGAAAATAGCTTGAAAAATGTTAAAATGGATAAGTAGTTGTAAAATAGATATTAGTTACAAATAGTAGTAAAATAGTTAAGTAATTTTAAAATAGTTGTAAAGTAGTTAAATAATTGTAAAATAGTTGGATAGCTGCAAAATAGTTATAAAATAGTAATTAGTTTGTAAGTAGTTGTAAAATAGTAATTAGTTTGTACACAGATGTAAAACGGTAATTAGTTTCCAAAATAATTGTAAAATAAGTAAAATATTTTGGGTTTTAAAAAGAAAGGTTGTATAGTAAATACTTAGGTAAATAGATTAAAATAGTTTATATTAAATCAATTTATTTGGAAAAATAGTTTAGTGCCAAACTGTTCACCTTCCCAATCTCCATTTCAATCTCTTCAATTTAAATTTTCACTTCTATTTAAATTGATTCAATTTCAATTCAATTTAAATTAACTTCAATTCCTATCCCAAATTCAAATCAACTCCCATTTGAAATTCAAACTTATTCAACTTCAATTTAACTTCAAATTAATTCAATTCAAATTTTCCATTTGAATTTGTCTCCATGCCCATCTCAATTTTAATCCATCTCGAATTACATAAATTCGAGTTAATTTTTTTAAATATTGATTTAATCCCTTAAATCAAATTAACCTTTACTTTTAAGTTAACAACTTAAATCTTTAAACAATTTAATTCCAAGTCCAAATATCAAAATGCTTATCTTAACTTATTTCAGAGTTCATATAAGAGTCCAAAAACAATTTAATCTTCAAATTCTAATTTATTATCCATTTTAACTTCAAGCTTTGAAACCGATTCTTAAATAATTTTAGTTTACAAGTTCAATTCTTAACATTCAAATCTTAAGTTCAAAGTGATTCCATATCCTTAATTTCAAATTAAAGTTTAATTTCCATTTTATCTCAATAATGGATATATTAGCCCAATCCATTTCTTGGTTTCATAGATTATTAATTACAAAAGGATTGATATTAGGATAAGTCAGAATAAATAAATATCCAACTTATTTAAAACATTCATCAATAGCATCTAATTCCAATTTCCAGATCTGAAATCCATTTTGACATCACTCATACTTCCCTTCAATTCAACCCATTTAACTTCCCTAAGTTAAATTCAATTTATTTAATCCAGTCAACTTTACCCAATTTGAATTCCCGTTTCAAATTTTTAAACTTCATATTAATAACCTTCCCACTTATGAGTTTAAAACTTATCACTTTGGGTTTTCACATATCATTCCAAGTAAAATTTAAAATTCAACACTTAGAGTTTATTCCAATCATCTTTGATATTATGTACATCCCTCATATATACATATTTATTTCCTTGCACAACAAGTTATATTTTAAATTTTTAAACCACCTTTGGTTTAATTCAAAACAAATTTCTTTAAAATTTTCAAACAATTCTTGTTTGAAACAGGACCCTTTTCATCCAATTACACTGTAAATCATACTATTTATAATTTCTTTTAACTCTTTTGAAACAAATTCCAAATTTTCTGGACTTAGATTTAAAACTTCAAAATTTAAATTATCTTCAATTCCAATTTATAAGTCATACTCATCTAAATGTTTACTTCCCTGAAACATTTCATTTTTGCTTAATCATTAACAAATATTTCATTATTAAACACAACAACCACGTATGATAATAATCAAGATTATCATATCTGGAAATCAATTTATTATTATTTTATTCTGAAAACACTACTAAAAATTTAGGATTTTATTTTCTAGTTTGAATCCATTTCTAACTTATCTTATTTATATAGTTTCTATTTTCCAATTCTTATTTGGTTGAACTTCAATTACCCCTTTATTCTTATTATTTTATTTAATTCCAATAATCAACAACCAATTTCTTTGATATATTTAATAATTAGAAAAAAAAATATTTCTTTATATATCAAAAGATAAACTTATATAAAATTCATTTTTAAAACCATTTCTAAAATCATTATATAAGAAAATAACAAATACACTCTCATAAATATATATACAAAACTCATTTTAGGGTACCATTAACCCTATCCTTAATGAGTAAACCCACCTGAGCCATGGTTCCCGCTTAATCTTTAGCTCTGATACCAAATGTAACGACCCAAAATTTTCGACTTTGAAAATTCCAGATTGTTAGAGAAAAGAAGAAAGAGATAGAAGAAGAAACAGGAAACAAAACATAGAATCTCACATTCGCAGCGGATCAAAATATAATATTAATAGCAGTTTACAAAGAAGAACTGAATCTATTAATTTACATCAATACATCAGAGTTACAACCTAACCATAAAATCTTTAATACTCGGTCTGACCCGAGCATTACATCAAAGTAACACCCGGGTCAGGCTGGAAACTAGCGTGGGTAAACCCATCAAACAAGAAATACCAATGCATAAAACTATTTAAAACCCGGGTAACTCATACCTTATTACGAGTTCTTAACTTGCCATAGTCAAAAACACATCTTACAACCATTTCTAAGCATTACTTCTCAGATTAAATGACCAAGTTTACACCATTTATTTCATTCCAGCCAATTTATTCCAAAATTAAATCCATAAAGAATTATTGTAGATTATAAATCGAAGTGGTTTCGGGTATTTACTGATACACGACCCCGGTCACTTCGAATCCAATATCATCTAAAAAACAATGTTGTTTAATTTTAAAAAATCCATTTATATCAAGAATTACATATTTGCCCGGCAATTCATTACAGATTAATAATTCGTATTCAAACACCATATCACATAGCATCACAATCACACACCAGGGATAACCAATAACCCAAGGCATTCAATATCATTCAATCATTCATAAGTAAGATTAATTAGTCGCACCATTACTAATTAATTTATATAAATTAAATTATTACTTCAATCACCTCTAAATCCTGCTTACTTAACATTAATTAACTTGCAATTAAATTAATTATTCATCCTTTAATTATCATCTTAATTACATTAAGTAATTAGCCTTTAATTAATTACACAAATTAATTAACCTTCAACCATTCACATAAATTAACCTTTAATTACTCTCATCAATTAATTAACAGTAATTTATTACATTGATCCTTAGTTAATTTCTCTAATTAATTATTCTATAATCACTAGCATTGATTAATTATCCTTTAATTAACCCTTTAATTAATTCCTTAATTAATCCATACTTTAACTAATTACCCTAAGTAATTAATCCTCAATTACTTCCATTAAGTAATTATCATTAAATAAATCTTATTTAGTAATTACCCTCCTTAATTAATAATATTAAGCCATTATCCTTTAATTACTTTCATTAACCCTTAATTATTGTCATCAATTAAATTACCTTCTATTTAATTACATTAATTAACCTTTAATTAATTACTTTAAGTAATTATTCCTTTAATTACTTTTTTTTACTCTTAAACTAATCACATTAAGTAACTACTCATTAACTAATCACCTAGTAAAAATTCTTTTAAACCTTTAGTTAATTCCCAAAAATAAATTCAAGTCATAAGGAAGAATTTGTTTAAGAAAATTATTAAACTTGATTAATTTAAAATAACTATTCAAGCCTTTAACTAACCCCAAAACTTAAAGAAAACATTTATTATAAAAATGCAGTTAAGAACATTGTTCCAAAACTTGTTTTATTTCAACCTTTTAAATTTAAAGCAATACTAATACACTAAAGCCCAGCCCCGAGCTTAACCCGGATACTTCTCTTATACAAACCCGAGTCTTCCCATTCCAGTCGTTATCTTCTCTTCTATACGCGAAACAACCAGTTGCCACCCCGAGTCTCACCCGAGAAAAATCCCAATATGACCCGAGCTCCTACCCAAGAACAAACATTTCCTTCTCGTTCAAAAACAACTCTAACACACAGAGATACATGTGTATGTACATACATCAACTACGTTGCTCTGACCATCTTGGCCATCGTCAGCAAGTCGACAACGATCCTGATTCTGACCACCCAGAGCCTCGATCGTACTAGAAATCAGAATCGAGCAATGAGACCACCACTAGAACCAAAACAACCAACAAAAATATCCTCGCACCGCCGCCCATGTCCATCAGCGATCTCACGGTCACGATCTGAACTTCGTCACACGCCTACGCCACTAATCCCCCACCCGCGATCGCCTCCGATTCTTCCATGACCACGAAATTTGCCTCGATTAAAACATTGATCGATACAGGCAGTTAACCCTAGATTAGTCCCACCGCGCCACCCTGATGCTCTAGAAAATCGTCGATTATTTTTCTTACCATCCTTGACCCACAAGCTCCCTCTGACATGAATCCCAACCCCACCAAGCCCCTCGCTCGCCTAAAATTGACTAAAACACGATTTCTGTTCAATATGGAATTCCTCTCGAATTTCAACTCGAAAAATCAAGATTCTTTCTTTAAAAATCATCGCTTTCGAAGATCAAACGGATTATATACATGAATCCATAAATTATTCAAGTTGGAATTTTTTGATATATACAAGTTTTTAATGTAATGTTTACATCCTCGTTAAACTGTCTTAAATTCTTATTTAAAATATTTTTAAAATCTAAATCCTGTTGTTTCTAACAATTTTTGTTTAAACATCAGAACATATAATAGATCAGGGGATGAGCAATTGATTTTTGAAATTTTATTTAGAACCTGAGAATATGAACAGAGCAACATATTCATTACAGACATGCATACAAACATCCATATACATATAAACAGGAAATCTCATTTGTACAACCATGTAAAGCATATTATATATCATACATTCCAGGATATTCACATGCATCAGATTTTTATTAACTTAAATCTTTAAGAAAGATGTTTACTCACCTGTGTTTTAAAGACAGGGAACAGGCTTTTGAAATTTTGAAATCTATTCTTGTATTTAAAACTGGAACTTAGTTTACTTTGATTTGTATTGATCTTGAATCTTCTTGCTTTGATCTGAACTTGATTGTTTTGAAACTGATCTAATCTAGGATTTTGTTGAGTTTGGATCCGAGGCTTGCTTTTTGAACTTGTATTTTTATTTTTCTGAGATGATTGCTACAGGATTGTTGAAATAGTTTTAATTTTCTGGTTTGATTTTCTTTTATAGGCTTTGCTATGATTTTCTCAGGTTTGTTTATTTTATAGGCTTGATTTCTTTGCTTAG
The DNA here is from genome assembly GCA_030765085.1 of Allium cepa. Lineage (NCBI taxonomy): Eukaryota > Viridiplantae > Streptophyta > Magnoliopsida > Asparagales > Amaryllidaceae > Allium > Allium cepa. The sequence goes on from CM060942.1 coordinate 243,811,663, forward strand.
GAAATGAGAATATAGGAAAGAAAATGAAGTAGAGGAAGAAAGAGATATATTTATAGATACATTTTTATGATTTTTAAAATAAAAGAAAAATAAAAAGAAAGGATTGACACTTGTTAAAATTGGCTTACACTTGTAATTACATGAAACAATTTGTTTACATTTGTTATAATGCATAGAGAATTAGCTTACATTTGTTATTTTGTATCTATATTTGTATTATAATTTCAATTTATTTTTATTTTATAAATGTCTTAAGTGTTTTTAATATTTAAACTTCTCTTATATTTATCTATTTATAATTTTAAAAGCAGATTATAGAAAATTCCAATTACACACTTATAAATAGTTATACAAATATACTAATTATATATATACACACTTTGTTTATATTTTTAAATAGTTTTCACAAAACCTTTATATTAAATTTTCTATTTAATAAATACATTTCTTAATTTATAAAAATAAAATCCTTTAAAAGAAAATGATATAAAACCAATTATATTCTTAATAAAATCATATATAATATTTTTAAATCCAAAATATTTTAAGAGATCTATCCTTTGAATTTCAAATTCAAATTCAATCTTAAAATCCAATTTAAAATCACCTCATATATATACATATATATATCTAAATAAACACATATTTAGTTTGAAAATAATAATTCCATTTAAAATCTACTTATATATTATATATAAACAACTTATTATTTTATTGTTTGAAAATAACAATTTTGCCAATTTTTAAATAATTTATAAAAGAGATTATCACATTTTAATTGCTTGAAATTTCGGGATATCACATTCAACTAATAAAGCAGTGTCTAATAAATTAAATCCTGTTAATTTCCAATTAACAGATATCTAAAAATCCGGGTAATCACAATAGGGACAACCGAGCTCATCGCCATTGTGGCTAAGGATGCATGGCGTTTGGGGCGAGCTGCGGTGTCGAGCAGATGAACTCCGGTAATCGAAGGGTGGCATGGCGATCGATTTTAATAATCGGTGATGGGTTCATTCGGTAGTGAACACGAACGCGTCAAAGAAAGGGTAAAGGAAGAAGAGATTTTTCGATTCAAAATATACGGTCTAATTTGATCTGAGTATTTTAGTAGCATAAATATTGTAAATTTATTTATACAATTATATTAAAACCTTTAAAATTGCATATCTCATTCATATGAGGTCGGAATTGGACGAAATAAGCGGCATCGGAATTTCAACGACGAGCACTATGCGTTGAAGTAGTTTTGGAGTCGACTGGAGCTTGCGAAAATTTTAGGTTAAATCGGACGTGTTCGATTTAATTTAAAATTGGAGCATTTGTCAAATTACAAATCAAGATGAGTTAATTTTACTCAATTTTGGACTGCTGGCTTTTATTTTAAATAGTTAAAATTAATTAATGATTGATTGGTTAAATTGATGTATTTTTATCTGTTGGATGTGATATTATATATAGTAATGTGTAATATATATATATATATATATATATATTGGAGTGATGATATCCCTGCATATATATATCTGTGTGTGTATGTATGTATATATATATATATGTGTGTGTGTGTGTATATATAACGAATGAGACCCTATGTGATGACCCAGAATTTTTAACAATTTAAAATGGAATAATTAATTGATTTTAAATATTTAATGGTTAATTTTAACTTGAATTTCAAATATTAATATTTACTTGATAATTAAATTATTAAATTATATATAATTCGAAATTGGGTAAGATGTTGAATATGGAATTTTAAACCTATTAAAAATAATTTGAAGGCTTATAAAATTTATAATGATGATACTGAAGGTAATATAATGGTTGAAATTTAATTTAAAGGTAATTTGTTCAGTTTTAATAATATATCGTTTAAATTGACGTTTAGAAACAGCCTTCCAAGGCACAGTCACCGAATTCGACGAAACTAGTTCCATTGGATCCGTAAAAGTTAGTTATTAGCGGATTTCAATTTTCGTAGCGTTTGAATTTACCGTTTGCTCGTACGTGTGAGAAACACGTTGCAATTAAAATCGATAATTTAATATTTTAAATCGATTTAAAAAGCTAACTTCCACGTACGATCAAGTTAGCCTCTGAAACACGTTCCATTGTGTTCGGAACGCGGGTAAAACCTTATAATCGCCTAGCGGCACGCCTCGATGGTGGTTCGAAGTTTTGAGTTGGGTAACGTGAGAGATTTATAACTAAATAATATTTTAATCTGTTAAATCAAGGCCTTGCCTTCTCCAATACGCCATCCCTCAACTTTATATCTCGTCTACCTATTCTACCTATTATTCACATCAGAACAAAAATCACCTTCGTTTATAAAAAAAATCAAATCAAAGAGAACGAAAAGAATGGCCGAAGCCGATTTGAATCAGGCTCCCTGCTTTCGATCGAACCTGTCCTCCTTCTTCTATCAGGTCGAGTTCATTCTATTGAAGGAAAAAAATAATGGCGATGCAGAATTAATCGAGCTCGAGCTCGATTTTTGAAGCAGATCGCGACTTTAGGAGAGGCGGCGTGGGTTTTGGGCTGCTCGACTTTCGTTGGAGCTTCGCGAGCAGAGGTGGCGACCACGAGAGGGGAGCACACACGCGAGGCTAGCAGTTGGAGTCACAGTGGTGATGATGCGGATGTGGATTCGACGGCGAGCAAGTGGAGGCGAGGAATGGGTCAAGCTTTGGAATTAGGGTTGGGCGTCGGCAGTGGGGCATAAGCTCTGCAGTTTTTATATTTGCATATATTTGTGTAAATATATAGAGAATAAATATTTACATGCTATAAAAAATAATAATAATAAGTGTAAAACAAAAGTTTTATTTTTAACAGTAAGACTTAATAAGGAATTTTTTTTAATAGATATAAATATATATATATATATATATATATTTAGAATTTACAATTTGTTTAAAAATTTACAGTTTTGTTATGAAATATTTTTTTACAGTAAACTGGAAATTTATACAGGAGTTTATATAAAATAAATTTTAATTTATATAGATTATATCTTATAAACATATCTAAATATACATTTTAAACTTGCAACTTATTTTAAAATAAAGGATTAAGGAGATTAACTTGTTTAAAATTAGCTTATTTAATTATTTTAGCTACTAAGGAATTACTAAAGGAAAATTAGTTTAAATTAAATTTATTTAAAAAGGGAATTGATTGTTCCATTTTTTAAAAAATGTTAACAAACCGTATAATATTTACACAAGGTCCAAAATTGGGAGATAATGGTCGAGATGGAATTGGATTGCCAAACAAAAATCAAAGGTGAGTAAATCTCACTCTGTTGGATTTCTATTTAAATTTAAATGGTTAAATTTAAATAATTGGTTGAATGATTAAATTGATTGAATGTGTACTGATGATCTGGTGACTTTGGATTTGGTTGGTTCTCGAGTTAATTGTTGTTTGACTCGAAGCATTTGGGATTTCAAATGGTTTTAAACTTAAATCATAAATAAGAGAATGGTTCATTTTAAAGTTAATAAGGGTTTAATGACTGCTGATTCATTAAATAGGTAGGATAATTTAAATGGATAATTAATTAATCAAATTAATTAATGATTTAGGTTAATTAATTAAGTATAAATTAATTTAGAATGATCATTGGGTGGTTTAATAAGTAAATACTTAATACAATTAATAAAATATAATTACTTTGTGTAATTAATCAAGAGATAAATTAAGATAATTAATTAAGGAGAATTAATTTATTTAATAAAGTAAATAAAAGGGTAAATAATTTCAGATGGAAATAAATCGAGTATGATTAATACTGTGGTTTAATTCATGTAATTAATTTGGATTAGAAAAAAATTACAATACAATTGGAAATCATTAATTTATATAATTAATGATGTAATTAAACAATGATTAATTAAAATGAATTAATCAATAATAAGTGACTTATGAGAAATTAATTAATATAAGAAATCAAAGATTAATGTAATTAATGACAGTTAATTAATTTATGAAGTAATTAAGATTTCTTATTGATTTTGGTTAAGAATAATTAATATTATGAAGTTAATTAAAGATAATTACTTGAATGTAATTGAAAAATAATTAATCCAGGGTGATTAATTAAGATGAATAATGAAGGATTGACTAATTAATTGATTTGGAATTAATTAATGTTAAATGAAGGAATCTAAGTGACTGAGGTTAGAAATTCAATTAGAATCAATTGAGTCAATTTGGAAGTGATTAAGCTTTGCTTATGAATGATTGAATGGTATTTGATGCTTTGAATGAGTGGATATCTCTGATATGAAATGTTGTGTATTTCATTTGGATAACTTGGGTTAGGATGACATGAGACTCGAAGAGACTGGGTTTGGGTATTAGGAAATACCCGAAACCACTTCGAATTTTTATAGATTGATATGTGAAATCTATAGGCCAGAATGAAGTGATTTAAAGGAATTGGACTATATTAAATCTAAATCTTTGGTACTTAGAAAACTTATGTGTGAAATAAGTGATGTCCATAGCATATTGTGAACTTGTAAATTGATCCGAGTTACCCCGGGTTTTATATAAATTAAATGCTTTGTGTTCCATGTTAGATGGGTTTACTCACGCTGGTTTCCAGCCTGACCTGGGTGTTACTTTGATGTAATGCTCGGGTCAGACCGAGTATTACAGATTTTTAGGTAAGGACGTTCTGGAGCTCAGGAGGCGAGCTCGATGGCAGGAACGTATGGAGTATTTCCGCTGTAATATATTTTTGATCATCAGAGACATGTTGATTTGTATATGTCCAGTGTTTGAGTATGTGTGTAATTCTGATGTATTAAAATGTAATCGACAGATATATTATTCTTTTGTAAACTGTTATTATTTATTATTATATTTTATCCGCAGCGAATGTGAGATGTTGGTGTTTCGGATCCTCTTCTTCTTCTATCTCTTTCTTCTTTTAATAACTATCTGGGATTTTCGGGATCGAAAATTTCGGGTCGTTACAGTTGGTATCAGAGCTGAAAGGTTAAGCGAGAATCTTGGCTTTGGTGGGAATTACTCATTAAATAGAATCCGAAGTACTCTAGAATGAGTTGAATGTGTGTGTGTGTGTATGTATGTATGTATGTATGTATGAGCGCATACTTGTTATTTTCTTATATAAAGGTTTTGAATGATTTTATATAAAAAAAATATTCGGATATATGAAGCAATATTTCCTTCTAATAAATATTAAGGTGATTCGTTGTTAAATTATTAGAATTAAATTAAGAAGTAATATAAAATACAACCAAACTGAAATCTTAAATTGGAATTAAATTAAGTGGTAACAGAAATACAACCAGATTAAAATTAAATTAATTGGAAATGAAATTCTAGAAATTGAGCTCAGAAATTAACTTGTTTAAAAACTTTAAATAAAGGTTAATTTGGTTTAAAGAGTTAAACCAACCTTTGGGAATTTAACTCTAATTTATATAATTCGAGATAGTCTAAAACTGAGATTGAAATTGAATTAGTTCAAATTGAATCTGATTTGAATTAATTGGATTTGTGATTGAAGATGGATAAGTTTAAAAATTCAAATGGAAAATTTGAGTTGAATTGAAATGACTTGAGATTGAAGTAGGTCCAATTGATATAAGTCCAAATTGATTGGAATAATTTGAAATTATAATTAAAGTGAACGGGATTAATATCAAATGGAAGTTGATTTGGACTGGGAAAGAAATCAAGACTGATTTAATTTGAATTAGGGTTAAATAGATTTCAATAGAAATTGATGTTATTCAAGTTAGAATTGAGTCAATTTAAATAGAAATGGAAATTTAAATTGAATTGATGGGGAAGTGAACAGTTTTGACTCTGGACTATTTTCAATATAAATTGTTTTAATATAAACTTATTTTTCCAAGCTATTAAATATATACAACCTTTCTTTTTGAAGCCAAATTATTTTATACTTGTTTTACAATTATTTTTTTGGAACTATTTAACAATTTTTCAACTGTTTTATAAACTAATTACTATTTTTCAACTATTTCACAAATTAATTGCTATTTTACAACTATTTTGCAATTATCTAAAATCTCTATAACAATTTAACTATATTTCAACTATTTTATAATTAGTTAACTATTTTACAGCTATTTTGCAAACTAATAATTATTTTTCAACTACTTATCTATTTTTAAAATTTTCAAGCTATTTTCTAAATATAAACTGGTCGGAGTTCAAACTGTTATTGATTAAATACCCAACTGAGATAAGAATTGAAGTATTAATCCAATGGAATTGAAGCAATTGTGATTATGTGGATAGAAATTAAAGGAAATGTGAATAGAAAGAGAAATTGATTTAGTTAATAATCAGTGAAGATAAATACGTAGGATGTACGTATATTATTCTATTCGCATAGTGATTTGATCCAGATTCGAGCATAGAATTTCGAGATGGTTATATCGATCCGAGTTGGGATTTTTCACTCGATTTTCGACGGCGAGCCTGGATATGGATTGTTGATTGGTTCTGGTTATTCTCTATCATAGTTATGGCTATTGTAACGACCCGACTTCCTATGCCCAGGAAGACGTATCGTTTTTAAAGAAAGAAAGGGATAGAAAAATAGAAAAGATAGAGAAGAAAGAACAACAACATCGGAATCTCACAGGGGAACGAATAAATTATATTAATCACATAAGTATTTACATAGTATACGAGATCGATTAGAGTTATACAGATAATACATCACATACTAGACAGTTATAAACACCTGTCTAGTTAATACAACTTGATACAACTCAACAAATAACTCAGAGATACCAACACAGCGGAACTATATATATATCTACAACGCTGAAGCCTCCTGCTCCATTGCTCCTCCATAATTCGTCAAAGCTAACCTGAATCCCTTGGATACTCGTAAAAATTTGAGTACCCGAGAGTTTAGGAAAAACAGAAATAAACTCCGGGTCAGACATGGGTATGGTGTGAGTAACAGGTTAAAGTTGCTTAATTTTGAAAACCTTTGAAAACAAAAAGGTATCACGTAAGACTTCCCACACATAAACATGGGTAAGTTTTTACCTTACGCTAACCAAAACATTTGATAGGAAATTCAGTGATATTATAATAGGTCTACGGTTTTCAAGTAAATAGAAAATAGCCGAAATTGTTACATCTATTAAATTCCAGCTACTAGCCACAAAAGTGGGTAATACAATAAAAACCGTTGGCACTTATTGGATTGTGGATTCCATACAATGGCAGGGCTACTGGGGTACCGCCCGTCACGGTACGTGGCCTAGATCAACGTACCGAGGATTACTCCCAATCCCCTACAACACAAGGCCAGAACCATTCCTTACTGAACAGTCCCGAACAAGATAACCCCGGCAGTTGTTGCAATCAACCGCCCATACAGCCGAAAAATAAAGGGACATCTAGACAGGGGTATATCTCATCCTTCTTGGGCATGACCTACCTAACCTTGCTGCACCTCCCCTATTTTAGCCATTCCCGGTTGATGAGGCTTGAGGCTGCGATTACCTTTAGAGAATACATTTCTTAGAATGCTCATCGCCCACCTTACGATGCTCTGAAAGCATTCAATTCATACAAGTTCATTCCGGGTTCGAACGAAACCGAAGGCATTATGTCGTTACACTCATTTTGGAATCACCCTCAGAGTTAACGATAATAACCCTTGCACTCTGAATCTTCATCTTCACTTCAGATTCACGACCTATCGTTAATTTGGATCGATGTGGTTTTCGGATGTCCAAATATGGAAACCCGATCCCGGTCTCATCGAAATCCAAAAACGTATCTTTTAAGGCCAAGTTGTCTATTTAGTCTTAACAGTTCAATTCAATATTATCAATATACACACAGATAGATAATTCACATCTCATAATAGATAATCACATTATCATCATAAACAGATAATCAATATTATCATCCAAACAGATACTTATTATTATCATACTTAAACCATACATCCATATCACATAGATATTACTCATCTCATATCTGAGATCATAATCAATCAATGAAATATCAATATCATCATCCAAAGCAATGATTTATTATTCACAATCTATAATTAATTTAAAATGAATTAAATTAATTACTTCTATCTCTAATTAATTTAAAGTGAATTAAATTAATTACTTCATCTATAAATCTTGCTTATACAATCATTAATTAATTATAAATCAAATTAATTAATTATTCTCTAGATATTCATCTTAATTAAACACCTTTGATGAATCATCTTCTAACTACAATAACTAATTAGTCTTTATTTAATTTCACAAATTAATTATTTTAAATCATTCATAGTAATTAACATATAATTACTTCATTTGTTAATTAAATATAATTAATTACATTTATTATTAATTAATTACATTAATTAATCATCTCGTTATTAATTATTCCTTATTTAGACAATTATACATTACATCATTAATTATATTAATGATCTCTAATTATATTTAAATTAGATTACCTTATTTAAATCAATTACATTAAGTGGTGAATCTTTAATTAAGCATAATTATTAATCACCCTTGAATTAATAACAAACTAGTAATTAACTATCCTTAATTACTTATTAACAAATTAATTATCCCATAATTAATTATCTCCATTACTTAATCCTTTGATTAATTTCAAAAGTAATTATCCAAATTACTTCATTTACAAATCATCTTGTATTAATCACATCCAGTAATTATCATCTAATTACTTCCCTAAGTAATTATGCTCCATTAATTTCGCTAAGTAATTATACTTATCATATCAACAAATGATTATTTAAATTGATTAAACTTAATTAATTAACTTAAACAATTCATATTAAACTTAATTAATTACACTGAGTAATTAATTTCCTTAAATCACTTTCATTAAGTAATTAGTTAAACAATTTACAATTGATTATCTTCAAATTAATTAATCTAATTAATTATTAAAAATTTAATTACATTAATTAATTATTAAATAATTTCTAGTTAATGACCTTCACTAACTATTTACAATTCTTTAGTTATTTTTCTAAAGTAAAAAACTAAGATCTATTCATTATTTATTACAAATTAATCTTATCTTTAATTATCCATAAATAACTCCTTAATTATTTAATTAATTAACTGTAACTTAATTTATCCTTAACTATTTATCTAATTAATTACTAATCATTAATTAAAAATTAAAACCCTATTTAATTAATGATCCTTAATTACCAATTTATTTATCCTAAATTAATCAGCTTAAACCTTAATTGACTAATTTAAACTCTTAATTACTAAATTAATTAATCCAACTCATTAATGATCCATTTTAATTAATTTAATAATTAAAAATCATTAAATCTTCATTTATTTGAGAATAACAACATTTTTGTTATTAATGTTCAAATTATCATTCACAAGGTGTTTAAGGATAATTTACTTCCCTTAAAACTGTTTAAAACAATTTTAAATTTAAACTTCTTTATTTTCAAACTAAGATTCAAATTTATATTTGTACTCAGATTTGAAATTTAGTTCAAATCTCTATTTTTATTCAAACTTTACTTTTAAATTCCAACTATTTAAACCCCTTTGAAGTTGTTATAAATAATTGAAATTTAACAAAAACACTTTATTTATTTAAAAACTGGGATTCAAATTTATTTGAATCCAAACTTAATTTTGGTTTAAATTAGTTTAAATATCTACTTCCCATTCTAAAACCCAATTTTAAAATGTTTAAAACTTATAGGTTTTAAACCTGTAACATGCAATCTACCCAGGCCTCCATGCTTTCCTTCGAGTCAAACTTCCTACTTACCCAAAAACCAATCTACTTCGAGCAACAACCCACCAATTACCGAAGAACTCAAGTACTAAACCTGACAACCAATGACACACTCTCATCATTGTGCACCTGCACCGTCACTGCCGCCACTTCAGATCATCAACGATGATCTTCTGAAAACGTCGATCACCCCCACATATAAACTCGATCAACAGATCGTCACTCCCAAGCTCGAATTGAATTCGAGTTCAAACATGACCTGGAACAAGAAAGAAATCACCACCCCAAACATTTCAACGTGCCGTTCACCCAACCTCGGCCACCTGAACATGCAAAACTCTGGCCATGAACTCGTCTTCGACTAAGCTACCACCACCCGAGATCTCGTGCAACTCGATGCACGGTGGAAGTCGCGGTGATCAAAAGTTCGACCATCATAAGAATTAGGGTTACCCACTAAAATCGAACGCCGCTGCCACCATGTCCAACTGCAGCACCTTCCACCATTTTTCCTCGACCCTCCGATCACTCGTCCATCACCACAGAGAACCCCGAGCACTCCGGTCCACTTGATCACCAGAAATCGACAATAACCCATATATTGATGAACCCAGAACCTCACTTGAACCTCTTTACTAAAAATAGTGATTTTGTTTTCAAAAACCAAGTTTTAGTCTTAGCATTCGATTCATATACCTGAATTCATGAATTATAATAATTGAGTTTTAATTTATTTTAGTTTTCTACTGTTGTTTTATATTTTCCAGAACTAATATAAACTGTTTTACCCTTAAACAATTTTTTAACTCAAGTCTCTGTTAATACAAGCATTTTATGTTCAAACTTATGTCTTGTTAAAGCTTGAATTAAGAACAAAATGAAATTTTGATGAGGATTTTGAACCTGGAACTAAAGTCGGATAGAAACACAGAGTTGCTCATCACAATATTCATACTTAACACAGAGCTATACAAAAGAAATATACTCAACACAACTGAATTCCAGAGAAAACTTGCAACAGAACAAATATATACTTAAACTATTCAATTGTGATGTTACTCACCTGAAAATAAACAGAGAACAACTTTGAAACTGGAAAGAGTATTTGCATGCTTTTGTTTTGATTCCAGAAAACTTGAAAACTTAGTCTTGCCTTGATTTTCTGTAAACTGGAAAGCTTTGATATTTGAATCTGGAATGTTATAGGACTTTAAGAATTTTGTTGATTCCAGATTGAAATTCTGAAAAGAACTACAGGGTTTGGTATAAATTTCTGGTTTTTAGATGAGGTTACAGGGTGATCTTATTATATATATTTTTCCTCAGGTTTACTAAGTTGCGATGAACAAATGAAATGAGAAGATATACATATAAATAGAAGTGTTTTACAGGGGTAGGTGATATCTGGGTAGCTAATCCAGGTACAATATTTGTTTTTGTTTGTATCAGGCAAGATTTTTGTATTAGGAGGCTGAATTGAGTTTGTACATTTCGGGTGAAATGATTCTTATACATTTCTAGTAGACCAAATGGTGTGCTAGTATTAAATGAAATGTCCTTCATGTTGTATACATGTCTTATTTTGTATGTATTAAGATATTTTCTCTTTTGTCTTATTTCTTTCTTTGTTCTTGCATACTACCTTACAGGCTACACATATACAACCCTGGTTTGTACTTACCTCAAATACATATATAAAGTTACTTTAGTTATTGATATAAATTTTTAGCTTAAGTTTTGTTTACACTTACCTTCTGCATTTCTTTTCTTTACAGGCAACAAATTTCTTTTCACTTGCCTGAGTATGTTTTCTACACTTCAAGTATATTATCAAGTTGTTTTAGTTATTGTTATAGCCTTTTAACTTAAGTATTTTAGCTCTATTTTATTTTAACATAACTATCAAATACTAAATTTATTCATAATTTTTATACTTGTGTTAGTATTAATAAGGTTTATTTTAATTTAACATTTTTAAAAGACTTACTTTTAATATTTCAAATTATTACTTTCTCCAAAATACACATATATGTATTTAGGTAAATTTGAAATAGCAATCTCCATTTGTAAAAATATTACATGATTAACAAAACTCATTATTAAAGAAATTGTCTCTTATTTAATAAATTACTTATTTAATCAAACTATATTTAAAAAGAAAATAGAACAAACTTTTGTTTAACTTTAGACTTAGGCTAGAATACTTTGAAACAAATAAACTTTTATTTTGAGTAAATAAAACATATGATTATCTATTTAATAGCTAAATACTAAATTAAATCAAATTTCCAAATTTACCAAAAATATTAGAATTAGAAACATAACTTTATTTATTAAATTTAAAACAAAGATTAACTATTTACAATATATACAAATATATAGATATATATTGTAAATAGAAAATAATTAAATTAGCTTTTAAAAGATAAATTATCAGTTAAATATTTATTTAGAAGAAGATTATTAAACCAATTCGAATCTTATTAACAAATATTATCAAAATCAATTTAATTTTAACACAGACTATTAAATTTATATTGCCAAAATTTCCAGGATATCACAGCTATGCAAGAAGAATGGCGGTTTCTGATCAAGAAACCAGATCCGTGTCCGCACTAGGAAGTCGGGTGGACAAAACTAGTTCGAAAGTGAAATTGTGTGATCGAGCGAGCGATCAGATTGGTATAGCGTACGGATGATATGTGTATATCGTACGGATTTGAATGAAATTGATATTGAAAAGAGTAATCAAATTTGAATATTTGATTTTGAATAAACAAAGTTATATATCTTTGTTATATAAGATAAAACCCCCCTTGTTGAATCTGTAGCCAGAAGCGAATGGTTTTGAAAGTGTTTGAAGTATAACAGGAATTTTATACAAGTTTAAAATGATCCAAAGATTTTTGTCAAGGATTTTATATATATCTATATATGTATAAAGGATCTTATGAGGATTTTGGAAAAAGGTTTTGGGAATCTTTGGTTTTGGAAAGGCTTTTGATTTTTGACTAAAATCAATATGAGAATTTGGAAAGCCTAGTTTGAGAATTATCGATTTTAGGATAATCGATTTTGTGTAAAGGAGCCTTGTATGAGATCGTACTAGGTGTGTGATTTGAAAGATACTATATGTATAGTATAAAGTGTTTTGATGATGGCTCTGGGAAAAAGGCGCTCCCTTGAAATGAACTTCTCAGGAGTGCCACCGGGTGGTGCTGCCTTAAGCCCCAGGTTGGGTTCTAAAGTTGATCCTGTGAGGAGTCCGGACAAAACTAGTTCCTGAGGATTAAGTAGTGTGTACCATAGCGAAAGTCGTGTATGCCATTGAGAGCCAACGGTCTACGTTTGATTTTATATCGGTAGACTGCGACCTATGGTAACATAGCGAAAGTCATGTGTGCTGCTGAGAGCCAACAGTCTACGTTTGATTTTATATCGGTAGACTTCGACCTATGCAGGAGTGGAGAAGTTTCATTTTGATAGCGAAAATCGAGGGGCGTTGATGCCTACAGTTACATGGACTTTTGCTGCGATGGCAACGTAACCCAGGATGTAACTGCGACCATAGATGGGGGTGATGATTTCCAGAGCATTCTCACCAAAGATATTTCCTCTATTTTCAAAAACTGTTTTCTATATTTTCAATAAAATTATTTTCCAAGCATTTTCACTGGATGTTGAAAACGGGTTTACCAAGTACTTATAGATATTCAGTCCTACGCCTGATCAACGTATGACTGAATTTCTATGAGAACAAGGATGGACTGGTTGAGACATCGAGTTATAAGAAGTATTTTTATAAAAAGCTATTTTAATAATATTATGTGAATCTAAAAAGTATTTATAAATTTCTAAAATAAAAATGTTAGAATTTTAGAAAATGAAAGAGATCCGAACTGGAATTATAAATAAGATTTAACTCAGGAAAATATAATGAAGTGATTTCTGTAATAAAATCGAATATTGATTTAAAAGTTGGAAGAATTAGCTAAATAATTATTTGATATAGTATGTTAATAAAATTTAACTCGGATAAATAGATGGATTGTAAGTTAATAATGGAATTTGGAAATGAACTCGAATTATAAATAGAATTCGACTTGGATTTGATAATGAATTAAATATGTGGAGATGTTGTAAAAATAAAAATAAAATAGAGTTGGATTGGAATAGTGATGGTTTGAATTACAAATAAAATTCAAGTTGTGATATGAATAATATTTAACGTAATGTACAAGTAACTTAGGTATAATGGAAGTGTTGTCGAATGAAATGAAAGTGAATTATAATAGACATGGTTTGAGTTGCAAACAAAACCCAGGTAAGTAGAAATAAATTGAGAATGTTTTTATATAAATAAAATAAATTCGCAAAAGAATTAAGTAAGTGAATTAAAATATAAAATGGGGGGATAAATGGGTTAATGGAATTAAATAATAAAAGGATGAAGTCTGATTGAATAAAAATTTAATCAAAATTTTAATTTGAATTGTGTTATCAGAATGGACTTAAGTTATGAGGCGAATTAATTTGAAGCAAAATTACTTAAATAAAATCTTGGTTTCGAGTGAGAATAGTAGACCATTAAATGAAGATTTGGGTTTTATTTGGAAAATGGATATTAATATAAGCATCGAAGGGTGCCAAGCTCAATGAAATAATTTTAAAATGAAACCAATGCGGAAATGAAATGGAATTAAATACAAAATGAATTGGAATCAATTTGAAGTAGTTATAAACTAAAATACATACTCTATTAAGCGAGTATCGCCGAATTTGCATAAAAATAGTTTTCGTTTGACGTAAATGATGGTAAAAAAATTCTATGAATTAGTAGAAGTAAATAAAATTGATTTTTGAATCATTTGAAGTGAATATGAGCTTGTTTGGATTAAAAATAAATTGAATGTAAGAAATTGAGTTGAGAACCATTAAAATTGAAGGAAATGGTATATAAATTGGTTGAAAGCTATTGAATTAGTCTTGAAAACCTATAAATTGCTCGTGGAAGTTATTTTGAATACATTTCTTTTAGAGTTGATGTGTTGTAGTTGTTTTAGTAAGAGAAATGTTATAAACTTCATATATAGTGCTTATATGTTTAAATTGAGTAAGTACAGGTACCTGAAGGCCGTTTGGCTGGATTTGGTTGCGCTAATTGCTAAAATAAATAAGCCGCTCGCTTAAAATGCTAAATAAAGGTACGCCTACGCAATAAAAAAAGGAAATATGAACTATTTTTGCTTTTTCGACCGTTTGGATCGATGTATATATATTTATATCTCTTGTCAAATTACAAAAGCTCCTCCGTACAAAGGAGACTCTGCCAAAAAAATTTGAAAATTTTGAGAGTTAGAAAATTTTTGAAAAAAAATTGAAAACTTTTTATTAGCAACAAAACGATCTTAAAAATGAAATTAAAATAAATCATTGAATGAAACTAATTTAAAATAATGATATGGATCAGTTATAAATGGAAGATAAATTCATATTCAGAATTGAAGACAAACTGAATTCATATGGAAATGGGAAAAACTAATTTGAATAGAAGTGGGTATGAAACTTATGTAAGGAAATGTATACAATGATCTCAAAGGTTACAATTGGATATTTTTGCTAAGTAGGATATGCAGGTATTAAAGGAAAAAGTGAAATTGGTTTTGATTTCAGAAGATAGATTTGAATTGCCCGACATAAAAGGTATGTATTTAAATTTTGGTATGAAATTGGATTGGGTTTTTGATCTAGCCACTTGGCTATTGTTTTCTTTTGGAATTTGGGTGCCCGTAGAGGCATTTTGTAGTTGTACCGAGCTAGCCGCGCAAAGGAGGCGCTGGCAAAAAATTTAGGGAGTTAGAAAATTTTTAATAATTCAAAATTTGGTTTTAAATTGAAATTTAAATGATCGAGAAAAAGGGTGTTGTTTGAAAACGGTTGGAGAATTTGGAAAGTTAGTAAGAATGATAAGGGGTCTTTTATAAAAAGATAATTCGTAGGATGTTAAACTGTTTGGTTTTGGGAAAAAGTAAACAGGTATTGGACCATTCTTCCTAATTAGTAATTTCGGGGAGGAAATTCTTTTAAGGGGGGAAGAATGTGACGACCCGGAATTTTTAACAATTTAAAATTGAATAATTAATTGATTTTAAATGTTTAATGGTTAATTTTAATTTGAATTTAAAATATTAATATTTACTTGATAATTAAATTATTGAATTATGTATAATTCGAAATTGGGTAAGATGTTGAATATGGAATTTTAAACCTGCTAAAAATAATTTGAAGGCTTATAAAATTTATAATGATGATACTGAAGATAATAGAATGGTTGAAATTTACTTTAAAGGTAATTTGTTCAGTTTTAACAATATACCGTTTAAATTGACGTTTAGAAATAGCCTTCTGATGCACAGTCTCGGAATTCGACGAAACCAATTCCATTGGATCCATAATAGTTATTTATTATCGGATTTCAATTTTCGTAGCGTTTGGATTTACCGTTTGCTCGTACGGGTGAGAAACGCGTTGCAATAAAAATCAATAATTTAATATTTTAAATCGATTTAAAAAGCTAACTTCCACATACGATCAAATTGGCCTTCAAAACACGTTCCATTGTGTTCGGAACGCGGGTAAAACTTTATAATCGCCTAGCGGCATGCCTCGATGGTGGTTCGAAGTTTTGAGCTGGGTAAAGTGAGATATTTATAATTAAATAATATTTTAATCTGTTAAATCAAGGCCTTGCCTTCTCCAATACGCCATTCCCTCAACTTTATATCTCGTCTACCTATTCTTCCTATTATTCACATCAGAACAAAAATCACCTTCGTTTATAAAAAAATCAAATCAAAGAGAACGAAAAGAATGGCCGAAGCCGATTTGAATCAGGCTCCCTTCTTTCGATCGAACCCCTCCTCCTTCTTCTATCAAGTCGAGTTCATTCTATCAAAGGAAAAATAATAATGGCGATGCAGAATTAATCGAGCTCGAGCTCGATTTTCGAAGTAGATCGCGACTTTATGAGAGGCGATGTGGGTTTTGGGCTGCTCGACTTTCGTTGGAGCTTCGCGAGCAGAGGCGGCGACCACGAGAGGGGAGCACGCACGTGAGGCTAGCAGTTGGAGTCGCGGTGGTGATGATGTGGCTGTGGATTCGGTGGCGAGCAAGTGGAGGCGAGGAATGGGTCAAGCTTTGGAATTAGGGTTGGGCGTCGGCAGTGAGGTATAAGCTCTGCAGTTTTTATATTTGCATATATTTGTGTAAATATATAGAGAATAAATATTTACATGTTATAAAAAATAATAATAATAAGTGTAAAACAAAAGTTTTATTTTTAACAGTAAGACTTAATAAGGAATTTTGTTTTAATAGATATATATATATATATATATATATATATTTAGAATTTACAGTTTGTTTAAAAATTTACAGTTTTTTTATGAAATTTTTTTTATAGTAAACTGGAAATTTATACAGGGGTTTATATAAAATAAATTTTAATCTATATAGATTATTTCTTATAAACATATATAAATATACATTTTAAACTGGCAAGTTATTTTAAAATAAAGGATTAAGGAGATTAACTTGTTTAAAATTAGCTTATTTAATTATTTTAGCTACTAAGGAATTACTAAAGGAAAATTAGTTTAAATTAAATTTATTTAAAAAGGGAATTGATTGTTCCAATTTTTTTTAAATGTTGACAAACCGTATAATATTTACACAAGGTCCAAAATTGGGAGATAATGGTCGAGATGGAATTGGATTGCCAAACAAAAATCAAAGGTGAGTAAATCTCACTCTGTTGGATTCCTATTTAAATTTAAATGGTTAAATTTAAATAATTGGTTGAATGATTGAATTGATTGAATGTGTACTGACGATTTGGTGACTTTGGATTTGGTTGGTTCTCGAGTTAAATGTTGTTTGACTCGAAGCATTTGGGATTTTAAATGGTTTTAAACTTAAATCATAAATAAGAGAATGGTTTGTAACAACCCGCATATTTATCGATTTTATATTTGAATATATTATTTAAATATTTTATAGTTGGTCGGATTTTAGTCCGAAAAGCTACTTTTTGCATACGGTCGAATTAGGACTCGAGACCACCCCCATTGAGTTCAAAATGTCGTTTGCGACCTTTTTGATTATAAGCTTCGATATGTTTGGAGAAAGTTGATTTTTGCTACTTTTTGCTTTGGGCTTTGGTTTGGGCTGAGCCAATTAACCACTTACTAACTCAGTCCCAATCCCCCTCTCCTCTTCATTACTTCATTCTAACCTCAAACTCAAGCTCCAACTGAAAATGGTGGAGAGGAAAGGGAATTAGAAACTCCAAAACCCTAGTTCCTCTTGCTAGCTCAAGTTCTTACTCCAAACTAATAGAAGAACCCATTGGTAAGCTTCTCTTCATCTTCTCCAACTCTTTCTCCATTCAATTTCAGAAAATTCCTAAACCTAATTTAGGAAATGTTTCTCTTTTAAGCTTAGATTCAAGCTTCTAGAGTTGGTTTTGAAGAGTGGTTGATTCCCCTTTGCTTTCAAGCTTCATCTTCATAAATTTTAGTTCAAAGGTGAGATTTTTAATCTCACATCTATGCTTATAATTCTCTTCTATTGTTAGGTATGAATTCCTAACACTTATTCATGTGCATTTGATTTTGATTTGGATTGTTTTTGTGAATATTCCAATTTTTAGTGTTTTGAGTTCAATTCGTTAAAAATCCTAACTTTGATGTTTGAACATGTTTTTGGTGATGCATCGAGGAGCATATAGGGCCAGGTAGTCGATTGGCATAAACCCTTAGCGCCGTTGTTCGTGCGAATGCAATTTGGTCAAGATTGAACCTCATTTGTAATAGGCATGGATGAGGCTGGAAACAGGCTCGGCCGACCGACCCCCTAATACGGTCGACCGACCTGCTTCTAAGTGCATAAGCACTTTCTGTTTTAGGGTCCGGTCGACCGACTACAGGGGTTCGGCCGACCGACCTGCTTCCCGAGGATTTTTGTGTAACAGGGTCCGGTCGACCGAGCCCTGCAGCCGGTCGACCGACCTGATGATTTTTGCCAGATTAGCCTATTTTGCTAATCCGTTTGAATATCCAACTTTAATCGATTCGTGTTGTCTCTCTTTTGTTGTTGTCATTTATTATCGACTTTGATGACCTTTTCTTTGGGAATTTTAGATATATCCACTTTGATGGATTTTATATCGATTTCTTTGGATTTTATTCACATTTTCGAATGTGAATCTTTGTGATTGATTGTTCCTACAATCTTCTTTGTGATTTGTCACTTTAAAAATATAAAGGTTTTCTATACTAGCAGTAAATATCAAAACTCTTTCTTCAAATGATTTCAACACTATTTTATTACAAAGCTCGTTTTCTTAAACCGATTTCCAATCTATTAGTATATATAAACCTTTACCTCACTCGTATGAGAAATCTAATTAAACGACTTAGTAAAACGAGTGGTATGAAACGCTTGCGTTTACTTTGTCGGTTAATTCTTGGACTTGTTCGATTGAATCTCTTGTGACAATTTTCTAGTGGAGATCTACAATTTGTTCGTAAATATTTAAGTTAAGCTTGTGGTTATGGGACATGAAGCTAAGCTCATATATTTACTAGCTTATTGTAATTGACACTTCCCGTTGATCATGACGATCATCTTTATGGTTTAGACTAGCAATGTGCGATGTCTTTTTGCTGCTTGGTTAGGCTAGACACCACTTGTGTGATTCCATTCACACATACTTTTTCGGTTAGCCTAGACACCACTTCTGTGATTCCATTCACACATACTTTTTGCTGCTTGGTTAGGCCAGACACCACTTGTGTGATTCCATTCACACATACTTTTTCGGTTAGCCTAGACACCACTTGTGTGATTCCATTCACACATACTTTTTGCTGCTTGGTTAGGCTAGACACCACTTGTGTGATTCCATTCACACATACTTTTTCGGTTATCCTAGACACCACTTGTGTGATTCCATTCACACATACTTTTTGCTGCTTGGTTAGGCTAGACACCACTTGTGTGATTCAATTCACACATACTTTTTCGGTTAGCCTAGACACCAATTGTGTGATTCCATTCACACGTACTTTTTGCTGCTTGGTTAGGCTAGACACCACTTGTGTGATTCCATTCACACATACTTTTTCGGTTAGCCTAGACACCACTTGTGTGATTCCACTCACACATACTTTTTGCTGTTTGGTTAGGCTAAACACCACTTGTGTGATTCCATTCACACATACTTTTTCGGTTAGCCTAGACACCACTTGTGTGATTCCACTCACACATACTTCTTTGTGATTTCTGGATTTCGTGTGTTGATTTCTGGAATTTGTGTTTCACCAACTTTTACGATTGGCATGGATATATATATATATGTCACTTATTGTGGCTTGGTGAATGAAATCAGGAGTATGACATTCCTTTTTATCTTGAGTAGACTGTTGTGATATTGATTAATCTCTTGTTGATTTTCAATTACTTATTTATCACAGCTTGGCATTGTGATTATTATATGTTTATGTCATATCTCTTATTATATATCACTTCATCTGATATTTATAGCTAGACTGATCCGTTTATTATTTTCTTCTTAAATAATACTTGGGTCAGACTGAGATTTTACAGGTGCTTCCTCATGGCTTCCTATCTGGAACCATCTTCTGACTTTTGGCTAACTACTCTAGTTTAGTAGTTTTTGTTGTATACATTTGAGATTCATACTCTATGGTGTATACTTATTCTTTTGTCTAGCACTGGTATCTATTCCGTTGTATTATTGTGGATCCTTTTGACCACTACTCTGATGTACACTTTCATGTGTAATATTCATATCTATTTCCGCCTTTGTGATATGAATTGTCTGTGACTGATTTATGTTATGTTTATTTCTATATTTGTTTCAGAAGACCTTTATAGCCACTGTGTAGTAGCTTTGAGTTTGTGTCGGCGTGTCGGATTTCCTCTTGATAAAGAAAATGCATGTTATACTATCTGACATATTGATGCTCGCGCAAAGCAATTACACGGATGGCCGCTCCTCAACAGCCTTATTCTCCGTGCTAGTTGACAGCATTACACCGTAGTGTTCTTGGCTAGCATGGGTATAGAGGTGGGGCGTCACAGCTTGGTATCAGAGCCAAACTTCGGAACAATATGGAATATTATAACAAGGATCATGTCCTAAGTCTTTCTTAGGAGTTGTGCTTTAGGATTTTATTCGGGTCTTCGTACCATTTTATCCTACTTTCTTTTTATGATTCCTTGTTTTATCTATCAAGATTGCTTGATATTTATTTTGAGAATAACTTTTCTCCTTCTTTCTTTCTTAAAGAAGAGAAATGGTTAGACCAGGCCGTCCCAGCGCCGGTCAATCTAGTGCTACTCCCCAGGATGGGGTATTCATGTCTGCCCAGCAGCTTTTAGATCTTGTTAAGAACGCTCAAGCAGCTGGTCCCAATCCAGAACCTACTCATCCTAGATCCGGTTTTGCACGCTTGTGCAGAGACTACACCGATTTGGGTGGAAGGCCATTCAAGGGATCCTAGAGTGTTATAGAAATTCAAGCTTGGCTCAAATCATGCGATCGCATCTTTTCTCGCATGAACCTTATTGACCTTCATCGAGTCCAGGTGGCTTCTAGCATGCTCCAAGAAAGAGCGTTAGATTGGTATGAGCTTTTAATTTCTGAAATCGTTGAGGCGGATCTTACTTGGGAGCAATTCCGGGGAAGATTCGAATAGAAATTTGTGCCGGAGGCTGAAAAAGTAACTTTGGCCCGGCGTTTTATTGACCTTGTTCAAGGTGAATCTTCTGTGACAGACTATGTCGCATCTTTCGAATCTCTGTACAAATACGGGGTTGAATACATCAACACCCCATTGAAGAAGAATCAGAGATTTGTTTATGGCTTAAATAAAAATCTTAAGAAGCCACTACTCCCGAAACTTGAAGTTTCATTTGATCAGCTTATTGATATCGCTCTTTGTCTTGAAGAGGCCGATAGAGAAAGCGATAATGAAGTTGTGCGTGCCAAACCCAACTTCAACAACAAAAAGAGACCCAACGAATTCCAAGGCCCTTATCCCAACAAAAAGGGTAAGCAAGCAATGCCTGCTGCAAAGGCTCCTTCTCCTAGTAGTGCGAGATGCTTCAACTGTGGATCTGGGGATCATTTTGCTAATAAGTGCTCAAAGCCCAAATCGTGTCGCTATTGTAAGAGCCCAGATCATTTCATCCATCAATGCCTCAAACGTGAAGGCAAGAGGGAGGGAAAGTTGAATGTGGCTCAAGTCCTTGGCAACACATCTCGTGGCCAAGGTATTTCTCATTTAATCCTTGACTACATTTATTTTGTGATCTTCTTATTCGAGTTCTTTTTGATATGGGTTTCATCTCACTATTTTATATCTAAAGAACTTGTCGATTCTTTTCTTTGAAAATATTTTGTGCTTGATGACTTCTTTGAGGATTGTGAATCCGGATGGTAGATCCGCAACACTCAATTTGCTTTCTATTGATGTCGAAACTATTTTATGTGGTTTTTCTTTCCGAGCCGATATTTTTACTTAGGCTTCGGAATTGATTTTTTGTAAGGATTGGCTTAATCGTTGTGAAGCCCATATCCTATTTTCTCGTGTGGACTTTTCCTCTTCGACATTTTCAATCTGTTAAGCAGATTTCTATTTTTCCTTTATGATTTTGATTCCCACTCGATGGCATCATTTTATTCCTTAAACCCTCATGATGAGGAAAGTTTTATTTCTCTCATCTAAGTAGTTTGTGAAATTTTCCGGTATTTTTGAGCTTGTCTTAGGATTTATCACCTAAGTAATCTTTGTGTGGTGCTAAGGTCTTTTCAGTTTGACCTTACCACCGGTTTTCATTGCTACGAGTTGCGGAAGTTAGCATTCCACTTACCGCATTCCGCACTCGTTATGATTCTATGAATGAATTATTTTGTCATTCAGTTTGTCTAGCTTATTTCATCCATTTTATAGATCGAATATTCTATGAATATCTCGATGACTCCATTCTTGTATTTACTGATTTTGGATGAAAATAGTAATTTAAAATTTTGCAAATCTTTTTCATAAGATTTATTTATAAGTACAATTTGATTTTTGTTCTTAAAACGAACAAAGAATATTCTTAAAACTTTTTAAGAGATATTTTTATCATATAAAAGATGATTTTGTGATTGTATTGCCCGTTGAGTGCTTTAAGAATTTTGGTCGATGCGCTTGATCACCGTTATCGATAAGAATCTCCTAAACGCTTTGACGAGACAGTCAGACACAGTATATTAACTTGAAAATAGCAAAATTTTCTAGAATGATTATTACATAATGATAAATGTAATTTTGAAAGTTTTAACTTTTCAGGAAAGAAGATTATTTAAAAGAAATTATTTCTTTTCGATACTCTTATTCTTGTGATTCCTGAAGGGGAACCAAGACTTTGCTATTTGTACCGATACTAGTCATATTGGTTTGTATGTCGTTCTCTTGCAAAGGAGAACGTGCTATCACTTGTGCTTCTAAATCATTATAGCCTATCAAGACTAGATATACCACTCATGATCTAGTGCTCGCGGTTATTGTTTCTACTTTTAGAGTTTTGCATCATCATTTTTGGGGGAGAAATTTGTTCTCCACCTCGATCATAAATCTTTGGAATATCTATGTTCTCTTAAGGAACTTCATGTTGACTCGAGTTCCTGGCATCTTATGATCTAGATATTCCTTTTATTCCTGTAAGGGAAATCGTGTTGCCAATGCACTTTGTCGTAGGCAACAAGTGGTTGATTCTTTGATGATGTCTGAAGGGAATTATCTCTTTATCAAGTTCATCGAACGTTTTGATGTACTTCGTCTTATTGAGTTTTATCTCATTCCTTTTATGGACTAGCGTTCGATGTCCTTTCATGGTGTTCGGTTCATCGGATGTACTGTTATTATACTACATCGATGTTCCGTCTTATCTGGATCAATGGATGTACCATTATACTACATTGTTGTTCTGGTTTATCGGTTCATTGGACGTACCGTTTTTTTGTACTACGTCGGTGTTCCAAATTATTCGAGTTTTTAGTTTCTCGGGCGTACCGTTTTTGTACTACGCCGTTGCACCGGCTCAATTTTCTGCTATTCTTGACGTTTCCCACGTCTTTTATCTACGGAAATGCCTTAGGGATTCCGGTTTTCATTCTTGAGCCCGGTAATATTGTGGAAATTGAAGTTTCACCAGATTTCTTGCTTACTCTTTTGTGCACTTTATGGTGAACTTCCTATTTCAAATTTTCTTTTTGTTGATATGCTTCCATGGTTGTTACTTCTTATTTTCTTCTTAAGTATTGCGAGGACGCAACTTCTTTAAGGAGGGGAGTCTGTAACAACCCGCATATTTATCGATTTTATATTTAAATATATTATTTAAATATTTTATCGTTAGTCGGATTTTAGTCCGAAAAGCTACTTTTTGCATACGGTCGAATTAGGACTCGAGACCACCCCCATTGAGTTCAAAATGTCGTTTGCGACCTTTTTGAGTATAAGCTTCGATATGTTTGGAGAAAGTCGATTTTTGCTACTTTTTGCTTTGGGCTTTGGTTTGGGCTGAGCCAATTAACCACTTACTAACTCAGTCCCAATCCCCCTCTCCTCTTCATTACTTCATTCTAACCTCAAACTCAAGCTCCAACTGAAAATGGTGGAGAGGAAAGGGAATTAGAAACTCCAAAACCCTAGTTCCTCTTGCTAGCTCAAGTTCTTGCTCCAAACTAATAGAAGAACCCATTGGTAAGCTTCTCTTCATCTTCTCCAACTCTTTCTCCATTCAATTTTAGAAAATTCCTAAACCTAATTTAGGAAATGTTTCTCTTTTAAGCTTAGATTCAAGCTTCTAGAGTTGGATTTGAAGAGTGGTTGATTCCCCTTTGCTTTCAAGCTTCATCTTCATAAATTTTAGTTCAAAGGTGAGATTTTTAATCTCACATCTATGCTTATAATTCTCTTCTATTGTTAGGTATGAATTCCTAACACTTATTCATGTGCAGTTGATTTTGATTTGGATTGCTTTTGTGAATATTCCAATTTTTAGTGTTTTGAGTTCAATTCGTTAAAAATCCTAACTTTGATGTTTGAACATGTTTTTGGTGATGCATCGAGGAGCATATAGGGCCGGGAAGTCGATTGGCATAAACCCTTAGCGCCGTTGCTCGTGCGAACGCAATTTGGTCAAGATTGAACCTCATTTGTAATAGGCATGGATGAGGCTGGAAACAGGCTCGGCCGACCGACCCCCTGGTCCGGTCGACCGGCCTACTTCTAAGTGCATAAGCACTTTCTGTTTTAGGGTCCGGTCGACCGACTACAGGGGTTCGGCCGACCGACCTGCTTCCCGAGGATTTTTGTGTAACAGGGTCCGGTCGACCGAGCCCTGCAGCCGGTCGACCGACCTGATGATTTTTGTCAGATTAGCCTATTTTGCTAATCCGTTTGAATATCCAACTTTAATCGATTCGTGTTGTCTCCCTTTTGTTGTTGTCATTTATTATCGACTTTGACGACCTTTTCTTTGGGAATTTTAGATATATCCACTTTGATGGATTTTATATCGAATTCTTTGGATTTTATTCACATTTTCGAATGTGAATCTTTGTGATTGATTGTTCATACAATCTTCTTTGTGATTTGTCACTTTAAAAATATAAAGTTTTTCTATACTAGCAGTAAATATCAAAACTCTTTCTTCAAATGATTTCAACACTATTTTATTACAAAGCTCGTTTTCTTAAACCGATTTCCAATCTATTTGTATATATAAACCTTTACCTCACTCGTATGAGAAATCTAATTAAACGACTTAGTAAAACGAGTGGTATGAAATGCTTGCGTTTACTTTGTCGGTTAATTCTTGGACTTGTTCGATTGAATCTCTTGTGACAATTTTCTAGTGGAGATCTACAATTTGTTCGTAAATATTTAAGTTAAGCTAGTGGATATGGGACATGAAACTAAGCTCATATATTTACTAGCTTATTGTAATTGACACTTTACGTTGATCATGACGATCATCTTTATGGTTTAGACTAGCAATGTGCGATGTCTTTTTGCTGCTTGGTTAGGCTAGACACCACTTGTGTGATTCCATTCACACATACTTTTTCGGTTAGCCTAGACACCACTTGTGTGATTCCATTCACACATACTTTTTGCTGCTTGGTTAGGCTAGACACCACTTGTGTGATTCCATTCACACATACTTTTTCGGTTAGCCTAGACACCACTTGTGTGATTCCATTCACACATACTTTTTGCTGCTTGGTTAGGCTAGACACCACTTGTGTGATTCCATTCACACATACTTTTTCGATTAGCCTAGACACCACTTGTGTGATTCCATTCACACATACTTTTTGCTGCTTGGTTAGGCTAGACACCACTTGTGTGATTCCATTCGCACATACTTTTTCGATTAGCCTAGACACCACTTGTGCGATTCCATTCACACATACTTTTTGTTGCTTGGTTAGGCTAGACACCACTTGTGTGATTCCATTCACACATACTTTTTCGGTTAGCCTAGACACCACTTGTGTGATTCCACTCACACATACTTTTTGCTGTTTTGTTAGGCTAGACACCACGTGTGTGATTCCATTCACACATACTTTTTCGGTTAGCCTAGACACCACTTGTGTGATTCCACTCACACATACTTCTTTGTGATTTCTGGATTTCGTGTGTTGATTTTTGGAATTTGTGTTTCACAAACTTTTACGATTGGCATGGATATATATATGTCACTTATTGTGGCTTGGTGAATGAAATCAGGAGTATGACATTCCTTTTTATCTTGAGTAGATTGTTGTGATATTGATTAATCTCTTGTTGATTTTCAATTACTTATTTATCACAGCTTGGCATTGTGATTATTATATGTTTATGTCATATCTCTTATTATATATCACTTCATCTGATATTTATAGCTAGACTGATCCGTTTATTATTTTCTTCTTAAATAATACTTGGGTCAGACTGAGATTTTACAGGTGCTTCCTCATGGCTTCCTATCTGGAACCATCTTCTGACTTTTGGCTAACTACTCTAGTTTAGTAGTTTTTGTTGTATACATTTTAGATTCAGACTCTATGGTGTATACTTATTCTTTTGTCTAGCACTGGTATCTATTCCGTTGTATTATTGTGGATCCTTTTGACCACTACTCTGATGTAGACTTTCATGTGTAATATTCATATCTATTTCCGTCTTTGTGATATGAATTGTCTGTGACTGATTTATGTTATGTTTATTTCTATATTTGTTTCCGAGGACCTTTATAGCCACTGTGTAGTAGCTTTGAGTTTGTATCGGCGTGTCGGATTTCCTCTTGATAAAGAAAATGCATGTTATACTATCTGACATATCGATGCTCGCGCAAAGCAATTACACGGATGGCCACTCCTCAACAGCCTTATTCTCCGTGCTAGTTGACAGCATTACACCGTAGTGTTCTTGGCTAGCGTGGGTATAGAGGTGGGGCGTCACATGGTTCATTTTAAAGTTAATAAGGGTTTAATGATTGCTGATTCATTAAATAGGTAGGATACTTTAAATGGATAATTAATTAATTAAATTAATTAATGATTTGGGTTAATTAATTAAGTTTAAATTAATTTAGAATGATCATTGGGTGGTTTAATAAGTAAATACTTAATGCAATTAATAAAAATAATTACTTTGTGTAATTAATCAAGAGATAAATTAAGAAAATTAATTAAGGAGAATTATTTTATTTAATAAAGTAAATAAAAGGGTAAATTATTTCAGATGGAAATAAATCAAGTATGATTAATATTGTGGTTTAATTTATGTAATTAATTTAGATTAGAAAAAAATTATAATACAATTGGAAATCATTAATTTATATAATTAACGATGTAATTAAAGATTGATTAATTAAAATGAATTAATCAATAATAAGTGACTTATGAGAAATTAATTAATATAAGAAATCAGGGTTTAATGTAAATAATTATAGTTAATTAATTTATGAAGTAATTAAGATTTCATATTGATTTTGGTTAAGAATAATTAATATTGTGAGTTAATTAAAGATAATTACTTGAATGTAATTGAAAAATAATTAATCCAAGGCGATTAATTAAGATGAATAATGAAGGGTTGACTAATTAATTGATTTGGAATTAATTAATGTTGAACGAAGGAATCTAAGTGATTGAGGTTAGAAATTCAATTAGAATCAATTGAGTTAATTTGGAAGTGATTAAGCTTTGCTTATGAATGATTGAATGACATTAGATGTTTTGAATGAGTGGATATCTCTGATATGAAATGTTGTGTATTTCATTTGGATAACTTTGGTTAGGATGACATGAGACTCGAAGAGACTGGGTTCGGGTATTAGGAAATACCCGAAACCACTTCGAATTTTTATAGATTGATATGTGAAATCTATAGGCCGGAATGAAGTGATTTAAAGGAATTGGACTATATTAAATCTAAATCTTTGGTACTTAGAAAACTTATTTGTGAAATAAGTGATGTCCATAACATATTGTGAACTTGTAAATTGATCCGAGTTACCCCGGGTTTTATATAAATTAAATGCTTTGTGTTCTATGTTAGATGGGTTTGCTCGCGTTGGTTTCCAGGCTGACCCGGGTGTTACTTTGATGTAATGCTCGGGTCAGACCGAGTATTACAGATATTCAGGTAAGAATGTTCTGGAGCTCAGGAGGCGAGCTGGATGGCAGGAACTGTGACGCCCCACCTCTATACCCACGCTAGCCAAGGACACTACAGAGTAATGCCGTCAACTAGTGCAGAGAATAAGGCTGTTGAGGAGCGACCGTCCGTGTAATTGCTTTGTGCGAGTACCGATATGCGAAATAAAAATACAACTTGCATTTCAAGAGGGAATCCGACATACCGGTGCAAACTCAAAGCTACTACACAGTGGCTATAATATCTTCGGAAACAAATATAGGAATATCATAACACAAATCAGTCACAGATGTTCATATCACAAAGGCGGAAACAGATATGAATATTATACATGAAAGTGTATATCAGAGTAGTGGTCAAACAGGATCCACAATATCACAAAAGAATAGCTACAAGTGCTACACAAAAGAATAAGTATACATCAATGAGTCAATATCTCGAATGTATACAACCAAAAACTACTAATCTAAGTAGTTAGCCAAAAGTCGGGATAATAATCCTAGATGAGAAGTCAAGAAGAAGCACTTGTAACATCTCGGTCTGACCCGAGTATTATTTAATAAGAAAATAATAAACGGATCAGTCTAACTATAAATATCAGATAAAATGATATAGAATAAGAGATATGACAAAACCGTAAGATAAACATAATGCCATACTATGATAAGTATGCAATTGAAAATCAACCAGAGATTTATCAATATCAAAAGAATATTCTCAAAGATCAAAAGAATGTCATACTCTTTAGTTTTATTCACCAAGTCACAAATATCGACATCGTATTGATGCCAATCATAAAAGCTGGTGGATCACAAATTCTAGAAATCATCAATAGAAATCCAGAAATCACAAAAAAAAGGGGAGGCCTATCATAAAACGAAAGCATAAAATCTCACCAACACGTGTATCACAAACGGGACGCTATCCCATGGTCGCTAACCATAGAGCTGGTGCAACGATGTAGTACAATATCGGTACGCCCGAGGAACCTGAAACTCGAATAATTTGGAACAACGACGTAGTACAACGATATGCCCGATGATCCGGATAAGCTGGTGCAACAATGTAGTACAAAGGTACGTCCGATGGACCAAACTCCATAAAAGAACATGGGTCGCTAGCCCACAAAAATTGAATCGAAACTCCAAATAATACGTAGGTCGTTAGCCTATAAAATAAATGAGACGATACTCAATAAAACGAGGTACCGTCCCCTACGTGGACAAAGAAACGTAGCATGTCGCTAGTCTAAATCACAAAATGATCATCATCGATCATCATGAAGTGTCAATTACACTAAGCTAGTAAATATATGAGCTTAGCTTCATGTCCTATAACCACTAGCTTAACTTAAATATTTACGAACAAACTGTATGTCTCCACTCGAAAATTGTCACAAGAAATTCAATCGAACAAGTCCAAGAATTAACCGACGAAGTAAAGCAAGCATTTCATACCACTTGTTTTACTAAGCCATTTAATTAGATTTCTCATACGAGTGAGGTAAAGGTTAGTATATACTAATAGATTGGAAAACGGTTTAAGAAACGAGCTTTGTAATAAAATAGTGTTGAAATCATTTTAATGGAAGAGTTTTGATACTTACTACTAGTATAGAAAACCTTTATATTTTTAAAGTGACAAATCACAAAAATGATTGTAGAAACAATCAATCACTAAAATTCACATACGAATACGTGAATTAATTCCAAAGAAATTGATATCAAATACATCAAAATGGATATTTCCAAAAATCCCAAAGAAAATGTCATCAAAGTCGATAATAGATGATAACAACAAAAGGGAATCAACACGAATCGGTAAAATTGGAATTCTTAAACAAAATAGGCAAGCAGGCAAAACATAGCAGATTCAGATGTCTGAAATAGGTGGTTCAGACGTCTGAATCTGGAAAATCAGAAGTTTTCCAGAACGTAATTCAGACGTGCGAACCAAATGTTTCAGACGTCTAAAATAGGCGGTTTTAGCCTATTTCCTTTCTGTTTGAAATCGAGCCAATTAAAACGTTTGAAATTCCAGATTCAGACGTCTTAAACTGGAATTCAGAGCATTTCCTGAACCTCGACCAAAAATGGCCAAATGAATATCGGAAGCGATCGGACGAGCAAATGACGACTAAGGATTTACGCCACGCGACAATCCAGCCTTAACAGCTCTTCGATACGGCTCAAATATCGATGTCCAAATATTCATAATAGGATTTTCATAGATTTTGATTTCAAAACACCAAAAATTGGAATATATACCAAATCAATCCAAACCAAAATCAATTGCACAAGAATAAGTGTTAGGAATTCATACCTAACAATCGAAGATAATTATAGACTAAGATGTGAGATAAAAATCTCACCTTTGAACCCAAAACAAATGAAGAAGAAGCTATATAGCAAAGGCAAGGACAATCACTCTTCAATTCCAACCCAACAAGCTTGAATCCAAGCTAAAAAGAGAAACATTTCCTAAGTTAGGTTTAGGAATTTCTAAAATTGATAAGAGAATGAGTTGGAGAAGAAGAAGAGGAGGCTTACCAAAGCTTTTTCTATTGATTTGGAGCTAGAACTTGATTTGTAGATCGAAACTAGGGCTTGGAGTTTTAATTTCCCATTCCTCTCTCCATTGTTGCTAAAGCTTGAGTATTAGGAAATAGAAAGGAAATAATGAAGAGAAGAGGGGTGAAGCTTGGGTCTAATGGGCTGAAACAAAACCAAAGCTCTAAGTGAAAAAGTAGCAAAATTCTACTATCTCCAAACATATCAAAGTATACTCAAAAAGATCGCAAACGTCATTTTGAACTCAATGGGGGTGGTCTCGAGTCCTAATTTGACTGTTTGCAAAAAGTAACTTTTCGGACTAAAATCCGACTAACGATGAAATATTTAAATAAAATATTTAAATACTCAATCGTAAAATATGTGGATTGTTACAGGAACGTATGGAGTATTTTTGCTATAATATATTTTTGATTATCAGAGACATGTTGATTTGTATATGTCCAGTGTTTGAGTATGTGTGTAACTCTGATGTATTAAAATGTAATCGCCGGATATATTATTCTTTTGTAAACTGTTATTTATTATATTTTATCCGCTGCGAATGTGAGATGTTGGTGTTTCGGATCCTCTTTTTTTTCTATCTCTTTCTTCTTTACATAACTATCTGGGATTTTCGGGATCGAAAATTTCGGGTCATTACACCCTATGCGCCCCGCATAATAGCGGATGACCTGATATACTGCAATATTCCACCTCGAAGTGGAATTCGTGTTTTTATCTTGTGCTAATATCTGTGGATGCAGGGAAACAGGTTGGAGGGATCCAACTGGATTCCTAAAAAATGTTGAATTTAATTTCAAATATGGTCATATATGTTTATTTGAATAATCGGTGGCAGATTATTGTGTAATTTGGATTGGTTAGATGTTGTGGTAGATTTTGACTTAGATTGTGGTATTTTTAAATACCAATAATATTTGGGTTTGGATTGGAAAAGAAATTTAAAGGTATTTTTGAAGTTAAACATTTACCTAGAAATTTGGGTTAATTGATCTGAATGAAATAAAAAGTTTTAGAAATTGTACTTAACAAATTGGGCTTGATTTTCAAAAGAGGATTTTTACTTATTTACTTAGTAAGTTTAAAGTGTAAAAATATTCTGGAAATTAGTTATTTAATTATTTTAAATTGTTTAAAGCATATTCAGTTATTAATTTGTATTTTATAATGATTGTTAAAGATCTACTATTGTTTAAGAACTAGTCAACATTATATTTTTTTAAAAGATGATCATTAAATATTAATATGGCTTTGTATAATAATTTTTATTTAAGAATATTTGACTAGATTTAACTTGAAAATTTGTTATAGAACTTATAAGTACTATTTGAGGAAATTTTTTAAATAAATTTTTTGGAAAGTAATGTTATACTCGCGTGGCGTAAATCGGAGGCAGTGAGTGCTTGCAATTAATTTTTAGATTACTGTGGGATAGAGACGTAACCATTAAGCTATGATCCAGGGTTTGATACCGTAGTGATACTTTCCACGTTAATTTAAAAGGTTTTTAAATATTTTTGAAAAGGATAAATCGTGAATATATTGAATCCGTTAAGTTAAGTACAAATTTTTGGATAAATAGTTTTAATTTGTTTAAAATTAAATTAAAAAGTGTGTTAACGCTAAAATTTGAATGCTAACACCCCGGTGTATAAAGTGAGATCGTGAAAGCACCACCCGATAACTCGGGAACAGATTATAAGCAGATAATAGTGAAAAAAAAGAACAGTAAACAACAGCAATTTTATAGTGGTTCGGCTTGAGAGATAGCCTACGTCCACTTTGAATATCTTTATTGACGATTTGATTACAAGTCAATGCAGTTACACTTTGATTACAACACACTTTGAGTTTCAAGTGACTTTGAACAAGTAGCCTAAACTTCAATGTCGATCCAAATCTTTGAACACATGTTTGACATGTTTGATTTCTTCGTGAAGTTTCTTGAAGGTGTTGAAGCAGTTTAGAATGCAGCAGAGTAACGGCGCTTGAAATGAATCAGCCAAAAGTCCCTTGAATGTTGGGGGTGGCCATGTATTTATAGGCAAATCTGGATAGAAGTTTTTTGCCCAAGTCCTGAGTCGTGACCGACTCAGGCTAAGCCGTGGCCGAGTCAAGTTGAGTCGTGGCCGGCTTATCTGATTAAACATTTGGTCTTCTCACTAGCTCATTCTCTTGCTGGATTCTAAGTCAAGTCCTGAGTCGTTGGCGAGTCAATTCTCACTGGGTCATGCATTGTAGCAACGGAGTACGACTCAGTGGCTTTAAGTCGCGGACGAGTCATCCTGATTTATGATTCATCAAGTCATTTCTTAGGTCGTCAATTCTCTTGAGTCGTTTCTTATGATGAGTCGTGGACCTGTTGAGTCGCTGGGGCAAAGCCTTTGATGAGTCGGTAATGCATTGAGTCGGTCCTGCCTTGTGAACCGTTAACCCCTTGAGTCTTAACCCTTTAAGTCGCTTTGAGCTTTAGGTCATTAACTCCTTGAGTCGGTGACTCGATGAGTCGTGAGGCTTCCTGAGTCGTGAGGCTTCCTGAGTCGTTAAACACCTTAAGTCGTGGCTCGTCCCAGGCCTTAAGTCGTTGACTCCTTTAACTCGTAGGCTGGAACGGGGTTAACATTTGCCCCTCGAAGCACACGCTTAAGTCGTAAGTCGTGTGCTTCGACTTATCATAACCCGGGCATGCCGATTCGAGTTTCAGCTCTTCCAGATATAAAACGCTTGACTCATTCCTCCAATCTCCCACTTCTTATCAGCGATCTTCTAAACCGCATCCGCCATTAACGCACCTCTAAGTTCTCACAGGCGATTCCAACTCGACTCTCCTCTGATCATCTTTGACACCACATTACGTAAGCAATCTTGCTTCCCTTCCGCTTATCGATCATCGTTAACCTATGCGCTCTGTCCCTACCTTCATTTTACTCCCTCGAGTCTTGCGAGTTCGGTCATTCTAACCATCAATGGATGTAGGGTTGTTTGATCTGATGATTTTCGTCTTGAGGTGATTTAGCGGCGTGATAAGACCGGGGTTGTTTATTGAGAGTTTTATTGGGTTAATGGGTTAAAAGTTGGAAGATTAACGGGTTAGGAGTGAAATGGTTTATGGGTTAGAAGGCAACCTGGTTAGGAGTTAGGTGATTAGTTGGTCAGATTGATTCGAATACTGCTTTTGGTACGACTCGGTCATTTTTGTATGATCCAACAACCATGATCCGACCCAACATGCTCCACGGCCTAAGCCTTGAGTCATGGCCGAGATACGACTTACGACTCACGGCTTACGACTCACGACTCACGACTTACGACTTACGGCCTAAGCCTTGAGTTAAACCAGAGCTTCTCCCTTTTTATACGACTTACGACTTAGGGCACTGCCGACTCAAAATTTTTGAGCCGTTGACGAGTTAGGACTTGCGTGAATTCTGCTCGAACTTTGGACCATTGCATTAACTTTGAACTGTTGAATTTTATTGCATTCATTCACAGGTTATTTTGACTTGCAGGCTAACAATCTGTTCAATATAACATTCACAGAAAACTGGGACGAATATACTGTCATCGACTGCCCATATCAAATGACAGATTAGTTAATAACAGATAATTAACTTAAACAAATCGTGTGAACGAAGTGCTATCGATTTCAAGTAGAATATTAAAGCAACACTGAAACAGTCATTTGAAACTGACCAGCCTGCACTAATATTATGCTTGAACTTTAAATTAACAAGTTCTGAAATTACCATAGTCGATCAATCGTCAACCAGTTTAATTCCAGTTATATTTACTTGTTATTTTCATTAGTTCTGCACAACACTTCACACTTTTAGGAAACGTGCACCTTCGCATTTGAACACCCAGTTGCTTGTGTAGAATGACATCTCAACAAGAAGAACCGATGGGCCAGGCTGAAGATGTCTTTCCAGTAGCCAACTTGTTGGATAACCCTCCGGAGAGAACTCCCACAACTCTGAATCAGCGGGTGTTTAACCATTTGCTCATCCAGTTTGGCATTGCCGAAGCTGATGCCTTACTACCGGGGCCAAATGATACTGCAGATAGGCCCCCTTCTGGCTTTATTGTTGTCAACCGCCAAATGTGCTTGAGCGGTGCCATACCACCTTTCAATGACTTCCTTCAGCAGTTCCTGCTTCGACTATCTATCTCTCCATTCCAATTGCACCCCAATGGTCATGCCATTCTGATGGGGTTATGTGTGCCATTTAGTAGAGTTCTGGGCCGATTACCGAGCTTTGAGGAAATCTGCTACTTCTGCTCATTCACAAAAATTAAAGATCATCCCTCTATCGTAGTTATAAGGAGTGCTCGAAACCGCAAGCTCATCACCGATCTTCCTGAAAGCGTTCATGGATTTCTAAATCAGTACTTCTTTGTCCGCTGTCCTCCAGGGTTTTATGCCATCTGGAGAGTAGGAAGTAAGCTTTTCCTGCTTTTATTTCTCCATTCTTGGGCTTTTCGAAATCTGGGTTGCTAAACGCTAACTTGGCTTCTTTTTTTTCCTGTTTTAGCACTTCCTCCTCCCTCTAGAGATCCATGCTATAAACAAATTTTTGAGAGATTGAACGCCGTGGCGGCAGAAGAGAGGAGTATAAAGTTCTTGTTAAATGATGGATTTTTACATCAATATGGGCTTCTTCATTCCTCTCGCTTCACTCAGCTTCGTGAAGTCCCAACTGAAATTCCTGATTCTCCGACGGAAACTCCTGATGCCCCGGTCTCTACTAAAGAGCACACGCAGGGAGGAACCTCTATAGAAACTCCACTAGTGAAGTGTTCAATTCCGAAGGACGTTGCGGGGCCGTCCGACAAGTCCGCCCTTGCCCCAGTTATCGAAGAGGAAGAAACTCCACGATCTTCCGGAAGATTTGCTGACGAAGGAGTTGAGAAAGCCAGTCCCAAAAAACATGATGGCGATGATGTTTTCGAGGGGTTGAGCGATTTAATTGTGACTTCTCAAGAACTTTTCAAAGATGATGTTTCCAAAACTATCTCTTATGTAATTGAGGCGACATCCTCTCTACAACAAATGTCAACTCCTTCCACTCAAGTTATCACTACCTCTACTCCACAGAGTGGTCTGTAACTTGATGCGTGTAGTTTACACGTTACACAACACTTAGGATTTTTCAGCACTTCTGCGCATTCATCTTCTTATACTTTAAAGATTTCTAAAGCTTATTATTTTTATTCCAGATTCTCCAATGGGGCGCAGCAGTTCATATTATGATGATTTCCAGCGCTATGAGAGGCGTAGCCAATATGCTTACAGGCGTCACCTCCCCTCTTACAGAGAATCGGATGAAGAGAGGGCCATCAGGAAAGCAGACGAGAGACGAGCATATGAAGAACGTCACCGAAGAGAACAGGAAAGACATGACCCTCCCCACAGAGATGATGATACCCAAAAAAGAAAGACTCACGATGAGAGAGGTAAAGGTCACATGGAAGATTCTTCTAGCAAGCGGGCTAAACTTACTAAAGAAACAATGTCGACAGTTTCTCAAAACGTTCCTGCTCAATCTCCTGCCCCCGTTCGTTCCGACATTCAAACAATCATCAACCGGCCCGCATACCAAGTTGGGCAAGGTCCTCCCACTCTTCAAAGTCGATTCCCTCAGTGGTGCCTGAGAGGGGTTCGATTTGATCTCGACTTGGTTCCTCTCGACAAATCGGCTATGCTGCGAAATCTTGATTCTGTCAGGACCGATATTGAAAGAATGTCGAACTGGCAAAAACTTGTCGACGAGCTTCAGAGGGTTAACCGAGCCAATCTCGAGGCCATGCTCACAATGGAGAACGATAAGGCTGAGTGGCAGAAGACTCTCGAACAGCATGACGCCGAAATGAGAAGTATTGCTTCCTATAATGAAAAGCTGGAAGCGGAAGTAGAAAAGCTTAAGGAAGAATTAGCTACTTCATCTACTTTCCATTCTCAAAAGGAGAGCATGCTTCAGCAACAAGTACGAGATGCGCATGCCAGTCAAAGGGCAGTCGAAGATAAGCTTACACACCAGGAGAAGGTCATAGAAGAATATTGCGCTGAAACTTTACAGCTGCGAGAACAGACCGGCTCTCAAAGCTTGGAGATAGAGATGCTAAAAGCTCGACTTGCTATGGCCGAAAAGGAGCGTGACGAGGCTGTTGCTGGTAAACTCGCGGCCGAAGAGGCCCATCAAGCAACCAAAGCTGACATTAGCTCCACATTATTTGATTTCTATCTGCAAAGCATTTTGGGGCGTGGCAGCCTTGCCTTTCTAGGCCCTAAGTATGAAATTACATTAGCTGAAGTTTGGGAGGCAGCACTCGATATGCTAGGTGGTAAAGGTGCCGGCTACGCTGAGACAGCTCTTGAAGAGCATTATCTCGATGATGATGCCCGCGCCGCTCTTGCCAAGGGAAAAGAGCAACTCGCCAGGGTACGGGCCGGAATGGCGGAAGGGGAA
The DNA here is from genome assembly GCA_030765085.1 of Allium cepa. Classification (NCBI taxonomy): domain Eukaryota; kingdom Viridiplantae; phylum Streptophyta; class Magnoliopsida; order Asparagales; family Amaryllidaceae; genus Allium; species Allium cepa. The sequence goes on from CM060942.1 coordinate 243,849,289, forward strand.
CGTTCTGAGAAAGAAATACCACCTACCACTTCTGAACGTCCTTTAGTTTCTTCTGAAGTGGACATTACAGGTTCCAGTGCTCATTCGCTGCCTCCTACAAGAACCGGGGTAATTACCCCTACTGATGATGAGGCTTTGGAGGATATTGGGGCTCAGAATTATGAGATCGAACTAACGAAGCAAACATCTTCAGGTAATTTTGACATTGGTCCGATTCAGGTGGATCGCTTGCTTACTCCTGAAAAGTTTGATGAGCTTCTCGATTACTTCTTGAATCTCGACGAACCCATATCTCCCTTCTTTCGGGGAGATACTAATATTTTTAGTTTCTCTTCTTCTGCAGTTGAAACACCAAGTGCTGTGCAGACTTCACTTTCTCCGGTTATCCCTCCTCCGTCTCTTCAGGTGACTCCTCCTTCTGCTTCACAGCCCGGGTCACAAGAGGAACAGATTGAGGCTCTTCATGGCTTGGATGACCCTATCGCTTCGCAAGAGCAGAAGGACGAGGGACTTGAAGGAGGCGAGATCTCTCCGGAGCGGACTCCCTCTGATGACGTAGTTTTTTCCGCTCTTGTTACTCCAGGGAGTGAGTCTTCTTCGAAGAGAAGAAAGAAGCACGGAACATCGAAGAGGAGGGGGAAGAAAATCATCACTACTGAAGAGGAACCGGAAGTTGCACCGGTTGCACCTCCCTCTCCTTCTTCCCTTATGCCTCTAGATAGACCTGAAAAACTAATCATTCGGCCAGGCAAAGGGTCCAAAGGTGGTAAGAAGAAGTGAAGAGTCGGACTTCGGGCTTTTTGACTCCTTTTTTGTGTAATGGTCGGATGTTGTGCAGGCACCGGCCCCTGCTTTTTTATTTTGAAACCTGTATCTGCAATTGAATAAAATGATCCTTTATTTGTACAGACTTTTGTTTGAATTTGAGAATGCATTTATTATTATTATTATTATTATTTTTTGCGCAAGTTTATTTATATGATATTGCGGTGAACTTGTGGTATGTTGCTTGAGCGTATTTTACCGATATAGCTATTTGCCCCCATACCATGAGCTTGCTGCAATACTTTATACTTTGAGGGAACTTGCACTCTTATTTTCTGAAGAGTAATTACTTCATTCTTGAAGAAATTTTTCGTAGAGTACGACTTCCTTCACATAAATTTTTACGCTTTGTCCTTTGAAGAAATCACTTCTTTTTTTTTTACTTATGTATGCATTTTGCCAAGTGAATTCTTCTATGTGGTAAAGCGGGCCTCTGAAGGGTACTTTAACTTTCTTCCTCTTTTTTTTTTTGAGGAAGGTTATTTTCTAGAATAGATAAATCACTCTTCCTTTGAAAGTTAAAGTATGCCCTTGATGAGGATATATATAATTTTTTTTTTGAAGTAGAAATTTGTACTTCTGAGGAGGGATTTTTCACGTTTCAACACTTGGAAGTTTTATTTCAATCTTGGTGAAACGTGTACCTCCAAGGAATTGCGCCTTCGAAGAAAGCCTTTTCACGTTTCAACACTTGGAAGTTTTATTTCAATCTCGGTGAAACGTGGGCTTTCGAAGAAGTCTTTCTTTTTGATTGTGTCCCCGGGAGGGGGTCGTACCTCTGAGGAGGGATTTTTCACGTTTCAACACTTGGAAGTTTTATTTCAATCTTGGCGAAACGTGTACCTCCAAAGAGTTGTGCCTTTGAAGAAAGCCTTTTCACGTTTCAACACTTGGAAGTTTTATTTCAATCTCGGTGAAACATGGGCTTCCAGAAAGGTCTTTATTTTGTTTTGCATTTCAACTTTGGTGAAGTGAAATTCCGAAGAGCGGCTGTTACACTTCAACTCCTGGTGAAATGTGCCTCCGAAGAGGTCTTTATTTTGTTTGCATTTCAACTCTAGTGAAGTGAAATTCCGAAGAGCGGTCGTAACACTTCAACTCCTGGTGAAATGGGCCTCCGAAGAGGGCTTTTATTTTGTTTACATTTCAACTCTGGTGAAGTGAAATTCCGAAGAGCGGTTGTTACACTTCAACTCCTGGTGAAATGTGCCTCAAAGAGGGTTTTCATCGCCTGGAAGTTACTCTCTCATGGTTGGAGGGTCATGACTCCTCCAATCTTTTTTATTGAGTAGAGAACTTTCTTTTTTGTGGCGTATGACCCATTAGAGGTCTTTATCCTCCGAAGAGTTGTGCCTCCGAAGAGGATTTGTGCTGCCGATGATGGCTTTGGTTGTTCCCTTGTCCACTTGCTTATGCTTTTTCAGTGATCCTCTTCTTTTTTTTTACAAGTGACTTGTTTAATCCAAGGAAATGTACTTCATTGCCAGGCAAGTTCGTGAGAACGAGCATCAGCTTCTTAATTGGATGTTTGTTTGTTCAAACGATCTCAATTTATTAGCAAAGGCCCGTTTCTGTCGAAATCATAGGCTGTTCAATTGAAGTACTTCCTATCTAGGATTTGAATTTGGAGCTTTTGTGACTTGAAATTTGGCGAGAATCACTGGGTCTTATTATGTGCAAGTTTCACTTCCATTGTCTGCAAAAATTTAAATCGACATTTCAGCAATACATTCTATGTACTTTTTATATCGAAAATAAAGCAAACATGTAATAATAATAAGGAACACAAGATTTATAGTGGTTCGGCCAGGAAATTGGGCCTACATCCACTTTATATTTTTTCATTATTTACTTGCATCAGTTTTACAATTGCCTTCAATTACAAGAATCATACATTCATAATTCTTTTTACAATATTTCGACAAAATTTTCAAGTAAAGTATGGACACAAATGATTGTTGTTCCATGCCCTTGGGATTTGATCTCCTTCAACAGTAGTGAGTTTGAATGTGCCGTCAAGAAGCTTCTGACCTATGACATATGGTCCTTCCCAATTTGGCCCAAACACACCTGTCGCTGTCGTAATTCTTTTCAAGACTAGGTCTCTAATCTCAAAGTTGCGTTGGCGAACTTTGGAATTGAAATGTCTGGCTATCCTTTGCTGATGAGCTGCAATTCTGAGATTAGCCTCATCTCTTTTTTCATCAAGGAGATCTAGCGCTTCAAGCTGTAGCTTTTCGTTTTCTGCTTGGTTGAAATGGATTCTTCTATGTGAAGGGACCTCTACTTCTACCGGAATCATTGCCTCCGACCCGTATGCTAATGAAAACGGGGTGTGCCCAGTCGCAGTTTTGTGAGTGGTTCTGTATGCCCATAGTGCCAGTGGTAGCTTATCGACCCAACCACCTTTTGCTCTTTCAAGTTGCTTTTTGATGGTTGACTTAATAATTTTATTCACGGCTTCCACTTGCCCGTTTGCCTGCGGATGAGCCACTGCTGAGAAGCTTTTTCGAATTTTGAATCGCTTGCAAAAATCTTGGAATTCTTCACTTTCAAACTGAGTACCATTGTCTGTAATTATTTTTTGAGGCACACCGTATCTGCAAATGATGTTTTTAGTTACAAAACTTATCATCTTCTTTGAGGTGATAGTAGCCAGTAGTTCAGCTTCTGCCCACTTAGTAAAATAATCTACAGCAACAATGGCATATTTAATTCCAGATTTGGCAGTTGGTAACGGTCCTACAAGGTCTATCCCCCATATTGCAAATGGCCATGGACTGACCATCTGTGTGAGTTCAGTGGAAGGAGCTCTAGGAATTTTGGCGAATCTTTGGCATCTGTCACATTTTCGGGAATACTCTGCTGCATCTCGATTAATTTCTGGCCAAAAATATCCGTATCGGAGAATTTTCTTTGCTAATGTTTGGCCACCTGAATGATCACCACACTCTCCTCCGTGTACCTCTACTAGGATTGCTTTGGACTCTTCCCTGGATACACATCGAAGTAATGGCATTGAGAATCCTCGTCTGTATAATCGGCCATCCTGGATTATGTATCGAGAGGCTTTTCTTAGTAGCTTTTGTCGTTCTTTTGAGTTCCCTGGTAAGGATCCATTGAGCAGATATTCTGTTATCGGAGTCATCCATGATTCTTGCTCTTGAGACATGCTCATGATCCAATCAATGTCCATCTCATCAATGCTAGGAGTCGACAGGACCTCCACCGGAGTTAACCCCAGAAATTGAGCTTCGTCGGTGCTAGAATACTTTGCAAGAGAATCCGCTTTCACGTTTTCTTCTCGAGGAATGTGACTTATCATGTAATGATCGAAATCACCCAGGAGTTCCCAAGCCTTTGACAAGTAGGCGGGCAGATTCCCCCCTTTTGCTTGGAATTCCTTTTTGACTTGGCATACAATAAGCTGAGAATCACTGAATATCTGCAACGCTCGAATGTTTAATTCTTTAGCAATCCTTAAGCCAGCGATAAGGGCTTCGTATTCTGCTTCATTGTTTGTTGAAGGAAATTCCAATCTTAGTGCATAGCATAATGATCGGCCTTCAGGGGTCTCAAGTACAACTCCGGCTCCAGAACAGTAGTCGTTTCTCGCACCATCGACATATAACTTCCATTGGATTGGGGAATCGTCGACCGTTTTCTCCTCACTGTTACCCTTATCTGTGAATTCTGCGATGAAATCCGCTAAAGCTTGTCCATTGATTGCTTTTCGGGGGTGATAAGTGATGTCATACTGACTGAGTTCAATATTCCACTTTAGAAGACGACCCGAAGTCTCAGGGCGAAACAGGACTTGCTTTAAAGGTTGATCAGTGAGGACTCTGATAGGATGAGCTTGAAAATATTGCCTCAACTTTCTAGATGCAATTAGTAGGCAATAGGCGAGTTTTTCCAACTTAGAGTAATTCATCTCTGCCCCAGTGAGTCTTTTGCTGATATAGTAAACTGGATGTTGAATCCTTTTATCTTCTCGTATCAGCGCTGCACTTAAAGCATGAGATGATACTGCCAAGTATATAAGAAGATCCTCGCCATCGCCAGGCCTAGAAAGTATTGGAGGTGTTTCCATATCGCGAATCAATTCATCAAAGGCTTTTTGGCATTCGAGAGTCCAATCGAAGTTTTTCTTTCCTTTCTTTAGGGCGTCAAAGAATGGGATGCATTTATCTGTGGCTTTGGAAATGAACCGACTCAAGGCGACGACTTTTCCATTGAGACTTTGCAATTCCTTCTTTGTTCTAGGGGCTTTGACTTCTTTCAGTGCAGTAATTTGAGCTGGACTGGCCTCAATGCCCCTAGCGCTCACGATGAAACCTAAAAACTTGCCGGATTCCACTCCAAATGAACATTTCAAAGGATTGAGCTTCATTCCGTATTTTCGGAGGACTGCGAACATGTCCGCTAAGTGTTCTATGTGATCCACTACTTTCTTAGACTTTACTAACATGTCATCGACGTAGACTTCCATAGTCTTGCCTAATTGCTGTTTGAACATAGCATTAACAAGTCTTTGGTATGTTGCCCCTGCATTCTTTAGCCCGAAGGGATAACTCTGTAGCAGTAAAGACCAATGTCGGTGATAAAGCTCGTGTCCTCCTGATCTGGCTCATGCATCATAATCTGGTTATATCCGGAGTAAGCATCCATAAAAGATAACAATTCGTGTCCCGCTGTTCCGTCTACCAGTTGATCGATTCTGGGTAATGGGAAGCAGTCTTTGGGGCAGGCCTTGTTTAGATCTGAAAAATCGATGCATACTCTCCATTTTCCGTTGGCTTTCTTAACCAGCACTGGATTTGAAACCCAATTCGGATAGGTAGATTCTTTGATAAAATTATTCTCCATGAGCCGATCAACTTCTTCTTTTAATGCCGCCGACCTTTCTGGACCTTGAGTTCTCCTCTTATGTTTCACAGGTGCAAATTTTGGATCAATATTTAGAGCATGCACTGCAACTTCTGGGGATATTCCGCACATATCGGCATGAGTCCAAGCAAAAACATCCAGATTTGCCTTTAAAAAAGATATTAAGATATTCTGAATTGACACATTAAGTTGTGAACCCACATTCAACACCTTGTTTGGGTCCTTTGGGTCAATAGGTATTGGTATTGTCGTTTCCACTGGTACCACTCTATTTTCCCCTGCACTGACTTTTCTAGGGTCCATCTCTTTCCTTGCTCCGCTGTGCTCGCCAGTGCAGGGTCCGCCCTGTAATTGCTACAAGGTTGGTTCTTTGATGCGGACCGGGGCTGCCGCATTCTTTCCCATTTCTCTTTTTCTGGTTTCTCGTAGCTCTGTCAGATAACACTCTCGCCCAGCATTTTGATCCCCTTTTATAACTCCCACTCCATTGTCTGTAGGGAATTTAATAGTGAGGCACCACGGGGCAAGAACAGCTTTGAACGCTGCCAGAGTTGGACGACCAAGGAAAGCATTGTAAGCAGAAAATTCGTCGACAATCACAAAAGTTTGCTTACGGACCATTTTTCTCTCTCCTTCTCCAAGTTCCACAAACAAATCAATGGTTCCTACCGGCTGTTTTGGCTCCCCAGTGAAGCCAGCGATTTTCTGCGATGAAGCTTGCACATCAGCCATAGGGATCTTCATTTGGTCGAATGTTTTCTTGAAGAGGATATTGCAGGATGCGCCACAGTCAATGAGAACTCTTCTGACAATAGCTGGCCCGATACCAGACGAGATGACTAAGGGGTCCAAGGTAGGAGCTTCAATACCTGCGGAATCCTTAGCTTTGAATACAATATCATCATCAAGAGTTCTTTGTTGCTTCAAGGGCGTAGCACCTTCCAAAACGAATACATCTTCCTCTGTCGGTACATACTTTAAAGCTCGGGTATACCTTTCCATCTCACCCCAGCTTCTGCCCGCTGGGTGAGGTCCTCCTGTAATGACATTGATAATGGGCCTTCCAGATTCATGCCCTGCAGCCTTCTCAGTCGTCCTAGGCTGATGAGTAGGAGCCTGTTGCCCCTGACTAGATGAAGCAGGATTGTTGCTATTCTTTTTCACAAATTGCTGCAGTTTGTTTTCCCTTAGCAACTCTTCAATCAGATTTGTCAACTGGCGGCATTCGTCGGTTTCGTGACCGGGTTGATTATGGAAGCGGCAGAACTTCCCACTCTGTATAGCCTTTTTCCCGGTCCTTAGAGGAGGAGGTTTAGGAAAGTCAATAGAATCTTTAGTGGCAAGGTAGATACGTTCCGGCGTATTTGATAAAGGAGTATATTCTGATGGCTTGAAGGATCGGGGCTTCTTCGGATTACTCTGCTTCTTACCGTTGTTATTTTCCCCTTTTTGCCCTACAGATTCATTCTTGCGTGGAACAACAGTGTTATCTTCGGCTTTTTCCAACACTGCCTTTACCGGTACGGGATGGCTTTCTAAGCGTATGAATTCATCTGCTTTTTTATAGAACTTTTCAAGGGAATTTGGTTCCTTCATGTTTAGCCATTTCCCAAACTCGCTCGACTTGTCAATACCCTTCATCAGATAAGTCAATATCATTCGCGGTTCTGCATTGTCCACCTCAGCTAGCGCTATATTAAAGCGGTTTAAGAAAGATCTGATAGTCTCCCCTGGATTCTGCTCCAAACTTGACAGTGACATGATATCCTTGGCTTTTGAGGCGTATAGTCTGAACTGCTCCTTGAACTTCCGGGTTAAGTCAAAAAACTGATCGATAGATCGGACTGGAAGTTTGGTGAACCAAAGCAGAGCTACACCTTCGAGATACACAGGAAAATATCGGCACTTTATTTCATCAAAGGCTCTGGCATCTGTCATGTGCCAATCATACTTGTATAAGATTTCGTTCGGATCACTTGTCCCCTTGTAAGCTGGAATGGTCGGAGGGACAAACTTCCTTGGGAATTCAGCCTTTAAGATTTTCTCAGTAAACGGAGTTTTACTTGGGGCGAAACTCCATTCTTTCTCGTCTTCAACCCTCTGCATACTCTCTTTCATAATTTGTCGGACCATTCCAGAAAGATACTCCTCATCATGTCGAGCTCTAGATCCACCAACCTCTGGAAGTGTTTGTTCAAAGGGGCTAGCAACCCTTTCAGGAGCATTTCTTTCTTCAGCATCACGAATGTTGCCAGCAAAATTCCTTTCATTATCTGCCGGTTGACGGTTTGCCCCAAGCAAATCGTTCAACCTATTCAGAATTAGGGCATTCTGGGCATTCTGAGCCTCGAATTGTGCATTTTGGGCATTTATCTGTTGGTTCAGCCCTAAGATTGCAGCATCCAGCTCTGCCTTTGTAACTCCGACAGCTGGAGTGGCTTGATTTGATATAGGGGAAGCGGAGGTTCCCTCTTGAATATTCCCAGATCTGACAGATCTACTTTTCCTTCCAGGAGCCATAATCTCGGAGAGACTTCTGGTTTTCAAGGAAATTCTCTCTACAAACCTCTGTGAAGCAATGATGATAACTAGCCTGAGTTCAATTCTCAGTGAAAGCACCAAAAATGTTAACGCTAAAATTTGAACGCTAACACCCCGGTGTATAAAGTGAGATCGTGAAAGCACCACCCGATAACTCGGGAACAGATTATAAGCAGATAATAGTGAAAAAAAAAAAGAACAGTAAACAACAGCAATTTTATAGTGGTTCGGCTTGAGAGATAGCCTACGTCCACTTTGAATATCTTTATTGACGATTTGATTACAAGTCAATGCAGTTACACTTTGATTACAACACACTTTGAGTTTCAAGTGACTTTGAACAAGTAGCCTAAACTTCAATGTCGATCCAAATCTTTGAACACATGTTTGACATGTTTGATTTCTTCGTGAAGTTTCTTGAAGGTGTTGAAGCAGTTTAGAATGCAGCAGAGTAACGACGCTTGAAATGAATCAGCCAAAAGTCCCTTGAATGTTGGGGGTGGCCATGTATTTATAGGCAAATCTGGATAGAAGTTTTTTGCCCAAGTCCTGAGTCGTGACCGACTCAGGCTAAGCCGTGGCCGAGTCAAGTTGAGTCGTGGCCGGCTTATCTGATTAAACATTTGGTCTTCTCACTAGCTCATTCTCTTGCTGGATTCTAAGTCAAGTCCTGAGTCGTTGGCGAGTCAATTCTCACTGGGTCATGCATTGTAGCAACGGAGTACGACTCAGTGGCTTTAAGTCGCGGACGAGTCATCCTGAGTTATGAGTCATCAAGTCATTTCTTAGGTCGTCAATTCTCTTGAGTCGTTTCTTATGATGAGTCGTGGACCTGTTGAGTCGCTGGGGCAAAGCCTTTGATGAGTCGGTAATGCATTGAGTCGGTCCTGCCTTGTGAACCGTTAACCCCTTGAGTCGTAACCCTTTAAGTCGCTTTGAGCTTTAGGTCATTAACTCCTTGAGTCGGTGACTCGATGAGTCGTGAGGCTTCCTGAGTCGTGAGGCTTCCTGAGTCGTTAAACACCTTAAGTCGTGGCTCGTCCCAGGCCTTAAGTCGTTGACTCCTTTAACTCGTAGGCTGGAACGGGGTTAACAAAGTGGCTTGGTGTTTTTCAGTGAAAATGAAGTATTTGGTTGAATTGATTGTTTATTTGATAGTTAAATAACCAACTATCAAGTTTGGACCTAAATATAACTTTGGAAATATCTAGGAGAAATACGGGAATTATATGGTACAGTTACCGTTCTAGGTGTTATACAATACGTGTAAACCCGTTTCGTTCTTCTAGGACGTTTATAAGGAAATCCATCTATAAACGATTAGGATGTGATCTCCGATCTTATTTTCGTCTGTTTATTTTCTAAAGAACCGGGGTTGTGTTTACCGCAATGGTAAATGTTATTTCGAAGAGATCGGGATCGGATTTATTATTTGAAAACCACTTCGATCCAACGGGTATGTTTTCAAAATGAGACAAGAGCATGGAGTCCAAGATGGAGCAGTGAAGTGTAAGGGCTAATCTCTACTAATCCTGAGGGTGATTCCAAAAAGGATGTAGTAGGAATAGTGCCTTCGGTTCCGTTCAGATCCGAAACGGACTTGTATGGATGAATGTTATCAGTTCATTGTCATTGGAAAGCAATGAGCATTCTAAGTGAATATTTCTAAAAAGGTAATCATAGCCTCTAGCCTCATCAACCGGGAATGACTTAAAAGTAGGGGATATGCAACAAGGTTAAGTGGGTAACACCTAAGTAGGAATGTTTATCACCATTCTAGACACCCTCGGATATTATTACTACGATTATGGAAGGAGCTCGAAAAGGGATAGGAACATCCGGGGTGATAGCATATTCGGTCTACTCAGGTCGGGGATAGTCCGGTCTTGTGTTGCAGGGTATCCCGACGTGGTCCTTGGTATGCAATTCTAGACATGTGCCATGACAGGTGGTACCCCAGTACCTAGTCAGTCGGATGGAATCCATTTCCAATAAGCATCGTACGGTTTCGATTGTGCCCAACTATGCTGAAATGTGAGATGCAAGCATTTCGGCTATTTGAATAAGTATTTATACTTAGACATTATTATAATATCCGAGGATTTGATATGAAATGTTTTGGTTATCGTAAGGTAAAAACCCATCGTATTTATTTGTGGCGCGGTCTTACGAGATACCTTTGTTTTCAAAGAATTTTAAAAATGTAATAATTCACATTGAGTGTGTTTTTTCACACTGGTTTTCAAGACCGACTCGGGTGTTATTTTATTATAATGCTCGGGTTAGACCGAGTATTACAGGTTCAGGTTATGATGCTATGGAGCTCAAGAGATGAGCTGGAGACTGGGACGTATACTCGTACTTGTTTATTCCGCTGTAGTGTTTTGTTTGAAATTACCAGCAATTGTGAGGGTAGGTTGTTATAACTGTCCAGGCTGGTAATTATTGATTTGTGTACCCTGATGTGAGATATGTATAGTACAGTTTTGGGTTTGTGTAAAGAACTTTTATATTATATATTATTCAGTCCACTGTGAGATTCTGTTTTTTTTTTAGTTCTTCTTCTACCTATTTTCTTTTCCCTCAACAATCTGTCTTTCCGACACTCGATTGTTCGGCATGTTATACAATGTGCGTATTTATGTCGATTTTTGAGGGTCAAAAGGGCGGGTCGTGACACTTTCATTGAATAAGTATGGGAGCAAGTAACTGATTCATGAATATATGAAAATTGCCTGTGTATAGTTCCATACATTCTCCGTGCAAGAAGTGAATTATAGGGATTGAGCAAGAACTCGCATCCATTCTGCAAAGAATAGAACTAAGAAAGCATTAAATGTTTAACTAAAATAATGAAATATTAAGATATGAAAGGGAAAATATTTAACATTTGGGTGAACATCAACAAATATAATAATAACGTAAAAGTTTTTTCTGAAAGGAAGAAAACAATTATTAGTTGACAAGCACCATTGTCCCAGTGGTTAAGTACTTCGACTTTGGTGCGAGAGGTCACAGGTTCGAAACTTGCATAGTGCGATTTGAATATCTATTGACATATGATTTGTGATATGTGATATGTTTTATCTAAGTACTAGTTCGAAAAACAACATATTAGTTGAAAAAGATAGTTAGATACCATGGCATACATAGTTCAAGTAAGTAACTAGACGAAGGTCCAACTGGATGTGCATACATACTCGCTGTAAAAATAAATGTTACCGAAGTTACATATTTACTACTGGCACAAAGATTATAAGTTATGTAGCCGATCAAATTATAAGCACCACTACACCAAATAGGTCCATTTGTAACATTTTTTTCCGTTTCAATTTGTAATAGTTATAACCGTTATAAATTTCTAACGGATATTTCCGTTATACGCTTTTACAACTGTTATTTCCGTTACCAAATTTGGTTATTTCAAAAATATTCAGAAGCACGATGGATAGAACTGTCATTTTATCTATTATTATTCCTTGCCCATTTTCTCACAGTTCTTAGTCTCTTTTATGAATTCGCTAAATCAAAATTTCGTTATAGGGTTTCTGCCCCCTCCGTTATCGGTACCTTTGCCTCTAGCATCCCCTCTGTAGGGTCGGCTTTTGCCCAAAGCAATAAAAGAACTGCTTTAATCCGCAAACTCATAGGGCACAAACAAGTCTCTTTTCTATGTATAAAAAATATCGTTTAGATCAAATTTTGAGGCTCGAAAGGCAGCTGCATCGGCTGATGTTTAAGACAAATCGGAAGACATCAACGCAGCACAAGTAGCAGGAAGAAAAAAATCTTTGAAGGCTATATCAGGTTTGGGTTTTTGTTTTTACAATCTGGTAATTTCAGTCAGTAATAATTACGATTTCAATTTTTTGGTTTCTTGGTTGCTGAATTTGGATAAAGAGAATTAGCAGTAATTCTAATTGATTTAGAGTTTTATATTGACACAAAGAATGATTAACTATTTTTAGGTTTGGGAAGAAGGCAAATAGATGTATGAGTAGATTTGAAGTTTTCGAAGTTACGTGTAGCGTTTTGTACTTAGAGAACCATACGTCTTTGAGAAAGATTCAATTTGTTTTCATGGTTTGTTCTTGTTTTGTAATAAAAAGTTTTGAGAATTCTTTTGGGTGGGAAGGCAAAAAATGAGAACAAAATCCATTATCATAAAGGTTGCTGAACTAGTGCAAATACTTGTAGATTAAATTGGATCTTTTTGCTGGAAAACCTTAAATTTTCATGTAATAAATATGTGTGCAGGGTCAAATTTCACTGAGAATTTCAAATTTGTTTATCGTGTGGACTAATTTACTTTAAGAGATTTATATATTATTCTTATAAGGTCAAGTTTTGGTAAGAAATAAAGTTTTGATTTCTTTAGAAAGAATTTCTGCTAAAGTTATTTGGAAATCCTCTCTGATAATTATATTTAGGAAAAATATTAAAATGTAGGATATTGGAGTAAAATATTCATTTGTTTGATATTCTTTTACTGTATTTTTAATCATTCCATCATTATGAGAAATAAAGTTTAATATGTGTATGTCTTATTACACATATACATCCCTTCAAAATGTAGCAAAGAAATAAAGTGATCTTGTGCCCTTTTTCATTGTTACTCAAAGAGCTCCAAAAGCGAACCATCCTTTATTATAGAAAGACTCTTCCAATCTTTGGCTTTTGGAAGTGTACATATGTGGTAAAATATTTCATTATTAATTCATTTTGTGTCGCTTTCTTTAGCCTTTCCATGTGACGATGGTGTATTGGATTTACTATAATATTACTTTGATGGTTAAGCTTTCCTTTAATCACAATTATTTAACGAGCCAGTTCATATAGTGAGATATTATTGACGGCGAGGTTTTGAATAATCTGTATTTAATCAAGTAATTGTATTATAAACATCTACTTTAAATAATATCTTACTTTTCGTACATTGAACTACTTCACATTTCAACTGTTTGTTAGTATAATATAAATAAACGTAAGATCCCAAGTTAATCTTATGGAATGAATAATCTATGTTGGTTCATTGTTATTTCATAGCATATATGATGCTAAATACATATTTTATCCAAAAATGTTTTTTTTCTTTTTTCTTTTATAACCAACAAAACTAAAAACTTAACAACTAGAAAAAATACAAAAATGGGAATCTTTGTTTTTAATGGAATCCATTTTGGTAGCCTCCAAAAATATAATTAATCAATCTAGGTAAATTGATAATTATACATGTCCATTTGGATGAGGACTATATAGATTGTACCTCCTCTTTCATCATATGATGCCTTTTGTCAAAGACATTACCTCACCTAAATCGTCACAGATGCATTATTACAGTTTATTCAAATAATAAGTGTGCCTATGTAATAAAAAATGGTTTGGTTATATTTAACAGTATCAAATGATCATGACTTTCAGAATTGATTTATACCCTGGTGATTCATGCTTTATAGTTGTAGATATTTATCCAAATCTTTCACCTTTAATAAATGAAGTAGCATTTACAATTATATCCATGCATTTACAACTTGCCATTAAGGAATGTAGACATTATCTATTTTGAAAGTATCAAATGTTGGAGTGAAAGTTTATAGGCATGAAATAAGGACGCTATTATATTATTATTGGTGGTAGGATAAGAGGAAAAGGGAAAATGATTGGAGACTTAAATTGAGGAAAAGTTGGTGAAAGATGCAACTACCCAACAAACTTTTAATTGAGAGAGTATTTAATATGCCAGCATTTTGTTTGCACTGCTAATCACCATGCTCCATACTGTAATACTATTGTGGCTCCTTGGTTGCATTGCTTTTTAATTTTACTTGCTAACCATCTACCATATTATGAATAACAGCAATTTCTATCTGCAGTTCTTCCACTTTAGCCATATGTTCCTATTCATTTCTTTAACCTTACAGCACAGTTTACTTAGTTTGCTTGCACCTCTGCATGGTATTTGCTTTTGAATTGCATCATTTCTTGCGCAATTCCATCAATGCATATATCCTATAACATTTATTTCCTTTTTCTCTATTTCATATTTCTTTTCCCTAAAACCCTACATCTGAATCTAAGTCTAGTTGGAGTGCATCATTCAAATTTATCACAGTGGGTAATTTGTTTCTTTCAAGTTTGAAATTGATCAAATGTATGCACAATTATATTCTTCCATCACCATTACTGCATAGAATTTGATGTTAGCTATGTTCTGAACTCCTGAAAAATTGATAGAATACCCATAAAAGCATCTTTTAGTAGCTATTTAATGACATTTTACATAGCAAAGATTGGTTGGGCTGGATAATATGCTTAACAGTGATAAGAAGAATAAAAACAAAATTTGTACAAGTCTTCTTGCAAACCTATACTAACATGTAAAGTCATTTTTACTTGTAAATGAAAATTCAAATAATCATCCTTTATGCCTCGTAGGCATGACGAGTGTTCTAGAAGGAAGGATAATAGTTGTTGATGTGCATGTAAGGTGCTGCTTGAGTTTCTAGGTTGTTGTAAATGCCAGATTGCTAATTTGCAATATATTTCAAGCTTTATATGAAGTATGCTTGCAACTAAATAATAATGGTTGCCATGTGCAGATCCTTTGCTTTTGTTTGTAAGGTCACAAGTGACACATTACCCTAATTATGGTTTACAAGGATGCGTGATTCATTACTTTATTTTGGTTATCAATAATAATAAAATTCTATCTTTTAGACAATAACATTTTCCAGGATTGTCCTTGAACATGTAATGTGTAGCACTTGAAGCTTTAATTCAGAATAATTTTCTGTTGCTGGATTGGTATTTTTTTGATTTGATTCTCAAACAATGTGATGAGCAATATACTTTGAATTTTATGGTGAAAAAAATTAAGGTTTACTTTTTTCTTAAGTAATTAAATTTTTTGTTGGATTTAATTGGGAATTTAGATATATGGTTGGATGAGTTATCCCTTTCCCTCTATCATTGCCTAAGTTTGTATATACCAATATTTCTAGAGGCATTAAAAATCATATTTGCTGGAGTGCCTTATTTGCTATACTGAATTACCTTATTTACTACTAGTGATTGCTCAAGCTAATTAATTACAAGGAGAAGTATGAAATCTATAAGTTAGTCCACTTGTGGATAAACTTAAAATATAATTGTGGATTAATTTAATAATGTACAATGGTGGACTAACTTAATAAAGTACAACTATGGATTAACTAATGGAACACATGGATGAAAATAAAAGTTTTCTTAACATTAATAGACAAGTAGTTACATAATCTACATTAGGCACTTATTATTAGACATTGGTGATACTTGTATGTTACTTGAAACCTGTACAACAACTAGTCAAAACAGTCGTGCTTCAGTTTTTCTTGGGCACAAATTACCCGATGATAGATTTATGGTGCTATTGAGGCCTATATCTTTCAACATGCAATAAAGTTCAGGTTCATCTCATTGATATGATACTCTTTAATACATTAGTAAAAGAAATTATTCAAGCATTTCTCACCATCCAGCGTAGCCCATATATAGATCGACAAATGTATTTGATAAAAAGTTATTAAGTGATAAGGGAAATCACAAATGTAGAAAGAATGGATGGAATTAACATTTCATCCTCTATTGTTTTGAACGTAGGTATTTGACACATCGTCTGAATCTAGGATTTTTCTTCCGCCTTGCCTCCTTCAATCTCAAAATCTCAAGTATAATTTTTACATTCAAATCTATTTTGTTATCAATTTATATATGGACAAATACTCCATGCATACAACCAGCTATTTATCTGAATCCTCGTCTTTTTTGGAAATTGAGACAATTAATGCAAATAATTATCTGCCTAATCAAAATCATCTTCTAGAAAGTCCTCCGGTCATTTTTGAGAGAGCATCAGACTGTCATAGTCTATGGTAACACCAATTTGAGTATATATATTGACCGCTATAATCTTTCGAATTTTGCTCCCTCAAACCGCCAAACGATATCAAGATGAGTAACACCACTTTGAGTTACAATATTACTACATAGTTTATGATTATTGTTTGGATACAATATGTTAAGATGCTTCAATGGCAGTTAATATAAGGGGTCTAAGCATTTTTGGTTCTTGTATGCTTTCATAATTAGAATAAATAAAAGGAAGCTGATCCTAAATAGCGTATAGGCTGTATTGTGAATAAAGCAAATCAACAAGTGTATCATTCTAGAAAAGATGCATTTAACGGAATGGAAGAATTAAAGAAAAATACACAGTTTAGCAGAAGAACCCTTGGCATAAATTTATGGCATAAATTACGTACAATTATATATGAAAGTCCAAGTTGTGGCCTTACTAACTATATACTTGAATAGCATCCATCTGGTGGACGAGTTTACAATAGCAACAAAGAACAGAAAAGTAATTTGAAATCAAAAATATTTTTGAATTACATATAACAATGATAATAGACACTTGCTTACCTCTATGAACTTTGACATATGGCCATTCTTAGTAGTTTGAAGCTCAACATCAAGATATTTCTTTATCAAACCAACCATCGGTCTCCTGTTATAACAGGAATTCCTAATAGATTTTTGTTCATCCACAATATGGAATTAAGTAAATATTTGTTCATTTATTACTGACCCATCTCGAAGGTATATCTCACACGCGTGAGCCATATATACCAGTTAATTATGCGAAATGCATTTGGAAGAGTAATAACTATTATTCTTCTACAAGTTTGACAACTAAGAGAACTAGACAAACTTACGTTCTAATATCACAAATAAAGTAGGATATATAAAGCAAATGGTAAATGTTCAGATTAAAAAAATTGTATTCAACGTACATTATAAGTTGAGAAAAAAAACATCTATCATTTGTTGTTATATATGAGAAAATAATGCATAGTTAACTTTCTGTAGCTGTGACTGTCTAATTGTTTCTATTAGCTGTTATATATGAGCACTTCAGTATGTACCAAGTTATCAAATTTATTTATACATTTTTTTCCAGGTAACTGCAATTCTTTCATTTGTTGTTGCTTGCTCCTCTGCAGGTTTGACTGTTTTGGACGTTGAGTTCTACAATTCACCTCACTCTGTGCGCTTTTTTGAATTTTTTTTCATTTGTTGCTGCTTGCTCCTCTACAGGTTTGATTTTTTTCCCATCAATATCTTTGCTTATTGATTGAAATTTATGTGCTCATTTTGCAACTTCTAAAATTGTTGGCGACTCGTTTATGGGATATATGCATTCAATAAATGTTAAGTTGATTCTTTAATTGATCATCATCTGTTTATTTCTCTATTTTCAAATTAGTTGTCCTTTATCATTTTTTATTACAAACATAAGATAATGAAAAATACATTATTTTATAAACTGGATCATGTCATGTTCCGATAATAATGCAAGCATGCTAACTAATAAGATAACTGTTTATGGTTAGGACTAACCATGTATTCTTGTTCGTATATAATGTTTTTCATTTTTGAAAATCTGTAAATTTTCACAACCAATTTTTTTCTCCTAATTTATTTCAGCTCGGTTAAAAATGGAACATAAGATCGGTTAAAAACTGGGTAAAAAACTACACTTAAGCTCGGTTAAAACTAGGTTAGAAACTGAGAGATTGCTCAGTTAAAACTAAGTGAGTTTGCTCTGTTGAAAACTGACGCCATGCTCTGTTGAAAACTGAGCCCATGCTCAGTTGAAAACTAAATGTTTTCTTTAAAAAGTGAGCTATGCTCAGTTGAAAAGTGAGCTATGCTCAATTGAAAAGTGAGCTATGCTCAGTTGAAAACTGAGCAAGTACGCTTAGTTGAAAACCTAAGTGAATTAGAAATAAAGGAAGAGACGCTCAGTAAAAATTGAGGAAGAGCCGCTCATTGTTGTAATATAATATACCTAGTAATGTTAAAAGAAATCAATTGGCTTCAATTTCATTTTCTACATTTTAGTTTATAGAATTTGGCAACGTTTGTTTTGCATGAGCATTGATGTATGATTTTCTCTTAGAAAGGTTTTATTATAGTTTATCCATATGTGATTACATAATTGAATCTTTTGATTTTTAAAATAATCAGCTGATTCAGTTTTGAACTGTCTTTTGCTTCCTCTTATTTCGGATATAAGTACAGTTAATGTTAGATTGATTCCAATCCATTAAGGTCTCATGTTCATATTGGCTAGTTTTTTGATTTGTTTGTGTTTATAAGTTTGGCTTGCTTACATTTTGTGGATTTAGATCTGTACATGCGAATGTGTTTTAGGCCTGACACATTCATTTCATTTTACAAAGAACAATTGTTGTGTTAAATGTGGTCCTAATTTGAACTAATATTATTATCCTCAAATTGGTACAAGTTAAATTAGAGAATGATTTTAATAACACTTTAATTATTTTCCAATACAATACTAAGCAAAAATACCTTGGATGTCAATTCTTAGTGTTAGCTTGACCCATATTAGCAGCAGACTAGATAGATATGTATTTTATTTTTTTAATGCCTTAGAGAGTTTTTGCTCCGTTTGACAAGTGTTGTATATGATCATTATACGGATATATTTTTTTAACAGAACGGACATCTATATTCATATGATACAATATTTGTCAGATTTGTCCCTGTATTGGACAAGTTAAAAACACATTAAAGTAATTATATTTTATAAATTATTTCATTTTGAACGTTTTACAAAATTTCGATAGCACTTCCTTCTCGTTCCCTGTGTTCATGCATTTGTGTACGATATAGGGAACAAAAGGAAAGCGCTGCAGGAATTTTGTTGAATCATTTAATCTGAAATGATTTATAAAATGTAATTACATTTTTGTGTTTGTAATGGGAAGTAAGATATCCGACCATCAAAGTAAAAACCAATAAACTAAAAACTAAAAAATAAAGTGAAGTTTTTATTTGAATATTCTACGATAGTGAAGTGTTTACAATGATGAAGTGTTGAAAATTATTCCTACAAGGCTTTAGTATCGGTAGAATTGTTTACTTAAATTTTATAACATATATTTCAAATCAAAAAAATGTTCAATTGATTCCTCGACCGTAGTTGGATGTATGAAGTCAAAACCGGTGGTTTTTGGTTCCATCAAAGTAAAACCAATAGGATTTTAGTTCCATATCTCATTCTCTTCATCTCTACTTTTTTTTTCTTCTACTCATTGTTGATTTTTTCTTATATAAACAATGTCAAGTAGTGGTAGATTATCATCGCACTTTTAATTGATGTAATAAACAAGCATCACAATGCAAATCTCAATACATTCTCGGTAAATATTTATGTAAATAGAAGTCCAAACAAGCAACCTATATAATTTTTTTGTGTTTATATGAAATGACATTAAGAGATAAAATTTCTTTGTAATGTTTTTATCTACTTTAAGAGAGTGAATTAGATGTCGATGTAGGAACACCGAAGAGTACATACAGGGGTTTGACATTTTACAAATTTCGCAAAGCATCATGCACCGCCCGACTTTGAAATGTGCAATTGTCCTTGAAAAAAGTGTAGAAATTCAAAAAAACTGTCCTTCAAAACAGTCGAGAAACACAATCATTTACGGTATGGATCCAACATATGATGAGTGGGTTTTCATGGTGAGAGGAACGACACGGATGCAGTAATCAGTTCTACACCAAATGTTACGCCAACGAGGCTTGCATCTCTCATCAAATTCGAGTGGAAAACCATGTAGAAGGTGCTCTTGGAAACCTTGTTGACAATGCATATGGCAAGTCTAGTTTCAACCATACCACCAATCATTAGATCAATATTGTTACCTTTGGTTATCTCTATTATTTCAGGAGCTCCTAGAATATTATATTTCATTAATTTAATGTTGATAACGTGAGATAATTTTCAATTTACAATTCCATATGCATCCTCTGGACTTCTATAGCTTTCATTACAATAATAGATATATTTTATTTTTCCGTTACATCTTCACTAACATGGCAATGTTCGTCCCATTTATCTCTATGAATTAGTTGCTTGAAGAGTATGTATAGGACTAAACTTTGAAAGTAAATAATTTTCTTTAGGTGGTTCATACTTTAAAGAAAAAAATTTGTCTTGAACAAATTTGTTTATGGATATCATTATATCCATGTGTTCATTACGAAGATTATAATCCATATATTAAAATATCTTGTGTCTCTTTAACTCTACCCATGTAATGTTATAGAGGGAAATAGTCTTATTACCAGGTCTAGGTCCTATGAACTATGTCGATCGAGGATTTGAGTACATATCATTAAGTGGAACACGGTGCATGAGACTCCTGCACGGTAGTAGGCTCTAGGAAGGTCAATAATGTATGCAGTCTTTCCTTCGCATTGCGAAAAGGCTATTTTCGAAGATTTGAGTACATCTCATTCATTAAAAAAAATCCAACATCGTGAAGAAGCATCCTATGTTCATAAAATCAATCAAAGTTTTCCATTTTCTTATTTTATATTTGAAGAATGGTCAAGGGTTTTGACTTACTCATACAGCTTTCCCTTTAAATGTACAGCAACATGATGGATTATTGGCTTTCTAATAAAAGAAGTCCCTAGGCCTCACAGCATTCTTGTAGCTCTCATCATTGCGTACATCTATATTATGTAAAAAGAAAATGATATTCTAGGAGAACTAAGCGTATGATACTATTGTATTAACATAAGGTTATTAAGGCCACGTAAAAGGAGCACCAGCACATCGCAATTTAGAAACTTGGTTTTTAAAATTGGTTGTTGTGGCCATGTATCCATTAACACCTACTACAATAAGATGGAAAGCAATATATAGACATATGATACATGTATGAATAGAACTTGTTCTTGAACACATTGTTAAGCATGTTTTAGCACCTCGAGGAAGGCTAGGTAAGTTAACTTTTATATAATAACATGTGTAGTATAAGTTAATTAGATTTATATAGTTATATAAATAAAATTTACTTGGGTAACACATGTTTAAGCACCTGATAGAAGTATTTATGAATTTAGTTGAAGTAGAAACATATTCGCTAATGCTAATAAAGATTTCAGCATTCATATCACTAAACTTACCAAATGCCAGAAATTCAACTTTGAAACTATATACCTAGTAGTAAGTTTAACTAAAATGCAAAACATGAAATTAAACTTACGAGCTATATAATTCAAAGCATGGTTATGTTTAGTAAAGTGCAAATTAGACCCACATCTCTAAAAAAAATAATCAGCCAAAACTCTCCCCATTACAAAATTTATAAATCAGGTCCCTATT
The DNA here is from genome assembly GCA_030765085.1 of Allium cepa. Taxonomy (NCBI): domain Eukaryota; kingdom Viridiplantae; phylum Streptophyta; class Magnoliopsida; order Asparagales; family Amaryllidaceae; genus Allium; species Allium cepa. Next base: position 243,870,794 of record CM060942.1, read on the forward strand.
TTTATTTTGGGATAAATTCTTTCTATAAATACCTTCGTTTATTTGTCGTGGTGATTTTGATTATAACGACCCGACGATTTTCGACCCTCGCAAATCGACACGAATATGTTCACTGTAAAGAGTGACGATAGAGTGTCGGGAATACCAGATTGTTAGGGTTAATAAGAAAGAGATAGAAGAGAAACAGAAATAACAACACATGGAATCTCAGAAATGCAGCGGAACAAAATATAATATACAATAACAGCTTTTTACACAAAAGAAAAACTGTAACTATTAATATACATACAAATTATCAGAGTACAATCATCAACAGATAAGTCTGGACAGTTATAATAACTTGTCCTCAAATGTTGAATACACAACGGAATAAAATCAAATACGTGAAATATCTCTCTGTTATCCAGGACTTCTCCTATGCTCAAAGCAACCTAACATGAATCTGTAATACTCGGTCAGACCCGAGCATTACAATAAAGTAACAACCGAGTTAGGCTGGAAACCAGCATGAGTAAAACCCACTTAATTTGAAATACTTAAGTTATCAAAATCCTTTGAAAAAGGTAGCTCGTAAGACCGCGTCGCATATACACAAGACGGGTTTTTCCTTACTATAACCAAAACAGTTTTATAGAAAATCCAGTGGTATTATAACAGTGTCTAAGTATAAAATACTTATTAAAATAGCCAAGTTTGTTCATAAACTAAATTCCAGCATATTAGACTCTAGAGTCAAAACCGTGAAGGTTCGTAGTGTTTATTTGATAGAAGTGGTTCCGGATATCACTAATACCCGATTCCGGTCTCTTCGAACCTAATCGATAAACTTTTAAAAGGGCAGGTTGTTTTAAAAAAATAGTTTACATTCAGGGTGTCAATATCACATATGGAAATTTATTACATATGTTTACTTTCAATAAAACATATCAACGTTTTGTTCTAACTATCTTAACTTGTCTGGCCACTAAATGGCACATACAAAGAAAAATTGAAATAATATTCAAGAGCTATAAAGTTAAAGCATAGATCATTACTAAATTAACGATCGATAATTAATATTAAACAATTTACAAATCAGGGTTTAACTAGTTTCAATTTACTGAATCCATTTATATTTTTAATATAAAATTACTTATAAATTCAAGAAATTTTGAAACGATTTATTATTAGTTAAAACAATCCATTTAATAACAAATTGACTAATTAAAATAAGATTAAATCAAATAAGACTTTAATTATTTATTCTCTTAAATTATTATATCCTCAAAGTACCAACAAGCAGTCCTTCACTATGAAAATCCCATATATCATATTTTCCAAACCTGCACATCGAACACATATATGTTGGTCTGAAGTGGTTCTTGGAATAAATCCGACCCGGTCTCTTCAAACCAACAACGATATATGGGGCAATATTTATTTGATAGTCGGTTATTAGCTATCAAAGCAACAAATAATATCCAGCACCACAAGCAATCACTGGGCCCTTTTAATTGATCTTATAAATTAAATCACTTTCCAAATATTTACTTCAAATTATCTTTTAAAAAGATATACTTTCAAAACCATTCAACTTTCTATATTGGAAAACATTTCCATATACTTATATCAACAGTATAAGCATATTCACAAATCTCTATCATTTCAATACTTAGAAAATATCTTCATATACTTATTTTAACAATATAATCATATTTACAAATCATATTAGGAAAGCTTTATATTTATCAAAACACGCTTTATTGGGTCAAAACGAATGTTGCATAAAATATCGTTACGACAAACCCAAGATCATGGCATAGGGATACGATAAATAAATAGATATAAAAATCTCATATACTATACAAAATATTTTCTTCCGGAAATCATTTACTATAACAACAGTGTTATAGTCCATGCCTTCCTTACTTCTCGAAAATGTCTATTTCAATGATAAATGTTGAAATCTATGTTTTCGATGCTTATCACATTTTAAAACATCTTCAAAACCATTTAACTCCATTTAAAATGTCATTTCCAAAACCCGTCTTTTAAAAATATAGACTTACTTTTTAAAAACATTTAACTTCGTCAAACATCACTTTCAAAACTCCTTTAAATAAGAAATCATACTTATAAAACCATTTTACAAATTTCCTTTAATTTTATAAAATTTCTATTTTATAAAATTCCTTTATTTACAGATTTCTATTTATAAATCTATTCATTTATAAAACTAATTTTTTTTACTATGAAAATCCATTTATAAATCAATTTCTTTATAAATCAAAATATTTATAAAATCCATTTACAATTCCATTTACAAAATAACTTCAAGTCCACTTAATAACATTTATAAATCTTAATTATAAATCAATTTATTTATTTATAGAATATTACTTCTATAAATCCTTTTATACAAACTTATTCAAAAATCTATTTTCAAAGTATTTCCGAAACTATATAAGCTCAAAAATCAAAAAAAAAAATATTTAGAAACAAATTCCTTTCATTTTAAAAAAAATTAGAAATCATTAAAACATATATACTTTCAAAATCACTTCGAAAACCTTTTCAAATCAAAATCATCAATTTCAATATTTCTAAAATATCGAAATAAGGCTCAGTGCTACCATAGCACTAAATAAGTCAAATCACATCAAAACATCATTATGGCATCCATATAATCATTTATCATCATATATATGAACAAATAGTCACACGTGTGAGGAATCCAATTGGATCCCTCCAATCTGTTATCCTATATCACAAATCACATGTTACGACTTTACAAATCATTTTTATTCACATTAAATTCGAAATCCAATTATTTCTGCAATTTCAAATATTAAATTAACAGTTTAACTATAAAATCAATCATTATATTTGAAATATAAGTTATTCAACTTATAAAATTAACTTATCAATATTTAAAATCAATTATATATTCCAATTTCGAATGACTGAAATTCTAGGTCGTTACAGTTTCCTTTTTCATCTTTATCATGAGTTCAAGAAAAGGCTTCGAAGTATTTTTGTAATTTTCTTGTTTAGTAGGAGTCTTTGTTGCATCGACTCTCTTTCTCTTTTTATACTTGCATTGTTATCTTCTACAAATTCAACATTTTCTTCAACAGGAATAACATATTTTTTCTTCAATATCCTTTTCTTCTTCTTCTATTACTTTCTAAGTATCTTTCTGTAATAATGTGCAAAAAATGGTTGTATATTTGGAAACAATAGTAAGAAATGATGCGCAAAAGTTGTGTGGTAAATGTTTAAAATTTGTGCATTTTTCCTGCAAATATTGAGAACAATTACATGTGTTTCTACACTTTTTAAATTATTGTTAAAAGGTGAGAACTTTTTTGAATTATTATATGAATTTATTTCAGTTATTGCTAATAAGCAAGCAATTAATCAGAACAATTGCAGGCATAGATGCAATTATTCTTGATAACTGGAGAGTAATGTGCTTACATATCTTTTTTTTAATTGAAATGATTATTTGTATTGTTGTTGACAAGTAAGCAATTATTAAAAACAACTGCAAACATACTTGCAATTATTGAAAATAGTTGCATACATGTCTACAATTATTATGAATAATTGCAAAGAAAAATGAAAATTATTGATTTTAAGTGAATAATTGTTGATAACTATACAATTCTTATAGATAATTCTAGAGAAACATGAATTTAATCTTCATAGTTGAACTAAAAAGTTTATTTTGTTATTTACAATTATAAATGCCTTTAAAATCTATTAGGTTACATAAATTGCTTATATGTTTGCAAATATTCCAGTAATATCATTTCAATCCGATTAAGAAGAGTGCATCTATTTTTCTCATCAATTATTTAGAATAAACGTTGTTATTTCTTCAATTATTTTGATTAGTTGCAGACTATTCTGTAGTTATTTATTTTTTTGGAAATAAGACTGCAATTTTTCAAATAATTGTTTGCATGCATTCAATTTTCTAGATAATTGCTGTTATTTCTTCAATTATTTTATTTAACAGCGGACTATTCTACAGTTATTCGTATTTTTGGAAACATATTGTAAATTTCCAAATAATTGTTTGCATGCATTCAATTTTCAAGATAATTGCTGTTATTTCTTTAATTATTTTTTGATTAATCGTAGACTATTCTGCAATTATTCGTATTTTCTTGAAATATTTTGCAATTTTTCAGATAATTGCTTGCATGCATTTAATTTTTCGGATAGTTGCTATTATTTTTCCAATTATTTTGATTAATTGCATACCATTCTGCAGCTATTCATATTTTTTGGAATTATGGCTGCAATTTTCTAGATATTTGTTTGCATGCGTTCAATTTTTCAGATAGTTACTGTTATTTCTCCGATTATTTTGATTAATTGCATAGTGCCCTGTAATTATTCATATTTTTTGGAAATATGTGCGTAATTTTCCAAATACTTGCTTGTATACATTTAATTTTCCAGGTAATTGGTGTAATTTCTTCAAATATTTTGATTAATTGCAGATTACTGTATAATTATATACATTTTTTTTGGAATTATGTTGTAATTTTCCATATTCTTGCTTGCATGCATTCAATTTCCATATCATTGATGTTATTTATTCAATTATTTTGATGAATTGCAGACTACTCTGCAATTATTCATATATATTTTTTGGAATTATGTGGCAATTTTCCAGATTCTTGCTTGCATTGCGTAGAATTGTAGATAATATCATGCATATGTGCAATTATATGTAACATACTCACTGCAAATATTGTGAAATGAGCTGTCTATAAACATTAAAAATAGATCGATCAGTTATAATAGAACAAAAATCGATATTAGGAAGACTTTTAATCGATTACCTTCAATTTTGCCATTTTAATTGAATTCACCTTCTCCATTTTACTTTTCTTTTCGATTTATTTCGACTTCATCTTATATCTTTTAATTTCTTTCGATTTAATTTCAGGAGATTAGGGTTTGTTCTAAATGAAATGTCGATAAAATGATTTTGGAGGGATCTGGGTTTTGTTTTGAGAAAGCGGAAGGATAGTTTCAAAAATTAGCTAGCCAAATTCAAAAACGGGGATGAAATTTATAACTTGTTTTGAGAATGATGTTTTGTCTATTTTAAAATTTAACAGGGATGTGAACCAAATGTTCTCTTTAGTAAACTTGGTATTTTTTATGCAAGGTTAGCTTAATAAGCACTTTGCTTTTATATTAATATATTAAAGTTTTATGTAAATGTGTTTAATTATTACAATTATAAATATAAACGTGTTTATTTTTGTACTGATAATGTAAATCTAATCTTTACACTAAGACACATATATGATCGACAATGGTGAGTAGATTATCAATTGCAATCCATAAGACCCATTTTAATAATCAAAAGAAAATTAACTAACACTTGGTCAGTAAGAAGGCTCCATAATGTCATTGGATCTACAATCTACAATAAGCCATGTGCTAAACGTACCTTTTAAATCCGATGTCTAAAATTTTGGATGACCCCCTTTGATGGAAGATCGAGTCCCGCCGTAAGTTGAGATGCAAAGGAGGATCAAACGGAGGCAGAGATAGCAATTAGTAAGTGATAATGATCGATTAGGATTTATCAGTTTTGGTGAGATTAATGGAAACCGCTTGGTAATGGAATAGCAATAATAACATATTAAGTTGGATGATTTCGTTGATGTTCAATAACCATGGTAGTGATGAATCTAGAACAAAAATAAATCTAGGAAAGATATGACAAAATGAGGACAAAGAGACCAACATAACGAAGGATATTTTCGATAGTTTAAAAAAGACGGTTTGAAACTTATTCAATGAATTTTCATTATTAATAGTAGATATAGGTAGACCTTATGATCAGATAAACATATATGACATATGCATGGCTATTTGCTGCACATATGACCAATTCTTATTGCACTTATGACCTATTCTTTAAGAAAGAAAATGGCATTATGAACTTGCAAGAAAATACATCTTTCATAATAGTTGTAATACCTTTGGTGTTACACTTTTTTTGTGTAGATGTGAACTTTCCAAAATGCCCTTAAACTTTTTCGAAACCCATATATTAACCGAGTACATAAATTGATCAATTTTCATGCCTATTTTTATGCTAAGACTGAATATATCCATATTATCTGAGTAAACGATCCATTCAACATGCATTAATTTCATGTATGAATTAGTCTTATCCTTTGAAAGTATCCACACAACTCTAAGATTAAATATATTCATACATATGTTAACTAAGTAAATAAATAGACCAATTTCTACGCCTATTTTAAAGCTACGATTGAATTGGTCTTACCCTTTGAGAATATCCACAAAGCTCTAAGATTAAATATATCCATATCTTTATTAATAGTTGTAAGAGCTCTGGTGTCATACTTTTTTGTATCAACGTGAACTACCAAAAACGCTCCTCTATATATTAGCAAATCTTTATCACTTGAAAATAGGATCTCTTATTAAACTTCTTTTGCAAATTCAAACGTCCATTAAAATAGAATCTAACAATTAAATATGGTTTACAAATTCAAAATGCTTCTGAAAGTAGAATCTAAAATTAAACTTCGTTCACAAATTCAAAATATTTTCTTTACAAATATACAAATCTTAATATCATTCAGCTTTGGTGTCACACTTTTTTGGTATCAACATGAACTACAAAAAACGTCCACCTTTATATTATCAAATCTTAATCACTTAAAAGTATGATCTCATATTAAACTTCTTTTACAAATTCAAACGTTCATTAAAGTAGAATCTACCAATTAAATATGTTTTACAAATTCAAAATGCTTCTAAAAAATAGAATTTAAAATTAAACTTCCTTTACAAATTCAAAATATGTGTTCACAAATATACAAATCTTAATATCATTAAAATAAAAAATCATTTTTTTACTTATTTAAACATACACAATTGTGCAAGGAAACAGTTCACACGCGAAGCGCGTGCCATAACACTCGTGTCCATAAACATAGTCAGTCCTATTTGCATAACATTCCACAAACACAAGGAAATCAAGCTTCAACAGACAAAAATGAACTTAATAAATAAAACAAAATGCAGAAAAGAAAAAAAAGACGTGGAAAAGTCAGCCAGTATGGAAAAATAATTAAAATGTTAAACTTTGTATCAGTAATTGAAGATATTATTTGCATAATATTCTATAAATAGTCAAAGACTAAAAAAACCAGATTCATAAAACTAAAACGTAACTTTTTTATAAATATAAAAACACAATATAAATAAGCATATACATCCTAGCATGGTTGAAGGTTTGCCTTAAATCGAGGATTGTCATGTAGATGAAGGTTTGACATCGCAGTTCACATTGATTTCTTTTTGCACTAGCAAGCCTTCTAACCCTTTGAACAACACCTGACATCAAGCAAAATTTAATCTGAATTAGATTATGTTGCACATTTAGTTTATTAATAATAACAAAAAATGGTTATATGACGGATACGGATAATATTAAATAACTTATTACTGTAACTTATGAGATATTGATAAAATTATACATGTTATTAGCTGCCATATGAAGAATGTGCTCTAGACGATGGGCAAAATATTGAAGAGGCAAAATGACACAAACTCAAATATAAATTAGACAATACATATAAACATCTACTGATAATAAATAATGACCCAGTATTACAGTGCGGTTGGTATTGTTATAGTCGGGAATATTTTGATTATACACAAATATATGGAAAATCTGTCTACACACAAGCTGGTCCCACAAAATATGACACAAGATATTTTAACCGTTGGATCTCCCCCCGATTTTCACCTTCTATATAAAGACAAATATTCATTATTTGTTTTATTTTGTATCACAATAGCCGTGCGTGCGTGTATCAGAGTATGTGGAGAGAAAGGTTTGATTATACCCCTTTTTTGTAGCGCCCTTATTTTTAGCCATACGTTGATAAACTCAACTGATTTTCTTAATTTTTTCAAAAATTTGAATCCTTCCATCTTGAAGCAATAGGTATAAAACCATGAAGATGATCGGTCTCACTTGAATGATATTCCATAAATACAAGGAAATCAAAGTTCGGACATACAAAATGAATTTATAAATAAAATAAAATACAGGAAAAGAAACATAATTAGGTTATAAATAGAAACACAATATATGCTTTTTTTAAAGAAAAAAAACACAGGTACACTGATGTAGTTGAAGGTTTGCTTAAAAATGGAGAATGATAATATTATGGAGGTTTCAGGAGGCGTCATAATCCAATTTTGAATTCATTTTTGTGCTCAGTTTGGTCTGTATAAAACTGAAATAAAGCCAACTTTATTCTGAATTATGTTTATAGAGATATGACAAATGAGTTTTGTACCCTATGCAGCTGTAATATTATTTTGTATCTCAATACTATACACACATACATACATATGAGAGAGAAAAGTTTGACAGTACACCTTATTTGTTGATAAACTCAACTGATTTTCTTAAATTTTTCAAAAATGAGTCCTTTCATCTTCACATTTAAGTTATTTTTTTTAACTGTTTCAAAAGATTAAATCAGTTTCTCTAAAACTTGACATATATATGATCAGTTTCTTTAAATTGAAAATGGTATTATAAAATGCACCCAAGGACCCCAAAAAAAGGGTGCATATATAGCAGTAGATATAGCAGAAAACGATCAGTCTCACTTAAATGATATTCCATAAGTACAAGGAAATCAATGTTCGGACATACAAAGATGAATTTATAAATAAAATACGGGAACCGAAACATAATTACTTTGTAGATAGAAACGCTATATGTGCTTCTTCTACTTCTTTTTTTAGAAAAAAAAAGGAAAAAAAACATAAACAAAATGATGTAGTTGAAAGGTTTGCTTAAAAATGGAGAATGGTAATGTCATGGGGATTTCAGGCTTCATAGTCCATTTTTGTGGTCAGTATGGGTTTGAATAATTCAGAATAAAGCAAATTTTATTCTGAATTATGTCTACAGAGCAATGACAAATGAGATTTTGTGCCCTATGCAGAGTTGTGTTTAATACTATGAAAAATTGGAGTATGAAAAGAGGACAAAGATGAATTTATAAATAAAATACAGGAACCGAAACATAATTACTTTGTAGATAGAAACGCTATATATGCTTCTTCTACTTCTTTTTTTAGTAAAAAAAACGTAAATAAACTGATGTAGTGGAAAGGTTTGCTTAAAAATGGACAACGGTAATGTCATGGGGATTTCAGGCATCATAGTCCATTTTTGTGCTCATTATGGTTTGTATAAAACTGAAATAAAGCAAACTTTATTCTGAATTATGTCTACAGAGCAATGAAAAATGAGATTCTGTGCCCTATGCAGAATTGTGTTTAATACTATGAAAAATTGGAGTATGAAAAGAGGAGCAAGATTTAGGTGAGTATAAATAAATCAATGTTTTCTAAGCTATCAGTTTGAGACTTTATACAAGCAGAAAATCGGCTATACCAATAAACTAACTCAGACCATGCAAGAAAGATCCCCAAGACGTAATAATGATTTATGCTCTAAAAACAATTATTTGATAATTGATACGTTCACTGAAAAATTAACCATTTGAATTGAGCATAATGGTAACTTAACACTATATTTATCCATAATACTTATAATAGGATTTATTATTTTTTTACGTTGAATGATTTTTTTTATATAAACCATCGCTTGAGATGAAATGTTGGTTGATATCTGTGCAAATTTTATAATTTTATTTATGGTATCTCTTCTCTTAAATAGAAAGCATATAGAATGCTATATAGATATCTTTTTTGCATTTAAGAATGACGCATATAATATTAAATTCACATGCATCATCATATGCAATAACAACTATCTTTTATCAAGATTCTCCATGCTTAATAAATCAGGACTACTGTCCCTTTTTTATCAAGGCATGCATGCTTTAATTGCCATAGCAAAAGGTTTTATCATCGTATATAAACATACTGATGTATTGAAGGTTTGCTTAAAAATAGAGAATGGTAATGTCATGGAGGTTTTAGGCATCATAATCCACTTTAGAATTCATTTTTGTGCTCGGTATGGTCAGTATAAAGCTGAAATAAAGCAAACTTTATTCTGAATTATGTCTACAGAGATATGACAAATGAGATTTTGTGCCCTATGCAGAGCATAGGGCTGTAATATTATTTTGTATCTCAATACTATATCACACACACACATACATACACACACACACAGATATATATATATATAGAGGAGAAAGAGATATAGGTTTGATAATACACCTTATTTGTTGATAAACTCAAATGATTTTCTTAAATTTTTCAAAAATTTGAATCCTTTCATCTTCACATCTGAGTCATTTTCTTAACTGTTTCAAAAGATTAAATCAATTTCTCTAAAATTTGACATATATATGACCAGTTTCTCTAAATTGAAAATGGTATTATGAAATGCACCGAAGGACCCAAAAAAAGGGAACATATCTAGCAGTAGATATAGCAGAAAATGATCAGTCTCACTTGAATGATATTCCATAAATACAAGGAAACTAATGTTCGGACATACGAAGATGAATTTATAAATAAAATACAGAAACCAAAATGCTATATATGCTTCTTCTACTACTTTTTTTTAGAAGAAAAAAAGAAAGAAAGAAAACACATAAATACACTGATGTAGTCGAAGGTTTGCTTAAAATGGAGAACGGTAATGTCATGGGGATTTCAGGCATCATAATCCATTTTTGTGCTCAGTATGGTCTATATAAAACTGAAATAAAGCAAACTTTATTCTGAATTATGTCTACAGAGCAATGACAAATGAGATTTTGTGCCCTATGCAGAGTTGTGTTTCATACTATGAAAAATTGGAGTATGAAAAGAGGAGCAAGATTTAGGTTAGAATAAATAAATCAATGTTTTCTAAGCTATGACAACTTCATAAAAGCTGAAAATTTGAAATCAATGTTTTCTAAGCTATGACAACTTCATAAAAGCTGAAAATTTGCTCTACCAGTAAACTAACTCATAACATGCAAGAAAGATCACCAAGACGTAATAATGATTCATGCACTAAAAAGAATAGTTTGATAATTGATATTTTTACCTAAAAAACTAACCATTTGAATTAAGCATAACGGTTACTAAACACTGTATTTACTCATAATATTTATGATATTGTTTTTTTCCTGTGTCAGATTGATTATTTTTTTCGTATAAATTATCATTTGAGATGAGATGTTGGTTGATTCCCGTGCAATTTTACAATTTTATTTATGGTATATCTTATGTTAAATAGAAAACATTTAAGAATGTTATATAGATATCTTTTTGCATTTGATAATGATGTTCATAATATTAAATTTACATGCATCATCATATGTAATAACGACTATCTTTTATCAAGATTCTCCATGCTTAATAAATCAGGACTAATGTCCTTTTTATCAAGGCACAAGACATGCCTGCTTCAGTTGCCATAGCAAAAAGTGTTTCCTATAAAAAAAAGACAGAAGTATTACTTAAATGAAACCACCGATAAAATAGTGAGTATAGCTCAATTGTGAAAAAAAAAACATTATGTTTATTGATTTCATTAATGTAATATGACACATGCGACAGGACAAGTGACAAATCTATTATACAATGCAATATTTCACCTTGTTTAAGTTATTTTGCAATAACCAAACTGCTCTTGGGATAAAATCATTTTAGGAAAACTAAATTAATACACGTTCGAAGTAGTAATTAATTCTAACTTCCTAATTTGTTTAATTTTCTATCAAATAAACGTTCGATCCCATTTGAAAATGGAATCAATTAAGAAAATAAAATGAATAAACAGTTCAATTTTAGTTTTTAGTAAGAATTTTTGTATTTCATTTAGAAAAATTAATGCCCATAGTTACATGCACTGAACATGTCAAAGCAATAGTTTATTATAAAGATAACTTGAAGCAAAACATGGATTCTGGTGAAATAATTAAGTAAACTTATGGAAACATGAGAAAAAATAATTGAAGAAGCAAGCCCATTAAAGGTATTTGTTACACATTCTGGGGAAATTGGAAAGTAACTTTTATAATATATGAGAAAATAATACTATTAGAAATGGTAATATTAGTTAGCAAATGATAAATAATTCATAAAATTGAGTCACTTGGTACAAATATTAATCGAGTAGTGAATGATACAAATAATTCATAAAACTCAATCGCTTTTGTTTATCGGCAATAATTTTGTACAGCATTTTGAATAGAAATGTATTCAAAAAAGTAAATGATTATATTTAAAACATACTGATCTTGATAGAAAAAATATTTATTTCCAACTTTTAAAGTATAAAAGTCCAAATAAGTCCAAATCAAAATAACAAAAAAAGTTAAGGCTGCAAACCATATCCGTTATCAGGGGCTTACCCATATAAGGCCTAGTGGGGGCCGCCGCCCATACTAGATTTGCTTTTCTTTTTTTAGTTTTTTTAATTTATTATGGTATTTGGCCTTGTGGGCCAGTACGACTAATGTAATTATACCAACTATGTTTTTCCTCATGGTAACACGGTAAAGTCAATACACAAAATGAATTCACCATTCTCGCTTTTCAAATGAAGAACAATTAGAATGCTATTAATCCTACCAAGCAAAAAGGTCTCTTCAAATCTGGAAATCGAAAAATTCTCAGCAATATTTTCCAATTCTCCACAATCCTGCCAAACAAAGAGGTAGTTAATTTGTTTTGAAATTGAAAACTCTAAGATAGTAAAATTTAGTGATTTTTGCTTTGTGAAATCGAATTTCGAAGATGCTTTCATATCTGAATTGTTTACCAATTGCTGTAATGAATGATTCCGTTAGCATAAACCAAATGTTTGTCTCAAATATGATTGAATAATTAAACCTAGTGCTTTCTTTCATTTTCCTAGCAAAATTATAACTCACTGTATGTCTTTTGATTGGTTTTTTGGAATTTCTTTTAAGTAAAGAATATGAAAAATAATATGTTGTTATTTTACATAATATGTTGTAATATTTTATCATGCTTAAATTGAATATTGATATACGGTTTTTGTGGGTCAAAATTGTGTTAATTTTTGCTATAAAAATTTAGTTATTTTTAAAGTCCGCCCTCATTGATTCAAATCTAGGTACGCCGCCGTTCGTAATTAGTAAATGCGTACAATTTGGTAATTGTTATCCCGCTTTTTGGGCAAAAGCCGTGATACCAAAAGATTGGTCAAAAACAGAAAATAGTTCGCCTCAGAGATTGGTCGTATTTCACCTCACTATGGATATCGATGAATTCTGTCCGAGCCCGGATCGGGCCACAATTAATAAGGCATGACAAGAAAGACCATAGAAGCCAGCATTTCAAATTTCAAGTCAATCCGAGGTCATATGCTCAAGTTATGATGGATTCAAGTTAAGAAGGTACACATTGCTCGGTTCGAACCCATCACGTTCGAACCCATCATACTCGAACACATCGTGTTCGAAACCATCGTGTTCGAAACCATCTGTTTCGAACCCATCATATTCGAACCCATAGGAAGAGGCGACGTTCGAATCCATCAGCCAACGTCTCCCTTCGAATCCATCAGCCAACGTCTCCCTTCGAATCCATCAAGCCAATTCATGCTTCGACTCCATCACTACTTCGAATCCATCACCACTTCGAATCCATCAATCAACTTCGTATACATCACTACTTCGAATCCATCCATCAACTTCGTATCCATCACCACTTCGAATCCATCCATCAACTTCGTATCCATCACCACTTCGAATCCATCCATCAACTTCGTATCCATCACTACTTCGAATCCGTCCATCAACTTCGTATCCATCACCACTTCGTGTCCACCTCAAGCTTCGAACCCATCACAAGCTTCGAGTCCATGCTGTCTTCGAACCCTACACGTTAAAAACAACTTCGAATCGATCCAGAGCCATCGATTCGAAGCGTCGCTGCCCCCTCATGCAACAGGTTCGATTCGAACCTATGGTTTCGAACCGTATGGATTCGAACCTATGGGTTCGAACCATATGGATTCGAACCATATGGGTTCGAACGACCCATAGGATCGGTTCGAAGTTGCCAGCGTACCGAAATGCATCACCTTGAATCGATCATATCTCTCAATCCCTTGATCCAAATGCCATGAAATTTTCACAGAAGCTTGATTACATGATGAAGAACGTCCACGCCAAGTTTCATCGCAATTGGACAATTTTTCGATCGATTCGAAGTTCACTTCGAATCGATGCCAAACTGGGCACGCAGTCCAAGAACGCGGGCCTGTGGGCCCCCCGTCACGTGCCAAGCAGCCTCTCCAGGTTTTGGGCGGGATTTTGGCCTTCCACGCCTATAAATAGAGCCCCTGGTCATTCAGAAAAAGGGAGAGAGATTCGGAAGAGAGAGAGCAAGCCCAGACTCTGCTGAATTCAATCCTATTCATCACTATTGTTGTTGAGTTCAGATTTCAAAGCTATAATCCATTGTAATCGATTAAGATTATCAAGTTCAAAGATTTAACCCGTTGTAATTGATTAAGATCATCAAGAGAAGCAATAAAGAGAAAACCTTCAAAGTGGACGTAGGCACGAACGCCGAACCACTATAAATCCTGTGTTTGTGATTGTTGTCTGTGAATTATTGTGATTTATTGCTTAAATCTGAGTTCTGTGTTGATTATAACTGATCTCTGTTGATAAGCGGGTGCTTTCACGGTATTGGGTGTTTGTGACCAATTTTGGCGCAAACATTTTGGTGCTTTCACTGAGAAATTGATTCAGGAAGAAGTTGAATTTGAAAATCCAGGAGTCCAGATCAAGAAATTATGACAAGACAATCGAGTAGAAGGCCAAGGCCTGAGAGAAGTGAACCAGAAGGAAGTCAAGAGGCCTCCTCAGGAGGGAATCAAGCATCAATCTACATCACTAGGGACGAAATGGAGACAATGATGAAGAGACAGGAGGAGTTGATTCAGAGCTTATTCCAACAAATTAGACAACTTGGAGCACAGAATAGAGAAACTGATGGATTTCAGAACGGAGCAGGACCATCCGGAATAGCACCTGGATCAGGAGGCGCACACTTGGAGCACGAAGATCCAGTCCCGGAGGGAGAGAGAGGAGTACCCACGCAACCTGGAGACAACAGAGGAATGAACGCTCAGTCAAGGGGGCAGATTCCAGAATTCCCTCGTGAACTCGGGGGGCAGGTTGAAAGTAATGAACGAAGATTGCACCTCGGTGACAACGACAGATTGGCGGAGATGGTTAGAAGAGCTATGAGAAGCGGTTTGGTAAACAAGGATTTGGAGGATGTTAATAGGAGTCCTTTCACTTCGGCAATTAGACAAGCTAGAAACCCACCGGATTTCAAGTTACCATCGTTGGACACGTATGACGGAAGAACGGACCCCACGGTTCATCTAACAAAGTATATGAGACATATGGAAGTGCTGGGGGCACCAGAGGAGGTTATGGCCCGGTGCTTTCTATTATACTTGACAGATATTGCAGCATTGTGGTTTAGGCAATTAGAGAATGGATCCATCGGAACGTGGAATGGTTTAATTGAGAGATTTATGAGGCAATTCAGGGTTCACATTACGAGACCTAAGAATGTGATGACTTTGGCAACCTTAAAGCAGAAAGCCGGAGAGACCTTGAGAAGTTATCTAGCACGATTCAATGCAGCAGCAGCGTCAGTGGACCGAGCGGATCCGTCCATGGTGGTAATGGCAGCTGTGTCCGAAGTAGCTGACGGCACAGAATTCAAGAATTCATTGACTAAAGATCCACCCGTGGATCTAGAGGAATTCTACAACGAGGCAGAAAAGTTTTTACGTTTAGAGGACGCAAATGCAGAAAGAGAAGAAGGAGAGGGAATAGAAGTTTATATGCTTAAAGACAAAAAGCCTATCGAAAAGGACTCAGACAAGGATAAAGGAAAACGAATGACTGAGGACTATGATAACAGGTCAAAACGGCAGCGGAGAGAGCCGCGATTCACTACTTACACCGAGCTGACTGAGAGTTTGGAACGCATTTATCAGGATACCAAGGAGCAGATTCCGTATCGCAGACCAATGCGGAGGGATCCAACCTCAAGCGAAAGAAAATCAGATAAGTTTTGCGTATTTCATGAATTAAACGGTCATAACACTAATGATTGTAGGCATCTGAAGGACGAGGTGGAAGGACACATCAGGAACGGCATGCTCCTTCAGTATGTGAGGAGGCGAGCTTCAGCGGAGGAGGCAGAGCGGCCAACGTCTACATCAACCAGGGTTGCCCCTGAACCAGGACGCCGTTTGGTTATCAATTAGTTAAAATAACGATGAACGAGTCGCAAGCTCCCACTAACGCAATCGAATCATTTACACATGTACGAGATCGCGAACGTTCTCCAGGCATGCTCTGAATGATCATTGAATGTTTCGTAGTGAGAACTTACACTTTGACATCTTTGCTTTGTTTTTATTTCATGTTGATTTGGACATTTGAACTTGGTTTGTTTGGACATTTCTATTTTTAAAAGCTCACCCGTTGAATAAATATTTGATTCTGATAACTCTGAAATGGCTAGGCTACTTGCACATGTACGGGGTCGCGAACGGTCCTTAGGCATGCTCTGAGATACTGATATACCTAAACAAATGATCCAGGGACCCACGCGAACGTGAACCTGGTATCAACAATATCAAGCCCCTCCGGGTACACTGATTCGCCTTCAATAGGCACACAAACAATCCAGGAACTCACCCGAACGTGACCCTGGCATTCAAAACATCAAGCCCTCCCGGACGCGTTTTCTCGCCTCGAACGGCACCCGACCGCGAACGGTCACAACTCGCCTCGAACGGCACCCGACTTCGAACAGTCACAAACTCGCCTCGAACGGCACACGATCGCGAACGGTCACAACTCACTTCATCTCAAATGGCTCGATCACGAACGGTCGTCATTTGGAGTCCGCCTCGAACGGCACAACTCACTGTACCTCAAATGGCTCGATCGCGAACGGTCGTCATTGGAGGTCCACCACCTGATCGCTGACTGCTACACCTTACCTCAAATGGCTCGATCGCGAACGGTCGTCATTTGAGGTCCACCACTTGACCGCGCACTGTCGCACCTTACCTCGGATGACTCGATCGCGAACGGTCGTCATTTGAAATTAGGCGCTTGACCTTGAACGGTCATATTTCACCGCAGATGACTCGATCCCGAATGATCGACGGACGGATTTACGCGCTTGACCGCGCAGGGTCGCACTTTCCCTCAAATGACTCGATCACGAACGATCGTCATCTGAAGTTAGGCGCTTGACCATGAACGGCCGCGCTCCATCCCGAATAAACTCGATCACGAACGATCGTCATTTGAGGACATATAAAACTATCAAGTTCTTTACAGGTTGACGACAGGATATGAACATCCAGCTCAAGGCATTGCAAAACACACCTTGCTACCGCAAGGCATGTTTTGGGGGGCAAAATGTTATCCCGCTTTTTGGGCAAAAGCCGTGATACCAAAAGATTGGTCAAAAACAGAAAATAGTTCGCCTCAGAGATTGGTCGTATTTCACCTCACTATGGATATCGATGAATTCTGTCCGAGCCCGGATCGAGCCACAATTAATAAGGCATGACAAGAAAGGCCATAGAAGCCAGCATTTCAAATTTCAAGTCAATCCGAGGTCATATGCTCAAGTTATGATGGATTCAAGTTAAGAAGGTACACATTGCTCGGTTCGAACCCATCACGTTCGAACCCATCATACTCGAACCCATCGTGTTTGAAACCATCGTGTTCGAAACCATCTGTTTCGAACCCATCATATTCGAACCCATAGGAAGAGGCGACGTTCGAATCCATCAGCCAACGTCTCCCTTCGAATCCATCAGCCAACGTCTCCCTTCGAATCCATCAAGCCAATTCATGCTTCGACTCCATCACTACTTCGAATCCATCACCACTTCGAATCCATCAATCAACTTCGTATACATCACTACTTCGAATCCGTCCATCAACTTCGTATCCATCACTACTTCGAATCCGTCCATCAACTTCGTATCCATCACCACTTCGAATCCATCCATCAACTTCGTATCCATCACGACTTCGAATCCATCCATCAACTTCGTATCCATCACTACTTCGAATCCGTCCATCAACTTCGTATCCATCACCACTTCGTGTCCACCTCAAGCTTCGAACCCATCACAAGCTTCGAGTCCATGCTGTCTTCGAACCCTACACGTTAAAAACAACTTCGAATCGATCCAGAGCCATCGATTCGAAGCGTCGCTGCCCCCTCATGCAACAGGTTCGATTCGAACCTATGGTTTCGAACCGTATGGATTCGAACCATATGGATTCGAACCTATGGGTTCGAACCATATGGATTCGAACCTATGGGTTCGAACCATATGGATTCGAAACATATGGGTTCGAGCGACCCATAGGATCGGTTCGAAGTTGCCAGCGTACCGAAATGCATCACCTTGAATCGATCATATCTCTCAATCCCTTGATCCAAATGCCATGAAATTTTCACAGAAGCTTGATTACATGATGAAGAACGTCCACGCCAAGTTTCATCGCAATTGGACAATTTTTCGATCGATTCGAAGTTCACTTCGAATCGATGCCAAACTGGGCACGCAGTCCAAGAACGCGGGCCTGTGGGCCCCCCGTCACGTGCCAAGCAGCCTCTCCAGGTTTTGGGCGGGATTTTGGCCTTCCACGCCTATAAATAGAGCCCCTGGTCATTCAGAAAAAGGGAGAGAGATTCGGAAGAGAGAGAGCAAGCCCAGACTCTGCTGAATTCAATCCTATTCATCACTATTGTTGTTGAGTTCAGATTTCAAAGCTATAATCCATTGTAATCGATTAAGATTATCAAGTTCAAAGATTTAACCCGTTGTAATTGATTAAGATCATCAAGAGAAGCAATAAAGAGAAAACCTTCAAAGTGGACGTAGGCACGAACGCCGAACCACTATAAATCCTGTGTTTGTGATTGTTGTCTGTGAATTATTGTGATTTATTGCTTAAATCTGAGTTCTGTGTTGATTATAACTGATCTGTGTTGATAAGCGGGTGCTTTCACGGTATTGGGTGTTTGTGACCAATTTTGGCGCAAACAGTAATCTTCGTAAAAAATATTAATCAATGCATACAAAATTATTTGTGATAAAGATCTCTACGATGAGTAATAGATTACAAATAACATTGAAATGCATACAAGTATATTATCTTATATACTTTTAAAATACAAAAAATAAATCAACATAAATAAAACGACATATAAATTAAGATATTGAAAAATTGATGCTGTTAAAGTACTCTGCTATTACAGAGTTAATACAAAAAACCTTGAAAATTTATGTTATTGTAATAATTTCATCATGCGTTTTGTGGAAAAAAAAATAAACTTTAGAAAATCCATCAAGTACAATAAAAAATCCTGCTAGTCAAAGAAATAATTAGTTGTAATAGTAAAATACTAAAAACTAATAAGACCGTTTTGGCTTATAATTGAACGACAAAAAGAAAATCATAAAGAGTTCGTGATTTATAGTCTATCTATCCAAGAAAAGGTATGATAGAATAACACTAGCTTAATCAAATCCAGATAAAAATTTAATAGTTCAGTAAATAGAAAAATATATGTTGGTTAAACAGATTTATTAAAAGTAATATAAATAATTTTGTAGCTCTTCACAAAGAAAAAAAAATAAATTGCAGGAGAATTAAAACGGATGATGGTCAAAAAGTGACAAAACAAGAATTTAGGGGGAAAATCGTAGAACGAATATTTTGGAAATAAAAAATAATAAGAAAATGGTGGGAGAGAAATAATAATAAGATGCAAACAGCGGAATCAATGAATAAACGCACACTATACATACATGTATGCATGCATACTTATAGATACATATATAATACACACACATACATATATATACATGTGTGTATGTGAATATATGTATGTTTGCATATGTATATATGTAATGAAGAATCTATTCAATTATTGTATCTAAAACTACTTAAACTAGCTCCTACGAAATTGTCTCCTTTAAAACGTGGAACTATACCATGAGTAAAAAAGATAGAATGACGTTTCTAAAATTCTAATTATGGAATACTTTTATTATTAGGGTCCAAATTTAGAATCTATAGCCTAAATCAAAAAGAAAAAGAAGGAACGGGCACCAACGGAATTCATATTTATAAATTGATAGGGGAAAGCCAGGTTCTAGCAAAATTTTAACTGTAGCATAAAAATATTTAGATATTGCTCTGGACTCAATAACGTTGAGTTGAAACATATTGATTTGACATCACGAGATTATGGGGCTATTCGCAGTCTTTTTCTGCCCCGTTCCCGATAGTTATGCATCGGACGCATCGAATGCCCCAATGTTCATAACGGAGGTCCGTTGGGATGAATGGAGATATATGGCCCTTTTGTGATTAATTAAGATTTTAATTAATAAATTTATACTTTTTTAAATTTCTAAAATTAATAACTTGAGCAAATGAGGTCCGTTTAAGACGCGACTTTTTTGCATTGCGATTGTATCAAAGTGCTCTACATTGAGTCGCTTTGAACTAAATCTGAGCAATTTATAATTTAACAAATACTCCGTTAAGATTCTCCGCTCAAATACCTCATTCGTAGCCAAACGCATTCCCCGTTCACTCAATTTCCCCGCTCAAATACCTCGTTCGTATGCCCCATTATCGTTCCCAATGAACAGACTCTATGTGTAAATACAATATAATGATCTGTGTTTTGTTCCGTTCACTCATTTATGAAGTAATATTATCAAAAATAATCATTCAAAAAAACCTGAAAATTGTTAACTGATCAAATGGTATATTTAATCCAATTGCTTATGCGTATCACACTCTTATCTGATTACTTTCCAGTCAATTCTAATCATTACTAACTTATGTCTTCCATTTCAATTTTCAGTATAATAAAATATCCACGTAACAAGGTGGACTGTCCAAGACTAATAGTGTAGCAGTAAGGCCTTTGGAATATGTGTCTAAAAATCTTCAGATTCAAATCCTTGGACACCAACAATCAATTTATATTGGAAACAAAAACTGAACAATGTGGGTATAATAAATTTTAATTTTCACTTTGTACTTTGTTTACGTGATTATTTGACGATTGCTAAGACATTGAGATACTAGCTGAAACCTATAGGTTTTGACGACAATTAATCAAAAGTATTAGAAGTCAACTAACTAAATTCAATTAACTCAAGCATTTTTAAAAAGTGATATTCATGTGTGACCAGCAATGAAACCATATAATGTACAATAAATATATGTTTAATTATAATATAGAATATTAGAAGTGATACGTACCAGTTATAATGTCATGCCAATACTTCTTTAGCAAAGCAAGGGGAGAATGGGATCATCAATCGATGAGGGCACATTTCACCATCCTGAATTTCACAAATTTTTTCAATTACCATTTGATCAAGATTGTATGCAAAGAGCAAGTTCTTAAACATAAAAAGAAGCGCATTTTGTAGAGGATGAAGTCCAACAAGATATGGTAGACTGTCCTCCGGACAAAGTTCAATTGAAGAATGAAAACAGGGACAGATGTGCTCCAATGTCCATTCATATTCTTGGCTATCCCGAAGAGCCCACACTCTAACTTCACCATCGGCAGCAACACTAACAAATCGTAGCATGTCCCTCCATGTCCCCATGTATTTACACATTCTTCTGTTGACCTTGCTTCCTTTTGGCAAATTGATAAATTTACACGCAATGTCCTTTTCCGATCCTCCCAAGATTCCACTTATCATCAAAAAAGTATATTCTTGCTTTACTCTATGTTCAGATTCTGTGATTAGCTGACAAAGCAAGTACACATTTCCATTCCATAGCGCGATATAATCCTTTCTAGGAATAATGTAAAACAAATGTTGAAAGGGAACATGAACCTTTTCAAAAAACTGTTTTTCTGAACGGTAAACATGAAACTCTAATTCTCTGGATGAGTGCGATTTGATAGCGATTAGTCTATAATGAGGAGATATCGATGGATTGAAATCCAGCAACAAGAAACTTGGATAGAAACCTGGTAAAATTCTATTGTATGACTTTTCGATTGGGTTACAGACATAGTAATGAGGTCCTTCTCTGAAATCGTCCCCCTTCCTGTAGTACAAGCGGCAAATCACAAGTCCACCACACCAATCAAAGACGACGAGATAAGGCCGTCCACATCCTTTACTGTTGGGCAAGAAATCCAATGACTTCTCAATGTTGCTTTCGATATTATTGCTTCGGTAGCTGTAGTGCGTATAGTAGAAGATGAGATTCGGTGAATTAACCAGTCGTGCAAGCACTTCATCAACGACGAGAGAACACCATGATTTTGAAACCCATTTTAATCTATGGAGAGTTTTGAGGCTTGCTTTCCTTAAAATTTCCAAGATAATTTCATCAGGAATAAAAGGAGCAGACGTAGAAATCCGAATTGATTTCATGGCGGCGGAGAAACTCTGGTTAATTTTAGGCACAAGGGTTTTGAAGAGATTGTTATTTATTCAGTGCGACTTTGTGCCTGGGCTACAAAGTCGGCGGGTACCAGGCCGTGTTAAAAGAAAAAAAATTGATTGGCAGCTCCTAGCAAAAGATGCGGTGCCTTTGCCATCGCATATATATTATTTAGAACAGGAAGTTCAGTTTCAGTATGCAGAAGGCCGGCCCATCTTACAGTATTTTTACAAGAACTATGTCAAATCCTTTATATCTTTCGTATTTTTAAAATTTTGTGAAAATTTAAGGATGTTGAACTCTATGAAATATTATTTTTATGGTTCAAAAAGCACCTTGAATTATTGAAATGTTTTGAAGATTTTTAAAATTTGGAAAGTATTAAAAAAAATCTTTGAATGTTTATTGCATTTTAGTGTTTTTTTAACTATTGAATGTTGTACATTAAATTTCACCTAATCAATTTTCATTAAATGTCGATCAATTTGCAAATAGGTTACTTAAACTGAAACTATTTTGAGATTAAAGAAAACTATTTAACCATGGCAAAAAATAGCGAAATATCAAATTCCAAATGATGGAAAAATAAAAAAATAAAAAAAATAAAAAAAAATAAAAAAAAAAAGAGGCTGCAAGAATATGATCACAAATCTCCTTCAAAGTTTCAATCAAAATGTTGATGCAACACTTTCGATCAAGAATTCATTATTTAGATCATGATCTTTTCAAGATTAATCGAGTCAAGGTAGTTATGATCAAGTATATGCTACTCAATGAAAGCTGAAATGACGTTCTATTGGATCAGGTGCATCAACAAAAGGGTGAAAGAGACGAATCACAAAAAATCCTTAACTTTGATATGCACAAGATCTTTATCATATGTTATTATGAATAACGTTTTACATTTTAAGTTATAGTTGAAATTTATTTGAAATTTGATATAAGCGAATTTGAATTTGTGTCACTTTATTAGTTCATTGATTTAGTTAATTTGTATAGTATTCATTAATTTGGATTTGAATTTGCATGCTATATATGACTTATGTGTATAGTACATCATATGTTCTTTGTATGGTTATAGGCACATTAATGTATATATGGACACAAAACTGTATACACTTATGATTATTAAGGATTTATAACCGTGATACTATACATTGATTTGTATACGCGGAAAAAGGAATAACACATATGTATGTATGTGTGTATTAACACCCCTATGTTTAGTACACATTATTATGGGAAAAAATTTGATTAACTGCTAATTAAATAATAATGTGAGGGAAATGGGATAAGTACTAAGATAAGCCTAATAATCAATTTCGATTTTTTTAAATTAACAATGGATTAATGAAATTTTGTATGGAGAAAGAAATTAAATGTTTTAATTGATAAGACATAATAAGGAGGGGTGAAATTAAGGCCCAAGCCACTAAGCATTCTCACTAAACCCTAACCCCCTCTCTTGTATTCATTTATTCTGCTTACATTAGAAAAAGAAATAAAAAAGAAAAACTCTATTAGAATTCTCTAAACTAAAGAAAGAAGAAGATAAAGTTTAAAGAATGAACTTAGGGCAAATTCACTCCATACTTAAACTAATCGATGTGGATAATATTTTCACCTCTATGTATTTATACTTTTGGTTGTAAGATCGGTCAAATACAAGTTGTTTCATGATGTTAAAGCATAAGCTTTGGATAAAACATTCGTTTATAGGACGTATGATATTATATGTGAATTAATGATGTTAAAATGTTGTTTTCGAATTTATAACGCATGTTAATGGTCCCTAAATGGTTTAAATTTTTGAACATAAAATTGGAGATATGTTATTAATTTCATAATTTTTCGAATGATTATAATTTTACTATGAATTTTTTAGGTTAGAAGATGGTATCATTTCGGATTTGAGTAATTTAAGATAGAAAAGATAGCTACTTCAAAAAAAAAAATTATATGTGGTAGAAGGTAGAAATTTTGATTGTTAAGAATTTTTCAAGATTTTTCCCATGTAATTTCAAATTAACACGAGTTGTTTAATGAAGGTAAAATTGAGATTAAAATGGTATCAAATTGATCGATGGTTTAAATTTAAAAGAAACTTTCTCTAAAATTTCTCTTAAAAGAAATCTGAAAAGACATAGATTTACGAATAAAAATCTAACATATGGAAAGATTTGGTCAAAAGTAATTACTTTAAGAGAAAATAAATCGGTTTTAAAGTTGTTTACCAAATTGTCATTCTACATGTTAAAAAGATTTTTTGTCAGCACCCCAAAGTTATTCCAAGAGGAATGGAAAGACTTGTCCAAATGAAAAGACTTGTCAATTGCCTTTCGACAACAATGGTATCACTCCCTTCATTTGGACAAGTCTTTTGCATTCCTCTTGGAATAACTTTTGGGCATTGACAAGAAATCTTGTTAACATTATATCTTCGATAGCCATGACTAGACCTTCAATAGTTTTGCTAGATCTTTGATAGCTATGTTAGATCTTTTATAGCCCTGTTAAATCTTTAATAGTTATGTTAAATCTTCGATAGTCATGTTAGATCTTCAATAGCCATGTTAGATATTTGATATCTATACATGTGATAGCTTTGGCTAGACACTCCATAGCTAAATTTACATCTTCAATAGCCAAATTTGTAGAGGCTCAATAACTCAAACATGCGGTAGCTTTAATGTAGAGGCTTTGTAGCTCTAAACATGCGATAGCTTAATTTTGGAGGCTTGAAAGCTCTTAACATAGGATGGCTTCGTTTTAGGGGCCTAATAGCCCCCATCTTCCATATTCAATAACATATTGCTAATTATTGTGTTAGGATTTTCTAACATCAAGGATGGGTTATTTAATCTAAAACTCGTTAATAAGTTTTAAAGAGAAGAACGCTTGTTAAATAAGATTTTTGAAAGTGGGAAAGAGGAAAATTTAGCCCAAAACGTTTTCACTTTATATGAAATAAACTGTATGTTTATTAATGCGTGACATATGTGTAAATAGTAACCATGAGAACATATTGATATTGTTTATGAAACTTTACATGCTCAGTTACATATGTTGATCAGTTTTTCTTATGTAAAGTATTGATTATTGATATGCTCACTTGTGTATAGTCACCAATTAATATTGACATTGGAGATTGGGAATTTATAACCATGGAGAGTTGTTCCATTAGTGAGTATGATTAGGCTAAAATCTCGTGTGAGTACAGTTGCATCCAGGATATCTGTAACAAACCATAATTTTAAGCTCAGTAATTAAGCTTTTAACTAAAGATTAAGCGAACTAATGAATTAAATGAAGAATTTTTAAAGATGAATGAATTAAGAGTAGAGTTGCATCCAGGATATATGTAACAAAACATAATTTTAAGCTCAGTAATTAAGCTTTTAACTAAAGATTAAGCGAACTAATGAATTAAATGAAGAATTTTTAAAGATGAATGAATTAAGACTAGGGACCAATTCTATTGTGTTCGTAATGTCGCTTGTACATGAAATACATATAAAGTTTTATAAAATCGAATAGAATTTGGAAAACAAGATAGGGACAAAATGGCCATTTGGCTAGAATTGTAATACTTAATTTTGAAAAGAGCAATCTTCCTCTTTATTTTTTTACAAAAAGAAATTAAGATTTTCAAAAGTAAAATCAATTCGTAACATTTTCCTTCCTTAACTAAAATGCAAATAAATATCCAAAGGGATTCTCCAGATATCCATACCATCAATTCTACATTTTAGAGAAGATAAAAGCTAAATTTCAGAAATCAAAGGAAAGCTTCGAATTTAGGTTCAATTAGCTTGGATTTCTAGGAGATTTGGTGAGTGAGGTCTATTCTCTATTCTATATAATCTATGGTCACTAAATATGGTATAATCATGATAAACGTCTAAATGTTGGTCAGGGCTTGAGTAATGAGCGTGATTTAGGATTTTAGAGATGTGAATCTTATTTAAAAATGTTTTGGAAGAGTAAATCATATAGCTTGATGTGTTAGGATGTTTTATATGAATTGAATTGTGTTTGTCTAATTGTTGGTAATATATAGAGTTGTTATGTAAAAATTCGATGTTAGTTGAAGTTGTCACTGAAAGATGGAAATATGGAGTTGAAGTGGTTAATCGAGTAGTTAAATTCATATGGTTTGTAGAGCATTCGAGGTCTAGGGAGTTCATCGAATTGCCTTCAAATGGCGTTCATTCCATGATAGATCGTCAATGATATGAGCTCTAGCGCGAGGTGTACATTATGGAGCAAGATTACAATTCCATAGGGTACGATGTAAGGGCAAGGGAACTCGAGGTGACATTCGAGCAAAGTTTAAATGGTGGGACTATTTTCCTTAGGGAAACTTACCCCCACTAAGTTAAAACCAACATAGGCAAACTGTCGATTGGCCAAGGGGCATCAGTTAGTTGATCATAGGGGATGTGTAGGGTTGTGGGGCTTTAAAGAACTAGGCAAAATTGGTCAATAACGGTCGATTGGTCAGGCTCAATAAGTCGTTTGTCAATGCGGTCAATCGATTGGTTGACCTAGATCAATCAACTATTTAACAATGACCAATATTGGCTACAGTGGGTTTGTCAACTGACTCATATGGATCAGTCGAATGATCGATTACAGATGGAAAGCGTTGGGGTTTTCTTTGGGTTTTGGTCAAATTTTTGAGATAATATATAATTTTTGCATATAAATTAGGATTAAAGCACACTTTGGACCAGTGTTCATTACTTTTCAAGGGATACAATATGAGAATTTTTGTTGGATTTTGGTGTTCTTTATTTCAAAGTCAAAGAGGGACCTACCTCATCATGTATTTCAAAATCTAGGATTCTAAGAGAGGCTAGGAAGACATATTGGTGTTGTTGGATAAAAGGAGGTCATAGGTGATGCTTGTGATGCATTTTGATTCATTTGGTCATTTCTTTTATATAGCCATCCAATGATTATTTAGACACGACGACTAGGGTATTGTGATATATGATTCCATATAATATTGTGTGTGTAGAGTGAGTCTGTGTCCCTTGGCTATTGGCTTGGGATTTCATACTTATACACCATTTGCAGCATAAGCGGTTGTTGTGTTGGCCATGCCTTTTTGGGCGACTTTGATATGGAGATAGGATACATTCTATCTTGGTAATATAGGTTATGGACCTCGAGCTACGTAATTGCAAGAGTTATGGGTGTAATGACCGACCAATCCATACAATCCAAGCTGGCAATATACCACACATGTCCAACCTAAACCGAATGGAAAGACAGATAGTTATGAGAAAGAAAGCGAAAGAAGAAGAGAAGAAGAAGAAAAGAAACTATCAACAACACATAATCTCACAATCGCATTGGAATAATATATAATATAATATCAATAATCTTTACAAAAGAGAAACTATTATATACACACATCCACCAGAGTACAACAAAAAATCATGGTCATCGGCCGGTACAGCTATAACAACCTATCCTCACAAATGCTAATGATTTCAACAACAAACAGTGAAAAATAAACATATATGTGAATACGTCTTGAAGGCCTCCAACTCATCTCCTAAGCTCTAATGCATACAAGCAATATTTTATATGTTTGGTCTAACCCGAGCATTATAATAAAATAACACTCGAGTCATTCTGGGAAACCAGCGTGAGGAAACACATCAAATTGGATATTAAAATTATCGAAAACCATTTAAAATCTAAAGTATCTCGTACGACCGCACCGCACGTAAACACGGACGAGTTTTTGCCTTACGATAACCAAAATATTTTATGTAAAGTTCACTGATATTGTAATAGTGTCTAAAGGTTCAAAGTAATTATATAAAATAGCTAAAATGCTTAAATCTCACATTCCAATATAGTTGGGCACAATCAAAATCGTAATGGCTCGTATTGGAGATTGGATTCCATACTATGACAAGGCACCGGGGTAACACCTACCATAGCGAATCTCTAGATAAAACTCACCAAGAGCCTCACATGGACTCCCTGCAATTCAAGACTGGCTCTACCCCTTACTAGATAGTGCAAATATGTCTTCACCTTGGCTGGGATCAATAACCTAAATGGACCCCAAGCATACATGATCTATATTACCGATCTAGATTGGGTGATGATCATAACTTAATCGTAGCGAACCACATAGCCTTGAAGCATATCCCCTGAATTTTTTCATTCTTAGGTGTGAGGCTTGAGGCTATGATTAACTTTTATGTAGCACATTTCACTTTGAATGCCACATTGCTACTCCCATAATCACCCATCTGATTTTTACAAATGAATAACTCTTGAGCTCCCACATCTCAGGAAAGGGTGTTAAGCTAAAAGAAGTTGTCTTCTCTACCACCAAATAGATGATACGTTGATAGATATCAATTAATGTAACTAGAAATGCAATATTAGATATTCGTCCATACAAGTTGTCCAGGAAAAGGACAAACTAAAGGCGCTCTCGTACCACATACTATCGGAAATTACCCCTAGGATTAGTAGTAAGAAGTCTTTGTATATAATAGATTTTCATAATGAAGCACTAATGCCACCATATATGTGTGTGTGTGTGTGTGTGTGTGTGTATAATATGCATCACGGGTCTAGTGGCAACTAGCCCTGCATTATGAAGATCCCCATCTTCAAAATCATCACCAAAACCTACACTTCCGAACACATACATTGGTTTGAAGTGGTTCTCGGATAAATCTGATCCCAGTCTCTCCGGACCAACAACGATAAAGAGGCTCTCAAACTCATACAGAAATCAAGTCTCCTATACTTGTCACGTTTCCAACACTCAACTTGCTATCCTTTGGCCAAGAAGGAAGCCTGGAAGATTGGAGTACCATAGACACTCTGCACTACTCGAATCAACATTCTTAAGCCAAATGATAATCAAGCCTACTCAGGCGGCTTCGTGCTAAGTGCATGACTAATCGGTTCCCATGTCAAGTGAAGGAACAAAAAATGGTCGAATTTGATAGTCAATCATTAAACTATCAACACAACAAACAACATCTAGCACATAAGCAGTCACTAGGCCCGTTTAATTAATCTTTTATCAATTAAACCAGTTTCCAAATAATTACTTCAAATTATCTTTATATTCTCAAATCCATTTCAAGCTTTTGACATTGGAAAACATTTCAATATACTTATATCAACGGTATAAGTATATTCAAAATCATTTCATTTTCAACAATTAGAAAATATTTCCATATACTTATAGAAATAAGTATATATACAAATCTTAAGGTCGAATTGCACTTTATTCGAGTCGAAATGCGCTTTATTTATGTCAAAACGAATATAACAATGGTCCAAACGAATATTGCGTAAAATATCGTTACGGTAACCCAAAAACACTAGTATAGTGATTTGATTGATTACACACACACACACACAAACACACACACACACACACACACACATATATATATATACATATATTTAAGTCCCATATACTATATAAACATTTCCATACTTCCTCGAAAATGTCTATCACAACAATAAATGTTGAATCCATTTTTTGATACATATCACATTTTAAATCACTTTTTAAAACCATTTAAACTCCATTTGAAATTACTACTTTCAAAACTTCACTTTTAAAGATTATCACTTTAAAAACCATTAACTTCATCTAAAATATTACTTCCAAAACATTCGTTTAAAAGATTATTTAAATCTTAGAACTTGAACTTATTTCTCTCATATAAAAATCCATATTCAAATAACAACATAAATCATTTCCAAATTTATAAAACTATGTTTATAAATCTCCTTTCTAATTTATAAAACTTCTTTTTTATAAAATTTCTTTATTTATAGAATTCTATTTATAAATCATTCTTTTATAAAAAACCATTTTGCTATCAAAATCCACTTGTAATCCGTTTCTTTATAAATCAAATTTATTTACGAAATCGATTTATAAATCCATTTGACAAATAAATTTCAAATCCATTTGACAAATAAATTTCAAATCCATTTACAAAATATTTATAAATTCTGATTATAAATCTATTTCATTATTTATAAAATATCACTTTTATAAATCCTTTATATAAACTTATTCTAAAATATCTATTTAAAAATAGAGGTAATTAGTTTAAAGGAAAAACTTTAAACCAATTTTTAATCCAAAAACGCAACATTTAGAATTTAGGCAGAAGGACAATAACGCTTTTTTTCAATTTTCTGACTTCAACTGTTTCCTCCGCTTTCGTCCAAGTTTACCCCAGCGGCCGTCTACCTTCAGCTACTGCTTGCCCTAGCCGCCACCGTCCAAGCAATCGTCATCTGAAGTCGTTGTCGTCCAAGCCGCCATCGTCCAAGCCTCTCTCTTGCCTATGTTCGAATTAAATTGGATCTTCCGTTGTCGACGTCAATTTCTCCAAAATCGAGAAAATTTAACTTGTCGCCTCAACCCAAACCTATGTCAGAAATTATTCGACCTTTGAATTCAAGAGTTGCAAATTCAAGATCTAAGAAACGAACGGAAAAGCATAATCTAGAAAAAGAAAAAAAATAGTCTAAAAAGTACCATGAATTTCGAATGATATTTAGATATAGCATTTCTGCATTTGAGACACAATAGATTGGGTTTAATATGCTAAATGATAGACTAATATAGCATTTGTACTTTTAAATATAATATCATTATCTGACTATGCAAAATGATAGTTGGATATAGCATAAGCATATTTCAACTGAATAATGACGAAAAAAGTGCAAAATGATACTTGAATATAGCATAAGTATATTTAAAGTGAACTAACATGAATAGAATATACAAAATGAAATAAGTATTTCTAAAGAGAACTACCATGAATAAAATATACAAAACGATAACTACATATAGCATCTGTATTTTTTAATGTAACATTTTAATCACAAAGTTCATTACCATGTTTATGATATACAAAATGATAGTTTAATGTAGCATTTGAGTTATGCAGTCTACTATCATGTTCAAAATAGACAAAATGATACTTTAATGTAGCATTTTAATTATGAAGTCCAATATTATGATTGCAATATGAAAATTGGGATTTAGTGTAACATTTTAATCACAAAGTTCACTACCATGTTTATGATATGCAAAATGATAGTTTAATGTAGCATTTAAGTTATGAAGTCAACTATCTCATTTAAAATATGCAAAGTGATATTTTGATATAGCATTTTACTTACGAAGTCCAATATCAAAGTTACAGTATGCAAAATGATATCCAATGTAGCATTTTAATCACAAAGTTCACTAGCATACTTCAGGCATACAAAATGATAGTCTAACATAACATTTGAGTTATGAAGTCCAATGTCATGTTTACAATATGCAAAATTATAGTTTAATATAGCAATATAGTTATGAACAACAGCTTGAAGCTTACCAGAAATACAATCAACATTAAATACACCGTATGAAACTAACAAGAGCAACATTCCACATCAAATACAAAATAATAAAACAATAAATGACAAAATTGCATAATATACTCAGAAATGCTAGTTTCATATAGCATAATAATATGAAAGATACAGTAATCACACGCAGAAACAAAAAACTGATCAAAAAACATTACCAATCATCAATAATTCCAATACATGTCAAACATCCAATTAAGATCAAAATCGTGTTAGAACTCCATAGCGTTCACAAGCAGGTGACGATGCACTCAAACTCAAAGCGCTCACAGCATCGTCCCCTATTCTCGATATCACAAATCACAACGAGAATGGCGAACTCGACTCAAGCAATCTAGAATGGAGGAGCGACGATCTCGATCTTCATCTGAGAAAAATGGTGAAGTGAGATGCATCTTCGAGTCGGCATCTTCAGGTGAATAGCAACAGTGAGTTTGGGAAGACAGAGCAGGGAATTTTATTCGAGGAGAAGCGAAGATCAATTTAATTTTTGGTAGTCGACATGATTTGAGGTCGAGATTGAAGAAGAACGAGATTGAAGAAGACGCACGATTTAATTTTTGTTCAAGTTTTTCCTTCAGCTGAAATTATAAAACCCGCGTCCTTAAAAAAGAAAAGAAAATTATGCGTCTCTCAAGCAAAAAAACATGATGTGTTTTTCCTTCGGCCCATTTTCCTGTTAAAAATATTTCATAAAACTATACTTTATAGCATCAAAAATCATAAATTTTATTTGTTTAAAAATAAATTCATTTTTTAATAATTTAAAAATTATTGAAACAAATATACTTCCAAAATCACTTTGAAAACCATTTCAATTCAAAATCGCTATTCTATAGTATTCCAAAATACTAAAAATATGGCTTAGTGCTACAATAGCACTAAATAAGCAAAACAATCCATGTCATCAAATACGACATCCAACACATCATAAATATATGAAAAGTAAAATCAACAGTGTAAGGAATCATGTTGGATTCCTCTGACCTGTCCCTCTACGTCACATACAGTATATAATCAAATAATATAAAATCAACCGCTATGGGGCGTGATTCGTAAACAAAGGGCCATTCTATCTTACACAAGAACGTAATAGGGTATCATCCGCTGTAATAGGCGGGAATATATCTAAACCAACAATGTAAAATATTAAATCATATACACGGTCAATAATAATAAATGGAAAAAATATCCACACTTCCAAAAAATAATTATATTGACTATGTAATATTTTTTGAATAACCAAAAAGGTGAGATTAACTCACATTAATTTTTTATAGTCGCTAAAAGTCCGTTTTGAATTAAAATCGAACAGACGTTCGATGTTAACCAAAATTCTCACCATCACTGAATCCATCCAATCCAACTCCATAGCATAGTATTCGCTAATACAATCGCAACGGGACTCGTCGAGTTCAATTTGGACCTCGTATGAGCTAGTTATGGATTAATGATTAAATAATTAATTTAAAATTAATTAAAACAAATAAAATTTTAAATTAACCTTATCCCTCCTTCCCCATTCGCGATTCCCACCATGACTTAATTATTCTTTTTTTATCTTCCTCGACCACGCTAAATTAGAGTTTGTCATCGCCTCCACCTGTTCGGGCCGCTGCCATGGCCTGCCGCAGCTCTACCTGCCTCGCCATCGTCATGCGCACACGCCGCGATTTCAAAAAATGAACCCATTAAAACTGCCTCCGTCGTACGAGATTCACAACTGCCATGGTCCCCTAATGGTGATCTCCACCATTGAACTTGCTCGTGGGGTCGAGCTTTACAAGTTTGCAGTTGAAGTCGTTGGCCAATTCGGCCTGTGTTGGCTTCGATCAACATTGGCCGTAGGATGGCTTTGCTTAATGGCGGTTGCAATTAAATTTTAGGCTTTTTAAGTTTGCAAATGAAAGCTTTTGATGGCCTTATATAGAAAAAATTTGAAGGCACTATTCACTCGCTAAAATTTTGAACTCTAAACGAAACATGCTGCCTGACATTCTATATGTTATACCCCTATTCCGAACACAATAGAACTAGTTCGAGGCCTAATTCGATCATATACAGAAGATAGCTTTTGAAGCCTAATTATATTAAATTAAATTCCTTTAATTAATTTCTACGCATTTCGAACTAGCATGACCCAAAGATACATCCGATCGCAACGAAATTTGACAGTGTATAATAATTCATTATTACGGATCCAATGAAACTAGTTGCGTCGAAATCCAAGATAGTACTCCGGAAGGCTATTTTTATACGTTAATTAAAACGAATAATCTCCAAAAATCAGTTTAATCACTTTTAATTCCAATTTAAAAGTTTACTATCTCCATTATTATTTAAACAGAATTTAAATAAGTTTCCAAAATCATTTTTCATTTATATTAAATTCAAGATTCAGTTATCTAAACAATTCCAAATATTCAATTTTAACAATTTAATTATCAAATAAATTGCTATATTTGAAATTCATGTTATTTAACTTATAAAATTAAATTTTCAATATTTCAACATTCCAAGTTCAAATGACTGAAATTCAAGGCCATTACAATGGTCCTCGAGCTAATTGGCATTAATTCTTATGATAAATAAATGGAAGTCGTTGCACGTGTATATCGATTCAGGCCCAATACGACTTTAGATGATGGATGATGCGTTGAAGCATCATCGTATTTGTCTTAGATTAGTGATCTGCTACTAGGGTTTTAGCCTTACCGAGGGACTCATGGCTTGCTAGCCTAGTGTGTGATGTTTATGATTAGTGTCATGTTGTTTTATGTACGATCGTTTTATTGTATAGCGTAGCATTATAAGAGAAATGTGCTAACTTGTTGGATGCATATGAAAATGTAGGTTGAGGTATGAGATCATTACCTCGAATATTACCATTTTTTATTATTCATGATATAATAGCACATTGGTAATCATGGAGATCAGTGATATTTCATTTTCAACCGACTTTATTTTTGACCCTCTCTTTATCATTTCTTTTGTTGTCATTCTTTAAGTAGGTTCACTTAGAGATGGGAATGTTTACTAGCTAGTTGCAATTCATACAGCCATAGTTATAATACCGCTATGATTATACTTATCCAATTTTTGGTATACCTACATGTAGACCATATGTATTATTTTAAGACATGTATTCATGTGGAACTGTGTGTATGATATTGAATTTAATGTGTTTTGATACGTTATGCATTTAGCCTTCTATATGTTTATGTAATTATTATATTTTATATCTTCCATTATGAGAGTTGGTTTGTTGAGATAGATGTGCTTTGTGATATTTATTTTGTTGTACATATCTTACCATTTGCAGAACATTGTCCATGACATATTTGGGGAATTCGAGTGCTTGTATGCATGGATTCCGAGTGTTACGGAGGCGGGTCATTACATTTGGCATTAGAGCTTAGGTTATTCGATCACCATAAATATAGAGAAATTCATAGAGAAAACTTTTATTTTGGTATACTTATGCACATAACATTTAGGCACTGCCTTTTTTCTAGCATTATGTGCTAGCATGTGGAAAATTTGCTAATGATTTCTACGCACAAATAGCTATCATGAGTCATGCCACTCGTGGCGGCTAGGGATAATGCTGAGGCTTCAAGTCTTCATATGCCAGCATGGTTTTGGGGATAACTTTCGGCTATAGTGTAGGGTAATCCACCTCCAACGGGAGTCCTTCCTTTATCAACAGTAGATGAGGCAATGTCTATTCCTCCACCCCTTTCACTAACCCTTCTAGATTTCCCCCGACTTTGCAGAAATTGCCTCTGCATAGAAGCTAAGCTATATCTGGGGATGGAGTCGTTTATTGAGACTCAAGTGTGGCTCTGCACTAATGAGTGGATTGATGACATGGCATTTGAGGCATTGATAAAGGGATGACTTGCTTCCAGGAAACTTCAAAAGGAAGCTTTGTGTTAATTGGATGTTGTGATTTGAGAGGCAAACAAGCAAGCTATTACTTGAGAAGAGTTCTAAATGAGATATGAGGATAAGTTTATCTCTAAATCCGAAAGAGGCTTGTAAACTGAAAAGTTCTTGTATCTCCGACAAGGTAATAAGGCCGTGAAGGAGTATATTAATAAGTTCGCACTCTTGGCTCGTTTTGAGATGGACATGATCAACTCTCCTACTAAGAAATCCAAGGAATTTGATATAGGACTTGATTAACCTCTCAAGGACCTCGCTGCTAACCATATTCCTATGGTTGCTACCTTTAGGAATCTTGTGGAAGTGACCTTATTAAATTCAATTTCTCAAGGGGATTCTAAAGCGTAAGAGGCTAAGGTGGAAGTCAAGCCATGTTCTAAGGAAACGAGAAAGACAAGTAGAATAAGAATGAACAAGGACATGAACAGAAAGGAGGGGTGACTTATAATAGGTGCCATTTAAAGTGAATATTGCTAAAAAAATTAAAATCAACATCCAAGTGAAGAAATATTACAATTTTGATCATCTGGGACATTTCAATGAGGATTATCCTTCTCTTTTGAAGGGTGGAAAAGTTTTCAAAGCCTATGTTATCCAACTTACTCTTAGTTCGAGCGCTCCACCAAACCTCGACAAAGGGAGGAACATCTTTGGAAGGTATGCTTTATATTTATGACTTTCCTATTCAAGTTTTATTGGATACAAGAGCTTCACATTCATTTATTTCTTGTCATTTTTTGATAGTTTATGCCTAGCGCTTCATGTTATCAATGACTCATATTGTGCTAAATCCTATTAAGGGTCAACACATCTTTCTATAATATGCACAGGTTAAATTATCTTGGGGCGTCTAGGTTTTCTTATGATGCTTTTGTGCTTGGACTTAGGCTTTGGACTCATATCAAGATGGATTGGGTGACAAAACATGGAGTTATTATTGGTTGTGATGGTTATGTAGTCCATATGAAGGATATTAGCAGTAAATGGTTTCCTGTTTATTATAAGCTTGAGAATTTTTTTTGAGAAAAATGTGTGATCCTCTAAAATAGAGGAAAGCACACATGTAAATATGTATATATCACAGAAGACAAGGTGCTATCAACATGCCTGATGGCTAGTTAATCAAAGTACAAATACAATGAAAATAACTCAGGTACTCTTAGAATGAGCTCCAGTAAGGCCACTGCCCATTACACCCCAATATCGAGCTCGGGCAAGGGCATTGCCCGATATTGAGGTGTTAGAAGTACCCGCAGAACTAAGGAACATCTCAGCGCCAGTGATACTAGAAGCCAGCTCCATCTGAGAAGAAAACGTCATGCCGTAGCGTCGGAAGAAATGGAAATGCTAATGATCTGGACTGAAAACGCCACTCTGTAGACGCAATAGAATTGGAGAGAGCGCCTCACTGAAAAGATTATAAACTAGAGAGTAGAACGCCTCACTGCAAACAGCAATCCTACCCTTAGCAATCATGTGAACCAGTAAAAAGAATTTGACACCATTTCTGGCCAAAACTTGTATTTGTAACAGGAACTAGAAGAGTATAAAAATAATACACATATATGAATATAAATGAAATTTATGTACATATATATGTATTAATAAAATAAAAGTAAAGAAACAAAAGCTAAGAAAATAGGACAGAATACAGCAAAAATTTGGAAACGTACACAAAAAGAATCCATGACCCAAAGAAGTTATAGATCTATAAACCAAAACAGAAACAAACTAAAATTAAAACAAATACTACAGCAAATCAAAACCTAACCTTATGGTCCTTTGACCAAAAGGATATTATGATACTTAGTGAAATCATCATTTAAATTAGAAAAAATGTTAATACTACAGCTATTAATGTCGAAAATATTGTTTTTATGATTAAATAACTTAATATTATTATAAACCTTATTAACATATTCTTTGAAATGATTATTTTAGCCAATTTATATTTTGAATTTGAAATCCAATTAGAGCAAAATGAAGAAATTATAAAAATCAATTTATTAAAATGACTATTATTATTGAAAATTCTCTGGTTTCTCTCAAACCAAGTATACCAACAAATTATAATGAACAAAGTGTCAAGTAAAAAAATCTATTTTCCATTTTAAACTTAAATCTAAAATTATTCCAATAGTGATCACAATCAGAAATTTTAGTTCTAAGACTAAAGTTAAAGATTTTGATAGTATTATTCAGAATGAGGTAAGTATCTAAGCAATCATAATACATGTTTAATATCTTCAACAGACATATTAAAAAATAAAATTTATTATCAATTTGCATACTTTTTCTTCATAAAAATTCTATTTTATTTAGTTTTCCATGCATGATTAACCATATATGAATTTTAGATTTAGGAGGATCATTTGTTATCCAAATAAATTTAAAAGAGTTATTAACTATACTCGAGAAGTTAAGAAAATTATAAAAAGAATTAGAAGTATATTTCTTATGCTTATCCCATTTCGAACTAATATTATCATTTTCATTATCAATATTATGAAGACACAATCTAACATAAAGTAAAGAAAGCTGCCTAAGAATAGCATCTACTAAAATTCCAAGGAGGGTCATTTTCAGGAGGAAAAAGCATCCAAAATTAAAGCATTTTTAAAGTTACAAATTTCGTAGAGGCCCTTAAATTCTATCCTAAGAGGAATAATGGAAATCCAACAGACATACCAAGAAGAAATATTATTACCTAAATGAACTATTGTATTAGTACATATGTTAAAAATCTCATGACATTTTAAAATTGATTTCCAAAAGTTAGACAATTTACTTATAACTATAGGAGTAATTTGATGTAAATTATTGAAACTATTATAGCAATATTTAGTAATGATTTCTTTCCAAATAGAATTATCGTTAGTATCCTTATATTTTCATAACAATTTCCCTAACAAAGATAAATTCATGTTACGCAAATTAATGACTCCTAAACCACCTTTCTTTCTAGATTTACAAACAGGTTTCCAATTAACTAAACATTTAATACTGGTATTAGAATTTTCCCCACTCCATAAAAGTCTCTTCTTATTTTATCAATTTTGTTAATCACCCAATCTGGAAAAAGATGCAGAGACATCCAATAGATCGGAAGAGCTGATAAAACAGAGTTTATAAGAACTAATCTACCCACTCTCGATAAAAAAATCTCCAATCCCAACTAGAAACCCTATTTCTGATTTAACTATGATAATAAACTAGTCATTATATTTAAGTTTAGCTGGTCTAATAATAAAACCAGATAATCAAATGGAAAATTCATGGTTTTACAATTATGCATATTAGCAACTAAATTTTCAACCTTTTCAAAATCATTTAAAAATAAAATCGAACTTTTATCAAAATTTATTTTTAAACCTGATAGAAGTTCAAAACTATATAAAATAAATTTAAGAGTAATAGCATGCCTAAGCAAATGAGAGAAAAATAGTAAGGTATGATCCACAAATTAAAGGACAGATATACTGTTATGCGAGATTTCATTGCCAACATTGTCCAAAGATCTATTATCAACTGTTTTTTAATTATCTTAGAGAAAACTTCTGTGGCTAAGTTAAATAAGAGAGGTTATAAAGGATATCCTTTCCTTAACCCCACTTAGATTGAATTTTACTACCTAAAATACCATTAACCATAATACTAGACTTACCAGTTCTAAGTAAATTCATAATCTAGCTAATCCATCTATGACTGAAACCTCTAGCATGAAACATATCAACTAGAAACTCCCAATCAACCAAATCAAAAGCTTTTGCAAAGTCCAATTTTAAAATCGTACAAGTTATATTATTCTTACAATAGTGATTAATGTATTCTTGAACAACAGCCACACCATTGGTGATATTTCTCCCCTTAATGAAAGCAGTTTATGAACAGTCAATTAGATCGTTCATTCTTATACTAAGTCCATTAGCTAAAACTTTTGAAATAATTTTAACTGAACAGTTAGTTAAGGAAATAGGTCTAAAATCTTTTAAATTAATAGCACATACTTTTTGTGCAATAAAATAACATTTTCAAAATTAAATCTTCCTAGTTGCAATTTTCTATTATAGAATTCTTAAACATGCTAATTAAATGGAATTTTAAAACATCCCAAAATATTTGTAAAAGAAAATAGGGAACCCATCCAGACACGGAGACTTATCACCTGACATGTCATTAATAGTTTTCCAAATTTCCTCTTCAGTAAAAGGATTATCTAACTCAGAAAGGTCAAAATTATAATCAAAAGGATAAAGATCATTCCATCTAGCATTAATTCTATGCTTATTTTTATTTCCAAAAATATCTCTATAATAGTCTGTAAAAGCCTTATTAAGATCTCTTTAATCGACCAATTCTTCATTATTCACAAAAATAGAATTAATCGTATTACTACGTTTTCTACCACTAGCCATATTATGAAAAAAATTGGTATTATTATCACCTTCATTTATCCATTGAATTCTAGATCTTTGTTTCCACATAGCCTCCTCTTTTTCTAAAATAGAATCAAGCTCTTCTTTTGGATTAGCTAGAACATTATGCTCACCTAGCTTTAGTTGTCTAGTTTCTTCTATCTTGTTATGTTAAGCATTTCGAAAAGAATGTTTTCTTTTTTAATTTTAATACTACCAAAAACATTCTTACTCTAATTTTTAATAAAATTTCTAAGATTCCTAAGTTTTAAAACAAAATTTTTAGCAAAATTATCCTTGTTTCTAATATTATAAAAGCTCATAGAAATCCATTTATTTTTAATTAAATTCAAAAAATTGGATTCTAATAACCATATTTTTTCGAATTTAAAAGACCTATTATTAACTTATGTTGTTCATATGTGAGAATAATAGGACAATGATTAGAATAAGTGTAAGGTAAAACAAAAATTCTACAAATAGGAAATTTATCCTCGATTTCATCACCAACGAAAAATCTATCGAGAAGAGCCATAGATGTGGACTCCCTAGTATTACTCCATGTAAATTCTCTATTAGAAAGAGGAATTTCAATCAAATTAGAATTAATAATAAATTGGTCAAATTCTTCCATATTAGAGAAATCACCCTCCCATGGTGAATGCTCTCCTATAAAACGCGTAACATTCAAATCACCCCCCAAAATCCAAGAACCAGGAGCTAAAGATCTAAATATAGACATTCATTCCAAAGAATCCGATGACCAATTTTAGAGTTTGGCCCATAAACATTAGAAATAATTAAAATAGAATTATCGTTAAGATTAATGAGAGTTTTGCTTGGAAATACATTGAAGGAGTTTAAAAGAATTATCCCCCTACCCAATCAGTAAACTCCCAGAAGCGCCAACAGACGGTAAATAATCCC
Source organism: Allium cepa (assembly GCA_030765085.1). Classification (NCBI taxonomy): domain Eukaryota; kingdom Viridiplantae; phylum Streptophyta; class Magnoliopsida; order Asparagales; family Amaryllidaceae; genus Allium; species Allium cepa. The sequence continues at coordinate 243,912,063 of CM060942.1, forward strand.
ATTTCCTAAAATGATAACCACCTAATCTTCTATAAAAACAAATATCAGGACATTCAATTTTAGTTTCCTCTAAGAGTGCAATGTCAACATAATAGTCTTTAGAAAAAGCTCTAACTTTGCACACTTATTTAAATCATGTAATCCACCGATATTCCAACTAATGATGCTCATAAACTAACAGTTCTAACCCTATCAGTTTCCCTAATTCTAATATACTCCAAACCTAACTCAACATCACTAAAAACATAAGCGGTGTCTCTAGCTAACTGACAAAACTCAGTAGAAGACAAACTACCTAAAGCATATGATGAATACGTACTACCCAAATCGAAAATCATACCCAAGCCCGAATTCATAGCACCACTCGTGACACTCGAATCAGGTAACTCACCAGTAAGTTGATGCTGACAACCACGGATCCTAGCGCCACATTGTATAGATCCACTAATAGCCACAGACTTCCTATGCCTACCATTTCTCAATGATGTAGAAAAAGACGAATTCCGCGTCACCGAATTCTCCAATTCTCCATCTACTTTATTAACATCAATGTTACATGTTGCAAATGAGAATCTGCAACCAATTTCTCACTATCCAAATCAATACGAGTCCCTTCTTCCTTAGAAAAAGGAAGTCTGAACTGTTCAACTCAAAAGAAACATCAACAATAGATTGAGTACAACGTGGAAATGGTTCATCATCAACATATAACATATAACTCTTGGAAATAGTAGTGTATGAATTCACATTTTCACCAGGAGTAAGTGTGACGACCCGCAAATCCGATACCCTTTGAATCGACAATAAACCACACATGTCCGACCCAAAAAGAACAAACTGACGGAATGTCAAGAAAAGAAAAAAGAGAGAAGAAGAGAAGAGAAGAAAGTGAGAAGAGAAAACAAAACGAAATAATACCGAATCTCGCATCGCAGCGGAATAACATATAATACCATATCAATGATCTTTACAAAATAGAAACTGTATATACATACATCAATCAGAGTACAACAATCAATCAATAGTCATCAGCCTAGATAACCTGTCCTTACAATTGCCGATAATATACAACAACTAAGCAGCGGATAATAAACAGATACGTGTTTATGAAAATAAAGATCTCCAGCTCTCCTATTGAAGCTCCAAAAGCACCATATCTAAACCTGTAACTATACCCGTCTGACCCAAGCCTTGAAAGGGAAGAACACCCAGATTAGTTTGGTAAACCGGCATGAGAAACACACTCAACTGAATTTATTAAATTACCAAAACTTTTCCTTTCAAAACAAAAGTATCTCGTAAGACACGCCCACATATAAACACAGGCATGTTTTTACCTTACGATAACTAAAACGTTTCATATCTAATCCTCTTATATTATACTAGTGTCTAGTATACAAATAATATTAATTATAGCCGAAATTGTTACATTGATTAAATTCCATCATATAGCTCAAAATGGGTAATACAATCAAAATGGCAGGTACATAGCGGAGTTTGGATTTCCAAATAAATAACCTGTGTAGGGACTACCTTTCGATGGGTACACCTCTAGATGGATGTCCTGAGAAACCATCACAAAGTTCCTCTACCAACACAAGACCGACCTACCTCTATAACTATATAGTACCGAATATGTCATCTTTCGGTCGTTACCGGTCTTTTCCAAGGGCCCTTATAGCATACAAACCACATTAATTTACATTCCGAACATCATAGTGGGAAGAAATATATCTAGAAGTGGATGATCAATTCTATTTGGGAGCGACCCACTTAGCCTTGCCACGTCTAACCCTGTTTCGGTCATTTCGGTTGATGAGGCCTAAGGTAACAATTATCTGTCACACATCACATCACTTTGAGTGCCACACAACCATTTCCGTTGACTACTAATTGCCTTCCACAAAAATACAACCCTTGAGCTCATACGTCTCAAGGAGGGTGTTAAGCTAAGAGAAGTTGCCTTCTCCGCCACCACTGATGTACATTTTAAAGACCAATGCATGTAATCTTTAGAAAAGCAATATTAGACAAACATCCATACAAGTTGTATAGGAACAGGACAAACCGAAGGTACTTTCCTACCACATCATGTCAGAAAATCCCTAGGATTAGTAGCAAATAGTCGTTGCATTGGATATTTCATAATGAAGAGACCACCGCTACTATATGTATATTGGGATTTTAACCCCAAACGATCATCAAGAAGTCCTCCACTATGAAAATCCTGAATATCAATATCATCACAACCAACCTGCACAATGTCGCATAAATGTTAGGCCAAATTGGTTTTCGGATAAACTGATCCCGGTCTCTTCACGCCAACAACGCAAAAGCATTTCTCGGTCTCACAAAGAAACTAAAGTCTCATAGACTTATCGTGTCTCCAACTTTCAATTTGCTATCCTTCGACCAAGAAGGAAGCTCGATAGATTGGAGTAATATTCCATATTATATGAATCAACATTCTTAACACAAATGATAATCAAGCCTTACAAAAGGCTACGTACTAAGTGTTCGACTAAATAGTTCCCACATCAAGTCAAGGAATTAAAATGGCCAAATTTGATAGTCGATGATTTAACTATCAAAGCAAATAAACAAATATTTAGCACTATAAGCAATCGCTAGGCCCTTTTAATTAATCTTTTATTAATTAAACCACTTGCCAAATATTCACTTCAAATTATCTTTAAAAAGATATATTCTCAAATTATTTCAACTTTCTATATTGGAAAACATTTCCATATACTTATTTAATTAATAAGTAATTCACAAATAAATTTATTTTCAACACTTAGAAAATATTACATATACTTAAATCAGGATTAAGTATATTTTTCATTCTTTAGGAAAACATTCTCTTAAACATATTTATTTGGGTTAAAACGAATGTTGCGTAAAACATCATTACGACAAACCACTCAGTAGTATAGGGATTCGAAAATTAGATAGATATATAAATCCCATATACTATACAAAACATTTTCTTTCAAAATCATTTACTATAACAACAATGTCATAGTCCGTAATTTGCTTACCTCTCGAAAATGTCTGTTTCAACAATGAATGTTGAAATCTATATGTTCGATACCTTACACGTTTTAAAACATCTTCAAACCACTTAACTCTATTTAAAAAATCACTTCCAAAGCGTTTATTTAGTTTAAAATATTATTCACTGTCCAAAATCGTGAATATAATTCTCTTGTCCAAACTTGATACTTCTACGCATTTATTAAAGGATTATCCACTGTCCAAAATCGTGAATGAAATTCCTTTAATAAGCTTTTATAATTAACTTATTAAATTCATTTTATTTCAAATCTATAAAACAATGTTTATATATTCCATATATATTTTATAAAAACTTCCACTTATAAAATCCATTTATTAACAAATTCTATGTATATCTCATTTACATGCTAAAATCCAAATTATAAGTTAATTACTTATAAATCTCTTTATTTACAAATTTACTCTTTTATAACTTCATCAATTCATAAATCTGTAAATCTTATTTACTTATAAGATTCAATTATCACTTCATTTTAACATTTACAAAACTCCTTTATAATTCCATCACTTTTGATTTACAAAAATTTAATTTTATTAATCTTATACATAAACCGTTTATAATAAATTCAAAAATTATCAACTTAACTATTTTACAAAATAGTTCTCCATATTTTAAAAATCACATTCTGATTATATTTCACAAAAATCATAATTTTTATAACATAAAAATTATGACCTTTATTTATTTAAAATAAATTCATTCCTTAACAATTCAAAAATTAACAGAACATCTATTTTCAAAATCATTTGAAAATCCTTTTTAATTTGGAATCATCATTTCAACATTTTAAAATTACCAAAAATAGGCCCAATGCTGTAACAACACAAAATACATCAATCACACCACCCAAACATCATATATCATATGATAAAAACATATATCATAATATTTGTAATTAAAACCAATATTGGTGAGGAATCCATTTGAATCCCTCCAACCTGTCACCTGCAACAAATATACATATTAGAAAATATGTACAATGTCCGCTTCGAGGCAGACGCGCGTAAAAAATGTCATCCGCTCATACGTAGGAATGTATAGGGTCTCATCTGCTCCAATAGGCAGGATTATATCCAAATACCAATCAATAAGTAGATAATATATCATGTATCATCCGAACCATCATCAATCAACATAAATAAAATTTATTCTCACTTATATAAAAATATTAGTGGGTCAGAAAGAGTGAGTTGTACTCACATTGGCTCCATTAACCGTGTTAGATTTTATTCCGAATAAAATCTAACACGTATTTAATTTTACCCAAATTCACACTAGCTCCAATCAATTCCAAACCATCTCTAAAATGTTGTGCTCATCGATATGGATCCAACGAAACTTGTTTCATCAAAAACAGACCTCGTATGAAGAAATTATGACATTTAGAAGTTTATACAAATTAATTTACATTTTCTTTTTAATTTTAAACCTTTAATTCATCATAGCCGTTTGCTTTCTACTTGATCACATCTTGGTTGCACGCATTTTCTTCTCCACGCATTCGTATTCCAAGTCAAGACAACGTCGCCTTCAAACCCTAATCACCGCGGTCACCTCGTCGAACTAGAACGCGATCCACATATGCCAAACGAAAGCTCATCGTCGACTCCACCTACACCCCTGGCAGCGTCGAACTCCATCGCACCATTGCATGGAAAAACGTCCATGAATGGCATGACTTTGAGCATGAATTGCTGTCGATTGGCTCTGTCATTCTCGATCGTAGCCGTTGAAGTTGTTCGTCTCTTCAAGCTCTTCAATATTCTAGTTGGAAGATTTTGATGAAAGTCGACAGATTGGAAGAGATCGAGGGAAGAAGGTTGGAAGATATCGGCCATTGAAATGTTTAAACGACGGTCGTAACCCTAGTTAGGTTTTGTTTGCAAATGGAAAAAACAACGTCCTTTTATATAAAATTCCGCGACACTATTCACTCGAAATTTTTTCGAACTCCAAATGAAACGTGCCACCTAGCATTTATAATGTTTAACCCCTATTCCGTATACAATGGAATATATATCGGAAGCCAATTCGATCATATTTGAAAGATAGGTTTTCGAATCGACTTATTTAAATTTAAAATTCATTTAAACAAATTTATACGCGTTTTAGCTTGCCATGACTAAACCGTAAATCTGATTAACATGAAATTTGAAATCCCATATAATAATATTACGGATCCAATGACTAGTTTCATCAAAATCCGAGACTGTTTGAAAAATGACTATTTTTCCACGTTGATTGAATATTAAAATATTTAATTTCTGTAAATTAACTTTCAAATCAATTTCAAAAGTTCTCTAACATCATTCTAATTCAAATATAATTTAATTCAACTTTATAATTCATTTTCATTCACCTTAAATTCAAATTCTAATTATTTCAGCAATTTAAAAAATTAAATTAACAATTTGATTATCCAATTAAATTACTATATTTCAAAAATAAATTATTCAATTTATAAAATTTACTTGAATATTTAAAATCAATTAAATATATGAATTTTGAATGATAAAATTTCTGGTTCGTTCGAGTAAGTAAATAACCTTCCATATCCAACTTAGTGTTATAGTTCTCACTATCTTGATAAGTATTAGAATCAGTAAGAGGAACAATCATCACCATATCATTGTTACTCAAAGAGACTTCCTTAATCATACTAGTATCATCCTCATATTTCGATTCTCCCACTGCGCCACTTTCAATCATTAATATATGGGAATCACCACAACTATATAAAACTACCTCCATTACTTCAGTAACAACATTCTCCTACTTTCGTGCATTTTGAGATGGTGCACAGTTTGGAAATTTTTCTCTATCAGCACAGAATTTATCGCTAACAGCACTAACCATCTCTGATTGAGATTTCACAATAGCACAATCAAGCATCTCATCATTATTATAAATCATCCTTTCCAATTTATTTAAATCTTACACTGGTAAATGCAGATATGCACACTGTGAGTTTTTTGCATATACACGTTCACCCTAAAAGACAGTAGCACTAATCAACTCTTGATTAGCATCATCAACAACTTGAGATTTACAAGAAGAATGTATGGATTCTTTCATCTCTAAATTGTAAACAACAAAGATCTCTTCTCCATCCACTTCATCGTCTTTAATCTCAAGCATCTCACCTTTTTTATTGGTCATAGACAACAATTCCAATCTCTTTGTATCCGGCAAAGGTGCACACAGATATGCATATTGTGAATTATCTACAAATACACATCCACCATGTGAGATAACAACAGTCTCTTTGATCTTTGAGTTATTATTTAAAGATAAATCAGAATCTTCCAATAGCTTCAAACAATCAAACCTGTTATTAGTAACTAAACTGAAACTCTCCACTTAGCGATGCTTTGCCAAATGCTTATTACGAGCAACATAGTCATCACAGACACTAATAACTGTTCTTCAGTTATAACATCACCTTTAAATTGAGATGGAACTCCATGATCACAACCAACATTAGTTAGAGGAGAAAGAGATCCTAGTCTACAAATAGATATATCTAGGTCAAAAAATACTGAATCAAGTATGATATTTTCCTCACTCTGATTAATAGCAGTGATTCTTGAAATTATCATATCATTAATAACATATTTCCCATCATTGGAACAAGCACAGTGGACAACCGAAGTGGTTCTAGCTAATTTTTCCCTATTAATCGAAGATTCTTGTTTTCCAAAATATTCAGTAGGATCTCTAAATTTCGGACTATAACCCTTGCCAATATTGACATCATTGATAACATCAAAGTGTCTAAAAAGATCCTCCAATAAATCAATACCCACTTCCCTTTGAATCCAAAGATGATCCAGTAAAACTCTTTTAAGTTTCTTGCATTTGAGAACAAACTAGAATCCATGATCTTTGATAGACATTATATTTTGATTATCATCTAAAATCGATCTGCCTGAATCACCATAGAGGCCTTTCGATTTCATCAAACACTTGTTCTTTTTATGTCCAAAAAACTCACATTCAAAACAACTAATTAGATCGATATAAACATTCGCCGATAAGATAATCCACCGCATTGATAATAGAATTTCTCTAAACTTGATCTTGCTACGGGTTTTCATCAACTAATTATGACATAAAGTAGCATTTGAAAACCACCTTTAAACTCCTCGATGGATCTTATGAATGGTTGGTAATGACATTTGGCCTTATGAATATACAAGTATATTTTATTATTTTCACGAGTTGTCTTTCAGGACCAACTTAATAAGTATGTGGTGATGTTCGTACATGATATTTTGTTATTCACTAAAAGCATTGAAGAGCACACATTATACTTGAATGGAGTTTCGGAGGTGTTGAGGCAAAATTTCCTAAAGGTAAAGTTTTCTAAATATCACTTTTGATGGAAGGAAATTCGATTTTTGGGTCATGTTGTATCTAAGCACGGGAATTCAATCAATCCAAGTAAGGTTTTCGTGGTATAAGATTAGAAGGCATCAAGTAGTGCAATCGAAGTTAGTAGTTTCCTTTGGTTAATGAGGTATTATCGGAAGTTCATTAAGGACTTTGAAAAGGTCGCTACACCTTTTAGCCTATCTAACTAGGAAAAATCAAGTCTGCATATATTGAGGACTCTTTCATTAAGATGAAGCAATTATTGACTAGTGCTCCAATTCTTATTAATCTCGAAGGAACTAAATTGTTTACCACCAATGCTTGTGGTATGGGGACCATTATGGTTCTTATACAAGAAGACAAAGTGGTTGCATACACAAGTAGGAAACCTAAGATCCATTAAAAGAATTATCCAATTCATGATTTGAAGTTGGCAGCCATTTTCTTTGCTTTGAAGACATGGAGGCATTACTTGTTGAGTGGGAAGTTTGAGTTACTTATCAATCACAAATTTTTGAAGAATTTATTCTCCAAAATAGTTCTCAATCTTAGGCAATAAAGATGGATGGAATTCCTAGCATCGTATGATTTTGATATTTTCTGTACTTTCGAAAAGGGAATGTTGTGGCCGATGCATATAGTAGAAGGCATTTTATGTTAGGTTCTATGTATTTTGCATTGAAGGGTTCAAAAGTATATTATAGAGTTTGATTTCTTACCATCCTTAGATCTATTGCCCAGTTTGTTGACATCATTGAGAAGTTACACTTACACCTATCGATCAGGCCAATTCTAGTCGAAGACTTGATGCAAGCACTGTGGAGATCTTGGACCAAATTGGAAAGGAAGATAAGCCTTACCATATTAATTGATATTCCATTGACACGATGGGTTGGCCTCATTTGGGTGGAAGATCGCTCATTCATGAAGTAGAAATTTTAATTGATGAAGTGATTTGAGTGTGCCATCATTATATGACGACTATTCATTTTAGTGGTGACAAGATGTACAATAATGTGAAACACATCTATTATTTCAAATGTATGAAAAGGCATGTTTTCAAGTTCATAGAGAAACGCATGACTTGTCAACGAGATAAGGACAAACAAAAGATGTTCGGTAGTTTATTATGGCCTTTGGAAGTTCCACATTGGATGTAGGGACATATATGCATAGATTTAATAGATGGTTTATTATGGAGACAAAGATGAAATAAGAGCATATGGCTCATTGTAGACCGCTTGATGAAATTCACTCATTTTTTCTATTGAAGGTTTCATGGGTTGCTCCATCTTTAATGATGTTGTATGTGTGTGATACAATAAGTTACATGGCAAACCCTCTTGTATTGTAAGCGATCAAGATCCACACTTTATGAGTGAGTTTTGGAAGGGCTTGCAACATGCGTTGGGCATAGAATTTAACTTAAGTATGACCTATCATTTCCAAATCGAGAGAATGAATCATTTACTTAAAGATTTTTTGAGAGCTCGTATTCTTGATTTTGGAGGGTTATGGGAGGATCACTTGACTTTGATTGAGTTAGCATATAACAATAGCTTTCAAGCTGGTATCAGCATGTCATCATTTTATGCATTATATGGAAGAACTTGTAAGCCGCCTAAGTCCTTGGTGGGAGACGAGCGGCAAGGTGATATTTGTATTGGATATGATCTAAGGTCGAATTGATACAATGAAGGATGAAAGCATCTCAAGGTCAACATGCTGACAAGAGACGTATTGACCTTTAATTTAAAGTTGGCAATTTATACTACGCCAGAAAAGGCCTTTCGTAGCGTTAAAAAAACGTTACCAAAACTTTTAGTTGCGTTTCTTTAAACGCTGCGATACGACATGCAACTAAAAGTCTGAAACTTTTTATAGCGTTGTTGTAGACACTATGAAAGTCGTATCGCAGTTGTTTACATTTATTTCCATAACATTTTTAAAATGCTACTAAAAGTTATTAACTATTTTATAGCTTATTATACATGCTCCCACTTCCTGTTAATGGCTTGTACCATTTCCAACCATCGCTCACGCAATAGTCTTATTGCAACCAACAACCAATCACATAATCGTCGTATTCAAACAAACAAACAATCAATTAATCACATAATTATTATATTCAAATAATTAAAAAAAATCACGTTAATCATATAATCAAATATAATACCCATAACTATTTTGATATTTTTTTTTTGACAAAATGAGCAAATTCACATAAAATCCATAACCATTCACAAACAAGTTTACACAAGTACTAAAAAAATGTTATAGTATATATAACAATTAAAGCCATGTTCATTACATGATTACCTGTAATTCTTTGCTATAGTTGGTCTTTACTCCTAAAAAGCTAATTACCTGTAGACAAGTTTAACAATCAACAGATGATTATGAAACTGTTTTGTATATTTAAAATATATTAAACATCCTTTGTTAAACTTTTATTAATTTAAATATTTTATAAAATTAGTTAACTTAGTTAAATTTTTATAAAACTTGGTTCGTTTTTATAATAAACTTATTTAATTTTAAAAACTCATTATCTTAGTTAAATTCTAATAAAACTTAATTGATTTGTATAATTTTTTTTTAATTTTTATAAAATGTAGTTGAATCATATAAAACTTAGTTAATTTGTAAAAAAAATTTAATTTATACAAAAATTAGTTAAATATTTATAAAGCTCGGTTAACTTACTTATAACTTTATTTATACTAACTCAAACTTATACATTATCTCAATTGCTAAAACTTGAATGTCATAACTTATAGTTTAATTAACTTGAACTTATAAATTATCTCAAAGTTAAACTCTATTATCTTAGTTGTTTTTATAAATTATCTCAAACTTATAAATATTTTATAAACTTAGTTAATTTATCATCACCATCATCACCATCATCATCATCATCATCATTATTATAAGCTTAGTTAATTTTTATAAACTTATTTAATTTTTATAAAATTTAGCCAACTTAGTTAATTTTTATAAACTTAGTTTTTGTTATTATTGTTATTAATTATTGAACTTACTTAACTTAGTTTGTTATTTATTATTATTATTATTACTACTACTACTACTATTATTATTATTATTATAAACTTAGTTATAACAAAATATAGTTTATTATTGTTGTTGTTATTACTACAAACTTTGTTTTTTTTTATCAAACTTAGATTCGAAGGAAATATCTAACCTAGACTGAAATTGCACCAAGAACTTGTATATATACTTACATATACAAACAAACCTTTTTCCCCTCATACACTTCAAAACAATGTTAAGTTCATCTTGATGCAGCCGATTATTCAGTTGGCAATTGAGTTCTCATTTCAGCCTCCAACTGCAAGCCAATACTTCTCTTCTAAACTGTTGCATCTAAGTAGTGGCCATATGCTTTGCATGTACCCCTTCAGCATGGGCAGTTTTCACCTCATCTTATACAAACTGTAGTTCTTGTCTGCATTCCTCCACTTATGGCCAAGTTGTGCCAATTCTAATGCACTTCGACCTGGATAGTTTCTACAACTCATATCAACAATATAGATGATGTGAAACAACTTAGTTTTACCAAGGATAAAAATAATAAGTTTGATAATACCTGTCTTCTTTGCTCTAAAGAACCAAACAAGGATTCCTCCCTTCTCAGATGCACTATTGTTAAATATTTCTTTATAGCAAACTTCCCAAACTGCAAGAAGGTTCGATATTAATGAAAAGATATCAAGCAAAATTTATACAATGTACCTTATTCAAGCAGCGTTAAACCCAGGCGGTGCAAAATCATGAAGCAAGTAAACATATAAAAAGTAAGAAAACCTTCAATCAAATCTAAAATTCATTTAATAAAATAAGAGCAACATGTTCAAACCTCAATTTGAGTTAACCCTTTTGGAAAGTCATGAACAATTAATGTGTAAATTCCCGAGTTATTTCACTGCAAGGCATCTGATAGTCTCTAAATACATTAAAGACTGAGAATGTAGGCCTTTAGCAAAAGAATTTTAACATCTGAAATTTTGAAATGAACAAAAGAAGGCATCTTTTACACATTTACAGCTTTATTGTCAAGTATAATATCAAAGGTATTTATAAGATGTAATATATAAGGGATTACGCATTAAAAAGCTTGAACAATACATATATATTACTAAAGGATAAAAAATGTGTACCATGCATAGCAACTTTGGTCATATTTAACAGAGCATCATCAAATCTTGAGCCCAGGTAACTATATTGTAAAAGCCGCACCAGGGAAAGATTTGGCTTGCCTTTCCAATAAACACCTGGCAAGCCTAGCTGAATTAATGGCTTGACAGGGAATTGAACGTAAGTGACTGGTCAGAAACCTACCAGGTATAACACACAACGGCACATAACCTCCTACACATTAAGCTTGTCTACAAATCTCTAAAAACAGACGCACTCAAATTTCCAGTTTCAGATTCAAGTAAGCAAAAGTCACTAGATGAGGCTAGAAAGCACCAGATCTTGAAAATAGATGGTTGAGAAGGTGAGGCCAGATCTGGTCGACAAAATAATATTGCCTAAATATAATCAAATTAATGACAATAATACTATGATACAACAAAGAATTATTCAGTAATTCAGATTCTACTAAAATTTAATTAAATCACAAATTACAGAGTTACAAGTCTCTATGGGCTGATCTTAAATCACTAGTAAGGAAACTTGATCCAATTCACATACCAGAAATCCATATTAGCAAATTACTAACATCTTTGTATATCCTGGAAGGTTGAAACAACTTAGAAATACTGTTTTGACTTGTTTTTCCTTCTCAGATTTGACTATGTTTTCCATAGGAATTAGCAACATAAGTAACATATTGACGTGATAGCATATGAATGCCCAAAAGGAAAATGAATGTTGACTAGGACATGTTACATGTCATGTTCCATATCAAGACTGGCAGACTTGGGCAGAACTCAAGATATGTTGTGGATCCTATAGGTCTGAGTGTTCAAAGAATGCCTATTTCCACTACATATGTTTATTACTAAAAAATTGGGTGCAAGTTACATGTAAGTTGAAAAAACTTGCAACTGAAGAGGATGTACCTATTGAAGAGAATTTATGTTAAAAGCTACAAGTGGAAGGTATCGATAACATAAAATAATCAAGTCAGCTACATGCTCCATGCCGATACCTAATGCCTCAATCTTAAGCTAAACTGTATTCATACTTTCAACAATGTTAAACCTATACGAGTCATTTCATTTTTCATATTCCATAATAAAATATAACCCATATGTCAATACTAAAATCAAAAAAAAAAATTTCAAAAGTGTTATAGGCAAATTACATAAAAGTTTCATGTAAGCAGTTCATGAAAACATCAAATACAGCAATAGTATGAGGTTTTTATACTCACCAGTGGCTAAAAATTATGACCTAAGCATAAAAAACCTTTATCCCAACTAGTTTTTTTCCTACAACCCTTATGATAGTTGAAATTACCTATCTTCTTCTTGTGTAACAAAAACTTAACTTCCCCGGCTGTATATGTGTCCATCAACTATGCTATGGTTTCCCTTCCCACCCTTATGCTACATATCCTCACCTCATTTTCCACCATAGTCGTTGCTATCTGTACTCATCGTACTTGTTACAATCATGGGCCAACAGCTTGCGTCCTGATCTAGAATCACAGTGCCTGACAAAAGGTTCCAAACTTCCTAAACCCCACTGTGTAGAGTTATGGTTTTGAGCACGTTAATATGTCCATGTAACCCTGAGGTCAGGTACAAATAGTAAGAAATATCATATCATATGAAAATGAGAAAAATTAAAGCACGTATAGACCGACGACTTCCTATATCAGTACTTTAAAACATATAGGTAGAAAAGCTGTAATGAAAAGTATATTAGCTCCAACCCTCTTTGATTCGTTTTGGAATTTGAAGTAAACTATGCATAAAAAGTCAAAAAGCATACATTCCAGATAGGGGTAAGTAAAGGGTTTATTCTGAAAGTAAATATAAAACAAAACTGATGAAGAACATATCTTAATTCGATCAAGGCGAAATCGCCGATCCTCCTCCTTGAGTCGCTCCATCTTGAGTCGCTCTGCCGTACCCCTTAAGTCGCGCATGCGAGAAGCCCCAATAGCTCGCGAACAACAAGACAACCTAACCATAAGTCGCAAGCGACCTATCCTCGATGACCTAACCCAAATTCCTCCACCGCGACCTAACCTCTACGACCCATCAAACGCTGCGACCCATCAACCATGGCGCGACGTACTTCCTACCCGTGTGTCGCGAACGACCTATCCTCAATATCGACGAGTCGCGAACGACCTATGCCAGTAAGTCGCAAGCGTTCTACCACCTACCGAGTAAAACCCTAAGTTGCGAGATATCTAATCCTAAGTCGTGAAAATCTCCTTGCCGCCTTCTCTTAGCTCGTATGAAGAGTTAGGTCGCGTGAAACATTTCGAACGACCTTACTTTAAGTCGCTGAAGCTCCCTTATGTCGCGAGTTTATTAAGTCGCAGAGGAGAACATTAAGTCGCGAACGAGTTATCCCCTGAACCAAAATTGCGTGAACGAGTTTTCTTAAGTCGTTGCCGAGTTGTTTTAAATCATTGCTTAAATCGTGTGCTATGTAAACCGTTCGTGTTGTAATTTTGTTAAGTCGTGAATGTGTTGTACTATAAATAGGGGTGTATGTGTCATTTGTAAAGGTTGTTGAAAATTGAATAAAATTTTGTTTGTGAAGTTTTGTGCCTCCATTAAATTGGTAGTCGAGTGTTAACTCCTATCTCCACTTCGGCATTCGAGTGCGCTCGAATCAACGAACGTTGAAGACAATTCGCGGAATCAAGTGTGCTTGATCAACGCTCAAAGAATTGTAGATTTTCTTCATGGAATCGTGGGCGATCAACGTGTCGAAGATTGCAAGAATCTGGTATCTTCGTGATCAACGGATTTGGGCCTTTCGGTATTCTTAAATCCATTGATTCTTCGTCGATTCACCGACTATTTTCCGCTAATCGTGCGAGATCCTGGACGGATTCGATTTACATCATCGAATTCGCTTTCCACGCTGCGTCAGTTTGGTATCAGAGCTAGATCGCAAGAAGTTTGCATCATTTGGAGACTTGGGTGTCGAGAATTTGAAGTTTGGAGATCGTATTTGCAATTGTTGAGAAGTTTAGTGTTCATCGTGTTCATCGTGAAGTTGCAACAAGTTGGGAGTTTCGATCCATCTCACCTTGGATCAAAGTTCGGAAAGTGTTTGATTTTTTTTTTTTGAGTTTGTTTGAAGTTCAATCATGCCTCCAAGGCGAGCTCAACGTCATCGCAATATTAATGCTTTGTATGGAAGAGAAGGGGCCGATGAAATGGAACAACGAATCAACGAGAGTTTCACTGAAAAGTTGAATGAAGGAATTGGCCGATTAGAGAGAACGATGCTTGAAATGAATCAAAATAGAAGAAGAGTTTCACCTGAATCGAACCATGGGGGAAGTAGAGCTTCGATACATTCAGATCGGAGAGAAGAGAAGATTAAGATCATAGAAGTATTGATAATCGTGATAGGAATGTTGATCGAAGGAGTGGTAGTAGAGATGTTGGAGGTCGTGATCGACATCGATATACTTCAGATTTTGATGGTGATAGGGGAAGTGTTCATTACCGAGATAGGGAACAAACACGACGATAGTATCGAGATGTAGATGATGATCGTCGATGGGAATCGGGAATGAAGATGGAGATTCCTGAATTTAAAGGTGGAATGGTTGCAGAAGAATTCTTGGACTGATTGTCTAATGTTGAGGAGATCTTTGATTTCAAGGAGGTTCCGAAAGACCGTCGAGTGAAGTTAGTTGCTACTAGGTTGAGAGGGAGAGCTATGGCGTGGTGGCAGCAAACCAAACTTACACGAGAACGGATGGGGAAGTCGAAGATTGTTGAATGGGAGAAAATGAAGAAATTGATGAAGGCTACATTTTTACCTTACAACTATCAATCACTCATGTATCGGAGGTTGCAAAACTTGAGGCAAGGAACGAAGACTGTTAATGACTATGCTGATGAGTTTTATCAACTGATTGCTCGAAATGACATTATGGAGAATGAGGAACAATTGACTGCGAGGTTTGTTGGAGGTTTGCGAATGTAGATCCAGGATATGGTTAATATGTTTGACCCGAGATCTGCGGCGGAAGCGCACCAGAAAGCGATAGCTTGGGAGAAGCAGGGAAGACGAGGAGGTGGTGTGTTTACAAGTTCCAATATTCAAAGCAAAGGGGTTAATGGGAGTTCCAATGTTTCTAAAGCCGTTAGTAAACCAGTTGTGAAGGAGGTTGAGAAGGCAAAGGTCAACAACAGTTTCAAATGCTACAATTGCCAGGAGATGGGTCATAAGAGCAACGAATGTCCGAAGCCAAAGAAGAGAACGATGATAGCTGAAGATGCTGTTGAAGGTGAAGATAGTCCAGTTGAGGAGAATGAACAGGATATCGCGTCAGGAGATGAAGGATGCAATCTAATGATGAGAAGGTCTTGTTTAACACCCAAACAAGAGGATGAGGCTAGTTGGTTGAGGAGCAACATTTTTCAATCTACATGCACTATTCTGGGAAAAGTTTGTAAATTTGTGATTGATGCAGGAAGTTGTGACAATATTATCTCTACTGAAGCTGTGAGGAAGCTGAAGTTGAAGACGGAGAAACACCCTAATCCTTACAAACTAGCATGGCTGAGAAAAGGAGGAGAGGTGAAGGTGGATAGGCGAGTTCGAGTGCCATTTTCTATCGGAAAGAAATATAAAGACGAGATTTGGTGTGATGTAGTTGAGATGGATGTTTGTTATTTGCTTTTGGGAAGACCGTGGCAGTATGATCGAGTAGTGCAACATGACGGTCGGACCAATAGCTATAGTTTTATGTTTGAAGGCGTTAAAATTATTTTAGTTCCAAAGAAGAGACAACAAGGTGATGGCAAATCTGAGGAGATTGAGGAGCTGAAAACTCTATTGACTTTAAAGGAATTTGTTGAAGAAGTAGAGGAGAGTCCTGAAGTGTTTTTGTTGATTGGACATGAAGCTACTGAATCCGTTGGAATTCCAAAGGAAGTAAAACCGATATTAGAAGAATTCAGTGATGTATTTCCAGAAGAACTACCAAAGGAGTTACCGCCGTTGAGGGATATTCAACATCAAATTGATCTTGTGCCAGGGTCAGTGTTACCTCACAGGCCACATTACCGGATGAGTCCGAAGGAGCATGAAGAACTGAGAAGGCAAGTGGAGGAGTTGTTAGAACAAGGGTGTGTCCAGGAGAGTTTGAGTCCATGTGTCGTGCCAGCCTTATTGGTACCAAAGAAGGATGGAACGTGGAGGATGTGTACGGACAACCGGGCTCTAAACAAGATCACTATGAGATACAAATTTCCTATGCCGAGGTTTGATGATTTGATTGATCAATTGAGTGGGGCTGTTGTGTTTTCCAAGATTGACCTGAAGAGTGGATACCATCAAATTCGTATTAGACCGGGTGATGAGTGGAAGACTGCTTTTAAAACTAGGGAGGGTTTATACGAATGGTTGGTTGTGCCATTTGGTTTGTCAAATGCTCCTAGTACTTTCATGAGAGTGATGAACCATATTTTTAGACCATTTGTTGGGTAGTTCGTGGTTGTTTACTTTGATGATATTATGATTTATAGTGGGAGTACGGAAGAACACATCCCGCATTTGCGAGAAGTATTGTTGATTCTACGACAAGAGCAGTTTTATGCAGCAACAAAGAAGTGCGTGTTTATGACGGACGAAGTTTTATTCCTAGGTTATGTTCGGTCAAAGGAAGGTATTCAAGTGGATGAAAATAAAGTGGAAGCTGTCAGGAGTTGGCCACAACCGAAGACAATTACTGAAATGCGAAGTTTTCATGGCTTGGTGTCTTTTTATCGAAGATTCATTCCACACTTTAGCAGTGTGATGGCACCAGTAACCGATTGCATGAAAGGAAGGAAGTTTGTATGGTCAGAGGAAGCAGGGGTTGCCTTTAAGAAGATCAAGACACTCTTGACGACAGCGCCAATTCTGGTACTGCCGAATTTTCAATTGTTGTTTGAATTGCATACTGATGCTTCGAAAGTGGGAATTGGTGGAGTATTGAGCCAGAATGGAAGACCGGTTGCTTATTTGAGTGAAAAATTATCTGGAGCCAAGATGAGATATAGTACTTATGATGTAGAGTTTTACGCAATTGTTCAAGCCGTGAAACACTGGCGACATTACTTATTTCAGAAGGAGTTTGTTCTTTACACTGATCATGAGGCATTGAAACATCTACAAGGGCAGGATAAGATTTCAGCGAGACATGCTTCGTGGGTAGCATATCTACAACAATTTACTTTCGTTGTAAAACACAAATCAGGGGTAACAAATCGTGTAGCGGATGCTTTAAGCAGAAGAAATCACTTGTTGACAACGTTGAAGGTTGAAGTAACAGGATTCGAATTATTACCAGAGTTGTTTGAGGAGGATCCTTACTTTGCAAAGTTTGTTGAAAAAGTTAAGGATGGGAATACCGATGAATTTGTATTGGTTGATGGATTCTTGTTCAAGGGGAATCGATTATGCATTCCAGACTGCAGCTTAAGAATGAAGATTATCAAAGAATTACATGAAGAAGGCTATGTAGGCAGAGATCATACATTGCAGTTAATTTCTCAATCATATTTTTGGCCATCAATGAGAAAAGAGGTAGAGAGATTTGTGGAGAGATGTCGTATCTGTCAAGTGTCGAAGGGAACAGCTACGAATGCGGGATTATATATGCCGTTACCTGTGCCTTCTAAACCATGGGTTGATATTAGTATGGATTTTGTGTTGGGTTTGCCGAGAACTCAGAGGGGGAATGATTCCATATTTGTTGTGGTGGACAGGTTTTCGAAAATGGCACATTTTATAGCCTGTAAGAAGATAGCGGATGCAGTTCGAGTAGCTCAATTATTCTTTAAAGAGGTGTATCGATTGCATGGTTTACCAGAATCTATTGTTTCGGATCGAGATACTAGATTTTTAAGCCATTTTTGGTTGAGTTTGTGGAAAATGGTCGGAACAAAACTGAATTTTAGTAGCGCTTACCATCCGCAAACTGATGGGCAAACGGAGGTGGTTAACAAATCATTGGGAAATTTATTGAGATGCCTTGTGAAGGATAATCTGAAGAGCTGGGATTTGAAGTTGTGTCAAGCTGAGTTTGCGCATAATCACGCAGTCAATCAAAGTACTTGATTCAGTCCGTTTCAAGTTGTATATTCAGCCATTCCAAAGGGACCGTTGGATTTGACAACAGTGCCGTATCAGAAGGGAATTGTTAAACGAGCTAGTGATTTGGTGAATGAGTTACTGGAATGCCACAAAATTGTACAGGAACGATTGCTTAAAACGAATGAGAAGTATAAGCAAATGGAGGATAAGAAACGAAGAAGTGTTGTCTTCAAAGAAGGAGATTTTGTATATGCCGTTTTGACGAAAGATCGTTTTCCAGTTGGAACTTACAACAAGTTGAAAGCACGAAAAATTGGTCCAGTAGAAATTTTGAAGAAGATCAATGATAATGCGTATCAGTTAAGGTTACCGGAAGAGGTTCATACTTCTGATGTGTTTAACGTGAAGCACTTAATTCCGTATTATGAGGAGGAACTTGTCAAAGATGACGAGAGTGTGAATTCGAGGACGAATTCTTTCCAATAAGGGGAGGATGATGAAGAGCATATCTTAATTCAATTAAGACGAAATCGCCGATCCTCCTCCTTGAGTCGCTCTGCCGTACCCCTTAAGTCACGCATGCGAGAAGCCCCAATAGCTTGCGAACAACAAGACGACCTAATCGTAAGTCGCAAGCGACCTATCCTCCACGACCTAACCCAAATTCCTCCACCGCGACCTAACCTCTACGACCCATCAAACGCTGCGACCTATCAACCATGGCGCGACCTACTTCCTACCCGTGTGTCCCGAACGACCTATCCTCAATATCGATGAGTCGCGAACGATCTATGCCAGTAAGTCGCAAGCGTTCTACCACCTACCGAGTAAAACCCTAAGTTGCGAGATATCTAATCCTAAGTCGCAAAAATCTCCTTGCCGCCTTCTCTTAGCTCGTATGAAGAGTTAAGTCGCGTGAAACATTTCGAACGACCTTACTTTAAGTCGCTGAAGCTCCCTTATGTCGTGAGTTTATTAAGTCGCAAAGGAGAACATTAAGTCGCGAACGAGTTATCCCCTGAACCAAAATCGCGTGAACGAGTTTTCTTAAGTCGTTGCCGAGTTGTTTTAAATCATTGCTTAAATCGTGTGCTATGTAAACCGTTCGTGTTGTAATTTTGTTAAGTCGTGAATGTGTTGTACTATAAATAGGGGTGTATGTGTCATTTGTAAAGGTTGTTGAAAATTGAATAAAATTTTGTTTGTGAAGCTTTGTGCCTCCATTAAATTGGTAGTCGAGTGTTAACTCCTATCTCCACTTCGGCATTCGAGTGCGCTCGAATCAACGAATGTTGAAGCCAATTCGCGGAATCAAGTGCGCTTGATCAACGTTCAAAGAATTGTAGATCTTTCTTCACGGAATCGTGCGCGATCAACGTGTCAAAGATTGCTAGAATCCGGTATCTTTGTGGTCAATGAATTTGGGCCTTTCGGTATTCTTAAATCCATCGGTTCTTCGTCGATTCACCGACTATTTTCCGCTAATCGTGCGAGATCCTGGACGGATTCGATTTACATCATCGAATTCGCTTTCCACGCTGCGTCAAAAACTTATTTTCACATTGCAATTCATTCTTTAATGGAACCAAGTAAAAAACAGTTGGTATAACTGATGGCCTTCAGTTTACAACATAGATCTCATTCGAAGTTGCTTGATAGTCTTTTATAACTGAGCTACTCGATTTTTGTCAATTAGCTCTGACTTAGAAAGGTGTATTAATAGAATTAGCTTCATGCACGAGCAATAAATAAAAGATTTTTCACATTAGAATATGAACAATGACACTAAAAAATATGACATTACAAAATCTAACCTTGCATTTTTTAAGCAAAAATAGGGTACTTATTAGTCCGCTTCATGGTTGTTCAGTTGCATATTCTAAAAAAGTTTATATGGAAGTTTTATATATTTAGTCTGAAACATGTAATAAAAATATATTTGGATGACATCAACATGTACTTATTTATACTTGAAAAAAATGTTTAAATTTAATCAGTCTCCCTTTTCATCTAACTTCCTTTCTAAACTCACATTGAAACATGAGATATTTTACTTATGTATACATAATTTTGATAACAAAGGTTTACAAATAGTTAATAGGGAATTAAAGAAGATAGTTTTCAGCTCATTTCGATTTATCAATATTTTAAGCTGCCTTTATGTCTAGGTACAGTAACATTTCAATATATCATTGCATGTTAAAGATATTAGTTAGTGCACTTACGAGTGGTTTCGTATATACTACAAAATAACAAAATGAGAGCACATTAATATCACAACAAAAGGTTTAAGAATAAAAAGAGGGTTAGTTATTAGTACAAAAGCTTCTATGGGCTGACCTTAAAATAAAAAATAAACATAAAAAATTAGACTCACATCGGCTAAAAAACTAGCTAAAACAAGCTATATGGTCCTTACAATCAAGTAAAGAATACACTAAATATTTCAAAAAATGCATGAAAGAATATACGGTTAATGGTTACACAACGTAGTAGGTTTGTGAAAAAAATATGTATGAAAGCACTCGAAGAACAACAATTTAGTGTAAACAGCCGACTCTTGTAGAGGGATGAGTAAGACAAACCACTAGATCAACTAATAGTCAAGTTGTTGGAATTCCTTAAGAAATCAAGTGAATGAAAAATACATAAAGTCCCACATCGCCAATTTGTTGAGAGGTATATTAGTTTATATATGCCTTTCTCAAGTGGAGGTTGGGGGCATAGGGCTCCCAAATGTATGCTTCGTTGTGAGGACCATTATTTTTACTAGGCCACTATTTAACGGTTTTGGGCTTCGCCTGAAACTGGGCCGGGCCTGGAATTTGAATAGAAGCGGGCGGGTGAAGACGGACGCGGGGTTTTTGCCTGAGGAGATGCGACTGTTCATAAGCGGACGCGAACAGTAGCAGGTGCGACCCGTTAGAAGCAAACAGGTGCGGCCAAACGCGAGCGGGTGCGACCCGACTGAAGCGGTACCGGCGAAACAATACCAGGCGGCACGAGCGGGTGCGAAACAGTAGCAGGCGGGCGCGACCCGTTAACGAACAGCAGCGACCAAAAGGCAACGGGTGCGACCCGTCAAGCGGACGCGACTGTTTGAAGGGATGCAGACGAAATTATAAATAGGAGAGAATACTGATCATATTCTCATCCGATTCCAATCTAATATCTTCTGCTTCTTTGCTCTGCTGCTTAATATTCCATACATATCACAGAGTTGACATACTCATTACAATCTCGTGCAGATTACGTCTGTTGTATCTTGGGAGAGTTTTGAAATAAAATTCTTAAGGAAATTGTTACGGCAAGCCTCAGACGGAATTTCCTTTATATACCGGTTAGATTCACTGTAATCTTTCCCGTTTATAAGTTGTACTATTTCTTACAATAGTATAACGTTGTTGTTGTAATATATTTACAACGTAACTTATTGTTACACTTATCTAATACAGAATTCCAGTGTAGTGGAAATCTGAGTTATAAACTTGTGCGACGAGTTTATTATTCTCTGTTTTGGTATACTAGACGTATAACATCTTAAGAATTTTACTGTTTTATACTAAAACAGAGATGGCAACAGTTGACAACATGAAAATGGATAAGTCCAACTTTTCAGCGGTTATTTCTGAATGCAATTTGGTTCAGAATCCTAACCAATGGTGGCTTGACACAGGAGCTACTCGTCATGTTTGCTCTGAAAAATCCATGTTTTCAACATACCAGAAATTCGATCACAAAGAAAAACTCTACATGGGTAATTCTGCAATTTCCATGATCGAAGGCAGTGGCACAGTTATCCTTAAGTTCACTTCTGGAAAAACTATCAAATTGAATGACGTGCTTCATGTTCCAGACATACGCAAGAATCTGATCTCCGGCTCAGTGCTATCAAAGAAAGGATTCAAAATTGTGTTCGAATCAGACAAGATGGTTCTGTTCAAAGCTGGAATGTATATCGAAAGGGGTTATTTATGTAATGGCCTATTTAAGGCAAACACAGCCGTTAGCAGCAATAAATCTATGTATTATGATTGTGCTATTAATAAAATTGAAGTTTCTTACTTGCTTGAGTAAGAAATTTTACTATGGCACGATAGATTAGGACACATAAACTTCCGAAAAATGAAGAAATTATCAAACTTGGGATTAATTCCAAAATTCCAAGTAGATAAGAACTACAAATGTGAGACATGTGTAGAAGCAAAAATGGTCAAACAACCATTTAAATCTGTTGACAGAAGCACCGAACCATTAGGTTTGGTACATACAGATTTATGTGATTTTAAATCACTACCTACAAGAGGTGGGAAAAAGTATTTCATTACTTTTATTGACGATTATACGCGATATTGCTATGTATATCTTTCAAATAGTAAAGATGAAGCAATAACAGCGTTTATAAAATACAAGGCTGAGGTAGAAAATCAGTTAAATAAAAAGATCAAGATATTAAGATCTGATCGAGGAGGAGAGTATGAATCACCATTTGAACAGTTCTGTACCGAAAATAGTATAATTCATCAAACAACAGCTCCATATTCACCACAACAAAATGGTGTAGCCGAGAGGAAGAACAGAACGTTAAAAGACATGATTAATGCCATGCTTTTAACTTCTGGTTTACCGACAAACTTGTGGAGGGAAGCCTTAAATATGTCTAATCACATATTAAACAAAGTTCCTCACAATAAAACGGGAACAATTCCATATGAGATATGGAAAGGACACAAACCAAGCTTTAAATACCTCAAAGTGTGGGGGTGCTTGGCAAAAGTTCCAGTTCCGCCTCCCAAGAGAGTCAAACTTGGACCAAAAACAGTAGATTGTTATTATCTTGGGCCAACCCAAAATAGTAGTGCCTACAGATTTTTGGTATTCAAGTCTGATATAAATGATATTCATGTAAATACAATCGTGGAAACAAGAGATGCCTCGTTCTTTGAAGATGTGTTCCCACATAAAAGAAACGATGGAAATCCTGTCCCCAAAAGGACAAGAGATAACAGAGATGAGACATGTGAAGATGAAACTCATCAGGACAACGAGGAGGTTGAACCAAGAAGAAGCGTAAGGGCAAGAACTTCCCAAACATTTGGTTCGGATTTTTTGACTTATATGTTAGAACACGAACCTCAAACGTACAAGGAAACAATGTCATCTTCTGAATCTTCATGTTGGAAAGAAGCAATCCAAAATGAGATTGATTCAATTCTAAGTAATAAAACTTGGAAAATAGTTGATATTCCACCAGGAACAAAAACCAATTGGCTGCAAATGGATTTTCAAGAAGAGAATGAAAGCAGATGGCTCTATCAACAAGTATAAAGCCAGATTAGTAGCCAAAGGATATCGTCAAAAAGAAGGAGTAGACTTTTTTGATACATATTCGCCGGTAACATGAATAACCTCTATAAGAATGCTAATAGCAAGTGCGTCCATCTATAATCTAGAGATTCATCAGATGGATGTAAAAACAGCATTCTTAAATGGAAATCTCGATGAGGAGATTTACATGGAGCAACCTGAGGGATTTATTTCCAAAGGAAATGAAAACAAAGTCTGTAGATTAGTCAAATCATTATACGGAATAAAACAAGCTCCAAAGCAATGGCACGCAAAATTCGATAGTGTCGTGATGAGAAATGGTTTTCGTATAAATGAATGTGATAAATGTGTTTATTACAAACAGGTTGGACAATCATATGTGATGATTTGTCTATATGTAGACGATATGCTAATCTTTGGTCCTAATACGAAAGTAATAGAGACTATAAAGAAGATGTTAATCAACAATTTCGATATGAAAGAGTTAGGAGTTGCAGACGTTATTTTGGGAATCAAAATAATAAGAACACCTAATGGAATTGAACTATCTCAGTCACACTATGTAGACAAATTGATTGAAATATTCCAAGAGTATGGAATTAAAGGAGTGAGGACACCTTTTAATCCATCGGAAGTACTGCATAACACTGATGAGAGTGTAATGCAACTGGAATACTCTCGTGTAATAGGATGCTTAATGTATCTGATGAATTGCACCAGACCAGATATTGCTTACGCGGTAAGTCGACTAAGCAGGTATACAAGTAATCCAAGGAAGGAACACTGGAAAGCACTAATGAGAGTGTTGGGATATTTAAAGAATACCACTAATTTTTCCTTACATTATGGAAAATATCCTGCCGTCTTAGAAGGATATAGTGATGCAAACTGGTTTGCAGATTCAGAGGAATCAAAATCCACAAGTGGTTATGTCTTTACCCTTGCAGGAGCAGCAGTGTCATGGAAATCTACTAAACAAACATGCATAGCTCGATCCACCATGGAATCTGAGTTTATCCATTAGATAAAGCAGGCGAAGAGGCAGAATGGCTTCGTCAATTCTTAGAAGATGTTCCATTTTGGCCAAAACCTGTGACAGCCATATGTATTCACTGCGATAATCAAGCAGCGCTAAGTAGAGCGGAAAACCTTGTGTATAATGGCAAATCACGACACATACGTCGTCGCCATAACACAGTTAGGCAGTTACTCTCTAATGGAACTATTTCCATTGATTATGTGGGGACAAATGATAACCTAGCGGATCCATTTACTAAAGGTTTATCAAGAGAGAAAATTGACTGCGCATCGAGGGGAATGGGTTTAAAAGCTAAACCACAAAGAGTTATCTTATACGGAAACCTATCCTAGCGACTGGAGATCCCACGGACTAGGATCAATATGCAAACCAGTTCTGAATAACTCAAGACGTAATGCATTTACATGGACATAGTCCAACTCCATTCCTATGGTGCACAACATAAATGCATGCCTACAGAAGTATTTAAAGGTTAAAACTACGTTTTTTAATGATGACCATATCTTGGAAACAACAAGTGGGGTATATGTAGGATACTCTTAATGGTTGCGATCACTTATGTTAGTGTGAGCTGGGTCGGCTCTGTGAGAATATTAAAATTCTTTTATTCTCTAAAAACACTCGCAGAACCAAAAATTGTTCAGGACCAAAATGAACACAACCAAGAGATTGGATGAGAAGGGAATCAATGCTTCGTAAAGCTTATTGTCTGGATATATAATAAAGGCCAACGGTTCAAGATGAAATAATTCACCGATTAGCCAAGTAGATCCGATAAGTTTTAACTAGGGAAAGTTCAAAGTGAAATATCTACTTATCCACGATTAAGCACTATTCCATATGTACTCTGTGATATTTCGCTTTGTGTGGGGGATATGTATATTATCATTCATGTGGGGGATTGTTGAAATTCCTTAAGAAATCAAGTGAATGAAAAATACATAAAGTCCCACATCGCCAATTTGTTGAGAGGTATATTAGTTTATATATTCCTTTCTCAAGTGGAGGTTGGGGGACTGGGGCTCCCAAATGTATGCTTCGTTGTGAGGAGGGAGATCATGCATCACCACCACACGCGTGCGCGCCGCCGTCGTCCGTCTGACTGAACCGGGCCGGGCTCGGGTACGGGTCTAAAATGACCATTCTTTTTACTAGGCCACTGTTTAACGGTTTTGGGCTTCGCCTGAAACTGGGCTGGGCCTGGAATTTGAATAGAAGCGGGCGGGTGAAGACGGACGCATGGTTTTTGCTTGAGGAGATTCGACTGTTCATAAGCGGACGCGAACAGTAGCGGGCGCGACCCGTTAGAAGCAAACAGGTGCGGCCAAACGCGAGCGGGTGCGACCCGACTGAAGCGGTACAGGCGAAACAATACCAGGCGGCACGAGCGGGTGCGAAACAGTAGCAGGCGGGCACGACCCGTTAACGAACAGCAGCGACCAAAAGGCAACGGGTGTGACCCGTCAAGCGGACGCGACTGTTTGAAGGGATGCGGACGAAATTATAAATAGGAGAGAATACTGATCATATTCTCATCTGATTCCTATCTAATTTCTTCTGCTTCTTTGCTCTGCTGCTTAATATTCCATACATATCACAGAGTTGACATACTCATTACAATCTCGTGCAGATTACGTCTGTTGTATCTTGGGAGAGTTTTGAAATAAAATTCTTAAGGAAATTGTTACGGCAAGCCTCAGATGGAATTTCCTTTATATACTGGTTAGATTCACTGTAATCTTTCCCGTTTATAAGTTGTACTATTTCTTACAATAGTATAACGTTGTTGTTGTAATATATTTACAACGTAACTTATTATTACACTTATCTAATACAGAATTCTAGTGTAGTGGAAATCTGAGTTATAAACTTGTGCGACGAGTTTATTATTCTCTGTTTTGGTATACTAGACGTATAACATCTTAAGAATTTTACTGTTTTATACTAAAACAGAGATGGCAACAGTTGACAACATGAAAATGGATAAGTCCAACTTTTCAGCGGTTATTTCTGAATGCAATTTGGTTCAAAATCCTAACCAATGGTGGCTTGACACAGGAGCTACTCGTCATGTTTGCTCTGAAAAATCCATGTTTTCAACATACCAGAAGTTCGATCAGAAAGAAAAACTCTACATGGGTAATTCTGCAATTTCCATGATCGGAGGCAGTGGCACAGTTATCCTCAAGTTCACTTCTGGAAAAACTGTCAAATTGAATGACGTGCTTCACGTTGCAGACATACGCAAGAATCTGATCTCCGGCTCAGTGCTATCAAAGAAAGGATTCAAAATTGTGTTCGAATCAGACAAGATGGTTCTGTTCAAAGCTGGAATGTATATCGGAAGGGGTTATTTATGTGATGGCCTATTTAAGGCAAACATAGCCGTTAGCGGCAATAAATCTATGTATTCTGATTGTGCTATTTATAAAATTGAAGTTTCTTACTTGCTTGAGCAAGAAATTTTACTATGGCACGATAGATTAGGACACATAAACTTTCGAAAAATGAAGAAATTATCAAACTTGGGATTTGTTTCCCAAGGAATTGACCAGGCAACCTAGTACTCGGCATAGCAAGGATGCTCGGTCAAAAAGGAGCGCTCGGCATCAAGTATCGCTCGGCATTAGAAGAACATTTGGCATTGGATGCCGTACGGCCAAAGAAGATCGTTCGGCATTGAATGCCGTTCGGCCAAGTCTAACGTTCGGCCTCCAAGGTATACTCGGTGTGAAGTGTGTTCAGCAGTCAAAGGACACTCGGCATCCAGAGCATGTTCGGCCAAAGGAGCGTTCGGCCGAAGTAAACATTCAGCATAAGACCGTTCGGCATAAGGATATCGTTCGGCATCTAGAGGTCGTCTGGCATCGAGAGATAGTTAGGCATTGAATGCCGCTCGGCCAAATAATATCGTTCGGCCACCAAAGTTTGTTCGGCTTTCTACGAACGTTCGGCCAGCAAGATGTTTCAGCATCCTCCTCAACACAACTGTTCCAACTGTTGCTCGGCCTACTCGTTCGGCACGAAGGTTTCTGTTCGGCATTCCATCGTTCGGCCTCCCTGGTCGGCGCGCCGTGCCTACACTCTTTGGACAGAGTTATTGGACTACCAGGCCCACTAGGGAAGTCCAACCCACTGTCATCTATAAATAGAGAGGCAGGGGCACAGAAAACGGGATCAGATTTCAGAGAACACAGGGGAGACTCTGCCTCATCCAAGACTTCTACTTTTATTTCACAATTGAATTCGAATACTTAAAAGCGGATTGTATCTGTAATCAAGTTTAAAGTGAAGAAATAAAGGATCAACTTCAAAGTGGACGTAGGCTACAACGCCGAACCACTATAAATTCTGTGTTCTCGTCTCCCGCATTTTAATTTATATTATCTTCTCTATTTTAATTTATCTTCTTCATTGATATCTCTACACAAACTCTCTAAGGGTGTTAGTGACCAATTTTGGCGCTAACATTTTGGTGCTTTCACTGAGAACCGAATTCTCAGGTTGTGAGGATCTACTTTGTAGCTACTGGATTGCATAAATCCCCCGAAGAAGATCCGTAATTATTCATAAGGCATCTGTTGATTCTACTCAGAGTTACAACCAACGACCCTACCATGGGAAGACCACGAACAAGATCGACCTCCCAAAATGTAGATGCCCGCGAAACCGCTAGTGTTCAACAACTTGGACCTAACGATCAACAAGCAATTCGAGGCACGGGGCCCTCTAGCCAAAACCAAGCGGAAGCTGTTTCGCGAGCAGAATTGAATGACTTGATAAAAGAGCTTACGGAAAGCAGAAGGCAACTCGCTGAGCAAATGCAAGTTAATGCTGACCTCATGGCCCAACTTGCTCAACAGCAGCATCAGAATGCTGGAGGTAGCCCTGTACCCTACTCTGAAGTTGATAGCTCAACTTCAGCTGGTGAACCTCTCAGGCGTAGACGCCGCAAGGATGAAGATGACCAAGCAGGTGCCACTGATCGCTCTACTAGAAATCAAGCCCATGGAGCGGAACCCAACCTTCCTCCTACCATACAAACCCCGGATTTGACAGCTATGGTCAGGCAGTTGATGAGAGAGAATCAAGGTTGGACTAATGAAGATTGGGGAATGTCTAAGAGTCATACTCCTTTTACAGATACCATTCTACAGGCTGAATACCCAAGGAAGTTTAACATGCCCACCATACCCACCTATGAAGGAAAAACTGACCCTAAACAACATGTAATGAGGTATGGATGGATGACGGATTCAGCAAGGGCCAACGACGCAACTAAGTGCAGGTGCTTTCCAATAACTCTGTCCGGAATTGCCACCATGTGGTTCACTCGACTTCCTCCACGGTCAATCTCAAACTTCGACGAATTAGCAAGGAAATTCATAGAACAATTCAGGATACACGCCACTCGACCCAAGGATCTGATGTCCTTATCAAGCGTGACCCAAGCTCCTGGAGAATCACTGAAAGCATACTTGCAGAGATTTCATATTGCCGCCACTGAAGTGAGCAATCCAAACGACCACGCGATTTTGATGGCAGTAATGCGTGGAGTGGATCCAGACTCTGAATTTGGGGATTGGTTGGCGGGAAAGCCACCGGCTACGTTGGAACGTTTCTATTCGAAAGCCCACCAGTTCATAAGGAGGGAAGAAGCTCGGTGGATAAGGAAAGACAAGGCACCAGGGTCCGTTCAGGAGTCTGTAAAGGGCAACATCGCCATGAAAGCAACCGACGATAACCCTGGAAAGACTCAGGCCAGCGTCCAAAATAAGCCCGGGCAGTCTAAGGGAACTGGAAGTGGAAATCCTGGAAAGAAGAAGGAAACGGGGAGATGGAAGTCAAGGATCCCAACCTACAACGAATACACTCCACTGAATGCGTCTCTTGAAAACATCTACTTATCGACCTGCAACACTTTTCAATATAGAAAACCACGCCCTAAGGAATCAACAGAGGAGCAAAAGCGGACTGGAAAGTATTGCCGCTTTCACGAGTCTTATGGGCACAACACAGACGAATGCAGGCATCTCCATGACGCTATTGAGAAATTGATTAGGCAGAAGAAGCTGTAGGAATTCGTCAAAGATACGCCAGAAGGAAGACAAGAGACTTCAGACCCCGGACGTGGCCCAGCTCTACACCAACCAGAGCAACCTACTCGAACTGTGGGAAGATTGATTATTAACACAATTGCCGGTGGACCTCATCCTGCGGATAAAAATTGGCAGGAAATGGAGCGATATGCTAATTCCTCGAGACATACAGAGCATGAGTGTTGTTCAAATTTGGAGGATGGAACTCCCGCAAAGCAGCAGCGCACGATGCACGACGATATTGTATTCAGGAATAGAGATGCGGATAAGGTGGAAGCTCCCACCATCGATCCATTGGTCATATCCGCAACCATCGGACCGGCATTCGTAAGGAGAATCCTAATTGATTGCGGAAGTTCCGTTAACATCATCTTTAAGAACGCATATGACCAAATGAAGCTGGAGACTAAGGATTTGAAGCCATCTAAAGCCCAAATCCATGGCTTTAACGGCGCAGCCACAGATGCAGTAGGATATGTGGAGTTACCAGTTGAACTGGGACAAGGTGAACGCAGGAGAGTGCGAATCCTACCATTCATAGTGCTGGATGTTGATTCACCATACAACGTGTTTTTGGGACGACCAGCCCTCGCAGATTTCAGGGCAGCCTTGGCCCCGTGGTGTCTCACACTGAAATTCCCGACGGACAAAGGAGTTGGCGTAGTGCATGGCGACCAAGCAACCGGACGTGCATGTTACGTGGCTGAGCTGAAAGAGGCCCAGTGCAGAGAAAATGGGAAGACTGCGGACAGCATCGTCCGCATCCCGAATTCTGATGATTGACAATTAGCGCCCGAGCCCTGGCTCGGGCGACATTCTCGGATCGTTGGAGACATAGATCCGAGAGATGACAAAGGGGAACCCAGGGAACCAGACGCAGCACCGGCCGAACTAACAATTGATATTCCAGTTAGCCAAAGTGACCCAACACGAGTTCTTAAAATTGGGTCACAGCTCGATCTCCTAATGGCAGAGAATTTATCTGATTTCCTCCGAGCGAATCTTGATGTCTTCGCCTGGACACACTCTGATATGCGTGGGATTTCCCCTGCAATTGCGAGCCATATGTTGAATATAGACCCGAAACACGTACCTGTGAAGCAAAAAAGGAGAGGCATGGACCCGGAGAGGTCTACAACTCTCAAAGAGGAGGTGGATACACTCAAAGCCAATGGGTTTGTCCGCGACGCCCTCTACCCGGAATGGGTGTCCAACCCTGTGTTGGTAAGAAAGCAAACGGGAAATGGAGAACCTGCGTTGACTATTCTGATTTAAACAAAGCATGCCCGAAGGATAGCTTCCCGCTACCACGAATTGATCAACTGGTCGGTTCAACGGCAGGGCATGAGTTATTGTCATTTATGGATGCATACTCTGGATACAACCAAATTCCGATGCACATCCCAGACCAAAAACACACCAGCTTTGTCACAAATGTTGGGTTATACTGCTATGTAGTGATGCCCTTCGGACTGAAGAACGCCGTAGCAACTTACCAGCGTCTGGTAAATCGAATGTTCAAAGATCAGATTGGGAAAACAATGGAAGTCTATGTGGATGACATGCTTTTGAAGTCACGGCAGTCAAACGACCACATTCGAGACTTGGTGGAAATGTTCGATATACTGAGGCTCTTCGAAATGAAAATCAACCCCCTAAAGTGTTCTTTCGGCGTAGCGTCGGGAAAGTTCTTGGGTTTCATTGTGAATGCACGAGGAATTGAAGCTAACCCGGAAAAGATCCAGGCCATCCGAGATATACAGGCACCTAGAACCATAAAGCAAGTACAGAGCTTGAACGGAAAAGTAGATGTGCTCAGTCGATTCATATCCAGAGCCACAGATAAGTGTGTTCCTTTCTTCGATGTCATAAAGAAAGGAAAGAGAAACTTCGAATGGACGACTGACTGCGAGGAAGCATTCCGAGCCCTGGTAAGACACTTGGAAAGTCCTCCAGTGTTGTCAAAACCAGTAGACCACGAGACGTTGTATGTATATTTGGCTGTGTCTCAATACGCTATCAGTACAGCCCTAGTTCGCGAAGAAGACAAGGTTCAAAGGCCGGTGTACTATGTTGGTAAACGACTGACGGGGGCAGAAAAGAATTATCCAAAGATCGAGAAACTTGCCTATTGCCTGGTGATTGCATCACGCAAGCTTCATCCCTACTTTCAGGCCCACTCAATCAGTGTTTACACTGACCAACCCTTGCGACAGGTACTCCAACGATCGGAAACTTCCGGTAGGATGCTAAAGTGGAACATTGAGTTAAGCCAGTTTGATATCACCTACCTGCCGCGAAGGACCATCCAAGGGAAAGCATTAGCTGACTTCGTTGCTGAGTTCACCATACCGGATGAACCGAGTGAAAATCACAAAGTAATCCCTCCTGTCCGATGGAAGATGTTTACTGACGGGGCATCTAACAACCGTTGGTCGGGAGCTGGGATAGTTCTGGTAACTCCCGAAAACCGATCGATTTGCTACGCTTTGAAGCTCGAATTTACAGCGACAAATAACGAAGCCGAATACGAAGCACTGATTGCTGGCTTAAGACTTGCCAATGAACTGAGGGTAAAGTCCATCGAAATCTTCTGCGACTCACAGCTGGTGGTATATCAGGTACGGGGAGACTACCAAGCGAAAGGACAGAGACTGGCTCCTTACCTTGCTCGGGTCCGGGAGCTACTAGTAAACCTGGAATATTATGACATTTCGCATGTCCCGCGCGAACAGAACAGGGAGGCCGACTCGTTGGCTAAATTCGCGAGTACTGGCGATGCACAGCAGATGGGATTGTTCCCTGTCGAGACTCTGCTTGCTCCAAGTATAGACATGATGGAGATAGATCTCGTCTTGGAGACCGAACTCGAAAGGGGATCATGGCTGACCCCGATCAAACAATACTTGCTATACGGGGACTTACCTGAGAAAAGAAGCGAAAGACGCCAAGTCCTTCGTAAGGCTTCGCGTTATGTAATGCAAGACGGGATAATGTATCGGAGGGGATTCTCGACCCCCTTACTCCGGTGCGTGGCCCATGACGAGGTAAAACGGGTGTTGGAAGAAGTCCATGAGGGAGAATGTGGTGATCATACCCGGGGGCAAACTTTGGCGAGGAAAATCCTCCGCTATGGATATTATTGGCCGACTGTAAATCGGGATGCTGCAGACTATGCGAGAAGATGCGACAAATGCCAGATATATGCAAAGATTCCGATAGCTCCGCCAACGGAACTCACACAAATGGTTAGTCTCTGGCCATTTGCAATGTGGGGAATCGACCTAATTGGATCTCTGCCCATAGCCAAAGGAGGCGCGAAATATGCAATAGTGGCAGTCGATTATTTCACCAAGTGGGCGGAAGCAGAGCCAATGGCCACAATCACCACCAAGAAAGTCATTAATTTCGTTGTACGAAATATCATATGTCGTTTTGGCCTCCCACGGACCATCATAACGGATAACGGAACTCAATTCGAAAGTAAGGAATTCAAAGAGTTTTGTCAGAGGTATGGCATTGAGAAAAGATTTGCAGCAGTTGCTCACCCGAAGGCGAATGGGCAGGTAGAAGCCGTCAATAAAATCATCAAATCCATATTGAAGAAGCGTTTGGAAAAGGCTAGAGGCAAGTGGGTGGATGAACTCCCAACAGCGCTTTGGGCCTATAGAACTACCCACAAGACCGCGACTGGCCACACACCATTCGCACTGGCGTACGGCACGGAAGCCGTCATACCCGTAGAACTTGAAGTTTCGTCACACCGGGTAACCTATTACGATCCTGCGTCAAACCAGGATCTCCTATTGGAATCATTAGACTTCATTGATGAGAAACGCGAAGAAGCTGATTTGAGAGCAGCCTCATACAGACATCGAGTCGCTAAATATTATAATCGAAAAGTCCAACCAAGAACCTTTAGTGTGGGAGATCTCGTTTTGAAACGAGTCTTTCCAACCCCTTCGCACATGAATCCCGCATGGGAAGGTCCATACGTCATCGAACGGAGGCTTGGAGAAGGAACTTTCAAGCTAACGACCGTCGATGGTGCGACACTCCCCTGAGCATGGAACAGCGAGTATTTGCGGCGTTATTACACTCAGTCTATTTCCTTTATGCGGTAGTTGCATTTATTTCCAGTATGCTTTCTTCTTGGCATGTAATAAGATAATCTAGCTTGTTTTCATCAATAAAGGCTTGAAGCCATCTTTTCCATGAATGACCAATGTCTCTTCGTATGATAATCCTATGACGCGCAATTAAAAATTATGATATCCTGGCTAGCGTACGAACGCTTATAATAAACGACAAAAAATCTCCAAGTCCCCAAAGTGCGGACTGGAGTACTCTAAGTCCCCGGAGTGCGGACTCGAGTATAAACGATTCAAAATCTCCAAGTCCCCGGAGTGCGGACTGGAGTACTCTAAGTCCCCAGAGTGCGGACTCGAGTATAAACGACAAAAATCTCCAAGTCCCCGGAGTGCGGACTGGAGTACTCTAAGTCCCCGGAGTGTGGACTCGAGTATAAACGATTCAAAATCTCCAAGTCCCGGAGTGCGGACTGGAGTACTCTAAGTCCCCGCAGTGCGGACTCGAGTATAAACGACAAAAAATCTCCAAGTCCCCGGAGTGCGGACTGGAGTACTCTAAGTCCCCGGAGTGCGGAGTCGAGTATAAACGATTCTAAATCTCCAAGTCCCCGGAGCGCGGACTGGAGTACTCTAAGTCCCCAGAGTGCGGACACTAGCATAAACGACTCAAAATCTCCAAGTCCCCGGAGTGCGGACTGGAGTACTCTAAGTCCCCGTAGTGCGGATTCGAGTATAAACGATTCTAAATCTCCAAGTCCCCGGAGCGCGGACTGAAGTACTCTAAGTCCCCATAGTGCGGACTCTAGTATAAACGATTCAAAATCTCCAAGTCCTCGGAGCGCGAACTGGAGTACTCTAAGTCCCCAGAGTGCGGACTCGAGTATAAACGATTTGAAACCTCCAAATCCCCAGAGCGCGGACCGGAGTACTCTAAGTCCCCAGAATACGGACTCGAGTATAAACGATCCGAAATCTCCAAGTCCCCAGAGTGTGGACTCGAATACAAATGACTCGAAATCTCCAAGTCTCCGGAGCACGAATTGGAGTACTCGAAGTCCGGTGTATAGACTTAATCACAAGCAGTTCAGACCTCCGAGTTCCTTGAATAGGAACTACGACGCAAATGACTTGGATATGTCAAGTCCCCAACATACAGGCTATGAAATATTCTAAGTGCTTGAAGCACCAAGTGGAGATTGATCAAATCCAGGGAAGCTCCCAAGCCATGTAAAGACGAACCAAGAAGTCTAAGTCACCCATAACAATTCAGATTTCAATCACAACCATAAAAGAAACTGAATAATAAAAGTCTTTTGAGAAGACAAAAGTGAAGATCAAATTTTATTCACTAAAAGCTTCCCGTTACAAAAACACTCCGAAGTCCGGAGCCAACAGCCTATTTACACAGCCTACAAAAATTAGTACATGACATAAACTAGTTCTTGTTGAATGGGGACGACGGTCATTTCTTGTGTTTCTTTGACTTCTTCCCGGATGGTTCCTTCCCAGAGCGCTTACTCTTAGAATCCTTCCCTGATGGAGGGGTGACGACCGAAGACGTAGGGGGAACATCCATGGGCGGGGACTTGCCAGGAAGAATGACCTTCAATGGTTTGTGCAAGGGATCATCCAGGTCCACCTCACGCGGCTCAACCTTGACTGAGGCCGTATCTCTCTTCTCCTTCTCTAGCCGTTCCTTCATGCTCAACTCAGATGTGTGCTCAGAGGCGCCTGTGATTTCTATTTCAAAACTCTCCGAGGAAGATTCGGATTTGCCTTCATCAAGCGCCCCGATTACCTGAGCATCTGGACCAGGATCCCCGCCAGCTTGAGTAGCGTCACTCGCCTTTTTCTCCACCTCCTTGGCGGCATCACTCCTCGGAGTGGGCTTGGGATCAGAACAACCTGCGCAGAAATCACGAAAAAAAAAACAAGTGTTAGAACACAACAACTTCTGGGGGAACGAGAAAGATCTTTGTGAAGCATAGAGGTTACTCACCAGATACCGGTGGGTTCTCAGTCATCAGGGGGGTCTCACCCTCTGGGATGGGAGATAAAACATGAATGCCAAGCCTGGGGGCTTCCGGGTCGTAGCCAACGTGCTGCTCGAAGGGGTCAAGTATTGGCCAACTGGCCGATTGAGTAGGCATGCGAGCTGGGGGCACGACGCCGGAAGAGTCGGTAGCCACCTCTTTCCCTTTCCTGGAGGGAGAGCCTTTGCTGTAGAGGGCTTTAGCCGCTGATAAATCTGAAGGCTCCTTCCCCCTCAGGAATTCTTTTATCAATGCTTCTTCGTTGACCTCATCGGCGCCGCTCTCAACCTTCCTGATCTGAATCAGGGTCTCCCATGCCTCGGCCAATGACTCAAGGTAGCCGTCGCCCAGAAAAGTTAGATCTCGATGCATGAGAACTCGGGCATTGAACTCAGCGATAAGCGGGTCGAATTCGGTCTTTATCTCCTCCCTGCCTTCTTCCCTGGCCGCCTCGAGGCTAAAGTCGATGTCGACAGTTGCTGCCCTTTTACCTTCCTCACGGGCCTCATTCCTCAGTGCCTCGACTTTAGAGAGATCGTCTTCAAGTTTCCCCTTTAGGAGTCGGGTGGCGACAATCTCATCACAATAATGTTGTGCCTCAACCTGGGCAGCCACTTTCTCTTTCCTCTCCTCGAAAAGTTGCTCTTCGAGTTCCTTAATCCGATAACTAAGTGTGTCCCCTCCTTCTGAACGGAGCCTTTCTCCAAAGCTAATGCCCCACACCGTTGAACCGCTCATCGAGCTCTTTCTTATGAGTCAATTCAAGGCGGGAAACAACCTCGGTGGTGTCCTTAGCGCTCTGACGAGTAGCTTCAAGCTTGGACTTATAGGCGGCAATTTCTTCATCCTGGGCCTTAATGATATCCCTGCCATGAATAGCTTCAAGCTTTAGGCGGTCAATTTCGTGCTGGCGCTCCATAGAGACTTCAGAAAGTTTCTCAGCCAGATGGACGAACGCGTCATGTTGCACGTAGACGTTATTGGTACAGGAGATAGCATTTTGTTTGACATCTCCGGGAATAGGATGAATTGCCGGGAGGAACTTTAACCCATCAAAACAAATCTTCGGAAACTTAGCCTTAAGTTCGTTCAATCTCTCCGACACTGTTGGGTCTGTTACGGGAGCGGGAGGAGACGGCTTTGAAAGTTCACCCTTCCTATGAGAATCTCGGGAGTGCCGGGTAGAAGAAGAGTCAGAGTGTTGGTCCCGGGGAGCATCAGAATGCGACCTCTTATGACCACGTTTGTCTTTGCTTCGCTCCTGATAAGAAGAGGTCTCCTGGCGGTGTTCGGGCTGATAATAAGTTTTCTTCCGGGATGACGAGTCCCGGGCATGATAATCTCGGTCGCTGTCGCTGTCTCTGTCTCGGCGCTTCCCGAGGCCCGAGTCCCGACCAGACTGGCGTAAAGT
Organism: Allium cepa; assembly: GCA_030765085.1. Taxonomy (NCBI): domain Eukaryota; kingdom Viridiplantae; phylum Streptophyta; class Magnoliopsida; order Asparagales; family Amaryllidaceae; genus Allium; species Allium cepa. Next base: position 243,949,776 of record CM060942.1, read on the forward strand.
CGACGAACCGCGAAGGCGGTCGTATTCGTGAGAGCACCTCATGTCACCTGCAATCAAACAATAGCGAATTAGCGAGAGAGCAGAATGGTGAAAGAAAAGTAGGTGTAAAGTGAAATGCATGTGTCTGTGTGTGTCCTAGTGCTACCCCCCGACGGACCAGTGGCTTTGCTAACGGGAGTTTTTTCCCCTTGGATCGGGGCCGGGACGCCCGCATCACCCCTGACGGGTGAGCGAAACTTAAACAACTCCGGGTCATCGAAATCATAGTCGAGCAAGTCGTCGGGAATGGAGAGGTTCGATAAGCCTTTCAGAGAACTTCCAACGCGCTGTGAAGAAGCCTCTTTCTCTGGCTGAACAGGCGTAGCTTTGGAAGTCCCACCAACCTTCTCTTTCCTCAACTTGCGCGCCAGCTCCTTTCTCCCCTTCGAAGGGGAAGATGACGTTTCGATATCATGAACTTCAGCTGCAGGACCTAAATCCTCACCTCGCTTTTTAGGTGGCTCGCCTAGAATTTCCCCTTCTTCCGGTGCTTCAAGAGAAGGGCGAACGGATGATTCAGGCAATTTTTTCCCTCTGCCGGGCACGGACTTGGGAAGCGATACGCCCTCTGGAAGGCTAACCCGGCGGCCAGGGGCTAGCAAGCCGAACTTCGATAGTGACTCATTAGAAATGAGGGCTCGGATATCTCGCTCTTCAGCAGGAAGAGCTCTAATGGCGTCGACAACATCGGAGTACCCCCGGCCCTCGGGACGGGGGACGAGATCTGAAAAAATAGAACAATGAGTTAGGAGAAGTTCAACCTCAATCGGGAACGGACATCAACTCAGAGAAAGGACTTACTTCCTTCAACCCACTGCCTCGCAAAGCGTTGGGGTAGCGCACATAAAACCACTCCTGTTTGTACAGGGTGAATTTGCTACTCCACGCGCTAGTGAAAAGTTGGCACTTCCGATGTGGCTCAAGAAACATGTAAGAGGGGCTTTCTCCCCGTTTCTTGGTCATATAAATGTACCTTATATCGCCGGGAGTTGGAGGCCTGGAGAAGACGGCCATGAAAAGCATGTACGTGCCATAAATGAAAGCGTGACCATTTGGATGAAATTGAGACGGGGCGATGTCCAGATACTGCAGCACGTCGCGAAGGAATAGATTGAAAGGTGGCACGCTACCAACCCAACACATGAACTTGCTACACGCCGTATATCCCACTGGGGGCAGATGTGGGCGGTCATGCCCCGACGGAACGAGCACGTCAGCAAACGGAATGCCATGAATAGAACATATCCGCTTAAGAGCGGCCTCAGTGACTCTCGAAGCCTGTGAGTCAACTGGGTCATCCAGTAAAATCGACGATTCTAAAGTATCGGGAGCCCAGTCATGAGCGGGAGAAACTGACGGGTCAGTTGTGTCGGGGGCCGTTCGCTTAGAAGACGGCCCAGGTTTGTCAGAAAGTGTAGCAGAACTGGATCTTTTGGACATCTTGAATAAATAGCAGACCCAACCAAGCACCTGTGTGAACTATACTCGAAAAATGATCGGCGTTAGAATTAACAACGCAGATAACCCCCCCGTGTGTTGTGTGAACTAGTGCAATCAATCGTGCATAAGCATTTAATATAACGTCAAGCCTAAAAACATCGCTTCCGAAAACCGTCATCGATGACCGTCTCCGAAAGCCTTCTGAATAACGACTGCAGTAAGACACTAGAGGTAATTATCTGATTATGCCAAGTAAAGACCAGTTATGAAATTGGGCAAGGAGAGTATGTTCGGCACTTGTATATGTCCGGCATTTATGTGTGCTCGACACTTAATTATGCTCGGCATGCTAACTATGTTCGACATGAAGATAGGTCCGGTATTTATGTATGTTCGGCATGTTAAGTATATTCGGCATTTACTTGGGTTCGGCATTAAGGTCTGCTCGGCGCTTAGTTTGTTCGGCAGGATAGTTTGTTCGGCACTCAAGTACGTTTGGTATGTTGGTTTGCTCGGCATGGAGGTAGGCTCGGCATTTATGTACGCTCGGCATAACAGTTTGTTCGGCTAAAGTAGTGGCTCGGCAAAACTACTATTCGGCCTACAACCATCGTTCGGCTCAACCTCAGTTCGTACTGAGTTAGTGTTATTCGGCCAAAACATGATTCGGCCGAAACAACGCCCGGCCTACCTACTGGCTCACACTTCCTCCCTAACCTTCTAACCCATCGTGGGCCGACAATATGCCATGACGAACCAAAGTTGAATCGTGTCCTAACACTCAACACGGCCTCCATACTTTCCACTCTTCCACCCAACTCTTTCCCGCAGCCTCATCTAATACATAGAGGCCGTGCCGAACCACGGCAACCCTCTCAAACAACGGAACGAACCCTATGAGGTGATCAACCCTCACCACACCTCCCTGCCTTAAGTCGCTCGGCCGTGGGGACGTCCAAATCAGGGTTTGGATCATCCACCCGCATAGCTCGTTCAGCCACCGTTCTAACCTATCCCAACCGATCGAAACTTATTAAGGAAAGGAATCAGATGAAGGGATTTTACCTAGTTCGTGGATCGAGTGTTAGGAAGGGTTGAGAAGTCTGAAAAGTCTGATGGCTGGGGTAGATCGAGAGTGCAGAAGTGAAAGTAGAGAAAAAGGGGGAGGAAGAAGAAGTTGGGTTTTATAAGAGAGGAAAGGAAACCGAAGGGGTTCTGACCGGCTCTACCGGTCAAAACGGTCATGTTCGGACACCTCGGTTCGTCCAGCTTGGGCCCACTTGGCTCTACCGGCACTTGTATTGTTCAGCCCGAATACTCGGCATACAAACTCACTCGGGGTAACATATGTCATTCGGCTTTCCCTGCTAACGTCCGGCCGTCTCTACTGCGTTCGGCCAAGAGAGCCTTAAGACAAAGGTGGTGACCAAGGATCAAAGCGCATCACGTTCGGCCACGTAATGCACTTTGGGGGGCAAGTGTTTCCCAAGGAATTGACCAGGCAACCTAGTACTCGGCATAGCAAGGACGCTCGGTCAGAGAGGAGCGCTCGGCATCAAGTATCGCTTGGCATCAGAAGAACGTTTGGCATTGGATGCCGTACGGCCAAAGAAGATCGTTCGGCATTGAATGCCGTTCGGCCAAGACTAACGTTCGGCCTCCAAGGTATACTCGGTGTGAAGTGTGTTCAGCAGTCAAAGGACACTCGGCATCCAGAGCATGTTCGGCTAAAGGAGCGTTCGGCCGAAGTAAACATTCAGCATAAGACCGTTCTGCATAAGGATATCGTTCGGCATCTAGAGGTCGTCTGGCATCGAGAGATAGTTAGGCATTGAATGCCGCTCGGCCAAATAATATCGTTCGGCCACCAAAGTTTGTTCGGCTTTCTACGAACGTTCGGCGTAAGAACGCTCGGCATCCTCGAACGTTCGGCCAGCAAGATGTTTCAGCATCCTCCTCAACACAACTGTTCCAACTGTTGCTCGGCCTACTCGTTCGGCACGAAGGTTTCTGTTCGGCATTCCATCGTTCGGCCTCCCTGGTCGGTGCGCCGTGCCTACACTCTTTGGACCGAGTTATTCGACTACCAGGCCCACTAGGGAAGTCCAACCCACTGTCATCTATAAATAGGGAGGCATGGGCACAGAAAACGGGATCAGATTTCAGAGAACACAGGGGAGACTCTGCCTCATCCAAGACTTCTACTTTTATTTCACAATTGAATTCGAATACTTAAAAGCGGATTGTATCTGTAATCAAGTTTAAAGTGAAGAAATAAAGGATCAACTTCAAAGTGGACGTAGGCTACAACGCCGAACCACTATAAATTCTGTGTTCTCGTCTCCCGCATTTTAATTTATATTATCTTCTCTATTTTAATTTATCTTCTTCATTAATCTCTCTACACAAACTCTCTAAGGGTGTTAGTGACCAATTTTAGCGCTAACAGGATTAATTCCAAAATTCCAAGTAGATAAGAACTACAAATGTGAGACATGTGTAGAAGCAAAAATGGTCAAACAACCATTTAAATCTGTTGACAGAAGCACCGAACCATTAGGTTTGGTACATATAGATTTATGTGATTTTAAATCACTACCTACAAGAGGTGGGAAAAAGTATTTCATTACTTTTATTGACGATTATGTGCGATATTGCTATGTATATCTTTCAAATAGTAAAGATGAAGCAATAACAGCGTTTATAAAATACAAGGCTGAGGTAGAAAATCAGTTAAATAAAAAGATCAAGATATTAAGATCTGATCGAGGTGGAGAGTATGAATCACCATTTGAACAGTTCTGTGGCGAAAATGGTATAATTCATCAAACAATAGCTCCATATTCACCACAACAAATTGGTGTAGCCGAGAGGAAGAACAGAACGTTAAAAGACATGATTAATGCCATACTTTTAACTTCTGGTCTACCGACAAACTTGTAGGGGGAAGCCTTAAATATGTCTAATGACATATTAAACAAAATTCCTCACAATAAGAAGGGAACAATTCCATATGAGATATGGAAAGGACACAAACCAAGCTTTAAATACCTCAAAGTGTGGGGGTGCTTGGCAAAAGTTCCAGTTTCGCCTCCCAAGAGAGTCAAACTTGGACCAAAAACAGTAGATTGTTATTATCTTGGGCCAGCCCAAAATAGCAGTGCCTACAGATTTTTGGTATTCAAGTCTGATATAAATGATATTCATGCAAATACAATCATGGAATCAAGAGATGCCTCGTTCTTTGAAGATGTGTTCCCACATAAAAGAAACGATGGAAATCCTGTCCCAAAAAGGACAAGAGATAACAGAGATGAGACATGTGAAGATGAAACTCATCAGGACAACGAGGAGGTCGAACCAAGAAGAAGCGTAAGGGCAAGAACTTCCAAAACATTTGGTTCGGATTTTTTGACTTATACGTTAGAACACGAACCTCAAACATACAAGGAAACAATGTCATCTTCTGAATCTTCATGATGGAAAGAAGCAATCCAAAATGAGATTGATTCAATTCTAAGTAATAAAACTTGGAAAATAGTTGATATTCCACCAGGAACAAAAACCAATTGGCTGCAAATGGATTTTCAAGAAGATAATGAAAGCAGATGGCTCTATCAACAAGTATAAAGCCAGATTAGTAGCCAAAGGATATCGTCAAAAAGAAGGAGTAGACTTTCTTGATACATATTCGCCGGTAACATGAATAACCTCTATAAGAATGCTAATAGGAATTGCGTCCATCTATAATCTAGAGATTCATCAGATGGATGTAAAAACAGCATTCTTAAATGGAAATCTTGATGAGGAGATTTACATGGAGCAACCTGAGGGAATTATTTCCAAAGGAAATGAAAACAAAGTCTGTAGATTAGTCAAATCATTATACGGACTAAAACAAGCTCCAAAGAAATGGCACACAAAATTCCATAGTGTCATGATGAGAAATGGTTTTCGTATAAATGAATGTGATAAATTTGTTTATTACAAACAGGTTGGACAATCATATGTGATGATTTGTCTATATGTAGACGATATGCTAATCTTTGGTCCTAATACTAAAGTAATAGAGACTATAAAGAAGATGTTAATCAACAATTTCGATATGAAAGACTTAGGAGTTGCAGACGTTATTTTGGGAATCAAAATAATAAGAACATCAAATGGAATCGAACTATCTCAGTCACACTATGTAGATAAAGTGATTGAAAAATTCCAAGAGTATGGAATTAAAGGAGTGAGGACACCTTTTAATCCATCGGAAGTACTGCATAAAAACACTGATGAGAGTGTAATGCAACTGGAATACTCTCGTGTAATAGGATGCTTAATGTATCTGATGAATTGCACCAGACCAGATATTGCTTACGCGGTAAGTCGACTAAGCAGGTATACAAGTAATCCAGGGAAGGAACACTGGAAAGCACTAATGAGAGTGTTGGGATATTTGAAGAATACCACTAATTTTTCCATACATTATGGAAAATATCCTACCGTCTTAGTAGGATATAGTGATGCAAACTGGATTGGAGATTCAGAGGAATCAAAATCCACAAGTGGTTATGTCTTTACCCTTACAGGAGCAGCAGTGTCATGGAAATCTACTAAACAAACATGCATAGCTCGATCCACCATGGAATCTGAGTTTATCGCATTAGATAAAGCAGGCGAAGAGGCAGAATGGCTTCGTCAATTCTTAGAAGATATTCCATTTTGGCCAAAAACTGTGACGTACATATGTATTCACTGCGATAATCAAGCAGCGCTAAGTAGAGCGAAAAACCTTGTGTATAATGGCAAATCACGGCACATACGTCGTCGCCATAACACAGTTAGGGAGTTACTGTCTAATGGAACTATTTCGATTGATTATGTGAGGACAAATGATAACCTAGCGGATCCATTAACTAAAGGTTTATCAAGAGAGAAAATTGACTGCGCATCGAGGGGAATGAGTTTAAAAGCCTAAACCACAAAAAGTTATCTTATACGGAAACCTATCCTAGCGACTGGAGATCCCACGGACTAGGATCAATATGCAAACCAGTTCTGAATAACTCAAGCCGTAATGCATTTACATGGACATAGTCCAACTCCATTCCTATGGTGCACAACATAAATGCATGCCTACAGAAGTATTTAAAGGTTAAAACTATGTTTTTTAATGATGACCATATCTAGGAAACAACAAGTGGGGTATATGTAGGATACTCTTAATTGTAGGATCGATTTCACCCTAGAGGGGGGGTGAATAGGGTGATAGTGTAAATTATAAAAATTAATCGCGGAAGCTTATCAATTAATTTCAATTCAGATCACAGAATAGCAGCACAGATATCGTAGAATATAAATAACAGAATAAAACAGAACAACACAGAATTTACCCAGCTTCGGCAAAACCCTGCCTACGTGTTGCCCCCAAGGTTTCTACTAGAAATTAGATAGTCCCTCGCTTACACACGTAAACTCGCTATACCCGCTATTTACTAATCTAACTCTACGCTCAAAACCCTGCCACAACTCAACTACCGAGTTGCGAATTCTCAAGCTATGCCACGTAGCTTGTCCCCTAGTCACACGACTAGAAAAATAAACGGTTTAAAAAAGAAAATATAATTAAAAACAATTAAAATGAAATAACCCTAATTTTAAATTTAAAGCCCTTATTAATAAAAATGCCGGCCCCTTTTATCTTCTAGCCCGTCTCTTTTATTATCTTCCTTTGTTTATTTGGAGATGCCGGCCGTTTCCACTTTGAAGCTAAATTAGGGCTTGTCCCTTCGATCCAATTTAGGGCTTTCGAAGCGTCGATAATATATTGATTGATTCGATGATTATTCATGTGTACTGTTGATCGATTGTTGCTCACTTCGGCTGCTTCGTTGTTGTTGATGGAGTTCGACTTCGATTCGGTATGTGATTTTCGTTTATGCTATACTGTTATGCTTGATTGAACTCCATAATCGATTGCCTATGATGATTAGGGTTTATATAGGAGTTAATTTCCTAAAAACTCGTTCGTCTGATTTCTTCAATTTTATGCTATCGGCCCTCTGATATTTGTTGAACGATGATGATTTATTTGACTATGTCAATTGCGTATTATCGTTGCTTGATGGTCACGTTGTTGATTCGTGACTTAGTCAATTTGCTTGGTTATCACGGTGTAATATACTCGGCTTGAATTTTTCTCTGACTTGATAAATTTCGTACAACTTGATTTTTGATAATCAACATTTTGACACGTGACTTGGTCATTATGTCTTTGATGTTTATCATTCTTCTTTGACTTCGATATTTTGTAAATTGGCTTCGGCCACTGTCTGCATTCCTGTAGCTTTGTTCAAGTTATCTTTGGCATTGTTGTATCCATTGCAGTCTTGTAATCTTCACTCTGACCATACTGCATTGTTTCGATGTCATTGATTTGTTTAGCCTCGGCATTGACTGGTTTCATGCTTGTTGTCATTTGCAACTGTGTTTCATTTGTCTGCATTTGATCATTGCTCTGAGTTTCACTGCCTTCTGTCCATGTTGGTACTAGCTGTTGTTGCTGTGTTCCATGAACATGCTTCACTGCATTATGAAAATGTTGCATTGTTGATTTTGGTTACTCTGTTGCTTCATCATGTATATCATGTGTCACTGCATTGCCACTGTTGCACTTTCACCTGTCTACTGCACTGACTCATGTATGCATTGTATATTGCGGCTCTGACCATCTTTTTCTTTGATCTTTTGTTCGTACTGTTGCACTTGGTGTTTGTTCTCGGCTTGCTTTGAGTTTGTTTGCATCTTGTGGTTGCCACTGTGTATTCTGGTTCGTGTATTCATTTGAATGTTCATGTTGCATATATTAGTGGTCTTCATTGAGCTTTGGCATTTGGGTCATGTTGGGTGTGTAGTTTGTTGCTTCATGTCTGTTTCTTTGTTGCTGTTGCATACAGTACTTCATTTACCTTGAATGTTGTTTCTGACCTGATGGCTTTGGTTTTCGTTGTCCACACATGTTCATGCTTTACCGCAGCTTATTGTTTGTGTACCAATCATGTATCCTGTGCATTATCTGTTACATGAAACTGTTTCAACTTGATGTTTTAGTTGTTGGCATATTGATGCATTCATTGTAGCTCCATCTTGACTTGTGCTTTCTCACTGTATTAAATGCTATACTTGTTCATGTATTCGACTTCACTGTTTACATTGTTTGCATTCTTCCATACTGCTATGTTGTTTGTGTACTACTTTGGCTTCACTGTACATTATATGCAGCACCACTGTGTCGATCTTGCTTCTGCATTTTGTTGTATCCATGTTGCAACTGTTTTTGACATGTGAACTGCCATGATTGTTGCACTCCATTTTGATGTTGGTCTTCGTTGCATTCATGTCATGTCGCCTTGTGTTGAATCCAATTTCAAAACTCGGATTTGACCTTGTGCTTGTGTCGTGATTTTCGATGTTATTGCACGTGAGTTGAACTCGGTTTTTCATTTGGGTTTGACCTGTGCGCTCACCTGTCCCTGTAATATTATCAAGTGTATATCGATGTGCACGGCCATGTGGCATGTACAGTGACACACTGTGCATGTCACATTGTTCGTGTATGTTGAATTCAAATGTGAATTATGACGAATAACCCAAATAACTGAGGCAAATCGTATTTTCAAAAATCATATTTCATTTTATATTGCAAAAATATTTCTTTTGCAATTTTACTGCGTTAGTAAATATTTTTGCAGATTGCTCAGATGCTGGATTCAAACTGGAATGCAGTTGAAGATAAATACGAGTGTGAGTGATATGTAGTGAGGTGCTGATGTAAATGTGAAATGTGATGTAATTGTAATCAAAGTTGTATAGTTATAGTGAGAGCTTGAAATTGTACTATTCAAAGTTGTAATAAATATTTATTTGAATAAAATATTTGTTTGAATTCAAATTCTGTGTTATTTATTTTATTCAGCAAATATTTATTTAATCTGTGAAAAATAAAATAGTATATTATCAAATACATTTAAACGAATGTATATATGTTTATTATCATCAAACAAAAATCATATAAGCGCATATTCAACAATCTCCCCCTTTTGATGATAATAAACATATATTTAAGATTTTGAATGTATTAAATGTATTTGATTGTTCAATTCGCTCCCCCTATTTGAATGCTTCCTATGAATGCTTCCTATCTATACAATACTCCCCCTACATATATGCATTGATAATAAAAATATGCAAATGAATCTATATGCATATGCAAATATATGACTTTTATTTGCTAAAATCTTAACTTTTCTCTCCCCCTTTTGTTATCAGCAAAAGAATAATAGTGTTAGGGAAAATAGAGATAAAGTAATTGATATTAATCCAACATTAAAACTCAATTGAATATAAATATTAAATTTCAATAAAAAATCAAACAAAAATCATAAATATTTTGTTAGGCGCATATTCCACTTTTAGAATGATTGGAATGATATCATCATATAAAACCATACAGTTGTATCTATTTGTGGTATATTTATATCAGAAATTTGAATATCTACTAACCATGCATAACCGTTAGGACTTTTAAATGAGATTAGTAGTATTCCAATTTTATTTAAAAAAAAAATGAATTCAAGTATCTTCTAACCACGCATAACCGTGAGGACTTTTAAATGGGATTAGAATCAACTTGTTTATTAAAAAAAAATCAACTTTTGATATGCATTCCATACGTGCATAACCGTGAGGACTTTTAAATGAGCATGGAAGCACATAACAAATTCCAAGTAATTCACCCATGCATAACCGTGAGGACTTTTAAATGAGAGTGAATACATTGGTTTATTATTATTATTATTACTTTTTTTTTAAAAATGTGAAAAATGAAAAACGAACGATTCCTGTTTAAAGTACCACATATTGACAAACTATATAGAATTTTGATGAGTGATGGTCGTTAGAAATATGATAGATATAGAGATGGTCATGGAATTTTTACCAACACAAAGTTTTATAACTCTTGTTTAAATTTCTAAAGAATAATTATACCGTCTCGAGTCATAATATTTGATCAATATTAACACTCATCACTTTTTCAATCACTATTTTCCTTTTCGATAAACATTAGGGAGTCAGATTAGTCAAAATAGTCATTTAAAATCAAATTCAAAAATAATTATGAAATTAATTTTTCAAAAATGACTAATCTGAAAATATGGTCAAAATGATTTTCTCCAGGGGGTTTTTAAAAGAAAATTTTCTGCTATTTGAAAATTATTTGAAATGAAGAATATGCAGATATTTTCTTTGCAAAAACGATGCAGTTATTAAATGTCTCAACAAAAATCACGTTTCACTAGTAATTTTTCTATCAACTAGATTACCAGTGTAATCTGCATCTGAATTTCTCTTTCACTCATAAATTATCATCAATTGAATTTTATAGACCAAAACATGAAGTGTGCACCAAAAATTTCAAACTTAATTTTAACAGCATTTTAAATAACATTCTCTTGAATTTGAAATGAAGTCGTGTAAATACTCAAAAACCGTGAATATAGAGTTAGCCGAATTATAACCAAATGTATTATTATCCAACAAAACACTATTTTTAATCCAAACTGATATATATGAAGCAATTCAAAGAATCTAGAGATTTTTTTAGTGTTTTTGTCATAAGAATATAAATGGCCAACTATGTTGAATAAGTCAGAGTCAAAATCATCATCTCAATATTGCCTGATTTTAATTCAGAATACGGTGCAGATTATCACATTTAACATATCGTTTAAAACATACCATTACCTGTTTTACCTTTACGATATTTTTCGTTGTTGTCCGTTGTGATTCTGTCACCTTTATACTAGGCTAAGGAACTTAGCTTTGTCGCCTGTTGTGTTTCTGGAACAGCCAAAATCCAGAGAACACTATTGTTGTTCCTTAGCCTGCCACCATACCTACACGGAAAAGGATTTATGTGACCTATTTGTTTTTATAGGTCCATGGTTGTTAGTGGCAGAAAATTTTGAAAAATAATTTTGTGTAGACCCAAAACTATTTATAATTGTTCCCTTTGGCACCCAAATTTGTTTAACTTTGAGAGATTTTATATTTGTGCCTTTTGGAACCCAAATCGGTATAGTTTTCACATGTTTGGGTATATACCAACAATTATTGTGATTATGTCCATATTTTCTACAAATCGTGCACATTGAATTTTCTTGATTAATCTTGTTTTCAACAATTTTCGAACTATTATATCCAAGTCCTTGTCTAACCGTATTAACAGTTTGCTTTCCTAATAGCATATTCGACGATTTTTCACTTTTTGAAAATTTATCTAAAGTCGTTGACAATTGTTGGACTTGTGATTTGAGAGATTCATTTTCGTTTAACAACTGTGTGCACTTTTTAATAGAATTCTCTCTCCTAGTATTTTCATTCTCCTTTAAAATCAGAATTTCATTTTCAAGCGATTTTATTTTAATTTCTGATTTTTTAATTTCTTCATCAAATATTGGACACTTATCACACTTAGGGATCCTACTTTGATAGGTTTTAACTAGTTGATCAAGTTGTTTATTGCATTCTATCAAAGTATCCTTTTGAGATTTAAGTTTGGCATATTTTTCCCTAAGTCGTTCATAACAGCCATTTATTTCATGAAAATATATAAGTAATTCAGAGTGAGTAAGTTTTGATACCTCGCTTGGCTCGTCATCGTCGCTATCAGTTATATTCCCTTGAAGGCACATATCTGCTTTCTCACTCTCACTGCTAGAATTTTGATTATCTTCATCACTTGTATTCCATGTGGCTGCAAAACTTTTCTTTTTCTGTTTCTTTTCAAAGTCGCGTCGATTTTGAGGACAATTGGGCTTGATGTGTCCGGGTTGGTTGCACTTGTGACAGATGATCTTCTGTTCTTCAGAGTAGTCTAGTGCTTTGGCTATTCTGCTTTTCGCTTTCTGAATTCGAGCTGAATTTCCATATTTGTAATTCCACTTTTTGAATTTCTTTACTAGTAGCGCCAATTCTGCTGCTCCATCATCTTCATCGTTATCATCATCACTTTCGGTAGTTCCTTTGAGCGCTATTGATTTCTTTCGATTATCTCCTCCTTCACGCTCTTCCTTGAATTTCATTTCTAGCTCATAAGTGGTGAGATTTCCGATGAGTTCTTCGACTTTCATTTGTTTCAAATCTTTTGATTCTTGAATGGCAGTCACTTTTGCTTAAATTTTCGTGGAAGGACTCTAAGGGTTTTTCGGACTATCTCCAACTCTGTGTAGGATTTTCCAAGAGCTTTTGATTTGTAAACGATATTGGAAAGTCGTCCATGCATCTCTTTGACAGTTTCTTCCTTCGCCATTGTGAAGTTATCGTATTCGCTGCTTAGCATGGCAATGCGAGATTCTTTGACTTGAGATGTTCCTTCGTGAGTCACTTCTAGTGTGTGCCATATTTCCTGTGCAGTTAGACAATGTGAGACACGATTAAATTCAAATTTATCTAATGAACAGATAATAGAATTCATAGCTCTAGCATTAGCATTTTGTAATCTATTTTCTAGTTCTGTCCATTGATCATTTGGTTTCTCTATTTCCTGATTATCTACAGTTATAGTTGGTATTCTATAACCTGTCTCAACAATATTCCAAGCGTCAATGGTTTTCAGAAAAATTTGCATTCTTTTTTTCCAGTAAGCATATTCACCATTGAACATTGGTGGTCTAACTATGGATTGACCCTCAGCAAAAGCAGTATTAAAAGAAGCCATTTTAAAAATTCAAAATTTTAAAACAAAAACCGATTTTTTTTTAAAACACGAATTTTTAAAACAAAAATTGATTTTTGTAAAATCAAATTTTTAAAAACAAAAACGGCTTTTGTTCCTAGCTCTGATACCACTTGTAGGATCGATTTCACCCTAGAGGTTGGGGGGGTGAATAGGGTGATAGTGTAAATTATAAAAATTAATCGCGGAAGCTTATCAATTAATTTCAGTTCAGATCATAGAATAGCAGCACAGATATCGCAGAATATAAATAACAGAATAAAACAGAACAACACAGAATTTACCCAGCTTCGGCAAAACCCTGCCTACGTGCTGCCCCCAAGGTTTCTACTAGAAATTAGATAGTCCCTCGCTTACACACGTAAACTCGCTATACCCGCTATTGACTAATCTAACTCTACGCTCAAAACCCTGCCACAACTCAACTACCGAGTTGCGAATTCTCAAACTACGCCACGTAGCTTGTCCCCTAGTCACACGACTAGAAAAATAAACGGTTTAAAAAAGAAAATATAATTAAAAACAATTAAAATGAAATAACCCTAATTTTAAATTTAAAGCCCTTATTAATAAAAATGCCGGCCCCTTTTATCTTCTAGCCCGTCTCTTTTATTATCTTCCTTTGTTTATTTGGAGATGCCGACCGTTTCCACTTTGAAGCTAAATTAGGGCTTGTCCCTTCGATCCAATTTAGGGCTTTCGAAGCGCCGATAATATATTGATTGATTCGATGATTATTCGCGTGTACTGTTGATCGATTGTTGCTCACTTCGGCTGCTTCGTTGTTGTTGATGGAGTTCGACTTCGATTCGGTATGTGATTTTCGTTTATGCTATACTGTTATGCTTGATTGAACTCCATAATCGATTGCCTGTGATGATTAGGGTTTATATATGAGTTAATTTCCTAAAAACTCGTTCGTCTGATTTCTTCAATTTTATGCTATCGGCCCTCTGATATTTGTTGAACGATGATGATTTTTTTGACTTTGTCAATTGCGTATTATCGTTGCTTGATGGTCACGTTGTTGATTCGTGACTTAGTCAATTTGCTTGGTTATCACGGTGTAATATACTCGGCTTGAATTTTTCTCTGACTTGATAAATTTCGTACAACTTGATTTTTGATAATCAACGTTTTGACACGTGACTTGGTCATTATGTCTTTGATGTTTATTATTCTTCTTTGACTTCGATATTTTGTAAATTGGCTTCGGCCACTGTCTGCATTCCTGTAGCTTTGTTCAAGTTATCTTTGGCATTGTTGTATCCATTGCAGTCTTGTAATCTTCACTCTGACCATACTGCATTGTTTCGATGTCATTGATTTTTTTAGCCTCGGCATTGACTGGTTTCATGCTTGTTGTCATTTGCAACTGTGTTTCATTTGTCTGCATTTGATCATTGCTCTGAGTTTCACTGCCTTCTGTCCATGTTGGTACTGGCTGTTGTTGCTGTGTTCCATGAACATGCTTCACTGCATTATGAAAATGTTGCATTGTTGATTTTGGTTACTCTGTTGCTTCATCATGTATATCATGTGTCACTGCATTGCCACTGTTGCACTTTCACCTGTTTACTGCACTGACTCATGTATGCATTGTATATTACGGCTCTGACCATCTTTTTCTTTGATCTTTTGTTCATACTGTTGCACTTGGTGTTTGTTCTCGGCTTGCTTTGAGTTTGTCTGCATCTTGTGGTTGCCACTGTGTATTCTGGTTCGTGTATTCATTTAAATGTTCATGTTGCATATATTAGTGGTCTTCATTGAGCTTTGGCATTTGTGTCATGTTGGCTGTGTAGTTTGTTGCTTCATGTCTGTTCTTTGTTGTTGTTGCATACAGTACTTCATTTACCTTGAATGTTGTTTCTGACCTGATGGCTTTGGTTTTCGTTGTCCACACATGTTCATGCTTTACCGCAGCTTATTGTTTGTGTACCAATCATGTATCCTGTGCATTATCTGTTACATGAAACTGTTTCAACTTGATGTTTTAGTTGTTGGCATATTGATGCATTCATTGTAGCTCCATCTTGACTTGTGCTTTCTCACTGTATCAAATGCTATACTTGTTCATGTATTCGACTTCACTGTTTACATTGTTTGCATTCTTCCATACTGCTATGTTGTTTGTGTACTACTTTGGCTTCACTGTACATTATATGCAGCACCACTGTGTCGATCTTGCTTCTGCATTTTGTTGTATCCATGTTGCAACTGTTTTTGACATGTGAACTGCCATGATTGTTGCAGTCCATTTTGATGTTGGTCTTCGTTGCATTCATGTCATGTCGCCTTGTGTTGAATCCAATTTCAAAACTCGGATTTGACCTTGTGCTTGTGTCGTGATTTTCGATGTTATTGCACGTGAGTTGAACTCGGTTTTTCATTTGGGTTTGACCTGTGCGCTCACCTGTCCCTGTAATATTATCAAGTGTATATCGATGTGCACGGCCATGTGGCATGTACAGTGACACACTGTGCATGTCACATTGTTCGTGTATGTTGAATTCAAATGTGAATTATGACGAACAACCCAAATAACTGAGGCAAATCGTATTTTCAAAAATCATATTTCATTTTATATTGCAAAAATATTTCTTTTTCAATTTTACTGCGTTAGTAAATATTTTTGCAGATTGCTCAGATGCTGGATTCAAACTGGAATGCAGTTAAAGATAAATACGAGTGTGAGTGATATGTAGTGAGGTGCTGATGTAAATGTGAAATGTGATGTAATTGTAATCAAAGTTGTATAGTTATAGTGAGAGCTTGAAATTGTACTATTCAAAGTTGTAATAAATATTTATTTGAATAAAATATTTGTTTGAATTCAAATTCCGTGTTATTTATTTTATTCAGCAAATATTTATTTAATCTGTGAAAAATAAAATAGTATATTATCAAATACATTTAAACGAATGTATATATGTTTATTATCATCAAACAAAAATCATATAAGCGCATATTCAACATTAATGGTTGCGATCACTTATGTTAGTGTGAGCTGGGTCGGCTCTATGAGAATATTAAAAGGCTTTTATTCTCTAAAAACACTCGCAGAACCAAAAATTGTTCAGGACCAAAATGAACACAACCAAGAGATTGGATGAGAAGGGAATCAATGCTTCGTAAAGCTTATTGTCTGGATATACAATAAAGGCCGACGGTTTAAGATGAAATAATTCACCGATTAGCCAAGTAGATCCGATAAGTTTTAACTAGGGAAAGTTCAAAGTGAAATATCTACTTATCCACGATAAAGCACTATTCCATATGTACTCTGTGATATTTCGCTTTGTGTGGGGGATATGTATATTATCATTCATGTGGGGGGTTGTTGGAATTCCTTAAGAAATCAAGTGAATGAAAAATACATAAAGTCCCACATCGCCAATTTGTTGAAAGGTATATTAGTTTATATATGCCTTTCTCAAGTGGAGGTTGGGGGACTGGGGCTCCCAAATGTATGCTTCATTGTGAGGAGGGAGATGGTGCATCACCACCAAACGCGCGCGCGTCGCCGCCGTCTGTCCGACCGAACCGGGCCGGGCTCGGGTACAGGTGTGGGTCTAAAATGACCATTATTTTTACTAGTCCACTGTTTAACGGTATTGGGCTTCGTCTGAAACTGGGTTGGGCCTGGAATTTGAAGAGAAGCGGGAGGGTGCAGACGGACGCTAGGTTTTTGCCTGAGGAGATGCGACTGTTCATAAAGTCCCACATCGCCAATTTGTTGGGAGGTATATTAGTTTATATATGCCTTTCTCAAGTGGAGGTTGGGAGACTGGGGCTCCCAAATGTATGCTTCGTTGGGAGGAGGGAGATCGTTCATCACCACCACACGCGCGCGCCGCCGCCGTCCGTCCGACTGAACAGGGCCGGGCTCGGGTACGAGTACGGGTCTAAGATGACCATTCTTTTTACTAGGCCACTGTTTAACGGTTTTGGGCTTCGTCTGAAACTGGATTGGGCCTGGAATTTGAAGAGAAGCGGGCGTGTGAAGACGGAAGCTAGGTAATTCTGCAAACAATATGTATTCGTTAATTCTTAGAAGATATTCCATTTTGGCCAAAACCTGTGACGGCCATATGTATTCACTGCGATAATCAAGCAGCGCTAAGTAGAGCGAAAAACCTTGTGTATAATGGCAAATCACGACACATACGACGTCTCCATAACACAGTTAGGCAGTTACTCTCTAATGGAACTATTTACATTGATTATGTGAGGACAAATGATAACCTAGCGGATCCATTTACTAAAGGTTTATCAAGAGAGAAAATTGACTACGCATCGAGGGGAATGGGTTTAAAAGCCTAAACCACAAAGAGTTATCTTATACGGAAACCTATCCTAGCGACTGGAGATCCCACGGACTAGGATCAATAGGCAAACCAGTTCTGAATAACTCAAGATGTAATGCATTTACATGGACATAGTCCAACTCCATTCCTATAGTGCACAACATAAATGCATGCCTACAGAAGTATTTAAAGGTTAAAACTATGTTTTTTAATGATGAGCATATCTTGGAAACAATAAGTGGGGTATATGTAGGATACTCTTAATGGTTGCGATCATCTATGTTAGTGTGAGATGGGTCGGCTCTATGAGAATATTAAAAGGCTTTTATTCTCTAAAAATACTCGCAGAACCAAAAATTGTTCAGGACCAAAATGAACACAACCAAGAGATTGGATGAGAAGGGAATCAATGCTTCGTAAAGATTATTGTCTGGATACACAATAAAGGCCGACGGTTCAAGATGAAATAATTCACCGATTAGCCAAGTAGATCCGATAAGTTTTAACGAGGGAAAGTTCAAAGTGAAATATCTACTTATCCACGATAAAGCATTATTCCATATGTACTCTGTGATATTTCGCTTTGTGTGCGGGATATGTATATTATCATTCATGTGGGGGATTGTTGGAATTCCTTAAGAAATTAAGTGAATGAAAAATACATAAAGTCCCACATCGCCAATTTGTTGAGAGGTATATTAGTTTATATATGCCTTTCTCAAGTGGAGGTTGGGGGCCTGGGGATCCCAAATGTATGCTTCGTTGTAAGGAGGAAGATCATGCATCACCACCACACGCGCGCGCGCGCCGCCGCCGCCGTCCGTCCGACCGAACCGGGCCGGGCTAGGGTACGGGTACGGGTCTAAAATGACCATTCTTTTTACTAGGCCACTGTTTAATGGTTTTGGGCTTCATCTAAAACTGATTTGGGCCTGGAATTTGAAGAGAAGCGGGCGGGTGAAGACGAACGCTAGGTTTTTGCCCGAGGAGATGCGACGTTCATAACCAGACGCGAACAGTAGCGGGTGCGACCCATTAGAAGCAAACAGGTGCGGCCAAACGCGAGCGGGTGCGACCCGACAGAAGCGGTACAGGCGAAACAATACCAGGCGGTACGAGCGGGTGCGAAACAGTAGCAGGCGGGTGCGACCCATTAACGAACAGCAGCGACCAAAAGGCAACTGGTGCGACCCGTCAAGCGGACGCGACTATTTGAAGGGATGTAGACGAAATTATAAATAGGAGAGAATACTGATCACATTCTCATCCGATTCCAATCTAATTTCTTCTGCTTCTTTGCTCTGCTGCTTAATATTCCATACATATCACAGAGTTGACATACTCATTACAATCTCGTGCAGATTACGTCTGTTTTATCTTGGGAGAGTTTTGAAATAAAATTCTTAAGGAAATTGTTACGGCAAGCCTCAGACGGAATTTCCTTTATATACTGGTTAGATTCCCTGTAATCTTTCCCGTTTATAAGTTGTACTATTTCTTACAATAGTATAACGTTGTTGTTGTAATATATTTACAACGTAACTTATTATTACACTTATCTAATACAGAATTCCATTGTAGTGGAAATCTGAGTTATAAACTTGTGCGACGAGTTTATTATTCTCTGTTTTGGTATACTAGACGTATAACATCTTAAGAATTTTACTGTTTTATACTAAAACAGAGATGGCAACAGTTGACAACATGAAAATGGATAAGTCCAACTTTTCAGCGGTTATTTCTGAATGCAATTTGGTTCAGAATCCTAACCAATGGTGGGTTGACACAGGAGCTACTCGTCATGTTTGCTCTGAAAAATCCATGTTTTCAACATACCAGAAATTCGATCAGAAAGAAAAACTCTACATGGGTAATTCTGCAGTTTCCATTATTGAAGGCAGTGGCACAGTTATCCTCAAGTTCACTTCTGGAAAAACTGTCAAATTGAATGACGTGCTTCACGTTCCAGACATACGCAAGAATCTGATCTCCGGCTCAGTGCTATCAAAGAAAGGATTCAAAATTGTGTTCGAATCAGACAAGATGGTTCTGTTCAAAGATGGAATATATATCGGAAGGGGTTATTTATGTGATGGCCTATTTAAGGCAAACATAGCCGTTAGCGGCAATAAATCTATGTATTCTGATTGTGCTATTAATAAAATTGAAGTTTCTTACTTGCTTGAGCAAGAAATTTTACTATGGCACGATAGATTAGGACAAATAAACTTCAGAAAAATGAAGAAATTATCAAACTTGGGATTAATTCCAAAATTCCAAGTAGATAAGAACTACAAATGTGAGACATGTGTAGAAGCAAAAATGGTCAAACAACCATTTAAATCTGTTGACAGAAGCACCGAACCATTAGGTTTGGTACATACAGATTTATGTGATTTTAAATCACTACCTACAAGAGGTGGGAAAAAGTATTTCATTACTTTTATTGACGATTATACGCGATATTGCTATGTATATCTTTTAAATAGCAAAGACGAAGCAATAACAACGTTTATAAAATACAAGGCTGAGGTAGAAAATCAGTTAAATAAAAAGATCAAGATATGAAGATCTGATCGAGGTGGAGAGTATGAATCACCATTTGAACAGTTCTGTGCCGAAAATGGTATAATTCATCAAACAACAGCTCCATATTCACCACAACAAAATGGTGTAGCCGAGAGGAAGAACAAAACGTCAAAAGACAAGATTAATGCCATGCTTTTAACTTCTGGTCTACCGACAAACTTGTGGGGGGAAGCCTTAATTATGTCTAATCACATATTAAACAAAGTTCCTCACAATGAAACGGGAACAATTCCATATGAGATATGGAAAGGACACAAACCAAGCTTTAAATACCTCAAAGTGTGGGGGTGCTTGGCAAAAGTTCCAGTTCCGCCTCCCAAGAGAGTCAAACTTGGACCAAAAACAGTAGATTGTTATTATCTTGGGCCAGCCCAAAATAGTAGTGCCTACATATTTTTGGTATTCAAGTCTGATATAAATGATATTCATGTAAATACAATTATGGAATCAAGAGATGCCTCGTTCTTTGAAGATGTGTTCCCACATAAAAGAAACGATGGAAATCCTGTCCCAAAAAGGACAAGAGATAACAGAGATGAGACATGTGAAGTTGAAACTCATCAGGACAACGAGGAGGTTGAACCAAGAAGAAGCGTAAGGGCAAGAACTTCCAAAATATTTGGTTCAGATTTTTTAACTTATATGTTAGAACACGAACCTCAAACGTACAAGGAAACAATGTCATCTTCTGAATCTTCATGTTGGAAAGAAGCAATCCAAAATGAGATTGATTCAATTCTAAGTAATAAAACTTGGGAAATAGTTGATATTCCACCATGAACAAAAACCAATTGGCCGCAAATGGATTTTGCAAGAAGAGAATGAAAGCAGATGGCTCTATCAACAAGTATAAAGCCATATTAGTAGCCAAAGGATATCGTCAAAAAGAAGGAGTAGACTTTTTTGATACATATTCATCGTAGCATGAATAACCTCTATAAGAATGCTAATAGCAATTGCGTCCATCTATAATCTAGAGATTCATCAGATGGATGTAAAAACAGCATTCTTAAATGGAAATCTCGATGAGGAGATTTACATAGAGCAACCTGAGGGATTTATTTTCAAAGGAAATGAAAACAAAGTCTGTAGATTAGTCAAATCATTATGCGGACTAAAACAAGCTCCAAAGCAATGGCATGCAAAATTCGATAGTGTCATGATGAGAAATGGTTTTCGTATAAATGAATGTGATAAATGTGATTATTACAAACAGGTTGGACAACCATATGTGATGATTTGTCTATATGTAGACGATATGCTAATCTTTGGTCCTAATACTAAAGTAATAGAGACTATAAAGAAGATGTTAATCAACAATTTCGATATGAAAGACTTAGGAGTTGCGGACGTTATTTTGGGAATCATAATAATAAGAACACCTAATGGAATTGAACTATCGCAGTCACACTATGTAGACAAAGTAATTGAAAAATTCCAAGAGTATGGAATTAAAGGAGTGAGGGCACCTTTTAATCCATCGGAAGTACTTCATAAAAACACTGATGAGAGTGTAATGCAACTGGAATACTCTCGTGTAATAGGATGCTTAATGTATCTGATGAATTGCACCAGACCAGATATTGCTTACGCGGTAAGTCGACTAAGCAGGTATACAAGTAATCCAGGGAAGGAACATTGGAAAGCACTAATAAGAGTGTTGGGATATTTAAAGAATACCACTAATTTGTCCTTACATTATGGAAAATATCCTACCGTTTTAGAAGGATATAGTGATGCAAACTGGATTGCAGATTCAGAGGAATCAAAATCCACAAGTGGTTATGTCTTTACCCTTGCAGGAGCAGCAGTGTCATGGAAATCTACTAAACAAACATGCATAGCTCGATCCACCATGGAATCTGAGTTTATCGCATTAGATAAAGCAGGCGAAGAGGCAGAATGGCTTCGTCAATTCTTAGAAGATATTCCATTTTGGCCAAAACCTGTGACGGCCATATGTATTCACTGCGATAATCAAGCAGCGCTAAGTAGACCGAAATACCTTGTGTATAATGGCAAATCACGACACATAGGTCGTCGCTATAACACAGTTAGGCAGTTACACTCTAATGGAACTATTTCCATTGATTATGTGAGGACAAATGATAACCTAGCGGATCCATTTACTAAAGGTTTATCAAGAGAGAAAATTGACTGCGCATCGAGGGGAATGAGTTAAAAGCCTAAACCACAAAGAGTTATCTTATACGGAAACCTATCCTAGCGACTGGAGATCCCACGGACTAGGATCAATAGGCAAACCAGTTCTGAATAACTCAAGACGTAATGCATTTACATGGACATAGTCCAACTCCATTCCTACGGTGCACAACATAAATGCATGCCTACAAAAGTGTTTAAAGGTTAAAACTATGTTTTTTTAATGATGACCATATCTTGGAAACAACAAGTGGGGTATATGTAGGATACTCTTAATGGTTGCGATCACCTATGTTAGTGTGAGCTGGGTCGGCTCTATGAGAATATTAAAAGGCTTTTATTCTCTAAAAACGCTCGCAGAACCAAAAATTGTTCAGGACCAAAATGAACACAACCAAGAGATTGGATGAGAAGGGAATCAATGCTTAGTAAATCTTATTGTCTGGATATACAATAAAGGCCGACGGTTCAAGATGAAATAGTTAACCGATTAGCCAAGTAGATCCGATAAGTTTTAACAAGGGAAAGTTCAAAGTGAAATATCTACTTATCCACGATAAAGCATTATTCCATATGTACTCTGTGATATTTCGCTTTGTGTGGGGGATATGTATATTATCATTCATGTGGGGGATTGTTGGAATTCCTTAAGAAATCAAGTGAATGAAAAATACATAAAGTCCCACATCGCCAATTTGTTGAGAGGTATATTAGTTTATATATGCCTTTCTCAAGTGGAGGTTGAGGGCCTGGGGCTCCCAAATGTATGCTTTGTTGTGAGGAGGGAGATCGTGCATCCCCACCAAACGCGCATGCGCGCCGCCGCCGCAGTCCGTCCGACCGAACCGAGCCGGGCTCGGGTACGGGTCTACAATGACCATTCTATTTACTAGGCCACTGTTTAACGGTTTTGGGCTTCGTCTGAAACTGGGCTGGGCCTGGAATTTGAAGAGAAGCGGGCGGTTGAAGACGGACGTGGGGTTTTGCCTGAGGAGATGCGACTGTTCATAAGCGGACGTGAACAGTAGCGGGTGCGACCCGTTAGAAGCAAACAGGTGCGGCCAAACGCGACCGGGTGCGACCCGACTAAAGCGGTACAGGCGAAACAATACCAGCCGGTACAAGCGGGTGCGAAACAGTAGCTGGCGTGCGCGACCCGTTAACGAACAACAGCGACCAAAAGGCAACGGGTGCGACCCGTCAAGCGGACGCGACTGTTTGAAGGGATGCAGAAGAAATTATAAATAGGAGAGAATACTGATCACATTCTCATCCGATTCCAATCTAATTTCTTCCGCTTCTTTGCTATGCTGCTTAATATTCCATACATATCACAGAGTTGACATACTCATTACAATCTCGTGCAGATTACGTCTGTTGTATCTTGGGAGAGTTTTGAAATAAAATTCTTAAGAAAATTGTTACGGCAAGCCTCACACGGAATTTCCTTTTTATACTGGTTAGATTCACTGTAATCTTTCCCGTTTATAAGTTGTACTATTTCTTACAATAGTATAACGTTGCTGTTTTAATATATTTACAACGTAACTTATTGTTACACTTATCTAATACAGAATTCCAGTGCAGTGGAAATCTGAGTTATAAACTTGTGCGATGAGTTTATTATTCTCTGTTTTGGTATACTAGGCGTATAACATCTTAAGAATTTTACTGTTTTATACTAAAACAGAGATGGCAACAGTTGACAACATGAAAATGGATAAGTCCAACTTTTCAGCGGTTATTTCTGAATGCAATTTGTTCAGAATCCTAACCAATGTTGGGTTGACACAGGAGCTACTCGTCATGTTTGCTCTGAAAAATCCATGTTTTCCACATACCAGAAATTCGATCAGAAAGAAAAACTCTACATGGGTAATTCTGCAGTTTTCATGATCGAAGGCAGTGGCACAGTTATCCTCAAGTTCACTTCTGGAAAAACTGTCAAATTGAATGACGTGCTTCACGTTCTAGACATACGCAAGAATCTGATCTCCGGCTCAGTGCTATCAAAGAAAGGATTCAAAATTGTGTTCGAATCAGACAAGATGGTTCTGTTCAAAGCTGGAATGTATATCGGAAGGGGTTATTTATGTGATGGCCTATTTAAGGCAAACATAGCCGTTAGCGGCAATAAATCTATGTATTATGATTGTGCTATTAATAAAATTGAAGTTTCTTACTTGCTTGAGCAAGAAATTTTACTATGGCATGATAGATTAGGACACATAAACTTCCGAAAAATAAAGAAATTATCAAACTTGGGATTAATTCCAAAATTCCAAGTAGATAAGAACTACAAATGTGAGACATGTGTAGAAGCAAAAATGGTCAAACAACCATTTAAATCTGTTGACAGAAGCACCGAACCATTAGGTTTGGTACATACGGATTTATGTGATTTTAAATCACTACCTACAATAGGTGGGAAAAAGTATTTCATTACTTTTATTGACGATTATACGCGATATTGCAATGTATATCTTTTAAATAGTAAAGATGAAGCAATAACAGCGTTTATAAAATACAAGGATGAGGTAGAAAATCAGTTAAATAAAAAGATCAAGATATTAAGATCCGATCGAGGTGGAGAGTATGAATCACCATTTGAACAGTTCTGTGCCGAAAATGGTATAATTCATCAAACAACAGCTCCATATTCACCACAACAAAATGGTGTAGCCGAGAGGAAGAACAAAACGTTAAAAGACATGATTAATGCCATGCTTTTAACTTCTGGTCTACCGACAAACTTGTGGGGGGAAGCCTTAAATATGTCTAATCACATATTAAACAAAGTTCCTCACAATAAAACGGGAACAATTCCATATGAGATATGGAAAGGACACAAACCAAGCTTTAAATACCTCAAAGTGTGGGGGTGCTTGGCAAAAGTTCCAGTTCCGCCTCCCAAGGGAGTCAAACTTGGACCAAAAACATTAGATTGTTATTATCTTGGGCCAGCCCAAAATAGTAATGCCTACAGATTTTTGGTATTCAAGTCCGATATAAATGATATTCATGTAAATACAATCATGGAATCAAGAGATGCCTCGTTCTTTGAAGATGTGTTTCCACATAAACGAAACGATGGAAATCCTGTTCCAAAAAGGACAAGAGATAACAGAGATGAGACATGTGAAGACGAAACTCATCAGGACAACGAGGAGGTTGAACCAAGAAGAAGCGTAAGGGCAAGAACTTCCAAAACATTTGGTTCGGATTTTTTAACTTATATGTTAGAACACGAACCTCAAACGTACAAGGAAGCAATGTCATCTTCTGAATCTTCATGTTGGAAAAAAGAAATCCAAAATGAGATTGATTAAATTCTAAGTAAGAAAACTTGGGAAATAGTTGATATTCCACCAGGAATAAAACCAATTGGCTGCAAGTGGATTTTCAAGAAGAAAATGAAAGCAGATGGCTCTATCAACAAGTATAAAGCTAGATTAGTAGCCAAAGGATATCGTCAAAAAGAAGGAGTAGACTTTTTTGATACATATTCGCCGGTAACACGAATAACATCTATAAGAATGCTAATAGCAATTGCGTCCATCTATAATCTAGAGATTCATCAGATGGATGTAAAAACAGCATTCTTAAATGGAAATCTCGATGAGGAGATTTACATGGAGCAACCTGAGGGATTTATTTCCAAAGGAAATGAAAACAAAGTCTGTAGATTAGTCAAATCATTATACGGAATAAAACAAGCTCCAAAGCAATGGCACGCAAAATTCGATAGTGTCGTGATGAGAAATGGTTTTCGTATAAATGAATGTGATAAATGTGTTTATTACAAACAGGTTGGACAATCATATGTGATGATGTGTCTATATGTAGACGATATGCTAATCTTTGGTCCTAATACTAAAGTAATAGAGACTATAAAGAAGATGTTAATCAACAATTTCGATATGAAAGAGTTAGGAGTTGCGGACGTTATTTTGGGAATCAAAACAATAAGAACACCTAATGGAATTGAACTATCTCAGTCACACTATGTAGGCAAAGTGATTGAAAAATTCCAAGAGTATGGAATTAAAGGAGTGAGGACACCTTTTAATCCATCGGAAATACTGCATAAAAACACTGATGAGAGTGTAATGCAACTGGAATACTCTCGTGTAATTGGATGCTTAATGTATCTGATGAATTGCACCAGACCAGATATTGCTTACGCGGTAAGTCGACTAAGCAGGTTTACAAGTAATCCAAGGTAGGAACACTGGAAAGTACTAATGAGAGTGTTGGGATATTTAAAGAATACCACTAATTTTTCCTTACATTATGGAAAATATCCTGCCGTCTTAGAAGGATACAGTGATGCAAACTGGATTGCAGATTCAGAGGAATCAAAATCCACAAGTGGTTATGTCTTTACCCTTGTAGGAGCAGCAGTGTCATGGAAATCTACTAAACAAACATGCATAGCTCGATCCACCATGGAATCTGAGTTTATCGCATTAGATAAAGCAGGCGAAGAGGCAGAATGGCTTCGTCAATTCTTAGAAGATGTTCCATTTTGGCCAAAACCTGTGACGGCCATATGTATTCACTGCGATAATCAAGCAGCGCTAAGTAGAGCGAAAAATCTTGTGTATAATGGCAAATCACGACACATACGTCGTCGCCATAACACAGTTAGGCAGTTACTCTCTAATGGAACTATTTCCATTGATTATGTGAGGACGAATGATAACCTAGCGGATCTATTTACTAAAGGTTTATCAAGAGAGAAAATTGACTGCGCATCGAGGGGAATGGGTTTAAAAGCCTAAACCATAAAGAGTTATCTTATACGGAAACCTATCCTAGCGAATGGAGATCCCACGAACTAGGACCAATAGGCAAACCAGTTCTGAATAACTCAAGACGTAATGCATTTACATGGACATAGTCCAACTCCATTCCTATGGTGCACAACATAAATGCATGCCTACAGAAGTATTTAAAGGTTAAAACTATGTTTTTTAATGATGACCATATCTTGGAAACAACAAGTGGGGTATATGTAGGATACTCTTAATGGTTGCGATCACCTATGTTAGTGTGAGCAGAGTCGGCTCTATGAGAATATTAAAAGGTTTTTATTCTCTAAAAACACTCGCAGAACCAAAAATTGTTCAGGACCAAAATTGTTAACTCCTATGATCAGTGACTCAAAAAGGCTCACGACTTAACAAGAGCAACGACCTAATTGATATGCGACTCATTGAGATGATGCCGACTTAATGACTTAACAAGGTTACCGACCTAAGACTTAACAAGGATGCCGACCTAAGACTTAACAGGGATGCCGACCTAAGGCTCAAGTAAGTTAGCGATCTAACTACCTAAGGAGGTTGCCGATCTAATTGCCCAGAACAGAGAAAGGTCCACGACCTATGCTTAAGTCGCCACACTTACAACATAGAGAAGTCTACGACTTAACGGTTCCTACGACTCAAGGACAGGATGACTTAACGATTCAAGAGGTGGCATGACTTAAGAGGGAAATGAGTTCACGACTTAAAGCTGTCCGAAACCTACGACCTAGCGTGTGTCGTGAACGACTTAAGCAAATGAAACGCTGCTACTTATTTAACACGGTGGCCTCCTAGCTCGTCAACGAGTTAAGACTTTAACAAGCTTATCAGTTAAACCATGACTCACGACTTAGCTTAAGTCGTCCACGACCTAAAGCCGCTAAGTTATAGCCCGCTGCCACAATACTCATGCCGGAGGAAGTCTCGACCCAACAGTTGAGTCGCAAACGACCCACGACCTAGTTTAAGTCGTCCACGACCCAACTTAGGTCGGTTACGAGTTAGGACTTGGTAATGTTTCCTGCCCAGAATTCTCTATAAATACGTTTCCATCTCCAACTTTCAAGGGACTTTTGGCCGATCTCTTTAAGCGCCGATACTCTGCTGAATTCTCGACTCACTCGACACTTCAAATACGAAAGGCATCTCAACAAACTTCAAGAGGAAATCTAACGCAATCAACATGGATTCAAAGAATTCTTCTACATCGGAGTTCTAACTTTTTGTCTCATCAATATTGTAATTGAAGATTGTTGTAAAGTTGTAATTGATTCAGTAATAAAGAGGATTGAAGTGGACGTAGGCTTACCTGAAGCTGAACCACTATAAAAACTGTTGTCTTTTTTGCTTTCTCTGTGACTTTTCTACTTGTTTTTACTTCCCGTGTTCACGGGTGGTGCTTTCACTCAATCTCTATATACACCGGGGTGTTAGCGTTCGATTTTAAGCGTTAACATTTTTGGTGCTTTCACTGAGAAACCAACTCAGGATATTTCTACCATTGCTCCGCAAAGATTTATTGAAAAGATTTCTTTTAAAACCAGAAGTTTATTGGAAATAATGGCTTCTGGGAGAAAACGAAATTCTGTAAGATCCGACAATATTCAAGAGAATACTGCTACCTCTCCTCCTTCAAGTCAAGCAGCTCCAACTGTTGGAGTTACGCGAGCAGAATTGGACGCCGTAGTTTTGGGGTTGAATCAACAATTGAATGCTCAAAATGCACAGTTGGAAGCTCAGAATGCCCAGAACGCCCTGATCTTAAGTAAGTTGAATGATCTGCTAGGGGAAAATCGTCAACCGGTTAATAATGATGGGAGCCCTACTGTGGGAGTTCAGGATGTTGAAGGGAACATTTCTCAAAGAGCCGCAGACCCTGTAGAAAGGACTCCTCCTCAAGCTGGAGGATCAGGGCCGCAGCCGACCCTCCGTGAACGATTGTCAAGACAGAATTCAGAGAGAGTGGCTGATGTTTGCCCTCTAGAGCCTCTAAATGATGAAGAATATTTTTCAGGTATGGTTCGCCAAATCATGAAGGAAAATATGCGAAGAGATGAAGATGAGAAAGAGTGGGGTTTTGCTCCAAGCAAAACTCCATTTACTGAAAAGATCTTGAAGGCAGAGTTCCCAAGGAAATTCGTTCCCCCTACTATTTCGGCCTACAAGCGGACAAGTGATCCTAACGAGTTTCTGTATAAGCACGACTGGCATATGACGGGTGCTAGAGCGTCTGATGAAATCAAATGTCGATATTTACCAGTTTATCTGGAAGGTGTGGCTCTATTGTGGTTTACAAAGTTGCCGGTCAGGTCCATTGATCAGTTCTCCGATTTGACCAGGAAGTTTAAGGAGCAATTTCGATTGTATGCTTCAAAAGCAAAGGATATAATGTCGCTGTCAAACCTAGAGAAAAATCCAGGAGAATCCATCAGATCATTTTTGAATCGTTTTAACATAGCATTGGCTGAGGTAGATAATGCTGAGCCACCCATGGTCCTAACATACTTGATGAGGGCGATTGACAAATCGAGTGAATTTGGAAAATGGTTGAAAATGAAAGAACCAAACTCACTTGACAAATTCTACAAGAAAGCGGATGAATTCATGCGCTTGGAGAGCCTCCAAACACCGGCTAAGGCGGTATCAGTGGAAGCCGGGAACAATGGTGCTGCTTCGAACAAGAAAGAACCTAACACTCAGAAAAGGGGAAATGATGGTGGAAAGAAACAGGGAGATGCTAAGAAAGGCCGTCCTTTCAATTTCACACCCTTGACCGATACCCCTGAGAACATCTTCTTTGCGACCAAGGATGATGTTAATTATCTGACACCACCTAAAATGAGAGTTGGAAATAAGATGGAGAGGAGTGGAAGGTTCTGCCGGTTCCATAACCAGCCCGGCCATGACACCAACGAATGCCGTCAGTTGAAAGAAGTAATTGAACAACTTTTGAAAGAGAACAAGCTCCAACAGTATGTGAAAAGGAGTAGAAATGCCCCAGCTTCGTCAACTCAAGGACAATAAGTTCCCACTCACCGTCCTGGCTCAAGTGAGAAGGCCGTAGAGCATGAATCAGAAAGACCTGTCATCAATATAATAACTGGAGGGCCTCACCCAGCAGGCAAAAGTTGGGGCGAGATGGAAAGGTATGCCCGGGCCTTGAGGCATGTACCAGCTGAAGAGAATGTTTTTGTTTTTGAAAATGACGCGCCTTTAAAGCAACAAAAGACTTCCACAGATGATATTGTATTCAGTGCCAGAGATTCTTTGGGTATTGAAGCTCCTACCATAGATCCTTTGGTCATATCCGCTGGTATTGGGCCAGCTACTGTGAGAAGAGTTCTTGTTGATTGTGGAGCTTCATGCAACATTCTCTTCAAGAAGACCTTTGACCAAATGAAAATTCCAATGGCTGACGTTCAAGCTTCAACACTTAAGATTGCTGGGTTTGCTGGAGAACCCAAACAGTCGATTGGGACCATAGATTTGTTTGTAGAGCTTGGGAAAGGACCGAGGAAGGTGGCTCGAAAGCAAACCTTAATAATTTTTGAAGAATTCTCTGCCTATAATGCCTTGTTAGGCCGACCAACTCTTGCTGCATTCAAAGCTGTTCTCGCTCCATGGTGTCTGACTCTAAAATTCCCCACAGATAATGGAATTGGTGTGATTAAGGGAGACCAAGATGAGGGGCGAGAATGTTATCTTACAGAGCTGCGTGAATCAAGGAAAAGAGAAATGGGAAAAGGTGCGGCGACTCCAGTCCGCACCAAAGAACAAGCCTTGTAGCAATTACAAGGTGGACCCTGCGCTGGTGAATGTAGTGCCGCACGAAGAGAGATGGATCCAAGGAAAGCCAGTGCAGGGGAGAATAGGGTGGTACCGGTAGAGGTAACAGTGCCGGTACCCGTTGACCCAAAGGACCCAAACAAAGTGCTAAATGTGGGTTCACAACTCAACACAACAGTTCAGAATGTTCAGATTTCATTTTTGAAGGCAAATTTGGATGTATTCGCCTGGACTCATGCTGACATGTGTGGAATATCCCCAGAGATTGCAGTACACACTCTGAACATTGATCCAAAGTTTACACCCGTGAAACAGAAAAGAAGAACTCAGGGTCCTGAGAGGACGGCAGCGTTAAAAGAAGAAGTGGATCGGCTCACGGAGAACGGTTTCATGAGAGAATCTACTTATCCAAATTGGGTATCAAATCCAGTGCTGGTTAAAAAAGCTATAGGAAAGTGGAGAGTATGCATTGACTTTTCAGATTTGAACAAAGCCTGCCCCAAAGACTGTTTCCCGCTGCCCAGGATCGATCAGTTGG
The DNA here is from genome assembly GCA_030765085.1 of Allium cepa. Lineage (NCBI taxonomy): Eukaryota > Viridiplantae > Streptophyta > Magnoliopsida > Asparagales > Amaryllidaceae > Allium > Allium cepa. The sequence goes on from CM060942.1 coordinate 243,981,240, forward strand.
TGGATGGGACGGCAGGGCATGAATTGTTATCTTTTATGGATGCATACTCCGGATATAACCAGATTATGATGCATGAGCCAGATCAAGAGGATACAAGCTTCATCACAGATGTTGGACTCTACTGCTACAAGGTCATGCCTTTCGGACTCAAGAATGCAGGGGCAACTTACCAAAGGCTTGTTAATGCCATGTTTAAACAACAGATTGGCAAGACAATGGAAATTTATGTTGATGATATGCTAGTGAAGTCTAAGAAAGTAGAGGACCACATGGATCACTTGGCAGAGATGTTCGCAGTAATCCGAAAGTACAGAATGAAGCTTAATCCCTTGAAATGTTCATTTGGAGTGGAGTCCGGAAAATTTTTGGGTTTCATTATGAGCGCTAGGGGCATTGAAGCTAATCCAGCTCAGATCACTGCCCTGAGAGAGGTCAAGGCTCCTAGAACAAAGAAGGAATTGCAAAGTCTTAATGGAAAGGTTGCTGCCTTGAGTCGGTTCATTTCGAAAGCCACTGACAAATTCATTCCATTCTTTGATGCTCTGAAGAAAGGAAGAAAAAACTTTGAGTGGACTCCTGAATGTCAGAAGGCATTCGATGAGTTGGTTCGTGATATGGAAGTGCCTCCGATACTTTCAAAGCCTGACAATGGTGAAGATCTCTTCGTATATTTGGCAATTTCATCTCATGCTCTCAGTGCAGTATTGATACGAGAAGACACAAGGATTCAACGCCCAGTCTATTATATCAGCAAAAGATTCACTGGGGCAGAGATGAACTATTCAAAGTTGGAAAAGCTCGCTTATTGTTTGTTGATCGCATCAAGAAAATTGAGGCCATATTTCCAAGCTCATCCCATCAAAATCCTCACTGATCAACCTCTAAAGCAAGTCCTATTCCGTCCTGAGACTTCGGGCCGTCTTTTGAAATGGAATATTGAACTCAACCAATATGACATCACTTATCATCCCCGGAAAGAAATCAATGGACAAGCTTTAGCAGATTTCATCGCATAATGTACGGATAAAGGTGATAGTGAGGAAGAAGTCACTGATAACGTCCCAATCCAATGGAAATTATATGTCGATGGCGCAAGGAATGATTACTGTTCCGGAGCAGGAGTTGTCCTTGAAACCCCTGAAGGGCGATCGCTATATTATGCACTGAGACTAGAATTCCCTTCGACAAATAATGAAGCAGAATATGAAGCCCTCATCGCTGGTTTAAGAATATCTAAAGAACTAAACATCAAAGCATTGCAGATCTTCAGTGATTCTACGCTTATTGTCTGCCAAGTCAAGAAGGAATTTCAAGCTAAAGGAGGGAATCTACCCGCCTATTTATCAAAAGCCTGGGAGCTTCTTCAAAATTTTGACCTTTATTCAATAAACCATATACCCCGCGAAGACAACATGAAGGCGGATTCTCTCGCAAAGTATTCAAGTACTGGTGAAGCGCAACTATTGGGATTAGTTCCCGTCGAAGTCCTGTCAGCTCCAAGCACAGATGAAATGGATGTTGATTGATTATGAATGTATCCCAAGAGCAAGAATCATGGATGACTCCGATACTTGAATATTTACTCAATGGTTCTTTGCCGGAAAGTTCAAAAGAACGGCAGAAGCTGATGAGGAAGGCCTCCAGATATATAGTTCAAGATGGTCGTTTGTACAGACGAGGATTTTCAATGCCATTACTACGATGCGTGACAAAGGAAGAAGCTAAGACAATTCTGACTGAAGTACACGGAGGGGAATGTGGGGATCATACAGGCGGTCAAACTTTAGCAAAGAAAATCCTCCGTTATGGATACTTTTGGCCAGAAATTAATCAGGATGCTGCTGACTATTCCCGAAAGTGTGATAAATGCCAGAGATTCGCTAAAATTCCTAGAGCACCTTCCACTGAGCTAACACAAATGGTCAGTCCATGGCTGTTTGCCATCTGGGGAATAGATCTCATTGGGCCTTTGCCGACTGCCAAATCGGGGATTAAATAAGCTATCGTTGCTGTTGATTACTTCACTAAATGGGCTGAAACCGAACCATTGGCTACTATTACCTCTAAAAAAATGATAAGTTTTGTGACTAAAAATATCATTTGCAGGTATGGTGTGCCTCAGAAGATAATCACAGACAATGGTACCCAATTTGAAAGTGAGGAGTTCCAAGAACTCTGCAAACGATTCAAGATCCGAAAAAGCTTCTCAGCAGTGGCTCATCCGCAGGCAAACGGGCAAGTGGAAGCAGCAAACAAAATCATCAAATCAACCATCAAAAAGCAGCTGGAAAAAGCAAAAGATGGTTGGGTCGATTAGTTACCGCTTGCACTATGGGCATACAGAACCACCCACAAAACTGCGACTGGGCATACTCCATTTTCATTGGCATATGGGTCAGAAGCGATGATTCCAGTGGAAACTGAAGTCCCCTCACACAGAAGGATCCATTTTGATCAAGATGAGAATGAAAAATTGCAATTGGAAGCACTTGACCTTCTTGATGAAAGAAGAGAAGAGGCTAAGCTTAGAATTGCAGCTCATCAGCAAAGAATAGCCAAGCACTTCAATTCCAAAGTTCGTCAGCGCAGCTTTGAAGTTGGGGACCTAGTCCTGAAAAGAATTATGACAGCCACAGGTGTGTTTGGGCCAAACTGGGAGGGGCCGTATGTCATAGGCACAAAACTTCTTAATGGCACATTCAAACTCACAACTGTCGAAGGAGAACCAATCCCAAGAGCTTGGAACAGCAATCATTTGCGTCCATATTTTACTTAAAAGCTTTGCTGAAATGTTGTAAAAGAATTACGAATATATGATTCTTGTATTGAAAGCAATTGCAAAGCAAGTAAATAATGAAAAGCTATAAAGTGGATGTAGGCCCAGCTTTTGGCCGAACCACTATAAATCTTGTGTTCTCTACTACTATAAACTGCTTTGTTTTATTTCTACATATAAAATACGTTAATTGTGTTACTAAAATGTCGATTTAATAATGCAGGCCATAAAAACAAAGCTTACCCAACGCAAGACCAAGCGATCTCCGACATCACCCAGCAAGAAAAAGCTAAACCATTCAAAATTTCCATACTCAAATCCTACAAAAGGAGTGCTTCGAACAGAAGTTAGGGATGTGGATGGAAGTGGACCATTTCTAACTAACTGCGAATGTTTGTACAAACAAGCATCCAGTTAAATAGCCCGTGTCTACCACCACCAACTCGCTTAACTATGAAGTATATTTCTTTGGATAAGGAAAATTATTGGCAACTAAAAAGGGATGACACTTGCAAAAGATAACTGGGATCGCCGACATGAATAGATGGCAAAGAGACATGGGCAAGCAAGCATCAAACAGCAAAAGACCTCTTCGGAGGCACAAGCCCTCTTCAGAGGCACAACTCTTCGAAGGATAAAGACCTCGAGCGGGCCTCGCCAGAAAAAGAGAGTTCTTTCTCGACATAAAGTTGCGGACTGATCGGTGATACACTCCCGTGAATCCGTCCAACCGAGAGAAAGAAACTCCAAACTTCTAGGCAAAAGCCCTACTCAGAGGCACACGTTTCACCGAGATTGAAATAAAACTTCCAAGTGTTGAAACGTGAAAAGCCCTCTTCGGAGGCCCATTTCACCACAGTTGAAATGCTAAAAGACCTCGAGCGGGCCCAACCAGAAAAAGAGAGTTCTTTCTCGACATAAAGTTGCGGACTGATCGGTGATACACTCCCGTGAATCTGTCCAACTGAGAGAAAGAAACTCCAAACTTCCAGGCAAAAACCCTACTCAGAGGCACACATTTCACCGTGATCGGTGATACACTCCCGTGCGTCGAAATGTGAAAAGCCCTCTTTGGAGGCCCGCTTCCCAGCGAACAGGGAAAAAATAAAAGCCTCTCCTAAGAGGCAGAAACAAAAAGACCTCTTCCCAGAGGTAGAAAAAAAAGACCTCTTCCCAGAGGCAGAAACAAAAAGACCTCTTCCCAGAGGCACAATCAAACAGAAAGACCTCTTCGGAGGCACACCTTTCACCGAAATTGAAATAAAACTTCCAAGTGTTAAAACGTTGAAAGCCCTCCTCGGAGGCACAACTCTTCGGAGGCACACGTTTCACCAAGATTGAAATAAAACTTCCACGTGTTGAAACGTGAAAAAGCTCTCCTCAGAGGTACAACTTTTCAAAGAAGCATTTCATCAGAAATGCAAAGCAAAGATCAGAAATCCCTCCACCGAGGCGCAATAAAAAAGAGTTAAAGTGCCCTTCGGAGGCCAGCTTTACCGCATAGGAGAATTCATTTTATAAGAATGTATATATGCAAAAGAAAAAGTGATATCTCCGAAGGGTAGTGTGTGAAAACTCATATGAAACGAACTGTACTCTATTGTGAGCAGGCTAATATTCCTCCAAGTATGGAATAATTATTCTCCAGAAAATAACAGTACAAGTCCCTTCAAAGTTGAAAATATTGCAACGAGCTTATGGTATAGGGGCAACATGGTATAACTACATTGGTAAAAATTACGCTCGAACAACATACCACAAGCTCACTGCAATATCATATAAAGAAACTTGTACAAAAAAGAATAGTAAATGCATTCTCAAATACAGATAGAAGTTTGTACAAACAAAAAGAATCATTTTATTCAATACTGTCAAAATTTTGTATAGGTACAGGTTTCAAAATAAAAAGAAAAAGAAAAGCGGAGGTCGGTACCCGCACAATCTCCGGTCAGTACATGCAAAAAGCAAAAAGTAAAAATAAAGGGAAGCAGGGCCCGTTACTTCTTCTTGCCACCATCTTTAGAGCCTTCACCTGACCTAATAGGCAGCTTTTCAGGATGACTTGGAAGAATCAGGGATGAAGGAGAGAGGGTTACTGCCGGATCAACCTTCGCTTCCTCTTCAGAAACAAGAATGTCTTTCCTTTTCTTCTTGGAAGTGACACGCTTCCTCCTCCTCCTTGAAGAAGACTCACTTCCCGGAGTAACAAAATCAGACAATTTTATGTTATCAAAAGTGGTTCGCTCCGGGGACTCATTGCCTTCTCCAAGCCCTTCTCCCCTGTGTTCCTGTGAAGCATTAGGATCATCTAAGTCTCGGAGAGCCTCTATTTGCTCCTCTTGCGACCCGGGTTGAGAGGCGGATGGAGGAGTGACCTGGAGAGGCGGAGGAGGAATAATTAGAGGAGGAGGAGTCTGAACGATGCTCGACACTTTCTCTACAGAAGAAAAGAAGTTAATGTCAGTAAAGAGAGGAGATAAAGGCTCGTTGAGGTTCAGGAAATAGTCAAGAAGCTCATCAAACTCATAAGAAGCAAATGAGCAGTCTACTTGGGCAAGATTAACAGTAGAGTTACCTGGAGAAGTCGGCTTCCTGATATCAACCTCATAAATCTGTGCTTCGACGCTCTCTTCTCCTTCATCTCCACCCTGTGTGCTTGTGATCTCAGTTGTAACTTTAACCGGGGATGGAGAATGAGAACTGGAGCCGACAATGTCGATTTCGGCCGAAGGTGAAGGCTGAACTGGATCAGTTGAAGTAGTTTTTCCTAAACGTTCCCCTTCTGCCATTTCGGCTCTTAATTTCGCAAGTTGTTCTTTTCCCCTGACGAGAGCGGCGCGAGCTTCGTCATCCAAGTAATGCTCGTCAAGAGCTAATTCGACGTAGCCAACACCTTTAGCACCAAGCATATCAAGTGCGGCCTCCCATACCTCAGCCAGAGTAATTTCATATTTGGGACCTAGAAAGGCGAGACTACCGCGCCCCAAGACGCTATGCAGGTAGAAGTCAAATAATGTCGAGCTGATGCTGGTCTTCGTTGCCTCATGTGGTTCTTCAGCTGCAATTTTACCGGCAACGGCCTCATCACGCTCTCTTTCAGCTTTGGAGAGTAGCTGGACCTGTCCCAACTTGATATGAAGGCCTATTGATGATTGTCTGAATATCAGTACGGGAAGGGGCAGGAGATTGAGAAGGAATTGGAGTAGTGGTCTTCTCAGAAATTGCAGGCACAGATTGCTCACTAACTTTAGCCCGTTTGCTTGGGTCATCAGCTATGTGGCTCTTCCCTCTGTCATCATGGGATTTATGCTTATGGGAATCACCCTCTCTGTTCGAAGAATCGTACCACTCATCCCCTCTTCCATAGCGTTCTTTATAAGAACGTCTCTCCTGAGCCTTTCGAGCAGCCCTCTCTTCATCAGTTTCCCTATAAGTGGGAAGATAGCGTCTGTAGTCATACTGACCACGCTTTCCATATTGCTTGAAGTCGTTGTAATATGAACCACTTCGCCTCATTGGGAAATCTGAAATAAAAAAGAGACAAGTCTTAAAAGTCTTCAGAGAAAAGAAGCGTAACTGTAGAATCTCCAAAGTACAAAGAATTAGGTGCATGAAAGTGCCGAAAGGTTCTAAGTGTGTGTGATGTGCAAACTACGCGCATCAAACTACGAACCACTCTTCGATTGCGGAGTAATCGTGGGGGTAGTAGTTAACGTCAACTCTTGGGTCGACGGAGCTTGTTGCAAAGAAGAAGTCGCTTCCACTACTGAAGAAGAAACCCTAGTAGTGACAGGGTCGTCTTTAAAGAGCTCCTGTGAGGTGACAAAGAGGTCGCTCAACCCTTAGAAAGTGTCGTCCCCGCTCTGCTTGACAGGGCTTATTTTTCCGACTTCTTCACCAGACTTCTGTGAATGTTGGGGAGATCCCTGAGGCTCTTCTTCCTCAATTACTGGGGCGAAGTGCGAATTTGCCAGACGACCCCGCAACATCGACATTAGTAGAGCACTTCACCGGAGAAGCCTCGGAGGCAGGTTCTTTTGGTATGGGTTCGTCAGTGGAAACTGGGGCATCTAATGCTTTAGGCGGGGAGTCTGGAACCTCATGGGGGTGTGTAGAGCGAGAAGCGTGTAAAAGTCCATACTGATGCAAAATTCGTTACTAAAAAAACTTTATACTTCTCTCTCTAGCAGTCACAGCACTTAATCTTTCAAAAACTTGCATATGGCTTGGATCTCTAGAAGGGAGAGGAAGTGCTGAAAAGAGCAAAGAATGAAATTAGCAATTGGTAGTTCGGATCTCGAAAAAGTTTGAAAATGGAGAAAATAGAAACAGGTAATCTTACATCCTACTCTCCAGATGGCATAAAACCCTGGGGGGCAGCGAGCAAAGAAAAACTGGTTCAAAAATCCATGAACACTTTCGGTAAGATCAGAAATAAGCTTGCGGTTTCTAGCACTTCTCATAATAATAAGGGAAGGATGGTCTTTACTCTTTGCAAACGAGCATAAGTAGCGAATTTCTTCAAAACTTGGCAAGCGATCAAGAGTTCTCCTAAACAAAACACACAACCCCATCAAGATGGCGTAGCCATTAGGATGAAGTTGGAACGGAGAGATTGTCAACCGAAGTAGAAGGGTTCGAAGGAAGTCGTTAAAGGGAGGAATCGCCCCGCTTAGGCACATTTGATGATTGACTGCGACAAAACCGGGGGGAGGACTGTCGGCAGTATCATTTGGCCCGGGAAGTAGGGCATCATTTTCAGCAAAGCCAAATTGAGTACGTAGCTGAATAAACGCTCTCGGAGTTAGGATAGTCGAAGTTCTCTCTAGAGGATTCTTTATGGGAACAGCTATCTGAAAGGTCTCTCCCGCTTGAGCTACCACTTCTTCTTCTTGGAGGGAAGTCATTCTACACAAACAACTGGATATTCAAACATGAAGGTGCACGTTTCCTAAAATGTGTGAAGTATTGTGTAAAATCAACAAAGCAGTAAGCGAATATAACTGGAATAAAAACTAGCAAGCATTTGTCAGTTATAAAGTCCAGGGTTTGTTGTTTTAAATATGAAAGTGAAATGTAGATGCAAACAAATCAGTTCAAGATAGCGATGCTTTGCATTGATATTTCACTTTAGTTGATTGGTTCACAGCATTTCATACAGTGTGTTTAAGTTGATTACTCTATGTCGACTAATCTGTCATTTGATGTGGGCAGTCAGTGGCAGTATATTCGTCCCAATTTTCTGTAAATAATGTATTGAACAGATTGTTAGCTTGCAAGTCAAAAGTAATCTGTGAGAGAATGCAACAAAGTTCAAGCAGTCTATCCCGGCAATTCAAACTGGGGATACAATCAAGTTATATCAGAAGTTTGAAGTTCCCAGGTTGTTCAAGTCGTAGGTGGTATGCAAGACACGGCGGTAGTTCACATCCAAGTTCAAAATCGTTCACGGTCTAAAAGATAGGTCGTGTTAAGAATCCAAAGGGTTGAGTCGCTCGTATGACCTAAGTCCTAAGTCGTCAGGAAATCAATACGACCTAAAAGCTAAGTCGTGTGCAGCCGAGATTGTAGGAAATTCCTAAGTCGGTAGATTCAAAAACTAACTAAGCCGTGAGAATTTCAAGTCATCCCCTCAACCAGTTGACTCCACTCCAACCCAATACCCGTTATCGCCTAAATAACATCAATCCATCATCCCCTCAACTGAGCCTATTATCCATTCACCCCATCAGCTTATCAAACACCAATCCGAACCATCATGAAGCCGCCATAAATCAAGCGCGATGCTACAATCTTGAGAATCGCAACAGCAACGTAGCCAACGGTGATTGGAACCGATCACAAAAGCTAGGTAAGACATGCGGAGGTGATTTGGGAGCAGGAAGTGAAAATTTTTGTTTTAGCAATAATCGCAGTTGGGTTAGAATTCAAGATCACTTACGCAATGTAATGGAAAGGATGGATTGTTGATTAACTTGCTTGGGCTCGCCTTCAGAAAGATGAGAGGTCGCTAATGGCGGAGAGGAATGATAAAGCAGTAAAGTGAGAAGGAAGAGGTGACTTAACAACTTATGTAGGAGGCAGGGGAGAAGGTGGAAAGATGAACAAGTTAACAAGCCTCTTTGAGTCGTTCACGACTCAGGAGCTAGATCGAAGCACACGACTCACGACTTAGGCGTGTACTTCGAGGGGCAAATGTTAACTCTTCTGATCAATGACTCAAAAAGGCTCACGACTTAACAAGAGCAACGACCTAATTGATATGCGACTCATTGAGAGGGATGCCGACTTAATGCCTTAACAAGGTTGCCGACCTAAGACTTAACAAGGATGCCGACCTAAGACTTAACAGGGATGCCGACCTAAGGCTCAAGTAAGTTAACGATCTAACTACCTAAGGAGGTTGCCGATCTAATTGCCCAGAACAGAGAAAGGTCCACGACCTATGCTTAATTCGCCACCGACTTACAACATAGAGAATTCTACGACTTAACGGTTTCTACGACTCAAGTACAGGATGACTTAACGATTCAAGAGGTGGCACGACTTAAGAGGGAAATGAGTTCACGACTTAAAGCTGTCCATAACCTACGACCTAGCGTGTGTCGTGAACGACTTAAGCAAATGAAACGCTGCTACTTATTTAACACGGTGGCCTCCTAGCTCGTCAACGAGTTAAGACTTTAGCAAGCTTATCAGTTAAACCGTGACTCACGACTTAGCTTAAGTCGTCCATGACCTAAAGCCGCTAAGTTATAGCCCGATGCCGGAGGAAGTCTCGACCCAGCAGTTGAGTCGTAAACGACCCACGACCTAGTTTAAGTCGTCCATGACCCAACTTAGGTCGGCTACGAGTTAGGACTTGGTAATGTTTCCTGCCCAGAATTCTCTATTAATACGTTGCCATCTCCAACTTTCAAGGGACTTTTGGCCGATCTCTTTAAGCGCCGATACTCTGCTGAATTCTCGACTCACTCGACACTTAAAATACGAAAGGCATCTCAACAAACTTCAAGAGGAAATCTAACGCAATCAACATGGATTCAAATAATTCTTCTACATCGGAGTTCTAGCTGTTTGTCTCATCAGCATTGTAATTGAAGATTGTTGTAAAGTTGTAATTGATTCAGTAATAAAGAGGATTAAAGTGGACGCAGGCTTACCTGAACCTGAACCACTATAAAAACTGTTGTCTTTTTTGCCTTCTCTGTGACTTTTCTACTTGTTTTTAGTTCCCGTGTTCACGGGTGGTGCTTTCACTCAATCTCTATATACACCGGGGTGTTAGCGTTCGATTTTAAGCGTTAACAAAAATGAACACAACCAAGAGATTGGATGAGAACGGAATCAATGCTTCGTAAAGCTTATTATCTGGATATACAATAAAGGCCGATGGTTCAAGATGAAATAATTCACCGATTAGCCAAGTAGATCCGATAAGTTTTAGCTAAGGAAAGTTCAAAGTGAAATATCTACTTATCCACGATAAAGCTTTATTCCATATGTACTCTATGATATTTCGCTTTGTGTGGGGAATATGTATATTATTATTCATGTGGGGGATTGTTGGAATTCCTTAAGAAAGCAAGTGAATGAAAAATACATAAAGTCCCACATCGCCAATTTGTTGAGAGGTATATTAGTTTATATATTCCTTTCTCAAGTGGAGGTTGGGTGCCTGGGGCTCCCAAATGTATGCTTCGTTGTGAGGAGGGAGATCATGCATCACCACCACACGTGCGCGCGCGCCGCCGCCGCCGTCCGTCCGACCGAACTAGGCCGGACTCGGGTACGGGTCTAAAATGACCATTCTTTTTACTAGGCCAATGTTTAACGGTTTTGGGCTTCGTCTGAAACTGGGCTGGGCTTGGAATTTGAAGAGAAGCGGGCAGGTGAAGTCGGACGCGGGGTTTTTTCCTGAGGAGATGCGACTGTTCATAAGCGGACGCGAACAGTAGCGGGTGCGACCCGTTAGAAGCAAACAGGTGCGGCCAAACGCGAGCGGGTGCGACCCGACTGAAGCGGTACAGGCGAAACAATACCAGGCGGAACGAGCGGGTGCGAAACAGTAGCAGGTGGGTGCGACCCGTTAACGAGCAGCAGCGACCAATAGGCAACGGGTGCGACCCGTCAAGCGGACGCGACTGTTTGAAGGGATGCGGACGAAATTATAAATAGGAGAGAATACTGATCACATTCTCATCCGATTCCAATCTAATTTCTTCTGCTTCTTTGCTCTGCTGCTTAATATTCCATACATATCATAGAGTTGACATACTCATTACAATCTCGTGCAGATTACGTCTGTTGTATCTTGGGAGAGTTTTGAAATAAAATTCTTAAGAAAATTGTTACGGCAAGCCTCAGACGGAATTTCCTTTTTATACTGGTTAGATTCACTGTAATATTTCCCGTTTATAAGTTGTACTATTTCTTACAATAGCATAACGTTGCTGTTGTAATATATTTACAACGTAACTTATTGTTACACTTATCTAATACAGAATCCAGTGTAGTGGAAATCTGAGTTATAAACTTGTGCGACGAGTTTATTATTCTCTGTTTTGGTATACTAGACGTATAACATCTTAAGAATTTTACTTTTTTATACTAAAATAGAGATGGCAACAGTTGACAACATGAAAATGGATAAGTCCAACTTTTCAGCGGTTATTTCTAAATGTAATTTGGTTCAGAATCCTAACCAATGGTGGGTTGACACAGGAGCTACTCGTCATGTTTGCTCTGAAAAATCCATGTTTTCAACATACCAGAAATTCGATCAGAAAGAAAAACTCTACATGGGTTATTCTGCAGTTTCCATGATCGAAGTCAGTGGCACAGTTATCCTCAAGTTCACTTCTAGAAAAACTGTCAAATTGAATGACGTGCTTCACGTTCCAGACATACGCAAGAATCTGATCTCCGGCTCAGTGCTATCAAAGAAAGGATTCAAAATTGTGTTCGAATCAGACAAGGTGGTTCTGTTCAAAGCTGGAATGTATATCGGAAGGGGTTATTTATGTGATGGCCTATTTAAGGCAAACATAGCCGTTAGCGGCAATAAATCTATGTATTCTCATTGTGCTATTAATAAAATTGAAGTTTCTTACTTGCTTGAGTAAGAAATTTTACTATGGAACGATATATTAGGACACATAAACTTCCGAAAAATGAAGAAATTATCAAACTTGGGATTAATTCCAAAATTCCAAGTAGATAAGAACTACAAATGTGAGACATGTGTAGAAGCAAAAATGGTCAAACAACCATTTAAATCTGTTGACAGAAGCACCGAACCATTAGTTTTGGTACATACAGATTTATGTGATTTTAAATCACTACCTACAAGAGGTGGGAAAAAGTATTTCATTACTTTTATTGACGATTATACGCGATATTGCTATGTATAACTTTTAGATAGTAAAGATGAAGCAATAACAGCGTTTATAAAATACAAGGCTGAGGTAGAAAATCAGTTAAATAAAAAGATCAAGATATTAAGATCTGATCGAAGTGAAGAGTATGAATCACCATTTGAACAGTTCTGTGCCGAAAATGGTATAATTCATCAAACAACAGCTCCATATTCACCACAACAAAATGGTGTAGCCGAGAGGAAGAACAGAACGTTAAAAGACATGATTAATGCCATGCTTTTGACTTCTGGTCTACCGACAAACTTGTGGGGGGAAGCCTTAAATATGTCTAATCACATATTAAACAAAGTTCCTCACAATAAAACGGGAACAATTCCATATAAGATATGGAAAGGACACAAACCAAGCTTTAAATACCTCAAAGTGTGGGGGTGCTTGGCAAAAGTTCCAGTTCCGCCTCCCAAGAGAGTCAAACTTGGACCAAAAACAGTAGATTGTTATTATCTTAGGCCAGCCCAAAATAGTAGTGCCTACAGATTTTTGGTATTCAAGTCTGATATAAATGATATTCCTGTAAATACAATCATGGAATCAAGAGATGCCTCGTTCTTTGAAGATGTGCTCCCACGTAAAAGAAACGATGGAAATCCTGTCCCAAAAAGGACAAGAGATAACAAAGATGAGACATGGGAAGATGAAACTCATCAGGACAACGAGGAGGTTGAACCAAGAAGAAGCGTAAGGGCAAGAACATCCAAAACATTTGGTTCAGATTTTTTTTAACTTATATGTTAGAACACGAGCCTCAAACGTATAAGGAAGCAATGTCATCTTCTGAATCTTCGTGTTGGAAAGAAGCAATCCAAAATGAGATTGATTCAATTCTAAGTAATAAAACTTGGGAAATAATTGATATTCCACCAGGAATAAAACCAATTGGCTGCATATGGATTTTCAAGAAGAAAATGAAAGCAGATGGCTCTATCAACAAGTATAAAGCCAGATTAGTAGCCAAAGGATATCTTCAAAAAGAAGGAGTAGACTTTTTTGATACATATTCGCCGGTAACACGAATAACCTCTATAAGAATGCTAATAGCAATTGCGTCCATCTATAATCTAGAGATTCATCAGATGGATGTAAAAACAGCTTCTTAAATGGAAATCTCGACGAGGAGATTTACATGGAGCAACCTGAGGGAATTATTTCCAAAGGAAATGAAAACAAAGTCTGTAGATTAGTCAAATCAATATACGGACTAAAACAAGCTCCAAAGCAATGGCACGCAAAATTCGATAGTGTCATGATGAGAAATGGTTTTCGTATAAATGAATGTGATAAATGTGTTTATTACAAACAGGTTGGACAATCATATGTGATGATTTGTCTATATGTAGACGATATGCTAATCTTTGGTCCTAATACTAAAGTAATAGAGACTACAAAGAAGATGTTAATCAACAATTTCGATATGAAAGACTTAGGAGTTGTGGACGTTATTTTGGGAATCAAAATAATAAGAACACCTAGTGGAATTGAACTATCTTAGTCACACCATGTAGACAAAGTGATTGAAAAATTCCAAGAGTATGGAATTAAAGGAGTGAGGACACCTTTTAATCCATCGGAAGTACTGCACAAAAACACTGATGAGAGTGTAATGCAACTGGAATACTCTCGTGTAATAGGATGCTTGATGTATCTGATGAATTGCAACAGACCAGATATTGCTTACGCGGTAAGTCGACTAAGCAGGTATACAAGTAATCCAGGGAAGGAACACTGGAAAGCACTAATGAGAGTGTTGGGATATTTAAAGAATACCACTAATTTTTCCTTACATTATGGAAAATATCCTACCGTCTTAGAAGGATATAGTGATGCAAACTGGATTGCAGATTCAGAGGAATCAAAATCCACAAGTGGTTATGTCTTTACCCTTGTAGGAGCAGTAGTGTCATGGAAATCTACTAAACAAACATGCATAGCTCGATCCACCATGGAATCTGAGTTTATCGCATTACATAAAGCAGGCGAAGAGGCAGAATGGCTTCGTCAATTCTTAGAAGATATTCCATTTTGGCCAAAACCTGTGACGGCCATATGTATTCACTGCGATAATCATGCAGCGCTAAGTAGAACAAAAAACCTTGTGTATAATGGCAAATCACGACACATACGTCGTCGCCATAACACAGTTAGGCAGTTACTCTCTAATGGAACTATTTCCATTGATTATGTGAGGACAAATGATAACCTAGCGGATCCATTTACTAAAGGTTTATCTAGAGAGAAAATTGACTGCGCATCGAGGGGAATGGGTTCAAAAGCCTAAACCACAAAGAGTTATCTTATACGGAAACCTATCCTAGCGACTAGAGATCCCACGGACTAGGATCAATAGGCAAACCAGTTCTGAATAACTCAAGACGTAATGCATTTACATGGACATAGTCCAACTCCATTCCTATGGTGCACAACATAAATGCATGCCTACAGAAGTATTTAAAGGTTAAAACTATGTTTTTTAATGATGACCATATCTTGGAAACAACAAGTGGGGTATATGTAGGATACTCTTAATGGTTGCGATCACCTATGTTAGTGTGAGCAGGGTCGGCTCTATGAGAGTATTAAAAGGTTTTTATTCTCTAAAAACACTCGCAGAACCAAAAATTGTTCAGGACCAAAATGAACACAACCAAGAGATTGGATGAGAAGGGAATCAATGCTTTGTAAAGCTTATTGCCTGGATATGCAATAAAGGCCGACGGTTCAAGATGAAATAATTCACCGATTAGCCAAGTAGATCCGATAAGTTTTAACTAGGGAAAGTTCAAAGTGAAATATCTACTTATCCACGATAAAGCATTATTCCATATGTACTCTTTGATATTTCGTTTTGTGTGGGGGATATGTATATTATCATTCATGTGGGGGATCGTTGGAATTCCTTAAGAAATTAAGTGAATGAAAAATACATAAAGTCCCACATCGCCAATTTGTTGAGAGGTATATAAGTTTATATATGCCTTTCTCAAGTGGAGGTTGGGGGCCTGGGGCTCCCAAATGTACGCTTCGATGTGAGGAGGGAGATCATGCATCACCACCACACGCGCGCGCGCCGCCGCCGCCGTCCGTCCGACCGACCGAACCGGGCCGGGCTGGGCTCGGGTATGGGTATGGGTACGGGTCTAAAATGACCATTCTTTTTACTAGGCCACTGTTTAACGGTTTTGGGCTTCGTTTGAAACAGGGCTGGGCCTGGAATTTGAAGAGAAGCGGGCGGTTGAAAACCGACGTGGGGAGATGCGACTGTTCATAAGCGGAGGCGAACAGTAGCGGGTGCGACCCGTTAGAAGCAAACAGGTGCGGCCAAACGCGAGCGGGTGCGACCCGACTGAAGCGGTACAGGCGAAACAATACCAGGCGGTACGAGCGGGTGCGAAACAGTAGCAGGCGGGCGTGACCCGTTAACGAACAGCAGCGACCAAAAGGCAACGGGTGCGACCCGTCAAGCGGACGCGACTGTTTGAAGTTATGCGGACGAAATTATAAATAGGAGAGAATACTGATCACATTCTCATCCGATTCCAATCTAATTTCTTCTGCTTCTTTTCTCTGCTCCTTAATATTCCATACATATCACAGAGTTGACATACTCATTACA
The DNA here is from genome assembly GCA_030765085.1 of Allium cepa. Lineage (NCBI taxonomy): Eukaryota > Viridiplantae > Streptophyta > Magnoliopsida > Asparagales > Amaryllidaceae > Allium > Allium cepa. The sequence goes on from CM060942.1 coordinate 243,997,066, forward strand.
ATCTCGTGCAGATTAAGTCTGTTGTATCTTGGGAGAGTTTTGAAATAAAATTCTTAAGGAAATTGTTACGGCAAGCCTCAGACGGAATTTCCTTTATATACTGGTTAGATTCACTGTAATCTTTCCCGTTTATAAGCTGTACTATTTCTTACAATAGTATAACGTTGTTGTTGTAATATATTTACAACGTAACTTATTGTTACACTTATCTAATACAGAATTCCAGTGTAGTGGAAATCTGAGTTATAAACTTGTACCACGAGTTTATTATTCTCTGTTTTGGTATACTAGATGTATAACATCTTAAGAATTTTACTGTTTTATACTAAAACAGAGATGGCAACAGTTGACAACATGAAAACGGATAAGTCCAACTTTTCAGCGGTTATTTCTGAATGCAATTTTGTTCAGAATCCTAACCAATGGTGGGTTGATACAGGAGCTACTCGTCATGTTTGATCTGAAAAATCCATGTTTTCAACATACCAGAAATTCGATCAGAAAGAAAAACTCTACATGGGTAATTCTACAGTTTCCATGATCGAAGGAAGTGGCACAGTTATCCTCAAGTTCACTTTTGGAAAAACTGTCAAATTGAATGACGTGCTTCACGTTCTAGACATACGCAAGAATCTGATCTACGGCTCAGTGCTATCAAAGAAAGGATTCAAAATTGTGTTCGAATCAGACAAGATGGTTCTGTTCAAAGCTGGAATGTATATCAGAAGGGGTTATTTATGTGATGGCCTATTTAAGGCAAACATAGCCGTTAGCGACAGTAAATCTGTGTATTCTGATTGTGCTATTAATAAAATTAAAGTTTCTTACTTGCTTGAGCAAGAAGTTTTACTATGGCACGATAGATTAGGACACATAAACTTCCAAAAAATGAAGAAATTATCAAACTTGGGATTAATTCCAAAATTCCAAGTAGATAAGAACTACAAATGTGAGACATGTGTAGAAGCAAAAATGGTCAAACAACCATTTAAATCTGTTGACAGAAGCACCGAACCATTAGGTTTGGTACATACAGATTTATGTGATTTTAAATCACTACCTACAAGAGGTGGGAAAAAGTATTTCATTACTTTTATTGACGATTATACGCGATATTGCTATGTATATCTTTTAAATAGTAAAGATGAAGCAATAACAGCGTTTATAAAATACAAGGCCAAGGTAGTAAATCAGTTAAATAAAAAGAACAAGGTATTAAGATCTGATCGAGGTGGGGAGTACGAATCACCATTTGAACTGTTCTGTGCCGAAAATGGTATAATTCATCGAACAACAGCTCCATATTCACCACAACAAAATGGTGTAGCCGAGAGGAAGAACAGAACGTTAAAAGACATGATTAATGCCATGCTTTTAACTTCTGGTCTACCGACAAACTTATGGGGGGAAGCCTTAAATACGTCTAATCACATATTAAACAAAGTTCCTCACAATAAAACGGAAACAATTCCATATGAGATATGGAAAGGACACTAACCAAGCTTTAAATACCTCAAAGTGTGGGGGTGCTTGGTAAAAGTTCCAGTTCCGCCTCCCAAGAGAGTCAAACTTGGACCAAAAACAGTAGATTGTTATTATCTTGGGCCAACCCAAAATAGCAGTGCCTACAAATTTTTGGTATTCAAGTCTGATATAAATGATATTCATGTAAATACAATCATGGAATCAAGAGATGCCTCGTTCTTTGAAGATGTGTTCCTACATAAAAGAAACGATGGAAATCCTGTCCCAAAAAGGACAAGAGATAACAGAGATGAGACATGTGAAGATGAAACTCATCAGGACAACGAGGAGGTTGAACCATGAAGAAGCGGAAGGGAAAGAACTTCCAAAACATTTGGTTCGGATTTTTTAACTTATATGTTAGAACACGAACCTCAAACATACAAGGAAGCAATGTCATCTTCTGAATCTTCATGTTGGAATGAAGCAATCCAAAATGAGATTGATTCAATTCTAAGTAATAAAACTTGGGAAATAGTTGATATTCCACCAGGAATAAAACCAATTGGCTGCAAATGGATTTTCAAGAAGAAAATAAAAGCAGATGGCTCTATCAACAAGTATAAAGCCAGATTAGTAGCCAAAGGATATCGTCAAAAAGAAGGAGTAGACTTTTTTGATACATATTCACCGGTAACACGAATAACCTCTGTAAGAATGCTAATAGCAATTGCGTCCATCTATAATCTAGAGATTCATCAGATGGATGTAAAAAAAGCATTCTTAAATGGAAATCTCGATGAGCAGATTTACATGGAGCAACCAGAGGGAATTATTTCCAAAGGAAATGAAAACAAAGTCTGTAGATTAGTCAAATCAATATACGGACTAAAACAAGCTCCAAAGCAATGGCACGCAAAATTCGATAGTGTCATGATGAGAAATGGTTTTCGTATAATTGAATGTGATAAATGTGTTTATTACAAACAGGTTGGACAATCATATGTGATGATTTGTCTATATGTAGACGATATGCTAATCTTTGGTCCTAATACTAAAGTAATAGAGACTACAAAGAAGATGTTAATCAACACTTTCGATATGAAAGACTTAGGAGTTGCTGGCGTTATTTTGGGAATCAAAATAATAAGAACACCTAATGGAATTGAACTATCTCAGTCACACTATGTAGACAAAGTGATTGAAGAATTCCAAGAGTATGGAATTAAAGGAGTGAGGACACCTTTTAATCCATCGGAAGTACTGCATAAAAACACTGATGAGAGTGTAATGCAACTGGAATACTCTCGTGTAATAGGATGCTTAATGTATCTGATGAATTGCACCAGACCAGATATTGCTTACGCGGTAAGTCGACTAAGAAGGTATGCAAGTAATCCAGGGAAGGAGCACTGGAAAGCATTAATGAGAGTGTTGGGATATTTAAAGAATACCACTAATTTTTCCTTACATTATGGAAAATATCCTGCCATCTTAGAAGGATATAGTGATGCAAACTGGATTGCAGATTCAGAGGAATCAAAATCCATAAGTGGATATGTCTTTACCCTTGCAGGAGCAGCAGTGTCATGGAAATCTACTAAACAAACATGCATAGCTCGATCCACCATGGAATTTGAGTTTATCGCATTAGATAAAGCAGGCGAAGAGGCAGAATGGCTTCGTCAATTCTTAGAAGATATTCCATTTTGGCCAAAACCTGTGACGGCCATATGTATTCACTGCGATAACCAAGCAGCGGTAAGTAGAGCGAAAAACCTTGTGTATAGTGGCAAATCACGACACATACATCGTCGCCATAACACAGTTAGGCAGTTACTCTCTAATGGAACTATTTCCATTGATTATTTGAGGACAAATGATAACCTAGCGGATCCATTTACTAAAGGTTTATCAAGAGAGAAAATTGACTGTGCATCGAGGGGAATGGGTTTAAAAGCCTAAACCACAAAGAGTTATCTTATACGGAAACCTATCCTAGCGACTGGAGATCCCACGGACTAGGATCAATAGGCAAACCAGTTCTGAATAACTCAAGACGTAATGCATTCACATGGACATAGTCGAACTCCATTCCTATGTTGCACAACATAAATGCATGCCCACATAAGTATTTAAAGGTTAAAACTATGTTTTTTAATGATGACCATTTCTTGGAAACAACAAGTGGGGTATATGCAGGATACTCTTAATGGTTGCGATCACCTATGTTAGTGTGAGCAGGGTCAGCTCTATGAGAATATTAAAAGGCTTTTATTCTCTAAAAACACTCGCAGAACCAAAAATTTTTCAGGACCAAAATGAACACAACCAAGAGATTGGATGAGAAGGGAATCAATGCTTCGTAAAGCTTATTGTCTAGATATACAATAAAGGCCGACCGTTCAAGATGAAATAATTCACTGATTAGCCAAGTAGATCGTTAAGTTTTAACTAGGGAAAGTTCAAAGTGAAATATCTACTTATCCACGATAAAGCATTATTCCATATATACTCTGTGATATTTCGCTTTGTGTGGGGGATATGTATATTATCATTCATGTAGGGGATTGTTGGAATTCCTTAAGAAATCAAGTGAATGAAAAATACATAAAGTCCCACATCGCCAATTTGTTGAGAGGTATATTAGTTTATATATGCCTTTCTCAAGTGGAGGTTGGGGCCCTGGGGCTCCCAAATGTATGCTTCGTTGTGAGGAGGGAGATCATGCATCGCCACCACACGCGCGCGTGCGCCGCCGCCGTCCGTCCGACCGAACCGGGCCGGGCTCGGGTACGGGTCTGAAATGACCATTCTTTTTACTAGGCCACTGTTTAACGGTTTTGGGCTTCGTCTGAAACTGGGCTGGGCCTGGAATTTGAAGAGAAGCGGGCTGGTGAAGACTGACGCGGGGTTTTTGCCTGAGGAGATGCGACTGTTCATAAGCGGACGCGAATAGTAGCGGGTGCGACCCGTTAGAAGCAAACAGGTGCGGCCAAACGCGAGCGGGTGCGACCCGACTGAAGCGGTACAGGCGAAACAATACCAGGTGGTACGAGCGGGTGCGAAAGAGTAGCAGGCAGGCGCGACCCGTTAACGAACAGCAGCGACCAAAAGGCAACGGGTGCGACCCGTCAAGCGGACGCGACTGTTTGAAGGGATGCGGACGAAATTATAAATAGGAGAGAATACTGATCACATTCTCATCCGATTCCAATCTAATTTCTTCTGCTTCTTTGCTCTGCTGCTTAATATTCCATACATATCACAGAGTTGACATACTCATTACAATCTCGTGCAGATTACGTCTGTTGTATCTTGGGAGAGTTTTGAAATAAAATTCTTAAGGAAATTATTACGGCAAGCCTCATACGGAATGTCCTTTATATACTAGTTAGATTCACTGTAATCTTTCCCGTTTATAAGTTCCACTATTTCTTACAATAGTATAAAGTTGCTGTTGTAATATATTTACAACGTAACTTATTGTTACACTTATCTAATACAGAATTCCAGTGTAGCGGAAATCTGAGTTATAAACTTGTGCGACGATTTTATTATTCTCTGTTTTGGTGTACTAGACGTATAACATCTTAAGAACTTTACTGTTTTATACTAAAACAGAGATGACAACAGTTGACAACATGAAAATGGATAAGTCCAACTTTTCAGCGGTTATTTCTGAATGCAATTTGGTTCAGAATCCTAACCAATGGTGGGTTGACACAGGAGCTACTCGTCATATTTGCTCTGAAAAATCCATGTTTTCAACATACCAGAAATTCGATCAGAAAGAAAAAATCTACATGGGTAATTCTGCAGTTTCCATGATCGAAGGCAGTGGCACAATTATCCTCAAGTTCATTTCTGGAAAAACTGTCAAATTGAATGACTTGCTTCACGTTCCAGACATACGCAAGAATCTGATCTCCGGCTCAGTGCTATCAAAGAAAGGATTCAAAATTGTGTTCGAATCAGACAAGATGGTTCTGTTCAAAGCTGGAATGTATATCGGAAGGGGTTATTTATGTGATGGCCTATTTGAGGCAAACATAGCCGTTAGCGGCAATAAATCTATGTATTCTCATTGTGCTATTAATAAAATTGAAGTTTCTTACTTGCTTGAGCAAGAAATTTTACTATGGCACGATAGATTAGGACACATAAACTTCCGAAAAATGAAGAAATTATCAAACTTGGGATTAATTCCATAATTCCAGGTAGATAAGAACTATAAATGTGAGACATGTGTAGAAGCAAAAATGCTCAAACAACCATTTAAATCTGTTGACAGAAGCACCGAACCACTAGGTTTGGTACATACAGATTTATCAAGAAAGCAGATGGCTCTATCAAGAAGTATAAAGCCAGATTAGTAGCCAAAGTATATCATTAAAAAGAAGGAGTAGACTTTTTTGATACGTATTCGCCGGTAACACGAATAACCTCTATAAGAATGCTAATAGCAATTGCGTCCATCTATAATCTAGAGATTCATCAGATGGATGTAAAAACAGCATTCTTAAATGGAAATCTCGATGAGGAGATTTACATGGAGCAACCTGAGGGATTTATTTCCAAAGGAAATGAAAACAAAGTCTGTAGATTAGTCAAATCATTATACGGACTAAAACAAGCTCCAAAGCAATGGCACGCAAAATTCGATAGTGTCATGATGAGAAATGATTTTCGTAGAAATGAATGTGATAAATGTGTTTATTACAAACAGGTTGGACAATCATATGTGATTTTTTGTCTATATGTAGACGATATGCTAATCTTTGGTCCTAATACTAAAGTAATAGAGACTATAAAGAAGATGCTAATCAACAATTTCGATATGAAAGACTTAGGAGTTGCGGACGTTATTTTGGGAATCAAAATAATAAGAACACCTAATGGAATTGAACTATCTCAGTCACACCATGTTGACAAAGTGATTGAAAAATTCCAAGAGTATGGAATTAAAGGAGTGAGGACACCTTTTAATCCATCGGAAGTACTGCACAAAAACACTGATGAGAGTGTAATGCAACTGGAATACTCTCGTGTAATAGGATGCTTAATGTATCTGATGAATTGCACCAGACCAGATATTGCTTAAGCGGTAAGTCGACTAATAAGGTATACAAGTAATCCAGGGAAGGAACACTGGAAAGCACTAACGAGAGTGTTGGGATATTTAAAGAATACCACTAATTTTTCCTTACGTTATGGAAAATATCCTGCCGTCTTAGAAGGATATAGTGATGCAAACTGGATTGCAGATTCATGGAAATCTTCTAAACAAACATGCATAGCTCGGTCCACCATGGAATCTGAGTTTATCGCATTAGATAAAGCAGGCGAAGAGGCAGCATGGCTTCGTCAATTCTTAGAAGATATTCCATTTTGGCCAAAACCTGTGACGGCCATACGTATTCACTGCGATAATCAAGCAGCGCTAAGTAGAGCGAAAAACCTTGTGTATAGTGGCAAATCACGACACATACGTCGTCGCCATAACACAGTTAGGCAGTTACTCTCTAATGGAACTATTTCCATTGATTATTTGAGGAGAAATGATAACCTAGCGGATCCATTTACTAATGGTTTATCAAGAGAGAAAATTGACTGCGCATTGAGGGGAATGGGTTTAAATGCCTAAACCACAAAGAGTTATCTTATACGGAAACCTTTCCTAGCGACTGGAGATCCCACGGACTAGGATCAATAGGCAAGCCAGTTCTGAATAACTTAAGACGTAATGCATTTACATGGACATAGTCCAACTCCATTCCTATGGTGCACAACGTAAATGCATGCCTACAGAAGTATTTAAAGGTTAAAATTATGTTTTTTAATGATGACCATATCTTGGAAACAACAAGTGGGGTATATGTAGGATACTCTTAATGGTTGCGATCATCTATGTTAGTGTGAGCTGGGTCAGCTCTATGAGAATATTAAAAGGATTTTATTCTCTAAAAACACTCGTAGAACCAAAAAAATTTCATGACCAAAATTAACACAACCAAGAGATTGGATGAGAAGGGAATCAATGCTTCGTAAAGCTTATTGTTTGGATATACAATAAAGGCCGACGGTTCAAGATGAAATAATTCACCGATTAGCCAAGTAGATCCGATAAGTTTTAACTAGGGAAAGTTCAAAGTGAAATATCTACTTATCCACGATAAAGCATTATTCCATATGTACTCTGTGATATTTCGCTTTGTGTGGGGGATATGTATATTATCATTCATGTGGGGGATTGTTGGAATTCCTTAAGAAATCAAGTGAATGAAAAATACATAAAGTCCCACATCGCCAATTTATCGAGAGGTATATTAGTTTATATATGCCTTTCTCAAATGGAGGTTGGGGGCCAGGGGCTCCCAAATGTATGCTTCGTTGTAAGGAGGGAGATCATGCATCACCACCACGCGCGCGCCGCCGCCGCCGTCCGTCCGACCGAACCGTGCCGGGCTCGGGTACGGGTCTAAAATGACCATTCTTTTTACTAGGCCACTGTTTAACGGTTTTGGGCTTCGTCTGAAACTGGCCTGGGCTTGGAATTTGAAGAGAAGCGGGCGGGCGAAGACGGATGCGGGTTTTTTGCCTGGGGAGATGCGATTGTTCATAAGCAGACGCGAACAGTAGCAGGTGCGACCCTTTAGAAGCAAACATGTGCTGCCAAACGCGAGTGGGTGCGACCCGACTGAAGCGGTACAGGCGAAACAATACCAGGCGGTACGAGCGGGTGCGAAAGAGTAGCAGGCGGGCGTGACCCGTTAACGAACAACAGCGACCAAAAGGCAACGGGTGCGACCCGTCAAGTGGACGCGACTGTTTGAAGGGATGCGGACGAAATTATAAATTGGAGAGAATACTGATCACATTCTCATCCGATTCCAATCTAATTTCTTCTGCTTCTTTGCTCTGCTGCTTTATATTCCATATATCACAGAGTTACATACTCATTACAATCTCGTGCAGATTACGTCTGTTGTATCTTGGGAGAGTTTTGAAATAAAATTCTTAAGGAAATTGTTACGGCAAGCCTCAGACGGAATTTCCTTTATATACTAGTTAGATTCACTGTAATCTTTCCCGTTTATAAGTTGTACTATTTCTTACAATAGTATAACGTTGCTGTTGTAATATATTTACAACGTAACTTGTTATTACACTTATCTAATACAGAATTCCAGTGTAGTGGAAATCTAAGTTATAAACTTGTGCGACGAGTTTATTATTCTCTGTTTTGGTGTACTAGACGTATAACATCTTAAGAATTTTACTGTTTTATACTAAAACAGAGATGGCAACAGTTGACAACATGAAAATGGATAAGTCCAACTTTTCAGCGGTTATTTCTGAATGAAATTTGGTTCAGAATCCTAACCAATAGTGGTTTGACACAGGAGCTACTCGTCATGTTTGCTCTGAAAAATCCATGTTTTCAACATACCAGAAATTTGATCAGAAAGAAAAACTCTACATGGGTAATTCTGCAGTTTCCATGATCGAAGGCAGTGGCACAATTATCCTCAAGTTCACTTCTGGAAAAACTGTCAAATTGAATGACGTGCTTCACGTTCCAGACATACGCGAGAATCTGATCTACGGCTCAGTGCTATCAAAGAAAGGATTCAAAATTGTGTTCGAATCAGACAAGATGGTTCTATTCAAAGCTGGAATGTATATCGGAAGGGGTTATTTATGTGATGGCCTATTTAAGGTAAACATAGCCATTAGCGGCAATAAATCTATGTATTCTGATTGTGCTATTAATAAAATTGAAGTTTCTTACTTGCTTGAGCAAGAAATTTTACTATGGCACGATAGATTAGGACACATAAACTTCCAAAAAACGAAGAAATTATCAAACTTGGGATTAATTCCAAAATTCCAAGTAGATAAGAACTACAAATGTGAGACATGAGTAGAAGCAAAAATGGTCAAACAACCATTTAAATCTGTTGACAGAAGCACCGAACCATTAGGTTTGGTACATACAGATTTATGTGATTTTAAATCACAACCTACAAGAGGTGGGAAAAAGTATTTCATTACTTTTATTGACGATTATACGCGATATTGCTATGTATATCTTTTAAATAGTAAAGATGAAGCAATAACAGCGTTTATATAATACAAGGATCTGATCGAGGTGGAGAGTATGAATCACCATTTGAACAGTTCTGTGTCGAAAATGGTATAATTCATCAAACAACAGCTCCATATTCGCCACAACAAAATGGTGAAGTCGAGAGGAAGAACAGAACGTTAAAAGACATGTTTAATGCCATGCTTTTAACTTCTGGTCTACCGACAAACTTGTGGGGGGAAGCCTTACATATGTCTAATCACATATTAAACAAAGTTCCTCACAATAAAACGGGAACAATTCCATATGAGATATGGAAAGGACACAAACCAAGCTTTAAATACCTCAAAGAGTGGGGGTGCTTGGCAAAAGTTCCAGTTCCGCCTCCCAAGAGAGTCAAACTTGGACCAAAAACAGTAGATTGTTATTATCTTGGGCCAGCCCAAAATAGTAGTGCCGACAGATTTTTGGTATTCGAGTCTAATATAAATGATATTCATGTAAATACAATCATGGAATCAAGAGATGCCTCGTTCTTTGAAGTTGTGTTCCCACATAAAAGAAACGATGGAAATCCTGTCCCAAAAAGGACAAGAGATAACAGAGATGAGACATGTGAAGATGAAACTCATCAGGACAACGAGGAGGTTGAACCAAGAAGAAGCGTAAGGGCAAGAACTTCCAAAACATTTGGTTCGGATTTTTTAACTTATATGTTAGAACACGAACCTCAAACGTACAAGGAAGCAATGTCATCTTCTGAATCTTCATGTTGGAAAGAAGCAATCCAAAATGAGATTGATTCAATTCTAAGTAATAAAACTTGGGAAATAGTTGATATTCCACCAGGAATAAAACCAATTGGCTGCAAATGGATTTTCAAGAAGAAAATGAAAGCAGATGGCTCTATCAACAAGTATAAAGCCAGATTAGTAGCCAAAGGATATCGTCAAAAAGAAGGAGTAGACTTTTTTGATATATATTCGCCGGTAACATGAATAACCTCTTTAAGAATGCTAATAGCAATTGCGTCCATCTATAATCTAGAGATTCATCAGATGGATGTAAAAACAACATTCTTAAATGGAAATGTCGATGAGGAGATTTACATGGAGCAACCTGAGGGATTTACTTCCAAAGGAAATGAAAACCAAGTCTGTAGATTAGTCAAATCATTATACAGACTAAAACAAGCTCCAAAGCAATGGCACACAAAATTTGATAGTGTCATGATGAGAAATGGTTTTCGTATAAATGAATGTGATAAATGTGTTTATTACAAACATGTTGGACAATCATATGTGATGATTTGTCTATATGTAGACGATATGCTAATCTTTGGTCCTAATACTAAAGTAATGGAGACTATAAAGAAGATGCTAATCAACAATTTCGATATGAAAGACTTAGGAGTTGCGGACGTTATTTTGGGAATAAAAATAATAAGAACACCTAATGGAATTGAACTATCTCAGTCACACTATGTAGACAAAGTGATTGAAAAATTCCTAGAGTATGGAATTAAAGGATTGAGGACACCTTTTAATCCATCGGAAGTACTGCATAAAAACACTGATGAGAGTGTAATGCAACTGGAATACTCTCGTGTAATAGGATGCTTAATGTATCTGATGAATTGCACCAGACCAGATATTGCTTACGCGGTAAGTCGACTAAGCAGGTATACAAGTAATCCAGGGAAGGAACACTGGAAAGCACTAATGAGAGTGTTGGGATATTTAAAGAATACCACTAATTTTTCCTTACATTATGGAAAATATCCTGCCGTCTTAGAAGGATATAGTGATGCAAACTGGATTGCAGATTCAGAGGAATCAAAATCCACAAATGGTTATGTCTTTACCCTTGCAGGAGCAGTAGTGTCATGGAAATCTACTAAACAAACATGCATAGCTCGATCCACCATGGAATCTGAGTTTATCGCATTAGGTAAAGCTGGCGAAGAGGCAGCATGGCTTCGTCAATTCTTAGAAGATATTCCATTTTGGCCAAAACCTGTGACGGCCATATGTATTCACTGCGATAATCATGCAGCGCTAAGTAGAACAAAAAACCTTGTGTATAATGGCAAATCACGACACATACGTCGTCGCCATAACACAGTTAGGCGGTTACTCTCTAATGGAACTATTTCCATTGATTATGTGAGGACAAATGATAACCTAGCGGATCCATTTACTAAAGGTTTATCTAGAGAGAAAATTGACTGCGCATCGAGGGGAATGGGTTCAGAAGCCTAAACCACAAAGAGTTATCTTATACGGAAACCTATCCTAGCGACTAGAGATCCCACGGATTAGGATCAATAGGCAAACCAGTTCTGAATAGCTCAAGACGTAATGCATTTACATGGACATTGTCCAACTCCATTCCTATGGTGCACAACATAAATGCATGCGTACAGAAGTATTTAAAGGTTAAAACTATGTTTTTTAATGATGACCATATCTTGAAAACAACAAGTGGGGTATATGTAGGATACTCTTAATGGTTGCGATCACCTATGTTAGTGTGAGCTAGGTCGGCTCTATGAGAATATTAAAAGGCTTTTATTCTCTAAAACACTCGCAGAACCAAAAATTGTTCAGGACCAAAATGAACACAACCAAGAGATTGGATGAGAAGGGAATCAATGCTTCGTAAAGCTTATTGCCTGGATATACAATAAAGGCCGACGGTTCAAGATGAAATAATTCACCGATTAGCCAAGTAGATCTGATAGGTTTTAACTAGGGAAAGTTCAAAGTGAAATATCTACTTATCCACGATAAAGCATTATTCCATATGTACTCTGTGATATTTCGCTTTGTGTGGAGGATATGTAAGTTATCATTCATGTGGGGGATTGTTGGAATTCCTTAAGAAATCAAGTGAATGAAAAATACATAAAGTCCCACATCGCCAATTTGCTGAGAGGTATATTAGTTTATATATGCCTTTCTCAAGTGGGGGTTGGGGGCCTGGGCTCCCAAATGTATGCTTCGTTGTGAGGAGGGAGATCATGCATCACCACCACACGCGCGCGCGCCGCCGCCGCCGTCCGTCCGACCGAACCGGGCCGGGCTCGGGTACGGGTCTGAAATGGCCATTCTTTTTACTAGGCCACTGTTTAACGGTTTTGGGCTTCGTCTAAAACTGGGCTGGGCTGGAATTGGAAGAGAAGCGGGCGGGCGAAGACGGACGCCGGGTTTTTGCCTGAGGAGATGCGACTGTTCATAAGCGGACGCGAACAGTAGCGGGTGCGACCCGTTAGAAGCAAACAGGTGCGGCCAAACGCGAGCGGGTGCGACCCGACTGAAGCGGTATAGGCGAAACAATACCAGGCGGTACGAGTGGGTGCGAAACAGTAGCAGGCGGGCGCGACCCGTTAACGAACAGCAGCGACCAAAAGGCAACGGGTGCGACCCATCAAGCGGACGCGACTGTTTGAAGGGATGCGGACGAAATTATAAATAGGAGAGAATACTAATCACATTCTCATCCGATTCCAATCTAATTTCTTCTGCTTCTTTGCTCTGCTGCTTAATATTCCATACATATCACAGAGTTGACATACTCATTACAATCTCGTGCAGATTACGTCTGTTGTATCTTGGGAGAGTTTTGAAATAGAATTCTTATGGAAATTGTTACGCAAGCCTCAGACGGAATTTCCTTTATATACTGGTTAGATTCACTGTAATCTTTCCCGTTTATAAGTTGTACTATTTCTTACAATAGTATAACGTTGCTGTTGTAATATATTTACAACGTAACTTACTGTTACACTTATCTAATACAGAATTCCGGTGTAGTGGAAATCTGAGTTATAAACTTGTGTGACGAGTTTATTATTCTCTGTTTTGGTATACTAGACGTATAACACAAGTAAGAAGACAATGGATAACTATATACAATTTAACATATACTGATTTAAACAATGAATAAAGAAATCAACATCCCTGCAATGGTCCCTTGTTGGGGTTGCTTCAGTAAAGATACATCTATAATATGATTATATATTTTACAATATTTTAATACCCACATCGTTCTGGCTGAACTTAAAGAAGATGATGCTGTAGTTGGTGGTTTCTTGCCTATACATGTGATCATGAAAGATATTTATATTTATTAAATAGTTGGCATATCATTATGTTCATTTGTTTATCAGTTTTGATGCTGAATTAAGCTTTATGTAGAAAAATGGAAAAATAAGTGGAGAAGTAAATTTGCAGGCTAAAATTAATCAAACTCAAAATTTACTTTTTGATTTTACTTGAGATCGGATAATGATATGCTTTTTGACTTTGACAAGCATAGCTAATATGTGGATTTGGATCACATGCTCTAGTATAGTAACAGAGTATCATGTGAGCAATGATATAATTAATATCGATGTTGTTGTCCCTTTTATTTACGAAGCAGGAAAAAGTTAAAAGCGGAGAAATAGTTAAGAATTTTTAGTTTTGAATTGTAAGCTCGGATACTTGGGTTTTGCGACAAATTTTTTAAACAGGTTAATCTTGTTCTCATACCATCTTCGACCAGTAGCTTTGACCATAGTATATAGCATCATAATTATGATGGCAAGGACAAGTAGTATAGAACTACCTGTTATATTACTAAAAAATTTGCAATGACTCTACTATCTTGTCTTTTAACTAAAATTTTGAAAGACAAGTAACATATGATTTTAATATTTACTATTAAATTATCCTTCTTACAATGTTTTGCATTCATAATCATTATTATTGGATAATTTCAAAAAAAATCTCTATCTTTCTCACTAGAAAAATATTTGTAGAGCAGTTATATTCCAATTCTATATTACATCGTTCATTATAGCTGCATGCTACAATGTTTAAGAAATATTTATTTTAGAAATGTGATTACTTATTGAAAATCAAAAAATATATATCCTAGTATATGATATGCAATATGTTTTTCAATTTTTTAAAATTGACATAATTGAACTGTGTAGTATGTAGATGTATTGAAACAATTAACTTGGAATTCAAAAATGGTAGCTTTAAAAATACTTACCAAGTGAGGAAGATGGAATTTGCTCTAAATTTATCTAGCAATAATGGTGAAAGTAACCTATCTTAAGAATTTTATTTAATAGCAGACTATTATAAGGAGGCCTGTTAAAATAATTGGCTTAATGTTTCTTGAAGTTATATTATATGGTGGAATCCCTACTGACTTTTTAGCAATGTCGCAGGAATTTTTATAGGGCACTATTAGTCCATATCATCATGGTTGTTATGTGCTATATTTTTGTCAAGCAGTTACTAGCAGGAGAAGGTATGTCATAATCAAATGTGACATCACAAGAAGCAAGTCAATTTCCAATGGCTCCTGGTCGTCGAAATCCATCGGAAATATCTACTGCAAAAAAATCCATCGGTGAGCAGATTTTCTGACGGCTTCGGACAGACATCGTCAGTCATTTTTTCGACGGCTACCGAAGGCAAATCGAGGCTTTTGATGGCCGTCGATCAAAAGACACGTGGAAGATCACGCTGTGTCGAAAGCCATCGAGAGCCATAAGAAAACTACCATCTCGAGCCGTCGGAAACCGTTGAATTTTTTTGGCCTACAGACCGTTGGGAGCAGTCGAAAAAACTGGAACATTTTTTCGATAATTCTGCAGCGCAATCGCCTTCCATCCACAATCCATAAACACAATATATTTCACCCAACTCAATATACCTCACTCAGATATTCAATATGAAATCAAGCCATAGAAAGATAATCAAATATCATAAAGAAATAATTAAAGGCCCGCAAATTCGTACCACTTTTAAGATGGAAAAATCCCACAATAATTCAGCCAAAGAGGAACAAACTTACGAATCTTTAGGGTTCCAAGAGGAAGAGGTAGAAGAAGAAGAAAGAAGAAACAGAAATAATAACAGAATCTCACATTTCACAGCGGAAGAAATATAATAGATAAATAAATATCTTTAAACAGAATCACTATATCTGTTATTACATTACATCACATTACATTATCAGAGCGTACAACAACAAACAGCGAAAAGAAATATTACATATATAAGTGATACGCCTCGCCATCTAGCTCCAACTCTTGATTCCCACAAAAACTTCTTGACTTTCTCCCGAATAATGATAACCTGACTCTAGGCGGCCCGTGTGGAAAATTTTGGGCACCCAGAGTTTAGAAAAGGAACAATAAACTCCAGGTCAGACGTGGGACTGGTGTGAGATCTTAAAAACAGTTATTTTCATAAAGAAAATAAAAAGAAATCCGCAATGCTTTTGGAAAATGAAACTACCATATGGCCTCCCGCCACACACACAATGCAAATGTAGAATTGGAGGAGTTTTCTCCTCATGATAGTCAAACATGCTTAATACGCAGAATTCTTTCGATATTATTATTAGTGCATAGTGCAGAAAACATCTCGAAAGTATAATATTAATCTTAGCCAGCATACAACCATTATTGTATGCCTACTATAGCTACCATCCAAACAGTGGGGCGCCACCATAAGTAGATGGCAGGTTATACAACTAAAACCGTACAGGGCGCGTGTTGTTTCTTTGGATTTCCAACAAATGGTCAGGCTAAGGAACTTCCTACTGCTACATGGGTACGCTTCTGGAGGGACGTCCCGAGAACTTAACTAGCTCTCTGCCAACACAAGACCGGGCTACCTTTGTAACTAGGTAACTACTACATGAGTATGTCATCCCTGGTCCTTTGGGACCTTTATCCGAGGATCCTCTACACCAACAACCACAAAGAAAAGTATTTGCAGTAACCACAAAAGTTAAATATCAAGGCTCCATACCTGACACTACCCTTTTCCAGAAGGAAATGACATATCCTAAAGGGCGCGACCCTCATAACCTTGCCACATCTTTCCTGTTTTGACCATTTCCAAGGTGTGAGGTCTGATGAAGTCTCGTCCACAAAGCTACACTTTTCACAAAGTCATGCTTTGATCAACAAATGATCAGCAGCACTTCGTATGCCACATTACCAAATTGGAAATATATCACTAGTAACCATCAACTACACTAATCTCTGAGCTCGTACGTCTTAGAGAAGGGTGTTAAACTAAGAGAATAAATTCTCCGCCACCAGAAGAAATGTATTCGATAGAAACCAGCTTTACATCTCAAAGTGTGATGTCAGACATACTTCCATACAAGTCTGTTCTGGGATCGAACGAACCGAAGGCACTTCAAAGAAGCCTTTGCAAATTCGGACATTCACAAATCACGTCCGGAATCCCCATCACAAAGGTCATAAAATCTCTATACCGGAGCAACCCGATGCAGAGACATTCGATAGGTAATCCTTTCATTTTCGAGAATACCCGTCCTCAACACCATCTTCAATTGCAATCCCATTTCGTCGTATCGTTATTCGAAATGGGTTTTATGACACAAGGTCCTCTCCCAGCTAATCCGAATAACGAGCGTTTATTTTTAAAAATAAGTGTTATATTCTGATTTCAACAAATCGCAACAATTTCCACTTTGATCTTTTTAAATAAAAGATTCAACACAATCGAAAAGGTTCGATGTAGGCTTCAAATATCCATTTGAAATTCGACTCCCGGTCGCATCGAAATTCTAATGCCATTTAAAGGCCAATATTGGTAGTCAGTTATCTAACTATCAATATATATTCACAACAACCACCAAGATTTAAATAATTCCCAGTTATTATTTTCAGAATACCTTCGCAAGATATATATTTTTAACCCTTCAACCATTTGAAAACAAATTTCAAATCACTTTTCATTCGCGGAATAAGATTCCTGATATTATTTATTTATTCCCACTGAAAGTCTACCGAGTTCAAATTCTTTAAAATAATGTAAATTACTTATCCAAACATATATACTTGGAAATAAACTATTTTAAAAACACCTATTTAAATATTAGTAATGAAAATATTATACTAATATCTTATATAAACTTCAAGTTTAAACTAACTTTAAAATAAAATTAGTAGATAGGGTATAACTATTTTAAATAACCGTTTTCTAAGCAAATATCAATTTAATCTTTAAATAACCACTTCTATATTTAAAATAAATCTTTCCTTTAAAGATTTTCAAAATAACCCAAGTCAATAATTTCTCTAAAATAATCTTTTCTTAAAACCATCTTTACAACTTCAATTTAATATTTATAGACTATATTGAAAACATACTCGGCGTTCTACCCTTCCATTCTAAAATGGTTCATCCAAATCAATTTATAAATCCTTCTGGATTTACTTTAAATTTACATTCCAAATCCGTAAATTCCTTTCCACACTTTTTAAAAATAAAACGATATTTATTTTTAAAACAAAATTTCCCTTTCTTTTATAAAATTCCCATTGTGAATTTAAACTACTAAATATCCATTGATATACAATTTTCAAATCGATTTCTAAATATTCATTTTCAGCACCGAATCAAATTCTAAATTGATTTCCAAATTTATTTACAAATACCAAATCAATTTCCTAAATTTATTTCTAAATTTATTTCAACACCAAATTTATTCTCTTTTGAAACAAATTCCTTCTTTTAAATCTATTCAATTTTCTAAGATAAATTTACTATAAATTTTTCTATTGAATTTCAAAAATCAAATTTTATTTATTTCTAGTATCCTACGATACCAAAAATATATTCGGCTAAATTATAGCCTTCAAGGGTTTCAATCACAATAAAATCACATATAGATTTTTAAATAAATCAACACACAATATGTTAAAACAAATTCAAAGATTTGAGGAATCCAGTTGGAACCCCCCAACCTGTTTTCCTTGCATCCACAGACGTTAGCACAACAATTAAATACCATTTCCACTTCGAGGTGGAATATCGTGATATATGGGTTTAAATATAATATCATCCGCTATTATGCGGCGCAATAGGGTCTCATCGGCTATATAATGCAGGAAATCAACAACTCCAAATACATATATAATACCAATTCCACTTCAAGGTGGAATATCGTGGTATATGGGTTTAAATATAATATCACCCGCTACTATGCGGCGCATAGGGTCTATTTCAAAACAAATAATAACAACCATCATCCAAGCACATAATCAACAAATTTTAAATTTAACTATTTAAAATTAAATCAGAAAAATCTGATTGAGTGAGAAGATCTCACATTTGCCCCTTTATTTTGTAATCCAAATCCAATCTTGTTTGTTTTTCACGATTTATAGACCTTACATAAACAATTATATAATTCATTAATATTTGAAATAATCGAACAATTAATTTTCCATTTACTAAATTTAATTACTAATGATTCAATTTAACTTAATGATTTTTTTCCTTTTTTTAACAAATTCTCCAATTATAAATAACGTTTCTTTTTCCTTTGAAACCCATATACGTACCAAAACAATAGTCTATATAGATCCAAAAACTCTTCAATATTTTTAAATTCCAACTATTTTACTTTTATAACTGTCTGAAATTCATTTTCTGCTTATATATATATGTATGTATATATATATATATTTAAATTGAAACTAAGAATTCATTTCATCTCCTCTGTAAAAATATAAGTATATATGTATGTATGTATGTATATAAAAATTCTTGTTTCTGTGTATATAAACATTAACTTAAATTAAATTAAAAATAATATACCTCACTGCAACTCGATACAAGCTCAAACAACACGCGACTGCTACAGCCGCCATCACCTGATCTCGATGCTTTCCCCATTTTCACGAACCCTCAGGCGGCTCTCGATCTCGAAATGCATGCAACCGAACTCTCGCGCTCTTTAGAGCATTGCCGCAAATCTCCCTTCACTACCTTAGCTTGTGACGACCCATCCAGCTCCATCAGGTCGCGAGCCAAACGAACTTCGCTTGTGTCGCTACACCCTCCACGAGATCCCCTAGTGTGTGCAAGCCTCCATCCATCGCGCCTTTATTTACTCGGCTTGAACAAACTATCTTGATCAATTTTTTTTGAACGATCGAAGATACTTGGCTTCTGTTCGAAATTGAGAGAGAGGCCATTTATTTTATTTGATTTTGTTTTGTTCTTTTTCTTTTTTTTTCATGAATGAATTACAAAGGAGGAAGGAAGAGGAGTACATCGACCATTGATTTTATCTAATTTGAACGAAAATGATAAACGAAGAAGCTCGGCTGTAAATATTAAAGAGGGGAAGCGTGCAGAGGAAGGTAGGATTTTGATTTTTATAATTTTTTATATTCAAAATATCTTGTATTACCTAACTTGAAATCTCGTACCAAGGCGTGCCGCTAGGCGTTTATAATGTTATAAACCTATTTCGAACACAATGGAACGTGTTTCAGAAGCTAATTCGATTATATGCACAAGTTATGGAAGTAAACGATTAAAATTAAAATTAAATCGATTAAAACAGTTTCTATGCGTTTTGAGCTGCCAGGTCAAATGGCAGCTCCGATTGCTACAAAGATTGAAATCCGATAATAATACAATATTACGGATCCAATGGAACTAGTTTCATCGAATTCCAAGACTGTGCGTTGGAAGGCTATTTTTAAATATCAATTTAAACAATGAAATTTCAAAAACTGAACAAACTATTTCCAAGTTCAATTCTGAAGCCTCCATTATCTTCAGTATTATCAATATAAATTTTCTAAGCCTTGAAAATATTTTTAATCAGTTTAAAACTGAAGATTTAAATTTTTATCCAACTTCAATAAATTAAATGCAATAATTTAATTGCCAAATTCATATTTATATTCAAAATTCAAGTTAAACTAACTTCCAAATATTTAAAATCAATTAAATATTTCGATTTCAAATGTTAAAAAATTTCCGGGTCGTCACATCCTTCTCCCTTAAAAGAATTTCGTCCCGAAATTACAAGTTAAAAAGAACGATCCTCACCCGTTTAATATTTTCCAAACCAAATAGTTTTATCAACTTTCCAAAATAAATATTTGTATCAAAGATCCATTATCATTTCAACTAGCTTTCCAACTTCAATTATAAGTTTCAAACAACATTGTTTTCTTAACAATTCAAATTAAATTTGAATTTCAAATTTCTAAAATTTTCTCAAAATTTTTCCAACTCCCTAAATTTTGGAAAAATTTCGTCCGCGTCTCCTTTGCGCGGTTAGCTCGGTACGACTACAAAATGGCACCATAGGCCCTCAGATTCTAAAAGAAAACGAAAAGCCAAGTGGCTAGACAAGAAATCACCAAATTTCATACTAGAATTGAAATACATACCTTTTTAACGAGCAATTCAAATTTATCTTCAGAAATCAAAATCTTCCTTTCTCTTTATAATACCTGTATATCCTACTTAGCAATACTATCCATTCATAGCCTTCAAAATCATTTTATGCATTTCCTTACAGAAGTTTTCATATCTATTTCTATTCAATTAGTTTTCCCATTACCATATGAATTCAATTTATCTTCAACTCTGAACGTTGAATTTTATCTTTCAATTATAACTGATTCATATTATTATTCAAATTAGTTTCATTCACTAATTTACTTCAATTTCCAATTTGAAATAGTTTATCGCTAACAAATTTTTTTCCCATTACCATATGAATTCAGTTTATCGTCAACTCTGAATGTTGAATTTTATCTTTCTATTATAACTAGTTCATATTTTAAATTACTTTCATTCACCAATTTATTTCAACTTCCAATTTGAAATCGTCTGTCGCTAACAAAATTTTTTTTCAAAAAATTTTCGAACTCCCAAAATTTTCGGAAAATTTTGGCAGATCCCCTTTGTACGGAGGAGCTTTTGCAAGTTGACAAAAGATATAAATATATATACATCGACCCACCCGGGCGGAAAAAACAAAAATAGTTCATATTCTTATTTTTATTGCGTAGGCGTACCTTATTTAGCATTTTTAATCAAAGTAGTTTATTATTAGCATTTTAGCGCAACCAAATTCAGCCAAACGGCCTCCCTGTACCAGTACTTACTCAATGTAAACACGCAAGTGGTTTGTCTACGGTTTGAATAAGAACCTCAAAAAGGCTTTACTTATAAAACTAGAAGTTCCTTTTGATCAGCTTGTAGATATTGCTCTTCGACTTGAAGAGGGCAAGAAAGAAAGTGATGTTAAAGTTAGGGGTGCCAAGAAGAACTTCAACAACAATAAGAAGAGGCATCCAAATAGTAAGTTCAAAGGCCCTAATCCCAACAAGGAAGGGAAGCAAGCAATTTCGATAGCAAAGATTCCTACCCCTAGTCATGTAGAATGCTACAACTGTGGATCTAAGGACCACTATGAAAATATGTCCAAGGTCCCTTACTTTTCGCTATTGCAAAAGTTTGGGTCATATTATATCTTCATGTCGCAGACTTCGAAGCAAGAAAGAGGGAAAGTTGAATGTTGTGCAAGCCCCTAGTAACACTTCTCTTAGTCAAGTTATTTCTCATTCTATCCTTGATGACATTATTATTTCATGATCATCCTATTCAAGTTCTTTTTGATACAGGGGCATCTCACTCTTTTGTATCAAAAGAACTTGTTGATATATTTTCTTTAAATGTTATGAGCTTGATGACTTTACTGAGAATTACGAATCCAGTTGGTGGATCCGCAACGTTCAGTTTATTTTGTAAGGATGTCAAGATTATCTTATGTGGTTATGCCTTCCGAGCCGATTTGCAAGTTATGCGCTACTTAGGTTTGGATTGATTCTGGGAATAGATTGGCTTAATCATTATGAAGCCCACATCCTATGTCCCAAGAGGACTATCTATCTTAGACATCCCTAACCTGTTAAGCAGATTTCTATTAATCTTAAAGATTCAGAATCTAATTCGGTAGTATCCTTATGTTCTCTAAATCCACATGATGACAATAATGTTGATGAGGAAGATGTCATTTCCCTCATTCATGTTGTTCGTGAACTTCCCGATATATTTAAGCCTGTTTTAGGATTACCGCATAAGCGAGCAATTGTGTTTAGAATTAACCTAATCCCTGGAACTCTACCTATCATCCGTCCTCCTTATCGTATGTCCAATAAGGAAAATGAGAAGATGTATAAATATCCGAGTTGGAAGCAAAACAATTTATTCATTATATTTCCTCTCCTTGTGGAGCTTCAGTTATCTTTTTAAAGAAGTCCGATGGTACATTTAGGCTTTGCATTGACTATAGCAAGATTAATGATCTTACCATTAAGAATAACCATCCCTTGCCTTGGATTGATGATCTATTCGATCAACTTAGCGGTGCTAGAGTCTTTTCACAGTTAGACTTAGCAACCGGTTTTCATCAGCTTCGAATTGCAGAGGATAGTATTCCTTTGATCTTATAAATGGCTTCTTATGCCATTTGGTTTAATGAATGCTCCAACTTTTTTCATTGGCCTTATGAATCGAGTTTTCGAGGACTTCCTTGATCGATTTGTTTTCATTTTTATAGACGATATTCTTGTTTATTATAAAACTAGGAAGAGCATGTAAACATATTCGAATTGTTTTGGAAACCCTTAGGAGAAATCAATTGAAAGCAAATTTTCTAAGTGCCACTTTTGGTAATCCCGTGTGAAATTTTTAGGACATATTACTTTTAAATCTGGAATTTCCGTGGATCCTTTAAAAATTGAAGCAATTCAAAATTGGAAGAGACCGAGAGTGTGACGGAGATCCATAGTTTTATTAGATTGGCGGGTTATTACTGTCGGTTCATAAAAGACTTTTCTAAAAATTTTGTACCACTCACTAGTTTGACAAAGAAAGGATTTAAGTACATTTGGTCAAACGAATGTAAAGCTGCTTTTCAGAAATTAAAAGAACTCCTTCCAATGCTCCTATTCTTGTGATTCCCAAAGGAAACCAATACTTGATTGTTTATAACGATGCTAATAGTGTTGGTGTGGGAGTCATTCTCATGCAAAGGGAACGTGTTATCGCTTATGCTGCTAGGCAATTAAAGCCTGCAAGACTACATATGCCATTTATGATTTAAAGCTTGCGGCAATTGTTTTCGCTCTTAGAATTTGGTGTCATTATCTTTTGGGAGAGAAATTTATTCTCTATGTCGATCTTAAACCTTTGAGGTATTTATTTTCTCAAAAGGAACTTAATTTGCGTCAATAATGTTGGCTCAAATTCCTTGCATCTTATGATCTTGATATTCTCTATACTCCCGGAAAGGGAAATCGTGTTGCTGACGCCCTTAGCCAAAAGCAACAAGAGGTTATTTCCATGATGATATCTGAATGGAGTGATCTTAAGACATTGTCTACATGAGAGATTTGAGATTGTGAATTTGATTCATGTTCATCTCTTGCTTTATATAGCATTTTGGCTTATCCTTCTCTTACAGACTGCATCCTTAAAGCTCAAAAGCAAGATTTCGAATTGGCTCTTCCTAGCCAGA
Source organism: Allium cepa (assembly GCA_030765085.1). Classification (NCBI taxonomy): domain Eukaryota; kingdom Viridiplantae; phylum Streptophyta; class Magnoliopsida; order Asparagales; family Amaryllidaceae; genus Allium; species Allium cepa. Next base: position 244,021,007 of record CM060942.1, read on the forward strand.
GTTGTAGGGATAAAAATAATATTGATGGTATAAAAGACATTGAAATTGATGCTCGTGGAGGCATTCGAAAATTTAATAGACTTATTGTGTCGACTATTATTGATCTTCGTAAAGACATTTTAGTATATTCTCATCGTCTTAAATTTACCATTCGCCCTGGTAGTAGTAAAATGTACGCGGACATGAAGCTACTTTATTATTGGGATGGAATGAAATCTAATATTGCTAATTTATTAAGCATTGCATGACTTGCCAACTCGTAAAGACCGAGCATTAAAGGCCCGCGGGTTATTGCAACCTTTGGATGTTTTAGTTTGGAAGTGGGATCAAGTCTCCATGGACTTTATTGACGGCCTTTCCCGTTCTCATTTGGGTCATGATAGTTTTGGGTGATTGTAGATAGGCTTATAAAATCTGCCCATTTTATTTCCTTCGGTTCGATTGGACCGCATCACTTTTGGCCAAACTCTATGTTAAATAAATTATTAAATTGCATGGTGTTCCTACTTTTATTATTAGTGATCGTTATCCATTATTTACTAGTGGATTTTGGAAGGGTCTTAAAAAATCTTTGGGAACAAAGCTTAATTTTAGCACCGCTTATCATCCTCAATCCGGTGGACAAATCGAACATGTGAATCAAACTCTCGAAGTACTCCTTCATGCATGTGTTCTTAATTTGGGTGGAAGTTGGGAAGATTATATTTCCCTTGTCAAGTTTTCTTACAATAATAACTTCAAATACAGTATTGGTATGACACGTTTTGAGGAATTCTGTGGAAGGTCATGCCGATGTCCTTCATGTTGTCTTGAAGCGGTGAGAAGCTAGTTTTAGGTTCATATTTTATTCATGATGCCACAGAAAAGATTGACCTAATTCGTCATAGGATGAAAGAAGCTCAAAGTAGACAAAAATCCTATGTTGATAACTGAAGGAGGAAATTAGAATTTTCTGTAGGAGATTTGAAGATTTGGTATTTATTCCTGTTTCACCTATGAAGGGTGTTATGCATTTTAGTCGTTCGAGAAAATTAGCACCTCGATATATTGGCCTATTTTCCATCATCAAATGCATTGGTTCCATGGCTTATCGTCTTTCATTACCAGCTCAATTTTCCTCTATTCATGATGCATTTTGTGTTTCTCAGCTTTGGGAACGCCCTAGAGATTCCAATTCTATTCTTGAGTCTAGTGTTATTAAAGAAATTGAGATTTCATCTAATTTGACTTATGAGCAACATCCTATTTGTATCATTGCTATGGTGGTTAAACACCTTCGTAATAAAGATTTTCCACTTGTGAAAGTTCAATGGTCAGCAAACCCTAAGGATCGTTCTTGGGAATCTAGAGAATTCATCAAGTGAACGCATCCTGATTTACTCTTTTGTGCTTTTTAAGGTGAACTTCTCATTTTGATCTCTTTTCGTGTCATTATGTCACGGAATTTATGTTGCTTTTTATTACCTTCTTAAATACTACAAGGATGCAATTGCTTTAAGGAGGGGAGTTTGTAATAACCCGCAAATTTTACGATTTCAAATTTAAATATTTTATTTAAATATAGCATCGTTGATTTAATTTAAAGTCTGAAACGTGACTTTTTTAAACCGTTGAATCCGGACTCGAGACCGCTTTCATCGAGTTCAAAATGACGTTTACAACTTGTTTGAGTATAAACATTGATATGTTTGGAGTTGACTATAATTTTGGTATTTTGTTTAGGCTTTGGGTTATGTTCTAGCCCACTAATTCAATAAGAGAACCCAAACTCCTCTACTGAATACTCTAACTCCTTTTCTCTTCATTCATTCCTCTCATAATTTCCTAATAGACTCAAGCCCTAGGAAAAATGGTGGGAGGAGGAAATCAAAATTCCTAAGTAGTAGTTCTCTTAGAAAATTCAAGTTCAAGTTCCAAAATCAAGGAGAAGCTTAGATATGCATGCTCTTCATCTTCTCCATCTCAATTCATCTTCTCCATCTCAATTCATCTTCAACTCTTAATTTTTCCTATAACCTAACTTAGGATTTTTTTTTTTTTGCATTTGATCATAAATTGAGGATTTTGAAGTGAAGTTGAAAGATTGATCTTTCTTTGTTTAGAGCTTCTCATTCCTTGTTTTTAAGTTTTAAGGTGAGTTCTTAAACTCATGTATATGTCTATAACTTTAATTGTTGTTAGGTATGAATTCCTAACATCTATTTCATATTCATTTTCTTTTAAATTGAATTGGTTTGGTGAATTTTCCAATTTTTGTTATTTTAAAGTCAAAATTTATGAAAATCCTACTATAGATGTTTGTACATATTGTTTAGAGTGTATTGATGAGCTTATAGGGCTAGGTTGTCACTTGGCATAAATCCCTAGCTACCATCGCTCATTCGGTTGCTTTCGAGTTGATTTGGCCATCGATGGCCTAGGAAAATTTTGCCCCAGGCTTCAGCTCATACGTCTGGGAAAACACTCAGACGACTAAGGCAAAGGAATAAAAATTCCAGACCTATAGCTCTGACGTTTGAGGTTATTCCCAGACATCTGAGCGATGTGAAAGAAATTTCCAAACCTTCTGCTCATATGTCCAGGAAAAACCCTAGATGTTCGATGCTGTTAAATTCGGCCAAATTGCCTATTTTTATGTGGGTTTCCATTTTAATCGATTTTTAATGATCCGAATGGTTATTGTCATTCATTACCGATTTTGACAATTTCTTTTCTGGATTTTTGGTTTTTCATCTGATGGATTTGATATCGATTTCCATGATTTTTATTCTCGTACTGAACTATGGATTTTGGTGATAGATTATTTTTACAATCGTTTCTATGATTTGTTATTTTAAAATGCAAAGGTTTTTATACTAGTAGTAAATACTAAAACTCTTTCACAAAAATGATTCCAACACTACTTTTAATACAAAGATCGTTTTTAAAACCATTTTCCTATCTATTAATATATACAAACCTTCACCTCATTCGTATGAGAAATCCAATTAAACGACTTAGCAGAACAAATGGCATAAAACACTTGCATTTACTTCGTTGGTTAATTCTTAGACTTGTACGATTGAAATCTTGTGATAATTTTCGAGTGGAAATCTACAATTTGGCCGTAAATATTTAGTTAAGCCAATGGTTATGGGACATGAAGCTAAGCTCATTTATTTACCAACTTGGTGTAATTTACACTTTTATTGATCAATGATGATTATTTTGTGATTTAGGCCGGCGATATACGACGTCTCTTTGTCCACGTGGGGGACTATACCCCGTTCTGTGGAGCTTCGGCTCATTTTTTATGGGTTAACGACCCATGGGATAGAGTCTCATTTTGTGTGAAGCTTCGCCTTTTTATAGGTTAGCGGCCCATGGTGTTTGGACCGTTTGTGGAGCTTCGGCTCATTTTGTGGGTTTGTGTCTCACGTTGGTGATCCACATGTTGGTGAGTTTTCATGCTTCCATTTATGATGGGCCTCCTCCCTTTGTTTATTTTCTGGCTTTCTAATTAATGATTTCTAAAATTTGTGTTTTACCAATTTTTGTGGTTTGCTTTGATAAGCTCTATCAATATTTGTGATTCGGTGAATAAAAATAAAGATTATGACATTCTCTTTGGTTTTTGAGAAAATTCAAGATATTGTATGATTTTTGTTGTTATCATATGTATTTGTCATTTCTCTTATCATATAACATTGTACATGATAATTATAGCTAGATTGATTAGTTTACTATTTTTCATCTTACATAATACTCAGGTCAGACCGAGGTGTTTTAGGTGCTTCCATTTAACTTCTAAGCAGGGACTAGCTTCTGAATTTTGGCTAACTACTTTACTTAGTAGTTTTTTTTATACATTCGAGATAGAGACTATTCGATGTATACTTATTATTTTGTGTAGCACATGTACCTATTCTTTTGGCATATAGTGGATCTTGTATGATCACTACTATGATGTTCACTTCTATATGTCATAATCATATCTCTTTTCGCCTTAGTGATATGAATATCTATAACTGATTTATGTCATGCTTATTTTATATTTGTTTCCGAAGGCCACATAACCACTATGTAGTAGCTTTGAGTTTGTATTTAATATGTCAGATTTCCTCTTAAAATGAAATGCATGACATACTATCTGACATATCGGTACTCACACAAAGCAATTACACAAATGGTCGCTCCTCAATAGCCTTATTCTTTATACTAATTGACGGCACTACCCATTCATGTCCTTGGTTAGTGTGAGTATAGCGGTGGGGCATCACACCATACCCGACCAATGAGGCTAGCTACCTCTAGCGACATCTGTTCTTCGTATTACTATATTGATTTTGACTTATTTGTTGCACTTGATTTGATTATGGGATGGATGTCCGCGGTGGGCCGTTAGGGGTTAGCACTAGTCAGGAAATGCAAAACAGTAGTATCCTACCTTAGGTATCACCTCACGTGCCATGTCATACTCTTTATCCTTATTCGTGACCACTACGATTTTATTTTAGTTTGGTACCTATATGGGACTCATGTGCCGTAACATTATTTTAATAGTTTATTACATTGATAGACACTACCTATATGGTGTAGCTTACTACATATAGATAGTTTAACGGATCCTCAGGAGATGGAAAATCCCGTAACATCTCTTAAATTACTGCACTCATGTTATATACATGATAGGAGATGTAAATTCCGTAAACATCTCTTAAGTTATTACACTCATATCTACTAGTTATTGATTTAACTTACATAAGAACCTTTAGTTCTGACTTGAGTGTTTTGTCTTTTCATTACACTCGGGTCAGCCAGAGCATTTCAGGGTTTAAAGTCATTATTTTGGGAGGACGAAGACGAAGTTAGGTAAATTACATTATTAGTATTATTCTGCTACACCATTTTGGTATATGTTGATTGTACTATGAATATTTTGTAAAAATTGTGTAATCAAATGTATTCTAACGACCTAGAATTTTAGTCGTTTGAAATTAGGATATTCAATTAATTTTAAATATTTAGAAGTTGATTTTATAAGTTGAATAACTTATATTTTGAATATAGTGATTTAATTGGATAATTAAATTATTACTTTAATATTTGAAATTGTGTAAATAATTGGAAACTAAATTTAATATGGATAAAATGATTTATAAAGTTGAATTAAATTCTATTTGGATTAGAATAATGTTAGAGAATTTTTAAAACCGATTTGAAAGTTAATTTATAGAAATTGAATATTTAGTATTTAATTAATGTGTAAAATAGTCATTTTTCAAATATTCTCGGATTCCGACGAAACCTATTTCATTGGATCCATAATGTAATATTATTACATAATTTTAAATTTAGCGTCAATCGGATTACGGTTTAGTTGTGGGAAGCTAAAATGCGTAGAAATTTGATTAAGTGAAATTTTAATTTAAATAAGTCGATTCAAAAACTTACCTTTAAAATACGATCGAATTGGCTCTCGATATATATTCCATTGTGTTCGAAATAGGAGTAAAATTATATAAATGCCAAAAGGCATGCTTTGTTTGGAGTTTGGAATCGGGTGAATAGTGTGGCAAAATTTTCTATAGAAGGCCATAATCTTTCTCTATTTTCACAAAATCCTAATCCTCTAAGGCAAGCCGCCACCTTCTATTTCAATGGTTGAAAACTCATCTCTTTCTTCCATCCTTTTCCTTCGATCCGTCAACCAATTTGAGAAACTTGCTAAAGCAAAAACATAGAGGGCGATGAGATCCCTCAGATCAACGGTGATGATTGCAAATAACGTGAAGGATCGACAGAAGATTGGCCATGTTTGGTTACTGTTCGAACATAATTTTCTAGGCAATGGGTTCGCCGAGTATGGCTGGCCTTTGGGCGTTGATGGAGTTCGTGATGGGCTTCGATACAGTGGTCATTGATCGTTGTATATGTGAACGATGGTGGAGCATAATTCGAGGGTGAAGTGGCGGCCGATTGGTTCCTTAACCCTGGTAACCATGATAGATGAGGGGAGAAGAAGATGAAAACAATGGCCTGGATGTCGATTTGTAAAACAAACTTCCACGATTAACTGTTGGTAAAATTTTTTTTGTAATTTATATATATAATAATTTATACATTCTTTAAAACGTAACAACTTCTTTGTACGAAATCCGTTTTTGATGAAATAAGTTGCATTGGGTTCGTAATAATAAGCACTACAATTTAAAGTTAGTTTGGAGTTGATTGGAGCTGGTATAAATTTTGGATAAAATTAAACGGATGTTTAATTTTATTCGGAATAAAACGCTGCAACTGATATTAGAATCAATATGAGTATAACTCACTCTTTCTGACTCGCTGATACTTTTATATAAATGAGAAATAAATTTATTTATGATGATTGATGATTGTTTGAATGATATATGATATTACTATATATTGATTGGTATTTGGATATATTCCTGCTTATCGGAGCAGATGAGACCCTATATGCTCCCGTGTATGAGTGGATGACCTTTATACGCACGTCTTCCTCGAAGCGGACATTGTACACATGTTCTAATATATATATTTGTTGAGGTGATAGGTTAGAGGGATCCAACTAGATTCCTCACCACTATTGATTTATTTACAGATATTGTGATATATGCTATTATCATATGATATATGTTGCTTTGGATTTTAGGATTGATGTGATTGATGTATTTAGTGCTGCTGTGGCATTGGGCCTATTTTTGGAAAGTTAAAATGTTAAAAGTGATGAATTCGATTAAAAAGGATATTCAAGTGATTTTGAAAATAGATGTTGTATTTAATTTTGAATTGTTAAAGGAATGGTTTATTCTAAATAAATAAAATTTACAATTTTTGTGTTATAAAATTTATGATTTTTGGGAAATATAATTGAAATATAATTTTGGTAATATGGAGTTCACTATTTTGTAAATAGTTTAAATTGAGATTTTTGGATTTACTATAAATGGTATATATATAATTTATAAAATTGAATTTTTATAAATCAAAAGTGATGGAATTGTAAAGTAGCTTTATAAGTGTTAAAATGGAGTTATAAATGGATTTTATAAGTAAATAAGATTTATAATTTTGTGAAGTTATAGAAAGAATGATTTTGTAAACAAGATATTTATAAGTAAATTAAGTTATAACTGGATTTTGGCATATAAACGAGATAAATGAGTTTGGTTAATAAAGGAATTTTATAAATGGAAGTTTTTATAAAATAAAAATGTGATTTATAAACATTGTTTTATAAATCCGAAATCAACTTATTTTGATAAGTTAAATATGGAAGTTTATTTAAAGGGATTATATCCATGATTTTGGAATGTGGATAATCCTCTAATAAATGTATAGAAGTGATGAATTTGGTAAAGGAGATATATTCACGATTTTGAATGGTGGGTAATCCTTTATTAAATGTATAGAAGTTTTGAAATTAGATAAGAGAATTACATTCACGATTTTCTACAGTGAATAATCTTTTTAAATTAAAAAATGTTTTGATAAGTGATATTTTTAAAATGGAATTAATTGATTTAAAGATGTTTTAAAATGTGTTAAGTATCGAAACCATAGGTTTCAACATCCATTGTTGAAATAGACGTTTCGAGAAGTAACGAAATGATGGACTATGAAACTATTGTTATAGTAAAATGATTTTTGAAAAGAAATGTTTTGTATAGTACATGAGATTTATATATCTATCTAATTATTGAATACCTATAATAGTTATTTTCGGTTGTCGTAACGATGTTTTATGTAACATTCATTTTGACCCAAATAAATATGTTTAAGAGAATGTTTTTCTTAAAGAGTAAAATATATATTTAGTCATGATTTACGTATACGTAATATTTTCTAAGTGTTGAAATAAAAAGAATTGTGAATCACTTATTATTAAATAAGTATATAATGTTTTCCAATATTGAAATATAGAAATGGTTTTGAGATTATATATTTTTAAAGATAATTTAAAGTGAATATTTGGCAAGTGTTTTAATGAATAAAAGATTAATTGAAAGGGCCTTGTGATTGCTTATGGTGCTAAATATTTGTTTGTTTGCTTTGATAGTTAAATAATCGAATATCAAATTTGGCCATTTTAGTTCGTCAACTTGATGTGGGAACTATTTAGTCATACACTTAGTACGTAGCCTTCTATGTAGGCTTGATTATCATTTAAGTTGAGGATGTTGATTCATGCAGTATGGAATATTACAACAATCTATCGAGCTTCCTTCCTCGCCGAAAGATAGCAAGTTGAAAGTTGGAGACGTGATAAGTCTATGAGATTTAGTTTCTGTGTGAGGTTGAGAAATGCTTTTGCATTGTTGGTGCGAAGAGACCGGGATCGGTTTATCCGAAAAGCACTTTGGACCAATGTATATGTATTTGATTGTGTGGGTTACTGATGATATTGATGTTCAGGATTTTCATAGTGGACTACTACTTGTTGATCATTTGGGGTTAAAACCCAATATACATCCAGTAGCAGTAGTCTCTTCATTATGAAATATCCAGTGCAAGGACTATTCGCTACTAATCCTAGGGATTTTCTAATAGAATGAGGTAGGAAAGTACCTTCGGTTTGTCCTGTTCCTGGATAAACTGTATGGATGTTTATTTGACATCGCATTTCTAAGATTATGTACATTGGGTTTTACAAATGTACATCAGTGGTGGCGGAGAAGACAACTTCTTTTAGCTTAACACCCCCCATGAGATGTATGAGCTTAAATGTTGTATTTTTATGGAAGGTAATTAGTAGTTAATGGAGATGGTCATGGCATTCAAAGTGTTGTGATATGTGATATGTGAAAGGTATTCATTACCTCATGCCTCATCAACTGGAAATGACCAAAATTTAGCATGGTTAAGTGGGTCGCTCCTAAGTAGGATATGATCATCCTCTTCAAGATATATCTTTACACGCTATGACGTGTATCTGATTAATGTTGCTTGTATGCTATGAGGGCCTTTGAAAAAGGTCGGTAACGACCGGAGGATGACATATTCGATACTATCTAACTATAAAGGTAGGCCGATCTTGTGTTGCTAGAGGAACTTTGTGATGGTTTCTCGGGACATCCATCTAGAGGTGTACCCATCGGAAGGTAGTCCCCTTCACCTAGCCATTTGTATGGAAATCCAAACTCCACTGCATACTTGCCAATTGATTTATAGGGCCTAATATAGTGGAATTTAATAATGGTAACAATTTCGGCTATTTTAATGTTATTTGTATACTAGATAATATAAGAGGATTTGATATGAAATGTTTTAATTATCGTAAGGTAAAAACATATCCGTGTTTAGGGGCGTCTTACGAGATACTTTTGTTTTTATAAAGGAGAAGTTTGGTAATTTAATAAAGTCATCTGAGTGTGTTTCTCACGCTAGTTTATCGAGATTATCCAAGCGTTCTTCCCTTTCAATGCGCGGGCCAGACCGAGTATATTTACAGATTCAACTTTGGTGCTTTTGGAGCTTCAACACAGAGCTGGAGATCTTCATTTTCGTATACACATATCTGTTTATTATCCGCTACTTAGTTGTTGTATATTATCAGCAATTGTAAGGACAGATTATTACAACTGTCCAGGCTGATAACTAGTGATTAATTGCTGAACTCTAATCGAAGTATGTATAAACAGTTTCTGTTTGTAAAGATCATTGATATGATATTATATGTTATTCCGCTGCGATGTGAGATTCTGTATTGTTTCGTTTGGTTCTCTCTTCTCTTTTTTCTTCTCTTCTCTTCTTCTCTCTTCTTTTCTTTCTCTTGATTTCCATCAATCTGTGCTTTTTGGATCGGACATGTGTGGTTTATTGTCGATTCAAAGGGTACGAATTTGTAGGTCGTCATATGTATATTGTAAAAAAGCTTGATGAATTGTTTATTTGATTATTACATTTGGTCATTCCGCTGGTGGATTCTGTTTTTTGTTTTCCTTCTTTTCTCTTGTTTTCTTACTAAATCCCATTGGCAATTCTCCCTTTAGAATGGTTTATATCAGCCATGTGTAGTTTATCGTCGACTTTAAATATCCAAAAAGGTGGGTCGTTATAGTTGGTATTAGAACTTCGATTTAGAGATACCTTAGCCTGTTGGGATTAAATCATTAGAGATAGGTTAGAAATACCCTAGAATGAGCTTGAGTGGTATATATATACGAGGAAGCATATTTGTAAGTGCTACATAAAATTGTTTTGTATTGTGTTAATTTATTCTGTTGAGTACTTACGAATTTCGATCAGTACATAGGATGCTATGGCATCGATAAAGATTTCTAAACACATGAATTGGGTAAGCGACACAATATAGTTTTTAAAATTGGTAGATGAAATGGTTTTACCCAAAACTATATTTTATATAGATATTGTTATTTTTGGTGTGTTGTTTGTTAGGAATGATAATAGTTGATTATTGTCAATTATTGTTTGGTTAGTTAAGGTTCTTAAAAACTTTGACTGTTGTGCGATAAGAAAATGTGATTTAAAATATGGTTTATAAAATATGATTTACAAATAAAATGAATATAAATTGGAAATTGGGAACTTAAATTCCAATGTTTTTGAAAATATTTTAAAATATTTTGGAAAAAAATATTAGCATTATTTGGAAGTATTAAAAAGAAATATTTTCGAAAGGCACTTGAAAGAAATGTTTTCAAAAGAATCTTGAAGAAATGTGTTCGTACTCCTCTCTTCTGTCGCCAGAAAATAATTTCAGTGAAGACCGTCGCATCATCGACGTTCATTTTCGAGTTTCAAAGTGGGAAGACCATTATTGTAGTTTTACTGCACATTCATTTTGATAAATAAATTTTGATCTAAATCCACTAAGTATGATTTGGATATAAAAAAGGTATAAGTATATGTTATTTCAGTATGATTTGAAAGGAAATCTGGTATTTAGTTCTTAAGTTTTCTGTTAATTACTGATTTTCAATTATTGAAATGAATGGAATTTTCGACAAATTTAAATGGTCGGAAACTTCCAAATTGAAATCTAAAATTAAAGCTAAGTGTTTAATGAAACTATAAAATATAAAAATTGAAGTTTGGTAACTTGTAAACTAAAAGATAATAGATTACCATACATGTAAAGACTTAAGTAATAAAAATGTTTTAAAATATACTTTGTCTATAAAATAAAGAATTAAGTAGTATAAGAAATATTATAAACTTAAGTTATGCTTTGAAATGCTTAGTAATTCAATTGAATAGTAAAAAGTGAATACAATTTAAATTAATGGTTATAAACTTAAGAAAATGTTGAAATGGTTCATAAATTGATTTAATATTAGAAGAAATACTATTGCGAAAATAAATGTGAATTAAAAGGAAGAAAAACATAAGTATGAAATGATTTATTAATGAATATTAATATTAAAGTGAAATAAAGTTAATAAATAATAAAGGTAAATTAAACTGCAAAGAAACATATGTAATACCTCAAGAATGTATTCAATGATGATTTTAAATATTGAATAGGAAATAATCTATGTATGGAAATGAACGTAAATTGATAAAAATGATCTTATATGAATAAATGAGAATGAAAGTAAATGAAAAGTAAAGAATGTGTAAAAATAAACCAATAGAATAAACTTAAATAATATTTAAAATTCTATGTTTTTGGCTTAGGGGAAGTTTGGAAAATGATACTTCAAATTGTTTGAGGTTGTATAATAATCTATTGAGTAATTATCTAAGACCGTTGAGCGTAAGGTACACTTGGTAGTCTATTGACCACCCTTGTGCGATGAAAAGTTTCTGTACCTAGATAAACATTAGTTTTGGTTGTATGGATGTGTTATGGATTCTTTTGTTGCATATAATGGTTGTACTACTTATGTTTGCATATAATTATTATATATTGTATGTTGCTTCTGCTGTTGATTGAAACAACTAAAATATTGTTCTTTTTACAAAATTGTAATTCTTCTAGATTGTGTAAGTAAGATACAAGTTTATGAAAGTAATAGATGTTGCTTTTGGTTTCATAAACAAAGTTGTTTACCCGACAAATAGTTACATTTTCGGACTATGGTTTTTGTAGCGGTATTTTACTATTTTCCCCATGGTTTGGGACGCGTTATTATTGAAATATGATATATATATATATATATATATATATAATATAATTATTGATATTTTTATCTTTCTGAACTTAATCGCGCAAAGGAGATAATGTCGAAATTTTTCAACATTTTTTTACTTGAAAAGTTTTGTGGATGTGGAGTTGTTTTCAAATATATATAAGCTTAAATATGTACGTTAATTGTTTATAAATTGATCATTTTAAGGAAAATATATCAAATTTCTTGATTCCTTGTTCTTTTCGGGACGAAAAGTTTTGAGTGGTGGAGATTGTAACGACGCATATTTTTGATAATTAAAAATATTCTAGACTTTGGAATTAAATATTGGGAGAAACTAAAATTTGTGATTTATTAATGGAAAAAATTATTAGAATATAATTTAATAACGCTCATTGGATATAATTGTCAACTGTTTGATGTCATTTCAATTAATGGTAATAATAAAGGTTAATAGGGAATAAAATAAATGATGTATTAAAAAGAGAAATCATAGGTTATTTAATTTAACTGGTTTTAATTTATGCAATAAGAAATCAATTATATGGTACGTAGATTTAGTAAACTTTGTTGTAAACAGTAAATATTGTGTTTAAATTAATTAAATGCAACAATCGTTCTAATCTCATTCATTTGGTTAATCCGTTTTGAAATTAATTTGGCAATCAACATGAAATTAGTGTAATTGAAATATTGCAGTTAATATGATAAAAGATGTTATCTGTAGAATATGAGTGTAATAAAATGAAAATTTATGTTAATAATTTCATAAGGGAATTGTTGATTCAATAAGAAGAATATAAATCAAAATAAAAGAATTTGTTTGAAATTTAGATATATAACGAACAGGTATTATTATAGTTGTAGTTACACGCTGAAATTAGTTTAATATTTAAATATTGGATTCAACATGGAAAACTGTATTTTATAAGATTATTAATTCCTATTTGATCAAGAATGATGGTAGAAAACTTTTAGTTTAGAATTTAAAAGTGATTAAATTGATTTTTAAAATAAATTGTTTAATTAACGTGTAAAGTTAGTCTTTTTGGCCACTGTTCGGATTTCAACGAAACTAGTTTCAGTGGATCCGTAATAGTAAATTAGTATACGGTTTCAAGTTTCGTAGCGATCGAACTTATCATTTGATCATGCAAGCTCGAAACGCGTAGAAATCAATTAAAGGAATTTAATTAGAGTAATTTGGTTTTAAAAGCTAACTTCTATATACAATAGAATTAGAGTTTGAAATTAGTTTCATTGAGTTTAAAAATATTTAAAACCTATATTTTGATATATAGGACGATCTATTTTCGTTTCGCGAATAAAACGGCTTTTTGGGTCTTTATTATTGCTTCGACCCAATCGTTCCGCTCCATCCATTTCTATTCAATCTTTATCTAGATATGCTGTTATTGATCCTAGTAGCTTTCTATTCCATTTTCTATGTGTATAATTCAGTTCTAATATGTTCCATCTCAGTGACAAATCTCCTAAACCCTAATTACTAATTTCAAATCGAACTTTAAAAATTCAAACTGCTCAAACCTTATCGAATTATATATCATCGCGAAGCTCTCGACGGATGGAATCAGCATCTGCAATTCATTTTTCGGTTGGAGGCTCTTTTTGTCTAGAAATCAGCAAATTATTATCGGTTATTCATTTTAGGGTTTGGATTCAATGGTGGATTTGAACAGATTCTACGATTGGGAAGTGCAGCTGTGTAGAGGAGGATGTGTGCGGTCAATCTATGGTCTCCAATCACATCATTGGCAATCGAATTTGCTACGAAGGAATAACGGTGGTGATGGAGCATGAAGGGTCGACCAGAGGTGGCAACGTAGGGGGCCGTGGGCGCAACCAAAGGTAGAGGTTTAGCGATGAGGTCCGATCATAGGGTAGCGATGTGTAGCGGTGACATTTAGGTGGCGGATGATCGTGGGTTAGGGTTGAGCGTGTCTATAGGGGTTTGGGGGAAGATAAATGAAATTACTAATTTACCCTTTGTTTATTTTAATTCAACTTTAGATTTTAAACTTCTAACTCGGAAAACTTTTTCATACGAGCTCCGTTTCACACCTGGTTTCTTCCATTGGACTCGTATCAAAATTCCGAACAACATGAAACTGGTTCGGTTGGATTTAGATACAGTTGAAATATTGGGCTTTTATTGTATTTTTAATCAGCCATAAATCAAAGGTAATTTAGTAAACCCACTCATGCGATACTAAATCCTCTTATGTTAGTTGAATTAAATTTATGAATTTATAAGATTTTTATTGATTGCTATTTGGTAGTTTAAATTGACATTTAAATTAATTTGAATTTTATATTGAATAAAATTGACATTTGAATTTATATTGAAAATTAATTGCTTGTTAAATACCAATAATGAATAATTAGTAACTGTTGTGATATTGATTGATTCGGATGTTGATTCCAATTAGATGTTATTGATTGATGTTGGACATGTGGTTGTTTTGATATATTCTTATTATTGCACCATTTATTATTAACATCATACAAATCATCATCTGAATTATTTTAAATAAACTAAGAAATACATTGAAATGATATATACTCATTTATTTAATTTTGGGTTGAAATGATATATATACATCCATGTAAATAAAATTGAATTAACTAATCACTTAGCCGTAGGGTAGAAAATTATATACGGACATCGAACTGGTTAAATTAAATGGTTTCAAAATATTGAATTTAAATTGGTTTAAAATAGCATTGGTTTAAAGAAAATAAATTTATATGAATTGAATTATTCTAATTCAAGATTTGAAATGTTGAAATTGAAACTGTTTAAATGAAATTGTTTAAGGATTAATTTGTAATTTTTAGTGGAAATCGAGATATGATTCGAATTTATCAAAAGTGAATTATTTGAAAGGTCTAATTTGTACGTTAAACTTTGAATTTGCTTTATTTTATTTTTTTGGGCAAAGCCATCACAGTTAATGGGCCCCTGCCATGTATTAGCAAAGAGAATTACAATGATCCATGGTATACGATCGGATCAGAAACAAAGAAAAAATACAACATGAATTACAATTACCGACCAAAAGATAGGATAGAGTGGACCGATACATGTTTAGAAGTAGAAACACCTCCAAACGTCCTACCGTTACACTCCATCCAAATTGTATCTAATTTCCTCTTCAGTACACGCAGTAGCAAAGAGATTTTATGTAAATTCTACCTTGTAGCTTTGAAAATATTGTACCATTCTAGAGAAGAATTCCTTAAAGGGTTCTGAAAATTAAGCTTCTTCATAATGCTTCTCCAAATAAAAAAGGTAACACCACATTCAAAAAATAAATGTGGGATAGATTCCTTGTTACTAAGTTAGAGCAAACAAGTATCTTCAAATGCATTACCCATCTCCTTCAATTTATCAAGTGTATGAAAACTATTTTTAACAATCTTCAAGAGAAGTAAATTCTCTCTAGGAACAGAACCTGCATTTCCATACTCTAGAATGCCAAGGAAATACAGAAAGTTGAGATGAATCAAGCAAACTGGCACAAACTAAAGTAATTTTATAAGGCTTATGGCACTAAAGAGCATAAAAGTCATTAGAGGAGTAAGATTTAGCTTGAATTTGATCCAACAAGCACGAACAGATGTTGAACTAGATGCAGGTAGCATTAATGAACCTTCAGAAAAAATAGAAATTACAGTAGCATGTTCAGAAATGCCAGACATGATTCTGATATTATTGTTAATCAAATCAGCTAAGACTCTACCCTAATCAGACCGTGGGTCAAACCAAAAGGAAATTCTATTCAAATGAAGTGGACCATCCTGAAAATATGAATAAAATCCTTTCTAAAATGTAGTAAATTCCTCCAAGACTAGCTACAATCCATAGGACTATCCATAGTCCGAAACTGTTTATCTTAGATTAAATTCTTCCTCACCAATGAAGCCCATAAGTTATTATCAAATTCATAAATTTTATCTATACGCTTATAGATAACATCTTTACTCCATTGCCTAATATTCATTATACCGAGACCACCAAGTTTATAAGGGCAGTTGATCATTTTGAGATCTATAGGAACAAGCTTTTCGGAAAAAGGATTACCATGCCATAGAAAGTTGTAAAGAGCCGAATTGATCATTGAAATAATTTTGGCTGGTAAAATGAAGATTCGAGCATAGTAAAGGCATATAGAAGTGGCTATGGATTTGACTATTTCAAGTCTACCTACCAACGAGCATTTAGGGATAGGGTATAATGAAATTCTTACAGTAATATTTTCATAAAGTTTGAGACACTGGCTTGTCTTGACTTTAGAAGAAAACATAGGAGCACCTAGGCATTCCTCATTGTGAAGAATAGGATCAAGACCAAATAAACCATAGATTACAACTTTTTCAGAATCGGAGATGCTTGCAATCCTAATTTTGGATTTATTCCTGTTAACTGTTAGACCAGTAAGAGCTTTTAAATGTTCAAGAATATGAAGAACACCATTTATAGATTTAAACGTTGGTTTTGTTAAAAGTAAGAGATCATCAACAAACTGCAATGTAAAAATTTCAGATTGTTTGCATAAAGGGTGATATTCAAGAAGCTTTAACGACAAAGATTTATAAGTGAGGGTTGTGAATAATTCCATGAAACAAATAAATTGATAAGGAGACATGGGGTCTCTTTGCCTAATACCCCTAGTAGCTTGAATGCAACCAAATAAATTGCCATTGTAGCTTAATGAGTACTTAACAGAGGAAACACAAGTATATATCCAAGAAAGGAAAGGAATTGGGAAATTCATCATGAGAGGAATATATATAATTGATTTCCATTGGCTTTTTGAATGTCAAGCTTTAACACAAACCTTTCTGAAATATTTTTCCTATCACAACCTTTCAATAATTCCGATGAAAGAAGTATGCTATCGGCAATGCCCCTATGTTGAAGAAAAGAACTTTGATTGGGGGAGATAATTTCAGGAAGAACATATTTCATCCTAGCCGTCATAATTATGGAAATGCATTTATAAATCACATTACAGAAGGCAATGGGTCTAAACAGAAGTAGGCTGGTCAGATTTAGGAATAAGAGCAATTTTACTGGAATTAATGCCAGAAAGCATTTTGCTATGCTTGAATTTTTTTTAATAACCTTTATCACATCAGAGCCAATAATAGACCAGGCAGATTTATGAAAATGGGCATTAAACCTATCAGGGCCGGGAGAACTAGTTGAATTCATAGCGAAAGTATTTTCTTTAATCTCTTTGGCAGTAATCTGTTGCACACGAAATTTAGAAGACTGATTAGATAAGGAAGGAAGGAAATGTTATCAGATAATTAGCTGTGAATTTGAGGATTATTGGGAAAGACAAGTAGCTCCTGAAAATAATCCAAAACGACATCATGAAAAGAATCAAAAGAGGAACATAGGACACCATTTTTATATAATATTTTGGAAAAGTTAGTTGCAGAGTGTCCGATCCTCAATGATTCATGAAAAATGGCAGTGTTTTTATCACCATGGATGGTCCACTTAATTTTAGCCTTTTGAATTGCTATCTTATTTTCTTCCACCAAAGCTTTTGTAAGTTGATTATTTGGAGGTTTCTCTTGAGTTACAAGGTTGTCCAGCATGGACTGATCCTTACATACTTGAATATTCTTTTGCACTTGAAATAAATTAGCACGAATAGAATGAGATAAACTACTCCATTTCCAAATGTTTCCTTAGCCTAAGTTTTCAAAGTATCCTTTAAATGCCTGAGTTTAGCATGTAAAACATACATAGGATTACCATATACATTATAGGACCAACTGTTAGCAACAATTTTCATGAAGTCCTAATGTTTAGTCCAGTTATTAAAAAATTAAAAGGACGATTGTCTTCTCTCATTAATCTTACGTCGGTCTAATATAATAGGAGAATTGATTGAGAGGGAAAAACACGGATGGTGGAGTTAAGGCTAGGCCAGGCAAGAACAGAAGAGAAGTTTTGTTAGGATCTATCAGGTTTACAAAATGTGAGCTTGCCTAATTTGCTGGAATTATTCCAAGTGAAAAAACATCTATTGGCAGAGGTAGGGAAGAGGTTAGAATCATATATAGCTTTGTTGAGGGGTCTATTCTGTTGAAATGTAAGGGGAGTGCCACCACATTTATCAGTAGATAATTGCATAAAATTCTAGTCTTCTACACACAGCCATGGAGTATAAGAAGATTGAAGAGAAGGGAGAGAGTCAAGAAATAATTGTCTATGGAGACAACTATTTTCAGCATATATAAATGTCATGTGAAATTTGGTAGAAGGAATGTGAGAAATTTGAGTGCGTACGTACTGTCTTTGAACACAGAGGGGGTAATAGAGAAAATAACGGGATTTCAGAGGATTAGAAGTCTGCCAAAAGGGGCTTGTGAATGATTGTGAATGAATTTCCAACTATTGTTAATGAATTGAGAGGCCTTAATGGTGTTGGCATGATTTAATTTAGTTTCTACTTTGAAGGAAGAAATTAAGTTTCTAATTTCCAAATGTTTAGATAAAGAGTTAGCACCTCTTATGTTTTAAAACCAATTTTGTCAATCATAAAATGGATTGTGATGAGGCTTTGGTTTTAACTCCAGAGGAAGAGCATGTGTGTTTTATTGTCGACTTTAATCATCCAAAAAGGTGTGTCATTACACTTAGGAGCTTCCAAAGATGAGCTAGAGTTCTTTAAGTCATATTCACGTATACATTTATTTTCTAATGCATTGGTTGTTTAAAATTATCGAAATTTATGAGGACAGATTGTTATAACTATCCATGTTAATGATTAATGATTTGTTGTTGTACTCTGCTTGATGTATGTCTATTATAGTTTCTCTTTTGTGAAGATAATTGATATTATATTATATATGTTGTTCCGCTGCATTGTAGGATACTGTGTTGTTTGGTTTTCTTTCTCTCTTCTCTCTTTCTCTTCTTTCTTCTTATTTTTCCCCCCTAAATATTTGCCTTTTTATTCAATTCAAGTTGGACATATATGGTTTATTTTCAGCTTGAAATTTGCAGAATTGTGGGTCATTACATGTTATATTTGTTCTATGTTACTTAATGGCACCAACAAAGAAATCCCTTGCATAAAACAAAGTCTTTTTAAAACAATCTGAAAACCAACTCCATAAACTTACTGTAAATCTTTGATTTCAAAAGGCAAGATATTTTATTATATAAAGTAAATAACTTATTTAGTAATAACCAAGTGTCATAAATCAAACTTCAATTCCAATTTCCCGAAACCTTTTGCTATAACAAAAATATTATAGTCCATAATATCTTTCTTTTTCTCGAAAACATTTATTACAACAATAGTATTGTAATCCATGCTTTCTTCTTACTTACAATCATACTTAAAACTCTTTAAACGCCGTTTAAAATTTTCATCTAGACATTACTTAATAGTCGCCACTTTTGAAAAAGAATTTGACTTTGGAAAATAAAGGAGTTTCCTTTCTATAAAATAAACACTTACTTAAATATTTCAAACAAATCATTTTAGAAATATATTGAGAATTCAAACCACCTTTAAAAATACTTAGATAACTTTTCTAAACCATTTTGAAAGGAATTAACAGAATACCTAAAGTGGATAAACTTTGCTAAAATGGTGGATTTTCAAAGTGCATCTGACTATCACTATATGGTCCGTAACTTTTAAAACTTTGTTCTGTAAATCAAATAACTTTAAAACCACATTTCTTTCTATATTCGAACCACTATATAGCTTTGAAAGAAGGTTTGAAAAAAATTCAAGTTTAGAAACTATTTCAAAACATTTTAAAAATAAGTGGTAAACCACTTAAAAGAAAGCACATGATTTCAATGTTGCAAAACAAACAAAAAGTAGATTGACTACAACTAAGCAACATTTACTTTTCATATACACAAGCATTTAGATAACCAAGAATATTTGTAAATAAAAATCGAGAAGGCGAGGAATCCTTTAGGATCCTCTAAAAAAATTATATTCTTCGAAGTGCTTTTATTGCGACCTATTCGCTACGGAACACTCCGACTTCCTTTTACCTTAGTTTCCTGCAAAATAATGGTTATTTATGTTATTCGATTTCAAGTTGAAATCAAATCCAAACAAGCTATATACATAAATATAAGCAACATAAACAACAAATTATATTTAATAAATATTTTTGAGTTTTTAAAACTATTTTAAGGTGGTATTTAAAGTGAGAAATCTAACTTCCAAACCCAACCAAACTTTGGACACAAGCCACAACACCTTCCTACTCCCCAACGACCAACACGACATCCCACCACCACCTTGCATGCTCGACCAAAGCCTTCGCAAACCACGAGGATGCTCGCACATAGGCCTAGAAAGGCATTATTACTCACAACTTAGGTGGAAAAATGGAGTTTGGAAACAAAGTTTGAATCTTTGGGGTGGAAAGAGTGTTAGTTATATTAATCTAGGCTTGTTTAAGTATTTAGATGAGGAAAGAAGGTGTTTTGCTTTGAATTGGTATTAGCAATTTGAATAAAGAAGAGAGAAGAGGGAATGGAAGAGATAAAAGGAGAGGGAGAAATGAAAAGTGGAAATGAGAAGTAAATGAAAAGGAGAGTGTATATTTATAGAATTTTGAAAAGTGAAAAATTACAACACTTACCCCTTAACCTCTTCCTTTTCCATACACCTTTTACCCCTTCTAATGCAAGCACATAGTTATGTACTAATGCATTTTAAATGCTTTATTATTTTTAACATGTACCAATGCACATAAATTTATGTACTTATCATTTTTAAAATAGGGAGAAAAGTCTTCTTTATTTTTTATTTATTTAGTTGCATTTTAAACATTTTAATTACACTTAATTTTACTAACCCTTTTGCACTATTTTGACATGTTATCATATGTGTAAATGTGTATGCATATGTGTGGAACAAAATTGCAACAACTTTCATTTGATAAAAAGTCGAAAATCGAAAAATTATTTATGGTCATATTTTAACATTTTTATTGAACTATCTATTTTTGTAAACAAACATTCAAAATGATTTTACCATCATTACTTATTAATTAAAAGAGGGTTATTTACTTATTAAAAAACATTAATTTGAATATTTAAAATTGATTAAATATTTACAAATCAGAATAATAAAATTCCAGATCATTACACCTAATGACACATTCACAGCCATTCTTATCATCCAAACCTATGGAATATACTAATCTAAACACTAAGTGTATAAGCAATAATACTAACTAAAATGGAAACGTATTAGAAAAGAGCTAGATGGGTAGCTCGGATTTTTTCCTCGGGCTCTTAAATACTTTCAATTGGATCATTCTTCCATTTTAAATTATTGACTTTATTATTGGTATGTAAACTTAATCCAAACCACTACAAATGTATGTGTAAATGTAAAAATTTGAAATCCTTGCAACTAACTGACATAAATGATGTCTACATACACTATAACTTGCGCACAAATATGCTCTTAACGAAACTTAGCCTTATGCAACACCCAATGCACATAGGCATTACCTTAAATCATCCATGTAGTATAATGATTACTCCATCCTATTTATACTAAGGTAAGATAACTCGAAAGTGGATGGTGTCTCACATAGCATCAAATGACTTAAACTTTTTACTATTCTTCCTTTTCAATTAGGGACATCAAATTTGGTGATGACTTAAATAGTGTACTTCTTTCTAATTTTCATAACATACAAGCAGTGATCGTCCAAGCATCCAAGTAGGCCAATCCTAATCTATTATACTATTCAAATCTAGCAATTAAAATCCTAAGTTTATGTGAAACCTTAATTTAAGTTTAAATCCTAACCTAAATTTTGTTAGAACTAAAGATTATCGATTGAGTGATATGCATACAACTATTACTTAAGTAAATGATTGATCATACTTTTAGTCTCCTTTTTATTTGAGCAATGATAAAAAGGAATCTTATCATTTTCTTATCAAAACCTTATGAAAATATTCCAAATCTCATTTTCCACAAAAGTTGCCTCCACCTCCCTAATGCATGTAAACTATAATATCTTTTACATAATGAGAACCCAAATCCCTGAAGTAACCATTCCTTACATAACCTTGAATCCAACTCCATCTAGGAAATCATTTGTAGTTCGAACTTCCAAAATTTACCATTCCCTATTGAGTTGTCTCGATCATAAAATGGTTGGAATAAAATGGTGAGAAATTGCATTTGGGGAAAATTTCCCATTGATGGAATGGCATTAGGGAACAGTATATTTTGGAAGTTTAAACTACAAAAGATTTTTAGGATTATGAGAAATGGTTAACTCAAGGATTCCTTTCAATCATGCCTTAGATAACACAGAGATTAAAATGATCATTGAGCATTGACTTAAGTAATAGTTGTATGTATATCACGCAACCAAAAATTTTTAGTTCTAAAAAAATTTAGGTTAGGATTTAAATTAAATTTAAGATTTCACTTGGACTTAGGATATTAATTGCTAGGTTTGAATATAATAATAGTTTTTCGGATTACCCTACTTGGATCTTGAATGATTACTACCTGTATGCTATGAAAATTAGAAAAGAAGCTATGTTACTTAAGAGATAGCCAGATTTTGATGCCTTTAACGAAAAAGGAAGGATGGTATGATATATAATTCATTTGATGCTAGGTGAGACATCATCCACTTTTGAGTTGTATAACCTTAGTATCAATAGGATGGAGTAATCGATGTATTGCAGGGATGATTTAAGGTAATGCGTATGTATATTAGGGGTTGCATAAGACTATTTTGTTTCATACTTGCGCTAGTTATGGTGTATGTTGACATCACTTTAGGCGAGTTAGTAGCAAGAATTACAGAGGTTCACTTATGCACATACATTTTTGTGGTTTGGATAGAGTTCACATACCTGTTGTAAAGTTGATAATTTAACTGGAAGAATGATCTAGCTGATATTATTTGGAAGCTCAATGAGAAAATTCGAGCTACTCATCTAAGGCTCTTTTATGGCACGTTTCCTTTTTAATTAGTATAATTGCTTATGAAATTATTGTTTAATTTAGTATATTACATACGTAACAATGTTTGGATAGTAGGCATGGTTGTGAATATGTCACTAGGATATGTTTTGGATGATGATTGCTAATGGATGAATTTTGTTAATTAGTACTACATATATAGGTCGATTTGTTCATGTTGGCCTACGACACAAATCACATTACCTATTTTATTTTAGCAGTTATATGCATAATGATTATTGCATTTTTGCATATATATTGGATCATTGCTCATCCATATAGAAATGCATGTATAAGATGCTGCATACATCATGGATACATGACATAAGTGCTTGCATTTTAGGAGGTCGACTAGTACAAGAGGCCGCTAGTTTTGCATTAGTTACAGGTACATATGCATCTTATACCTATATGTACATGTTGCATTAGAAATTTTAAACTAATGACAATAGTTGCAAGTGCTTGACGGTTGAGTACATGGTTGACATTGGTTTCCGCATATATGAGTTACATTTTTCAATCCTTAGAGATTTCGAGGATGACATCCTTTTAAGAAAGGGAGAATGTAACTTTTCGGAAATTGTAACAATAATTTAAAATATTAATAATGATAGAAATGTAATTTCGCATAAAAGGATAAAATAATACATTTCTACAAATGATTTTTTTTAGGGAATTTGACTTTTACATTGTCAAGTAGATATTTCTTGCCTAAATTTATATACAAAATGTCAAAAATGAATACCGTATTAAGAGGATACGAAATTTTTACCGTAATGCACATTTCGTGCTTTGTGTCTATTTTGAAATTAAGTTTAAGAATTAATACAAGAATAAAGATAAACTTATTTATTAAGAAATAAGTTGAATATGTATGATTTACTCTTAAAAAGGGTGGTACAATGGTGCATGTGCATTTCAAAGAAAAGAAAGAAAAAAATTTACATGCATATATGTGAAAACGCTTCGAAGGGAAAGTATTAATGAATTACCGCTGTAATTGAATTAAAGGATATGTTGAATATTCCAAAAGAGGATGTATCAATATATTTAATACAAAAAAGAATGCATAATGGATTATTGCAAAAGAAAAAATACATAACCATATATGTATAAAAACATGGCAATTAATAAAATAAATGTTACATATTTTGAAAAGAAAAGATAAGACTGTATTCATGGAAGAAAAATATTTCTTAAAGAAAAAGGTAAATTTGGTTTTTGAATTTAAAAATATTGATAAGTAATGTAATTGATTGCTCAATTTATGATAAAGAATTTGGTTTCTAATTAACACACACATACGTTTGAGTATAAGTCTAGATTCCCCACAAAGGTTAATATACATGCGTATACATATACATATACATATACATATACATATACATATACATATACATATACATATACATATACATATACATATACATATACATATACATACATACATACATACATACATACATACATATATACATACATATATATATATATATATATATATATTATAGAATACCAGTTAATGAAATTGATTGGAATTATAATTAATGGAGTCAATTTGAATTTGGAAATTTTAAAACTATTTAATTGGTAAGAGATATGGGTTCCAAATAATATAAACAAATAAATACATGCATATAGATATATAAATATAATATCAATTAAGAATATTTATTGGAACTATAATTTATTGACATCCATTTAAATTGTATCTAGTTGACTAAAATAATAATAAGTAGCATTGATTAAGGTAATGTGACCGTTATACTAACAAAGGAAAAGCAAAAGAGCTTTATATGTAGGTAAGGGTAAGAGGATATGAACGAAGAAATGGCTTTTCTACAAATAGACCTCGCTTAATTTCGATCAATAAATAGAATGAAAATAATTATACACATATGTACATACGGATGTACTTTTGAATTTAAATACCTAATTCTCTGTAATATTCAATAGTAACAAAGGTACAAAACATTGAAGGTGAATAATTAAGCAAAGGAAATAAATTTAAATAAATGACGACTGATGACATCAAAGGGGTTCTTTAATTAAAAGGAAAAGGAAACAAATTTATTATATACTTAAAGATAAATATTTGTGGAAAACATGTAAAAAGTTTCTTTTCAAACTTTTACTTTTTTTTATAAATAAGGCGTGTTCACAAAAGAGTATTGTAACGTTTTTTTTCAAAAAAATATTATAAAATAAAGACATTCTAAAAGTTGAACAAGTTTTTCATACCTTTTAACTAACTTTCCAAACGTCTTATATTCCAAAAAGAACATAGCAAAAGATAGGTGATTATACGCTTCATACTAAATTTTAGAAAAATAAAAACTTCCAAAATAGTTACAGAAAATTATTATTTTCTATTAAATATCTCCATGTTGGAGCTTAAAACAAAAAGGTTATTAGTTTAAACTTCAATTTCTATAGTTCCCAAACATCCCAAACACTGATGTTTCTAACTTATTTCAAAAATTCTCTCGGTACTACTTCTTAAGTAAATTTCATAATGTTGGTTTGATTATTCACTAGAAGGTCATAAACCAACTAAATTTTCCTTTAAAATATCATACTTCTAATGATTTTAACTCTTTAGAAATCATTTTTAATGATTTAACACTTAAAATTTGTGTTGATAAAAACAACTTATATCACACAAGTTCGATAACTGTTAACAATGCTTTAAGTGCATAGGGTTTTCGTCCTGCTTCTTTAAAGATGGTTAACCTAAGTTTGTCTTTCAATACAATGTCCAACTCTAGTATAGGAATAATCTGGCTATAATTACAAATTAAAAGAAGTCTTAATTTGTAATGTAATATTCCAGAATTTTTATCAATACCAATTTAATAATCTGTATTAAAATTTAATTGATATTGTTATTTTGTTAATAATAATTCAAATTGATTTAATAATCTTCTTTAATAAATATTCAATTGGTTATTTTATCTTTTAAAATTAATAAATTGATTTCTATTTACAATATAAATATATGGTTTATATTTTAAATAAATTAGCATTGTTTTAATTTTAATAAGTAAAGCATATTTTCTAGTTTTAATATTTGTAGTAATTTTGAAAAATTGTTTTTATTTAATATTAGCTTTCCAAAGAGAAAATAAATGATCTTGGTTTAAATTAATAAATGAATCATGATTTAAAATTCTAATATACATTAATAATTTGGAAATTTTAATTTTTATTAAATATAAAGTTTTCAAAGCTATTTAATAAATAAATTTATGATTTTTAAATTGTTAAGAGAAAAATGTTTAAATATTTAAAATAGTTTTAACTTGAGTTTTAAATTTAATTAAATTGACAAAAGAGTTTTATAGCTTAATTAAATAGAAAATTTATTAATAAAAATATAATTTCTTTTAGAATGGTTTTAATTTAATAATGAGACATTTTAAATATAATATTAACAATGTATTGTGTTACAAATAGATTTTTAGTTAAAAATAGCTATTGCTATTTCAAACTTTGATTTGTATTCATAATTTGATTTTTAATATTAGATTATGAATTTAATTTGAAGTTAAAATTCCAAAGTGTAAATTTTAAATTGTTTTAATTTCCATATGTATAAGCTTCATTTGTAAGTACAAATTGTTTTTAGTTCTTTTATAAGTTTATATACATATTAAACTAACAAATTAAAATTTAGCTTAATACATATGTTAACTTATTAATCAAATACAAATTATTTTTAAATAAAAGGACAAGTGTTATTAGATAAGCATTCAAAGTGACAAATGTTGAAATCTTTACAAGTGGCTCACTTTGTTTTTAGTTTGCTTTTATTAAGTATGAAATTAACCTATATAAGTATACAATCATTCATTCCATTTTTTTCCCATTTCCTTAATCAAAAAAGAAAAGCTTCAAA
Organism: Allium cepa; assembly: GCA_030765085.1. Lineage (NCBI taxonomy): Eukaryota > Viridiplantae > Streptophyta > Magnoliopsida > Asparagales > Amaryllidaceae > Allium > Allium cepa. The sequence continues at coordinate 244,048,027 of CM060942.1, forward strand.
AAAACACCTCTTCAAATTATCTACATATCAACCCCTCATTCTTTCCAAAATCAGTAAGTTACTCCACTATAAACAAATCATGCTCAAGACAATCTGAACATATAAACCCAAAATTAGTAAACTCTTCAAAATCAACTGCATGTTCAAAATCCCTATGCAAATCTAAAATTTGTAGCCTGCATACTCAACTTCCTGAAAGCAAAAAGGGTCTGCATTATTTTCAAACCTGGAAGCAAAACAAACCTGCATTTTAAATCTTCACAACTTTAAATCTGAGGCATGTTCAAAAGCAATGTTTCAAAAGCATTTTATGGAGACATGCAAGCAGTTTAAAGCAAAAAGGGGCATTTCAGTTTGAAGAAATTCAAAGTCTTTCAAAAATTTGAAGCTTTGTTCTGCATTCCAGTTTCAACAGCTTGCAAACAATTTACAATCTGCATTTTTCAACCTGCACTTCAATCAACAAGTTCAAAAGGGTAATCAGAGGCTCTATTTCTTTTAAAATGGTGAGTAACTTTTTAAATCTAAAAAGTTTAAAATAGGTTGCATGCTAATAAACTGAAATAAATAAGTTTTGCATGTGTGAATGTTGCTGTGAAATTGTATTTGTATAAATGATTCTTGAATGACCTCTGTTTATGTTTCCAGTAATCCTTGTTTGTTTTAAATACATATTCTTTTGATCTAATTTCTGTTAGGATCTAGATTACAGACATTCATTTTTTTTGATTAAGTTTTAGAGTAAGTTTAAAATTAAATTAAGCTAAAAATAAATTGGTATTGACTCTGGAAAACCAATTAAGTGAGGAGTGTTCAAAGATAACTGAAGATTTAATTTTCATGTTTTCTGGATTCTTGAATGTAGATTGAATAATAAAATCATAATGTGATTTTTAAAACAAACACTATAGTGTTTAGTGAAGGGGTTTAGGAGCAGTTAAGGGAATGACTGCATATGATCTTTTGGGGTTGCTCAAGTGATTCATACATCTGGAGTGAATGAGGTTCTTCCTGGTGAGGGAGGGGAGGTAGGAGAAGATGGGAAAAATGCTATTTGGTGATGGAATTCACCAGAGAAGGGGCGGCAGTGGAATTCAAGTTGGAACCCTAGTTTTAGGATGGTTTGATGAATCGAGCATTTCGATTTGTTCAAGCGACCGAGTGCTTTGGTATTTTGGAAATAGGTAGTATGATTGTAGTTGAAGCCATGGTCGAAGTTGTTGACCTGCTGATGGTCGGAGGGCCGCGTTCTCGCCGTTGACAAGTTTTGAAGAAAACCTGACTTTTGTTGTTTCCTGGTTGGGTTATTAGCTCGTTTTGATTTGTGCTGCTGTAGTGGTTTCTGGTGGTTGTGTTCGAGTGTGGAGGTGATCATTGATAGGTATGGGCGATGGTGAATGGCCGGTGATGGCCGGAGCCACGGTGTGCGTGCACCGTGCAGTTGAGTTCAGGGGAAATTGTTTTGTAGGGTGCAGTTTTGAACTCGGAATTTAACTCGAGTTACTCGAGTTTCTGACTCGAAGCGAGTGTGGGTTTTACTCGAGTAATTTGAGGGGGGTGACTCGGGTAAAAGAATTTTTACAGGTTTTGATAATCCTGAACCTGTTTTGTCAAAATATTGTTTTAAAAATCTGAACCATTCAAATGTAAAGTAAATTTAAACTTAGTTCTAATTCAAGTTTAAATAATAGAGTTCATATCTAGTTTTAAGTCACTATTTAAAATAAAAATTAACCTGTTAAATTAGTTTATAAAAATAAGTGGTTGAAATTTAAATTGAAGCTTCTAAAATTGTGTGAGCAAGATTTTAAGTTAAAGTTGAAATTCAACGGTTTAAAATAATTATTTCAGTTTTGAAATAAAGAAGTTTTAAATTTGAAGGTCTTAAAACAAATTTGTATGTAAAGTTTAAATTTAAATTATTAAGTTTAAAAAAATGAAAATGAAATTAGTTTCAAACTTTATTAATTTTTTTATTTAACAAACAATTGTTTGTCTTGCAATTTAAAAGGTTTTAAATTTGTTTAAACTTTGGTTAAGTTTAAAATTTATTCCTTTTAAATTTTGTATTTGAATGAAATTTAAAAAGTAATTTCTAAAGTACTTGTTTTAAATAAATTGTTTTTAAAACCTAATTAAGGAATGTTTTAACTTAAAATCAAGTTAAGAATTAATGTTTGAATTAATTTATTAAAAGGGTAATTCAGAAAAAATTAATTAATTATTAAGATTTAATGCATATTGATTTTGGGGTTAATCAATTTAAAGTTAAGATCATTAATTAGAATATTAATTAATGATTAATGAGTTATTAATTATGTAACTAAGCTTTAATCAAGGTTAATTAATTAAATAATTAGACTTTAATTAATAGATGATTAAAGTTAATTTAATTTGTAACTAATTTAAGTTAATTACTTAATAAAAATAATTAGAGAATGGTTAATGAAGGTCATTAACCAGAATTATTTAAATAATTAATTAATGTGATTAATTTTTATAATTAATTAGATTAATTAATTTAATAGTAATCAATTGTGAATTGTAGGGAATAATTACTTAATGAAGTAATTAAGAAATTAATTATTTAATGTAATTAATTTAGTTTAATGAGATTGTTTATTTTAATTAATTAAGTTTAATTAATTTTAAACACTTGGGTTTTAAAGATAATTACTATATGTAAGAAATGATTTGGGAAATTACTTGTTGAAGTAATTGATTGATAATTACAAATTATAATTATTTGAAGATGTTTAAGAATGAAGTAATTTGGATTTAAATTACTTAATAATTAATCTAGGGATTAATTAAGTAATAAATTAAAGGACAATTAATTTGTTTAATATAGTAATTAAGCTAGATAATTACTAAATGTAATTAATCTGTGATGATGATTAATAATTATAAGTTAATTACTTAAGGTAATCAATTTAGGAAGATAATTAATTAAGCATAATTAAGGATCATTAATTATTATAATTAATGATGTAATTAAAGTTAATTAATTGAGATTATTTAATCAATGATAAATAATTAAAGGAAATTAACTAATGTAATTAATTAAGAATTAATGTACTAATTATAGTTAATTAATTAATTAAAGTAATCAAAGGTTAATTATTGTTTGGTTGAGAATAACTAATTTGTGGAATTAATCAAGGATAATTACATGAATGTAATTAAGTGTAATTAATCAAGGGTGATTAATTAAAGTGATTAATAATGAATGATTAATCGGTTGTAATCAATTAAATGGTTAAGATAGCAAGATTTATAGTGGTGAAGTAATTAATTTAATTTATTTTAAATTAATTAAAGATAAAGTAATTAATTTAATTCATTTTAAATTAATTAAAGATAGAAATAGTTAATTTAATTCATTTTAAATTAATTATATGGTGATGAATAAATCATTGCTTATGTATGAATGGATGACATTGATTGTCTTGGATGCTTTGCGATCTCAGTAATGAGATAAGTATTATTGTGTGGTATGAATGTTTGGTTGCATTATGATGATAACTAAGATTGTCTATTGTGATGGTGATATATGGAATATCTATTTGATATTGATAATGTGGATTACCTGTTATTTGATAATGTTGATTATCAATTATGATTTATAAGTTATCTATCTGTATGTATATAAATACTGCATTGAATTGTTTTAAACCTTTAAAACAACTTGGACCTAAAAGACACGCTTTGGTTTTCGATGTGACCGGGATCGGGTTTCCATATTTGGATATCCAAAAACCACATCGATCCAAATTAACGTTAGGTAGTGAATCAAAGTGGAGCTTTGTGAAGACTCGAGGTGTAAGGACAATACGTCAGTATAACTCCATGGGTGATTCCGTAATGAGTTGACGAAATAGTACTTACAGGTTCGAGATGGTGATTCAGAATGCAAAGGTTATCGTCGTTAACTTTGAGGGTGATTCCAAAATGAGCGTAACGAGATAATGCCTTCGGTTTCGTTCGAACCCGGAACGAATTTGTATGGTTCGAATGCTTTCAGAACATCGTCAGGTGGACGATGAGCATTCTAAGACGATATGTCCTATAAAGGTAATCGTAGCCTCAAGCCTCATCAATCGGGAATGGCTAAAACATGGGAGGTGCAGCAAGGCTTCGTGGGTAGCCCCCACTTGAGAGTGAGATTTACCCCTGTCTAGAGGTCCCTTTTATTTCGGTGGTGTGGACGGTTTTGAGCTCCAACCGTCGGGGTTATATTGTTCGGAACTGTTCAGTAAGGAATGGGTCCGGCCTTGTGTTGCAGGGGAGATAGGGTGGCTCCTTGGTACGGTGATCTAGGCCATGTACTATGACGGGCGGTACCCCAGTAGCCCTGCCATTGTATGGCATCCAAAATCCAGTAAGTTCCAACGGTTTTGATTGTATTACCCACTTTTGTGGCTAGTAGCTGGAATTTAATAGATGTAACAATTTCGGCTATTTCTTATTTATTTGAAAACTCTAGACACTATTATAATACCATCTGATTTCTTATACTTTGTTTTGGTTAGCATAAGGTAAATTTTTTTCCATGTTTATGTGTGGGAAGTCTTACGTGATACCTTTCTTTTCAAAAGGGTTTTTAAAAGTTAAGCAACTTTAAACTGTTACTCACACCAGACCCATGTCTGACCCGGAGTTTATTTCTGTTTTCTTAAAATCTTGGGTACTCAAATTTTTACGAGTAGCCAAGGGATTCAGGTTAGCCTTGACGAATTGTGGAGGAGTAAATGGAGCAGGAGGCTTCTGCGTATAGATATATAGTATTCCGCTGTGTAGATTTCTCTGAGTTGTTTCTTGTGCTATATTGAGTTGTATAACTAGACAGGTGTTTATAACTGTCTAGTATGTGTTGTATATCTGTGTAACTCTGATAATTGTTGTAAACTATGAAATGTTTATGTTATTAATATAATTTATTCGTTCCGCTGTTTAGATTCTAATGTTGTTTCTTTCTTATCTTCTTTCTTTCCTCTTTCTATCCATTTCTTTCTTATTAATGACGCGTCATTCTTTGGAGACAGATGGCGGGTCATTACAGCGGTATTAGAGCATTAGGTTGAGTGAATACCTGGGCTCTGTGGTGGTGTCTTTCTTGAGAGAGCGTATTTGTAATTTTAAATATATATATTTATTTCTGCCTATCTATTGGGTTACCTGTTCAGGTTCCCCAATATAAGTTATAAGGTAGATGGGTAGTAGTGTGTGTGACACGACTACCATTGGTTGGAGTTTGAATGTTTGAGTTTGGAAATGTATCTGTCGAGACTGTAGACCTAATACCGTCTCGAGTGAGTTTTGTAGTGATGAAGGATTTCATTAATCTCTGAAGGTAACCTGTTAAGGTTCAGAGTTCATTTCTGAAGTTGATGAGTAGAGTTTGGATATGTTGGTTGGCTAAAGTGAGTAATGGTATTTTGAATACCTCAGGAAATAGTAGTTGTGTGGTGAAATGCACTGACTATGGATGTTCCTGAAGATGATTTCTTTGGAACAAGTTTAAGGAGGTGAGTCTGCTTCGGTGTTGTGGCTGTGTTCAGCCGGAGTTTCTGTTTGCTTTGAGATTTGAGTTTCTCGAAGAGCTTGTTTGGAATTCTTTGGCATCTGTGGCAGCAGTGCAGCTTGGAGTGTTCTCGGTTTTGGCAAGAGATCTTCTGGCTTAGCAGTTTTTCTAAAGTGGAGTCCAGAAGCAGCTGAGTGGACCCCTTTTTGGGTGGATTGGCTAGTGAAGAGTAAGCTATTCTGTTTGGTAAAGGAAGAACAGTTTTTCTTGAATTTGGTTTGGGCTGATCGCAAAAGTGACTTGCGATTGTTTGAGTAATCTCTTGGGTTATCTGAGTTTTTCTGGATGTCTTTAGGAAGTCAGAGTTTTGTTCGCATATGGAGATTGAGTTTCCTTATCGTCTGGGTTTCCAGGAGTGGTACCGGTGGTTCAGTTTTTTTTGAAGAATGGTTCCAGGAGTATTGAGTTGGTGTAGCAGCTCAGAGTTTTGGAGGAACTTTTGATTTTCTTTTCTTATGGATTTGTTCAACCATATCTTTGGGGTGTGTTGTTGAGTGGTGCTAGTGTTCTTCTTCAGCATTCTTTTCTACTTCGGATCAGAGTTGAGTAGCGGAAACAGTTTGGAAGTGCATCTGTTTTTCTTTTTCTAGACAGAAGAAGTTGTTGTCTTCTGATGTTGAGGAGTAGAGTTTGAGTTCTTGGTTCTGGTTGATCTTGAGGAGATCATTTTGTTGTGTTGATTAGTCTAGAGGCATCAGCAAGGGATAAGCTGGTCGGAAGGGGGTAGGCAGATCAGGATCGTCCGAAGAGTTTTGTGGATTTAGAGATGGAGGAATTTGGATTCTGAAATCGGAGATTTAATTTTGGATAAGTTTTCTCCGATCAAAAGTGAGCTATAAGATTGGGTAAGTCTGAGAAGTTAGCTCTGAAGAGTTTTGGATCTTTTCTGTGATCTTGGAGGTTAAGCGATTGATCTACAGGATTGAATTGCCAGTTTGGATAACTGGGATTCAATGAGTTTCACGTATCTCTGAGCGAGTACGTGTATGATCTATCTCTGGTTGTGGAACGAACAGTTTTGGGAGTTTTGGTTGTTGAGTCAAACTCGTCTGTAGTTTGATATCTTGTCTAGTGTTATAGCTATAGATGAATAGGAGCTTTTGTAGCTTCATAGTATAGATTGTTTGATTTCTATAGAGCGAGTATCCCGGTATGCGTATATATATATATATATATATATATATATATATATATACCTGGGAAACTCGAAGGAATTGTATCCAGAATTTTGTCTGGATAATTAGATTTGTTTGATTGGTTAAATTGGTTGTTTTGATTGTTAGCATATGTTTGATATATGCTGGTGTTTTAAATAAATCTTTAATAAGATTATTAAATTACCTTTTTTTTTAAATTTCGAGGACGAAATTCTTTTAAGGGGGAAGGATTGTAATATTTCGAAATTTTTATCAATATCAATTTAATAATCTGTATTAAAATTTAATTGATATTGATATTTTGTTAATAATAATTCAAATTGATTTAATAATCTTCTTTAATAAATATTCAATTGATTATTTTATCTTTTAAAATTAATAAATTGATTTCTATTTACAATATAAATATATGATTTATATTTTAAATAGATTAGCATTGTTTTAATTTTAATAAGTAAAGCATATTTTCTAGTTTGAATATTTGTAGTAATTTTGAAAATTTGTTTTTATTTAATATTAGCTTTCCAAAGAGAAAATAAATGATCTTGGTTTAAATTAATAAATGAATCATGATTTAAAATTCTAATATACATTAATAATTTAGAAATTTTAATTTTTATTAAATATAAAGTTTTCAAAGCTATTTAATAAATAAATTTATGATTTTTAAATTGTTAAGAAAAATGTTTAAATATTTAAAATAGTTTTAGCTTGAGTTTTAAATTTAGTTAAATTGACAAAAGAGTTTTATAGCTTAATTAAATAGAAAATTTATTAATAAAAATATAATTTCCTTCAGAATGGTTTTAATTTAATAACGAGACATTTTAAATACAATATTAACAATGTATTGTGTTACAAATAGATTTTTGGTTAAAAATAGCTATTGCTATTTCAAACTTTGATTTGTATTCATAATTTGATTTTTAATATTAGATTATGAATTTAATTTGAAGTTAAAATTCCAAAGTGTAAATTTTAAATTGTTTTAATTTCCATATGTATAAGCTTCATTTGTAAGTACAAATTGTTTTTAGTTCTTTTATAAGTTTATAAACATATTAAACTAACAAATTAAAATTTAGCTTAATACATATGTTAACTTATTAATCAAATACAAATTATTTTTAAATAAAAGGACAAGTGTTATTAGATAAGCATTCAAAGTGACAAATGTTGAAATCTTTACAAGTGGCTCACTTTGTTTTTAATTTGCTTTTATTAAGTAAAATATGAAATTAACCTATATAAGTATACAATCATTCATTCCATTTTTTTCCCATTTCCTTAATCAAAAAAGAAAAGCTTCAAAAAAACACCTCTTCAAATTATCTACATATCAACCCCTCATTCTTTCCAAAATAAGTAAGTCACTCCACTATAAACAAATCATGCTCAAGACAATCTGAACATATAAACCCAAAATTAGTAAACTCTTCAAAATCAACTGCATGTTCAAAATCCCTGTGCAAATCTAAAATTTGTAGCCTGCATACTCAACTTCCTGAAATCAAAAAGGGTCTGCATTATTTTCAAACCTGGAAGCAAAACAAACCTGCATTTTAAATCTTCACAACTTTAAATCTGAGGCATGCTCAAAAGCAATGTTTCAAAAGCATTTTATGGAGACATGCAAGCAGTTTAAAGCAAAAAGGGGCATTTCAGTTTGAAGAAATTCAAAGTCTTTCAAAAATTTGAAGCTTTGTTCTGCATTCCAGTTTCAACAGCTTGCAAACAATTTACAATCTGCATTTTTCAACCTGCACTTCAATCAACAAGTTCAAAAGGGTAATCAGAGGCTCTGTTTCTTTTAAAATGGTGAGTAACTTTTTAAATCTAAAAAGTTTAAAATAGGTTGCATGCTAATAAACTGAAATAAATAAGTTTTGCATGTGTGAATGTTGCTGTGAAATTGTATTTGTATAAATGATTCTTGAATGACCTCTGTTTATGTTTCCAGTAACCCTTGTTTGTTTTAAATACATATTCTTTTGATCTAATTTCTGTTAGGATCTAGATTACAGACATTCATTTTTTTTGATTAAGTTTTAGAGTAAGTTTAAAATTAAAATAAGCTAAAAATAAATTGGTATTGACTCTGGAAAACTAATTAAGTGAGGAGTGTTCAAAGATAACCGAAGATTTAATTTTCATGTTTTCTGGATTCTTGAATGTAGATTGAATAACAAAATCATAATGTGATTTTTAAAACAAACACTATAGTGTTTAGTGAAGGGGTTTAGGAGCAGTTAAGGGAATGACTGCATATGATCTTTTGGGGTTGCTCGAGTGATTCATACATCTGGAGTGAATGAGGTTCTTCCTGGTGAGGGAAGGGAGGTAGGAGAAGATGGGAAAAATGCTATTTGGTGATGGAATTCACTAGAGAAGGGGCGGCAGTGGAATTCAAGTTGGAACCCTAGTTTTAGGATGGTTTGATGAATCGAGCATTTCGATTTGTTCAAGCGACGAGTGCTTTGGTATTTTGGAAATAGATAGTATGATTGTAGTTGAAGCCATGGTCGAAGTTGTTGACCTGCTGATGGTCGGAGGGCCGCGTTCTCGCCGTTGACAAGTTTTGAAGAAAACCTGACTTTTGTTGTTTCCTGGTTGGGTTATTAGCTCGTTTTGATTTGTGCTGCTGTAGTGGTTTCTGGTGGTTGTGTTTGAGTGTGGAGGTGATCATTGATAGGTATGGGCGATGGTGGATGGCCGGAGCCACGGTGCACGTGCACCGTGCAGTTGAGTTCAAGGGAAATTGTTTTGTAGGGTGCAGTTTTAAACTTGGAATTTAACTCGAGTTACTCGAGTTTCTGACTTGAAGCAAGTGTGGGTTTCACTCGAGTAATTTGGGGGGTTGTTTGACGACCCGGAATTTTTAAGCAATTTAAAATCGGAATTTTTAATTGATTTTAATTATTCAATAGGGTAATTTTAACTTGAATTAAAAATATCGCTGTTTATTTGATAAATTAAATAATAGAATTTAATAATTAGAAGTTGAGTAAATTATTGAATCCAGAATTTTAAGCCTGTTAAAAATAATTTGAAGGCTCGTAAAATTTATATTGATAACATTGAAGATAATAGAAGTTTTAAAATTGAATTTAATAGTGATTTGTTCAGTTTTAAAATTTTATCGTTTAATTTGAATATAAAAATAGCCTTCCGGGGCACGGTCTCGGAATTTGACAAAACCGGTTCCATTGGGTCCGTAATATTTAATTATTATCGGATTTCAAATTTCGTATTGATCGGAGTTAGTGTGCGAGTGTACGATATATAAACGCGTTGAACATTTAAGTGATAATAATCTAATTAAATTTAAATTAATTAGTCGAACTTCTTATATACGCCATTCTCTTCCTTTTATAACTCGCGTGTTCTTCCTTCCTTCTCCAGTTCAAAAGGAGATTTAATCAAAACCATTTCAAAAAAAAGAGATTAAGAAATGGTGGACGAGCCAATCTATTGATCGATACGTGCGTCTCCCTCCTCTTCTATTCCTTTTCCCCCAAATTAATTCGATTGCAGTAAATAAAAAATAATATGCGGAACAAAAAGGGGGACCCGCATGCTGAAGCACGCTCTCGCGTCGTCGTCATCGAACTTGGGGGGGGGGGGGGAGGGGAACTCGTGTTCGGCGACGGGCCGATGTGGGGCTTCAGGCGAACGACTCGCGTATAGGATTTCGCGAATACATGGCATCGTTCTTATGGGTAGGCTCCTGTGTTTATGGGCGATCTAGGGTTGGTCGCGGCCGTGTTTGGGTTGGAGGCGCTTGCGTTCGCACTCTCACTAGGGGTCAAGTCGATGGCCTCTGGTCGACGAGCAATGAAGCTCGAGCGGGCGAGGCTGCTGAGGTAAGGCAGTTCTTTTATTTTAACATGTTTGTGTTATAAAGAAAATACAGTAAAGATTAAAGTAATTTAATTTTTAATTTAACAAATATATGTAGATATATAGAAATTTTAACAATATTGTAGAGTTTGTTCGAGTTGGATTTTTAAATCTACATTAGTTATTATATATATATATATATATATATATATATAGGGGATTCTAAAAAGAAAAGAAAAGAATAAATACTTATATATATACTTTCACTCACTGTTTAAATTAAAATAAATATTAAGATGGTTAACTTATTCAACTGCTTATTAAATTTATTTTAGTTATTGAGTATTTGTAAAGGAAAAGTAGTTAGAAATAAAATTTTAATTTTTAATTACATAAATAAATGGAAATTTAATTTCGACAAGTTCGAATATTAATAAATCATCTAATATTTATACAAGGTCAAGAAAATGGTGAAAAACAAACCAAGATGGAAGTGGGTTGTCAAACAAAGGCAAAGGTGAGTTAATCTCACTCAGTTTAAATTTAAATTTAAATGATTAAATTTAAATAATTGTTTGAATGATTGGAACTAATGGATGAGCTATAGTATGTTATATTCAGAAAGTAGCATATTTGTTGTGCTAACGTCTGTGGATGCAGGGAAAACAGGTTGGAGGGATCCAACTGGACCCCTCAACATTTATTTAAATTATTTAATATTCTCTGTTATGATTGGCTGATATTCGATGATGGATTTTATTGATATATTGAATGCTATGGTTTAATTGGAAATTATTGGATATGATGAATTACTAAATATATATAAATTGGATTTTGGGAAGGAAATAAAGAAGTGAATTTGTAAGTAAAATGATTATAGAAATTTGACTAATTTAAGAATGAACTGGAAAGGAAATAAAGTGCTTTAAAATTTAATAAATAAATCTTGAGTATGGAAAGGAAAGTTTGAATAAGCAGGAAGTTAATGAATTTTAAACTTTAGGGTTATTATTTAAAAGAACAAAACATTTATTTAAAATTTAAGTTTTAAATTATTTACGAAGCATAGAGAAGAAACCGGGAATATCCTGAAATTTGTATATTTCAGCTAAAGGATTAAAAATCAAATTGAAAATAATAATAAAGTCCATAATTAATGAATTTTGAAATGAACTGATAAGTAAAGAAATTTATTTCAAATGGAATAAATTGGGAATCAATTTGGAAAATTGATTTAAGTGATTGAAGTTGGAATTCTCCCTGGATAACTAAGCACGTTTTCAAAGTAAATTTTTAAATATAAGTTAAAAGATTAAAAGTTGTTTTAAAAGCAAGTTTGGATAAATTCTTATTTCTAATATTTAAATTCTAAAGTAAGTATTTTCTCTTAATCTATTACTACTTATTTAAAGAATGACTTAATATTATGTTTTTAAAAGTATAATTTTAGTTTTATATTTATAAAGTAACCTTATTTTCAAATATGCATATAGTATGGTATTTTTAATAAATTATTGATGTAATTTTAACTTAAATGTTTTAAAGTATGTTTCAAAATAAAGCGTTTTAAATTATTTTAAACTCTGGTTTTTTGTGCTTGGTGATTTCAGAGGAGATAGAAAATATTAGGAAAAGTTTTTTCTGGAAAGAAGGATGGTTTTGAAACTGTTTTCAAAGAATTGAAAATAGAAATATATCTTGTGAAGATATTTTGAGGTTAATAAATAATTTGGGAAATTATTTATTGTTTGTTGGTTGTTTGTGAATATTAATTGATAGTTAAATAACTGACTATCAATATTGGACAAACACGTTGATCGTTTCGAAGAGACCGGGATCGAGATTTATTTCTCGAAAACCACTTCGATCCGGTTTGTACGTTTCGTGAAAACGATTTTGGATTCGAGGATGAAGCAGTGAAATGCAAGGCCTAGTCGCTACTAATCCTGAGGATATTTCCAAAATGGATGTAGTAGGAATAGTTCCTTCGGTTCCGTTCGAACCCGGGACGGACTTGTATGGATGAATGCTTGCGAAACATCGTCAGGTGGACGATGGGCATTCTAAGGGATATGTTCTAAAAAGGTAACGCTTAGCCTCAAGCTTCATCAAATGGGAATGACTGAAAATCAGGGGTTATGCAGCAAGGCTAGGTGGGTAGCACCCAAGCAGGGTGAGGTCATTCCTGTCTAGATGCCTCTTTTTATTTCGGTTTAGTGGTGCAGTTGCTGATCCCAACCGCGGGGTGATCTCACTCGGGATTATCCAGTAAGGGATAGTCACGGCCTTGTGTTGCAGGGGAGCGGGCGTACTCCTCGGTACGGTGATCTAGGCCCTGTACTGTGACCGGTGGTACCCAGTGCCTAGTCATTAGTTGGAAATCCATTCTCCCTACGAGCCTTGTACGAGTTTTGTTTGTATTACCCACTCTGTGGCTAGTAGCTGGAATTTAATGAATGTAACAATTTCGGCTATTTTATAAGTATTTGTATATAGACCCTATTATAATATCAGAGGATTTCTATAAAAATTGTTTTAGCTATCGTAAGGTAAAAACCCGACATGTTTATTTGTGGCGTGGTCTTACGAGATGCTTTTGTTTTCAAAGGATTTTTGAAACTTTAATAATTAATTGGGTGTGATTTTCTCACGTTGGTAATCCAGACTGACTCGGGTGTTATTTAACTGTAATGCTCGGGTCAGACCGAGTATTATAGAATACAGGATATGATGCTGTGGAGCTCAGGAGACGAGCTGGATGATGATACGTACATTCGTACTTGTTTTATATATATTCCGCTGTTAAGTTGTTGTGTATTTTGAGTGTTGTGTAGCCATTGTATGATATTGATGTTGAGCTGTGATTGATGTACTCTGATGATGTAATACATAAACAGAGATATTTGATTTTCGAGTAAAATTATTTTATTATCTATTATATTTTATTCCGCTGCGATGGTTAGAATCTGATGTTGATTTTTATTTTCTTCTTCTACCTCTCTTCTTCTTTAACCAAATGGTTCGTATTTCCGTGCAACTTGAGTTAATTTACATAGAATAGTGTTGACTCAAGGGGTACGGATTTACGGGTCGTTACAGTTGGTATCAGAGCTTAGGTTGGTGATAAACTTGGCTCTGGTGGGAATTACTCATTTAAAATAGAGTCCGTGGTACTCTATAATGAGTTTGAGCGTATTAATAGATATGAGCGCGTATTTGTTAGTGAATATAAATTGTTTTAATATTGTGTTGATTGATTTATTGGGTGGCATATGAACCTTCGTCGGCACAGTCTGCGCAACTGTATTGAAAGGGTTTCTAAACACTAGAATAGAAGAATCAACACGGTATTGTTTTAAAATGTGGGTAAATGAAATAATTTTACCCAAAATATATTTTGATATAAAGAAAGGTTTTGAAAACTATTTAGCAAATATATGGTTGCTTGGATGTTAGAAAAGAATAATATTAAATTGTATTGTTGTTAAGTAAAAATTTATCTAGAAATTGAAATATAATTAAAATTTAAAGGAATAATTTCATTATAGAATGAAATTTGTAAATATGAAGTATAAATGTAATTTATAGATTGAAATATAATTAAATGAGAATTTGTATGAGCATAAGCTGTGCAAATGAATTGTAGTTAAAATATATCTAAGCAGGATTTGGAAATTTAAATACCAGAGATTTGGAAGTGTTTTAAAGATGAATGATAGCATTATTGTTTTAGAGATATTTCTCAATGAAAATCTGTTTTAAATGGATATTGGAAGTGATATAGCATTGAAATCACTTGGATTATTGGAAAATAATTCTGATGATGACGGCCGCATCATCAGTATTCATTTTCGAATTTCTAAGTGATGGATTGCTGCCAAACTGATTTATTCAGAAAAGCTAGTTGTTTTTGAAAACCTCAAAGGAAATTTGTTGGGAATAAAACCAGGATTGGTTTGGCTTTTGAGAAATGTGATTTGAGATGTTGAAGATTTCAAAATGATTTGAAACCAAATCCGGGAGTTTAAAAATCCTGATAAGATGAGTTGTAAGCTTATAAATTGAGATGAGTTTTAAATCAGGATGGGGATATAAGCTTTGGATGTTGGAATTTAAATTTAAAGAGAAAGGTTACAAATGAAATTAACTTGAATGGGAAATAAAAATTTAACTGGATTGGAATAAATCGAATAAGCTGGAATAATATCCGCTTATATTCGAATCAAGTTGAAATTAAATTGAGTTGAATAAATTTGAGTTAAAGTAAAATTGAATTGGGATGAGAATTCAATTGAATTAATGAATGGAATAAAATTTTTACCTAAACAAATGGAAAATAAATTGAATAAGGATTGAAATTGAAATAAGTAAATAAGAATAACGTATAAAGGAATTATAATGCATGGAATAAACTATGCTTGGGATATAAATTAGCATAAGGCTTGAATAAAAAAATAAAAATAAAAGAAGAATATATTCAAGCCTATAATGAATGGAATAGAGTAGATAATAAGTTGTGACTTATAAAATTTGAAAAGTGGGATAGAAAACCCGAAATAAATATTTTTGATGAATTGAAAAGTAAAATAAAAATTAAAGCTTGAATTATAAAATAAATTTGAACTTAAGAAAATTTAAATGAAGAGATTTTGAGATAAAATCAAGTTCTGGATTATAAGTTGGGAAAAAACTATTTTGATAATAAATTAGATAATGAAATATGTAATGAGAACCTAATGCAGTTAAATAAAAGCTGAATTGTGAGATAATAATGAGGTTTGGAAATAAAACTCAAGTTATAAATTAAATTCGACTTAAATTGTCGATGAAGTAAATATAATTGAACTGTGAGTTCCTAAAATTGGGTGGTAAATTGAGAATGGATAGAGAATTCAGAACTTGAGTTATTAATTTAAATTTAACTTGAAGTGTTAACAAATTAGATATAATTGTAAAGGTATCGAATAAAAAAGATGAAATTGGATTAAAATAATAATGGTTTGTATTGTGAATAAAATTCGAATATGTAGAAATAAATTGAAACGTGCTTGTAATTTATTTAAGTGAACTGAGAATGGATCGAACTTGGAAATTTGAAATTTATAGTAACTAATCAAATAAATTTGTAGTTTGAAAGGAGATTGGATTGAAATAGAATCAAGTTAAATTGAAAAGAGAACTTTGTTTGCAAAATGAGAATGAGCTTAAGTATAAATTGGAGTGAATAAACTTAAGCTAAAAGATGGAAAGGAGTTGAATTGAATTCAACAAAAATTACGTTAATAATATTGGATTGGTTTTAAATCAAGTGAAAATAAATTTTTAATCGAAATAAAATTCGGTGAGTTATAAATAATATTAATGGAATGAAATTCTAGAATAAATAATTGTAAACCATTTAAAATTATTAAGGAATTGAAATAACTTGAGACAATAAGAAATAGAATGTTTCAAGTTTAATAGAATGGATTTAAATGAATGTGGATAAGAAATAAAGTATAAATGAGTGGACTGTGAATAAAATTTAATTGATAACAAAGATGAACCTAAATTGTTAATGGTTTTGAATAAACTAGTTTGGTTAATAAAATGAAATGTAAGTGAATGGGTTCAAATCTGAAATGCAATGAAAATGAGAATATATGGATTGTGAATAAATCTAAAAATGGAATAGAATTAAGTGTAAGTTGAGTCGGAGTCAATTTAAATTGATTGTAAAGCTCAAGTGGTTATTTATTTACATAGATCACGTCAAACTGTAAAGAATAGACTGTTATTGAATGTAAATGGAAGTTATTAAAATGCTATGGATGGATAGGAGTAAAATAAATTGATTTTGAAAGCGATTGGATTAAATATGAGTTTGGTTTGCTTAAAACTAAATTAAATGTAAGCGATTGAGTTTTAAACCATTCAAATTGATGAAGTGGTATACGAATGGATTGAAAACCATTCAAATTGAATGAAAATGGTTTATAAATTAATTGTGACAGTTGAATTAGTATGGAAATTGTATAAATTGCTTACGGAAAATGTTTGATGTGCATTTCTTTTAGAATTTATATGTTTTAACCATTGCAACTAAGGGAAATATAGTTAAACTGCATATATTTGGCACTTACATGTTTAAATTTAGTAAGTACAGGTACATGGAAGCCGTGTGGCTGGATTTGGGTTGCATTAACTGCTAAATATATTAGCTGCTTGCTTAAAAATGCTAAATAAGGTACGTCTACGCAATAAAATTAGGAAATATGAACTGTTTTTGGTTTTTCGACCGTGTGGGTCGATGTATATATATTTATCTCTTTTGTCAAATTGCAAAAGCTCCTCCGTACAAAGGGGACTCTGCCATAAATTTTCAGAAATTTTGGGAGTTAGAAATTTTTGAAATTTTTAGAAAATTGTGTTAACGACAAACAAATTCAAATTGGAAACTAAAATAAATTAGTAAAGGAAACTAATTTAAAGTAATGACATGAGTTAGTAATAAATGAAAAATAAAATTTAAATATTTAGAGTTTAAGGTAAATTGAATTCATATGGAAATGAAAGAATCAATTTGAATAGTAATGGATATAAATTAAAGGAGTAAAGCGAAAATAAATATAAGAAACATATAAAATGCTTGTGTTAACTTAAGTAAGGAATGGTGAATTTCTTAATTGGAAATTGATAATATAAATATATTCCAAGTTAATATTTGGATGAATAGATATTGGCATTTTGTTAAAAAGTCGATAAAATGTTTTAGGATATTGTGATTGGATGTTAGTACTAAGCAGGCTATGCAGGTATTATAAAGGGAAAAGAGATTTGATTTTGATTTCAGAAAGATAAATATGATTTGCCCGAAAAAAGGTATGTATTTTAAATTTGGTGTGAAATTTGATTGGGATTTGGATTGAGCCACTTGGCCTTTTGTTTTCTTTTTGGATTTGGGAGCCCGTAGAGGCATTTGTAGTAGTACCGAGCTAGCCGCGCAAAGGAGACGCTGGCGAAATTTTTGGGGAATTTAGGGAGTTAGAAAAATTTTAAGAAAATTTTGATAATTCAAAATTTAGTTTTGAATTATAATTTGAATAGTTGAACAGGTAAGTTATTGGGAAACTATAGAAGGTTTTTGAAAGGTTTAGAAAGTTAATAAGAATGATAATGGTCTTTTATAAAAGATTGTTGGTTAGATGTTGAACTGTTTGGTTTAGGGAAATAATAAACGGGTATTGGACCATTCTTCATAATTAGTAATTTCGGGGATGAAATTCTTTTAAGGGTGAAGGAATGTGACGACCCAGAATTTTTAAGCAATTTAAAATCGGAATGTTTAATTGATTTTAAATATTCAATAGGGTAATTTTAACTTGAATTACAAATATCGCTGTTTATCTGATAAATTAAATAATAGAATTTAATAATTAGAAGTTGAGTAAATTGTTGAATCCAGAATTTTAAGCCTGTTAAAAATAATTTGAAGGCTCGTAAAATTTATATTGATAACATTGAAGATAATAGAAGTTTTAAAATTGAATTTAATAGTGATTTGTTCAGTTTTAAAATTTTATCGTTTAATTTGAATATAAAAATAGCCTTCCGGGGAACGGTCTCGGAATTTGACAAAACCGGTTCCATTGGGTCCGTAATATTGAATTATTATCGGATTTCAAATTTCGTATTGATCGGAGTTAGTGTGCGAGTGTACGATATATAAACGCTTTGAACATTTAAGTGATAATAATCTAATTAAATTTAAATTAATTAGTCAAACTTCTTATATACGCCATTCTCTTCCTTTTATAACTCGCGTGTTCTTCCTTCCTTCTCCAGTTCAAAAAGAGATTTAATCAAAACCATTTCAAAAAAAAGAGATTAAGAAATGGTGGCCGAGCAAATCTATTGATCGATACGCGCGTCTCCCTCCTCTTCTATTCCTTTTCCCCCAAATTAATTCGATTGCAGTAAAAATAATAATATGCGGAACAAAAAGGGGGACTCGCATGCTCAAGCACGCTCTCACGTCGTCGTCATCGAACTTGGGGGGGGGGGGACTCGTGTTCGGCGACGGGCCGATGGGGGGCTTCAGGTGAACGACTCGCGTATAGGGTTTCGCGAATACATGGCGTCGTTCTTCTGGGTAGGCGGCTGTGTTTATGGGCGATCTAGGTTTGGTCGCGGCCGTGTTTGGGTTGGAGGCGCTTGCGTTCGCACTCTCACTAGTGGTCGAGGCGACGATCTCTGGTCGACGAGCAGTGGAGCTCGAGCGGGCGAGGCTGCTGAGGTAAGGCAGTTCTTTTATTTTAACATGTTTGTATTATAAAGAAAATATAGTAAAGATTAAAGTAATTTAATTTTTAATTTAACAAATATATGTAGATATATAGAAATTTTAACAATATTGTGGAGTTTGTTCGAGTTGGATTTTTGAATCTACATTAGTTATTTTATATATATATAGGGGATTTTAAAAAGTAAAGTAAAGAATAAATACTTATATATATATACTTTCACTCACTGTTTAAATTAAAATAAATATTAAGATGGTTAACTTATTCAACTGCTTATTAAATTTATTTTAGTTATTAAGTATCTTTAAAGGAAAAGTAGTTAGAAATAAAATTTTAATTTTTAATTACATAAATAAATGGAAATTTAATTTCGACAAGTTCGAATATTAATAAATCATCTAATATTTATACAAGGTCAAGAAAATGGCGAAAAACAAACCAAGATGGAAGTGGGTTGTCAAACAAAAGCAAAGGTGAGTTAATCTCACTCAGTTTAAATTTAAATTTAAATGATTAAATTTAAATAATTGTTTGAATGATTGGAATTGATGGATGTGCTATAGTATGTTATATTCATAAAGTAGCATATTTGTTGTGCTAACGTCTGTGGATGCAGGGAAAACAGGTTGGAGGGATCAAACTGGACCCCTTAACATTTATTTAAATTATTTAATATTCTCTGTTATGATTGGCTGATATTCGATGATGGATTTTATTGATATATTGAATGATATGGTTTGATTGGAAATTATTGGATATGATGAATTACTAAATATATATAAATTGGATTTTGGGAAGGAAATAAAGAAGTGAATTTGTAAGTAAAATGATTATAGAAATTTGAATAAATATAAGAATGAACTGGAAAGGAAATAAAGTGACTTTAAAATTTAATAAATAAATCTTGAGTATGGGAAGGAAGTTTGAATAAACAGGAAGTTAATGAATTTTAAACTTTAGGGTTATTATTTAAAAGAACAAAACATTTATTTAAAATTTAAGTTTTAAATTATTTACGAAGCATAAAGAAGAAATTGGGAATATCCTGAAATTTGTATATTTCAGCTAAAGGATTTAAAAATCAAATTGAAAATAATAATAAAGTCCATAGTTAATGAATTTTGAAATGAACTGATAAGTAAAGAAATTTATTTCAAGTGGAATAAATTGGGAATCAATTTGGAAAATTAATTTAAGTGATTGAAGTTGGAATTCTCCCTAGATAACTAAGCACGTTTTCAAAGTAAATTTTTAAATATAAGTTAAAAGATTAAAAGTTGTTTTAAAAGCAAGTTTGGATAAAATCTTATTTCTAATATTTAAATTCTAAAGTAAGTATTTTCTCTTAATCTATTACTACTTATTTAAAGATTGACTTAATATTATGTTTTTAAAAGTATAATTTTAGTTTTATATTTATAAAGTAACCTTATTTTCAAATATGCATATAGTATGGTATTTTTAATAAATTATTGATGTAATTTTAACTTAAATGTTTTAAAGTATATTTCAAAATAAAGCGTTTTAAATTATTTTAAACTCTGGTTTTTTGTGCTTGGTGATTTCAGAGGAGATAGAAAATATTTGGAAAAGTTTATTCTGGAAAGAAGGATGGTTTTGAAACTGTTTTCAAAGAATTGAAAATAGAAATATATCTTGTGAAGATATTTTGAGGTTAATAAATAATTTGGGAAATTATTTATTGTTTGATGGTTGTTTGTGAATATTAATTGATAGTTAAATAACCGACTATCAATATTGGACAAACACGTTGATCGTTTCGAAGAGACCGGGATCGAGATTTATTTCTCAAAAACCACTTCGATCCGGTTTGTACGTTTCGTGAAAACGATTTTGGATTCGAGGATGGAGCAGTGAAGTGCAAGGGCTAGTCGCTACTAATCCTGAGGATATTTCCAAAATGGATGTAGTAGGAATAGTGCCTTCGGTTCCGTTCGAAACCGGGACGGACTTGTATGGATGAATGCTTGCGAAACATCGTCCGGTGGACGATGGGCATTCTAAGGGATATGTTCTAAAAAGGTAATGCTTAGCCTCAAGCCTCATCAAATGGGAATGAATGAAAATCAGGGGTTATGCAGCAAGGCTAGGTGGGTAGCACCCAAGCAGGGTGAGGTCATTCCTGTCTAGATGTCCCTTTTTATTTCGGCTTAGTGGTGCGGTTGCTGATCCCAACCGCGGGGTAATCTCACTCGGGATTATCCAGTAAGGGATAGTCCCGGCCTTGTGTTGCAGGGGAGCGGGAGTACTCCTCGGTACGGTAATCTAGGCCCCGTACTGTGACAGGTGGTACCCAGTGCCTAGTCATTAGTTGGAAATCCATTCTCCCTACGAGCCTTGTACGAGTTTTGTTTGTATTACCCACTCTGTGGCTAGTAGCTGGAATTTAATGAATGTAACAATTTCGGCTATTTTATAAGTATTTGTATATAGAACCTATTATAATATCAGAGGATTTCTATAAAAATTATTTTAGCTATCGTAAGGTAAAAACCCGACATGTTTATTTGTGGCGTGGTCTTACGAGATGCTTTTGTTTTCAAAGGATTTTTGAAACTTTAATAATTAATTGGGTGTGATTTTCTCACGGTGGTAATCCAGACTGACTCGGGTGTTATTTAACTGTAATGCTCGGGTCAGACCGAGTATTATAGAATATATGATATGATGCTGTGGAGCTCAGGAGACGAGCTGGATGATGATACGTACAATCGTACTTGTTTTATATATATTCCGCTGTTAAGTTATTGTGTATTTTGAGTGTTGTGTAGCCATTGTATGATATTGATGTTGAGCTGTGATTGATGTACTCTGATGATGTAATACATAAACAGAGATATTTGATTTTTGAGTAAAATTATTTTATTATCTATTATATTTTATTCCGCTGCGATGGTTAGATTCTGATGTTGATTTCTATTTTCTTCTTCTACCTCTCTTCTTCTTTAACCAAATGGTTCGTATTTCCGTGCAACTTGAGTTGATTTACATAGAATAGTGTTGACTCAAGGTGTACGGATTTGCGGGTCGTTACAGTGTGACTCGAGTAAAAGAATTTTACAGGTTTTGATAAACCTGAACCTGTTTTGTCAAAATATTGTTTTAAAAATCTGAACCATTCAAATGTAAAGTAAATTTAAACTTAGTTCTAATTCAAGTTTAAATAATAGAGTTCATATCTAGTTTTAAGTCACTGTCTAAAATAAAAATTAACTTATTAAATTACTTTAAAAAAATAAGTAGTTGAAACTTAAATTGAAGCTTCTAAAATTGTGTGAGCATGACTTTAAGTTAAAGTTAAAGTTGAAATTCAAAGATTTAAAATAATTATTTCATTTTTGAAATAAAGAAGTTTTAAATTTGAAGGTCTTAAAACAAATTTGTATGTAAAGTTTAAATTTAAATTATTAAGTTTTAAAAAAATGAAAATGAAATTAGTTTCAAACTTTATGATTTTTTTATTTAACAAACACTTGTTTGTCTTGCAATTTAAAAGGTTTTAAATTTGTTTAAACTTTGGTTAAGTTTAAAATTTATTCCTTTTAAATTTTGTATTTGAATGAAATTTAAAAAGTAATTTCTAAAGTACTTATTTAAACAAATTGTTTTTAAAACCTAATTAAGGAATGTTTTAACTTAAAATCAAGTTAAGAATTAATGTTTGAATTAATTTATTAAAAGGGTAATTAAGAAATAATTAATTAATTTAATTAATTAATTATTAAGATTTAATGCATATTGATTTAGGGGTTAATCAATTTAAAGTTAAGATCATTAATTAGAATATTAATTAATGATTAATAAATTAATTATGTAACTAAGATTTAATCAAGGTTAATTAATTAAATAATTAGACTTTAATTAATGGATGATTAGAGTTAATTTAATTTGTAATTAATTTAAGTTAATTACTTAATAAAATAATTAGAGAATGGTTAATGGAGGTCATTAACCAGAATTATTTAAATAATTAATTAATGCGATTAATTTTTATAATTAATTAGATTAATTAATTTAATAATAATTAATTGTGAATTGTAGGGAATAATTACTTAATGAAGTAATTGAGAAATTAATTACTTAATGTAATTAATTTAGTTTAATGAGATTGTTTATTTTAATTAATTAAGTTTAATTAATTTTAAACACTTGGATTTTAAAGATAATTACTATATATAAGAAATGATTTGGGAAATTACTTGCTGAAGTAATTGATTGATAATTACAGATTATAATTATTTGATGATGTTTAAGAATGAAGTAATTTGGAATTAAATTACTTAATAATTAATCAAGGGATTAATTAAGTAACAAATTAAAGGATAATTAATTTGTTTAATATAGTAATTAAGCTAGATAATTACTAAATGTAATTAATCTGTGATGATGATTAATAATTATAAGTTAATTACTTAAGGTAATCAATTTAGGAAGATAATTAATTAAGCATAATTAAGGATGATTAATTATTATAATTAATGATGTAACTAAAGTTAATTAATTGATATTATTTAATCAATGATAAATAATTAAAGGAAATTAATTAATGTAATTAATTAAGAATTAATGTACTGATTATAGTTAATTAATTAATTAAAGTAATTAAAGGTTTAATTATTGTTTGGTTGAGAATAATTAATTTGTGGAATTAATCAAGGATAATTACATGAATGTAATTAAGGGTAACTAATCAAGGGTGATTAATTAAAGTGATTAATAATGAATGATTAATTGGTTGTAATCAATTAAATGGTTAAGATAGCAAGATTTATAGTGGTGAAGTAATTAATTTATTTTATTTTAATTTAATTAAAGATAAAGTAATTAATTTAATTCATTTTTAATTAATTAAAGATAGAGATAGTTAATTTAATTCATTTTAAATTAATTATATGGTGATGAATAAATCATTGCTTATGTATGAATGGATGACATTGATTGTCTTGGATGCTTTGAGATCTCAGTAATGAGATAAGTATTATTGTGTGGTATGAATGTTTGGTTGCATTGTGATGATAACTAAGATTATCTATTGTGATGGTGATATATGGAATATCTATTTGATATTGATAATGTGGATTACTTGTTATTTGATAATGTGGATTATCAATTGTGATTTATAAGTTATCTATCTGTGTGTATATAAATACTGTATTGATATGTTTTAAACCTTTAAAACAACTTGGACCTAAAAGACACGCTTTGGTTTTCGATGAGACCGGGATCGGGTTTCCATATTTGGATATCTAAAAACCACATCGATCCAAATTAACGTTAGGTCGTGAATCAAAGTGGAGCTTTGTGAAGACTCGAGGTGTAAGGACTATACGTCAGTATAACTCTGTGGGTGATTCCGTAATGAGTTGACGGAATAGTACTTACAGGTTCGAGATGGTGATTCAGAGTGCAAGGGTTATCGTCGTTAACTCCGAGGGTTATTCCAAAATGAGTGTAACGAGATAATGCCATCGGTTTCGTTGAAATGAACTTGTATGGATCAAATGCTTTCAGAACATCGTCAGGTGGACGATGAGCATTCTAAGATGATAAGTCCTATAAAGGTAATCGTTGCCTCAAGCCTCATCAACCGGGAATGGCTAAAAAGGGGAGGTGCAGCAAGGCTTCGTGGGTAGCCCTTACTTTAGAGTGAAATTTACCCCTGTCTAGAGGTCCCTTTTATTTCGGCTGTGTGGACGGTTTTGAGCTCCAACCATCGGGGTTATCTTGTTCGGAACTGTTCAGTAAGGAATGGGTCCGGCCTTGTGTTACAGGGGAGTTAGGGTGGCTCCTCGGTACGGTGATCTAGGCCACGTACTGTGACGGACGGTACCCTAGTAGCCCTGCTATTGTATGGAATCCAAAATCCAATAAGTGCCAACGGTTTTGATTGTATTACCCACTTTTGTGGCTAGTAGCTGGAATTTAATAGATGTAACAATTTCGGCTATTTCTTATTTATTTGAAAACCCTAGACACTATTATAATATCATCGGATTTCCTATCAATTGTTTTGGTTAGCATAAGGTAAATTTTTTTCGTGTTTATGTGTGGGAAGTCTTACGTGATACCTTTCTTTTCAAAAGGGTTTTTAAAGGTTAAGCAACTTTAACCTGTTACTCACACCAGGCCAATGTCTGACCCGGAGTTTATTTCTATTTTCTTAAACTCTTGGGTAATCAAATTTTTATGAGTAGCCAAGGGATTCAGGTTAGCTTTGACAAATTGTGGAGGAGTAAATGGAGCAGGAGGCTTCTGCGTATAGATATATAGTATTCCGCTTTGTAGATTTCTCTGAGTTGTTTCATGTACTGTATTGAGTTGTATAACTAGATAGGTGTTTATAACTGCCTAGTATGTGTTGTATATCTGTGTAACTCTGATAATTGTTGTAAACTATGTAATGTTTATGTTATTAATATAATTTATTTGTTCCGCTGTTTAGATTCTAATGTTGTTTCTTTCTTCTCTTCTTTCTTTCCTTTTTCTATCCCTTTCTTTCTTATTAATGATGCGTCATTCTTTGGAGACGGATGGCGGGTCATTACATGTAACGACTACCAATATAAGAACATGATTTCCACTTTAACTGAGGATATTTTCTCTAAGTTTGTGAAGTCCTTCTTCCATGTTCTCGTCATGCCTTATCACATCACACTTTTATTATGTGGGTCCAATGGTACTAATTTTCTTCCACTCACCCTAAAATCCATAATTTAATAACTACAGCTAGTTGGTATAAGAAACCTCTACAAACATTACTTTGTGGAGTAATTACAATAAATGGGAAGGATATTTTTTCCCACCTTAACTATTATATAACATTTACTTTAACCTACTATAGTTTGCTTGAATAAAGGGAAAGCTTACAACTACCTTATGAGCCAAAATGTATATGGTGTTGCATATGTATAAAATGTGTATAATAAAAAATTACAAATATGTTCTCTTTATCTATAACTAGGAATCATTAACAACTTTCCTATAGATATTATTAAGAATAGAGTGAACATGTTTTCTTTGTGATAAACTTTGATAGGTAAAACTTTTGAAACAGTTTTCATAGATATATATGTAAAAACTTTAACACTAAAATATATTTTGTTTTTTCTTCTTCAAAATATACAAGCATGTTCTCTCAATACGTACCTAATCCTTAAGGAATTCTAAACCTCGCTCTGATACCATATGTTACAACCCACACATTCGACTCACCAGTTCCAAAACTAAAGTGGCTTTCGAACTCATGTCATGCCAAGAAGTACGAGCCATCGGTTTGAAAAATTACTGAGACTAAGATAAATTCTATAACATTTTAAACCTTTATTTTTTACAATGGAATGGATTAAAATATAAGTATTCAAACAAGCATTCATAAAAATAGTTTCCATAAGTACTAAGTTTATACGCAATGTTCCAAAGTACATTGTAAAGTTCGGTAGACATTTAATACAATAAATAACCACATTAGGAATAAAAAATAGAACTCCAGCGCTTAACTCCTTCATCCACGTATTATGCCTGGACCAAATCAACTGCTACCCTATCTTCCTATGGTGGGGAAATGAAAGGGGTGGTGTTACGCCCCACCTCTATACCCATGCTAGCCAAGAACACTACGGTGTAATGCCGTCAACTTGCGCGGAGAATAATGCTGTTGAGGAGCGACCATCTGTGTATTGGCTTTGTGCGAACACCGATATTTCAGATAGTATAACATGCATTTCATTTCGAGAGGTAATCCGACATGCCGATACAAACTCAAAGCTACTACACGGTGGCTATATGGTCTTCGGAAACAAATATGGAAATAAGCATAACATAAATCAGTCACATATATCCATATCACAAAGGCAGAAACAGATATGAATATAACACATGAAAGTGTACATCAGAGTAGTGGTCTAAAAAGATCCACAATATAACAAAAGAATAGATACAAGTGCTAGACAAAAGAATAAGTATACATCAAGGAGTCTCTATCTCGAATGTATACAAAACAAAAACTACTAATCTAAAGTAGTTAGCCAAAAATCAAGCGACGGTCCCTGATAAGAAGTCAAGAGGAAGCACCTGTAACATCTCGGTCTCACCCGAGTATTATTTAAGAAGAAAATAATAAATGGATCAGTATAGCTATAATTATCAGGTAAAATGAGATATAAAAAGAGATATGATAAAAACGTATGATAACAAAAATGTCATACTACGACAAATATACATTAAATATCAACGAAATTCATACAATATCTCAAGAAATATCGAAGCACTAAAAAGAACGTCATATTCTTTTTTTTATTCACCAAACCACAATTATTAATGATCATATCAATGCCAATCGGAAAAGTAGGTGAAACACAAATTCACTAATACACAAAAATTGATAAAGCTTATCAATGCAAATCAGGAGAATTAATGAAACACAAATTCTAGAAATCGATCAATAGAAATCCAGAAATCACAAAAAGGGGAAAGAGGCCTATCACTAGAACGGAAGCATGAAAACTCACAAACACGTGTATCACAAAACAAAAAGCTATTCCATGGTTGCTAACCATTAATTTTGAGCCGAGGCTCCACTAAAACGGCCCGAAGACCATGAGCCGAGGCTCCACTAAAACGGCCCGAAGACCATGGGTCGCTACCCCACCAAGCCGAAGCTCCACTAAAAGCGGGGTTTAGTCTCCCTCGTAGACAAAGAGACATCGCACATTGCTAGTCTAAATCACAAATTGATCATCATTGATCCGTAAGTGTAAATTACACTAAGCTAGTAAATAAATGAGTTTAGCTTCATGTCCCATAACAAATAGCTTAACTTAATTATTTACGAATAAATTATAGACTTCCACTCGAGGTTAAGTGTCAATTACACTAAGCTAGCAAATATATGAGTTTTGCTTCATGTCCCATAACCACTAGCTTAACTTAAATATTTACGAACAAATTGTAGATCTCCACTCGAAAATTGTCACAAGAGATCCAATCGAACAAGTCCAAGAATTAACCGACGAAGTGAACGCAAGCGTTTCATACCACTTGTTTTACTAAGCCATTTAATTAGATTTCTCATACGAGTGATGTAAAGATTTGTATATACTAATAGATTGAAAAAGGTTTTAGATAACGAGCTTTGTAATTGAAAATAGAGTTGAAATCGTTTTGATGAAAGAATTTTGATATTTACTACTAGTATTAAAACCTTTATATTTTTAAAGTGACAAATTACAAAAATGATTGTAGGAACAATCAATCATCAAAATTCACATACGAAGACGTGAATCAAATCAAAAGAAATCGATACTGAATCCACCAAAGTGGATATACCCAAAAATTCCTAAAATAGAAGTTATCAAAGTCGACAAAGGTGATAACAACTAATTGGAGAAGAAGAATCGATTAAAGATTGGAAAACAAAGCAAATTGAGCATAAATAGGCAAAACAGGCAAAATAGGAGCAGGTCAGTCGACTGACTGCAAATGTCCAGTCGACTGAACCAGAAACTTGAAATTTTGATTTCCTGCAGTCAGTGGACTGACTACAGTGGCCAGTCGACTGATTGCAGGAAACAGAGAGTCCTTGTCTCTGAAAACAGCGCCTGGAACGCTCATGAGCTACAGCCAATCGACTGGCTGCAAATGTCAGTCGACTGACTGGCACTGGGGCAAATTTCCAGCCTATCAATTGAAGATGAAACTCTTCCAAAATGCAACCGAACGAGCAATGGCGCTAGGGGTTTATGCCAATCGATAACACGGCCTTATAGGCTCTTCGATACACCACTAAAAGCATGATCAAACATCAAAGTTATGATTTTTAAAGATTTGGCTTCAAACACTAAAAATTGAACTATTCACAAAACCAATCCAAATCAAAAGCAATTGCACATGAATAAGTGTTATGAATTAATACCTAACAATCAAAGATAGTTATAGACAAAGATGTGAGATGAAAATCTCACCTTTTGTACAAAACAAGGATGAAGAAGCTATAGAGCAAGGCAAGAACAATCACTCTTTAATTCTAACACAAGAAGCTTAAATCTAAGTTTAATAGAAAAACATTTCCTATGTTAGGGTTTAGGAACTTCTGAAATTGAAGTTAGAATGAGTTGGAGAAGAAGAAGAGGATGCTTACCAATAGCTTCTCTTAGAATTTGGAGCTAGAGCTTGGATTTTGCAAATGAACTAGGGCTTGGAGTTTCTATTTCCCATTCCATTCCCCCATTTTTGATGAAGCTTGAGTAGTAGGAAAAGTTATGAAGTAATGAGAAGGAGAGGGGGTGGAACTAGGGTCTTAAGATAGAACATTGGGCTGAAATCCAAACTCAAACCCAAAGTGAAAAAGTAGCAAAATTATACCAACTCCAAACATATCGAAGTTTATACTCAAAAAAGTCGCAAACGACATTTTGAACTCAATGGAAGTGGTCTCGAGTTCTAATTCGATCGTTTGCAAAAAGTAGCTTTTCAGACTACAATCCGTCTAACGATGCTACATTTAAATAAAATATTTAAATACACAATCGTAAAATATGCAGGTTGTTACAGGTGGGTTGGACAAAAGTCTGGTGAATGAGTTACATCATTAACAAATGGTGATAACATGGAGTTGAATTCATTTGTAACCTATATGACCTGAGATGTCCTACTTAGTTTTGTAAGCTACCTATTAGGGTTGATTTCATTAACTTAAGGAACTATAGCTCTAAATACACCAACACATAACATCTTATGAAGGTTGATCGCTCCTTCCTCCACATATTATGCCTGGACCAAATCAACTACTACCATATCTTTCTATGGTAGGGGAAAACAGAAGGAGTGGGCCAGAAAAAAGTCTAGTAAATGAGTTACATCATGAACAAATGGTGATAACAAAAAATTGACTTCATTTATAATCTATATGACCTAAGGTGTTTTACTTGATTTTGTAAATTACTTACTAGGGTTGATTTCATTAACTTAAGGAATTATAGCTCTAAATACACCAAGACATAACATCTTGTGAAGGTTTACACTTAGGGTCGAACAACTAATAGAACCCAAATCAACGACAAATCAGACAAATAACCTCTAGCACCATCCCGAACATAGGATCACATATAGTATCAATTTAGCGATTAATTCCTAAACTACGACTACATGTATCTTATTATGCATTAAGGTGGAGCTTGTAACGCCAATTCGAGTCTTTGATGTCTTAGGTTCAATTGCATCCTTACCTACTTTCAGTGGTAACATAATACCACTTATGGCACCACATCGAGTATCCACCAACAACACAGTATCACATCCTCATCATCGTGCATACAAAGGAAACTCCATTAGTGCCCAGCCATACTATTCTCCATGCATCATCGTCAGTGTTTCATGTACATCATAGAACCCTAATGAGTGCAATTTGTGATAAAATCACCCCAATCGAAGATCAATCCCACTGAATAAA
The DNA here is from genome assembly GCA_030765085.1 of Allium cepa. NCBI lineage: Eukaryota > Viridiplantae > Streptophyta > Magnoliopsida > Asparagales > Amaryllidaceae > Allium > Allium cepa. The sequence continues at coordinate 244,078,357 of CM060942.1, forward strand.
TAGTGTCTAGGTCTCATTGTACGCATACACCTTTGTCCAGTTCCGTAACATCCAAGATCTCAGACATAGAAAGTTAATTCCCCTACTTATACTAGCATTCATGTGTGTATGTGCATGTTTTTTATAATACAAATAAACTTATAACTTGGGCCTTAGGCGAAGGTTTAGATTATGCCTGAAAAGTAATAATCAATCGACCTTTGCTCACTAGAGCGATCAACCAGCCCTAGCAAGCCTATCGTCCGATCGTAGTTCCTTTATTTTTTTAGTTTAATTAGTGTATTATCTTTTAATTACAATTATTAATTTCAATAAACCCTAATATGTAGTATACAACTTATAATTTTCTACAACTATTAGATAGACATTAAATTAAACAACTTTGGATCAAATAAGATATAACAAAATCAATTATACATATATTCTCATCCTTATATTAATTATAAACCACTCACCACAAAGGGATTCCTCTTCTGATTTGATTTGATCTCACTATTTCTCTCCTTTGTTGATTTATTTTCCATCTCCCTTTCTCTTTTATTTTGATTCTCTCTCTCCACTTTTGATTTGATGCGTATTCTTTTTTTTATCAACAAAATTTTTAGGAAGAGAATAGGAAATGTTTTAAATTTTTTGAGTAACAAGAATAAGAAGAAGATGGAGGCTAGGTTTTCTAAAATGTAAAGGATGGGGTTTGGCTATGCATTTATAGTTGAAAACTAGGCTCTGAAAAATTACGTTTTTATCCATAAATTATTTATCTTTTAAGTGTACTACAAATTTATTTCCTTTTCTTTTTGATTGAGGAAGGTAATATCGTTATCCTTCCCCTTTAATATCATCAATAGCCATTTAGTTAAATTTATTATCCATCACTTAAGTATTTACCTTCAATATTTGCACCTTTGTTGTCATTAAATATGGTAGGGAATCTTATATTTGTATTCAAAAGTACATGTGTATGTATATATGTATGTTTATTTGAATTGTAATTATAGATGGAAATTAACTGAAGTCTATTTCTAGAAAAACCATTCCTTCATTCATATCCTCTTATTGTTACCTACATATAAAGCTCTTTCCTTTTTTCTTTGTTAATATAACGGTGACATTACCTTAATTAATGCTACTAATTATGATTTAAATCAATTAACCATAATTTAAATGGATTTCAATAATTATAATTTTACTTAACATCCTTAGTTGATATTCTATATATCTATGTGTGTGTGTTTATTTGTTTATATTAACCGAAAATCATATCTCTTACCAATTAATTGGTGTTAAAGTTTCCACATCAAACCGATTCGATTAATTATAGTTCCAATCAATTTCACTAATTGGTATCCTATATATGTAGGTATGTGTGTATATCTTTGTGTGTGCGGGTGCATGCGTGCGTGTGCGCACGTGAGTGTATGTATATTTGATATCCCGGAATTTCAAGGAATTTAAAATGTGATAATCTCTTAATTAATTAATTAAAATTGGAAAAAATTGTTATTTTAAACAATAGTAAATATGATGAGTTGTTTTTAAATATAGCTATAAATATGATGTGTTAGCATATTAATAATGGTAGACACAAGTGTCACACATTTTAAACATTTTTCTTTAATTTTAAATAAACCATACACTAGTTTATATAAACATTCATCTTCCCTTTCTATTTCTTTTCTAATCTCATTTTAAAAACCTGAAACACTCCTTAGATCAAAATACAAAACCTTTAAAACATTTTCAAAACCTCGTAAACCAAAAAACAACTCAAGTTCATATATGCAGTAAACAATTTCCTCTCCTCAATCCCAGATCTGAAAACAAATTCAGGTCTGCAACCATCTCAAACCTATAATTCATCTCCTCTAAAAACAAATGCAAACCAGAAGATCATCAAACCTGTAATCTTTTCAAGCTTGTAACCAAGATTTCAGTTCTGTTCAAACTGAAACCATCTCAAACAAAAAGCCTGTAATAAGATTTTCTAGCAAGGTTCAATTTCAAATTGCAACCTAGAAAGCATTTTGAATGCCTGGGTCGTTTTTCAAAATTGCACCTTGGAATCAAGTTTTGAATCATCATGTTCTAGACTAGTTCATTTTCAAAGCTTTAGTTTTTCTGTGTGTTAATCAAAGCAATGCAAAAAAATTCAACTTTGAAGTTTTAAGTGTTCAAAGCTTTTAGAAATCAAATATGAACAGAAGTTTAAAAAATTTCAAAAGCTTCAGTTTTCATCCAATTTCAAAATCTCTTTGCATTTTTAAAAGGTGAATAAACCTTTAAATAAAAAGTTTAAGTAGATGACTGATTGTTGCTTATGAAATCTCTGTGATGATGATGCCTGCATGTGTATAAATAAGTGTAAAATTCTGTATATATGATTGTATTCATGGGTGCATGTCTGTTATATTCATGAGCTTCTCTATTTTATATTACAGAGTTTAAATTTAATTCATTCTACTTTCTTCTCCTCTGATCTCTGTTAGGCCATAGTTTTCAAACAAATTAAGTTATTTTAAACTTAAACTTGGATCTAAAAATAGTATAAACATGTTTATATATCTAAATTATTTGGAAATCAAGATTTATAGCAAAAAAAATATAAACATGTTAAAAACCAAGTGTTGCAATTCTCTGATTCAAGTATATAATTTGAATCGGCCTGGGTAAACATGATTTTTAAGATGAAATTTATGATTTTTAGATTAGAATCGAGTGTGAATTTTGGAGGTAACCAGAACATGGTTTTCGAGAATATTCTGGTGGCCGGAGGGATTTTGGCAGTTGAGGTTTCGACTGGAGGTGGAGGATGGTTCGATGAGGTTGGTGAAAATGGACTGTGGGGTGCCTGATGGTCATGGCGACCGCGGCAAGTGGATTTTGGTTCTAAACCTAATTTGGTTGAACTGGGAAAATGGGTTCACTATTTCTTCTCTGGTGCATCGAGTTCGATGGGATTTTAGAGGTAGGTTCGTGGATGAACGGAGGTGGAGTGGACGGGGTAGCACGTCATCTGATGGTCAGAGGCGCGGGTTTGAGGTGGATTTGGCCTGGGGGTTTGGTTGCAGTTTTAACTGGACTACTCGATTTTTTATCGAGGCTTGTTTTTGGGATTTGATGATCGGAGTGGGATGCTCCGACGTAGGGTGACGTGCCGGAGGGTTCGTCGAAGGTCGGAGATGGCTCCGGCGATGGTGCATGTGTACGAGGGGATTTTGGTGTCAGTGGGATTATGGTGGTTGTGATGGAAGTTGACTCGAAGTATATTTCGGGTTTTTGGAATGAAGATTCGAGGATGGACTCGGGTACGTTTCGAGTGGTTCCAGAGGGTTTTATTTCTAGGTTTTTAAAAATTTAAATTTAAATTTAAAACTAAAACTAAATTTGAAATGAAAGAGAAATCAGGTTAGACCTGAGTGGATTTCGAGTTTGACCCGATGCATGTGTCGAGTAGTTTTTTTTAAAAAGGTTTTAAAATCTAAGTTTTGAAATGTAAACTTTAATTCTGTTTAAATCTTCTTATATAAATTTACTTTATATAAAATAAATATTTTCTTTAACAATTTGTTAAGAGGTTTTGAAATTTGTTTAACTTAAATTTTATTAAGTAAAATTTTAAGTTAATTTAAAAGTTGAGTTAGAAATGAAATTGTAAAGGTATTTGTAAAAGCAAGTTTTAAATTCAAATTTGAAACTAGTTTTAAAAAATATTACTTGATAATATTTTAAGTATTTAAAGGAAGTTTTGTTAACTTTAATTTATAAGTTAATAATTATTTTAAAACTTAATTACTGATTTAATTAAGTAAAATTAATTACTAAGATAAAATGTTTTTCATGATAATTAAATCATTAATTAAGATAATGTTTTATCTTAAAATAATTAGGGTTTTTAATGTCTTGAAATTAATTAAGTTAATTAAGGAAAATTAAGTATAAGTAATTAATTTATTTAATGATGATTAAAGAATTGATTAAGGAATTACGTAAGAGTAATTAACTAATTTAATTCATTTATTTAATAATTAAGGGTTATAAGTTAATTAATTAGAGGTTAATTGATTTATAATTAACTATAATTTATTAGATAATTAGATATTATTAATTAATGATTAGAGAATAATTAATTAATTAAGGTTAATTAATTAGTAATTAGAGATTAATTAATTAGTAATTAGAGATTAATTAACTTATAAGTTAAAAGTACTTAATTTGCAATTAAGTTTTATTAATTAATAATTAGGCTTTATTAATTAATAATTAATAAATTATTAATCTATAATTAAAATTAATTAAGGATTAATTAACTGTTATTTAGCGTTAATTAATTGTTATTAAGGATTGATTAACTGATTTGTTATGGATTAATAAATTGGTTATTAAGTTTTATTAATTGATAATTAAGGTTTATTAATTAATAATTAAAGAATAATTAATCTGTAATTAAATATTAATTAATTTATTTAAAGAGGTAATTAAGGGATGAATTACCCATTTGTAATTAATCAAATGAATATGATTAATTAATTGGTTGATTAATTAAGATAATCTTGATGATTGATTAAGTATGAATACTTAATGAGATTAAATAGGGCAATTACTTAGGGTAAGTAATTAATGTATAATTACTGGGATGTAATTAATTAAAGGGGAATTACTTAATGGGAAGTAATTAAAGGATATTACTTAGTAGAAGTAATTAAGGGTTAATTACTTGGTGTAATTAATCAAAGGATTAATATAATTAATTAAGGAGTTAATTTATTAAGGTAAGTAATTACAGGATGGTAATTACTATTTATGATTCATTAAAGTTGATTAATGGAAGTAACTAATTAAGGATCATTAATTAATGTAATTAATGAGAGTAATTAAGGATTGATAAATTAAGATTAATTAATCAATAATAAGTGATTATAAGGTAATTAATTAATTGTAATTAATTAAGGATTAATCTAGTTAATTATAGTTGATGAAGTAATTAAAGGCTAATTACTATAAATGGTTAAGAATAATTAATTTTGTAATTAATTAAGGTTTAATTACTTAATGTAATTAAAGGATAACTAATCAAGGGTGATTAAGATGATGATCAATTAATTGGTTTGTAATTAACTAATGGCTATGTAAGCAAGATTTATTGTGATGAAAGTAATTAATTTAATTTATATTAAATTAATTAGAGATGAAGTAATTAATTTAATTCATTTTAAATTAATTATAGATGGTGTGATTAATAGATCATTGCTTATGGATGGCTGATTGATATTGAATGCCTTGATTGTTTGATATCTCTGATGAGATATGTGTGATACGTGATATGAGATGATTTGGTTGAACGGTGATGATATGAATTATCTATCTCTCTATATGTGAATTATATATCTGTGTGAATATAAATAATGATTTGAATTGTTTTAACTTTAAACAACTTAGACCTAAATGATGGCGTTTTGGATTTTGATGAGACCGGGATCGGGTTTCCAAATTTGGATATCCGAAAACCACATCGATCCAAATTAATGATAGTTCGTGAATCTCAAATGAAGATGAATATTCTGAGTGCAAGGGTTATTGTCATTAACTCCGAGGGTGATTCCAAAATGAGTGTAACGAGATAATGCCTGCGGTTTCGTTTGAAACTGAAACGAACTTGTATGGATTGAATGCTTTCTGAACATCGTCAGTTGGACGATGAGCATTCTAAGATAGATGTGTTCTATAAAGGTAATCATAGACTCAAGCCTCATCAACCGAGAATAGCTAAAACAGGGGAGATGCAGCACGGCTAAGTTGGTATCACCCAAGTAGGATGAGATTTACCCCTGTCTAAAGTACCTTTTTATTCGGCTGTGTGGGCGGTTGCTAGCTACAACTGTGGAGTTTTCTTATTCGGGACTGTCTAGTAAGGGATGGTTCTGGCCTTGTGTTGTAGGGGATTTAGGGTGGATCCTCGGTACGGTGATCTAGGCCCCGTACTGTGACGGACGGTACCCCATTAGCCCTGCCATTGATGGAAATCCAATCTTCCTAAGTGCCCTTACGGTTTTGATTGTATTGCCCACTTTGTGGCTAGTAGCTGGAATTTAATCATGTAACAACTTTAGCTATTTCTTATTTATTTAAAAACACTAGACCTATTATAATATCGTCAGATTTCCTATCAAAGTTTTGGTTAGCGTAAGATAAAAACTTACCCATATTTATGTATGGGGAGTCTTACGTGATACCTTTTCTGTCAAAAGGTTTTTCAAAGTTAAACAACTTTAACCCGTTTACTCACACCAGACCATGTCTAACCCAGGGTTTATTTCAGTTTTTCTTAAACTCTTGGGTACTCAAATTTTTACGAGTAGCCAAGGGATTCAGGTTAGGTTTGACGAATTCTGGAGGAGATATAGAGCAGGAGGCTTCAGCGTTTATAGAAATACAGTGGTTCTGTTGTGTTGATCTCTGTGCTGATTTGTATTGTATATTGAGTTGTATAACTAGACAGGTGCTTATAACTGTCTAGTATGTATTGTATAAGCTGTTTAACTCTGATGTATATGATACTATGTAATATCTATGTGATTAATATAATTTATTCGCTCCGCTGTTGAGATTCTGATGTTGTTTCTTTCTTTCTTCTCTATCTTTTCCCTTCTCTACCGCTTTCTTTCTTAATAATGATGTGCCTTTCTGTATAGAAAAAGGTGGCTCATTTCATTTGGTATCAGAGTGATAGGTTGAGTGAATACCTAGGCTCTGGAGTGGTGTCTATCTTGAGAGAGCGTATTTGTACTTTTTATATAACTAATACATCTATTCTACCTATTTGTTGGATTACCTGTTTAGGATTTTCCAATGTGAGTTCTAAAGTAGATGGGGTAGTGGTGTGAGTAGCACGACTACCAATGAAAGAAGTCTGAGTGTCGCTGTTGGAAGTGTGTCTGTCGAGACTGTAGACCTAATACCGTCTTGTGTGAGCTTTTGTAACGACCCAATTTCTCGACGCCCGAAAGTCGACATCGATACGTCCACTGTATCAAATGCCACACAGTCGAGTGCCCAAAAACCGAACCGTTAGGTTTAAAGAAGAAGAAGATAGGAGAAGAAACAGAAACAATAAACAGAATCTCACATTTCGCAGCGGAACAATATACAATAGATAAATAATCCTTAAAACAAAGAACTATATCAGTTATTACATTACATCACATTACATTATCAGAGTTTACAACAACAAACAACGGAAAAGAAATATTACATATATAAGTGGTACGCCTCGCCATCCATCTCCAACTCCTGATTTCCACAGCAACTTCTTTGACTTTGCTCCTGAATAATGGCTAACCTGACTCTAGGCTGCCCGTGTGGAAAATTGTGGGCATCCAAAGTTTAGAAAGGGAACAATAAACTCCAGGTCAGTCATGGGACTGGTGTGAGATCTTAAAAACAGCTATTTTCACAAAGAAAATAAAAGTAATTCGCTATGTTTTTTGAAAAATGAAACTACCATAAGGCCTCCCACCGCACACACAATCCAAACGCAGATTTGGAGGAGATTTCTCCTTATGATAGTCAAACATGCTTGATACGCAAAATCCTTTGATATTATCATTATTGGTGCATAGTGTGGAAAACATTTCGAAAGTATAATATTAATCTTAGCCAGTATAGGCATTTCGCACTTATGCTTGCTATAGCTACGATGTTCAATAGTAGGTTACCGCCACATTCCACGGCATGTTATACAACTAAAACCGTACAGGGTGTATATTGTTTCTTTAGATTTCCAACAAATGGCCACGCTAAGGAACTTCCAACTACCACATGGGTACACCTCTGGAGGGACGTCCCGAGAACCTACCCGAATCTCTACCAACACAAGGCCAGGTAACATCTGTAACTAGGTGACTACTACTCGAGTATGCCATCCTCCGGTCCTTTGCGACCTTTATCTGAGGATCCTCTACACCAACAACCACAAAGAAAAGTATTTGCAGTAACCACAAAGGTTAAATATCAGGGCTCCATACCTGACACCACCCTTTTCCAGAACGAAATGACATACCCTAAAGGGCGCGACCCTCATAACCTTGCCGCATCTTTCCTGTTTTAACCATTTTCGGGGTGTGAGGTCCGACGAGGTCTCGTCCACAAATCTACACTTTTCACAAATTCATGCTTTGATCAACAAATTATCAGCAGCACTTCGTATGCCACATTACCAAATTGGGAGTGTATCATTAGTAATCATCAACTACATTACCTCTGAGCTCGTACGTCTCAGAGAAGGGTGTTACGCTAAGAGAACAAATTCTTCGCCACCAACAGAAATGTATTTGATAGAAACCAGCTTTACATCTCAAAATGTATCGTCAGATACACATCCATACAAGTTCGTTCTGGGATTGAATGGAACCGAAGGCACTTCCAAAGAAGCCCTTGCAAATCCAGATATTCACTAGTCACGTCCGGAATCCCCATCACAAAGGTGATAAAATCTTTATACTGGAGAACCCCGGTGCAGAGACATTCGACAGGTAATCCATTCGCTTTCGAAAATACCCGGCCTTCAACACCATCTTCAAATGCAATCCCAATTCGTCGTATCATTATTTGGAATGGGTTTTATGACACAAAGTCCTCTCCCGGATAATCCGAATAATGAGCGCATATTTTTAAAAATAAGTGTTCATTCAGATTTCAAACATATCACAACCATTTTCACTTTGATCTAATAAAAGATCCATTACAATCACAAAGGTTCGATGTTGTTTTCGAATATCCATTTGGAATTCGACCCCCGGTCGCATCGAAATTTAAATGTCATTTAAAAGCCAATATTGATAGTCGGTTATTTGACTATCAATCAACATTCACAACAAACACCAAGATTTAAATAATTTTTCCCCAATTATTTATTTCCAAAATATCTTCGCAAGATATATTTTTAACACCTCATCACTTTGAAAATCAAATTTCAAATCAATTCCAATCCTTTGAAACAAGTTTCAAATAAATTTTTCCCACACTTTAAAAATAAACTAATGTTTATTTTAAAACAAATTTCCCTTTCCCTTATAAATTTCCATTGTGAATTTACATTTCCAATTATCAACTAGTATATGATTTTTTAAATCGATTTCCAAATATTCATTTTCAGTCACCAAACCAAATTCCAAATTGATTTGCAAATTAGTTTCAAATACCGAATCAATTTCCCTTCAAACACCAAATCAATTTTCATATTGATTTCCTAAAATTTATTTCAATTACCAAATCAATTCGAATTTGATTTCCAAAATTGTTTCAAACACCAAATTAATTTTCGAATTTAATTTATAAGTTTATGTCCTTTAAAATAAATTCATTTATCTCTTTCAAACTATTAAAATCCAAATTTTAATAAATCCTTTAATTATAAGCAGTATATCTCAAAACCCATTTAATAAAACAGGTAAATAGACACAAGGAAGAAGTTGTAAAAAAATTTAGTCTAAGGGACAACAAGTTTGCTTTTTAGCCTGAAGGACACTTTTTAGTGTAAACTGAAAATGATAGTTACAACTATCATTCTGTGATTTACAGTAAAAATTGTCCTTCATCCTAAAAAACAAACTTCTTGCCTCTGAAACTAAATTTTTTTCTAACTTTTTCCTTTAGCCTAAAAACCCCTTAATAAAATCTTTCCCTCCCTATTTTGGAATTAATTCGATCGAATTTTTAAAATCAACTTTAATATTTTAATCGTAACGGTCTAGGCTTTTCTACTTTAATTTCTAAAATCCAATTATATTTATTTCTGGTATTCTACGATACCGAAAATATATTCGGCTAAACTATAGCCTTCAATGATTTTCACCACAAATATAACCACACAGAGATTATAAATAAATCAACACACAACATATGAATCAAATTCAAATGTTTGAGGAATCCAATTGGATCTATCCAACCTGTTTCCTTGCATCCACAGATGTTAGCACAACAAATAAATACCCATTCAACTTCGAGGTGGAATATCGCGGTATATGGGATTTATAAAGAATATCTTCCGCTATTATGCAGCGCATATGGTCTCATCTGCTATATAATGCGAAAAATCAACTCCAGATACACATATAATACCAATTCCACTTCAAGGTGGAATATCGTGGTATATGGGTTTACATATAATAACCTCCACTATTATGCGACGCATAAGGTCTATTTCAAATCAACTGATAACAACTATTATTCAAGCACACAATCAACAATTTTAAATCTGACTATTTAAAATTAAATCAAAAAAATTTGATTGAGTGAGAAGATCTTACCTTTAATTTGCAATCCATTCCAACTCATTTCCAGCTTGTTTTCTCGATTTATAGACCTTGTATAAATATTGGATGGTTTTATTAATACTCTAACAAATCGAACAATTAACCCCATTTAAAAATTTACTTAACTAAACAGTTTGAGTTGAAATTAACTTTTGAAAATAAATTTCTAAGTCAAGGCATTTTCAAAAATTCTAGCTTTAAAATTTCAACTTCAGTAATTATCAAATCTATTTTCACGTATATTTCCATATCCTTTTCTATTATATGTACATGCATCATATCAAACAAAAATTGTTTTGTATCTACTCTAAATTAAAATCCTATATGTAAATTCTATGATTACGAATATGGATATATATGTGTGTGTGTGTGTGTTCATAAATATATTATACCTTTTAAAATTTTAATTTAAAACAGAAATTACAATACCTTACTGATGTTTGCGAAATCCAGGCCCAGACCCGAATCCCTAGCCCTAAACGAAAACCTCTGATCGTGATCAGCAAATCGATCGCCTCCATACATGCGCGCCCCTTCGGCCTTCACTGCCGTCGCCAGCACACGCGACTTTCCTCCTGCTTGAATTCACGACATCGAGCTCGAGATTGCTGCCACCATTGATTGACTCGCGATGCGTGCGCCGCCGATCGAACGTGATGACTTCGTTCTCCCATCTCGCGACTCAACAACGCCTTCAAATTGAACTCGCATGATTCGATTCGACTTCGACAAAAATTTAAGGCCGGCTCAAGGAACGAAAACAGAAGCGACCATTGATTTGATTTTTGAATCGTTTTGAACGATAGAAGAAAAGGAAGCTCGGTTGAATTAGAAAGAGGAGACAGAGATTTCCGATTTTTTTTTCAAATCGATATGAAAATTTGGATCGGCCATGGATTTGGCTTTCTCGAACGAACGATTTTGATTTTTTTGAAAGAGTACGCGGCCATTATTGTTATCTCCTCTAAAGATCTACTGTGAAAATGGGAGACATAATTTGATATTAGCGTGCTCGAATCAACAAGAACAGTGTTTTGAATGGAAAGGAAAAATGCTGATGCGATATAATTTCAACTGCAGCTGACTAGTATAAATATTCAGCTTAAATTCAAATTCAAACCATTCGATAAATGCAACATAAAAACTTGACCTCATATTTTGGCGTGCCGCTAGGCGTTTATAATGTTATACACCTATTCCGAACACAATGGAAAAGGTTCTGAGTTCAAATTCGATCGTATGGAGAAGATAGCTTTTTAAACCAGTTAAAATATCGAATTTTCAATTCAAATTCAGCGCGTTTGCATATCGTACGATCGCACAACAACTACGAATGCTACGGAAATTGAAATTCGATAATAATACAATATTATGGATCCATTGAAAGTAGTATCGTCGAATTCTGAGACTGTGCCTCAGAAGGCTATTTTTAAATATCGATTTAAACGATATGAATTCAAAACTGAAAAAAGAATTTCCAAATTCAATTCTGAATCTTCCATTATCTTTAGTATTATCAATATGAATTTTACAAGCCTTTGAAATATTTTATTCAGCTTAAAACTGAAGATTCAACTTTTTATCCAACTTCAATAAATTAATTTAATTTAATAATTAAATTACCCAATAAATAATGATATTTGAAATTCAAGTTAAACCATCTTTCAAATATTTAAAATTAATTAAATATTTTTAATTTCAAACGTTCAAAATTCTAGGTCGTCACGTTCTTCCCCCTTAAAAAAATTTCATCTCGAAATTACTAGTTAAGAAGAATGCCCAAAACCCATTAACTTATTAAAAATCCACTTAGAGAAAATTTTATATTCGCCTCTTCAAAACCTTCAACTTCGATCAAAACAATAGTTTTCCCTTTTCTAGTTGAATTCCTACGTTTTCAATGCAATTTAGAAATCGGCTTTTCGTTAGCAAAAAGTTTTCAAATTTTTCAAAAAAATATCTAACTCCCAAAATTTCCGAAATTTTTTGGTAGAGTCTCCCTTGTACGAAGGAGCTTTTGCAATTTGACAAGGGAGATAAATATATATACATCGACACACGCGGTCGGAAAAACAAAAAAATCAAAAACATTTCATATTTTCTATTTTTTTTTATTGCGTAGACGTACCTTTATTATCAATTTTAAGCAAAGCGGTTTATTATTAGCATTTTAGCACGACCAAATCCAGCCAAACGGCCTCCCTGTACCTGTACTTACTCAATTTAAACACATAAGTGACATATATAGGAAATTCAATTACATTTCACTTATTTTTGATAATAAACACATAGTTTTCATAAGCAATGCACTCAAAAAAATTCCCATAAGCAATTTATAAGGTTCCAATACAAATTTAATTTCTTACAACCACATTCCATACCATTTCTATTCAATTCAAGCGATTTACAATTCACTTTCTTTCATTCAATTCATTTTTTAAACAAAACGAACTCATATCCATTTCAATTGATTCAAAAATCAATTTTATTGGCTTTCATTAACTCATAGAATTTTATGCAATCTCGTTTGCGTCAAACGACAACCATTGCTATGCAAATTCGGCGATATTCACTAAATAGAATATCCAATCTAGTTTATAACTAATTTAAATTGATACCAACTCAATTTACTCTTTATTCTATTTCATTTCCAATTGATTCCGTTCATTTCATTTTGCATTCCATATTTACATTCATTTTGATGCATTAATATACAAAAATCTTTGCTTAGCATCCATTTTATAAACCTCATTTATGTATATTCAACAAACCAAGTATGCATTCACTATGCAATTATAGCTTACAAAACAACTATACTTGGCATAAATTTTCAAAACCAAGTTTTCTTTTTTATTGACATTCAAAATTCACATCATATTAATTCAATAGTTCATTGTCAATATTTATACTTGCATTTTTAGTTCTAATCCATTCATTTGCATTTCATTAATCAAACAAGTTTCATTCACAACCATTCCATAAAACTTGACAACAATCATTTCACAATTTTACTTAAGTCGAGCTTTTATCCAATATTTACTTAAGTTATTTCAATTCAAAACTCAAATTTATTTTTCCTTGTAACACTTCCAAACTTAAATCTTTGATTTGATTTTCATTTATCAAATCCATTCCATCGACTAATTTAATTAAATTAGTTTTACTCACTTATCCATTTTAAATTTCAACTTTCCATTCTCAATTCATCTCGAATTTATTTTATCAATAACAAGGAAATTTTCAATTTATTTCTACTTACTTGAATTTATCTGCAAATTTAACTCACAATTGAATTTTAATTTAACTAATTCAACTTTCCTATTTCATGAATTAATTAATTATCATATTAGTTTACTTGAATCCAATCCATTTTATTTTTAATTTCCCAAAGTTTGGATTTTTATTCAACTTGATTCAAATCAAATCTCATTCCATTTTTCAATTCCAATTCATTTACTCACAAATATTAACTCATTTGTTAATTCACAAATTTATTCCACACTTACTTTTATTTATCCCTTTTCAATTTGAATCTTATTCCAATCAAATTTCAAATGTTTTTTATGAGTTATAAAACTTATTTAGATATCGTAACATTTTAAAGATTTCCAGAGTCTTTTTAACAATTACTCACATTTCAAAACCAACTTTGAAATCAATTATGTCCCTTCAAAATATCTTTTCAAATATTTTTAAATTTCAAACCCCACTAGATTTCATATCCAACTCAAAAATACTTCTCAAATAATTATTTTCCAGACTTTTGGAAACCATTTGCAAATTAAATAAATTTTATCTTTTGAAATTTCAATCCAAATCCTTTAATCTATATTTCAAAGATTACTCTGGCATCTCATTTCAATTTATAAAACTCATTTATACATTTACATTACCAATTCCATTCCATTAATGAATTTTATTCCAAATTATAAATCGCATTTACAATTTACATTAACAAATCTCATTTGTATATGAATTCATTCCCTTATCCTTTCAATTCATATTTATAAATTTCATTTGTTAAATGAATTATCTCCAAATCTTTGGTTATACCATTATTTCTTATTAAATTTGCATACAATAATGATGATAATTCAATATCATCACTTCCTAACAACAAGCAACCATATAATATAAAAATTTACAGATAATCATTTCTTTTATATACAAAAATAGTTTTGGCTAAAATTATTTCATTTACCCTATTTTAAAACAATACCGTGTCACTTTATCTTGTTTAAGAGTTTAGAAACCCCTATCGATACAGTTGGCCAGACTGCACCGACCATAATCTACAAACAATCAACTGATAAGTCAACACAATACGAAATAATTTTATGTTCACTAACAAATACATGCTCATATCTATTATTACACTCACACTCATTCTAGAGTACTACTGACTCTATCTCTAATGAGCAACACCCAACAGAGCCAGGGTTATCGCTTAACCAATTGCTCTGATACCACATTTGTAACGACCTAATTTCACGACGCTCGAAAGTCGACATCGATACGTCCACTGTATCAAATGCCGCACAGTCGTGTGCCCAAGAACCGAACCTGTTAGGTTTAAAGAAGAAGAAGATAGGAGAAGAAACAGAAACAATAAAAAGAATCTCACATTTTGCAGCGGAACAATATACAATAGATAAATAATATTTGAAACAAAGAACTATATCAGTTATTACATTACATTATCAGAGTTTACAACAACAAACAGCAGAAAAGAAATATTACATATATAAGTGGTATGCCTCGCCATCCTGCTCCAACTCCTAATTTCCACAGCAACTTCTTGACTTTGCTCCTGAATAACTGCAAACCTGAATCTAGGCTGCCCGTGTGGAAAATTGTGGGCACCCAGAGTTTAGAAAGGGAACAATAAACTCCAGGTCAGTCGTGGGACTGGTGTGAGATCTTAAAAACAACTATTTTCACAAACAAAATAAATGAAATTCGCTAAGTTTTTTGGAAAATGAAACTAACATAAGGCCTCCCACCACACGCACAACGCAAATGCAGAATTGGAGGAGATTTCTCCTTATGACAGTCAAACATGCTCGATACACAATGCTTTGATATTATTATTATTGGTGCATAGTGTGGAAAACATTTCGTAAGTATAATATTAATCTTAGCCAGCATAGGCATTTCACACTTATTCCTACTATAGATACCATGTTCAATAGCAGGTTACCGCCACATTCCATGGTAGGTTATACAAGTAAAATCGTATAGGGCGTGTATTGTTTCTATGGATTTCCAACAAATGGTCAGGCTAAGGAACTTCCTACTACCACATGGGTACGCCTCTGGAGGGACGTCCTGAGAACCTACCCGGATCTTTGCCAACACAAGGTCAGGTTACCTTTGTAACTAGGTAACTACTACTCGAGTATGCCATCATCTGGTCCTTTGGGACCTTTATCTGAGGATCCTCTACACCAACAACCACAAAGAAAAGTATTTGCAGTAACCACAAAGGTTAAATATCAGGGCTCCATACCTGACACCACCCTTTTCCAGAAGGAAATGACATACCCTAAAGGGCGCGACCCTCATAACCTTACCGCATCTTTCCTGTTTTGGCCATTTCCGGGGTGTGAGGTCCACCGAGGTCTCGTCCACAAAGCTACACTTTTCACAAAGTCATGCTTTGATCAACAAATGATCAGCAACACTTCGTATGCCACATTACCAAATTGGGAGTGTATCACTAATAACCATCAACTACATAACATCTAAGCTCGTACATCTTAGAGAAGGGTGTTAAGCTAAGAGAATAAATTCTCCTCCACCAACAGAAATGTAGTTGATGGAAACCATCTATACATCTCAAATTGTAACGTCAGACACACATCCATACAAGTCCGTTCCAGGATCGAATGGAACCGAAGGCACTTCCAAAGAAGCCCTTGCAAATCCGGATATTACCTTCTCATGTCCGGAATCCCCTTCACAAAGGAGATAAAATCTCTATACCGAAGCAACCCGGTGCAACCCGGTGCAGAGACAATCGACACGTAATCCTTTTGCTTTCGAAAATACCCGGTCTTCAACACCATCTTCAAATGCAATACAAATTCGTCGTATCATTATTCGGAATGGGTTTTATGACACAAAGTCCTCTCCCGGCTAATCCGAATAATGAGTGCTTATTTTTAAAAATAAGCGTTCATTCAGATTTCGAACATATCACAACAATTTCCACTTTGATCTAATAAAAGATCCAATACAATCATAAAGGTTCGATGTGGTTTTCGAATATCCATTTGGAATTCGACCCTCGGTCGCATTGAAATTCAAATGTCATTTAAAGGCCAATATTGATAGTCGGTTATTTGACTATCAATCAACATTCACAACAAACACCAAGATTTAAATAATTTTCCCCCAATTATTTATTTCCAAAATATCTTCGCAAGATATATTTTTAACACTTCATAACTTTGAATATCAAATTTCAAATCAATTCCCAATCCTTTAAAACAAGTTTCAAAAAAAAATTCCCACGCTTTAAAAATAAACTGATGTTTATTTTAAAACAAATTTCCCTTTCCCTTATAAATTTCCATTGTGAATTTACATTTACAATTATCAACTGGTATACGATCTTTTAAATCAATTTCCAAATATTCATTTTCATTCACCAAACCAAATTCCAAATTGATTCCCAATTTTTTTTCAAACACCGAATCAATTCCCTTCGAATACCAAATCAATTTTCATATTGGTTTCCAAAATTTATTTCAATTACCAAACCAATTCTAATTTGATTTCCAAAATTTTTTCAAACACAAAATCAATTTCCGAATTTAATTTATAAATTTATTTCCTTTAAAATAAATTCTTGTTTCCCTTTCAAACTATTAAAATCCAAATTCTAATACATCCTTGAACTATTAAGTAATATATCTCAAAACCCGTTTATTAAAATCTTTCCCCCTATTTTGGAATTAATTCAATCGGACTTTTAAAATCAACTTTAATATTTTAATCATAACGGTCTAGGTTTTTTCTACTTTAATTTTCAAAATCCAATTATATTTATTTCTGGTATCCTACGATACCAAAAATATATTCGGCTAAACTATGCCTTCAACGATTTTCACCACAAATATAATCACACATAGGTTATAAATAAATCAACACACAACATATGAAACAAATTCAAATGTTTGAGGAATCCAGTTGGATCCCTCCAACCTGTTTCCTTGCATCCATAGATGTTAGCACAACAATTAAATAGCCATTCCACTACGAGGTGGAATATCGCGGTATATGGGGTTTATAAAAAATATCATCTGCTATTATGCGGCGCATAGGGTCTCATCCGCTATATAATGCGGGAAATCAACTTCAAATACATATATAATACCAGTTCCACTTTAAGGTGAAATATCGCGGTATTTGGGTTTACATATAATAACCACCGCTATTATGCGACGCATAGAGTCTATTTCAAATCAACTGATAACAACTATCATTCAAGCACACAATCAACAATTTTAAATCTAACTATTTAAAATTAAATCAGAAAAAATCTGATTAAGTGAGAAGATCTCACCTTTAATTTGCAATCCTTTCCAACTCATTTCCAGCTTGTTTTCTCGATTTATAGACCTTGTATAAATATTGGATGATTTTATTAATGCCCGAACAAATCAAACAATTAACCCCATTTAAAAATTTACTTAACTAATCTGTTCGAGTTGAAATTAAGTTTTGAAAATAAATTTCTAAGTCAAGACATTTTCAAAAATCCTAGCTTTAAAATTTCAAATTCAGTAATTATCAAATCTATTATATTTCTATATCCTTTTCTACTATATGCACATGCATCATATTAAATAAAAAATGTTTTGTATCTACTATAAATTAAAATCCTATCTGTAAATTTCCGTGATTACAAATATGGATATATATATATATATACACACATATATGGTCACAAATACATTATACCTTTTAAAATTTTAATTTAAAACAGAAATTACAATATCTTACCGACGTTTGCGAAATCCAGGCCCAGACCCGAATCCCTAGCCCTAAATGAAGTTTTGGATAATGAGTCTTTGGTATCTGTGACAGCGGTGCAGCTCGAAATTGTTTTTTGTGCCAGCTGGATGATCTTTTGGCTTTGAAGTGTCCTAGAGGTGAAGATTAGAACCAGTAGAGTGGACCCGTTTCTTCGATGGATTGGTCGAGGATAAGCTGTCCTAATTTGTAAAGAGAGAACAGTATCTATGGATATTGGACTAGATAGGAACGCACAAATAACTTGTGGTGGTTTTAGTGTTCTCTCGGGTAATCTGTTGCTTGGGATTGAGGCATCTCTAGAGGATGTAGGAGTTAGAGTTGTCAGAGATTTTTCTGGATTTCATCAGGAAAGTCAAAAATTTGTCCGCATTGGAGATCGAGTTCCATATCGACTTGGTTCATGGAGCTACTGGTAGTTCAGCCAGGTAGAAGGATGTCTCATAGAGTAAGGATTTGGTGAAGCAGCTCAGGATTCCGTAAAACTTCTGAGTTTTCTCTTTATGGATCTGTTGAATCATATTTCTAGGATGTGCTATCTAGTCTGTGCTCGTGTTCATCGACGGCATTCTCATCTATTCCGGATCAGAGTTGTGCAGCGGAAGAAAGGTGGCAGCTGTTCTAGAATGGAAGCAATCGGAAGTTGCAGTGTTTGGATTAGAGAGATTCTACATGATTTTGAGTGCTCGTGTTTTATCTTTTTCGGATAACAGAAGTAAGTTTGAAGTCTTCTAATGATTATGGAATAGAGCTTGTGTATTTGATTTGGGTAGATCTTGAGAGGATATTTTTGTTGGATTGTTTTTGGTCCAGTTTGTTTCTAGAGGCATCAGCAAAAGTTGAGCTGATCAGAAAGGATGTAGGCAGACCAGGATCATCAGAAGAGTTTTGTGGTTAAAAGACGGAGGAATTTGGAATTCGAAGTTGGAGACTTTGTTCTTGTTGAGATTTTCTCCGGTCAATGGAGCAATAAGATTGGATAAGACTAGGAAGCTAGCTCCGAAGTATATTGAATTCTTCTGAGTTTGTAACAACCCGCATATTTATCGAGCTTGTATTTAAATATTTTATTTAAATATTAACTCGTTAATCGGATTTTGGTCCGAAAAGTTACTTTTTGCAAACGGTCAAATTAGGACTCGAGACCACTTCCATTGAGTTCGAAATTCCATTTACAACTTTTTTAAGTATAAGCATCGATAGGTTTGGAGTTAGTGAAATTTCACTAACTTTTCCCGCTTTGGACTTTGGGTTAGTTTAGCCTATTAAGCCCAAGTTCCAACCCTCTTCTCCTCACTCTTCATAAATTTCCTAACTAATCAAGCTTTGGCATTAATGATGGAGGGAATGGGAAATTAAAATTCCAAAACTCAAATTCAATTGCAATCCATCTTCCTACTCCAAATTCAAGAAGAAGACATTGGATTCAAGCTTCTTGTGCTTAGATAGAAGAAGGATTGATTCTTGCTTGCTTAAAACTTCATTTTCATTGATATTTGGTGCAAAGGTGAGATTTTTATCTCACAATTCTAGCCTATAACTATATTGGACTATTTGGAATGATTCCCTATCATGTTTGCACGCACATTTGCATTTGGTTTGGATTGGATTGGCGAAAAACTCCAATTTTTAGCGTTTTGGTGAATTTCCTGCATTTAAGTCGTTCTGCCCGGATTTGGCTCGCTCGGAGTTAGGTCGTAGGTCGCAAGGTCGCTAGGTCGTGGGTCGTTTGGGTCTAGGTCGCTCGGCATGACTCTGGGTCATCAAAATGCTTGTTTGAGTTAGGTTGCGCCTCTTTTAGGTCGCGTCTTCTTTAGGTCGCGCCTCTTTTAGGTCGCGTCTCCTTTAGCTCGCGCCTCTTTTAGGTCGTGTCTCCTTTAGGTCGCGCCTCTTTTAGGTCGTGTCTCCTTTAGGTCGCGCCTCTTTTAGGTCGCGCCTCCTTTAGGTCGCTCTCCGCTGAAACCCTTAAGTCGTTTGGCCTTAGGTCGTTGCACCATTTGGTCGTTGGAAACCACTTGATCTTATGACCTTGTTAGGTCGTTAGGTCGCGATGGCTTTAAGTCGCGCACCTATTAGGTCGTTCGCCCCTTTTTGTCGTTAGGTCTCGACTGTTTATGTCGTTAGGTCGCGAACCCACTTAGGTCGCTTAACCTTATTTTCCTCTAGGTCGCGTGGCCTTTAGACCCTTAGGTCGTGAGCAGTTAGGTCGTTAGACCTAGGTTGCCTTTTCCCCTTAGGTCGTTGGACCGATAGGTCGCTTCACCTGTGCTCACGTTAGGTCGTTCGACCCATTCATCTTTAGGTCGTTCCACTTGCCTATCTCGTAGGTCGCATTCCACCTAGGTCGCGTGAACCTATAGGTCGTTAGACCCTTAACTTTTAGGTCGTTAGACCTCATTTTGTCTTCACTAGGTCGAACCCCGTAAGCGGGGGCGTTGCGCCCGCACCCCCACCTTGGGGGGTTGCCACCCCCCCTGGACCCCCCCTCTGTAGGGGATCTTATCTGAAAAACATTGAGCTGATTTCCTTGGATTTTATTCACATCTCCGTATGCGATTTTTGTGACTGATTGTTTCTACACTTGCTTATGTGTTTTGTCACTTTATAATATAAAGGTTTCAATACTAGTAGTAAATATCAAAATTCTTTTAACAAACAATTTCGACTCTATTTTTAGTAACAAAGCTCTTTTCTTAAACCGTTTTCCAATCTATTAGTATATACAAACCTTTACCTCACTCGGATGAGAAATCTAATTAAACGACTTAGTAAAACAAGTGGTATGAAACGCTTGCGTTCACTTCGTCGGTTAATTCTTGGACTTGTTCGATTGAACCTCTTGTGACAATTTTATTAGTGAAGATTTACAGTTTGTTCGTAAATATTTAAGTTAAGCAAGTGGTTATGGGACATGAAGCTAAACTTCTATATTTACTAGCTTAGTGTAATAGACACTTCTCGTTGATCATGACGATCATTCTGATGATTTAGACTAGCAACTGTGCGATGTCTCTTGTTGCGAGGTTAGACTAGACACCACTTGTGTGATTCCACTCACACATACCTTTTTGCTTTTTGGTTAGTCTGGACCTTAATCTGTGTGATTCCATTCACACATGTGGGGTAGCTCCCCTTGGTCTTCGGACCGTCATGTGATAGGCCTCTTTCTCTTTTCTATGATTTCTGGACTTCTTGCATTGATTTCTAGAATTTATGTCATTGACTTGTTATGAGTACAAGTTTGGGGTATGATGCCCTTTCCGAATCTTTGAGAAGATTCTTGTGATATTGATTATCTCTTATTGATTGATCTTCTGTTGATCATTATTTACATACTTATGGTGGTATGTCATTATGGATATTTTATGTTTATGCCATATCTTTTATGTTATATCATGTCATCTGATATTTATAGCTAGACTGACCCGTTTATTATTTTCTTAAATAATACTCGGGTCAGACCGAGATGTTACAGGTGCTTCTGCTTGACTTCTTCCCAGGGATTCATCACTCTGACTTTTGGCTAACTGTTTAGATTAGCAGTTTTTGTTGTATACACTTGAGATATAGACTCATAGTTGTATTCTTTTGTATAGCACGTGTTGCTATTCTTTTGTATTATCGTGGATCTTATGGACCACTACTCTGATGTACACTTTTATGTGTTAGTTATATATTCATATCTTCTTCCGCCTTTGTGATATGGATATCTGTGACTGATTTGTGTTATGATTATTTCTATGTTTGTTTTCGAAGATTATTTATAGCCACCATGTGATAAGCAATTACATGGATGGTCGCTCTTTAACAGCCTTATTCTCCATGCTAGTTGACAGCACTACTCCGTAGTGTTCTTGGCTAGTGTGGGTATAGAGGTGGGGCGTCACAGAGTTCTTGTAAGAAATAAGTGTTTGGCTTATAAGGGTTGAATTGCCAATTTGGAAGATTGGGATTCAATATATTTCACGTATCTCTGAGTGAGTACGTGTATGATCCATCATTGGTTGTGGAACCAATGGTTCAGGAGGATTTAGTTGTTGACTCAGTCTTGATTATGGTCAGATCTCTTATGTAGATGGTAGATCTAGATGTGTAGGAGCTTAGTAGCTTAGTAGTGTAACTAGTTTGGATTCAGAAGAGCGAGTATTCTAGTATCTATACCTGAGAAACTCGGAATAATTGTAGGAAGCTTATCCGAATCAGTGTTCGGATAGCTAGAGTTGTTTGATAGAATAAATTGTTTGTTTGGATTAAATTGTTTGTTTGGTTGTGTATGGTTGATATGTATGCTTGAATTGGTTGAAATAAAATAAAAATTTTGAATTATCTTTTGTTTTAAATTTCGAGGATGAAATTCTTTTAAGGGGGAGGAATGTGATATCTCGGAATGTCAAGGAAATTAAAATGTAATAATCTCTTAATTAATTAATAAAAATTGGTAAAAATTGTTATTTTAAACAATAATAAATACGATGTGTTGTTTATAAATATAGTTATAAGTAGATTTTAAAGTCGAATAACAATTTACAATTTTAATTTGCGTAATTTTATAAATTTGATTTTAAATAGACTTATTATTTTCAAATTTAATAAGTATGTTTAAATATATATATATATATTTAAGTTATTTTTAAATTGAATAATTATTTACAAATTTAATAATGTATTTATTTAAAACTGATATTTATTTGAATTGAATTTAAATTGGATTTTAAATTGAATTTGAATTTGAAATTTGGATTTAGATTTGAATTTAAAGGAAAATTATTTTAAAAATATTTTGAAAATAAAATGTGGATAAGATTTTTATTTAAAATAAGTTTGTTTTATATCATTTTCTTTAAAGGAAATTTAATGATAGAAATTTGGAAAAGTATTTATTTGAGAGTAAATAAATACAAAAGGTTTGTGTTAACATTTAAATATGGATTAAATATATGCTATATATAATTTTGTTTAAAATATAATTGGTTTTCATTTAATTTTCTTTTAAACGTTTTATTTATTTAAAATTATAAAAAAAGCATTTATAAATTAAGAAACATACTTATTAATTAACAAAATTAATTTCAAAAAAAGCTTTAAAATCTTTTAAAATGATAAAATAATAAATTAGGACAAGTGTTAAGTTATAAACCCCTTAAAATAACATGTGTTAGCATATTGATAATGGTAGAGACAAGTGTCACATATTTTAAACAATTTTCTTTAATTTTAAATAAACCATAAACTAGTTTATATAAACATTCATCTTCCCTTCCTATTTCTTTTCTAGTCTCATTTCAAAAACCTGAAACACTCCTCAAATCAAAATATAAAACCTATAAAACATTTTCAAAACCTTGTAAACTAGAAAACAACTCAAGTTCATATATGCAGTAAACAATTTCCTCCCCTCAATCCTAGATCTGAAAACAAATTCAGGTCTGCAACCATCTCAAACCTGTAATTCATCTCCCCTAAAAAAAAATGCAAACCAGAAGATCAACAAACCTGTAATCTTTTCAAGCCTGTAACCAAGATTTCAGCTCTGATCAAACTCAAACCATCTCAAACAAAAAGCCCGTAATAAGGTTTTCTTGTAAAATTCAATTTCAAATTGCAACCTGGAAAGCATTTTCAATGCCTTGAACATTTTTCAAAACTTTAACTTGGAATCAAGCCTTGAATCATCATGTTCCAGAACAATTCATTTTCAAAGCTTCAGTTTTCCTGTGTGCTAATCGAAGCAATGCAAAGTTTTGAAGTTTTGAAGTTTCAAGTGTTCAAAGCCTTTAAAAATCAAATATCAACAGAAGTTTACAAAGTTTCAAAAGTTTCAGCTTTCATCCAGTATCAAAAGCTCTTTGCATTTTTAAAAGGTGAGCAAACCTTTATATTAAAATGTTTAAGTAGATGACTGATTGTTGCTTATGAAATCTCTATGATGATGATGCCTGCATGTGTATAAATAAGTGTAGAATTCTTTATACATGATTTTATTCATGTGTGCATGTCTGTTATATTCATGATCTTCTCTGTTTTATATTACAGAGTTAAAATTTAATTCAAGTTCCACTTTCTTCTCTCTGATCTCTGTTAGGTTGTAGTTTTCAAACAAATTAAGTTTGTTTAAACTTGAACTTGGATCTAAAAATAGTTTAAACATGTTTATATATATAAAGTATCTGGAAATCAAGATTTATAGTAAAAAATATTAACATGTTAAAAACCAAGTGTTGCAATTCTCTGATTCAAGCGTACAACTTGAATCGGCTTGGGTAAACATGATTTTTAAGATGAAATTTATGATTTTTAGATTAGAATCGAGTGTGAATTTTGGAGGTAACCAGAACATGGTTTTCGAGAAAATTATGGTGGCTGGAGGGATTTTGGTAGTCGGGGTTTCTACTGGAGGTGGAGGATGGTTCGACGAGGTCGGGAAAAATGGATGGTGGGGTGCCTGATGGTCATGGCGACGGCGGCAAGTGGATTTAGGTTCTAAACCTAATTTGGTCAAACTGGGAAAATGGTTTCACTATTTCTTCTCTGGTGCATCGAGTTTGATGGGATTTTGGAGGTAGGTTCATGGATGAACGGAGATGGAGTGGACGGGGTAGCGCGTCGTCTGATGGTCAGAGGCACGGGTTTGAGGTGGATTTGGCCTTGGGTTTTGGTTGTAGTTTTAACTAGACTACTTCATTTTTGATCGATGCTTGTTTTTGGGATTTGATGATCGGAGTGGGATGCTGCGACGTAGGGTGACATGCCGAAGGGTTCGTCGAAGGTCGGAGATGGCCGGCGAAGGTGCATGTGCACGAGGTGATTTTGGTGTTAGTGGGATTATGGTGGTTGTGATGGAAGTTGACTCGAAGTATATTTCGGGTTTTTGGAATGAAGACTCGAGTATGTTTTGAGTGGTCCCAGAGGGTTTTGTTTCCAGGTTTTTAAAAATTTAAATTTAAATTTAAAACAAAAACTAAACTTGAAATGAAAGAGAACTCAGGTTAGACCTGAGTGGTTTTGGGTTTAAACCGATGCATGTGTCGAGTAGTTTTTTAAAAAGGTTTTAAAATCTAAGTTTTGAAATTAAATTTAATTCAGTTTAAATCTTCTTATATATAGTTACTTTATATAAAATAAATGTTTTCTTTAAATATTTGTTAAGAGGTTTTGAAATTTGTTTAACTTAAATTTTATTAACTAAAGTTTTAAGTTAATTTAAAAGTTGAGCTAGAAATGAAATCATAAAGGTATTTGTAAAAGCAAGTTTTAAATTCAAATTTGAAACTAGTTTTAAAAACTATTACTCGATAATATTTTAAGCATCTAAAGGAAGCTTTGTTAACTTTAATTTATCAAGTTAATAATTATTTTAAAACTTAATTATTAATTTAATTTAGTAAAATTAATTTTAAAGATTTTTTTTAATGATAATTAAGTCATTAATTAAGATAATGTTTTTTCTTAAAATAATTAGGGTTTTTAACGTCTTGAAATTAATTAACTTAATTAAGGAAAATTAAGTAGAAGTAATTAATTTACTTAATAATGATTAAAGAATTAATTAAGGAATTAATTAAGAGTAATTAAATGATTTAGGTAACTTATTTAATAATTAAGGGTTATAAGTTAATTAATTAAAGGTTAATTAATTTATAATTAAGTATAATTAATTAGATAATTAGAGACTATTAATTAATGATTAAAGAATAATTAATTAAGTAATTAAGGGTGATTAATTAGTAATTACAGATTAATTAACTTGTAAGTAAAAAGTACTTAATTTGTAATTAAGTTTTATTAATCAATAATTAGGCTTTATTAATTAATAACTAATAAATTATTAATCTATAACTAAAATTAATTAAGGATTAATTAACTATTATTTAGGGTTAATTAATTGTTATTAAGGATTGATTAGCTGATTTATTGTGGATTAATAAATTGGTTATTAAGTTTTATTAATTGATAATTAAGGTTTATTAATTAATAATTAAAGAATAATTAATATATAATAAAAGATTAATTAATTTATTTAAAGGGGTGATTAAGGGATGAATTACCCAATTGTAATTAATCAAATGAATGTGATAAATTAATTAGTTGATTAATTAAGATAATCTTGATGATTGATTAAGTATGAATACTTAATGAGATTAAATAGGGTAATTACTTAGGGTAAGTAATTAATGTATAATTACTGGGATGTAATTAATTAAAGGGGAATTACTTAATAGGAAGTAATTAAAGGATAATTACTTAGTAGAAGTAATTAAGGGTTAGTTACTTGGTGTAATTAATCAAAGGATTAATATAATTAATTAAGGAGTTAATTAATTAAGGTAAGTAATTAGAAGATGGTAATCACTATTTATGATTGATTGAAGTTGATTAATGGAAGTAATTAATTAAGGATCATTAATTAATGTAATTAATATGAGTAATTAAGGATTGATTAATTAAGATTAATTAATCAATAATAAGTGATTATAAGGTAACTAATTAATGTAATTAATTAAGGATTAATGTAATTAATTATAATTAATGAAATAATTAAAGGTTAATTACTATAAATGGTTAAGAATAATTAATTTGTGTAATTAATAAGAGTTAATTACTTAATGTAGTTAAAGGATAATTAATCAAGGATGATTAATTAAGATGATGATTAATTAATTGGTTTGTAATTAACTAATGGCTATGTAAGCAAGATTTATTGTGACGCAAGTGATTAATTTAATTTATTTTAAATTAATTAGAGATGAAGTAATCAATTTAATTCGTTTTAAATTAATTATAGATGGTGTGATTAATAGATTATTGCTTATGGATGGTTAATTGATATTGAATGCCTTGATTGTTTGATATCTTTGATGAGATATGTGTGGTGTGTGATATGAGATGATTTGGTTGAATGGTGTTGATATGAATTATCTATCTGTGTGTATGTGAATTATCCATAATGATTTGAATTGAATTGTTTTAACTTTAAAACAACTTGGACCAAAAAGATGGCGTTTTGGATTTCGATGAGACCGGGATCGGTTTTCCAAATTTGGATATCTGAAAACCACATCGATCCGAATTAACGATAGATCGTGAATCTCAAGTGAAGATGA
This sequence comes from Allium cepa, assembly GCA_030765085.1. Taxonomy (NCBI): domain Eukaryota; kingdom Viridiplantae; phylum Streptophyta; class Magnoliopsida; order Asparagales; family Amaryllidaceae; genus Allium; species Allium cepa. Next base: position 244,105,808 of record CM060942.1, read on the forward strand.
ATATTCAGAGTGCAAGTGTTATTGTCGTTAACTCTAAGGGTGATTCCAAAATGAGTGTAACGAGATAATGCCTTCGGTTTCGTTCGAACCTAGAACGAACTTGTGTGGATTGAATGCTTTCAGAACCTCGTTAGATGGATCATGAGCATTCTAAGATAGATGTGTTCTATAAAGATAATCGTACCCTTAAGCCTCATCAACCGGGAATGGCTAAAACAGGGAATGTGTAGAAAGGCTAAGTGGGTAGCACCCAAGTAGGATGAGATTTACCCCTGTCTAGAGTCCCTTTTTATTCGGCTGTGTGGGCGGTTGCCAGCTACAACTGCGGGTTTTTCTTATTCGGGACTGTCCAATAAGGGATGGTTCCAGCATTGTATTGCAGAGGATTTAGGGTGGATCCTCGATATGTTGATCTAGGCCCTTTACTGTGATGGGCGGTATCCTAGTAGCCCTGCCATTGATGGAAATCCATTCTTCCGACATGCCTTTACAGTTTTAATTGTATTACCCACTTTGTGGCTAGTAGCTAGAATTTAATCATGTAACAATTTCAGCTATTTCTTATTTATTTGAAAACCCTAGACCCTATTATAATATCATCGGATTTCCTATCAAAGTTTTGGTTAGCGTAAGGTAAAAATTTACCCATGTTTATGTGTGGGGAGTCTTATGTGATACCTTTTTTTCAAAAGGTTTTTCAAAGTTAAGCAACTTTAACCCGTTTACTCACACCTGACCCATGTCCGACCCGTAGTTTATTTCTGTTTTTCTTAAGCTTTTGGGTACTCGAATTTTTACGAATAGCCATGGGATTCGGGTTAGGTTTGATGAATTCTGAAGGAGATATGGAGTAGGAGGCTTCAGCGTTTGTAGAAATATAGTGGTTCCACTGTGTTCAACTCTGTGTTTATATCTGTATTGTATATTGTGTTGTATAACTAGACAGGTGTTTATAACTGTCTAGTATGTGTTGTATAAGCTGTGTAACTCTGATGTATATGATACTATGCAATATCTATATGATTAATATAATTTATTCGTTCCGCTGTTGAGATTCTGATGTTGTTTCTTTCTTTCTTCTCTATCTTTTCCCTTCTCTACCCCTTTCTTTCTAAATAATGATGCGTCTTTGTATGGAGAGAAAGGCGGATCGTTTCGGTATATATATATATATATATATATATATATATATAGACACATGTTTGAATATAAATCCACGGTTCCCTATAGTAGTTAATAATGTATATATAATATGCACACACATACACACACATACACATGTTTGAATATAAATCTAGGATTCCCAACAAAGATTAATAATATATATATGTATGTGCGTGTATCTATCTATGTATATGTATATATGTATGTATGTATGTATGTGTATTAATTAGAAACTTAATACTTTACCGTAAATCGAGCAATCAATTACCTTATGTATGTGTATAGACATACATTTGAATATAAATCCAGGGTTCCCAACAAAGGTTAATAATACACACACAAATACACACACACACGCATACATGTATGTGTGTGTGTTAATTAGAAACCTTATTCTTTACTAAAAAAGAAATAGCATATCATACCCTTTCCTTCAAGAAATGCTTTCCTTCTAAGAATACACTCTTTTATATTCCTTTCACAATATGTAATGTTTATTCTATTGACTGCCTTCCTTTTATACATATATGGTTACATTGTCTTTCTTTTAAAGTAACTGTAACGACACGGATTTTCGTTCTTCGAAAAATCAGACATCGACACTCACTTTATCGACTGCCGAATATCGAAGGCCGAAAACCGAGAAGTTATGGGTTTTAAAAAGAATTTAAGAAAAAGATAGAAAGAGAAGAAGAGATAAGAAGATAGAAAATTTGAACATAGAAGAGAGAAGAATTTTAAAAATAGAAAGAAAAAGAGAATAGAGGAAAAGGAAAAAGACAGAAGAAAATAGGACGGGACAGAAAGGAAACTACAGAACAACAACAGAATCTCACAATTCGCAGCGGAACAACATATAATAATAAATGAATAATCTTTAAACAAAGAACTATATCAGTTATTACATTACATCACATTTCATTACATCATATCATCAGAGTGTACAACAACATACATCAACAAACAGTGCAGCGGAAAAGAAATACTATATACTAGTAATACGCCATGCCAATCCAGCTTGCCTCCAGCAACTCCAGAATATCCAGAATATCCTGATAAACCTAACTCTTGACTGCCCGTGTGGAAATTGGTGGGCACCCAGAGTTTAGGAAGGAAAACAATAAACTCCGAGTCAGTCATGTGACTGGTGTGAGAACTCAAAACAGTTTATTTACCTTTAAAATCAAAAAGAGGAATATTTTTAATTCAATTCGCAATGCTTTTAAAAATGAGACTACCATAAGACCTCCTGCCACACACACAATGCAAACGCAGACTTGGAGGAGATTTCTTCTTATGTTAGTCAAACATGCTTGATACGCATTAAAAGAAAACAATTGATATTATTACTAGTGCATAGTGTAGAACAAATTCTTTCGAAAGTAAAGATATAAATCATAGCCAGCATAGGTACCATTATATTATGCCTACTAATAGCTACCATATTAAATGGCAGGTTCTACAACTAAAACCGTACAAGTTTCGTATTGTTTCTTTGGATTTCCAACAAATGGTCAGGCCAAGGAACTTCCCATTGCCACTGAGAATGCCTCTGGAAAGACATCCCCGAGAACCAAACCGGAACTCTGCCAACACAAGGCCGGGTTACCCCTTAACTGGGTAACTACTGACACGAGCACGCCATTCCCCGGTCCTTTAGGACCTTTTCAACCGAGCGCTCGATATCCAACATCACACCATAATAAATAGAGTGTTTTCAACATGAGTAAGTATCTGGGCTCCATACCATGATACCACCCCTTTCCAGAAGGAAATGCACATACCCTAAGGGGAGCTACAGCAACCCCTAATAACCTTGCCGCATCTTTCCTGTTTTGACCATTTCCGGGATGTGAGGCTCGACGAAGTCACGTCCACAAAAACATACTTTATACAAAAGCCATGCTTTGGGTCAACAAATGATCAACACAATGATCACTAAGATAGACGATCAAATAAATGATCCTATCACAATAATCAACACAATGATCATTTCAGCATCACTCAGCATGTCACATTACCAAACTGGGAATATATCGCTGATAACTTCAACTATATAACCTCTGAGCTCGTACGTCTCAGAGAAGGGTGTTAAGCAAAGAATAAATTCTCCGCCACCAACAGAAATATATTTGAAAGAAATCGGCTTTATATTTCAAATTGTAATGTCAGGCATACAATCCATACTAGTCTGTTCCGGGATCGAACAGAACCGAAGGCACTTACAAAGAAGTCCTTGCAACTCGGATATTCACAATCCTGATCGGATTTCCCATCACTTAGGGAGTTTCTATACCGGCGCGACTCGGTGCAGAAACAATCGATAGGTCATCCTATCGCTCTCGCAAATACCGGTCTTCAACACCGATCTTCAAGTGCAATTCACAACGACGTATCACATATTCGGAATGGGTTATACGACCCCATGGTCCTTTCCCGGTTAACCCGAATAGTGAGCGCTTATTCAAAATAAGTGTGCATTCAATTTCAAACAATTCACATCAAATACCCATTCAAAGGGAAATATTGATAGTCGGTTATTGAACTATCAATTGATATGCATACATCACCAGATTCCAAATAATTTTCCAAATTATTTATTTTCCAAAATATCTTTACAAGATATATATATAATTTCAACACTTCAAAAATAAATCAATATTTATTTTTAACAAGTTCCACTTTCACATATAAATTCCATAATGAATTTATATTTTCAAGATATCCATGCATATGCGATTTCAATAATTCATTTCAATTTATCTTCAGAAAAAGATAAATTCTAATTATTCACTTCATATTGGAAAACATTTCCATACTTATTTATTCATAAGTAATTCACAAATCTTTTATTTTCAACCTTGGAAAATATTCAATATACTTAAATCGAATTAAGTATAAAATTCATTCTTTAAGAAAATCATTCTCTTAAACATATTTATTTGGGCCAAAACGAATGTTACGTAAAACATCGTTACAACGTCCCAAAATCACTAGTATAGGGATTTGAAATTAAATAGATATATATATCCCAATACTATACAACCCATTTTCTTTCGGAAATCATTTACTATAACAACGGTGTTATAGTCCACTATTTCCTTTTATTTCTCGAAAACGTCTATTTCAACAATAAATGTTGAAATCTATGATTTCGAATCTCAACACAATTAAAACATCGTTAAATCGTTTTAATTCTATTTAAAACATTCACATTCAATACATTTTCTTTAACGTATTATTCACTATTTAAAAACGTGAATATACTTCATTAACAAATTTCATCCTTTCTATTCATTTAATTTTAAAGGATTATTCACTGTCTAAAAACGTGAATATAACTCCATTTATAAGTTATAACAATTAACTTATCAAAATAAGTCGTTTGCGAATTTATAAAACAATGTTTATAAATTCCATTTCTATTTATTTATAAAAACTTCTTTTTTTTTTTTATAAATTCTTTTATTAACCTGTTAAATTTCATATTTCCATTATAAACTAAAAGTTCATATTATAAGTTAAATACTTATAAAACGACTATTTTACAAAATCGTTCTTTTTATCTTCCCAAATTATAAATCTTATAACTTATAAGATTCATTCATTTATCCAAAACCATTATTCACATAATTTCACCAAATTTATAAATCTACTATTTATAAATTTCATTTATAACCTCCCAGTTTATAATTCTACAAATTTCATTCATTTATGAAATTCATTTTCACTTCATTTAAACATTTATAAAGACTCGTTTTATAATGTCAATATTTCGATTTATAAATATCTATTTATAAATCTCTTAATATAAATCAATTAATATTATTCTTTAAAACATCTTTTAATTTCCTTTATAATTTCATCATTTCGATTTATAAAATAATCAAATTTTATAAATCCTATATTTAAACTTTTATCATATATTCAAAAATCCAATCTAAATTATTTTATAAAATCATTAGTTCATATTTCAAAAATCGACTTTTAATCGTATTTCTAAAAATCAGTTTTTTTTTTCTATATTTCACAAAAACCATAATTTTTATAACTTTAAAAATTATAACGTTTATTTATTTATAATGGATCAATTCCAAAAATATAGTATATTTTCAAAAATCACTTTAAAACCATTTTAAAATCCCAAAATCTGGGTCCAATGATGCTACACATCAAATAGTCAATCACGACTACAACGATATCATATATCGATATGATAATCCATCAAATATCAAAATATCTGAAATAAAATAAATACTGTTGAGGAATCCAGTTGGATCCCTCCAACCTGTTTTCCTGCATCCAAAAACATTAGCACAATACCAATTTCGCTCCAGTACGAAATTATCGCGGTATATGTTCTTATTAAATATTATCCGCTTAATAACGGCGTAATAGGGTCTCATCCGCTAAACAAAAAATGCGGGAAATCAACAACTGCAATATATACATATGCCAATATATATATATATTGATATTATATATAATACCAATTTCACTGTTTATGAAATATTCGCGGTATATGTTTTTACTAAATAACATCCGCTTAATAACGGCGCATAATGTCTATTTTATCAATCAATAATTTACAGTCATCATTCAAACATGCATTCAAATATTTTAAATCTAACTATTTAAAATAAAATCGAAATCTATTCGATTGAGTGAGAAATTCTCACCTTGGTTTTAAATTCCGTTTAAGCTTTTTATTTCGAATAAAATTAAACGCGCGTTTAATTTTACCCGAAATTCTCACTAACTCCAAACGACTCCAAACCAACTCCATCGCGTAGTGCTCGTCCATACGATTCCAACGCAACTGGGTTTGCATTTTTTCGACCTCGTATGAAAAAGTTATGATTTTTACAAGTTTGCACGTATTTAAACAAACTAATTTACACCCTTATTATAATTTTTATAACCTACATAGCATCAGGGCCATAGATTTCATGTTGCTTGCATCTGGACCCTCCACTTCATCTTCCCTCTCATCACGCACGCAAGTTACAGGTTGGAGCCGTTCACCACAACCCAATAGCTTGAACTAGGGTTCAAGATCTCGGCCACCACGCTCAACAATACTCGATCACACAACCACCATCGCGAAGCTCTCGACAAGAGCTATGTTCGGCCATAATCTGGTGGAGCTCGGCCTCACCCTCCTCCTAGGGATGCGTGCGCAACTTGCTGCCTTCCCACTCGATTTCCCATCAATCCGTGAAGCCATTCGCGATCATAACCGTTGAATCTGAAGATCTCAACATGCTCTTCAATGTTGTAGTTGAACGTTTTTGCAATCGATGCATGGATTTAGAGTTATTGAGGGAGGAAGGCCGTGTGTTTCTGGCCGTGGGTTGGGTGCCTGGCGGCTAGGGTTTGGATGTTTTAAATTTTTTTTTTTAATGAAGGGTGTGTGTCTATTTATAAGAAACAGCTAGCGTAAACACTATTCATCCCGGGAATTCCAAACTCCGATTTAGACGCCGTAACCAGCGTACCTAGGGTTTATCCCGCGTTCCGGACACAATGGAACAGGTTTCGAAAGCTAATTCGGAAGTATGTGCGAGTTATGGCTGAAAACGTTCAATTTAAATTAAACCGATTTAAGTCGATTTCTAGGCGTTTTAATTTATACCGGACAAACGGTAAATCCAAACGACTTGAAATTTGAAACCTTACAATAATATCACATTACGGATCCGATGAAACTGGTTTCGTCGAATTCCGAGACTTTTTGAAAAATGGCTATTTTGACTCGCCAAATTTAAATTAAAAATAATTCGATGCGTTTCGAGCTGCCACGATCAAACGATAACTCCGATTGACACGAAAATTGAAATCCGGTAATAACTAACTATTACGGATCCAATGAAACTGGTTTCGTTCAATTCTGAGACTGTTCAAAAATTGACTATTTTACAGTTGATTATTAAATATTAAAATATTCAATTTTCACAGATTAACTTTTAATTCGATTTTAAAAGTTCTAAAATATTTCTATAACTCCAGTATGATTAAATAAAATTTTACAGATCATTTTCAATCATATTTAACTCAATTTTTAATTATTTCCATAATTTAACATATTAAATTATCGATTTAATAATCCAATTAAATCCAATAAATCAAAATAAAATTTATTTGACTTATAAATTCACTTATAAATATTTAAAATTAATTAAATATTCAAATTTTAATTTATAAAAATTCTGGGTCGTTACAATCTTTCCCCCTTAAAAGAATTTCGTCCTCGAAATTACAAGTAAGAAAATTACAGAATTTATTAACTTTTCCAAAATTTATAATTAAACTTTTTACAATACTTTACTAAGTTTTCAAATCATACTTAGTTATCTTTTCAAAAACAAACTATTGTTTAACTTTCAACTTCAAAACAAAGTTTAAGTTTTCAAAAATTTTCCCAATTTTCTCAAATTTTTTCTAACGCCTTAAATTTTCGGAAAAATTCGCCATAGTCATCTTTGCACGGCTCGATCCGAAAAAAAAATGACAGTATATATATCACAAATATACATCTCATCAAGTAATGAGGCATCCCGAAGGGAAAAAAGTGTAAAAGTACTGTATTTAATCCGAGATATGTACCTTATATTTTATTAGCAAGCATATACGGCTAATATAGCGCAAAAGCGAACTCCAAATGCGAAGCAAACGCGATCCGCACCTACTAAACTCAACAAACAACATGAGAACATGCACATATGCAAATAATCTCAATATACAACATATAGCAACATATCAACTATATATATCACATAGCAAATGCAACAATAGCAATATATATTCAACCATCATCCAATTACCATTCAACAAATTCATAACCAATATATTCATTCATATTTTCATTCATATACAATGAATTGGTTTTCACTTTAAATCACATTTGATTTGTTTACATTGGATTTACTAACATTCATTCTCAATTCAATTAGTTTTCATTTACTAATTAAATCTAATTCGCATTCAATTCTATTCAAATTTATTTACTTCTAATTTGAATTCAATTTCATAGCTTCCAATTTCATTAACTCTTAATGAATTTTATACAACCAATCAACAATCATATAACAACCAAAGTATATTAATTATAACCAAATTCCTTTGCTTATATTCATTCTCATTCAATTTGGTTTAACACCATCACTTTTCCAATTGGTTTAATTAAATTGATTTTCATTCAATTATTCAACTTTCAATAACATTAGATTTTAATGAATTAACACTTTCATTCATTATTCCTTATCAACTTAAATTACATTCAATTGGTTAAACATTCAATCGATTCATTAATTCAATTCAATTCTAAAGTTGAATTTCATTCACATAACTTAAGTTCACATTTATTACTTAACTTCATTAATTTAGTTTGATATCAATATCAATTCCATTCAACAACACTTAAGTTATACTTCCATTTAACTTTAAATTCACTTTTATTCACAACTCATATTAATATAGTTTCACTTCTTATATATATAAGTTTATTTCACAATTGTAAATCACTTTAATTATAATTCAATTCTTATAATTCTTTTACTTATACAATTATTCTTTAATTTAGATTATTCAAACAACCTAACAATCAACTTATATACACTTTGATAATTTTGAAAAATTATTTCTTTCATATATAAAATATAATCGAGGTAAAATTATTTCATTTACCCAATTTAAAATCAATATTATGTCGAATTGTTCTATTCAAGTGTTTAGAAACCCCTTCGGCTCAGTTTCGAGGCTGTGCTGACGAAAGTTCATATACCACTCAATAAACCAATCATCACAATATAAAACAATTTTATATTCACTAACAAATACGCTCTCATATTTATCATTACACTCAAACTCAATCTAGAGTACTGCTGACTCTATCTCTAATGAATTATACCCAACAGAACCATGGTTGTCGCTTAACCATCAGAGCTCTGATACCAAATGTAACGACACGGATTTTCGTTCTTCGAAAAATCAGACATCGACACTCACTTTATCGACTGCCGAATATCGAAGGCCGAAAACCGAGAAGTTATGGGTTTTAAAAAGAATTTAAGAAAAAGATAGAAAGAGAAGAAGAGATAAGAAGATAGAAAATTTGAACATAGAAGAGAGAAGAATTTTAAAAATAGAAAGAAAAAGAGAATAGAGGAAAAGGAAAAAGACAGAAGAAAATAGGACGGGACAGAAAGGAAACTACAGAACAACAACAGAATCTCACAATTCGCAGCGGAACAACATATAATAATAAATGAATAATCTTTAAACAAAGAACTATATCAGTTATTACATTACATCACATTTCATTACATCATATCATCAGAGTGTACAACAACATACATCAACAAACAGTGCAGCGGAAAAGAAATACTATATACTAGTAATACGCCATGCCAATCCAGCTTGCCTCCAGCAACTCCAGAATATCCAGAATATCCTGATAAACCTAACTCTTGACTGCCCGTGTGGAAATTGGTGGGCACCCAGAGTTTAGGAAGGAAAACAATAAACTCCGAGTCAGTCATGTGACTGGTGTGAGAACTCAAAACAGTTTATTTACCTTTAAAATCAAAAAGAGGAATATTTTTAATTCAATTCGCAATGCTTTTAAAAATGAGACTACCATAAGACCTCCTGCCACACACACAATGCAAACGCAGACTTGGAGGAGATTTCTTCTTATGTTAGTCAAACATGCTTGATACGCATTAAAAGAAAACAATTGATATTATTACTAGTGCATAGTGTAGAACAAATTCTTTCGAAAGTAAAGATATAAATCATAGCCAGCATAGGTACCATTATATTATGCCTACTAATAGCTACCATATTAAATGGCAGGTTCTACAACTAAAACCGTACAAGTTTCGTATTGTTTCTTTGGATTTCCAACAAATGGTCAGGCCAAGGAACTTCCCATTGCCACTGAGAATGCCTCTGGAAAGACATCCCCGAGAACCAAACCGGAACTCTGCCAACACAAGGCCGGGTTACCCCTTAACTGGGTAACTACTGACACGAGCACGCCATTCCCCGGTCCTTTAGGACCTTTTCAACCGAGCGCTCGATATCCAACATCACACCATAATAAATAGAGTGTTTTCAACATGAGTAAGTATCTGGGCTCCATACCATGATACCACCCCTTTCCAGAAGGAAATGCACATACCCTAAGGGGAGCTACAGCAACCCCTAATAACCTTGCCGCATCTTTCCTGTTTTGACCATTTCCGGGATGTGAGGCTCAACGAAGTCACGTCCACAAAAACATACTTTATACAAAAGCCATGCTTTGGGTCAACAAATGATCAACACAATGATCACTAAGATAGACGATCAAATAAATGATCCTATCACAATAATCAACACAATGATCATTTCAGCATCACTCAGCATGTCACATTACCAAACTGGGAATATATCGCTGATAACTTCAACTATATAACCTCTGAGCTCGTACGTCTCAGAGAAGGGTGTTAAGCAAAGAATAAATTCTCCGCCACCAACAGAAATATATTTGAAAGAAATCGGCTTTATATTTCAAATTGTAATGTCAGGCATACAATCCATACTAGTCTGTTCCGGGATCGAACAGAACCGAAGGCACTTACAAAGAAGTCCTTGCAACTCGGATATTCACAATCCTGATCGGATTTCCCATCACTTAGGGAGTTTCTATACCGGCGCGACTCGGTGCAGAAACAATCGATAGGTCATCCTATCGCTCTCGCAAATACCGGTCTTCAACACCGATCTTCAAGTGCAATTCACAACGACGTATCACATATTCGGAATGGGTTATACGACCCCATGGTCCTTTCCCGGTTAACCCGAATAGTGAGCGCTTATTCAAAATAAGTGTGCATTCAATTTCAAACAATTCACATCAAATACCCATTCAAAGGGAAATATTGATAGTCGGTTATTGAACTATCAATTGATATGCATACATCACCAGATTCCAAATAATTTTCCAAATTATTTATTTTCCAAAATATCTTTACAAGATATATATATAATTTCAACACTTCAAAAATAAATCAATATTTATTTTTAACAAGTTCCACTTTCACATATAAATTCCATAATGAATTTATATTTTCAAGATATCCATGCATATGCGATTTCAATAATTCATTTCAATTTATCTTCAAAAAAAGATAAATTCTAATTATTCACTTCATATTGGAAAACATTTCCATACTTATTTATTCATAAGTAATTCACAAATCTTTTATTTTCAACCTTGGAAAATATTCAATATACTTAAATCGAATTAAGTATAAAATTCATTCTTTAAGAAAATCATTCTCTTAAACATATTTATTTGGGCCAAAACGAATGTTACGTAAAACATCGTTACAACGTCCCAAAATCACTAGTATAGGGATTTGAAATTAAATAGATATATATATCCCAATACTATACAACCCATTTTCTTTCGGAAATCATTTACTATAACAACGGTGTTATAGTCCACTATTTCCTTTTATTTCTCGAAAACGTCTATTTCAACAATAAATGTTGAAATCTATGATTTCGAATCTCAACACAATTAAAACATCGTTAAATCGTTTTAATTCTATTTAAAACATTCACATTCAATACATTTTCTTTAACGTATTATTCACTATTTAAAAACGTGAATATACTTCATTAACAAATTTCATCCTTTCTATTCATTTAATTTTAAAGGATTATTCACTGTCTAAAAACGTGAATATAACTCCATTTATAAGTTATAACAATTAACTTATCAAAATAAGTCGTTTGCGAATTTATAAAACAATGTTTATAAATTCCATTTCTATTTATTTATAAAAACTTCTTTTTTTTTTATAAATTCTTTTATTAACCTGTTAAATTTCATATTTCCATTATAAACTAAAAGTTCATATTATAAGTTAAATACTTATAAAACGACTATTTTACAAAATCGTTCTTTTTATCTTCCCAAATTATAAATCTTATAACTTATAAGATTCATTCATTTATCCAAAACCATTATTCACATAATTTCACCAAATTTATAAATCTACTATTTATAAATTTCATTTATAACCTCCCAGTTTATAATTCTACAAATTTCATTCATTTATGAAATTCATTTTCACTTCATTTAAACATTTATAAAGACTCGTTTTATAATGTCAATATTTCGATTTATAAATATCTATTTATAAATCTCTTAATATAAATCAATTAATATTATTCTTTAAAACATCTTTTAATTTCCTTTATAATTTCATCATTTCGATTTATAAAATAATCAAATTTTATAAATCCTATATTTAAACTTTTATCATATATTCAAAAATCCAATCTAAATTATTTTATAAAATCATTAGTTCATATTTCTCAAAAATCGACTTTTAATCGTATTTCTAAAAATCAGTTTTTTTTTTCTATATTTCACAAAAACCATAATTTTTATAACTTTAAAAATTATAACGTTTATTTATTTATAATGGATCAATTCCAAAAATATAGTATATTTTCAAAAATCACTTTAAAACCATTTTAAAATCCCAAAATCTGGGTCCAATGATGCTACACATCAAATAGTCAATCACGACTACAACGATATCATATATCGATATGATAATCCATCAAATATCAAAATATCTGAAATAAAATAAATACTGTTGAGGAATCCAGTTGGATCCCTCCAACCTGTTTTCCTGCATCCAAAAACATTAGCACAATACCAATTTCGCTCCAGTAGGAAATTATCGCGGTATATGTTCTTATTAAATATTATCCGCTTAATAACGGCGTAATAGGGTCTCATCCGCTAAACAAAAAATGCGGGAAATCAACAACTGCAATATATACATATGCCAATATATATATATTGATATTATATATAATACCAATTTCACTGTTTATGAAATATTCGCGGTATATGTTTTTACTAAATAACATCCGCTTAATAACGGCGCATAATGTCTATTTTATCAATCAATAATTTACAGTCATCATTCAAACATGCATTCAAATATTTTAAATCTAACTATTTAAAATAAAATCGAAATCTATTCGATTGAGTGAGAAATTCTCACCTTGGTTTTAAATTCCGTTTAAGCTTTTTATTTCGAATAAAATTAAACGCGCGTTTAATTTTACCCGAAATTCTCACTAACTCCAAACGACTCCAAACCAACTCCATCGCGTAGTGCTCGTCCATACGATTCCAACGCAACTGGGTTTGCATTTTTTCGACCTCGTATGAAAAAGTTATGATTTTTACAAGTTTGCACGTATTTAAACAAACTAATTTACACCCTTATTATAATTTTTATAACCTACATAGCATCAGGGCCATAGATTTCATGTTGCTTGCATCTGGACCCTCCACTTCATCTTCCCTCTCATCACGCACGCAAGTTACAGGTTGGAGCCGTTCACCACAACCCAATAGCTTGAACTAGGGTTCAAGATCTCGGCCACCACGCTCAACAATACTCGATCACACAACCACCATCGCGAAGCTCTCGACAAGAGCTATGTTCGGCCATAATCTGGTGGAGCTCGGCCTCACCCTCCTCCTAGGGATGCGTGCGCAACTTGCTGCCTTCCCACTCGATTTCCCATCAATCCGTGAAGCCATTCGCGATCATAACCGTTGAATCTGAAGATCTCAACATGCTCTTCAATGTTGTAGTTGAACGTTTTTGCAATCGATGCATGGATTTAGAGTTATTGAGGGAGGAAGGCCGTGTGTTTCTGGCCGTGGGTTGGGTGCCTGGCGGCTAGGGTTTGGATGTTTTAAATTTTTTTTTTTAATGAAGGGTGTGTGTCTATTTATAAGAAACAGCTAGCGTAAACACTATTCATCCCGGGAATTCCAAACTCCGATTTAGACGCCGTAACCAGCGTACCTAGGGTTTATCCCGCGTTCCGGACACAATGGAACAGGTTTCGGAAGCTAATTCGGAAGTATGTGCGAGTTATGGCTGAAAACGTTCAATTTAAATTAAACCGATTTAAGTCGATTTCTAGGCGTTTTAATTTGTACCGGACAAACGGTAAATCCAAACGACTTAAAATTTGAAACCTTACAATAATATCACATTACGGATCCGATGAAACTGGTTTCGTCTAATTCCGAGACTTTTTGAAAAATGGCTATTTTGACTCGCCAAATTTAAATTAAAAATAATTCGATGCGTTTCGAGCTGCCACGATCAAACGATAACTCCGATTGACACGAAAATTGAAATCCGGTAATAACTAACTATTACGGATCCAATGAAACTGGTTTCGTTCAATTCTGAGACTGTTCAAAAATTGACTATTTTACAGTCGATTATTAAATATTAAAATATTCAATTTTCACAGATTAACTTTTAATTCGATTTTAAAAGTTCTAAAATATTTCTATAACTCCAGTATGATTAAATAAAATTTTACAGATCATTTTCAATCATATTTAACTCAATTTTTAATTATTTCCATAATTTAACATATTAAATTATCGATTTAATAATCCAATTAAATCCAATAAATCAAAATAAAATTTATTTGACTTATAAATTCACTTATAAATATTTAAAATTAATTAAATATTCAAATTTTAATTTATAAAAATTCTGGGTCGTTACAGTAACCCATTATGCATTCTTTTATTTTTAAATATATTGCTACATCCTTTTTTAGTATGTTCAACATATCCTTTAAATCAATTATAGCCATAATTTCATTATCAATGATTTCCTTTTGAAGCATTTTCTCATTTGTGCATATCAATATTTTTCCTGCTTTTATTTGAAATGCACAAATGCAGTAGTACCACATTTTTAGAGTAATTCAAATGTATTCAATTAATTTCTTAACGAATAAGTTTTTCTTTGTTCTTGTATTAATCCTTAAACTTAGTTTCAAAATAGGCGCAAAACACGAAATGCATGCTATGGTAAAGTTAGGTACCATCTTCATACGACATTCATTTCTGACATTCTAGTTAAATAATTAAGTAAAGGAAATAAATTTAAATGGTGGGTATTGATGACATTAAAGGGGAAGGATAAAAGTTACCTTCTTTAATTAAAAGGAAAAGAAAATAAATTTATCGTATACTTAAAGGTAAATAATTTATGGATAAACATGTAAAAGGTAACTTCTTAAACTTCTACTTTTATAATTAAGGAGTTTCAACAAAAGAGTATTATAACATTTTTTTCTATGTTTCATGACAATATTAGAAAATAAAGACATTTTAAAAATTTGTAACTTTTTTTTCATTTTTTTAATTAATTTTCCAAACGTTTCAATATCCGAAAATAAATATATCAAGAGACATGCGCAACTATATGCCTTAAACTAACTTTTTGCAAAAATAGCAGCTTTTAAAACAATTATGGAAAATCGTCTTTTTATTAAATTTTCCTATGTTGACGCTTAAAATAAAAGGGTTACTAGCTTAAACTTCAACTTCTATAGTTTTACCAAAATCCTAAACAATGACGTTTCTAACTCATTTTCAAAAACTCTCTTAATTCTACTTTTTAACTAATTTAATAAATGGTTTGATTATCTACCAGAAAGTCATAAACAAAATTATTTTTCTTTTTAAAATATCGGACATATAATGTCTCTAACTCTTTAGAAAACATTTTTAATGGTTTAACACTTGATGGAGTAGATAAAACAACCTCAATTATACAAGCCGGTAACACCTAATAATGTTTTGAGTGCATAAGGCTTCCATATGTAATGACCCGTCTTTTTGACCCTGAAAAATCAATACTAATAAATCTACGGTATTATGTTCCAAGCATCCAAGTGACGGAAAGAAATATTATTGGGAAAAAAAGATAAGATAGACAGAATCTCACATCGTGATGGGTAATATATAATATAAAATACATCAATTAGAGTAAGTGTTATCATCAACCTGGATAGTAATAACAACTTGTCCTCATTAATGCTGATAAATATAGACAATAAATGCAGTGAAAAATAAAATATTCATGAATATGACTTAGAGGCATCCATCTCGTTTCTTGAAGCTCCAAAGTGGCCAAAGATAATTTTGGAAATATGCACGATCTGACCCAAGCATTATAAGAAAATAACGCTCAAATCAATCTGGTAAACTAGCGTGAGAATCACACTTGAAGTGGATTTTAGTGTTATGAGAACTTTCAAAAATAAAGGTGTCTCGTAAGACCACACCGCATATAAACATGAACGGGATTTTACCTTACAATAACAAAACCATTTTATAGGAAATCTTGCAATATTATAATAATGTCCAGGATTTGAAAAAATTGAATCACAGCCGAAATGGTTACATTAATTATATTCCAGCATATGTAGTATAAAATCAAGTCTAAAAAGAATGTTCTGGAGATTGGATTTCATATAATGGAAAGGTAAGGGTATATTTTCCGTACAGTACACCTCTAGATAAAATATACCGAGGCTACGATATATTTGCATCTCTACTACTTAAGACCGACCTACCACTTCCTACATAGTATCGAATATGATCACCCTTGGTTGCGGACCAACAACCGTACCAAGTCACATGCATACATAAATTAATAAATGCCAATCTAGATCAAGCGAGAATCATACCCTAATGAGAGCGACCCAATTAGCCCTGAGCCACATCCCTACTTTATTCATTAGTGGTTGTGAGGACCGAGGCTATGTTTTACCTCTTATAGCAAATCCCAATTTGAATGTTACCACTGCCTTCCAAGAAACAATGCAACTTTAGCATTTATCCATACAACTTGTTCTAGGATTGAAAAAACCGACGGCACTACTTCTAATACATCTTTTTTAGAATAACCCTCAGGATTAGTAGCAAGTAGCCCTTGCACTTCAAAGAACTCCGTCTTCAATCATCTTCAAGATGTCTCTAACGCAAATGCTTATACTGGTTCGAAGTAAGTATATGGTGTGAAATTATTTTATAAAGTTGAGATCGTGGTACTCAGTAACATTTATGAAGTATTTGATTCCATTTTGAAATGATTTTGGTTAAGTCTAAATGGCATGATTAAGTGTATTAAACTTACTCCTATCGCTTGAAAATAATTCTAGTGATGACTTTGACATCATCGGCGTTCATTTTCGAGTTTCCAAGTGGGGAATACTACAGGGTTATTTTATTAAAACAAATTTCTATTTGATTCTAAAAGTATGATTTCTTATAAGAAAGATATATGTATATATTATTATTTCAAAATGATTTGGAATAAAACACCTGGTGTTTAGTTCTAAAGTTTTTCTTTGGAAAGACATTTGATATGAACTTATTTTTTTCTTTGTAGAAAGATTTTACACGTAGGGTGCCCGAATGGTAGTGGCATAGCCCGGAATAAATGTTACAACCTTTTAGATTTTTTGCTTTTGGAGTAAAGTGTGTTTAATAAATTATTGAAATTTGTTGTTATTTTATGGACATATGTCGCTTATACATTAGAATCATATGGTTTGTGCATCATATTATGATATGTTGTCTGGTAAAATTCACTTGTTAGAATGAAATGAGATTTTCGACGATTTTAGACAGTCATAAATTTCCTAAACTGTATGAAGTTTGAAACTAAGTTTTTAGTGAAAATATAAAGAGGGGTTTATATAGCACTTGAATTAAGAAGATAGTAAGTTAAAATAAGTTCTGAATCGGTTAAACATGCTTGTTAAGTAAAATGAATTTGATGTTTTTTATATAATCTTAGGGTGTCATGAAGTATTATACGAGTATAAACTTAAGTTGTAAGTGTTTATAAACTTGAAATTGGGTTTTACAAAATGTGTCATAAATGATTTTAGTGTTGAATGATATATTATTTATATAAAAGAATGTAATAACAGATATTTGTACAGTTAAGAAACCAATTGGATAAGTATGTAAGTTATGCGTTGATTGTTTTATTCACATGACTATTATTGATCCAATATTCAAGTACGTGATTTCGAGGTGGTTTACACTGGTTTGAACAATAAAAATTCACTAAATTCTTGACAGCGAACACTTGATACTTGATATGATTTTGAATTTTTCTATCATAATATATGGCAATGTAAGAAGAATGGAGATTTTAATCAAGAAACCCGATCGAAGTCCGCATTAGAGAAATCAGGTGATCTATATTAGTTGGGAAGTGAAATTTATGCGATCGAGTAAGTGATCGAAATTGATAGTACATACAGTTGGTCCATGTGCATCATACAGGTTTTAGTATTTGCGTACTATGTTTTGATAGCTTATGGAGTTTAGGTGATGATTCTTCGATTTGTTATGAGGTAGCATGAATTATCGACTATGTAACGATCGAAAGCTGGTAAGCATGACGTTCGCTTAGTAGGTCTTTTATCATCCTTGTGTGATGAGAGGATTTGAACCTGAGAAAATCGTGAGTTTTGTTCACTAAGTGATTTTGAATACTATTAAGTATTGCTAGGTGATTTTTTATTTGGTCACTCGTGTTGGAATTTCGAGGAAGAAATATTCTAAGTGGGGGAGAATGTAATGCCTGGAAATTTAGACACTTCGTAATTAAATATCCGAATTATTTAAGTATTTGAATCTTATATTAAATTTTATTAAAATGATTTAATATATCTTTTTACCCTCCTTTTAAATCTAGGTAATGATGATAAAATTGTTTTGGAAAAATGTCTACTACAATAAATACTCGTGTTGAAAGGTTATAATACTTTTAGTCTTTGGTTGTGCATCCCTTCGACTGCTTCGAAAAGTCTACTGGAGCTTTTTCATTTTGTTCTTCTTTTTCTTCCACTTAATCAGGTTTCGAAAAGATTGAAAGGAAATTTGGTAGTAATATTTTGTCCCTACCCCAGCAAAGGGATGCCCTTGATTTTCCAAATCAATCATCTCAAAACCCTTAATATTTCATGCCTTTTCGTATTCCAGCATCAGTCTGGGTTGTCCATTTAAAATTGATCGAGCGGTCAGCTATGTCTACTGAATTTTATTATAAGCCACATTCTCCTCTTTATCTTTTTTATTCACCTACAATCCAAATTATCTTCAAGCAAAAATCATAGTTCTCAAATCCTTAAATAGTCTTTATCTGCAACAATCAAAAATTTCATATCTAAAGTAAGTTGATAATATCTCGCTTATTTGAATTTTCTTCCCTCTTTCTACCTTAAAGTAAATGTCGATTTCGTAAACTTTCACAATTTTAATTTTGAATCATTGCTTTGCTCTATTTGTAACTGCTTGATTTTTTATTTGTCGAAAAGTGTCTTTGATTTAGTGTCAAGATTTGATTCAATTCGCTTTTCTTCTTTATCTTCATTTCAATCCTTTCTGGTCCATTTTTTACTGTTATTGTTGGTTTTAGAGAATTTTAATTTCCATCTTAATGATTTTTAAATAGTTAATTTACATTAAATACATTTGTTTATCATTTTTTGAATTTGTGGGTTGAAATGGAGTTTTGAGAAGAAGGAGAATTTTTTTGTTTCGCCTAGAAGTTTCGTGCTATATGAATCAAAAAATTGACACCGCAAATTTACTTTTCTACCCCTTCGAAAGGGATTAAGGTGGCAATTTCTATTTTTCTTTCTTAGCTTCTTTCAATAGGGTCGAAAGGTAACTAGTGCTTCATTTGACTGACCTCGTCAAAAAGTTATGTAGGAAAGTTAGCATGCAGTCAACCTTTTCGAAAGAAATTCTGTATTTTAACGTATTCAGACACCTTTCAAAGAAGTTAGCTATTATATCGTACAAGATAACTACTCAATTCGCTCTTTTAAAAGCATAAGCTTTGTTTCATAGGTTTCAACACCTTTAGTACATACTTATTCCCAATTTGTTTAAGTTATTAGTACATATTTTTTGTAATGGGGATTGAAGAGAAGATACTTTGTATAAGTTGCAGATCAAACGTTTCGACTTAGACGAAACCTACAGTATTCAACTCAGTTAGAAACCTTCTATGTTGATTTAAATTTTATTGTTGCTATGCCTTTGAAACCATATACCACTTTTTGTCTTTGTCGAAACCATTTAGAATTG
The DNA here is from genome assembly GCA_030765085.1 of Allium cepa. Taxonomy (NCBI): domain Eukaryota; kingdom Viridiplantae; phylum Streptophyta; class Magnoliopsida; order Asparagales; family Amaryllidaceae; genus Allium; species Allium cepa. The sequence continues at coordinate 244,125,996 of CM060942.1, forward strand.
ATTGGGATTTAATCATTATCTTTTACCAACATTGTCGAAATGTCCCTAGTTCTTTCATTTTCTTGTCTTCTTTTATTTTCTTGTCAATATGTTTCAAACTCCACACCTTTCGACTTAGTTAGCACAAAAGGTTTCTATAGTATTCACATTTCCTTAAAAAACTAGTCTACAATGTTGAAAGATTCTTTCACATTATTTATTGAATGTTTGCAGCATATATTTTATTAAAATATGTTGTATTGGTTTGAACTACTTTCTTTTGATAATAAAACATCTATTGAGCTTTCGACATTGCTGAAATGTGTTTATTGGCTACATACTTTCATCTTCCCTTTCGACTCTATTGAATGCCTACCAGATTTTATCATTGAGCTTTTGACTTTGTTAAAGGGTGCTGACTCCTATTTTCCTTTTCAACTCTATCGAGAGCTCAACAAATCTTATTTTTCTAACGTTAAATTATCTAAAAATATGAAATTTCATGTTTTTCTTGTTATATTCTAAATATCCTTGAAATAATGTTAGTTTTATAACATACTATAACTTCTAATTGAATCGATTTCACATGGCAGAATCATGAGTTCACCAAAGAAGATCGAAGCCATCTCAAAACGTTCCTTGATATCCACTCAAGATGAAGTGGATGTGATCTTGAATGATTTTGGAATTACTGGGTAGAGGCCATTCCCCTTCAAAAAATGACACCATCCACAACTCTCTTGAAAGATTCTTTGCTTACACTGCAGTTCATATTTGGCACAGAGGGTTCTTTCTTTTTCTAGACTTCCTATCCCAGTTCTTCACTTATCTAGGGATTCCTCCTATTCAAAACTCACCTAACGTCTACACTTATCTCCTTTCGCTAGAACTTATGGCATTAGAATCTAGAATCCCTTGGCTCAATCTCGAGGTCTTGAATTATCTAGTATGGTTGATCAAGCTTAGCAATCTGAACCACTATATCTTTAGAGCCAATCCTTCCAAAAAGCAAATTTCTAAGGGAGTGAATAAGATTAGAGATTAGAAAACACAATTCTTCTATGTTAAATGTTTTCCTAACATTTGCAGGGAATTCACTTCTTCACCTAAGTTAGTCTTAGATTTTTTTCTTTCTCATTGATGACTTATGCTTTTTATCGGGTGCTCCTGCTATAGAACTAAACGCAGAAGACAAGAAAATAGTGGAATCATTGACTGCAGCTTCAGGAAAAAATGGAGACAGATTGACGCTGTTGAATCCCACTAATTTGCAAAAGCATTCTCTCTTTCCTGCAGGTCAAATGATACTTGGCCAACCTTATTTTTTCCAACACACATCTCAAAGCATACGCTTTCTCTTTTTGGAAGATCTGACAAACTTCTCCCTAATGTCATCTATATCGCCTAATCATTCCACTAAGCTTAAGTGTTGTACTAGTTGTTTATTACCACGTTGTTTCTCAAATTATTTACTTGCTTATAATTTGTTTGAAATTTCTACTGCTGCTCCTGAGGTTGAAAAACTTACCAGTGACCCGGCTCTCTCCTCTTCAACTACTCGTGCACCATCTTTTTCCCAAGCCATTGCTAGGTCAAAGATTGATGCAAAAAGGAAACTAATCAAAACAATAGTAGCGGAGCCACTCCCAAAGAGAAACAAAGTAATTAAAGTTCCCGATCCTCCAGTACCAGAAGAAGGGAAGTTAACTAATATTGATGAATTTATAGAAAGTACGACCATCAAAGCTCCTTATGATCAACCTAAGGAAAACTCCTACTAAAGTTGATCCACTTTCTCATATCATCATCTCTAGCTCTTTTAGTGTAATCGAGTAGATGCAAAAGGACTTAGGGACTTCAACCCCTGCAGAAGTGCTAAATCTTCCTGGACTATCATCTTCTACACCTTCGAGTGATTTCGAAAAGACGGTCCATTCTATCTTAAACTCTTCATTATTTAATTCAATTCAGACGCTATCTTCTGTTCCTGATTTGGCAGGTCATTATCGATCTCTGCTTGAACAATGACACTTGGTATGTGTTATGTTACCTAACTCTATCATTTCTATTTTCCTTAAGTCTTTGACTTATGTTATACTTTTTCTTTCAGATTTCCAAGAGTTGGTACTCCTTACATTAAGATGCATTGAAATCCTATGCCGATTCGCCAAAGCATTGTGAGGAACTTTCTCATTTAAATAATCAGGTTTCTTCCTTATCCGTAAAGAAAGATGAAGTTATGATTGAATTGGGGCATTTGAAGGCTTCCCTCACTTAGTTAGAGTTGATTATTTTGGAGGAGAGGACAGCTCGCCAACTCCTTGCCGATGAAAACTTAGCATTGACAAAACTCTAAAAGAGTTCAAAGAGGAAAACGCACGGATGGCAGCTACACAATCCTCGTTAAGGCTGAAAAAGAATAAGGCTCCCCTAAAATTGGCTATCGGCACCATTTCCTATGCAAAGCGGCGAGTGTCGCAATTTCTTGACTCGTCTTTTGAAGACAATATTATGAACTCTTTCGAGGATGCTTTGATGCTCGCATATGCTGATAACGCCGAGTGTGACATCCCGGAATTTTGACCCCATTATTATAATAAGCTTTTGATCAAATTTAAATAAAATATAATATTTTCTTTTGAAATAAATAAGTTTTTGGATATTATTAGTTGTATATGAATTATAAAGGAATTTATAAAATAGCCTCTTTCAACAATATTCAGAAATAAATCTGTGTTATTCAATTATATTAAAAGTTATGTATGAATAATATGCAATGCCAGATATATGAATGCAGTTAATAATAATAAGTATAATAACACAATCATATTCATATAAATATAAAATACATTAGTGCAAATACATTACAAATCAAATATTGGAAAGATTAAACCTTTAAATAAAAATAAGATTAAGGAATGTTTATAATTAAAATAAAGCAAGCTTATAAATATTTAATATGAGTATAACATAAAAATTTGATTATAACCTAAAAGTAGGATTACAGACATAAGTTCAAAATATTGATATTAATATAAGTATGAAGACATAAGAACCCATAATACAAACATAAGTACAAAACTATAATATATGTAAGGTATAAATAAAAATGTTAACTATGGTAAAACAAACATAGAAAATCTGTAAATAAAGGAAGAAGCTAATATCTTTTAACTTGACTGCAAACACTAATTGTATATGAACATAAGAGAACAAGTATTCACATCAAAAATAAAACAAAATCACCGTAGAAACACAAATAAAAACCTGCAGCAGACATTTTGTTTATATGTTAACATAAGTATGTTCAAACCAAAATCTGCAACTATCAAAACAAGGTTTGTCAGCAAGCATTAAAAGTGTAAACTTATATGAATACACATTAGTACAAATAGAAATATGAAAACATCTTTGTACAATCAAAGCTGCAATATCTTTGTACAAATGTTTGTGTCAGCAAACATTGTGATATGTTAACATAAACATTTAATAGCCCACATTTATGTCTGGAAAAAAAAATTATCTTCCAGCCGAAATTATTGAATCATTTCAGGATTTAGTACCTTATTACAAATAAAATAAATCAAGATATTTTATCAAGTCAAAGCTTGTTCAAGAAGGCAGCTTGTTCAAGTTATATATATGTATTCCTCATTTCTTATTTCATTTAGTTCAGCCATTAACTTATGAAAACAAACCTGAGAAGAAGCAAAAGAAAATAAACAAACTTTATATTTTCAAGTTCAAATCAAATTCAAGAAACAAAAGAAGTTTACTGGGATTCAAATTTGCAAACTGCAGTCTTCTTTGTCCATCAACAACTAGCCTCTGTTTCAAGTTTCAACAATATTTTTTGTGAGTAAACTGATTTAAAATATAACTTTTAATAAGTTGTTCATGAAGAATGGTTATGTGGATGTTTAAGTTTTGGAATGTTTACTATGTTCTGTCAGTGTTGCATATCATATTCTTTCAAGTTTAAATTTTTCTGTGGAAACAAAGAAACTAAAGAATATTTCATACTTTTATATAAAGCCATCTTCTTTAATTAGTACTTTAACTAAATAAAATTTTACAGTAAAATAAATTGTAAAACACTATATAGTAGTGAATTGTAAAACACTGCACTTGAATTTGTATATTTAAACTACACACAAAAATATGATTTTTAAGATAAAAAAATATAATTTGTAGTTAACAATTTTGGGAGCAGTTAGATAGTAAGCCAAAAATGCATTTTTGTGAAATTCTGATGATTCAAACAATTATAGTTGTTGTAATTCAATATGGAGCTTGTGTATTGATTCTAGATCAACAGAAAAATGCGAGAAAAATTTTCAATTGCAAGATTTTTTAGGATTGATTGAAAATAGGGTTTATGGGTTCTGTGTTTTCGATTGCTGTTGATTGATGCTTGCGTCGACATGGCGCAACCAAGCATTATGAGATTTTGGGAGGTGGTAGGAGGTGTTGACAGCGACGTATGGCTGAAGCCACGTCATCTCAAGTGGTCGTGATCACGATCGCGAGGTGATTTTATAAATTTTGTTTGGGTAGCTTTGTGACATTTCTGGCATATTTTGTTTTCGTGAGTTTTGAGATTGAGCTGGGTGGTGATTTTGAGAGAAGGGAAGCTACGTGATATGGTGGTGGCGTCGAGGTGCGATGGAGCGGTGGTGAACCGCCGTGCACGTGCACGGCGGCGGAGAAGTTTCGATGGGTGTTGACTCAAGAATATCTCGAGTTTATTTGCTCTTGACTTCGGGTGTTTGCTCTGGTCAGGATTGCATGTGGGTTAACATGTTTCAACTGTTAAAACTTTAGCCTAAAAAAAAAGAAAAGAAAAAAAAGAAACAGGGGAAGAAGAAGAGAGACAGGGAAGGACGCGAGAGAAATGCTGGATTATCTCGAGTTCGACCCGAGTAATCACGTGGTTTGCTTCGGGTTTCTAATCCCTGGAATTAGTTAACTTTAATACTAAGTTTAAGGTTTATAAGTTATGTATCATTTAAAGTTATAATGATTGACAAATTGTTTGAGTCAAGATGAATTTTAAAGTTTTACTGTAACAAAGACGAGTAATTAGTTTAAAGTCAAAGTTAATTATGTATGAAATTAATTTTAAAATTGTTATTGAATAAGTAGTTCAAAGTATAATCAAATTTATAATTAAAGATTTTAATAATCTTATGTAATGTAACATTCTGGGATTTTATTAAATTAAATTCGTTAAATTGTTTGAACTTTTGGATTTAATTCGTGAAATTTTAACAGAAATAAAATGTTATTAAAAAGAAAGGAAGTTATATGAATATAAACAAATAATAAAAATAATAATAATAATGATAATAATAATAATGAAAGAAAGCAACAATTTTCAACAAGAAATTGTTTAAAATAATAAAATAAAATATGAATAAATTTAATGTTTTTTTTAGTTAAAACCATTAATAGAATTAAAACAAATATTGTGAATAAACTACATAGTTACTAAATGTTAATAACTAAAACAACTTTTCTTTTAACACAGTAGAATAAGAGACAAGCTAACCAAACACAACAAGACTTAGCTTTATTAAGTTGCTGTAAACCATTACACTGTAAACAATAGAAGGAATATACAAACCAGGAAGTAAAGTATGCAAGCCTCAAACATAAAATAAAATAAATGTATGAAACAAGTTTTGGTACTTATAAAAAAATAAAAAAATAAAGAAGATAAAAATCGAACAGAACCATGCTGTAAGTATTTTAAGACAAAGAAGAAGATTAAGAAAAAAAATATCTTCAAGAACAAAACAAAATTGTACTTATAGAAAAAAAATCAATCAATAGCATATATATATGTAAACTAAAATAGGAACAAAGGCATTAAATGCCATCTATTCAAGCACAAATAAAATCTTACTTAGCACAAACAAAAATCATGTCAGCCGAATTTACATATGGCTTAGTCAACAAGAAGATTGTTTGGTCAAAGATTGTAGGCAAGGGAAAGATATCTGAAAAAGGAAAAAAAAGAAAAGCTAGTGAACCAATTTTCACTTACCTGTCCAAACTTCTCTATATAACTGCCTATTTGCTTTATTTAGTTCAAAGAAGAAAAAAGCAAAGTCAGAAAAGAAAAAAAGAAGAAGTAAAACATTTCTTTGCTCTACAAAATCTAAACTGATCATCCATTCCAGTTTGCAAGCCTGACAATCTATGTTTTTATAAACTAAAGGTAATGTCTTTTAAAACAACAAAATGAGTTATGTTTTGTTAAATAATCAAGTAGAAACATCAGGGCTTAAGCAAGTGCATACGAATTGTTGCAGTTAACAGATAAAGAAAAAGAATATCAAGTTAAGAAGAGAAAGAGAGATAGTCCAAGTTTTGGTTTTTCAAACAAGAAAAACTGCAGTTCAAGGAAATCAAATATATCCTCTGTTTCAAACATTTTTCCAGGTGAGTAAACAATTTAAGAAAAAAAATATAATTCAAGTATATTTAAAATTGTTGCTCATTGGCCTGGGATATGAAACTGCTTTACTTTGCATATGCATGGGTAGTTCTTCTCAGTGTAAATGCCTGTTCTTCTGTCTTTGGTTTCAAAGCACCACATTTATTCAAAACCTCATTTTTAATCATGTATCATTATTAGATTTTGATCTCAAAAAAAAAAAAAAAATTAACTTGCGTATTTAAGGATGAACTATGATTTTAAAGTATAAATTTCAGAAGGAAAATATTACCCAGTTCAAAGAAATGGTTTTTACAGTAATATGCCATATTTTGGTTAAACTCGAATATCATGAAATGCTAATTCAAGTTTATAACTTGAATCTTCATTGCAAATTATGATTTTTAAGACGAAATTGGCAATTTTTAGTTGCCTATGTCACGCGCAGTTCATTGTTGAACGAAAATGGTATTTTGATCGATTTCTGATCATCTAACAATTTTTAGATGCTAGAAATTTGTGTAAAGCTGGGTTAAACACTCACGATCCCAAGAAAATTTTCGAAATTTTTTTCTAATGTATGAATGGGGAGAACGAATCGAGTTTTGGGTTTAAACCCATATTGGAACGCTGTTGACAAATCTGATCGCTGCCACGTCGACGTTTCACCGGAGCTGATCGCACCGGTGGCGATCGAGGCAGTGAAGATAGGCGGAGCTCCGATCAAGTTTCCATGGCCTATGATGGTCAGAGGAGGTGGCGCGGGCTCATTTCTGGCGATGTGTTTTTGGGTTTGTTGGTCGAAACGTCTCGAATTTGCTTTTGAGTTTAATTTGAAACTCTGGGTGTTCGTACTGTTTTAGGAGGTGGAGAGCAACGTGTGGGAGGCCGCAGCACCGTCCCACGTTGGTGGAGTTGGCCGTGCACGTATACGTGCAGTGGTGTGTGTCAGTGTGGGATCTGGGGAAAGTGGCAGTGTGACTCGAAGTCACTTTAGGGAAACCGGGGTAAAAACTCGAAGCAGGACTCGAGTTTGTCCAAGGTGTAGCATGTTGAATGGTGAACTTAAGAGAATTTTAAAAAAAAAAAATTAGCACTCGGGTGAGTTTCAACTAAAACCCGAAGCAGAGGCCTATTTTTATCGGGGATGACTCGAAGAACCCCTCGGGTTGAACCTGAAGTTAACAAATCTCAGTTTTGCAACATAGTTTAAAAATGTTTTTCTAACTTGTTTTTTCATAAATGATGATAGTTGGCCAAGATAATGAAAAGTGTTTGTTTTACTTAACAAAATATTTAAGAAATATATTCAAATTTGTTAACTTAAAACAAATACATTATGATGGTTAAATGATGATTAAATAATTTATGATTTAAAATTACTTTGAAATTAAAGGTTGATTTATTTAAAGAATAATTAGAAAATAAAAGTAATTAAAATTAATAAATTAAGATAGTTAATTTGAGATTAAGTGATTAATAAAGTCAGTTTAAAATTTAATACTTTTATAATTAAGTGAAATTTTAAACATTGATTTAAAATAATCAATAAAGATAATTATCAGGTTAATTTATTAAATTACATTCACTTTGATTTATAAATAATTAACCATTGTTATGCACTATATTGTTTTCTGTTGTGATTGTGATACTGTGTGATGCACTATGACTGTGATTGCTCTGTATAGATGTGAAAACCCTATTTGCCGTAAAACGGCAATTTAAATTTCGATGCGACAGGGAGTCGGATTTTAGTTTGTTATCCGAAACCCACATCGAACCCTGAATATGAATCTTTGTGATTGATATATCCACGTGTTTTAAAAATTTAGCGTTCACTATCCGGTTTAGCCGGGAGAGGACCTTTGTGTCATATAACCCATTCTGAATAGTGATACGTCGAAAAGGATAACATTTGGAGACCGGTGGTGAAGACCGGGTGTCTTCGAAAACGATAGGATAACCTATCGATTGTCTCTGCACTAAGTTGCTCCGGTATAGAGATTTCCTAAGTGATGGGAAGTTCGATCGGGATTGTGGATACCCGGATTTGCAAGGGCTTCTTCCTTTATTGGACGAAGTGCCTTCGGTTCTGTTCGAACCCGGAATAGACTTGTATGGTCGTGTGTCTGACACTACACTTTGAGATATAGAGCCGATTTCTTTGAAGTATATATCTGTTGGTGGCAGAGAATTTATTATCTTAGCTTAACACCCTTCTCTGAGACGTACGAGCTCAGAGGTTATGTAGTTGAAGGTTATCAGCGATATATTTTCCCGAATTGGTAGTGTGCCATGTTAAGTGCTGCTGTGTGTTGATGATCATTAGTTGACCATTTGTGATCAAAGCAAAGCTTTCGTGTAAAGCATAGCTTTGTGGACGAGACCTCATCGGACCTCACAACCCGTAAATGGTCGAAACAGGAAAGATGCGGCAAGGTTATGAGGGTCGCGCCCTTTAGGGTATGTCATTTCCTTCTGGAAAAAGGTGATGTCATGGTATGGAGCCCAGATATTTACCTGTGTGGTAGCTCCAATCTCATTTACTGTGTGATTGTTGCTTTGTGACAGAGGGCCCTCGGATAAAGGTCCCAAAGGACCGGGGAGTGGCATACTCGAGTAGTAGTTACCTAGTTACAGAGGTAACCCGGCCTTGTGTTGGCAGAGAGCCAGGTAGGTTCTCGGGACGTCCCGCCAGAGGCGTACCCATGTGGCAGTAGGAAGTTCCTTAGCCTGACCATTTGTTGGAAATCCAAAGAAACAATACGAGCCCTGTACGGTTTTAGTTGTATAACCTGCCATGCAGCGTGACGGTAACCTGCCACAAAACATGGTAGCTATAGTAGGCATACGATAATGGTCGTATGCTGGCTAAGATTAATATTCTATTTTCGAAATGCTTTCTACACTATGCACTAGTAATAATATAAAAAGAATTTTCTCGTATCAAGCATATTTGACTATCATAAGAAGAAATCTCCTCCAATTCTGCGATTGCATTGTGTGTGTGGCGGGACGTCTTATGGTAGTTACATTTTCCAAAAGCATAACGAATGTTCTTTATAAAAACTAGTTTATTCAAAAGCAACTGTTTGTTTTGTTTACTCATACCAGTCTCATGACTGACCCGGAGTTTATTGTTTCTTTTCTAAACTCTGGGTGCCCATAATTTTTACACGGGCAGCCTAGTAGCAGGTTTGCATATTTTGGAGTTAGCAGTATTTTGGAGCTTTTGCTTTGGAGATATTCTAGAAGCTTTTGGATATCAGGTGGTTAGTGTTTTGGGAGATTGTTACCATTATATTCCTATGAAGACTTTTGGATATATGATCATCGATGTATTATTATGATGTTATTTGGAGTTGTGGTGTATGTATTATATACTCTGATGTATTGTTGGATATTATGATATTGTACCTGTGATGTATGCATGATATTCAATTTTGTTCCGCTGTTTTATATTCATCTGATGTTGTTATAAGCTCCGGCGATACGAATTTGATGTCAATTATTGGATATCGAGTTCGGGTCATCACAAGTGGTATCAGAGCTGAAGGTTGAGTGAGAACTTTAGCTACGGAGTATAACACGTCAGGTGGCTCATTAGAGATGGGGTGAAGTATACCCTAGAATGAGTATGACCAAGACTGAAACTCTGAATTTATTAGTCTAATTCTTTTTACTGCCAATATTCCTTAAGATATTTCGTCCGTTTATCTAAATCAATTTTCTTACTAATTTCAGATAGTAAGAATGAGCGGGCGCAGAGGAAGAGTCAGGGGTCAAGGAAGTGCTACAGTACCAAATCAAGTTCCCCCAACGGCAGTAACAGCAATGCCTATTCAGCATCAGCCGGATTTGGCTGATTTATATAAGAAATTCGCAAAGCTTGGTGGTAAGCCGTTCAGCGGCAAGGAATCAATTATTGAGGCTCAAGCATGGATAAGATCATGTGAGAAAATCTTCAAGGGCTGAAATTGCAAGACGATCAGACGCGACTCATAGCTTCTTGGCAACTTCAGGATGAAGCCTCAGCTTGGTGGGAGACAATCACGGTAGATAGGCCAGAGATGAGTTTTCTTGGGAGAAATTCAAAGAAGTGTTTGAGAGGCGATTTTTGCCATCAGCTGGACTTTCTCGGATGTACCAGGAATTTATGGACCTGAAGCAGGGAGGTTTATCATTCAAGGAATATTTGAATAAATTTAATGAGTTATCTCGTTTTGGTCCCGAATTGGTGAATACGCCTTTAAAGAAGAATGAACGATTCATTCGCGGGATGAATAAGAAATTACATGAAAGAATGACGGCCCATGTTAAGGAGTCTTTTTCAGATTTAGTTGATATGGGGTACCGATATGCCACACTTGATATGCAAGGAACCCCGGTAGAGAAAGAAAATTCGGGCAATCCTAAGTGGAAGAAACGAAAATTTGGAGGCAAGAAACCGTGGCAAAGCAAGGATAAAAAGAAGAGCATTCAGGGTAGTACAGCTGAGAATATTACTTGTTATAATTGCTTGGAAAAAGGCCACTATTCAAATAGCTGCAAGAAGCCAAAGAGAGACCAATCCTCTCAAGCAAATCCTAGGAAGTGTTATTACTGTCAGAAAGTGGGGCATGAAGTTAAGGACTGTCTAACCATGAAGCAAGCTCAAACAGCAAAAGTGTATGCCGTCAAAGACCAACCTGCATCTTCCAAGGCAGAGAAAGGAACGCGAGTTCTGGAAGGTAATCTTACCATTTATGATAACATTGTTAGAGTTCTATTTGACACGGGTGCTACACATAGTTTTATCTCTCAGCAAGCTATTAATAAATTAAATCTTGAACCTGATTTTGTGGATGAGCCCATATGCGTAAAGAATCCAGTTGGAGGTCCCACGAACCTTTGTCTTCGTTGTAGAGATGTTCCTATCTCATACACTTGTTATCAATTCCCTACTAGTCTGTTCATTCTTGATTTTAATGAATTTGAAGTCCTACTCGGAATGGATTGGCTAGCGAAGTACGAAGCCATATAGGATTGCACCATCGATTGATTTCTATTAAAACCGAATTTGGAGATTTCATCGAAATTGCTTGTGAGGACCCTAGTCCGAAAAGAGAAGGGTTGATGTATAATTTGGGTTATCCCGAACCCAGTTTGGAGTCCATTCCAATTGTTAGAGATTTTCCAGATGTGTTCGGAGAAGTGAAATCTCTACCCCCACATTGAGAAATAGAATTCAGAATCGACCTTGTACCTAATGCTCGTCCTGTAGTTCATGCAAGTCGCATGATGGCGCCCAGGGAAAGGGTTGAATTAGTCGAGCCGACCAGGGATCTACAAGAAAAAGGATTGATTCGACCCAGTGTTTCTGAATGGGGCTCAGTCGTTGTGTTCGTCGCTAAATCGGATGGATCTTTGAGGTTGTGTGTAGATTACCGCGATCTCAATAAGCAGACTCTCAAGAATAAATTTCCACTACCTAGAATTGATGATCTATTTGATCAGTTATGCGGCGCTCGTTTCTTTTTGAAGATGGATCTAGCTCAAGGATTCCATCAACTACGAATCGTCGAAGATTGTGTACATTTAACTGCTTTCAGGGGTCCTAATATGTTCTACGAATGGTTAGTCATGCCTTTTGGGCTAACCAATGCTCCAGCATACTTCGTAGATCTTATGACTGGGGTGTTTCGGGAAGTTTTGAATAAATTTGTGCTCGTATTTATTGATGACATCTTGATCTATTCTAAGACAGAAGAAGAGCATGTCGAACACCTTAGAATTGTTTTGGAAATATTGAGGAGAAATATTCTATATGCAAAATTTTCCAAATGCCACTTCTGGGTCAGAGAAGTCAAATTTGTCGGCCATATTGTTAATGAAGAAGGAATTTCAGTTGATCCTAGCAAAATTTCCGCCATTCTTGATTGGCGAAAACCCACTACACCAAAGGAAGTTCGAAGCTTCTTGGGTTTAGCAGGTTATTATCGAAAGTTTGTTCAAGACTTTTCGAAGATAGCTAGTCCTTTAACGAAGCTAACAATGAAAGATGTAAAATTCAGTTGGACTTCGCAATGTGATGAAGCTTTTCCGGAGTTGAAAAAGAGATTGACTACTACTCCTGTTCTCGCTATTATCAATGGGAACCAGGGTTTATCTATTTATACTGATGCTTGCGGTGATGGTTTGGGTGCAGTATTAATGCAGAAGGGGAAGGTAATTGCCTACGCGAGTAGACAATTACGTCCTCATGAAAGAAATTACCCCACCCATGATTTGGAACTTTTAGCTGTTATCTTCGCTTTGAAGATATGACGACATTATCTTCTGGGTAAGAATCTTTTCAGCTTTCTTAATAATTTACGAAATTAACTTAACTTAAATAATATACTTAATGAACTCTCTTTTTCTAGGTGAAAAATTCGAATTATTCACCGACCATAAATCCTTGAAATATCTCTTTACCCAGAATGATCTGAATCTGCGACAACAACGCTGGTTGGAATTTCTGGCATCTTATGACTTGGATATTCAGTATACGCCAGGAAAAGCCAATGTAGTTGCCGATGCTTTAAGTAGGAGACATGCTGTTCTTGCATATCTTGCTATCGCTCCTACTCTCCTTGAAAAGATTGCCACAAGCCAAACTGGAGACAAGTTTCTTCGAGAAATGCGGAGAAGAATAGGTCGTGGTAAAGATACTAGTTTTGAGGTAGATAATAGAGGGGTTGTAAGGATGAAGGAAGAATTTGTGTCCCTGACATTCCAGAACTGAAACGTAAAGTTTTAGATGAATGCCACAAATCAAAACTCAGTATCCATCCCGGAGTCAATAAAATGTATCGAGATATTAAAAGAACTTTCTGGTGGAAGACGATGAAGAGAGATATCTCTATTTATGTGAGTCGCTGTGCTACTTGTCAGCAAATCAAAAGCGATCAAAAGAAAGTGGCCGGTTTACTTCAGCCTTTGGAAGTACCGAAGTGGAAATGGGACCAAGTATCGATGGATTTCATCGATGGTTTGCCTCGTACTCGAAAGGGCAATGAAGCAATTTGGGTCATAGTGGACCGTCTAACCAAAACCGCTCACTTCATTCCAGTGAAATCCTCTCGGACTGCAGCAAGCTTAGCAGGTATATATATAAAGGAAATTGTTCATCTCCATGGTATTCCTAGCAGTATAGTGAGTGATCGTGATCCGATCTTCACTAGTAGATTCTGGGAGGCATTCCAAGCCGCTTTGGGAACAAAATTGAATTTCAGCACTGCTTATCACCCACAATCTGATGGGCAGACAGAAAGGGTTAATCGAATTTTAGAAGACCTATTGCGCGCTTGCATTCTTGACTTTGGTGGATCTTGGGAGGACTATTTGCATCTGGTCGAATTTTCCTATAACAACAGCTATCAGGCTAGTATCGAAATGGCTCCTTTCGAAGCTTTATATGGTCGTCCATGTCGATCGCCTGCATGTTGGATCGAATCAGGTGATAGACTCGTTCTTGGACCGGACATAATTAAAGAAGCCATGGAGAAGGTAGATTTTATACGAAAGAAGTTATTAACTGCTCAGAGCCGTCAGAAAAGCAATTATGACCGCCAAAGGAGAAATTTAGAATTTCAAGTTGGAGATTCTGTATTTCTGAAAGTGTCTCCAATGTGGGGTGTATTGAGATTTGGAAAAACTGGGAAGCTAGCACCGCGTTATATTGGTCCTTTTCCTATTCTGGAAAGGATCGGTCCGCTAGCATATCGAGTGCAGTTTCCTAGCTGGTTGTCTGGCGTGCATGATGTGTTCCACATTTCTAGTCTTCGGAAGTATATGCACGACCCAGATAGTATTATTGAGGAGGCAGCTCAGCAGGATCTTGAGATCACTCCCAACTTGGCTGTAAGAAGGGAACCAATAAAGATTATTGATCGTGATGAAAAGCGATTGCGAAACAAAGTTGTAAAATTGGTCAAAGTTCAATGGAGTGGTGATCCAAAGGACTGTACTTGGGAAACTGAGGATAACATGAAGAAATCATATCCCAACTGCAGAATAGACATCTCGGCTTAAACTGTAAGTCATTTCCTTATTTTTCTGAATTTGTACATTCTTTGTTTACTTTTCTCTCTCTTTCAATTTCGAGGACGAAATTTTCTTAAGGAGGGGATATTGTAACATTCCGGGATTTTATTAAATTAAATTCGTTAAATTGTTTGAACTTTTGGATTTAATTCGTGAAATTTTAACAGAAATAAAATGTTATTAAAAAGAAAGGAAGTTATATGAATATAAACAAATAATAAAAATAATAATAATAATGATAATAATAATAATGAAAGAAAGCAACAATTTTCAACAAGAAATTGTTTAAAATAATAAAATAAAATATGAACAAATTTAATGTTTTTTTTAGTTAAAACCTTTAATAGAATTAAAACAAATATTGTGAATAAACAACATAGTTACTAAATGTTAATAACTAAAACAACTTTTCTTTTAACACAGTAGAATAAGAGACAAGCTAACCAAACACAACAAGACTTAGCTTTATTAAGTTGCTGTAAACCATTACACTGTAAACAATAGAAGGAATATACAAACCAGGAAGTAAAGTATGCAAGCCTCAAACATAAAATAAAATAAATGTATGAAACAAGTTTTGGTACTTATAAAAAAAATAAAAAAATAAAGAAGATAAAAATCGAACAGAACCATGCTGTAAGTATTTTAAGACAAAGAAGAAGATTAAGAAAAAATAATATCTTCAAGAACAAAACAAAATTGTACTTATAGAAAAAAAATCAATCAATAGCATATATATATGTAAACTAAAATAGGAACAAAGGCATTAAATGCCATCTATTCAAGCACAAATAAAATCTTACTTAGCACAAACAAAAATCATGTCAGCCGAATTTACATATGGCTTAGTCAACAAGAAGATTGTTTGGTCAAAGATTGTAGGCAAGGGAAAGGTATCTGAAAAAGGAAAAAAAAGAAAAGCTAGTGAACCAATTTTCACTTACCTGTCCAAACTTCTCTATATAACTGCCTATTTGCTTTATTTAGTTCAAAGAAAAAAAAAGCAAAGTCAGAAAAGAAAAAAAAAAGAAGAAGTAAAACATTTCTTTGCTCTACAAAATCTAAACTGATCATCCATTCCAGTTTGCAAGCCTGACAATCTATGTTTTTATAAACTAAAGGTAATGTCTTTTAAAACAACAAATTGAGTTATGTTTTGTTAAATAATCAAGTAGAAACATCAGGGATTAAGCAAGTACATACGAATTGTTGCAGTTAACAGATAAAGAAAAAGAATATCAAGTTAAGAAGAGAAAGAGAGATAGTCCAAGTTTTGGTTTTTCAAACAAGAAAAACTGCAGTTCAAGGAAATCAAATATATTCACTGTTTCAAACATTTGTCCAAGTGAGTAAACAATTTAAGAAAAAAAATATAATTCAAGTATATTTAAAATTATTGCTCATTGGCCTTGGATATGAAACTGCTTTACTTTGCATATGCATGGGTAGTTCTTCTCAGTGTAAATGCCTGTTCTTCTGTCTTTGGTTTCAAAGCACCACATTTATTCAAAACCTCATTTTTAATCATGTATCATTATTAGATTTTGATCTCAAAAAAAAAAAAATTAACTTGCGTATTTAAGGATGAACTATGATTTTAAAGTATAAATTTAAGAAGGAAAATATTACCCAGTTCAAAGAAATGGTTTTTACAGTAATATGCCATATTTTGGTTAAACTCGAATATCATGAAATGATAATTCAAGTTTATAACTTGAATCTTCATTGCAAATTATGATTTTTAAGACGAAATTGGCAATTTTTAGTTGCCTATGTCACGCGCAGTTCATTGTTGAACGAAAATGGTATTTTGATCGATTTCTGATCATCTAACAATTTTTAGATGCTAGAAATTTGTGTGAAGCTGGGTTAAACACTCACGATCCCAGCAAAATTTTTGAAAAAAATTTCTAATGTATGAATAGGGAGAACGAATCGAGTTTAGGGTTTAAACCCATATTGGAACGCTGTTGACAAATCTGATCGCTGCCACGTCGACGTTTCACCGGAGCTGATCGCACCGGTGGCGATCGAGGCAATGAAGATAGGCGGAGCTCCGGTCAAGTTTCCATGGCCTATGATGGTCAGAGGAGGTGGCGCGGGCTCATTTCTGGCGATGTGTTTTTGGGTTTGTTGGTCGAAACATCTCGAATTTGCTTTTGAGTTTAATTTGAAACTTTGGGTGTTCGTACTGTTTTGGGAGGTGGAGAGCAACGTGTGGGAGGCCGCAGCACCGTCCCACGTTGGTGGAGTTGGCCGTGCACGTATACGTGCAGTAGTGTGTGTCAGTGTGGGATCTGGGGAAAGTGGCAGTGTGACTCGAAGTCACTTTAGGGAAACCGGGGTAAAAACTCGAAGCAGGACTCAAGTTTGTCCAGGGTGTAGCATGTTGAATGGTGAACTTAAGAGAATTTTTAAAAAAAAATTAGCACTCGGGTGATTTTCAACTAAAACCCGAAGCAGAGGCCTATTTTTATCGGGGATGACTCGAAGAGCCCCTCGGGTTGAACCTGAAGTTAACAAATCTCAGTTTTGCAACATAGTTTAAAAATGTTTTTCTAACTTGTTTTTTTCATAAATGATGATAGTTGGCCAAGATAATGAAAAGTGTTTGTTTTACTTAACAAAATATTTAAGAAATATATTCAAATTTGTTAACTTAAAACAAATACATTATGATGGTTAAATGATGATTAAATAATTTATGATTTAAAATTACTTTGAAATTAAAGGTTGATTTATTTAAAGAATAATTAGAAAATAAAAGTAATTAAAATTAATAAATTAAGATAGTTAATTTGAGATTAAGTGATTAATAAAGTCAGTTTAAAATTTAATACTTTTATAATTAAGTGAAATTTTAAACATTGATTTAAAATAATCAATAAAGATAATTATCAGGTTAATTTATTAAATTACATTCACTTTGATTTATAAATAATTAACCATTGTTATGCACTATATTGTTTTCTGTTGTGATTGTGATACTGTGTGATGCACTATGACTGTGATTGCTCTGTGTAGATGTGAAAACCCTGTTTGCCGTAAAACGGCAATTTAAATTTCGATGCGACAGGGAGTCGGATTTCAGTTTGTTATCCGAAACCCACATCGAACCCTGAATATGAATCTTTGTGATTGATATGTCCACGTGTTTTAAAAATTTAGCGTTCACTATCCGGTTTAGCCGGGAGAGGACCTTTGTGTCATATAACCCATTCCGAATAGTGATACGTCGAAAAGGATAACATTTGGAGACCGGTGGTGAAGACCGGGTGTCTTCGAAAATGATAGGATAACCTATCGATTGTCTCTGCACTGAGTTGCTACGGTATAGAGATTTCCTAAGTGATGGGAAGTTCGATCGGGATTGTGGATACCCGGATTTGCAAGGGCTTCTTCCTTTATTGGACGAAGTGCCTTCGGTTCTGTTCGAACCCGGAACAGACTTGTATGGTCGTGTGTCTGACACTACACTTTGAGATATAGAGCCGATTTCTTTCAAGTATATATCTATTGGTGGCGGAGAATTTATTCTCTTAGCTTAACACCCTTCTCTGAGACATACGAGCTCAGAGGTTATGTAGTTGAAGGTTATCAGCGATATATTCCCAAATTGGTAGTGTGGCATGCTAAGTGCTGCTGTGTGTTGATGATCATTAGTTGAGCATTTGTGATCAAAGCAAAGCTTTCGTGTAAAGCATAGCTTTGTGGATGAGACCTCATCGGACCTCAAAACCCGGAAATGGTCGAAACACGAAAGATGCGGCAAGGTTATGAGGGTCGCGCCCTTTAGGGTATGTCATTTCCTTTTGGAAAAAGGTGATGTCATGGTATGGAGCCCAAATATTTACCTGTGTGGTAGCTCCAATCTCATTTACTGTGTGATTGTTGCTTTGTGACAGAGGGCCCTCGGATAAAGGTCCCAAAGGACCGGGGAGTGGCATACTCGAGTAGTAGTTACCTAGTTACAGAGGTAACCCGGCCTTGTGTTGGCAGAGAGCCGGGTAGGTTCTCGGGACGTCCCGCCAGAGGCGTACCCATGTGGCAGTAGGAAGTCCCTTAGCCTGACCATTTGTTGGAAATCCAAAGAAACAATACGAGCCCTGTACGGTGTTAGTTGTATAACCTGCCATGCAGCGTGACGGTAACCTGCCACAAAACATGGTAGCTATAGTAGGCATACGATAATGGTCGTATGCTGGCTAAGATTAATATTCTATTTTCGAAATGCTTTCTACACTATGCACTAGTAATAATATAAAAAGAATTTTCTCGTATCAAGCATATTTGACTATCATAAGAAGAAATCTCCTCCAATTCTGCGATTGCATTGTGTGTGTGGCGGGACGTCTTATGGTAGTTTCATTTTCCAAAAGCATAACGAATGTTCTTTATAAAAACTAGTTTATTCAAAAGCAACTGTTTGTTTTGTTTACTCATACCAGTCTCATGACTGACCCGGAGTTTATTGTTTCTTTTCTAAACTCTAGGTGCCCATAATTTTTACACGGCCAGCCTAGTAGCAGGTTTGCATATTTTGGAGTTAGCAGTATTTTGGAGCTTTTGCTTTGGAGATATTCTAGAAGCTTTTGGATATCAGGTGGTTAGTGTTTTGGGAGATTGTTACCATTATATTCCTATGAAGACTTTTGGATATATGATCATCGATGTATTATTATGATGTTATTTGGAGTTGTGGTGTATGTATTATATACTCTGATGTATTGTTGGATATTATGATATTGTACCTGTGATGTATGCATGATATTCATTTTTGTTCTGCTGTTTTATATTCATCTGATGTTGTTATAAGCTCAGGCGATATGAATTTGATGTCAATTATCGGATATCGAGTTCGGGTCGTCACATGTAATCTCATGTGTAATTAAGAATTTAATTAATCATTTGAAGTTGATTAATTAACAAATCGTAGTTAACGAATTAATTAAATAATTAATGATTAATTAAGCAATTAATATAATTAATTGTGTAATTGAGTTTTATAAATCAATAATTAAGTTATTGATTGATAATTAAGCAATTAATTAATTAAGTAAATAATTAATAAATTGAAATAAGTTAATTAATTGGTAATTGATTCACCAAGACTAAAATATAGTTTACTCTTAAGTATGTAATTAAGTTTAAAATAAATCAAACTTGTTATTATGACTCGGTGATTCTATTTGACCGAGTCTGATGTTTATTTATATCCTATGAAGTTCTGTGATATTCTGGATATATCTGTGATGATTGTGTATGATTTATCTGTGTCAAATTGCTATATGATTTATCTGATGTTATTTATCTGTGTTAAATGTTATATGAATTCAATCATTGAATTAAACT
Organism: Allium cepa; assembly: GCA_030765085.1. Classification (NCBI taxonomy): domain Eukaryota; kingdom Viridiplantae; phylum Streptophyta; class Magnoliopsida; order Asparagales; family Amaryllidaceae; genus Allium; species Allium cepa. Next base: position 244,145,836 of record CM060942.1, read on the forward strand.
GTTAAGTTAATTCGATAACTTGGCCTTTAAAATGGCGTTTGGATTTCGATGAGACCGGGATCGGGTATCCAATTGATAATCCAAAAACCACATCGATCCAAATTAAACGATAGGTCGTGAATTCTCAAGTGAAGATCGAGATGGTGTTTCAGAACGCAAGGATTATTGTCGTTGACTCTGAGGGAGATTCCAAAATGAGTGTAATGAGATAATGCCTTCGGTTTCGTTCGAACCCGGAACGAACTTGTATGGATTGAATGCTTTCAGCACATCGTCAGGCGGACGATGAGCATTCTAAGTAATATGTCCTGTAAAGGTAATCGCAGCCTCAAGCCTCATCAACCGGGAATGGCTAAAACAGGGGAGATGCAGCAAGGTTAGGTGGGTCATGCCCAAGCAGGACGAGATATACCCCTGTCTAGATGTCCCTTTTTATTCGGCTTAGTGGGTGGTTGGTCGCGCCAACCACGGGGTTTATCTTGTTCGGGACTGTTCAGTAAGGAATGGTTCCGGCCTTGTGTTGTAGGGGGTCGGGAGTGATCCTCGGTACGGTGACCTAGGCCCCGTACTATGATGGGCGGTACCCCAGTAGCCCTGCCATTGTTGGAAACCCATTTTCCCTACGAGACCCTACGTTTTTGATTTGTATTACCCACTTTTGTGGCTAGTAGCTGGAATTTAATGAATGTAACAATTTCGGCTATTTTCTATTTACTTGAAAACCCTAGACACTATTATAATATCACTAGATTTCCTATTAAATGTTTTGGTTAGCGTAAGGTAAAAACTTTCCCGTATTTATTTGTGGGGAGTCTTACGTGATACCTTTATTTTCAAATGTTTTTCAAAGTTAAACATTTTAAACCGTTTACTCATACCAGACCCATGTCTGACCCGGAGTTTATATTTTGTGTTTTCATAAACTCTTGGGTACTCAAATTTTTATGAGTAGCCAAGTGATAGGTCTTGGACTTTGATTTTTGAAGGAGCTTGGAGCAGGAGTTTCCAGTCGTATGTAGCTATCTATCTAGTGCCGCTGTGTTAGTTGATGTGTATTGTACCTCTGATGTATATAGTAATAGATGTATGTATGGTTGTCATATGTATTGATATTGTATAACTCTGATATATGTAAAACTATGAAATATTTATGTGATATATTATATTTTGTTTCGTTCCGCTGTGAGATTCTGATGTTGTTGTTCTTTCTTCCTCTTTCTTTCCTATTTATATCCCTTTCTTTCTTAATGATGATACGTCTTTCTGGTAGTAGAAGGCCGGGTCGTCACAGTTGGTATCAGAGCATAGGTTGGTGATAACCTTGGCTCTGTAGGAATTACTCATGGAATAGAGTCAGTAGCACTCTAAAATGAGTTTGAGAGTACTAATAGATATGAGCGCGTATTTGTTAGTGAATATAAAATTGTTTTTATATTGTGTTGATCTATCTGTTGAGTGTTTATGGATTCTGGTCGATGTGTGGGACGTCATTCCATCGATAGGGATTTCTAAACTCTTAAACAAGGTAGACCAACACAGTATTGTTTTTAAAGTAGGGTAAATGAAATAATTTTACCCAAAATTGTATTTTGATATAAAAGAAATATTTTTCTGAAATTATTATATATATTTGAATGTTTGGTTGTTAATACTACAATTTAAAATCTGAGAGGTTTATAACTAAATAAAATTATCTAAGTATGATCTTTAATAAAAAGGAATATAATTAAAATCAGAATTTAAGTCCCGGAAATTTGAAGGTGTTTAAATGAATTTAAACAAAAGGATTTGGGAATTTGAAATCTTGGGAATGTTTGAAATGTTTTTTCCAAAAATTTGAAAGTAATATTGGAATATTGTTTTGGAAAATATTGTTGAATGGAAATTGTTTTGGGAGGAAATTGTGGAAGTAAGGAAGCACTGAACTCACTTCAGTCGCTGGAAAATAATACTGATGATGATGGCCGCATCATCAGTATTCATTTTCGAGTTTCTAAAGTGATGGATTGCTACCAGGTTGGTTGGTCATGATATTGTTTGGGCTTGTTGGGTATACAAGTTGTTTTAGAAATTTTCAAAAAGAGAAAATTTGTTTTGGTGAAAACAAGTGTTTGGAATTTGAAAATTTGATTTGACACCAAGTGGGTAAGTGTAGTTATCATTTCAAAATGATTTTGGAAATGAAAACCGGGGAATTGAATTCTAAGAATTCTATTTAAATAATGTGAAAGGTTTGAATAAATCAACTATCGAACTTATAAAGTAAAATTGATATTAATAAGAAGAAATTGGGAATTTTAATCACGGAATTAAAAGTTAACTTAAGTAAATGAAAATAGGGAAACATATTGGAGCTTAACCTGAGATGAGTTAAATGGAATTGAAGTTCAAAATGAACTTAATTGGATATAAAATTTGAAGGTAAAATGATTGTAATTGTGAGGTGGAAAATTTATACCTTAAGATGGTAAGTGTTATATATATATATATATTATATATATAATCTGAATTGTGATTATAAGATGAAATGACCCAAATAAGTGATATAGACTTTTAAGTAAACAAATAAGTTTTGAGCTCATATATTGAGAAATAAATTTAAGGAATGGTAAGTAGCTAAATTTAACTGAAGCTGAGTTAAAATAAAATTGAATTTAAATGAATTCAATCGAGTTACAGATAATATTGAATGAAATAAAAATTCTTATGTAAATAAGTAAATATAAACCAAGTAAGCCTTGAATTTGGATAAAACAGAATTGGTGTGAGTTGTAAACAAATCTAATTCAAGCACCAATTAAATGACTTTATTATAAACTCAATAATAAATTGTTCATGTAAATTCAAGAATGGATAAAAGAATAAATTATTCAGAAAATAATTGGGATTTGATTAAAAGGAAATCAAATCAAAGATTTGAATGAAAATTAGTGAAATAAAATAAACCTAAATTGTTGGGTGGAATAGTTTGAAGGAAATAAAAACATGAGTAAATTGTGAGATGGTTGTTTAAAATATTGGTTGTTGAGTTTGATACAATGGTTTGGAAATCAAACTTTTGTAATGAAAGAAAATGCAATGTAAGGATTGTGAATAATTTAATTGGGATGGAATCAAGTGTAAATTAAATTGGAGTCAATTTAAGATTTGTTATAAAGCTTAAGTGATTATTTATTCACAATGATATTGTTGAATTACATATAGAAATGAGTTGTTTTGAAGTAAACAAGATTAAATAAAATTCTATGAATTATTAGAAGCAAAATAGTATGATTGTGAAACCAATTGGAATGAATATGACTTTGTTTTGCTTAAATGGATTATATATATAAGCAAGTAAGTTATAAACCACTTAAACTGAAGGGAATGATTTGAAAATTGATTGAAATTAATTGTAATAAGGATTGAAACTATACATATGTGCTTATGAAAATATGTAATGCTAAACAATGGAGACTCTGCCAAAACTTTTCAAAATTTGAAAAAAAAATAAAAAATTTAGCAACAAAACAATTTCAAATTGGAAATTAAAAGTAAATTAGTGGATGAAAATTAATTTAAAATGATAATAGAAATCAGTTATAAATGGAGGATGATCAATAAAAATTCAATATTTAGAGTTGAAGAAAATTTGAATTCACATGGAATTACGAATTCAAATTGGAAATAAGTAGATATAAGAGGATATAAAGGCTATAGTGGTAGAGTAAGAATATAAGGGAAAATATAATGCTTATGTTAAACTTAAGAAATGAGTGGTGAAATTCTTAAGTGAATTGATATTGAGAAACTTATTCCAAGTGGATATAATCAGAATAATGTGAATAAAAGAAAATTTATATAGTTGATAATCAATGGATATAAATACGTAGGATGAACGTATATTATTTTATTCGCATAACAATTTGATCCAGATCCGAGCACAGAATTTCGAGATAGTTATATCAAACCGGGTTAGGATTTTTCACTCGATTTTCGACGACGAACCATGGATATGGATTTTGATTGATGCTGGAAATTCTCTATCATAGTTGTGACTATGCAAGGATGATAACAGTTTCTGATCAAGAAACCAGTTCTGAATCTGTACTAGGAAGTCGGGTGGACGATACTAGTTCGGAAATGAAAATGTGTGATTGAGCGAGCGATTGGATTTGATATTGCGTACGAATGGTATATGTACATCGTACGGGCTTGATTGGATAGATTTTGTAATTCTGTAAAGAGGTCAATAAAATTTGGGAAGAGTTAATACTGTAGATTTCAGGATTGAATTGCCAGAACGGATGTCTGGGATTCATAATGTATTTCATGTGACTCATTTAAGGGAATATATTCATGACACATCATTGGTGATAGAACCAGTTGTTCAGGAAGATTTAGAAGTAGAACCCAACCTGACTGTGGTTAGAGATCCTGTTTAGATTGTAGATCAAGATGAGAAGCAGCTCAGGAACAAAATGGTGAAACTCGTCAAGGTGCAGTGGAGTGAGGATCCCAGAGATTGTATCTGGGAAACTCTTGATAGTTTTAGAAAAGCTTATCCAAATTTTTGTCCGGATAACTAGTAATGCTGTTAGAATGGACTGTTTGATTGTTTGTTTGTATGGATGATATGTATGTTTAGAATGTTAATATTATGTTTTTGAAATTAACTGTTGTTTAAATTTCGAGGACGAAATTCTTTTAAGAGGGGAGGAATGTGACATCCCAGAATTTTGACCCCATTATTATAATAAGCTTTTGATCAAATTTAAATAAAATATAATATTTTCTTTTGAAATAAATAAGATTTTGGATATCATTAGTTGTATATGAATTATAAAGGAATTTATAAAATAGACTCTTTCAACAATATTCAGAAATAAATCTGTGTTATTCAATTATATTAAAAGTTGTGTATGAATAATATGCAATACCAGATATATGAATGCAGTTAATAATAATAAGTATAATAACACAATCATATTCATATAAATATAAAATAAATTAGTGCAAATACATTACAAATCAAATATTGGAAAGATTAAACCTTTAAATAAAAATAAGATTAAGGAATGTTTATAATTAAAATAAAGCAAGCTTATAAATATTTAATATGAGTATAACATAAAAATTTGATTATAACCTAAAAGTAGGATTACAGACATAAGTTCAAAATATTGATATTAATATAAGTATGAAGACATAAGAACCCATAATACAAACATAAGTACAAAACTATAATATATATAAGGTATGAATAAAAATGTTAACTATGGTAAAACAAGCATAGAAAATCTGTAAATAAAGGAAGAAGCTAATATCTTTTAACTTGTCTGCAAAAACTAATTATATATTGTTATCCCACTTTTGGTCAAAACTGGAATATCAACAAATTGGCAAGGAATTATGGATATCAGGATTGGAGATCGGTTGGAATCAAGGCTACGATCGATATCATCAAAATTTGGTTGAACTCCGATCGGGATGAAATTAATTGGAGATGATGACAAGGATTAGGAAAGGCTATGTTTCAAATTTCAGGTTCATTGGAGTACGTATGGAGAAGTTATGATCGATTCAAGGTAGGAAAGGCATGCTGTTCGAATCGATCAGGGGTAGCACTCACTTCGAATCGATACATTTCGTATCGATCAACCTGGGTTCGACACTACTACTTTGTATCGATCGAAGGCAAGGCACAGGGATGGTTCGAATCGATACGCTTCGTATCGATCAGTATGGGTTCGGCCTGGTGAACTTCGTATCGATCAGGTAAGAAGGATAAATGGATTTCGGCCCAATGGCAATGGACCCAAAGTGGATAGGTTCGAATCAATCAAGACAAAGCATAATGCTTTGAATCCATGAGGTCAAGGAGAGTTCGAATCAATCAGGTTAGGGTATGTTCGAATCGATCGGTGTAAACGAGATCGATTCGAAGCATGCTCCTGGGATCGATTCGAAGAAGATCGATGGTACACGGGAAGTATACATTGGGGGACGACTTCATGGATTCGAAGAAGAGGGAGTCAACTTCATGGATTCGAAGAGGAGGTGAATTCGAAACACTGGATTCAAAGGAGGATTCAAAGCAATAGATTTGAAGGAGGTGGATTCGAACGAGATGGATTCGAAGGATGTGGGTTCGAAGGAGATGGATTCGAAGGAGGAGGTTTTGAAGCATGGGTTCGAACCAGGCAGAGCATACGGAACTTTGAACTTGAATCGATCATATCTTCCAAACCGTTGATCCAAATGCTATGAAATTTTCACAAAAGCTTACATACATGTTGAAGAATGTTCTCACCAAATCTCAGCTCAATTGGACAATTTCTTGATCGATTCGAACCTTACTTCGAATCGATCCCAAGTTGGGCCCGGACCTCCAAATTTCGGGCGTGTGGGCCCCCTCACGTGCCTGAAGCGGTCTTCCCGGATTTTAGGAGAAATTTTAGCCTCCTGCGCTTATAAATAGAGCCCCTGGTCATTCAGAAAAGGGGTCGGAGATTCTAGAGAGAGAAAGCACGCTTGGACGCTGCCAGAATCATTCCATATCATCATTGCTGCTATTTATTTCATGTTTTGGACTTTGTAACTGCTGTAATCATCTGTAATCATCAAGGATAATCAATAAAAGAATAAAAACTTTGGAGTGGACGTAGGCCGGAGATAGCCGAACCACTATAAAACTTGTGTCTCTGTTCTTTATTTTGGGATTACTGTTTAATATTTGCTGAGACCTGAGATTTGTGTTTGAATATTATTGATTTGTATTCATACACTGGTGCTTTCGCGGTATTCGGGGTTTGTGACCAATTTTGGCCCAAACACTTTGGTGCTTTCACTGAGAAAGACTAGCACCCGCTACATCGGATTTGAAAGTTGGATTTGAAGATTTTAAAAAGTTTGGATTCAAGGACAATGACTAGACAAAATAGTAGAAGACAAAGGGCTGAGCGAAGCCAACAGGAAGGAAGTCAACGAGCATCCTCCGGAGCTGGGGAAGGACAGGCTTCAATCTACATAACCCGGGATGAAATGGAGGCTATGGCAAACTCTTTGCAGGAGAGATTGTTAAAGAACCAACAGGAAATGATGCAGACTTTCTTTGAGCAAATGAGAGCTGCAGGGATGCAGAACTTAGGAACAACTACAGCCGCTGTGGATGCAGGACAGGGGACTAGGGTCGTGGAACCCAATGGAGGACGAGATACGAAGCCAGAAGGCAATCATCAAGGGCTTGGGGGCAGGCCCACGGGATCCAATACAGGAGGACCTTTGGAAGGAATTCAACAGGCTAGAGCTAACATTGCTCCTAGTGAACCACACGAGGAATATGTACCAGAGTTCCCTCGGGGGAATGGGGGGCAACCCCCAACAGACAATACCGGATTAGTGGAAATTATTAGAAGAATTGTGCGAGGTGGTTTGACCAACAGAGACTTGGAAGGAGTGAATAGGAGTCCGTTCGCTCAGGAAATAAGGATGGCTCAGAATCCACCTAAGTTTAAGCTACCTAGCGTGGAGGTATATGATGGTAAGGCAGACCCAACTGATCACTTGATGAGGTACACCAGACATATGGAGGTGCTGGGGCCATCGGAGGAAGTGATGGCCCGATGCTTCCCTTTGTATTTGACGGACTTAGCTGCGATGTGGTTTAGGCAGCTGGAAGAAGGATCTATCAGGACTTGGAGGGAATTAGTGGAAAGGTTTTTGGGGCAGTTTCGGGTTCATGTCAAGAGACTGAAGAACGTGATGACATTAACATCGGTGAAGCAAAGAATGGATGAATCGCTTAAAGCTTTTCTAACTCGATTCAGTGCGGCAGTCGCTTCGGTGGATCGGCCTGATCCATCGATGGTTTTAATAGCAGCAGTATCAGGAGTCAGGGAGGACTCTGATTTCAAGGTATCTCTGATACGAGATCCCCCACAGGATCTCGACGAATTCTTTCACGAGGCAGAAAGGTTCCTTCGGCAGGAGGATGCGAGTACGGATTTAAAAGTGAAAAAGGTTAGTGCAATCGAGGTTGGAGCAATATCCAGCGGTGGTTCGGATAAAGACAAAGGAAAAAGGAAATTGGATAATGATTCTGGAAACGCTAGGAAGCGATGGAAGGATCCAAAGTTTTCTACATACACAGGATTGAACGAGATGCTGGAGCGGATATACATGGACACTCGGAATCGCCTTCCCTACCGGAGGCCAGCCAAGAGAGTGCCTTCTGAATGAGAGAGGGCATCAGGGAGGCACTGTCTCTTCCATGACCTAGACGGACATGACACCAACAACTGCAGGCACTTGAAGGATATAATCGAGGAGCATGTAAGGAATGGACAGTTACAGCAGTATGTCGGAGCTCGGAATGCAACGGTGGAGCAGAAGCAACCACCGACAACCTCTCGCCGCGATGATGGGAGACCCAGGGATGGTGATCGATTAATCATCCACTAATCAGGATAATATGGAATAAGTAACGAACTATTAGCAAGCAACCAAGTCATTTACACATGTACGGGGACGGAGATAGCCCCTAGGCATGCTCTGAATGATGATAAACTACAACGCTATGGTTTGTGAAATCTATCTTTTGCTTTTGGATTGGACACTACTTTTCTTTTCGGATTTTGGTTTAGGAGTTTGAATCAAGCTCCTGGTTTTGCTTTCTTTTGATTTGGATTTTTCTTTGGATGATTGTTTCCGTTTTTGAATGTGGGTTTGGTTTTCTGGTTTATGATTTGGATTTTTTGGGTTTGGATGTTGGATTAGATTTTGATTGGATTTTCATCTGGTTTTTGATAAACGGTCGTCAGGTATGGATTATGCCTGGCAAGGGGTGAGTCACTTTGCCCGAACGTGGTAAATTGGCTCATTCTGGTCGTCAAGTATGGACTATGCTTGGCAAGGGTCCGGAGTGACCAGGATTCAGCCTAGGACTTAGGCCCTGTATTATCAATTGTTATTTCAGGTCGTTGAGTATGGACTATGCTCAACAAGGGTCCGGAGAGACCAGGATTCGGCTTAGGACTTAAGCCATGGCCTAGCTCAACGTCCAGGGACACTGGACCAAGGTCGTCAAGTGTGGATTGCACTTGGCAGGAACCCGGAGAGGTTAGCTCAACGTCCAGGGACACTAGACCACGGTCGTCAGGTGTGGATTACACTTAGCAAGAACCCGGAGAGGTTATGAATTCGGATATCTACCCGGAGAGGTCCTGGATCTGGTTATTGGCTATTGGATAACGATGGATCAGGACTCGGCTGTCGAGTTCGAATGGATATGGAATTGGCTAGGGCTTTGGTTGTGGGATTTGGAATTGGGCATCGACTCGAAGTAGTCAAGGATGGCATACTGTGGCAATATGGCTATGGACTTTGGATATTGGATTCGAAACTATTCAAAACATGCCTTATTGTCACAAGGCATGTTTTTGGGGGGCAAAGTGTTATCCCACTTTTGGTCAAAACTGGAATATCAACAAATTGGCAAGGAATTATGGATATCAGGATTGGAGATCGGTTGGAATCAAGGCTACGATCGATATCATCAAAATTTGGTTGAACTCCGATCGGGACGAAATTAATTGGAGATGATGACAAGGATTAGGAAAGGCTATGTTTCAAATTTCAGGTTAATCGGAGTTCGTATGGAGAAGTTATGATCGATTCAAGGTAGGAAAGGCATGCTGTTCGAATCGATCAGGGGTAGCACTCACTTCGAATCGATACACTTCGTATCGATCAACCTGGGTTCGACACTGCTACTTCGTATCGATCGAAGGCAAGGCACAGGGATGGTTCGAATCGATACGCTTCATATCGATCACTATGAGTTCGGCCTGGTGAACTTCGTATCGATCAGGTAAGAAGGATAAATGGATTTCGGCCCAATGGCAATGGACCCAAAGTGGATAGGTTCGAATCAATCAAGACAAAGCATAATGCTTTGAATCCATGAGGTCAAGGAGAGTTCGAATCGATCAGGTCAGGGTACGTTCGAATCGATCGGTGTAAACGAGATAGATTCGAAGCATGCTCCTGGGATCGATTCGAAGAAGATCGATGGTACACGGGAAGTATACATTGGGGGACGACTTCATGGATTCGAAGAAGAGGGAGTCGACTTCATGGATTCGAAGAGGAGGTGGATTTGAAACACTGGATTCAAAGGAGGATTCAAAGCAATGGATTCGAAGGAGGTGGATTCGAACGAGATGGATTCGAAGGATGTGGGTTCGAAGGAGATGGATTCGAAGGAGGAGGTTTCGAAGCATGGGTTCGAACCAGGCAGAGCACACAGAACTTTGAACTTGAATCGATCATATCTTCCAAACCGTTGATCGAAATGATTTGAAATATTCACAGAAGCTTACATACATGTTGAAGAATGTTCTCACCAAATCTCAGCTCAATTGGACAATTTCTTGATCGATTCGAACCTTACTTCGAATCGATCCCAAGGTGGGCCTGGACCTCCAGATTTCGGGCGTGTGGGCCCACTCACGTGCCTGAAGCGGTCTTCTCGAATTTTAGGAGAAATTTCAGCCTCCTACGCTTATAAATAGAGCCCCTGGTCATTCAGAAAAGGGGTCGGAGATTCTAGAGAGAGAAAGCACGCTTGGACGCTGCCAGAATCATTCCATATCATCATTGCTGCTATTTATTTCAAGTTTTGGACTTTGTAACTGCTGTAATCATCTGTAATCATCAAGGATAATCAATAAAAGGATAAAAACTTTGGCGTGGACGTAGGCCGGAGATAGCCGAACCACTATAAAACTTGTGTCTCCGTTCTTTATTTTGGGATTACTGTTTAATATTTGCTGAGACCTGAGATTTGTGTTTTAATATTATTGATTTGTATTCATACACTGGTGCTTTCGCGGTATTCGGGGTTTGTGACCAATTTTGGCCCAAACATATATGAACATAAGAGAACAAGTATTCACATCAAAAATAAAACAAAAATCATTGTACAAACACAAATAAAAACCTGCAGCAGACATTTTGTTTATATGTTAACATAAGTATGTTCAAACCAAAATCTGCAACTATCAAAACAAGGTTTGTCAACAAGCATTAAAAGTGTAAACTTATATGAACACACATTAGTACAAATAGAAATCTGAAAACATCTTTGTACAATCAAAGCTGCAATATCTTTGTACAAATGTTTGTGTCAGCAAACATTGTGATATGTTAACATATATGTTAACATAAACATTTAATAGCCCACATTTATGTCTGGAAAAAAATTTATCTTCCAGCCGAAATTGTTGAATCATTTCAGGATTTAGTACCTTATTACAAATAAAATAACGCAAGATATTTTATCAAGTTAAAGCTTGTTCAAGAAGGCAGCTTGTTCAAGTTATATATATGTATTCCTCATTTCTTATTTCATTTAGTTCAATCATTAACTTATGAAAACAAACCAGAGAAGAAGCAAAAGAAAATAAACAAACTTTATATTTTCAAGTTCAAATCAAATTCAGGAAACAAAAGAAGTTTACTAGGATTCAAATTTGCAAACTGCAGTCTTCTTTGTCCATCAACAACTAGCCACTGTTTCAAGTTTCAACAATATTTTTGGTGAGTAAACTGATTTAAAATATAACTTTTAATAAGTTGTTTATGAAGAATGGTTATGTGGATGTTTAAATTCTGGAATGTTTACTATGTTCTATCAGTGTTGCATATCATGTTCTTTCAGGTTCAAATTTTTCTGTGGAAACAAAGAAACTAAAGAATATTTCATACTTTTATATAAAGCCATCTTCTTTAATTAGTACTTTAACTAAATAAAATTTTACAGTAAAATAAATTGTAAAACACTATACAGCAGTGAATTGTAAAACACTGTAAACTAAATTTTACAGTAAAAAAAGAAAATAAGGATCAAAATTCGAATAACTCGAATCGTAAACTTGAATTTGTATATTTAAACTACACACAAAAATATGATTTTTAAGATAAAAATTATAATTTGTAGTTAACAATTTTGGGAGCAGTTAGATAGTAAGCCAAAAATGCATTTTTGTGAAATTCTGATGATTCAAACAATTATAGTTGTTGTAATTCAACATGGAGCTTGTGTATTAATTCTAGATCAACAGAAAAATGTGAGAAAAAATTTCAATTGCAAGATTTTTTAGGATTGATTGAAAATAGGGTTTATGGGTTCTGTGTTTTCGAGTGATGTTGATTGATGCTTGCGTCGACATGGCGCAACCGAGCGTTGTGAGATTTTGGGAGGTGGTAGGAGGTGTTGACGGCGACGTATGGTCGAAGCTACGTCATCTCAGGTGATCGCGATCACGATCGCGAGGTGATTTTATAAATTTTGTTTGGGTAGCTTTGTGACATTTCTGGCATATTTTGTTTTCGTGAGTTTTGAGATTAAGCTGGGTGGTGATTTCGAGAGAAGGGAAGCTACGTGATATGGTGGTGACGTCGGGGTGCGATGGAGCAGTGGTGAACCGCCGTGCACGTGCACGGCGGCGGAGAAGTTTCGATGGGTGTTGACTCGAGAATATCTCGAGTTTATTTGCTCTTGACTTCGGGTGTTTGCTCTGGTCAGGATTGCGTGTGGGTTAACATGTTTCAACTGTTAAAACTTTAGCCTTTAAAAAAAAAGAACAGAAAAAAAAAACAGGGGAAGAAGAAGAGAGACAGGGAAGGACGCGAGAGAAATGCTGGATAATCTCGAGTTCGACCCGAGTAATCACGTGGTTTGCTTCGGGTTTCTAATCCCTGGAATTAGTTAGCTTTAATACTAAGTTTAAGGTTTATAAGTTAAGTATCATTTGAAGTTATAATGATTGACAAATTGTTTGAGTCAAGATGAACTTTAAAGTTTTACTGTAACAAAGATGAGTAAGTAGTTTAAAATCAAAGTTAATTATGTATGAAATTAATTTTAAAATTGTTATTGAATAAGTAGTTCAAAGTATAATCAAATTTATAATTAAAGATTTTAATAATCTTATGTAATCTCTTGTGTAATTAAGAATTTAATTAATCATTTGAAGTTGATTAATTAAAAAATCATAGTTAACGAATTAATTAAATAATTAATGATTAATTAAGCAATTAATAATAATTAATTGTGTAATTGAGTTTTATAAATCAATAATTAAGTTATTGATTGATAATAAAGCAATTAATTAATTAAGTAAATAATTAGTAAATAATTAATAAATTGAAATAAGTTAATTAATTAGTAATTGATTCAGCAAGACTAAAATATAGTTTACTCTTAAGTATGTAATTAAGTTTAAAATAAATCAAACTTGTTGATATGAATCGGTGATTCTATTTGATCGTGTCTGATGTTTATTTATATCCTATGATGTTCTGTGATATTCTGGATATATCTGTGATGATTGTGTATGATTTATCTGTGTTAAATTGCTATATGATTTATCTGATTTTATTTATCTGTGTTAAATGTTATATGAATTCAATCATTGAATTAAACTGTTAAGTTAATTAGACAATTTGGCCTTTAAGATGGCGTTTGGATTTCGATGAGACCGGGATCGGGTATCCATTTGATATTCCGAAAACCACATCGATCCAAATTAAACGATAGGTCGTGAATTCTCAAGTGAAAATTGAGATGGTGTTTCAAAATGCAAGGGTTATCGTCATTGACTCTGAGGGTGATTCCAAAATGAGTGTAACGAGATAATGCCTTCGGTTTCGTTCGAACCCGGAACGAACTTGTATGGATTGAATGCTTTCAGCACATCGTCAGGCGGACGATGAGCATTCTAAGTAATATGTTTTGTAAAGGTAATCGCAGCCTCAAGCCTCATCAACCGGGAATGGCTAAAACAGGGGAGATGCAGCAAGGTTAGGTGGGTCATGCCCAAGCAGGACGAGATATACCCCTGTCTAGATGTCCCTTTTTATTCGGCTTAGTGGGTGGTTGGTCGCGCCAACCACGAGGTTTATCTTGTTCGGGCCTGTTCAGTAAGGAATGGTTCCGGCCTTGTGTTGTAGGGGGTCGGGAGTGATCCTCGGTACGGTGATCTAGGCCCCGTACTGTGATGGGCGGTACCCCAGTAGCCCTGCCATTGTTGGAAATCCATTTTCCCTACGAGACCCTACAGTTTTGATTTGTATTACCCATTTTTGTGGCTAGTAGCTGGAATTTAATGAATGTAACAATTTCGGCTATTTTCTATTTACTTGAAAACCCTTGACACTATTATAATATCACTGGATTTCCTATGAAATGTTTTGGTTAACGTAAGGTAAAAACTTACCCGTATTTATTTGTGGGGAGTCTTACGTGATACCTTTATTTTCAAATGTTTTTCAAAGTTAAACAATTTAAACCGTTTACTCATACCAGACCCATGTCTGACCTGGAGTTTATATTTTGTGTTTTCATAAACTCTTGGGTACTCAAATTTTTAGGAGTAGCCAAGTGATAGGTCTTGGACTTTGATTTCTGAAGGAGCTTGGAGCAGGAGTTTCCAGACGTATGTAGCTATCTATCTAGTGTCGCTGTGTTAGTTGATGTGTACTGTACCTCTGATGTATATAGTAATAGATGTATGTATGGTTGTCATATGTATTAATATTGTATAACTCTGATATATGTAAAACTATGAAATATTTATGTGATATATTATATTTTGTTCCGTTCCACTGTGAGATTCTGATGTTGTAGTCCTTTCTTCCTCTTTCTTTCCTATTTCTATCCCTTTCTTTCTTAATGATGGTACGTCTATCTGGTAGTAGAAGGGTGGGTCGTCACACCGAGAAACGCCCAAATCTGAGCTTCCCCTTGCTCGACCCCAATCTTGTCGATAGGGCCATGGATAAAATCAAAAAGATGAAGTAGGGAACTGAAGTTGCCGAGAGGTAGGAGGTCGATGCTTCCAAATTTCTTTACCTTGAAGTTCCTTCCTTCGAAGTCGAAGTCGAATCCGACACCAAAGACGAAGATGAAAAAGATGAGGTCGTCGAAGAAGGAGGGGTGACAATAAGGATTATAATGACGATGACAACAACGATAATAACATCAACAGAGGTCAAGGTTCAGGACGTGATCGAGGTGATCAATCTCATGCTCTTGAGAAAGATAGAGGAAGATGGAAATGATAGTAGGAGAACTTCTAAAAAAAGGTAATCTTGATCCATCTTCTCACGAAGCAAGCACGCCTAAGCCCCAACGCCTTCAAACCTTCAGGAAGAGCATGTTTATATTAACGTTGAAGAATCAAAAGAGAAGTAGAAGGCTTCTCATGCATCAATTCTTATTTCTCAGGTAGGGGATTCTCTATTTACACATCTTTCGCTTTAAAGATAGTAATGGTTTGAATCACTTATTTTAGATAAGAAGGAAATCTACTCACCCCTATAAAACAAAGCTTGAAAGAAAACAAGCGGAGATAAATAGTTTGTATAAGGAGTTAGATAAACAATTGAAGGAGCGCAACATTCTCTTCAATAAATGTCATAGACTAAATAGAAGTGCGATAGTGTTTGCCTCCTTCAAACATCAAGAAGCCGTCTTACGACTAAGGATGGCACGCCTTCAATATGACGGTCTTCTTAAAGAGAATCGAAAATTGATCACACATTTTTGTATGTTGATCAAGGAGAGAAATACTCTGGTGGATTTTCTATATGAATCATATTGCAGACACCCGACCATAGATCTCTCATATTTAGATAAACATAGCAGGGGTTTACTTAGGCATCTACACAAAAGATATTTGGATGAATTTGGGTCCGATCCACATCCTAGTACATGCTGGAATCTCCCTCGAGTCAAATCAATTCCTTATGATTTGCCCTCCGATAAAATTAAGTATAATAAGGACAAGTTTATTCTATAATTCCTTACAAAATCAATTTTGTATGAACATGATGAATACTTGTAATTATGCAATAATAATGAATTATGAATGTTTGTTTTAATTTTTTCCTTCTATACTCAGTTGTATTTCACTGCTTATTACAGAGGGTGATTGTCCCACTGGCAACTTTGTTTCTAAAGATAATCTAAGTCAGAATGTTAGATTAAGAAGAGATTATCTTGAAAATGCATCGATTTTGAAATATTCTAAACTTGCCAAATATTGTTTTCTTAGAGATTTATATAAACTTTATATGGAACATCCCTATCTCCACTTCGATTTTCTTGGTGAAGAAAAGGAAAAGCTACCCAAAGAGATCCCGACATATCATATCAAACTAATATGTGGTCGTGATACTCCTTCCACCGGGGAATGAGACTATAGTAAATATCCTCCGATTATTACTTTGGAATGGGCTTAATATTACTTTTGACTCAATAGTTAATCTTTTTTCTAACACATTAAGTAAAGTTAGGAATGTAGTTTCCCAGCTTTAGATGTAAAGAAAATGTCTAATTGTACTTTTTTTAGCCTCAATGTTATCTATGTTGCAATCTTTTATCGCTTTAATAAAGAGATTGATTACTTAAGTCTTGAATTTATCCCTTTTCCTTCTTGCTTAAATAGGAGTTACAATTATCTGAAATACCACTTTCATTAGATTTGGCATCTCGTTTCATCAATATTAAAGATAGTTTATTGGCCTAAAAAAGAAAAGGCTTCCTGACGATACTTTATCTGCTCGTTTTCAAGAAAACACGGAAGCATCAAAATGGTATAGAAAATTTTTACTTCAAAAAACAACCATCAGAAATCTCAATGATTAAATTGCCAATTTAGAGGCTGATGTTAAAAGCAAGAGTGAAGTAATTTTCACATTAAAGCTTCAAGTCAAATCAAATATGTCAATCGACTTTGATCACAAAATGTCAGAACTCCTTCAACGAATAAGCAATTTAGAGATGAAATTAAAAGACAACCAGGATCAACGCGAATCATTATAGTTCATCATGGGGAATAACATCTCAAGCATGGAGTTACCAGTTTCTCTTACTATCTCTTCCATCGCAAAATCCACAAGATCTGCTTCTCTTGCTACCCATAAATTTCCCATTATGACAAATCCTCCCCCAGTCTTAGACAAAAAAAGTAGTGGAAGAGTGGTGCGGTGTGACGATCCATATTTCGAAAGGTTTAAACCGACAATAATCCACACATATCCAAATTAAACAATCTAGAGCATAGATAATCAATGAGCTAAAATAAGAAAAATAAGAAAGCAGAAAACAAAACATAGAATCTCACAGTGGAAACGATAAAATATAATAGTCAAATATCAGTTAGTGAAGCTGTTTGTATCATACATTTTATTATAATCTATACAACATTTATCAGAGTTATATGTATACATTAGATATAAATAATCAATACTGCAGAATAGCATGATGTTGGGGATAATAATAGTAATAATACACCAACCGCGTCTTCATCCTCCAGAAACTGATCTTCCATGCATTGGGAAAAAACTCAAGACTGACCCGAGCATAATGCAAAGACAAAACACTCGAGTCAGGACTAAAATACTCTTATGTAAGTCAAATCAATATCACAAAATATGACTGCAATAACTTAAGAGATGTTACGGGATTTTCCATCTCCTAAGGATCTGTTAAACTATTTATATATAATAGTATATGCTATAATAGATAATGTCTATCGGTAAAATAAATATCAAAATAGCATTAAGGGTTTACATTGATCCACCTTGACACATTTGTACAGTTTTAAACCAAAGTCACAATGGGCTTGTATGGGGACAAATATGACAAGGCACGTGAGGCAATGCCCTATAGGATTCTACTATTTTACCCTTTTTGGCTGGTCGTAAACCATCCATGATCGACCGCGACAATCAATCCAAACGACAAAAGCAACCATTGAATATAAAATCACAATAGTAATATGAGGGATAAATGTTGCTAAAGGTAGCTAACCTCGTTGGCCAGACATAGGCTCCTGTTTTAGTCATTTTAATCATGACACAAGTGTCAAGGCTATCATTCATCGTTCTCTTACTTCATTCAAGTAAATTTTTGCCAATTCAACCACTACATTCTAGATATCATCCACCGCGTACACGGTTGTTAAAGTGGCTCCAATATTGACAGAGAGTATGCCAAAAAGTAGCCTCGGTATCTTTAACAACCAAACATCGTTTCACACACCGGTTGATTCTTTTATAATTCGAAACAATTCGTACTTGATATCAAAATATCATATTCACTTCAAAATCAAATCCATTTCAAAATCATCATATTCGCTTTAAAAATCATATCTTACTTCACAATTGTCAATTCAGTTCGATACATCAATTTCAATTCAAAATTTGATTCGAATTAAAATTTAGTTATAACTTCACTTTAACCCAATTCGCACTTAAATCCAAGATTTAAATATAAACATTTCACCCTTTTAACCAGTTTGAATTTTTAGAAAATAGTTAAATAGTTTAATAGAAAATGGTTTGAGTAATAAAAATGGTTTATACAATAAAATAGTTTGGAAAATCAAAATAATTTGAATATTTAAAGTATATAGATTTTAAATCATTTATACTAAAAATATTCATTTAAAAATAGTTTCAAAGTCAAACCTGTTCACTTTCCAAATTTCCAATTCAAATCAGCTCTAATTTCCATTTCAATTTAATCGATTCAATTCCGATTTCAAATCAAATTTTACTTCGATTCCAAATTAATTTCACTGCCCATTTCCAAATTAATTTCACTTCCAGTTTCAAATTTAAACCATTTCAATTTATATCAATAACGAGTTCAACCAAAATACCGATTCAAAACGCTTAAATCAAATTTCCTTCAATATTTGAATTAAAATCCAAATTTCAAGTATAATTAAATTCCGAACTCAATTTCGAAATATCATTATATATCACCTTTTACTTAGAAATATTCAAAGCATGAGTAAAAGTCCAATCTTTTAAAACTAATCAGTTTTCTGAAATTCACATCATATTTCGATTATAACTTAAAAATCTCAACTTCGATTATTTTAAACATTCCTATTTCAAATTTAAATTTGAACATTCCGAGTTCCAATTCAAAAATAAATTCGATTTCCATAAATTCAATTTTTCCTTAACACCAAATCATTTAAATAATTTCAAAACAAAATTTTAAAATCATTTAATTTAACTAATCCGGTGCCCGTATATAATTCTCAATCATATGGCTAAGTGAATCAATTATTTCAATTTAATTCAGAGATGGATATATATCATTTCAATCCAAAATAAATGCCATAGATATATATCATTTCAACCAAATTCTTAATTTATTTGAAATAATTTAATTTATAGTTTTATACGGCATAAATAACATACATGATGATAACCGGATATACAAAACATAAGTAAACATCCAATATATCAATTAAATTCCATCCATCATCATCCATCATCCAAACAGCCAATAGTCACAACAATCAACCAATTATCGATAAATTGAGAATTTTACTAGTAGTTAAATTCTAATTCATTTTAACTATCAATTTAAATTATACTAATAAATTTAAATGTCAATTTAAATTCATCCAACAATAAATTTAAATTACTTCACGATACAAATTTGATTAACACAAAATATAATAGTCAAACATGAGCATATAAAACTCTTACCTTGGGTTGAAACAGAAAAATTAAAATTCTCCAAATAATCACGAATCCAGCTTCAGTGCATAGTGTTCGTTGATACGAATATAGTGCAATTTGTTCGTCCGAAACGAACCTCGTATGAACATAATATGAATTTATTAAACTTAATCAAACTAATTACCCTTATTAATAGTTAAACCATGAAACCCTTGCCTCCAATCTACACGCATGAGACCTGGCCACATCGTTCCCCTCTTTGCAGGTGAACACGAATGCGGTTTCCTCTCCATCTTCACGTAAGAGGCGGAAGCTGTAACCCACGCTACTTCATCTCCATCGTTTGCTGCTTTAATTTTTTTATCATCCGGTCGATCATCGATCATCGTAGCCCACCTCCACCAATTTCGCTAGCATCGTTGTGCTTGCAATCACTCATCCACCAACACGTACGCATCTAGATCCAAAGCCCTAAAATCGATCGAACTCCAGTCACCCTCCCTTGCGACTTCATCACGAATTTATGCAGATTTGTTTTTTTTTCACGATTCATTTTTTCTCTTCGTTTTATTTGATCTGTTATTCGTTTTGAATTGAGAGATGTAAAAGAAGGGAAAGGGTATGAGAGATAAGGTTAGGGGCTATGGTTCAAACGAGAAATGGGCTTGAAAAAATAAAAGTGTTAACGTCCTTTCATATAAAAAAAATTAAACGACATTGTTCACGCCAGAATTTCCGAAGTCCAAATATAGCGTGCTGCCTGGCATTCATACTGTTTTACCCTTATTCGGAGCACAATGGAACCAGATTCGTGGCCTACTTCGATCGTATGCAGAAGATAGCTTTTCAAATCGAATTATTTTAATTAAATTATGAAATAAATTCTACACGTTTCAAGCTCGCACGACCAAATGACGAGTCCAATTGCTATGAAACTTTAAATCCTACAAAAATACACTAATATGGATTCGATGAAACCAGTTTTGTCGGAATCCGAGATAGTGACAAAAATGGCTATTTTTTACTCGTCAATTAAAATATAAAAAATTTCAACTTTTAATTATTCTTATTTAAATCAAAATTTAAATGTTAACCATCTTAATTCATATTTGAATAAAATTTAAATCAATCTTCGATACCATTTTCATTTAAAATAATGCAAGAATTCATTATTTAAATAATTGCAATATTAAATTTAAACGATTTAATTTCCAATTAATCACCATAAAAAATAATTTACCATTCATTAACCATTTTCATTCAATAATCATAGCAAATTCTACAATCTAAAATAGTTAATAATACGAGTCATTACATGCAGGAAAGTTAAATTTGAGATTATGAAGTATTTTGACGAACAACAAAATGAAATATACTCAAATTGTATAAATGAATATGCAACTAGGATTCAAAAGTTGGAGCGTGATAAGTAGCTTCTCTTAAAGTGCATCGTTGACTTAGAAAGGGAAAACAAAACCCTTAACGGTGAAAACAAAGCCTTTATCCACGCTTTCAAGACCAATATCGAGACTATTGATGATGAAGACAAAATCAGGAAGAAAGTGAAGAAACTAAAAGAGGTCCTTCGTATTGTTATCCATCATATTGTGGATCCTTTAATCGCGAAGAATATAAATAAATTGTTCATGGCTTATGAATGATATGTATATATTTATTTTGTACACTTGTAATAATGTCATAGATTATGTAAATTATGAAAATTTTGTAAATATCACCTGGACTATGGTTCTTTCCTATAATGTTACTTCTACTACACTTGTTTGATAGCTTGTACCGTAATTTATGTATTTGTTGGACCTTTCAATCCACTTTACTATTCTGCTTTACCTGAAAAACACAAAATAAGCAGTATTTGTTACTATTTGCTCGTAGTATGTATAGGAGTTTATCCATTTTCGGATATTAATAGATCATCATATCAAGATTTGACAATGAATGAAAAGTAATTGCTCTTGATGAAATGTTTTGATTTTCATATTTGGTAATGCTAAAAGATAACCAAGAATTCAACTTTAAACATATGATTGAAATGTCTGGTGATAAAGAACCATTATCTCAACCATGGATGTAAATGTTCAGAAAGTCATCTTGTGGAGATAGCTAACAGAAAGTTAATAATGACCATGTAATAGAAGTCTAGAAATCACTGTCCGAACACTTGAGATAGAAATTTAACGGCCCAGATTTGGGCTTATTCAAAAGTTAGGAAGTTTGGAACCCAGATTAGGGTCTTAGCAAATAATAACCAAAAGTCCATGATAATTTTTTAGTGGAGTCTTGAGCCTAGATTTGGGCACTAACGAGTGAAGTTAGGTAATAGTCTTAAAACCCACGTTCAGGTATTAGAGAAGGAAAATCAAAAGTCCATGATAATTACCTTCATAATAGCAATCTCAAACCCAGATTAGGGCATTAATAAGTGAAGTCTAGTAATAATTTCGAAACCCAGATTTGGGTATGATGAATTGAAAGATCCATAGCCCATATTCGAGTATGATGAGTAAAGTCTTATATTTCAACAATGAATGACCCGAAACCCATATTCAGGCATTAATAGATGAAGTTTAAAAATAAGAAATTCGAAACCCATACTCGGATATTAATAAGTGTAGCTCATTTCTACTCCTTAGATTCTGTCTCCTTTGCCATGTGTAAACCATTTAGACTGTATATATAGTTGCAGTTTGATTGGCTATTTCTCGAGCTTGGACATCTTAGTTCATTATTTCTTATGCTTCTTCTTGGGCTTGGACATCTTAGTCCATTGTTGATATACCTCTTCTTAGGCTTGGACATCTTAATCCATTGTTGATATGCCTCTTCTAGGCTTGAACGTCTTAGTCCACTGTTTGATGAGCCGCTTCTTGGGCTTGGACGTCTTAGTCCATTGTTTGATGAGACGCTTCTTGGGCTTGGACGTATTAGTCCGTTGTTATGTGGTGCTCTTGGTTAGCCCATTCTCAAGATGGAACCAAGGACTTGCCCAACTTCCCTCTTGGAGGCACCATGACCTGACCAGAGGCGCGGCTAGGGGCTTGTCAATGCTTTAACCTGGCCATAGCATGGAGCGGATAAAGGCTTACACTCCTCCCTCCAAAAGGTGCCCTACCCTGACCATAGCATGGTGCAGACATGGGCTTATGGATGCTTTAACTTGGCTATAGCGTGGCGCGGTAAAGGCTTACATCCCTCCTCTAGAAGTTGCCTTGACCTGACCAAAGGCGCAGCCAAGGGCTTGTCGATGCTTTAACTTGGCCATAGCATAGCATGGATAAATGCGTACACTCCTCCCTCTAAGAGTTTTTATGTCCTGGCCTACTCAACGCAGACAGAGGCTTTGCCATCAAAGGCAGTGTCCAAATGAAAGGAGCATTTCACTCCCAACCATGTAGGTCTTTCTTAGAAAGCAATTCTTAGTTGACTTTATTCATGATCTCTTTACAAATTTGTTGATTTTTCCTTGATGGAAAAAGTTGAACATCATCCCTTCCAAGGCTCTACAGTGGTTAGTCTCATGTCCACTCATCATATGGAAATGGCAGTAGGATCCTCCTAGATTCCTTTCATACTTTGGTTTCTGCTTTTGTGATGTCCAATAGTTGAGCTCATCCTTAGTTAACAAGTAGTCATTCTTTATAGATGTAGTTAGATTGCATTCTTTAGGAAGTCTTAATTTGAACCTTGTTTCTTGAGAATGGCTTCTAGGTTTTTTGTTGCTTGGCTTTACAGTTTCGCCCTCATCGGTTGTTTTTTATTTTAACACCCTTTTGAATTTACGTGTTGGAAGTGTTCCAGTTGTAGCTTGTTGCCATTTGTAAGCAAAGGTATTGTAATATGCCATTATCCCTTTTTCAAAGAGTTCCTTGGGAATAGTGTTGAATCTTTTTCCTCATTTTGTCAAATAGGTTGTCGCTTCAATTTTCCTCTCCTAGAGCAAAGACAGAGGTGGAGCCAATATGGAAAGGATTCAAGCTCCATTTTTCTAAATCATATGATTTTGCTCTTTTCTTCTTTATAATCCTTAGAGATTTCAATCTTAGCATTTTCTCTTCATATAGTTGGAATCTTGAGTGGTTCTTGGGAAGAATCCCATGAAGTTTGGTTCTAAGGATCTTTGCTTTGATCTTTTGATTCTGCTAGCCATAATGAATTAAGGTCTTGAGTATTTAAATTTGAAATAGGGTTGGGTTAGAGACAGGTGGTGTTGGATGTTTAACAGAGTCGGAGGTTTGAGCCATCCTTCTAGCACCAAAATGTTAACAAGAAAACTTGTCAACACTTCAAAGTTGAGTTTAAGAAAAAGGTTAGTCCTTTTTATCCTTTCTTGGTTAAGTCGTGGAAAATAGGATGTGGGTATTCTCTTTGATTCTTTTGAATAGGTTTCTCTTGTTGAAAATCTCCTTATTGACCTTTCGATTTAGTGAAACACATGAATTCCCCTCTTTTTGGTCTATCGACCTGATTGAAATAATTTGGTTATCACTTCAAAACCTTACTTTCGAAGCAGCTGTGGAATGCTAAAGAAATTGCTCTAAGGATACAAGGATGTGGTTGGTTTGTGTGGGTTTTGGCCCCATCGAAAGTTAGGCTGATTAGCGACTTAGGTTTGGCTCGGGAATCTAAGGTAAATCAGCTTAGGTCAAGGTTTCGATTAACTTGAAGGTAAGAGTTTAATGAATGGTGGTTTGAAGTTAAGGTCTTGGATTACTTGGAAAGGTTGGGGTTTCGACTCACTCAGAAGGAGCCTTACGATAAGGTCGAGACCTGTAAAATGTAGTTAAAGCCAGTAAAAGACCTTCAAACAACTATATAATGAAAATTTCCCTTTTATTAATCCAATAATGATTGTATTGAACAATTATCCCCAATTTCATTTACAAATTAGGGTTTACAACTTTGCAAACATAAGAAAATACAAGTTTGGAATGAGCGAATCAAGATCCCCTAAAACAGAACCCTTGGGTCTTATTTATAGATGCGGTTTGGCACCTTCCGACCCAATGCTTTTGACTTGGTCGAGAAGTGGCTTCAGATACCTTCCGACTTCTTCAACACTTGCGCACCCCTTTACCATGCTTTCGAATGGGTTCGAACGCCTTTATCTTCATCGAAATGGGTGGTTACGCCCTTTCTTCTTTGTATTGCATTGTTATCACAAGGAATGAAGATATGAGCTTTCAACTCTATCAATAGGAAGTTTCCAAGTGTTCCAAAGGTGTCAAAATGCTGATGGTTTTGATGTTGTTAGTAACTTCCAAACTTATGCTTGTGAACTAATACAGAAGCTTGCTTGGATGTAAAAGACTTCGACCGGTTCGAAAGGCCTGCTTTTGCTTTCGGAAGGGTTGTTCCATCCAAGATTTATTTATGAGTAGTTTGAGTGAAGGCAAAACCTTTGGTTTCGAAAGGTTTGGCGTGCATGTAAAGAGTTTTCATTCCTTGTCTTCGATAGGTTTTGCTTTAACTCGATCGAAAAGGTCTTCATGCATGCGAAAGCACCTGCTTCAAAAGGAGATCTCTTGAAGAGGAAGGGTGCTTTCGACCCTTTTGACCCCTTCGAAAGGTTATGCTACTTGTAGTCTTCTGTTGTGCATCTGATATGCATGTAAATGTGCATATTTTTACTTCCATATTTAATCCAATTTAATTAAATAAATGAGCATATAAGGTATTTTAACATGTTTAAACTAAAATTCAAATTATTTTCAAATCGCCGTTTATTCATCTTCATATAGAAGCAAAATGGTTGTTTTTGTGCATATGTTAATTTAAGAATTTTTACTTGGACATTTTTATGCAATTTATAGGAATTTAGATTCAAATGGAAGAGGTTTTCATTGAAATATGCATGCGCAGGAGAAAACAAAGGAATGAAGTGGAAATAATTCAAACCATGCAACATGGAGGACCCTACCTACCCACTTACCATGATCATCTATTATGAGCTAATGCACATGCTAATGAAGCTTAAGTTACATGCATGTTTAAGTGGAGGATTAACTCATGCTAATGATAACTTGGTGGTCACACTTCCTCAAGGGTAGTTTGGGTAGTTCCTAAAAATAGGATTAGGGTTTCAAAATATGTATAAATACCCTATATGTTCATGTATTTGCTCTCTTAGCCTCCTTAGACGGCCTCCATTTTAGTTTAGCTTTATGCTCACAAATAAATCAAAACTCTCTTTTCTTTTTCATGGCTACTAGCCATTTTTCTTTCATGTGATTCTCTTTTTTATTTGCATGCTCTCTTTCCTTTTATGTTAGTAGCTTAGTATCATTTCTCATGCAAGTAGATTAGTTCTTATTTCATTTTAATTAGCTCATTTTTTCATTAGCTTGCATTTTTTTTGTTTATGTTGCAATCCACATTTGTTAAAGTGATAACAAATATGATATGCTAAACCCTTTTAATTTAGGGGTAATGAAGCTCTCTTATCATGTAGATTCAACATTTTGATAACTTATGATCTCTTTTTGTACTTAATGGCAAGATTTGAATCGGTTAATTTTTTTTTCTTAACTTTGAATTTGACATCTTATATTGTTGACACTAAATAAGCTATGCTTGAACAAACAAAACGCAAATTAACTATTCATCTACATATGATATGATGTAGGTAATTAAATGAATTTAAAATCAAAATTTGATGCTCTATAGTTCTAATCAATAGTTAATAGATCATGCTTAGAATATATTTTATTTTCAAATTCATTGTCAATTTTCATGAGAGATAAAAAGTGATTTAGTGGGTGCATTATAGTTTGATGACTTATACTGAGCTAATTAGTAGCGCAAATAGGCCATATGATAAGCTCATGAACTAAGTTCACTAATGAAAAAGAAAAAGACATCATAATTTCATGTTGTGTTGATTTATATGATCAAGAAAGTATATTTATCTCTAAGTTGCCTTCAAAATCTCATATTTTTATCCACTTTTTATTGCTAGTTTATTTTTATTTTTAGCTTAACATCAAATATTGGTTTAAATTTGATTGAATAGGAATTTTAAATCTAAAAAATTCCCTGGCCGACCTGTACTCGCCACGTACTAAAATTGTATGTCGTGCGCTTGCGTTAAATTTTAATTTAAAATTTTTCGGCTATTTTCTAAACCGATGGAAAATTGGCCGTCAAATAAGTTTTTGGAGCCGTTGTCGAGGATTTGATTTGATATTATTTTCTATTCTCCGAATTATTGTTGTTTGATTTTATTGTGTGTTTATTTTATGTATTGAAATTTCAAAAAAAAAATTGTGTGTTTGTGTAATTTTGTTTTCATTTTTGTTTGTGTATTTGTTGTTTGTTTAGTTGCATTGGCATTTGTATCTAAAAAAATACACAATTTCATTTGAGAAAAACAATTATTTCATTTCATTTTCAGTTACATTTAAAATTTTCAATTTTCAATTTTGAATTTCTATTATAATTTCAAAAACTGCCTTATTTACAGCTACAAATTTCCCTGTACAAACTGTGTGCATTGTTACACCTCTGATCACTAGCACAATTATCCACTTCCACTGCACCACATCCCTTCTCATTACTGCTGGTTGTTGAAGAAATGAATATTTTTTTTATTTCTTTTGAGGAAATTTTACAAGTGAGAATTCAATACTATATCGTTGTACAAACTTCTGTATTTATACTAAAACTGGAAAAGAAAATACTGTACTGGATGTATGGGCTTGGCCCATTTACAATATTACATATTACATACTGGTTTGCTTGTATTTGATACTATCTCGATACCCCCCCCCCCCCCCCACTCAAACCAGTTCGAGAGTTAGGGTTTCCAAGTTTCAATAATGGCCGCTATAAGAGAAACTTCGAAGAGATTTTTTTAACAAATTTTCCTCAAATCTGATAAGGCTTTACTCCGGTAGTGTTTTACCATGTTGAAGAGACTCAGTTCAGACAGAAAGCGTAAACTTTGTAGATAAAACAATATAGTTTGTTCGATCTGGAAGGTTGAGGCTTCGTTTTTGGGAAGCAAACCTTAGATCTGATCATCAATCTCTTAAGGCATGTACTTTGTAGATAAAATCATCACGTTTGATGGATCTGGGAAGGTTGGGGCTCTGACGAGCAGACCTCAGATCTCTCCGTTGCTGGTAGATAATTTAAAGCTCTGCAATTTGACTTTGGGCTTGCTTCGTCTATATTCGGTTCATTTCTGAATCTGGTAAAGTTGGTTTTTGAAAGTGATTTCATAAAAACATCCGCTTTTTGGTAAGAGGAAGGTATGAGATTGACTCTCAATTTTCCCTTTATCACTTGCTCTCGAGCGAAATACAAGTCCAGTTCCATGTGCTTGGTTCTGGAATGTAATACAGGATTTGCAGTGAGTGATATAGTGCTGAGATTGACACACCAAATGGTTGCTATAGTGTCAGTTTTGATACGTAATTCCTTTAACAGTGATTCCACCCACATAATTTCTGCAGTTGCACTTGCCACACTTCTGTATTCTGCTTCTATACTAGATCTAGACACTGTTGGTTGTTTCTTAGCACACCATGATATTGGGTTTTTTCCTAAAAGATGCAATATCCAGTTGTTGATTTTCTATCATCACTATCAGTGGCCCAGTCCGCATCTGCGTAGCCATTTATATTGAGTGTGTTGCTTGCATGTAGAACATGTCCCTGATTTATGGTGCCTTTAAGGTATCTCGGTGTTCTTTAAACTGTCTTCCAGTGTATCCAGTGGCTTTTGCATGAATTGACTAACTTTGTTGACACTGAATGATATATTTGTCCTTGTTATTGTTGCATATTGTAGTGCTCCAACAATACTTCTGTATAGCTTCTCATTTTCAATTGGCTCCCCTTTGTTTTTTGATAAGTGCAGATTGTTAGTCATTAGTGTTGAGAGAGAGTTTGCCTTATCCATTTTTGCCTTTATCAAAATTTCTGTGATGTACTTTCTTTGACACAAATGTAGTTTGTTGTCAGATGTTCTTTTAACTTCTATGCCAAGAAAATAGTTTAGTTTTCCTAAGTCTTTGATTGATAACTCTTTATTCAGTTGTTGTGTGACTTTGTTGATTTCTGACTCACTATTACCTGTAATTATAAAGTCATCAACATAAATAAGTATGTAAGTGACAGTTGTATCAGAAAACTTAATAAAGAGGGAATTGTCTGATTTTGCTGAAATGTAGTTGAGGCTGGATAGAGTTTTCTTCAGTTTGTCAAACCACACTCTTGGTGCCTGCTTGAGTCCATAGATTGCTTTGTTTAATTTGCACACCAAACTTTCATTTCCCTGTTGCTTAAATCCTGGTGGTTGCTCCATGTACACCTCCTCCTTCAATACACCATTTAAAAGGCATTATTTACATCTAATTATTTGATGGTCCAATTCTTATACAAGGCTATGGTTAATACAATTCTGATAGTATATGGTTTCACAATTGGTGAAAAGGTTTCTGTAAAATCAAAACCACTTTGTTGTGAATATCCTTTAGCTACCAATCTAGCCTTGTATTTTAGAATTGTACCATCAGGATTTTTCTTTAGCCTGTAAGTCCATTTACAACCTATGATATTTTTATGTCAGGTAACTGAACAAGTTCCCATGTTTTATTTCTTGTAAGTGCATCATACTCTTCCTTCATAGCTATCTTCCAGTTCTCATTTTGTAATGCTTGATAATAAGTACTAGGTTCTTCATTGAGTAGCTCTGCATTGTATATTTTTGGTTTAAATATACCACTTTTTAATCTTGTTATCATGTGGTGACCACTGTTTGCAGGATCAATCTGTTGAGCTCTATCCTTCATTGTGCTTGCCCGCTGAGTATTGGATGGTTCAGGATCATCCACTACTGGGTAGTGATCTGCATGACCAATGCTGTCTTATTGTAGAGGCTGATATGAGCCTTCAGATTCTTCATTCTGGTTTATGACTTGAGACATTTCTGGTTATTTGCTGCTATTGAACAACATTGTTCTCATTCTGGGCCATCTACCTTTCTACTGGTATGATTATCTCAGGTAGTGGAGGTATGGATATTTTGGATTGTAAAGCTTTTTGGTGATGTTGTTTTCTGACTAGCTAAAAGGAAATTCAAACTCATTAAAGGTTACATGTCTTGATATATACATTCTACCTTTATTGTCAAGACATTTGTAACCTTTTTGATTGTTTGGATACCCTAAGAATGTGCAGGGGCTAGACCTGAACTGTAATTTATGAGTATTGTAGGGTCTCAAACAGGGGAAGCACATGCATCCAAATACCCTTAAACTCTGATAATCTGGCCTGACCTTTGTCAATGTTTCAATTGGACTTTTGAATTGTAGGACTTTGGTTGGTAATCTGTTGATAAGATATACAACTGTTGAGAAAGCATTAGGCCAGAACTTCAGAGGTACAGATGCCTGAGCAAGTAGACTCGGCCCTGTCTCTACAATATGCCTGTGCTTCCTCTCAATTAGATCATTCTGTTCAGAGGTATGTGGATAAGTTGTTCTGTGATTTATCCCTTTCTTTTGAAAGAATTTCTTAAGTGGTAGAAACTCCTTACCACCATCAGTCTGAATAATTTTTACTTGACAATTTATTTGTTTCTCAACACTTGTTATAAACTGTATTACAACATTGCAAGTCTCGGATTTTTCTTTTAGAAAATAAATCCACACATGTCTAGAGAATGCATCAATAAATGAAATATAATACTTGTAGCCATAGTCAGTAGATATTAGGGCTGGTCCCCATAAATCTGTAGCAATAAGTTCTAGTGGCTTATTATATTCAATGCTTGAATCTGAAAATGCAAGTTTGTGGCTTTTACCCATTGGACAATAGGTGCAGGTGTAAAATGAAGGAATATTCTCAACATGAATTTTATTAGTATTACTCAGTATATGTCTTACAATTTTCATGTTGGGATGACCCAATCTGGCATGCCGAACATCATAGTTATTACAACTTTCAGTGAATTTTGTCTCAGACATGTTACACTAGTTATTCATGCTTTCACATTTTCTAGATTTTGCAACATCAAATTTGTATAATCCCCTACATTCTCTACCCTGCAAAAGAATTTCATTTTTTAGAGCATCTTTCACTATGCAAAACTTTGGATGAGATTCAAAATATACATTATTGTCTTTAGAAAATTGTGAGACACTCATCAGGTTCTTCCTGATAACTGGCACTCTTAAAAGATTGTTGAGATATAGTTGCCTTGCACCTATAATACTTGCATTTCAAGTGTGTGTTATGTGTGTTGCTCTACCATTACTTATATATAATAAATGTTTACCTTTGTATTCCTTGTTTCCAAGGTTCAGATTGTTGAGATTGTTTGTAAGATGGTTAGTTGCTCCAGAGTCTGGGTACCAACTATCATCTTGAATATCTTCTGCTTTTGCTAAATGATTGTTTGTATTTTCTGGTTGTTCCTTGCATCCTTGCTGAACATCCACCATGTTTGCAGTAGGATTATTTTGTCTTGAATTGCCAGTACTTTGTTGAGAAGGTGTATAGTTAGAATCAAATTTGAAATAGCATTTGTTTGCTGTGTGGCCATATTTCTCACAGATTTGGCATCTTGTCTTATTATTATTGTTAGTATTGTTCCATCTACCACCTCTTCCTCTTGATCTATAACTCTAACCACCCCTTTGACCACTACTGGATTGATTCTTGTTGTTGTAGTTTCTTTCTTGATTTCTTCCTTTGTTATTAGCAATATAATTTGCAGAGTATTCAAGATTTGTTGGTCTTTTTTGCTCTAATCTCCCTTCATGTGCTAGTAATATAGAATGTACATATTGTAAAGTTGGCAACCTTTCTGCTGATGACATCACATCAACAACTGATTCATACTCCTCATCTAATCCACTTAGAAAATACAATATTTTCTCTGTATCACTTACATTGTGGCCTGTAGAGGCTAACTGATCACATATAACTTTAGTTTTGGACAAGTATTCTCCCATAGTCGGATTGCCTTTCTTCAAGTTATGCAATTGTCTTTTATACTGCATAATTCTTGCTGCAGATTGGGAACTAAAAACTTGTTCTATTGTATGCCATATTTCATAGGCAGTTTTGCAGCCAATTAATTGTGGGAAAAGACTTGCACTGATTGAGGATAACAGCCAAGAACTAACCAAACTATCTTGTCTTTCATGTATAATATATTCTTGATTATCTCTTAACTTCCCTTGTGCATCTGTAGTGAATCTTGGTGGCTTAATGATGGTTCCAAGAACATATTCTTGAAGACCATAAGCTTTTATCGCGGTCTCCACTTGAAACTTCGAGAGAAAATAGTTGGTTTCATCAAGTGGGGTGGTTATAATCTGGCTATGTGGTTTGATGATGGTTTCGAGAAGTTCTAGAGAAGCACTGAATTGGTTATGAGTGGATCTGGATGCACATATGGGTGACAGCACTGTTTTCATTCTCTTCAGCCATCAGTGAAGAGGTTGATGCAAAAGATGATGATTAGAGGGCAAGATTCACCAGGATTGAAAACTACAGCCGAAGACTGACTGAATGATGATCACTGATAGGCAGTCTTCTTGGCACGGCAATTCAGGTTAGGCAAACAAAATCTTTTATGTCTCTGACAGTATTGATGCAGCCAAGAAGATGGTATATGATGAAGTTTTCCTGATATTGTCTTCTTTTGGCACGGCACAATACCGAATGATGAGTTTTCTTTTCAAAGAATTATATACAGTCGTTAGACTGTATGTAATCAAATCTCAGATGATGAAATTTATTCTGATGAGATGATTTCTGATCAAACAATGATAGCGCATATGTTGTTAAGCATTATTTGCTCTAATACCATGTTGAAGAAATGAATGATTTGCTTTATTTCTTTTGAGAAAATTTTACAAGTGAGAATTCAATACTATATCGTTGTACAAACTTCTGTATTTATAATAAGCACTAGAAAAGAAAATATTGTACTGGATATATGAACTTGGCCCTTTTACAATATTACATATTACATACTGGTTTGCTTGTATTTGACACTATCTCGATGCTTCTCATGTCATTACTACTGCTCATTGTCAACTGCTCCCCCTTCCAGCTTCATACTTCATCTCCATATCAAACTTCAACCCCTTTCACTTCCACTCATTGGCCAACTGTGTGCACCACCGATCTTCCCTTACTGCTTTACATTGGAGCAAATATTGCTGCCAACTCATTGCTACTTCAGATAACATACAACATCTCCACAACAACTTCAGTTTCACCCATACATATTGCCTGCAACTAGGCCTATCAATGGTACGGGCTTCGGTCCGAACCCGCCTTATTTATGCGGGTACGGGTTTTGTCTTTTAATATCCAAGCCCGACTCAGGCCCGACCCGGGTCGGGTATGGTTTTATCAAAACTCGGCCCGGTTAGAACCCAACCGACTATTAATTTTTCATCGTATCAAAACATGAATGTGTATGTTATTTATTTACCATTCCGTTTGTTTACATGTATATGTTTTTGCATACTTTCGTTATGAGCTTACTACATCACCATCCAATTTATATACTAACATTGTTTGTATACAAATTTTATCAAAGTTGTAGTTTTAAAATATGGTTTTAACATAAATATTCCGATTAGGTATAGGGTTATTATCCTACGGGCCGGGCTCGGATATTGGGTTGAAATGCCCTACGGATTCGGGCCAAGTTTTGGTTTTAATCATTGTAACTGGACTCAGGTCCAGGTTTTATAAATCCAGAACGAACCTGAACCATTGACCAGCCTACCTGCGATCCCACAGTTCCCACCACTGCAACAAACTGCACGTGTGCACAAACTTATGTGCACAAGCAACCATTCCCCCATGGATACGAAGCAATGTATATGTAAAGCGATGCGAAGTGAAGTATTGAAGCGATACGATTGTGTAATGGATGGATACAAACATGGCGCATTCAAGTGAGGGACTCGGTCGCTCGGCATAAAAAGTGGATCGATCTTAAAAGCAAGTACCACATCAACTAGCAAGCACATGCCAGAAGCGATATGAACAAACCGATGCGAAGTGGAGCGATGCGAACTAGCGGCCTTCAATAAATCCAAACTTGCATCGATCATAATTCAAAACCTTCAAGTCCAAATGCCACCAAATTTTCACATGAGCTTGTGTACATCTTAAGAAATGTTCATGCTCGATCCTGAATCAATTGGACTAAATCCTGATCGATATGAATTGCGTTCGTATTGGTCACAGATCGACCCCAATGGTCAGGGATCGACCATATGGGCCTATCCATGTGAGAGAAAAGTTCTTCTGAGATCTGAGTGTGATATTTGCTACCTACGTTTAGCAGCCCAGGACTTACTGAAAAGGAACTTTTGGCTCTTCTACATCCAAACTCTACCAAAATCACTATTGTACTCGAATTCTACTATTGCAACTCATTGTAATCAGAAAAAAAGCTAATAAAAGTCCACCATTTTATAGTGGACGTAGGCCATACGCCGAACCATTCTAAATCTGCGTGTTTCTGTGCGTTTACTTGTTTATTAATTGGTGTGTTTGTTAGATCTTCCGCTTTTTCCATTTAAGTTCTTCATTTTATCTCTTTAAACACATCTGAAGAGTGTTGTACCCAATTTTGGTACAAACACCGAAGAT
Source organism: Allium cepa (assembly GCA_030765085.1). Lineage (NCBI taxonomy): Eukaryota > Viridiplantae > Streptophyta > Magnoliopsida > Asparagales > Amaryllidaceae > Allium > Allium cepa. The sequence continues at coordinate 244,180,017 of CM060942.1, forward strand.
ACTGAATAATTTATAAAGATAGAGGACTGACCAACATTGGAGATAAATCAAAAGGATATGTGATTGGCAATATCGGTAACTCTAAAACACCTACTATTTCTGATGTTCTGTTAGTTAGGAATCTAAAACACAACTTACTTAGCATAAGTCAACTATGCGACAAAGGCTATAAAATTAAATTTGGAAAGGATAAGTGTCACATCGAAGATAATAAATCAAATATTATCTTTGAAGATATTAGGAAGAAAAATATTTATATTGTCGGTATGAAAATCTCAAATGATAACCTATGTCTTTTGGCTAATACAAGTGACGCTTGGATTCGGCATAAAAGATTTTAGCATTTGAATTTCAAACTCTTATCTAGACTTTCAAAAATCGATCTAGTAAGAGGCCTTCCTAAAATGGATTTTAAAGTAGATAGTATATATGATGCTTGTCAATTAGGAAAACTTAGGAAGAGTTCCTTAATATTGAAAGATATGATTTCAACTTCAAAACCTCTTGAGTTACTTCATTTAGATCTGTTTGGTTCATCTCAAATTCAGTCAATAAATCATAGTAAATATGTTTTTATAGTTGTAGATGATTATTCTAGATTTACATGGACAATTTTACTGAAACATAAAAGAGATGCTTTTGATTTGTTTATAACTTTTGTAAAAAGTAATTCAAAATTAACTTTCTTTGAAAATCAAAACTATTCGTAGTAATCGCGGAAGAGAAATTGAAAACAAAAATTTTGAGAATTTTTGTAATCAAAAAGGAATTACTCATAATTTTTCTTTCCCAACAATTCCACAACAAAATGTAGTGGTAGAGCATTAAAATAGGACGATTCAAGAGTGTGCAAGAACTATGCTTTCCGATAATAAATTACCAAGAAATTTTTAGGCTAAAGTAGTCGCTACAGCTTGTTACATTTTGAATAGGATTTTAATTAGACCTCTGACCAATAAAACACTATATAAACTTCTTTTCAATAATAAACCAAAGCTATCTTATTTTAAAGTTTTTGAAAGTAAATGCTTTATTCTAAATACAAAGCACAATTTGGATAAATTTGATACTAAATCCGACAAGGGAATCTTTATCGATATTCTAATAGAAGTAAAGCATACAGAGTTTTCAATTTAAAAACTAATCGTTGAAGAAACAATGCACGTATGTTTTGATGAAAGCTTCAAAGATTTTGTTCAAATAAATGATGAAGATGATTTTGTTACATTAAATAATGAATCAAATGAAACAAATTGTGAAACTGTTCATCCTAATAAAAGGATCAGTATTTTTAAAGATCATGCTACAGAAAATATAATAGGAAATATTGAATCTGTTATTAGAACGATAAATCAACTAAACAAGATGAGTAATGTAGCTTTTATATCAATTATAGAACCTAAAAATCCAAAGGAAGCATCATCTAATGATTCATGGATTCTTGTTATGCAAGAAGAACTGAATTAATTCACCAAAAATGATGTATGGGAACTTGTTCTTAGACCTAAGGACAAAACTATAACATGAACTAAATGGATTTATAAAAATAAAATGAATGAACAAGGTCAGGTCGTTAGAAAATAAAGCTTGATTAGTCGCGCAAGGTTATTTTCAAGAAGAAAGAATAGACTATGATGAAACCTTTGCACTCGTGGAAAGATTAGAAGCCACTAGAATTCTACTTGCTTCCGCAAATCACAACAATTTCAAATTATTTCAAATGGATGTCAAAAGTTCCTTTTTAAATGGTTTTGTTAAAGAGGATGTTTATGTTGAACAACCTCCACTTTTTAAAGAAGAAAAGTTTCCAAATCATGTTTACAATTAAAGAAAGCTTTGTATGGTCTGAAACAAACTCCTAGAGCCTGGTATGACAGACTAAGATCTTACCTATTACAATCCAATTTTGAAACTTGTAAAGTAGATAATACTCTTTTTATTAAAAGAAACAAAAATGATGTCCAATTATTACAGATTTATATAGATGATATAATTTTTGGATCGAAAAATAATGAAATGAACAAAGATTTTTCTAAAATAATGACAAAAGAGTTTGAGATGAGTCATATTGGTGAGCTTACTTTCTTTTTAGGATTGCAAATAAAATAATTACATAGTGATATTTTCATTAGTCAAGAACAGTATGCTAGGGATCCAATTAGTTAGTTTGGTATGACCACTGTGAGTGGAAAACCCACTCCTATGGCAACCAATGAAGCCTTGAATAAAGAAGACATGTCAAAAGATATTGATCAAAAACTATATAGAGGAATGATTGGATCGCTCCTCTATATAAATGCGAGTAGGCCTGATATCATGCATAGTGTCTGTCTCTATGCAAGATACCAATCTTAACCCAAAGAATTAAAGCAGTTAAACGTATCCTAAGATATGTTAAATACACTTTAGACTATGGCTTCTTTTATCCTAAAAATGACTCATTTGAATTAATCTCATATTGTGACGCTGACTATGCTAGTTGTAAATCAGACCGAAAAAGTACAAGTGGAACTTGTCACATTTTAGGACATTCTCTGGTTTCTTGGTTTAGTAAAAAGAAAAGTACCATCTTACTATCAACAAATGAAGCAGAATATATCTCTGCTGCTTTGGCTTATTCTCAAGTTATCTACATACAACAGACACTGAAGGATTTTGCATTAAGTATCACAAAATCACCAATTTATTATGAAAATACAAGTGCAATAAATTTACCCAAAAAACTACTCATCATGCCAAAACCAAAGATATTGATATCAGACATCATTTTCTTAGAGATAATATAAGTAAAGAGATTATTTCTCTTGAATTTATCAACACTAAGAATCAAATAACTAATATTCTGACCAAACACTTGAATCAATCAACCTTATTAAATTAAGAAGAGAACTAGGTATTTATTCTATAACTGAGCTATAGAATATAGATATAGTAACCTATATATTTAAATAAATAAAGAGAAATAGAATTGTCAAAATTTTGAAATGGATGACGACATGCAGCTACCTCCATGTCAACATACAACGGTAAAATTTGAAATTTTGATTTTCCCTCTGAAATCAGTTTGGTGGTTATATAATCACAGCATTTCGAATTTTTTGTCTTCTTACATCATTTTCTTTGTAATAAACTTCTGAAAATATAAAATAATGGCCTCCTCTTCTTAATTAAACCAAAATGCAACATTTTCCTTCCCTTCTCCTACTTCTTTCCATTTCAACGAACTACATTGGCTCGAATAATGAAGATCGAGGAAATTACGAAGGATTCTCCAAAAATGCTGACTAGATTACAAGTCATTCAAATAAGGATGGCAAAGGAACAAGTAAACAAGGCAAGTTTCTTTGAGATTTGCAAAAATTTATAATGGATAATCATGCAAACCCTATTATGATTGAAGATGGTTCCTCTAACATACGTATTCATAATCCATTAAAGGATGACGACGAAGAAGAAGAAGAAGAAGAAGAAGAAGAAGAAGAAGCGCAAATGGACGAAGACGATAAAGTTATTTGCCTTGGCGACGTTTGTTTCGACAGAAATGGTAATTTGGTTGAACAACATGGAAACTTTTGTCTCCATTACCCTAATTGTTCGATTCACAACTCACCAATTGTTAAGGACTCCCGTTGGATTATTATTATATTAATGTTTTTATATTTTGTATACTTATATATATATATATATATATATTTGTGTCTATGTTTCATATTTATGTGTAATGCAACATCATATATAATAAAATTAGATTTATGTTTCGCTTATTATACTCGTTATTAGATTTTAGTTCGATAGTTTAAGGGAGAGTAATGTAGTCTAGGATTGGTTTTTGTTGATGACAAAGGGGGAGAATTATAAAATAGGTTAAATAGGTTTATATTAAGCGGGGTTAGTAGATTAAGGGGAAGTTGTTAGAATAAGGGGGAGCCGGAGTAGAATCGAAGTTTGTTGGAGTAGATTTTATAAACAAAGGTTATCGTCATCAAAAAGGAGGAGATTGTTAGTTCCAGAGATGAAGGTTTTGATGACAACAACCTTATGACTTGTTATAAAATATAAATACTAATATTCTTGTCTAGATACATATGCACATGAAGGATATATATATATATATATATATATATATGGGTAGTGAGAATGAAGACTGTATTATATAAAGATTCAAGACTGGGTATCGAGATTTAAGACCGACGAATTCAAGGTTGAAGAAATCAAGACTGAAGACTCATGAATATCAAGAGTTCAAGATATCAAGATGTGACGATCTGGAATTTTGGATGTTTGAAATTGGAATATTTAATTGATTTTAACTATTTAAAAGTTAATTTTTAACTTGCATTTCAAATATCTCTATGTATTCGGTAATTAAATTATTGAATTAAACAATTGGAAATAAGGTAAATGTTAAATCTGAAATTCTAGGCCTGTTAAAAATAATTTAAAGGCTTGTAAAATTTATATTGATAATGCTGAAGATAGGTAATGTGTTTAAATTGAATTAATAGGTGATTGGCTCAATTTTTAAAATATATCGTTTGAATTGATATTTAAAAATAGCCTTCCAGGGTACAGTCTCGGAATTCAACGAAACCAGTTCCATTGGACCCATAATATTGTATTATTAGAAGATTTCAAATGTCATGGTGTTTGGAGTTGTTCGTGTGATCGTATTGGATATAAACACGCTGAATCTATATCGAAAATTCAATATAATAATTGAGTCCAAAAAGCTATCTTCTCCATACAATCGAATTAGGACTCGAAACCTTTTCCATCTCGTTTGGAATAGGGGTATAACATTATAAACACGTAGTGGCATGCTTAGATAGGAGTTCAAGATCCTATGAAATCAAGACGGTTTAAATTTTAATTGATATATATATATACACATATTTGAAAAGAAAATAGCACATCAGAACTTTTCCCATTCTCTTCAAATTGCTATAGTAGGTCACTATAGCAAAGCAATTTCTACACGCTACCCATTATCCTTAATATGCGCTGCCCCCTCGTTCGAAATCAAATCCATCTTCTTTTTATAAATCACGTATCTTCCTTCCTTTTTCCTGAGTTCAAAATCATCAGAGAAAAAAAAAATGTTGGAAAGAAGTCTTCATTTCTTTTCATAACCCCATTTTAATTTTCCCCACTTCAACATCAAGACCCAATTCCTTTCCTCTCTAATTCCACCCATGGCCGAACTTTAAAAAAATAGTATAAACATCTTCTGCTCTAAAACAATGTTGTAGGCCTTTCTCTCGTTTTCCCGTCAAAGTCGCGAAATCGAGTTCGACTTATTAGCGGTCGACAAAGCAAAGCGGGGGTTCGCGAGCGCGCGTGTGGAAAGGGAGGGGTTTGCAAAAAGCTTGGTGGCGGATCTGGTGGGAGGTCGCGATTGTGAGGCGCTTAATTGGGAATATCAGGGCGGCCGCATGGCTGCGCGTGCGCATGGGTTCGATGGCCGAGGCGAGGTGGAGACTCGCGACCATGATGGTGATTCGGAGGAGGGTTGTAGTATATTATCTTTTCCTTTTTAATTTAAAGTACTAGCAGGCTAAATTTTTTGATTTCAGAGAAAAAAAATATAATTTTTGTACAATCTGATTTAAAAAAAATAACTTGTTTTAATTTAAATCAATAGTCCCATAGTAAAGTACATTTCCCTTTTAGTTATTTATAGAGAAAAATATATATATAATAGTAAGGTAAACTCTGAGTTTTATTTTACAAATATATATGTGTGTGTGTGCAAATTGTTTTTATGTATGTATACAGTAAAGATACATATATATATATAATATAAATATAAATATATCTACATGAACAAACACATATTTTATCGTATATAGGGACGCGGTAAAAATATATGTATATTTGTAAGATTTTGAAGAAAATAGGAATTTTTAAAGATTGTTGAAAGTATATGTAAATTAGAATTTTTGAGATCTATAAATTATTTTTGTAGGTATACATATAGGTAGTTTTAAAAGGAAATAAATATACTTATACACAATTTTAAATTACTAGTTTATTTTAAACAACGGGTTTGGTGATTAAGTAATTAAATTAACTTATTTGATTTATTTTAGTTACTAAAAGATTTTCTAAAGGGAAATTTTGAGTTTAAATTGAATTAACTTATTAGTAAATTAAATTTGTTAAATGGTAATAAATTGTGTGGTTAATTCAAATGTTAATAAATCGTGAATTATTTATACAAGGTCAAAATTATGGAGAAATCAAGCCGGAATGGAAATGGGTTGCAAATAAAATAAAGGCGAGTTAATCTCACTTATTTGGATTACCATTTAAATTTAAATAGTTAAATTTAAACTATTGGATTACTGCTTGAATTGATGTTTTATTATCAGTATGAATGTGTTATATTATATATAGTATATATATACATTGAGTGATTGATTTTCCGCATTATATAAAGGATGAGACCCTATGCGCCCCGCCTAATAGCGGATGACCCTTTATACCGCGATATTCCGCCTTGAAGCGGAATTAGTATTCTATATGGTGCTAACATCTGTGGATGCAGGGAAACAGTTTGGAGGGTCCAACAGGATTCCTCAAAATATTGAATTTGCTTTCATAATCTGTGATATGATTCATTAATTATCTGTGTTAGATTATTGATTTTATTGGAAATTGGAAATATTAGATGCTATGGTTTGATTGAATATATTTGGGTATATTGAGTTACAAATACATACATACATACATACATACATACATACATACATACATACATACATACATACATACATACATACATACATACATACATACATACATACATACATACATACATACATATATATATATTTGTGTGTGTGTGTGTTTGTGTATTGGATTTTTGAAGGGAAATAAAGAGAGAATTTTTAAGTAAATAGTTATAGAGAATTTGGATAAATTAAAAGAATAAATTGGAAAAGGATAAAAGCTTATTTTTTTTAATTCTAATAAATAAATTCCGAGTATGGGGAAGGAAATTTTTGAATAAATGGAATAAATTAATTTTTAAACTTAAGTGATATTATTTAAAGAAATAAGGGATTTATTTTTAAATTCAAGGTTTTAAATAGTTTGGGAAAGATAAAGAAGAACTTTGGGAAAAAGTGTGAAATTGGTATTTTTAGCTAAAATAAGATTTCAAATCATAATAAAAGGATGAATATGAAATTAATGGGTTTTGAAATAAATTTGGATAAATAAAGGAATTTATTTTAAAATGGCGTGAATTTTGGAAATCGATTTGGAAATTGAATTAGTGTTTGAAACTGTGTTTTAAAAGGAGGATGGGACTATGGAATTTATAAACTGGGTTTATAAAGTGAAATAAGATATCGGTGGATATTTAAAAGTGTAAATTCATCGTGGAATTTATAAAGGAATAGGTAATTTTTTCTAAAAGTAAATAGTAGATTTTATTTTTAAAGGTTTGGAAAAGAAATTTAGGGTTTGAGACGTAAATTAAACTGGATAAATCGAGAAGGATTTATTAACTAATTAAATGGACTATTTTGGGAATGGAAAATGTATTTTCCTGAAAAGCCAAGTATGTTTTTAAAACAGATTTTTAAGTATAAGTTAGAGGTTTTGAAAGTGGTTTTAAAAGAATGTTTTAGAAAGAAATTATTATTTAGTGTTTAAAATTTTTGAAAAGTAAATATTTATTAAGTTAATTATATAAGTAAATTACTTTAAAGGTTTAACTAGTATTATGATTTAAAAGTTAATTATTTAATATTTATACCTTATAGAATAACTTTTATTTTAAAATTAGTTTTGGCTTAAGTTTTACATAAGAAATTATTATGAAATTTCATACCCAGTATTTTTAAATGAAATGTTTTAAGTAGTTTTTATTTTAAATATTTTAGAGAATATATTTTTGGATAAAATGATTTGAATTATTTGAAAATATAAAGTGTTAAGGCTTGGTGATTTTCCGTGGGAATAAAACAATTGAGTGGAAATTTATTCCGCAAGAGAAAGGTGATTTGAAACTATTTTCGAAGGGTTTAAGTGTTGGGAAAAAAATTATATCTCGCAAGATATTTGGAATAAACAATTTGAAAAATTATTAAGGCCCGATGGTTGTTTGTGGATGTTATTTGATAGTTAAATAACTGGCCCGATGGTTGTTTGTGGTAGTTAAATAACTGACTATCAATATTGGCCAATGCGCTTATTATTTAGAAGAGATCGGGATCGGGATTAATTTTTCGAAAACCACTTCGATCCGGTTTGAATGTTTTCGTGAGGAAGACAAGAGTTTGGAATCAAAGATGATGCAGTGAAGTGCAAGGGCTAATCGCTACTAATCCTGAGGGCGATTCCAAAATGGATGTAGTAGGATTAGTGCCTTCGGTTCCGTTTGGACTCGAAACGGACTTGTATGGATAAATGCTTTTAGAACATCGTCGGGAGGACGATGAGCATTCTAAGTAAGATGTGTTATAAAAAGGTAACACATAGCCTCGAGCCTCATCAACCGGGAATGGCTAAAGCGGGGGAGGTGCAGCAAGGCTAAGTAGCTAGCAACCAATTAGGATAAGGTCATCCCTGTCTAGATGTCCCTTTTTATTCGGCTGTATGGGCGGTTGTTAATCCTAACCGTGGGGTGATCTTATTTGGACGATCCAGTAAGGGTTAGCTCTGGTCTTGTGTAGCAGGGGATCAAGAGGGATCCTCAGTACGGTGGTCTAGACCATATACTGTGACAAGCGGTACCCCATTAGCCCTGCCGTTGTATGGAATCCAATCTCAATAAGCGCCTGTATGGTTTTGATTGTGCCCAACTGTTGCTGAAATGTGAGATGCAAGCATTTCAACCAGATTCTATTTTACTTTCTATTGACACTATTATAATATCAGACGGATTTGATAAAAATCTTTTGCTTATCGTAAGGTAAAAAATCGACATGTTTATTTATGGTGTGGTCTTATGAGGTACCTTTGATTTCAAAGGGTTATGAAAACTTTAAGTATTCATTTGAGTGTGTTTTCTCACGCTGATTTTCCAAACTGACTCGAGTATTGTTTTATTATAATGCTTGGGTCAGACCGAGTATTATAGACACAAGAAAGGATGTTGTGGAGCTCAGGAGATGAGCTGGATGGCGAGACGTATCACACGTAATTGATGTTTTATCCGCAGTATATGTTTTGATGCATAATCAATTTCTGTGGGATAAGTTAATATTACTGTCCAGAATTTTGCTATTGATGATATTGTACTCTGATGATGTAATGTATAAAATAGATATAGTTCTTTTGTATAAAGATCAGTCATTTATCTATTATATATTAGGGGGAATTAATTTGAAGGACAAAGATTTGAATATTTTTTGCCTCAAGGACACGACCTCAATATTTTTACCACAAGGAAAAACATTCTTCTAAAAATTATTCATAAGGACAAACATTTTTCAAAATTATTCATGAGGACAACAAAACTGCTACCGAGCTAAAAAACTGTTACAGATAACTACAAACTGATACCTAAAAACTGTTATCAATAACTAAAAACTGATACCTACATAAAGTTGTCCTTCAGGATAAAATATTGATGGTCTGTCCTTGAGGCTAAAAAGCTGTGAAATTTTGTCCTTGATAATAATTTCCTGTATATATTATTCCGCCGCGATTGTAAGATTCTGATGGTGTTTTCTATTTCTTCTTCTACCTCTTTCTTCTTTACCCTAACGGTTCGTATTTCTATCCACTTTGAGTTTTTCTGATGGAGAATATTATCGACTCAAAAGGGGAACGGATGTGCGGGCCGTTACACTTGGTATCAGAGCAGAAGGTTAAGCGAGAACCTTGGCTTTGGTGGGGATTTCTCATTAAAAATAGAGTCAATGGTACTCTAAGAATGAGTTTGAGTGTATTAATAGATATGAGTTCTTATTTGCTAATGAATATTAAAATTGTTTTATATTGTGTCGACTTATCAATTGAGTGTTTATGAATACTGGTCGGTACGGGAAGTACAACCGTATTGATAGGGGTTTTATACTCTTAAACAAGATAAACCGACACAATATTGTTTTAAAATAGGGTAAATGAAATAACTTTACCCAAAAATATTTTTGTATATTAAAGAAATAATTTTTCGTAAATTATTATAGTAATATATGGTTGTTTGGTTGTTAGGAAATGATAATATTAAATTATTATTGTTGTATCAAAATTAAAATAAGAAAATAATGGTATAACCAAAGTTAAGAATTAATTCATATAATAGAATGGAATTTGTAAATGTGAATTATAAATGTGGTTTATAATTGGAAATGAAATTCCAGAGTAATATTTGAATATGAATTGGAAGGATTTGGAATTTGAAAAAAATTGATTTCCTTTGAGTTTGAAAATAATTTTCAAAGACTTCGGGAAATAATAGTAATATTATTTCGAAAATATTTTTGAATTGGATTTGAAATCTAGTGGGATTTAGATTTAAAAATATTTGAAAATGTTTTTAAAGTGGTAAAAGCATTGAACTCACTTTGGTCACTGCAAAATAATTTCGATGATGATCGCGACATTATCGGTGTTCATTTTCGAGTTTCAAGAGTGGAATTGCTGCCAAATTGTTTTAAATTGGAATTATTTGCAAAACTGGGTTTGGTTTAAAAGTTCAAAGGATAATTTGAGATGTAAATGAATTATGTATGTATAATTGATTTCAAAAATGATTTTGAAATGTTGGGTAATTGTTAAAAGACTCTGGGTTCTTATTTAAAATGTTAATAGAATATAAATGGGTTTGATAAATTATAAGATTTGAAATTTGTTAGAATAGAAAAAAATAACTAAAAAAAAGAGTTAAATTAAAATAAGTGTGAACGAGATAAGTTAGGAAGTGAGCCAATTAAATGAAGTAAATTTAAAGAGGGTAGTGAATGGAGTTTAAATAAGTTGGAAAAACTTATGGAAGTTTAAAAATTTAAACGGAATGGAATTTAACTAAACTAAGTTAAATAAAAAGTGAATTTGAGAAAAGAGTCTAAGTTGATTTAATAAAATGGTCATTGTAATAAAATTTCATTAAGTTGAAAATAAATGTGTGAATGAACAAATTAATTTAATTTGTAACTAAATGGAAGTGAAATTGAATATTGGAATTTAATTTGAACAGTGTTATTGAGAAATCAGTTCATATGGGGCTAAATAAAATTTATTAAGTGGGTATGAATGGTAAATGAACAAACAAGTTTAAATTATAAGTGAATAGAAATCAGAATAAATGTGAATAAAGGAGAATTGATATAGTTAATAATCGATTGGGGCAAATACGTAGGATGTACGTATATTATTTATTCACATAGCAATTTGATCCAAATTCGAGCACAAAATTTCAAGACAGTATATCGATCCGAGTTAGGGTTTTTCACTCGATTTTCAATGACGAACCCTGGATATGGATTTTTGATTGATTCTGGAAATTCTCTATCATAGTGTATGGCTATGCAAGGAGAATGACGATTTTCGAACAAGGAACCAGATCAAAGTCCGCACTAGGAAGTTGGGTGGACGATACTAGTTTAGAAGTGAAATTGTGTGATCGAGTGAGCGATCGGATTCGATATTGTGTACGGATGATATGTGTGCATTGTACGGCTTAAGTAAAGAAAAAGTTGAAAATATTGGAAAAAGATGAGTAAAATAAATTTGAACTGTACTAGTGAACATTATTGGTAGATAAGGTACAGGTATTTTAAAGCAAAGGATAAATGAATGTTTTTAGGTTTCAGAAGGTAAATTTAATTTCCTAACAAAGAGGTATGTATTTAAATTGGCATATGAAATTTGATGGTTTTTTGATTTAGCCACTTAGCTTTTGTTTTATTTTGAAATTTGAGAGCCCGTAGAGGAATTTTGTAGTTGTATCGATCTAGCCGCACAAACGAGACACTGGTGAAATTTTTCGAAATTTAGGAAGTTAGAAAAATTTTACGAAAATTTTGATAATTTAAAATTTGGTTTTAAATTTGAATGGTTGAGTAAGTAATGATGTTTGGAAACTATAAAAGAATTTGGGAAAGTTAGTAAGGGTGACAGGGTGTCCATAGTAAAAGATTGTTTGGAAGAGTTGTCAAAAACTGTTGGTTTGGAAAATAGCAATGGGAATTGTATCATTCCTCTTAATTAGTAATTTCAGGGACAAAATTCTTTTAAAGGGGAAGGAATGTGATGACCCGGAATTTTGCACATTTGAAATTGGAATATTTAATTGATTATAAATATCTAAAAGTTAATTTTGAACTTGAATTTCAAATATCTCTATGTATTTGCTAATTAAATTACTGAATTAAACAATTGGAAATTGGGTAAATTGTTAAATCTGAAATTCTAAGCCTGTTAAAAATATTTTGAAGGCTTGCAAAATTTATATTGATAATATTGAAGATAGTTAATGTGTTAAAATTGAATTAAAAGGTGATTCGTTCAATTTTTAAAATATATCGTTTAAATTGATATTTAAAAATAGCCTTCCGGGGCTCAGTCTCGGAATACGACGAAACTAGTTCCATTGGATCTGTAATATCGTGCTATTATCAGATTTCAAATTTCATAGTGTTTGGCATTGTCGTGTGGTCGTCGCTGAATCTATATCTAAAATTCAATATATTAATTGAGTCCAAAAAGCTATCTTCTCCATATGATTGAATTAGGATTCGAAACCTTTTCCATCGCATTCGAAATAGGGGTATAACATTATAAACACGTAGTGGCACGCCTCGATAGGAGTTTGAGAATTTTAGCTGTAAAATTGAGACGGTTTAAATTTATATATACGTACATACATATATATATATATACATATACATACATATATATATATATATATAAATTTATTGGAAAAGAAAATAGCACATCAGAACTTTTTCCATTCTCTTCAAATCACTATAGTAGGTCACTATAGCAAAGAAATTTCTGCGTGCTACCCATTATCCTTAATTTGTGCTGCCTCCTCGATCGAAATCAAATCTATCTTCTTTTTACAAAACACGTATCTTCCTTCCTTTTTCCTGGGTTCAAAATCATCAGAGCAGAAAAAAATGTTGGAACGAAGTCTTCGTCTCTTTTCAAAACCCCATTTATTTTTTCTCCACTTCAATATCAAGACCCTATTCCTTTCCTCTCTAATTCCACTCACGGCCGAACTTAAAAAAAATAGTATAAACATCTTTTGCTCAAATACAATGTCGCAAGCCTTTCTCTCTTTTTCCCGTCGAAGTCCCGAAATCAAGTTCGATTTATTAGAGATCGAAAAAGCAAAGGCCAGGTTTGCGAGCGCGCAAGCGGAAAGGGAGGGGTTTGCAAAATGCATGGTGGCGGATCTCGTAGGAGGCCATGACAGTGAGGCGCTTGTTTGGGAATATCAGGGCGGCGGCGTGGCTACATGTGCGTATGGGTTCAATGGCCAAGGCGAGGTGGAGGCTCGCGAAGGTGATGGTGATTTGGGGGAAGGCTGTAAGTATATTATCTCTGCCTTTTAATTTAAAGTATTATTAGGCTAACATTTTTGCTTTCAGAGAAAAAAAGTATAATTTTTATACAATATGATTTAAAAAACAGTTTGATTTAATCTAAATTAATAGACTCATAGTAAAGTAAATTTCCATTTTTGTTATTTACAGAGAAAAATATATATATATAACAGTAAGGTAAACTCTGAGTTTTATTTATGTGTGCAGATTGTTGTTATGTATGTATACAGTAACGAGAAATATATATAATATAAATATAAATTTATTTATGTACACAAACACGTATTTTATCATATATAGGGACGCTGTAAAAATATATGTATATTTGTAAAATTTTGAAGAAAATAAGAATTTTTAAAGAATGTTGAAAGTATATGTAAATTAGAATTTTTGAGATCTATAAATTATTTTTATAAGTATATATAGTTTCAAAAGGAAATAAATATACTTATAGACATTTTTAAATTACTAGTTTATTTTTAAACAATGGGTTTGGTGATTAATTAGTTAAATTAACCTATTTGATTTATTTTAGTTACTAAAAGATTTTTAAAAGGGAAATTTTTAGTTTGAATTAAATTAAATTATTAGTAAATTAAATTTGTTAAATGGTAATAAATTGTGTGGTTAATTCAAATGTTAATAAATCGTGAATTATTTATACAAGGTCAAAATCATGGAGAAATCAAGCCGGAATGGAAATGGGTTGCAAATAAAATAAAGGCGAGTTAATCTCACTCATTTGTATTACCGTTTAAATTTAAATAGTTAAATTTAAATTATTGGATTGATTGCTTGAATTGGTGTTTTATTATCACTATGGATGTGTTATAATATATATAGTAATATGTGTGTATATATATATATATATATATATATATATATATATATATATATATATATTGGAGTGATTGATCTCCCGCATTATGTAGCGGATGAGACCCTATGCGCCCCGCATAATAGCGAATAACCCTTTATACCGCGATATTACGCCTTGAAGCAGAATCGATATTTTATGTTGTGCTAACATCTGTGGATGCAAGGAAACAGGTTGGCGGGATACAATTGGATTCCTCAAAATATTGAATTTTCTTTCATAATCTATGATATGATTCATTAATTATCTGTGTTAGATTATTGATTTTGTTGAAAATTGGTAATATTGGATGATATGGTTTGATTGAATATATTTAGGTATATTGAGTTATCAAGTATATATAGATTGGATTTTTGAAGGGAAATAAAGAGAGAATTTTTAAGTAAATAATTACAGAGAATTTGGATAAATTAAAAGAATAAATCGGAAAAGGGTAAAAGCTGATTTTTTTGGTTCTAGTAAATAAATTCAGTGTATGGGGAAGGAGATTTTTGAATAAAGGGAATAAATGAATTTTTAAACGTAAGTGATATTATTTAAAGAAATAAGTGATTTATTTTTAAATTCAAGGTTTAAAATAGTTTGGGAAAGATAAAGAAGAATTTTGGAAAAAAGTATGAAATTATTATTTTCAGTTTAAATAAGATTTTAAATCGTAATAAAAGGATGAATCTGAAATTATTGGGTTTTGAAATAAATTTGAATAAGTAAAGGAATTTATTTTAAAATGGAGTAAATTTTGAAAATCGATTTGGAAATTGACTTAGTGTTTGGAACTATATTTAAAAGGAGGATGAGACTATGGAATTTGTAAGCTGGTTTTATAATGTGAAATAAGATATCGGTGGATATTTGGAAGTATAAATTCAAGGTGGAATTTATAAAGGAATGGGTAATTTGTTCCAAAAATAAATAGTAGATTTCATTTTTAAAGGTTTGGGAAAGAAATTTACGGGTTTGAGATGTAAATTAAATTGGATAAATCAAGAAGGATTTTTTACCTGATTAAATGGACTATTTTGGGAATGGAAATTGTATTTTCTTGAAAAGCCAAGTATGTTTTCAAAATAGATTTTTAAGTATAAGTTAAAGGTTGAAAGTGGTTTTAAAATAATGTTTTAGACATTATTATTATTTATTTTTTAAAAATTTTAAAGTAAATGTTTATTAAGTTAATTATATAAGCAAATTATTTTAAAGGTTTAGCTAGTATTATGATTTGAAAGGTAATTATTTAATATTTATACCTTATAGAATAACTTTTATTTTAAAATTAGTTTTGGCTTAAGTTGTTCATAAGAAATTATTATTAAATTTCATAACTAGTTTTTTAAATGAAGTGTTTTAAGTAATTTTTATTTTAAATATTTTTAAGTATATATTTTTTGATAAAGTGATTTAAATTATTTAAAAATATAAAGTATTAAGGCTTGGTGATTTTCAGTAGAAATAAAACAATTCAGTGGAAATTTATTCCGCGAGAGAAAAGTGATTTGAAACTATTTTCAAAGGGTTGAAGTGTAGGAGAAAAATATCTTGCAAAGATATTTTGATAAAGAATTTGGAAAATTATTAAGGCCTAATGGTTGTTTGATAGTTAAATAACCGACTATTAATATTAGCCAATGCGCTGATCGTTTCGAAGAGACCGGGATCGGGATTAATTTCTCGAAAACCACTTCGATCCGGTTTGAACGTTTTTGTGAGGAAGACAAGAGTTTGGAGTCGAAGATGGTGCAATGAAGTGCAAGGGCCAATCGCTACTAATCCCGAGGGTGATTCCAAAATGGATGCAGTAGGAGTAGTGCCTTAGGTTCCATTCGGACCCGGAACGGACTTATATGGATGAATATCTTCAGAACATCGTCAGGAGGACGATGTGCATTTTAAGTGACATGTGTTCTAAAAAGCTAATGCACAGCCTCGAACCTCATCAACCGAGAATGGCTAAAACAGGGGAGGTGTAGCAAGGCTAAGTGGCTAGCAACCAATTAAGGAACTGTCATCCCTGTCTAGATGTACCTATTTATTCGGCTATTTGGGTGGTTGCTGATCCCAACCGCGGGTGATCTTATTCGTACTATTCATTAAGGGGCAGCTCCGGTCTTGTGTAGCAGAGGATCAGCGGGGATCCTCGGTACGGTGATCTAGACCACATATTGTGACGGGCGGTACCTCGGTAGCCCTGCCATTGTATGGAATCCAATCTCCAATAAGCACCTGTACAGTTTTGATTGTGCCCAACTATTGCTGAAACATGAGATGCAAGCATTTCAGCTAGATTCTATTTTAGTTTCTATAGACTCTATTATAGTATCAGACGGATTTGATAAACATGTTTTCTTTATCGTAAGGTAAAAACCCGACATGTTTATTTGTGGCGTGGTCTTAAGAGGTACCTTTGATTTCAAAGGGTTTGAAAACTTTAATAATCCAAATGAGTGTGTTCTCATGCTGGTTTTCTAAACTAACTCGGGTATTATAGACGCAGGAAAGGATGTTGTGGAGCTCAGGAGATGAGTTGGATGGCGAGGTGCATCACACGTATTCAATGTATTACCCGATGTGTATACTTTGATGCATAATCAGTTTTTATGGGGATAAGTTAATATAACTGTCCAGTATTTTGTTATTGATGATGTTGTACTCTAATGATGTAATGTATAAAATAGATATAGTTCTTTTGTATAAAGATCGATCATTTATTAAATATTGTTTCACAGTGATTGTGAGATTCTGATGTTGTTTTCTATTTCATCTTCTACCTCTTTCATCTTTACCCTAATGGCTCGTATTTCCATCCACTTTGAGTTGTTCTGATAGATAATATTGTCGACTCAAAAAGGGTACAGATGTGTGGGCTGTTACACAAGATAAGTAATAGAGTTTGGATTTATGTTAAAACTTCATAATAGCACTTAAATCTTTATTTGGATTTTAATTGTGGAATGGAATCCACCTTCTCCCTTTTAATAGTGGGATGGAACCCACGACCTTCTCTATGGAATGGAATCCACGAAATTTTCAAAATGTATTATTCTTAGATTTTTTTTCAAAACTATCTTTTTAAAGAGATATCTCTCTCAGTTTAAATATTTTAGCCTTAATTCAAAAACTATTTTTAATCATATTAATTTCCAAATCATTTCTTGTTATTAAACTATCTCCTGATTTTAATGTTTTAGCTTTAATCTTAAAATATTCATATATGACTTTTACATTTAGTAAGATTACTTTCCTAACGTTTTTATAATCATAAACTATATTCAACATAGTTTATGAAGTTCTAAGATAGTTTCGACAAACTTTAGGAAGAAAATATCTTTTAAAACAAAAATCAATTTTCAAAATATACTAGGGGATGCCAACATGCTCCTACCCCCCATGTCGACATGGTAGCTATAGAATTTAAAATTCAAATTTTCAAAAGAAGTGTCTATTCGTCATAACCTTTCACGAATGGACATGTGCGTTATTCTCCTATATATACCAGTAGTTTTCAACGGATTTTTACATAAGTTTTCTTTTTTTTCTCTCGTCTTTCTCTTCCATTCTTATTTTCAAACATTCTTAATAAGACTGCCAAAATCCTAAGTGAATCAAACTCGACCATCTCTAGTTTGATTCTCTGCCACTCTCTCTCAAAGATCTCGGTGCTATTCAGAGTTATAGGATCATTTGTAATCAAAGATCAAAAGATCGAAGTGTATCGAGTCTCTTTCTATCAAAGCGTGATTGTAAACAGTGTGATTGTGGGCCGTAAATCGATTGGGTGTGATTGTAGCCCGATAATTAAATGATCTTGTAGACTGGTTAAATCAAGAGAGTTTGCCCTAGACTCGAAGATAGAAGGGGGTATCTCGTGGCCTTGAAGTCAAGGTTGTAATATCGACATTATATTTGAAAAGAAATCTACATAAGAAATTGTGTGGGACTAGATGTAGGGTAACTCCAAACAAGTATAAAATTCCAATGTGTTCTTTCCTTTACTGCTTTTATTTACTATTTGCACCTATGTCTGGTTTTGTGATTGTCTTTGTGTTTGTGAATTGCATCTTTTTGGGTTTAATTTGAAAAGATTTCAAAAAGATTTGTAAAATTAATTAAACACTATTCACCCCCTCCTCTAGCGTTAATTCTGCCTTAAGATATGTAATCCGCATTTCCTACACATATATGTATTGTTAATGAATCCTTAAAATTCATAAATCAACTAAATCAAATCAATTAAAATCAATTTAATATTTATTTCCAAAACTGCAGTAAACTAATTTAGTAAAAAAAATCTGATAACAGATCTTAATCAACAAATCTAAATATATTTTATATGTATATGTTAAAAAATTCTTAAAACATTTTAAAAGTTTTAAAAATTATTTTAACATACACATCACATATATACGTACACATTTATGTTTATGTATGAATCTTAAAGTAGAAAACAAAATTGGAATCATTGTAAACTATTGTTAACAATTAAATAAAATAAAGTTAATAAGAATAACAAGTTAATTCCCATATCTATATTTAGATCAAAATCAAAAGAAATTAACATAGAAAATCATGAATAGAAGTTAGCAATTTCAAATGAAAATCAATTCTAATGATAATAAGTTATACTATTTGAAGATCTGTATTTGTATACATATAAGGGATAACAAATACATATCTAAAATGTTCAAAATGAATTAACTTCTAGATCTATAATATCATGAATGAATGAATAAGTAATGGAATTTACCTTGTTGACGTTGCCTACGATTCGTACTTTGAATGATAAATTCATCTAGCTCTGATTGAATCACTTTCAGAAATTGCAATAATCTGAAGCACCACTTTTGTATTTATTTTATTTGATTTGATATGATTTTGTTTTGGGAATTTTATGTGGCTTGGAAGCTATAAAATTTCGGCTAAGAAGCTACAAAATTGAAGGTGGAGGCTAGGGTTTAAAAGGAGACTGATTAAGAGAGGCATGTAAATGAAAAATAACATATTTATAGAGGGATCCTTCCTTAGCCTCCTTTCTTCATTTTCTAGATCCAACCATTGGATTTTAAGCCCCTTTTTCTTATGCCTTCTATGAATAAGGTTATATGGGCCTCATAATATTCCCAAACTCATTTAGTAATTAATCGACAAAATCTAATTTCAATATTTATCAATATCATATATCGATACGTACATATATAACTTTTATTTATGTACTCTAGTAAATACTAATGGATTCAAACAAATCAAATAAATAAAGAAAGAAAATTTTAATAATTAATATTTCATAAATATAAATTAATTTATAATGGTTATTAATTAATCAAATCATGTGGTTTTCGAAGCATTTATTATTATAGTTGTGCGACTCGAAGATGCAAATTAATTCAGTGATTAGTATCGTACTATTCGAATATTAATGTTCAGACGTCACTTAATATGAATATACTTGTACTATTGTGATAAGTATATGGTTACATTTTCTAAGTATAAAAAATATAGTGGTTTGTGAATCCTGTTGAGAGAAGTATATGGAAGTGATTTCCATGTATTAGAAATGCGATTGTAAATTAATGAAATATTAAGAGACTTAGTGATTCCCATGGGAAATATAGTCTTTGTTTGGAATGTTTGTTTATTTGATAGTTAAATAACCAACTATAAAATCTTGGTCTAAATATGTAATCCTACTTAATTTTGGTGGTAGAGAAATATTCCCTACTAAAACCGAAGGATTTTAACTTTGGAATTTTCTAGGGGAAACATGGAAAATATATTGTATAGTTACCATCGGTGGTTCTATACTGTATGTATAAACTCGTTTCATTCTTCTAGGACAAATGACGAGGAGATCCGTCCACATAAATGGTTAGGGGTGATCTTTGCTCTTATGTATTGTCTGATTATTTCTTAAAGAGCCGATATTGAGCATTCCAGAAATCGGCATTTGGTTTTGTGGAGCACCCGAGAAACGGAAGAGTGTACTCATAAGAGATGACTCAAACCCGCAACCACTCCGAAAGCCATATACGATTTTATGGAGGAGTTTCATGATATATTGGATGTTGGGATCCAGGTGTGATTCCGAGATCGATTAGGGAATGAGAATTCGAGTGTGATTCCAAGAGCTAATTGAGATGTGGGAATCTATGTGTGATTCAAAGACCCATCGGGGTATTGAAATCCATGTGGGATTTCGTGATCTGTGTGGTGGCGGTGCATAAGCTGGAATGCAGAATGTAGCCTCAATAGTAAGGAAGGACCAAAACCAAAAATATGAGGCATGGCCAATGTAACGACCCGAATTTTAGGTATTTGGAATTGGAATAGTTAATTGATTTTAAATATTTAAAAGTTAATTTTATAAATTTAATAATTTGAATTTCAAATATAACGATTTATTGGATAATTTAATTATTGAATTAAATAACTGAAAATTGTTTAAAATATTAAATCTTGGGTTTTAAGCCTGATAAAAATAATTTAAAGGTTTCTTTAATTTCTATTAATAAGAAGCAAGACAACAAAAAATTTAAATTGGATTTATAAGCGATTTACTCGATTTTAAAAATGTCCATTTAAATTGACAAGTGAAAATAACCTTCCGGTACATAGTCTCAGAATTCGATGAGACTAGTTACATTGGATCCACAATGGTGTGATAATATCGGATTTTGAATTTCGTAGCATTTGGAGTTATTGTTTGGTCGTACGGGATAAAAACGCATTGAAATTAATATCGAAAATTTAATATAATAGTTGGATTCAAAATGCTGTCTTCTCATACGATCGAATTAGGACTCGAAACTTGTCTCATTGCATTCGGAATAGGGCTATAACATTAGGGACGCCAGACATCATGGCTCGAATAGGATTCAAAATAAATATCTAGATATTTTGCGATTATATGTATAATTTTCAAGCTTCTTTTCAGCTGTAATTTTTAGTTAAACTCTATCATACCCTATATCACAAGCCTACGTTGTCTTTTAAAAGAAGCTTCCCTCTTCACTTTTAAAAAGCACAGCTAAAAGAAAACAAATGAAGCTTTTAAAATTAAAATCTCATGTTTTACCTGACGAAGAAATACAAAACTTGCTTTAAAATTCCTATTTTGCCTAAAGCTTCGATCTGGTATGATTTATGGAATGTGCGGCCATTTTTTGTGTCAACTACAAAGGGGAACAGCTAGGGTTTTGGTTATAGGGTGTTGTAGTCGATGATTGGTGGATCTGAGATATATTCATGTTCGTTGTGGTAATTAGCAACTATGACCGAAGATTCGTAATGTCCGATCAACTATTGCTATGCGCATCGCTATAGTGGTTTCACGATGAAGCAATTGCCGCATTCGAAACAAGGTCATCGGACGGGAAAAGGATGGCACCATCGTGTCGAGTTCGAGGAGAGGACATGGGCGTGGGCTTGGAAACGGAAATGGCGGCCGGGATGTCGCATGCACGTGCACGCCGTGTGCGATGTTAGGTCCAGGAAGAAGAATGGAGATTGGGGGAGGAAAGTGTTCATGCGAGTAGAGTGCTTGTCTCTAGGCCGGGGCGATACTGTATTTGGGTAAAGAAGAAATGGTTATTTATATAATTTATTTTTAAGAAAAAACGTTAAACTTATAAATCAAATAAATCATTCGTTTTAGCTCCAAATCCAACACGGTTAGTCACATTGAATTCATATTGACAAAATATTCAACACGGGATTGGATGAACTGAATTTAGAGCATGTAGAATTTTCAGATCAATTCAGATTCATTCTAAGTCAATCGAAACCAGAACGCGAAATCGACAATAAAATTCAAGGTGAGTAAATCTCACTCAATTTGGTTAACTAGATTTATTTATAAACATTTAAAATTACCTATTGGTTGATTGGATGAATTGATAAATTATTCTCTGTTGGATGTCATATTATATATATAGTAGTATATATAAGTAGTTGGATTGATTATTCCCGCCTATTGGAGTGGATGAGACCCCATGCGCTCCGCATGATAGCGGATGACCATATTACCACGATATCCCATCTTGAAGAAGAAGTAGTATTTTATGTTATCTAACATCTGTGGTTGCAGGAAAATAGGTCTAAGGGATTCAGCTAGATTCCTCAAAAAAATTGTATTTAATTTCATATATAGTGATATATGATATGTTTGAATAATCTGTGATAGATTATAATGTGATTTGAATTTATTGGCTGCTTTAGTGGCACTATCCCTAGTTTCAATATTTTAAATCTATAAATATTATTTTTGGATTTGAAAAAAAGTTGAGAGGCGATTTGGAAGTGAAATATTTATACTAAATGTTCGATTAGTTAAAAGGGAATTTATTTAGATAAATAAATGGTTTGACTTTAAAATTTTTACTTACTTATTTTGTGGTATACTTTAAATAATGGTTTTGAAATATTGGATATAGAGGATTTTATGTGGTAAATCTTAAGTGATATGTGTTTAAAAGTAAAAAGGTTTTTAAAAATCGATATTTAAACAGTTTGGGAGAATAAAGTGAATTTGGAAATGAATATAAAATTTATGATACTGGATTTCTAAATAAAATTTTAAATTACGAAATGGAAGTAGAAATTGAGATTGGGATAGTTTAGGATTATAGTTTGGATTATTTGAAAAATAGATTTATGGATGGAATTTCAACTAGAAATTGATTTATAATGGGTTTAAATGATATGAACTATTTTAAACTAGAAATGAGATTTTGAAGTTTATAAACAATGTTTATAAATAAAGTGAAATGATTATCATTTGATAAATGGAAATATAAATTCATAACGAGAATTTATAATGAGATAGGATAATCAGGATAAAAAGAAACGGTAGATCCTACTTTTGAAATTTGGGGAAAAGTAATGAAATTGGAAATGTGGTCGATAGATTATAAAGCAAGAGAGATTTATAAATTGGAATTGTTTATAATGGGATTTTTAAAATATATTTTTATCAAGAAGTTAAGTTTTGTTTCTAAAAGGAAATGCTTATAAACTATGTAATTTAAAAATTATTTGTAGTATGGAAATGGTTTATGAAGTTAATTATTTTAATATTTAATATTAGTTGAAAGGGATTTGAATTTGTATAATAAGCTTTTGTAAATTTATCAGTTTACTTAAAAATGAATTAGGAATGAGTTATCGATATTTATTTCCAAATGTTTTGATATTTTCAATAATTACTTAAACATGTTTTGGAAATAAATTATTGTTGTTTAAATTTTTTTCATATCTATGCTTTAAAGGTGAGTGTTGGAATTATTTATATATACTCTCGAGATTTGATCCAGATTTATTGAATGGATGTGAAGTGTTATAATGGTATTTCTGGAAATTTAGGGAATTTCCAAAATAGTTATACTCGAAAACTTTGGAAATGAATTTGAATTCATTAAAGGAATTTTAAATTGTTAGTTGGATTATGAACAGGTGTAATCGATAACTTTTGGGAAAGGAAAAGGGAATTAATAAAATTTTAGAAATTTATGAGACAAGTATGGAATGTTTCCAAAGTATGGAATATGAGATATGATTTAGGAAAAATAAACTTATAATTTTCCTAAGTATAGGGATAAAAGGGTTTGATGATTTTCTAGCGACTGAATGATGTATATAGGCATATTTCTCTATGTAATAAATTATATGATGTGTTTGAAATCATTTTTAAGTGTTAATATGGGTTGAAAATCCTGTTATGGATATAAGTACTTGAAATTGTTTTCAAATGTTGAAATATTGAAAGGTATTTGAAAATTTTATAGTATGTGCCTAGTGACTTCTTTTGTGTGTAAATTTGATAGTTAAATAACCGACTGTCAAATCTGGCCAAATTCGTTGATCATTTCAAATAGACCGGGATCAGATTTGATTATCCGAAAGCCACTTCGATCCAATTTGAGCGTTGCGAATTGTGATATCGTGAAGATAAAGAAGATGGTGATTCGGGTTGTCCAGACCTAGGATAACTTGTACGGATGAATGCTGTCATTGCATTGTAGCCTAAAAGGCAGTCTTATTATTCCAAGAATGAATACTATTCAAAAAGGTAAACATTGCGTCAAGCCTCATTAACCGGGAAATGACCGAAACAGCGCACGCGGCAGGGCTAAGTGGGTTGCTCCCATTAGGGTATGTCATCATCTTTCTAGATACCTTACATTTCTTATTTATGGATTGGTTGTGCATGAGATATCAAAAAGTTCGGAAGACTAGGATGATGACATAATCGGTACTGGTAGTTGTGACGACCCGGAAGTTTTAACGAATTAAATTGGAATAATTAATCGATTTTAAAATATTTAAAAGTTAATTTTAACATGACTTCAAGATATCAATATTTACTTGATAAGTAAATCATTGAATTATATAGTTCAAATATTGAATTTAATATTTGAAATTGGGTAAAATATTGAATATGGAATTGTAAGCCTGTTTAAAATAATTTGAAGGCTTATAAAATTTTTAATGATAATACTGAAGATAATAGAATGGTTGGGGTTTAATTTAAAGATGATTCGTTCAATTTTGATAATATATCGTTTAAATTGGAATTTGAAAATAGCCTTCCTAGGCATAGTCTCGGAATTCGACGAAACTAGTTCCATTGGATTTGTAATAGTTAGTTATTATCGGATTTCAATTTTCGTGACAATTGGAGTTGTCGTTTGACCCTGGCAGCTCGAAACGCTTAGAAATTGCTTTAATTGATTTAATTGAAATTTGATCGTTTTTTTTGTAACTCGCACATACGATCAAATTAGCCTCTGAAACACGTCCCATTGTGTTTGGAACGCGGGTGAAACCTTATAGTCGCCTAGCGACATTCCTTAAGAGGATTTCAAACTTTAAGTAGTAATAACGAGACGTTTTGTAAGTTTTATAATATAATAAAATTAAAAGTACAACAGTCAGAGATATTTTTCCCAACGCGTACTCGTGAAGTTTCCTAGCCGATATTTTATCTCCCTCTCCTCTCAAAATCTTCTATGAGATAATCGATCAAAAAAATGGCGATCGAATGAGAGAAAGAAAAATAAAACAAAATGGCCGAGTGTTCTTTCTCTCCCTCTATATATTTGTTCATCCCTTCCCAGTGTCGAACGAAATCAATTCGTTCATCTATAAAAAATGATAATGAATCGCAGTTTCCAGTTCACTATTAAAAGAAAAACATTGGCGGAATCAAATCGCGACCTGGGGGAGCTTCACGCAGTGATTGTCGTTCGAGGGTGGGCGATTTCTGAGGCGATTTCAAGGAGGCAGAGGCGCGCTCTCGCACGAAGACAAATTGAGGTCGGAGCAGTGGGGTTTTGAGGTCGCGTTCGAGCGAGATGGAGAGAGGGGAGGATCGCGAAGGCATGAGTCGCGGCCCGGTTAGGGCTCACTCGCGATGGGTGAGTGCAGTACTGCATCATGTATTACGTTGTGGGATTGGGATTGGTGTCGTAGACATCACCTTGTTCTTAAGTCGTGCACGGGCTTGGATAACTGTAAGTTCAAGGTAAGGGATTAGTTTAAATTCTTTTTGATTAGGTTAAGTGTCAGTAAATTTAATTATAATTGAAACTGGAATTGATAGCCTATATATTTTAAATTTTCTTATACGAGGTTAAAATCGAATTGAAATGGATTTATATAAAATAAGGTTGATGTACTAACTTATGTAAATCAGGGAAATATAGGGGTTTTATACACTAAACTATCTATATAAAGTTAGTTTGAAATTTTAATTTTTGATAAATTAGATTTTAGTTTACATTAGATAAATAAATGGAAATTTATTTTCTGATCTATTTGGAATCTAAATAAACTGTAAGTGGTCATACAAGGTCAGAATTTGAGAAGAAACAAGCTGGATTTGGGAATGGATGCTAATAAAACCAAAGGTGAGTAAACCTCACGCTTCTGAATTTTTTTGTTTATTTAAATTTAAATGGTTAAATTTAAATGAGTTGAATTGAATTTTATGTGCCATATTATATAGTACTATATAGTACATACTAGAATGATTGATATCCTGTGATGAATATTTTTGGTAATTGGACAATTGAATGTTGTGGATTGCTTGAATATTTCGGTACCCTGAGTTATCGAAATATATAAATTGGATTTTTGGAAGAAATATAAGGGTGATTAAATGGATGACTAATTAATTCAGTTAATTAATGATTTGGGTTGATTAACTCAGTAATTAAGGGTTTGAATTAATTAATGAAGGTTTAAGTTAATTAATGAAGTGAAAATTGATTTAGAATAATCATTGGGTGGTTTAATAAGTAATTACTTAATGTAATTAATAAAATAGAATTACTTTGTGTAGTTAATTAAGAGATTAATTGAAATAATAAATTATAGAGTAATTAATTTATTAATGGAGTAAATAAGAAGATAGTTAATTACAGGTTGAGGGTGATCAGGAATGATTAATATTGTGGTCGAATTTAAGTGAAATATAATTAGAAATCATTAATTTATATAATTAATGAAGTAATTAAAGATTTGATTTATTGAGATAATTAATTCATAATAAGTGACTTATGAGAAGTTAGTTAATATAAGTAATTAAAACCTAGTGTAATTGATATACTTAATTAATTCGTGAAGTAATTAAGATTACTTATTGATTTTAGTTAAGAAGAATTAATATCGTGAAATAAATTAAAGATAATTACTTGAATGAAATTGAAAGATAATTTATCCAGGGTGATTAATTAAGATGAATGAATATGGAAGAGTTGATTAATTAATTGATTTGGAATTAATTAATGAAGGAATCTAAGTGATTGAGGTTTGAAATTCAAGTAGAATCAATTGAATTGATTTGTGTGATTAAGCTTTTCTTATGGGTGATTGAATGGTATTGGATGTTTTGAATGAGTTAATATCTCTGATATGAAATGTGTGTATTTCATTTGAATATCTTGGGTTAGGATAACATGAGTTTCGAAGAGACCGGTGTCGGGTATTAGGAAATACCCGAAACCACTTCGGATTGAAAATAAATTGATGAGTGAAATCAATAGGCTGGAATAAAACGATTTAAGTGAATTGGATTATTTTATCTAAGTTTGGTACTTAGAAATTGATATGTGAAAAATGTTGTCTATAGCAAATTGTGAATTGGATAAATTGATATATGTTACCCCGGGTTTATATAAGTTGATTGCTTAGGTATTCCATATTAGTTGGGTTTACTCACGCGGGTTTCCAGCCTGACCCGGGTGTTACTTTGGTGTAATGCTCGGGTCAGACCGAGTATTACAGATTTTCAGGTAGGGACGTTCTGGAGCTCATGAGGCAAGCTGGGTGACAATAGTGTATAGAGTTTTCCGCTGTATGTATATTATTGATAATCTGAGACATGATAATTGTGTATATTTTTGACTGTATATATGTGAAACTCTGATGTATATTAAATGTAATCGATAGATATAGTATCCTTTTGTAGACTGTTATTATTTATTATTATTATTATATTTTATCCGCTGCGATTGTGAGATGTTTGGTGTTTCTGTTCTTCTTCTTCTTCTATCTCTTTCTTCTTTTTATAACTATCTGGAATTTTCTGGAGTGAAAATTTCGGGTCGTTACATTTGGTATCAGAGCCAAAGGTTAAGCAAGAACCTTGGCTCTGGTGGGTGTACTCATTAAGGATAGGGTCAATAGTACCCTAGAGTGAGTTGAGTGTATATATATATATGAGCGCGTACTTGTTATTTTCTTATATAAAGATTTTATATGATTTTATATAAAATATATTTTGATATATAAAGAAATATTTCCTTCTAATAAATATTAAGGTGATTGGTTGTTAATTATTGAAATTAAAATTAAGAAGTAATATAATACAACCAAACTGAAATTTAATAAAGATAAGTTTGAAATGGATTCAAACTGAAATTGAAGTCTTGAATTGGAATTAAATTAAGTAGAAATAGAAATACAACCAAATTAAAATTTATTTGATTGAAGATAAAATTCTAAATCTGGTCCCAGAATTTGAAAATTTTGTTTCAAAGTAATGAAAAATAATAAATAGGTATTATTTGGATAATTGGGACTTGTTGAAAACAATGGGTTGCTTGAAGTTTGATTTGAATTTAAAACCGAGGGTGGTTTAAAGTTTTAAAAACATGGCTGGGAGGGTCAAGAAATAAATATGTATATATGTATGAATATACATGATATCAAAGATAATTTGAAATAAACTATAAGAGGTTGAGTTTTGATTTTTCCCTGAAGTGTGATGTAAAAACCCAAAGTGATATAAGTTTTGAACTTATAAGAGGGAAAGAATTTTGAAGTTGAAGAGGAAATTCAAATTGAGTAAGGTTGATTAGATTAAGTAAATTGAAATTTAACTTATGAAAGTTAAATGGTTGATTTGAATTGGGAATTTGTGTAATCTCAAAACGGGTTTGAGATTTAAAAATTGGAAGTGGATGGACATTTTAAAATAAATTGGATGATACCATCCTAATGTTAATAAAAATCTTTAATATGAGAATGGTAGTGTATAAATAAGATAAATTTGGATAATTAAGTTTGTAAAATATACTTGTTTAAGAACTGGCTTCAAACTGGAAGAAAAAAAATTGAATATTAAATTAAAATTTGTTTTTAAAATAAAATTATATTGAATTCTTATTTGAACCTTGAAATACATAAGTAAAGATAATTTAAAACTGAATTTTGAAGAATTGAACTCAGCAATTAAATTGATTAATTTTTTTAATAAAGGTTAATTTGGTTTAAAGAGTTAAACCAACCTTTGAGAATTTAACTCGAATTTACATAACTCGAGATAGTTTAAATTCAAGATTGAAATTGAATTAGTTCAAAGTTGAATTTGGTTTGAATTAATTGGATGTGTGATTGAAGATATATAAGTTTAAATTTAAATGGGAAATTAAATTGGATTTCGTTGAAATGGTTTGAATTTGAAATGAGTGCAATTGATAATAATTCAGATTAATCGGAATAATTTAAAACTATAATTAAAGTTGAACAGGATTAAAATAAAATGGAAGTGTACATTGAATTGTTGGGGTAGTGAACAGTTTGACTCTTAACTATTTTAGATAAATTATTTTTAATACAAACTTATTTTTCTAAGCTATTAAATATATACAACCTTTCTTTTTAAAGCTAACTTATTATATATTTGTTTTACCATTATTTTTGGAGCTATTTAAACATTTTTCAATTGTTTCCTAAACTAACTACTATTTTTCAACTATTTCACAAACTAATTTCTATTTTACAACTATTTTGCAATTATTTGAAATTTCTGAAAACTATTTAACTATTTTCCAACTATTTTAGGAGTAATTAACTATTTTATAGCTACTTTGTAAACCAATAATTATTTTTCAACTACTTATCTATTTTTAAAATTTTCAAGCTATTTTCTAAATATAAACTGGTAGGAGTTCAAACTGTTATTGATTTAAATACCCAACCGAGATAAGAATTGAAGTGATAATCCAAATGGGGATTATGGAAAATGTGATTAAGTGAATAAAGTTCAAAGTGAATGTGAATGGAAAGGAAATTGATTTGGCTGATAATCAATGGAAATAAATACGTAGGATGTACGTATATTATTCTATTCGCATAGTGATTTGATCTAGATTCGAGCACAGAATTTCGAGGTAGTTTATCGATCCGAGTTGGGATTTTTCACTCGATTTTCGACGGCGAATCTGGATATGGATTGTTGATTGGTTCTGGATATTCTCTATCATAGTTATAGCTATGCAAGGAGAATGACGATTTCTGATCAAGAAACTAGATCTGAGTCCGCACTAAGAAGTCGGGTGGGCGATACTAGTTCGGAAATGAAATTGTGTGATCGAGTGAGCGATCAGATTGGTATAGCATACGAATGTTATGTGTACATCATACGGTTTTGAATGAAATTGATATTGGAAAGAGTAATCAAATTTGAATATTTGATTTTGAATAAACAAAGTTATATATGTTTGTTATATAAGATAAATATTTCCTTGTTAAATCTACTGCCGGAAGAAAAGAATTTTTGAAAGTGTTTGAGGTATAAAAGGAATTTTGTACAAGATTGAAGAGATCCAAAGTTTTAAAAAAATTATATATATCTGAATATATATATATATAAGGGATCTTATGATGATTCTGGAAAAGGGTTTTGGGAACCTTTGGATTTGGAAATGCTTTTGATTTTTGGGAAAAATCAATATTGGATTTGGAAAGCCTAGTTTGAGAATTTCTCAATCGATTTTGAGATAATCGATTTTGTGTAAAGGAGCTTTGTATGAGAACATACTAGGTGTATGATTTGAAAGATACTATATGTATAGTATAAAGTGTTTTGATGTTGGCTCTGGGGAAAAAGGCACTCCCTTGAAATGAACTTCTCAGGAGTGCCACCGGGTGGTGCTGCCTTGAGCCCCGAGGAGGGGGTTCTAAAGTTGATCCTATGAGGAGTCCAGACAAAACTAGTTTCTGAGGATTATTGGGTAGCGAAAGTCGAGGGCGCTGATTCCTACAGAGGTATTTGGGTTATGCTGTGACGACAGTGTAACTTGATGTCGCTGCGATCTACTGTGGGGACCATAGCGGTCTACTTGATTTTGCCGGGAAGGCAACGCAACATCGGTAGACTGCGATCTGTGGTCAAGTGGAGTGGGGAAGTTTCATTTTTGGCAGCGAAATTCGATGGCGCTGATGCCTACAGTTATATGGGTTTTTGCTGTGATAGCTACGTAACCCCAGTTGTAGCTGTGATCTGTCGTGGGTTCCATGGTGTAATCGAGGGGCGCGGAGGCCTACAGTTATCTATGGATTTTGTCGGGATGGCAACGTAACCATCGGTTTAACTGCGACCATGGATGGGGGTGATGATTTCCAAAGCATTCTCACCAAAGATATTTCCTCTATATTTTCAAAAACTGATTTCTATAATTTCAATAAAATTATTTTCAAAAGTATTTTCACTGGATGTTGAAAGTGGGTCGGCTAAGTACTTATAGATTTTCAGTTCTACACCTGTTCAACGTATGACTGAATTTCTGTAAGAACAACGATGGACTGGTTGAGACATCGAGTTATAAGAAGTATTTTTGTAAAGAGCTATTTTATTAAGTATGATGTGAATTTAAAAGCATTTCTAAATTTTTTAAATAAAAGTGTTGGAATTTTGAGGAAATAAAAGGAAATCCAAACTGGAATTTTAATGAAGTAATTTTGTAATTAAAATCGATAGAAGTTGGAAATAAGCTAATTGGTTAAATAATTAATTGATGGAGTGTATTAATAAAATTTAACCCGGTTAAATCAATGGATTGTAAGTTGATAATGGAGTTTGGAAATGAATTTGAATTATAAATAAAATTCGACTTGGGTTTGATAATGGGTGAAGTCTGATTGAATGAAAACTAAATCAAGTTGTGATTGGGATTGGATTATCAGATTGAACTTAAGTTTGGTGGCATATTAATTTGAAGTATAAATGAGTTAAGTATGTGCTTGGATATTGTTTTGATAAATTGAGAATGTGAATTAAAATTAAAATTAAAGTGGATGTAACTGAATTTAATGGAATTTGATTAAATGAGAATCAAATAAAAGTAAACTTAAGTTTGATGTTGAAATAAATTAAAGTAAATTAA
The DNA here is from genome assembly GCA_030765085.1 of Allium cepa. Lineage (NCBI taxonomy): Eukaryota > Viridiplantae > Streptophyta > Magnoliopsida > Asparagales > Amaryllidaceae > Allium > Allium cepa. Next base: position 244,212,065 of record CM060942.1, read on the forward strand.
CTTGAGTTTAAAATTTATGGAAGCTTGGCTTCGAATAAGGATGAAAGCCCATTAAATAAAAGCTTGGATTAAATTAATTTGGAAATGGTTATTAATTTATAAGTATTGAATGTGCTAAGTAAAATAAATTGTTTTAAGTAAATCCAATGCTGAGACAAAATGAAATGCAATGAATGGTTGGTGAATAAATTGGAAATGAAATGGAATTAAATTCAGAATGAGTTGAAAATTAATTTAAAGTAGTTATAAACTAAAATAGATACTCTATTAAACGAATATCGTCGAAATTGCATAAATATGGTTGTCGTTCGGCGTAAATGAAAGTAATTAAAATGCTATCAGTCAATAGAGATTAAATAAAATTGGTCCTGAATCGTTTGAAGTGAATATGAGCTTGTTTGGGTTAAAAATCAATGGAATGTGGAAATTGAATTCCAAACCATTGAAATTGAATGAAATGGTATATAAGTTGGTTGAAAGCAATTGAATTAGTTTTGAAAACATATAAATTGCTTGTGGAAGTTATTTTGAATTCATTTCTTTTAGAATTGAAGTGTTACAGTTGTTTAAGTAAGAAAAATGTTATAAACTTCATATATATAGTGCTTATATATTTAAGTTGAATAAGTACTAGTACCTGAAGGCCGTTTGGCTGGTTTTGGATTGCACTAATTGCTGAAATAAATAAGCTGCATGTTTAAAATGCTAAGTAAGGTACGCCTACGCAATAAAAATAGGAAATATGAACTGTTTTCTCTTTTTCCGACCGGGTGGGTCGATGTATACATATTTATATCTCTTGTCAAATTGCAAAAGCTCCTCCGTACAAAGGAGACTCTGCCAAAATTTTCCGGAAATTTTGGGAGTTAGAAAATTTTTGAAATTTTTTGGAAATTTTTTTGTTAACGACTAAACAATTTCAAATTTGAAATTTAAAGTAAATGTGTAAGTGAACTAATATGAATCAATTATACGTGGAAAATAGAATTTAATATTCAAAATTGAAAATAAATTGAGTCCATAATAAAACGGGAAAAACAAATTTGAATAGAAGTAAATATGGAAACCTATATAAGAGAATGTGTAAAATGATTTGTAAGTTACGATTGAATATTGTGCTAAACAAGATATGCAGGTATTAAAAAGGGAAAAGAAAGTTGGATTTGATTCCAAAAGATAAATGTGAATTGCCCGACGAAAAGGTATGTATTTAAATTTCTGTATGAATTGGATTGGGTTTTTGATCTAGCCACTTGGCTTTCTGTTTTCTTTTTGGTATTTTGGGAGCCCGTAGAGGCCTTTTGTAGTAGTACCGAGCTAGCCGCGCAAAGGAGACGCTGGCAAAAAATTTCGGAAATTTAGAGAGTTAGAAAAATTTTGAGAAAATTTGATAATTCAAAATTTGATTTAAAATTGAAATTTAGATAATTGAGCAAAGGGATATTATTTGAAACTATGAAAGTTTTGGGAAGTTGGTGGATGTGATAATAGGTTTTTAATAAAATATAGTTGGTAGGATGTTGAATAGTGAGTTTTGGAAAGAGGTAAACGGGTATTGGTCCATTCTCCCTAACTAGTAATTTCGGGGACGAAATTCTTTTAAGGGGGAGAAACGTGACGACCCGGAAATTTTAACGAATTAAATGGGAATAATTAATCGATTTTAAAATGTTTAAAAGTTAATTTTAACTTGAATTCAAGATATCAATATTTACTTGATAAGCAAATCATTGAATTATATAGTTCAAATATTGAATTTAATATTTGAAATTGGATAAAATATTGAATATGGAATTGTAAGCCTGTTTAAAATAATTTGAAGGCTTATAAAGTTTAAAATGATAATACTGAAGATAATAGAATGGTTGGGATTTAATTTAAAGATGATTCGTTCAATTTTGATAATATATCGTTTAAATTGGAATTTGAAATAGCCTTCCGACGCACAGTCTCGGAATTCAACGAAACCAGTTCCATTGGATCTGTAATAGTTAGTTATTATCGGATTTCAATTTTCGTGGCAATCAAAGTTGTCGTTTGACCCTGGCAGCTCGAAACGCTTAGAAATCGTTTTAATTGATTTAATTGAAATTTGATCATTTTTTTTGTAACTCGCACATACGATCAAATTAGCCTCTGAAACACGTCCCATTGTATTTGGAATGCGGGTAAAACCTTATAGTCGCCTAGCGACATTCCTTAAGAGGATTTCAAACTTTAAGTAGTAATAACGAGACGTTTTGTAAGTTTTATAATATAATAAAATTAAAAGTACAACAGTCAGAGATATTTTTCCCAACGCGTACTCGTGATGTTTCCTAGCCGATATTTTATCTCCCTCTCCTCTCAAATCTTCTATGAGATAATCGATTAAAAAAAATGGCGATCGAATGAGAGAAAGAAAAATAAAACCAAATGGCCGAGTGTTCTTTCTCTCCCTCTATATATTTGTTCATCCCTTCCCAGTGTCGAACGAAATCAATTCGTTCATCTATAAAAAAATGATAATGAATCGCAGTTTCCAGTTCACTATTAAAAGAAAAACATTGGCGGAATCAAATCACGACCTGGGGGAGCTTCACGCAGTGATTGTCGTTCGAGGGTGGGCGATTTCTGAGGCGATTTCAAGGAGGCAGAGGCATGCTCTCGCACGAAGACAAATTGAGGTCGGAGCAGTGGGGTTTTGAGGTCGCGTTCGCGCGAGATGGAGAGAGGGGAGGATCGCGAAGGCATGAGTCGCGGCCCGGTTAAGGCTCACTCGCGATGGGTGAGTGCAGTACTGCATCATGTATTACGTTGTGGGATTGGGATTGGTGTCGTAGACATCACCTTGTTCTTAAGTCGTGCATGGGCTTGGATAACTGTAAGTTCAAGGTAAGGGATTAGTTTAAATTCTTTTTGATTAGGTTAAGTGTCAGTAAATTTAATTATAATTGAAACTGGAATTGATAACCTATATATTTCAAATTTTCTTATACGAGGTTAAAATCGAATTGAAATGGATTTATATAAAATAAGGTTGCTGTATTAACTTATGTAAATCAGGGAAATATAGGGGTTTTATACACTAAACTATCTATATAAAGTTAGTTTAAAAATTTAATTTTTGATAAATTAAATTTTAGTCTACACTAGATAAATAAATGGAAATTTATTTTCTGATCTATTTGGAATCTAAATAAACTGTAAATGGTCATACAAGGTCAGAATTTGAGAAGAAACAAGCTGGATTTGGGAATGGATGCTAATAAAACCAAAGGTGAGTAAACCTTACGCTTCTGAATTTTTTTATTTATTTAAATTTAATTGGTTAAATTTAAATGATTGGTTGAATGGTTGAATTGAATTTGATGTGCTATATTATATAGTACTATATAATGCATACTGGAATGATTGATATCCTGTGATGAATATTTTTGGTAATTGGACTGTTGAATGCTGTGGATTGCTTGAGTATTTCGGTACCCTGAGTTATCGAAATATATAAATTCGATTTTTGGAAGAAATATAAGGGTGATTAAAATGGATGACTAATTAATTCAGTTAATTAATGATTTGGGTTGATTAACTCAATAATTAAGGGTTCGAATTAATTAGCGAAGGTTTAAGTTGATTAATGAAGTGAAAATTGATTTCGAATAATCATTGGGTGGTTTAATAAGTAATTACTTAATGTAATTAATAAAATAGAATTACTTTGTATAATTAATCAAGAGATTAATTGAAATAATAAATTATGGAGTAATTAATTTATTAATGGAGTAAATAAGAAGATAGTTAATTACAGATTGAGGGTGATCGGGAATGATTAATATTGTGGTCGAATTTAAGTGAAATATAGTTAGAAATCATCAATTTATATAATTAATGAAGTAATTAAAGATTTGATTTATTGAGATAATTAATTCATAATAAGTGACTTATGAGAAGTTAGTTAATATAAGTAATTAAAACCTAGTGTAATTGATATAGTTGATTAATTCGTGAAGTAATTAAATTACTTATTGATTTCAGTTAAGAAGAACTAATATCGTGAAATAAATTAAAGATAATTACTCGAATGAAATTGAAAGATAATTTATCCAGGGTGATTAATTAAGATGAATGAATATGGAAGAGTTGATTAATTAATTGATTGGGAATTAATTAATGAAGGAATCTTAGTGATTGAGGTTTGAAATTCAATTAGAATCAATTGAATTGATTTGTGTGATTAAGCTTTGCTTACGGTTGATTGAATGGTATTGGATGTTTTGAATGAGTTAATATCTCTGATATGAAATGTGTGTATTTAATTTGAATATCTTGGGTTAGGATAACATGAGTTTCGAAGAGACCGGGTCGGGTATTAGGAAACACCCGAAACCACTTCGGATTGAAAATAAATTGATGAGTGAAATAAATAGGTTGGAATAAAACGATTTAAGTGAATTGGATTATTTTATCTAAGTTTGGTACTTAGAAATTGATATGTGAAAAATGTTGTCTATAGCAAATTATTAATTGGATAAATTGATATATGTTACCCTGGGTTTATATAAGTTGATTGCTTTAGTATTCCATATTAGTTGGGTTTACTCACGCTGGTTTCCAGCCTGACCCGGGTGTTACTTTGGTGTAATGCTCGGGTCAGACCGAGTATTTTAGATTTTCAGGTAGGGGCATTCTGTAGCTCAGGAGGCGAGCTGGGTGACAATAGTGTATAGAGTTTTCCGCTGTATGTATATTTGTTGATAATCTGAGACATGATAATTGTGTATATTTTGTGGCTGTATATATGTGAAACTCTGATGTATATTAAATGTAATCGGCAGATATAGTATCCTTTTGTAGACCATTATTATTTATTATTATTATATTTTATCCGCTACGATTGTGAGATGTTTGGTGTTTCTGTTCTTCTTCTTTTTCTATCTCTTTCTTCTTTTATAACTATCTGGAATTTTCAAGAGTGAAAATTTTGGGTCGTTACAGTAGTCAAGTACTAGGCCGGTTCTATATGGTAGGGTAAAAGATGTACTTGTCCGACCCGAGTACATTGATCTAGAGATGCACTCATCAAAGGTAGTTCCTTACTGGGTCATAGTATGAAATCCATTCACCAATATGCATCATACGGTTTTTGATTATACACTAATTATGTTGAAATATGAGATGCAAGCATTTCAGCTATTTTCTTATTTACTTTCTATAAACACTATTATAATATCAGATGGTTTTGATATAAAATGTTTTTGGTTTATCGTAAGGTAAAAACCTATCGCGTTTACGTGTGATGTGGTCTTATGAGATACCTTTGTTTTTCTAAGGATTTTTGAAATATAATTAAATTCAAATTGAGTGTGTTTCTCTCACGATGGTTTTTCAAATTGACTCGGGTGTTATTTTATTATAATGCTCGGGTCAGACCAAGTATTACAGATTCAGGATTTGTGATATCCCGAAAATTTTGGCAATATCAATTTAATAATCCATATTTAAAATTAAATTGATTTGATAAATTCTGTTAATAAAAAAATAACTTGATTTAATAATCCAATTAAATAGATATTTAATTGGTGAATTTTATCTTTTAAAAAATAATAAAATGTTTTCCTATATAATGTGTATATATATATATTTATATATATACATATATATATTGCGAATAGATAAGATTTGAATTTAATAAATAAATCCAGTTTTTAAATTTTAAAATACAATTTAATAATTTGGAAGATTATGATTTAATTGAATATATAACTTTTCGAAGCTAACTAATAAATAAACTATATGGTTTTAAATACTTAGGGTAAATATTAATTTGTTTAGATTACATCTTAGCTTAAGTATAAAATTAATAAAAGATTTATTTTAGCTTCTTTTTTTAAATATAGCTGAATAAATATAATTTGAATTATATATGAAAAATTAAAATACCATTTATATATTAAACATTAATGCATTTAAATAAGTTAAATAAGATAAGTAATTTATAATTTATTTCATAAATTATTTAAATTTGATAAATATGTACTTTTCAAATATTAATAAGTGTAAAAAAAAATAGATAGGTTAATAGAATTTCTATTTTAAATTTGTATATGATATAAATTAGCTTTAAATTGGATTTCTAAATTTAAGTAGAATTTGAATTTGAATTTATTTTGAATTCAAAAGAATAAACATATTTAAATTATGTGAGTAAGCTTTCATTTTTATATAATTTGTTTTATTTCATTTTCTTTAATAAGAAATGCACATATACATTTACATAAGTCATTTATATGTAGATATATTTAATAAATTAAGTTAATACCTTTATTTTCATTTAAGAATAAGTGTTAGCAACTTAAGTGATAAATGTAAGTATATTTAGCCTAATATAACAAGTGTAAATTTTTAAGCAAATGTTTTGACAAATGTTATGTTTTTAGACAAGTGTCATTAGTATATTTTTTTTCCTTTTATTTTGAAAAATCAATTACACTCATATAAACATGTTTTCTTATTTTCATTTCCTTTCTGAATTTTCAAAAGTAAAAATAAAACTTCAGCTGAGAAATAAATCAGTTTCTAAAACTCCTCAAACCAAAAATCCAATACAAATCAAAATCTGAAACTCTTCCTCAAAACTAAAAATCAAAAGCCTGCATGTTGATTCTGTTATCCACTGTAAAAAAATTAAGAGCATGAAAATCATTTTCTTCAATCTATGAAGCATTTTCAAAATCAATCTTGTCTGCATTTTTTTCAAAACTGCAAGCATTTTCAAAATCCAAGTCTATGAAGCATTTTCAAATAAAATCTGGGGATTGTCTTCTGCAATCTGGAATCTTGGATCGGCATACAAATTTAAATAGCAAGCAACTCAGTTTTAGAACAAAGAAGTAAAAGCATTCAAGTGCAAGTTTTAAAACCAGTTTTCAAAAGCAAAAGCTTTTCAAATTTATGCTTTGATTCATCACTATTTCCAGGTGAGTAGCATCACTAATTTAAATGATTAAGTATGAATCTATTGCATGTTTTCCCTCTAAATTAAGTATGATTTGTGTGAATGTATAATGATGAATTTCTATGCATTTTGGATGTATAATATATGCATGTATGTGAATTTCAGTAAACATCTATGTTTCCACCTTTTTTTTTGAAATATAGAAACTCAAGCTTTGATTTAAAATTCTTATCTCTGGATCTAGTCACTGCTAGGATTTGTGTTATAAACAAAAATTGTATGTTTGATCTTAAATCAAAGTTTAAAAATTTATTTGAGTCAAAATCAATTGGATATTGCACAGGTAACCAAAATGGGCAGCGAGATTTAAGTTTTGGGGAAAATTCAAACTCTTGAATTCATCAATTCAGGATTAAAATCTGAATACTTATACAAAATCATGATTTTTAAAAATGATAGTAGATTGAATGAGCGGTTATAGTTTTTCTAAAAATTGGTAATTGAGGGTTTGTTGATGTTCTCGAAGGTCAGGGAGGTCGAAGTTTCTTCTGGTGATAGTGGGGGGATCAGTGATGACGGGAAAATTATCAGGGTGGTGATCAAGGAACGGTGGTGGCGGCGGCGACTGTTTTAAATTTCTAAACCTAGTTTTGGGTAGTGCATAAATTTTTGGTCGGCATGGTTGCTATAGGTTATCGAGTGCTACAATTTTTGAGGAGGTGGTAGCTTGGGTGTTAAAGAAGGGATGGACGGAGTTCCAAAGCCTTCGATGGCCGGAGGAGTGAGGTTGAGGAGATTCTGGTTTTGGAGGGGTGTTCCAGTTTAGCTCCAAGTTGTGGTTTGCATGCTCGATTTTGATTTCGTGGTGTTTGGGTGGTTCTGATGGTCGATGTTGGATCGGAGGATGATCGACGACTTGCTCATGGCAGTGATGATGATCGGAGAGGGTCGGAGCCACCGTGCATATGCACGGTGCAGTGGTGTGTCAGGTGAAGTTTTTGGGGTTGCAGAATTTTTGGACTCGTGTAATTCTCAAAGAAATCGAGTTTTTGCTCGAAGTGGTAAAGGGTTTTACTCAAAGCAAACTGAAGGGGGGGTTCGGGTATATTAGTGGTTACAGGTTTCTCTGGGAACCTGATTGTTTCCAAATTCAAAATTAGATTTAAAATCTGAAGGCAAGTTTTAAAACAGAATTTAAAACCTAGATTTAAAGTATGGATTCAAAACCGAGTTTGAATCCTAGTTTAAAATTTAATTAAATTTTATAAGTTAAAATGTTTTAAACAGTTTTAAAAGGGTTTAAATAGTTAAATTTAAAAGTAAAGCTTTAAAATAAAAGTAGAGATTTAACTTAAGTTTAAATCTGGAGTCAAAATCCAAATTTGAATCATAATTTTGAAAATAAAGGAAGTTTTAAAATTTAAAATGTTAAACAACTTTGAATGTTTATGGTGTAATTTAAAATATGATTCGTATTTTGAAATGAATTTGGGTTTAAATTCCTTTAAACTACTTTATAAAATAAGAAATTCTTTAGCATAAGTTTTAAAGGGTTTTTAAATGTTTTTAAACTTTGTTAAAGTTAAGTTTGACTTCATTTTAAATCTAAAATTTAAAATGAAATTTGAAACAAATTTAAAGTAAATTGTTTTCAAATTGCTTGTTAATGTTAATTTAATCATTAATAAGAAATGTTTTTATTTTTAGTTAATACAGATTTAATGATTTTTGATTCGTTAAATTAGTAAGGTAATTAAGTGGATAATTAATTAATTTATTTAATTAAGTAATTAAAGGTTTGAATAAATTAATTAAAGTTAAGTTAAGTAATTAAGATAATTAATGTGTATTTAATAATGATTAAACTAAGTTAATTACTTAAGAAAGGTAATTAAAGAATTTGTTGATAAGTTAATGAAGGTCATTAACTTGGGATTGTTTTTTAATTAATTAATGTGATTAATTTTGATAATTAATTGGATTAATTAATTTAGATCACCATTTATGTAATTTGGTTAAGTACGATTACATTATGAAGGTAATTAAAGGTATTAAGTACCCATTGTAATTAATTAATTAAATTTGTTAGTTTAACTTAATTAATTAAGTTTAATTAATTTAGAATAATCATTGGATGGGTTGATAAGTAATCAATGAAGAATAATTACTTAGAAAAGTAATTAAGATAAGTAATTTACTGGAGGTAACTAATTGAAGTATGGAAAAGTTTTGGGATTAATTGTTTTGTGTAATTAATATGAAGGATAATTACTTAGTGAAAGTAATTAATAATTAATTACTTAGTGTAATTAATTTAAGCATTGATTGATTAAGTCATTTGAAAAATAATTAAGTGATGTAATTAATTAAGGGTAATTAATTACTAATGAGATTAATTAAGGATGATTAATAAATATAATTAATTATTAAATGTAATTAATTTAGGAGTAATTAATTTACTCAATGAAGTAATTCAGAGTAGTTAATTACTGAAGGTGATTAATCAAAAGTGATTAATAATTATGGTTAAATTATGGTTAATTACTTAATGCAGTTAATTAATTTAAAAATGTAATTAGAGATCATTAATTTATATAATTAATGATGTAATTAAGGTTGATTAATTAAGAATTAATTAATCAATGATAAGTGATTAAAGTAATTAATTAATGTGATTAATTAAGGATTAATGTAACTAATTATAGTTAATTAATTAAGGAAGTAATTAAAGATTATTTACTGTATTTGGTTAAGGATAATTAATTTGTGAAATTAATTACTTCAATGTAATTAAAGGATAATTAATCAAGGGTAATTAATCAAGGGGATTAATTAGTGGTTAATTAATTAATTGATTGATTTGTAATTAAATAATGGTTATATAAGTAGGATTTATAGAATGAAGTAATTAATTTAATTTTCTTTAAATTAATCAGTGATGGAATAATTAATTTAATTCATTTTAAATTAATTATAAATGGTGTGATTATTAATCCTTGTTTATATATGGATAATATAGTTTTCCTTGAATGGTTTAAATCTCAGATATGAGATAAATAATGTTTTGTGATATGAATGCTTTGGTTGCATTATGATGATAACATGAATTATCTATGGGTGATGATAATGTAGATTATTAATTTGTGATGATAATATGGATTACCTGTTTATGATGATAATGTTGATTATCTATTGTGATAATGTGAATTATCTATCTGTGTGTATATAGATAATTAAATTGAATTGTTTTAAACTTAAAACAACTTGGACCTAAAAGATACGTTTTGGATTCGATGAGACAGGGATTGGGTTTCCAGATTTGGATATCCGAAAACCACATCGTCGTTAACTCTGAGGGTGATTCCAAAATGAGTGTAACGAGGTAATGCCTTCAGTTTCGTTCAAACCCGAAACGAACTTGTATGGATTGAATGCATTTATAACATTGTCAGGCGGACGATGAGCATTCTAAGAGATGTGTTCTCTAAAGGTAATCGTAGCCTCTAGCCTCATCAACCGGGAATGGCTAAAATAGGGGAGGTGCAGCAAGGCTAAGTGGGTCATGCCCAAATAGGACGAGATTTTCCCCTGTCTAGAAGCCCCTTTTATTTCGGCTGTGTGGACAGTTGGGTCATGGCCAACTATGGGGTTGTCTTCTTCGGGACTGTCCAGTAAGGGATGGTTCCGGCCTTATGTTGCAGGGGATTGGGAGTAATCCTCGGTATGGTGATCTAGGCCCCGTACTGTGACGGACGGTACCCAGTAGCCCTGCCATTGTGTGGAGTCCTAAATCCAATAAGTGCCATCGGTTTTGATTGTATTACCCACTTTTGTAGCTAGTAGCTGGAATTTAATAGATGTAACAATTTTGGCTATTTCATATTTACTTGAAAACCCTAGACCTATTACAATATCACCGGATTTCCTATCAAATGTTTTGGTTAGCGTAAGGTAAAAACTTTTCCATGTTTATGTGTGGGAAGTCTTACGTGATACCTTTCTTTTCAAAGGTTTTCAAAAGTTAAGCAACTTTAACCTGTTACTCACACCAGACCCATGTCTGACCCAGAATTTATCTTCTGTTTTCTTAAACTCTTGGGTACTCAGATTTTTACGAGTAGCCAAGGGATTCAGGTTAGCTTTGATGAATTATGAAGGAACAATGGAGCAGGAGGCTTCAGCGTTGTAGATATTTATAGTATTCCGTTGTGTGTGCTTCGAGTCATTTGTTGTGTTGTATTGAGTTGTAATAACTAGACAGGTGTTTATAACTGTCTAGTATGTGTTGTATAAGCTATGTAGCTCTGATAGTTGTTGTATACTATGTAATATCTTGTGTTATTAATATAATTTATTCATTTCATTGATGAGTTTCTGATGTTGTTTCTTCTTTCATCTCTATCTTTTCTCTTTCTGTCCCTTTCTTTCTTAATTCATGATGCGTCTTTCTGGATAGTGGAAGACGGGTCGTGAGAGTTGGTATCAGAGCGCTAGGTTGAGTGAATAACTAGGCTTTGGAGTGTTATCTTTCTTGAGAGAGCGTATTTGTAATTTTGATATATATATATATATATATGTACGTATGTATGTATGTATGTGTGTATATATATATATTTCTACCTAATTGTTTGGTTACCTGTTCGGGTTTTCCAATATAGGTTATAAAGGTAGATAAGGTAGTGTGTGTAACACGACAACTATCATTGGTTGAAGTTTGTATATTTGAGGTTGGAAGTGTATTTGTCGAGACTGTAGACCTAATACCTTCTCGAGTGAGTTTTGAGGTGATGTACAGATTTTATTAATCTCTGAAATAAACTTGTTAAGGTTCGGAGTCTATCTTTGAAGATGGATAAGTAGAGTTTGGATCTGTTAGTTGGAAGAAGTGAGTAATGGTATCTTGATGCCTCAGGAAGTAGTAGCTGCATGATGAGATGCAGTGACTATGGATTGTGTCCGAAGATGTTTCTTTGAAACAAGTTTTAGGAAGTGTGTCTGCTCCGGTGTTCTGGCTGGGTTCAGTAAGATGTGGTGGTTGGCTTTGAGGTCAGAGTTTCTCGAAGAGCTTATGGATTAGGAAATCTTTGGCTTTGGTGTCAGCAATACAGCTCGGAGTGTTCTGTATGCCGGGAAGGAAGTTTTCAGGCTGAGAAAGTTTTCTAGAGGTGAAGTTCAGAAGCAGCTGAGTGGATTCATTTCTTCAATTGATTGGATTGATAAGCGTAAGCTAATTTGATTGGTAAAGAGAGAACATTTTTCTTTGTTTATTAGGCTTGGTTAATCGCAAAAGTGACTTGCGATAACTGATTGTTCTTTTGTGTTACTGAAGATTTTTCTGGATGTCTTCTGCGAAGACAGAGGTTTGTCTGTATCTGAAGATTGAGATTTCTTATTGACTGGATTCTAGGAGTAATTTCGGTGGTTCAGCTAGTTGTAGGATGGTTCCTTGAGATAAGATTTGGTGAAGCAGCTTTTTTTGGTGGAACATATGAGTTTTCTTGGATCTATTGAACCATATTTCTGGGAAGTGATGTCTAGTCTGTGCCCATGTTTATCGACGACATTCTCATTTGATTCAGATCAGAGTTGTGCAGCGGAATCAAGGTGGCAGCTTTTCAAGAATGGAAGAAACTGGAGGTTGCAGTATTTTGGATTAGAAAGTTTCTACTGGAGTTTTGCCGGATCTGAGGCAAGTTGGCGAGTGATCCTGTTTTGTCTTTTCCGGATTGGAGAAGTAAGTTCAGTCTTCTGTTGTTTGTGGAGTAGAGTTGTGTTCGTAGCATTTGAAGTTATCGTTTGGTCATACAGGATAAAAACGCGTTAAAAATAGTATCGAAAATTTAGTATAATAATTGGTTCAAAAAGCTATCTTCTCCATGCGATGGAATTAGGACTCGAAATTTGTTCCATTGCGTTCGGAATAGGGGTATAAGATTAGGAATGCTAGGCGACGTGCCACGATTATGATTTAAAATAAGTATCTAGATATTTTAGGATTTTATACGCATATATATATATATATATATATATATATATATATATATATCAAACCTTTTTCGGCCGTAATTTTTAGTCAAAATCTATCCTACCCTATATCACGAGCCTACGTTATCTTTTAAAAGACACTTCCCTCTTCGCTTTTAAAAAGCACAGTTGAAAGAAAAAAAATGAAGCTTTTCAAAATCAAAATCTCATGTTTTACTTGACGAAAAAAATACAAAACTTGCTTTAAAAATCCTATTTTGCCTAAAGCTTCGATCTGGTATGATTTGTGGAAGTTGCGGCCATGTTTTTGGTGTTCAACTATAAAGGGGAGTAGCTATGGTTTTCGGTTATAAGGTATTGTGGTCGATGATTAGTGGATCTAAGACCATATTCATTTTCGCTGCTGTGGCTGAAGATTCATGAGCTCCGATCAACTATTGCTATGCGCGTCGCTACAGTGGTTTCACAATGGAGCAATTATCGCATTAGAAACAAGGTCGTCGAAGGGGAAAAGGATGGCGCCATCGTGTCGAGTTCAAGGAGAGCGACATGGATGTGGGCTTGGAAGCGGTAATCACGGCTGGGACGTCGCGTGCACATGCACGTGCACGCCGTGTGTGATGTTGGGTCAAGGAAAAAGAATGGAGAATAGGGGAGGAAACTGTTCATGCAGGTAGGGTGCTTGTCTCTAGGCCGGCGCGATACTGCATTTGGGCAGAGAAGAAATGGTTATTTATATAATTTATTTTGAAAAAAAAACGTTAAAACTTATAAATCGAATAAATCATTCGCTTTAGGTCCAAATCCAACACAATCAGTCGCGCTGGATTCGTATTGGCAAAATCTTCAACATGGTATTGGATGCACTGAATTTAGAGCTTGCAGAATTTTCAGATCAATTCAAACGCGAAAGCGATAATAAAAATCAAGATGAGTAAATCTCACTCATCTTGACTAGATTAATATATAAATATCTAAAATTATCTATCGGTTGATTGGATGAATTGATAAATTATTCTTTGTTGGATGTTATATATATATAGTAGTATATATTAGTTGTTGGATTGATTATTCCACCTTATTGGAGCAGATGAGACCCTATGAGCCCCGCATAATAGCGGACGACCCTATATTGTCGTGATATCCCGCCTTGAAGCGGAATAGGTATGTTACCTAACATATGTGGTTGTGGGAAATAGGTTGGAGGGATCCAACTAGATTCCTCAAAAATATTGAATTTAATTTCATATATAGTGATATATGATATGTCTAAATAATCTGCGATTGATTATAGTCTGATTTAAATTAATGGGATGTTATGGTGTCAGTGGCCCTAATTTTAATATTTTATATCTATAAATATTATTTTTGGATTAGAAAGATAGTTAAAAAGTGATTTGGAAGTGAAATATTTATGTTTTAAATAAAGATTTTGAAATAATGGATATAAAGGATTTTATGTGGTAAATCTTAAGTGATATGTGTTAAAAAGTACAAAGGTTTTTAAAAATCGATATTTAAATAGTTTGGGAGAATAAAGGGAATTTGGAAATGAATATAAAATTAGTTATGCTGGATTTCTAAATAAAATTTTAAATTGTGAAATGGAATCGAGATTCGAATGGTTCAATATTATAGTTTGGATTATTTGAGAAATAGATATATGAAAGGAATTTCAATTAGAAATTGATTTATAAATGGGTTTAAATAATATGAAACATTGTAAACTGGAAGTGATATTTTGAAGTTTATAAGTAATGTTTATAAATAAAGTGAAATGATTATCATTTGATCAATGGAATTAAAAATTCACGATGAGAATTTATAATGGGATAGGGTAATCGGGATAATAAGAAATGGTAGATCCTATTTTTGAAATGTGGGAAAAAGTTATGAAATTGGAATTGTGGCCGATGGATTATAAATCAAGAGAGATTTATAGATTGGAGTTGTTTATATTGGGATTTTTAAAATACATTTTATTGAGAAGTTAAGTTTTGTTTTTAAAAGGAAATGCTTATTTATTGAACTGTGATTTAAAAACTATTTTTAGTATGAAATAGTTCATGTAGTTAATTATTTAAATATTTAATATTAGTTGAAGGGGATTTGAATTTGTATAATAAGCTTCTGTAAAGTTATTAGTTTAATTGGGAATGAGTTATCGATGTTTGTTTAAAAGTGTTTTGATATTTTAAATAATTACTTAAACATGTTATGGAAATAAATTATTATTCTTTAAAAATAATTATTTTTATATCTATGATTTAAGAGTGAGTGTTGGAATTTATTTATAGATACTCTCGAGATTTGATCCGAATTTATTGAATGAATGTAAAGTGTTATATTGGTATTTCTGGAACTTTAGGGAATTTCCAAAATAGTTAGACTAGGGAACTTTGGAAATGAATTTGAATTCATTAAAGGAATTTTAAATTGTTAAATAGGTGTAATCGATAATTTCTGGGAATGGAAATGGGAACTAATAAAATTTCGAAAATTTATGAGATAAATATGGAATGTTTCCGAAGTTTGGAATTTGAGATATGATTTTTGGAAAATATAATTATTATTTTCCTAAGTATTGTGATAAAAGGGTTTGAAGATTTTCTAGCGACGGAGTGATGTATGTAGATATATATTTCTACGAAATGAATTATAAGATGGGTTTGAAATCATTTTTAAGTGTTAGTGTGGGTTGAAATATTCTGTTATGGATATAAGTATTTGAAATCGTTTTCAAATATTGAAATATTGAAAGGTATTTGAATATATATCTTTGTAAAGATATTTTGAAATGAATATTCGAAAATTGTATAATATGAGCCTAGTGACTGCTTTTGTGCGTAAATTTGATAGTTTAATAACCGACTATCAAATCTGGCCAAATTCATTGATAATTTCAAAGAGACCGGGATCAGATTTAATTATCCGAAAACCACTTTGATCTGATTTTAGCATTGCGAATTGTGATATCGTAAAGATAGAGAAGACGGTGATTCAGTTTGTCCAAACCAAAGTTAACTTGTATGGATGAATACTACTTGCATTACAGCCTGGAAGGCAGTGTTATTATTCCAAGAATGAATGCTATTCAAGATGGTAAACGTATCCTCAAGCCTCATCAACCAGGAAATGACCGAAACAGGGCACGCAGCAGGGCTAAGTGGGGCGCTTCCATTAGGGTATATCATCATCTTTCTAGATACCCTACATTTCTTATTTATGGATACGTTATGCATGAAATCTCAAAAAGGTCGAAAGACCAGGTTGATGACATTATCGGTACTAGCAGTATATTGCTACGTCGGTTCTATGTGGCAGAGTAAAAGATGTTCTTGTCAGACCCGTATGCAATGATCTAGAAATGCACTCATTAGAGGTAGTTCCTTACCTGGTCTGGTCATAGTATGGAACCATTCTTCAATACACGCCATACGGTTTTTGATTATATACTAATTATGCTGAAACGTGAAATGTAAGCACTTCAGCTATTTTCTAATTTACTTTCTATAGACACTATTATAATATCAGATGATTTTGATATAAAATGTTTTAGTTATCGTTAATTGGTTTGGAAGCATTTTTCCGACATTAGCCAATTTCGAGGACGAATTTTTTATAAGAAGTGAGGAATGTAATGACCCAAGATTTTGCTCATTTAATTTTGAACATTTAATTTATTTTTAAGTGCTAAACCTAAATTAGTAATTAATTTGAATATGGAAGAATTTCTGAAATGGTTTAAAATTTCAAATATAAGGATAAATTGGATTGATGAATAGTAAATTAATATTGAAAATTGGGATAATAGGTGAATCTGGAGATAAATGGACATGTAAATGATTCCTAAAATTTATTAAAAATTATACTTGGATTAGAATTATAATATGGACCTTTGAATGGGATTTTAGAAGTCGATGAATTTAAAATTTAAAATTTATATATTAATTAATTTAATAGTGGAATTAATATATGATAATAGTGTAAATAATGAAATTTTAATTTAATATAAATCAGAATGATTTCTAATGTGAATATAAATTCCATGTGATTTATAATGGAGTTGGTAAGTTTAAAAATTTAAAATTTACAATTATTTCGATGATTTTGAAAATCGCCTGATTTAATCGACGAGTTAAATAGCCTTTCGGGGCATAGTCTTAGAATTTAACGAAACTAGTTCCATTGGATCCATAATAGTGTATTACTATCGGATCTCAAGTTTTGTAGTATTTGGAGTTACCATTTGTTCAGACGGGACAAAAACGAGTTGAAATAAGTATCGAAAGTTTAATATTTTAGTTCGATTCAAAATGTTATTTGCTACATATGATTGAATTAGGCCCCAAAAAATGATCCTTTGTATTTCGAATAGGGGTAAGATATTATAAACGTCAAGTGGCACGTCTCGTTTGGAGTTCGTTTGAAAAAGCACGTCAATTTTGGAAATAATATTACTAAAATAATCTTTATACATGTATAAATAAACAATGAAACCCTAATCTAATGAACGCAGCCACCAGTTTCTTTTTAATGGCCGAAATACTTCGGATTTCATCTCTTAATTTCTTAAAATCCATCAATCTTTAGATAAAACTTCCAACTAGGAAAACGTCGAGCCCGTCGAGTGCTTCAAATCCAACAGTGGGTTTTCGTCGAAGTGGCTCGGATTCGTTGCAATCGAGCTTCATTCATCTATTTATTCATAGGTTTTCGAGCCTGATAGGGACGACCGAGTTCGTCGCCATCATGGCTGGGGATGCATGGCGTTTGGGGCGAGCTGCGGTGTCGAGCAAATGAACTTCGATGATCGGTGGGTGGCGCGGCTATCGAATTTAATAATCGACGATGGATTCATTCGGCAGCGAACACGAACACGTAGAAGAAAGGGTTAAAGTGGCCGAGAATTTTTGAAATATACGGTCTGATTGATCTGAGAATTTTAATAAAATAAATATTGTAAATTTATTTATTGTAATTAAAACCATTAAAATTGCATACCTCATTCATATAAGGTCGGAATTGGACAAAACAAGTGTCGCTTGAATCGCAGTGACGAGCACTACACGCTGGAGCAGTTTTGGAGTCGATTGGAGCTAGTAAAATTTTTAGGTTAAATCGAACGTGCTCGATTTAATTTAAAATTGGTGCGTTTGGCAAATTAAAACTCAAGGTGAGTTAATCTCACTCAATTTGGGACGGTTGGCTTTAATTTTAAATAGTTAAAATTAAGTAATGATTGATTGGTTAAATTGATGCATTTTATTAGTTGGATGTGATATTTTATGTAGTAGTGTGTGTGTATATATATATTGGAGTGATTGATATCCCCGCATATATATAGCGGATGAGACCTATATGCCCCGCATAATAGCAAATGATCCTATATACAATGATATTCCACCTCAAAGTGGAATTGGTATTTTTATGGATGAGGGAAAAAGGTTGGAGGGATCCAACTGGATTCCTCAAAAATGTTGAATTTAGTTACATATATGGTGATATATGTTTTGTTGAATAATCGATTTTAGATTATTGTGTAATTCGGGTTGATTGGATGCTGTGGTAGATTTTGACTTAGATTTTGGTTTTTTAAAATACCAGTAATATATGGTCTGAATTGGAAAAGAAGTTTAAAGGGATTTTTGATGTAAAACATTTACCTAGAAATTTTGGTTAATTGATCTGAATGAAAAAGTTTTGGGAATTGCACTTAACAAATTGGGCTTGTTTTTCAAAAGAGGATTTTTAATTATTTACTTAGTAACTTTAAAAGTGTAAAAAATTTCTAGAAATTAGTTATTTAATTATTTTAAATTGTTTAAAGCATATTCTCTTATTAATTAGTATTTTATAATGATTGTTAAAGATTTATTATTATTTAAGAACTAGTCAGCATTATGTTTTTATAAAAGATGATTATTAAATATCAATGGCTTTGTATAATAACTTTTATTTAAGTATTTTGACTAGATTTAACTTGAAAATTTATTTTAGAACTGCTAAGTACTATTTGAGGTAATTTTTTAAATAATTTTTTTGGAAAGTAATGGTATACTCGCGTTGTGTAAATTGGAGGTAGTGAGTGCCTTGAGTTAAGTTTTGAATTTCTTTGGGATAGAGACACAACCATTGAGCTATGATCCGTGGTTTGATACTGCAATGTTAGTTTCCACATTAATTTAAAAGGTTTTTAAATATATTTGAAAAGGATAAATCATGAATATACTGAATCCGTTAAGTTAATTACATATTTTTGGATAAATAGATTTACTTTGTTTAAAATTAAATTAAAACGAGGATTGGTGTTTTTCAGTGAAAATGAAGTATTTGGTCGAATTGATTGTTTATTTGATAGTTAAATAACTGATTACCAAATCTGGACCTAAATATAACTTTGGAAATATCTAAGAGAAATATGGGAATTATATGGTACAGTTACCATTCGAGGTGTTATATTATACGTGTAAACTCATTTCATTCTTCTAGGACGTTTATAAGGAAATCCGTCCACAAACGGTTAGGAGGTAATCTCCAATCTTATTTTTATCTGTTTATTTTCTAAAGAATCGAGGTTGAGTTTACCAAAAATAGCGAATGCTGTTTCGAAGAGACCGGGATCAGATTTGTTATCCGAAAATCACTTCGATCACATGTACGTTTCGAAATGAAGACAAGAGCATGGAGTCAAAGATGGAGCAGTGAAGTGCAAGGGCTATTCTTTACTAATCCTGAGGGTGATTCCAAAATGATGCAGTTGGAATAGTGCCTTCGGTTCCGTTCGGACCCGGAACGGATTTATATGGAGGAATGCTATCAGTATATTGTCATTGGAGAATGAGCATTCTAAGTGAATATTTCTTAAAAGGTTATCGTAGGCTCTAGCCTCATTAACCCAAAATGACTGAAAAGCAAGGGAAATGCAGTAAGGCTAAGTGGGTAACAGCCAAGTAGGGTATGTTTATCACCTTTCTAGATACCCTTAGATATTATTACTACGATTATGGAAGGAGTTTAGAAAAGGGTGGGACACCCAAGATGATAGCATATTCGATTTATCCAGGTCAAGGATAGTCCAGTCTTGGGTAGCAAGGAAATCCCGGGGTAGTCATCGGTATGCTGTTCTAGACGTGTACCATGACAGGTGGTACCTCGGTACCTAATCATTGGGACGGAATCCATTATCCAATAAGCGCCGTATGGTTTTGATTATACCCAACTATACTAAAACGTGAGATGCAAGCATTTCAACTATTTGAATAAGTATTTGTAGTTAGACATTATTATAATATCACAGGATTTGATATGAAATGTTTTGATTATCGTAAGGTAAAATCCCGTCGTGTTTGTTTGTGGGGCGGTCTTACTAGATACTTTTGTTTTCGTAGGATTTTGCCGATGTAATAATTCAAATTAAGTGTGTTTTCTCAAGCTGGTTTTCCAGACTGACTCAGGTGTTATTTTATTATAATGCTTGGGTCAAACCGGGTATTACAGGTTCAGGTTAGGATGCTATGGAGCTCAGGAGACGAGCTAGAGACCGAGACGTATTCTCATACTTGTTTTATTCCGCTGTTGTGTTTTGTTTAAAATTACCAGCAATTGTGTGGGCAGGTTGTTATAACCGTCCAGGCTGGTAATTATTGATTTGTGTACTTTGATGTGAAATATGTATAGTACTATTTTGGGTTTGTGTAAAAACTATTTATATTATATGTTATTCGGTCTGTTGTGAGATTCTATTTTTTGTTAGATTTTCTTCTTCTACCTATTTTCTTCTCCCTCAACAATATGTCTTTTCGACACTCGATCGTTCAGCCTGTTATACAATGGGCGTATTTATGTCAATTTTCGGGGGTCGAAAAGGGCGGGTCATGATAGTTGGTGTCAGAGCTTAGGTTAGCGATATACCTTGGCTTTGGTGGGGATTACTCATTAGAGATAGAGTCAGTAGTACTCTAGAATGAGTTTGAGTGTATTAATAGCTATGAGCACTTTATTGTTAGTGAATATAAAATGTTTTTACATTGTGTTGACTTATCGGTTGAGTGTATATGAATTCTGGTCGGTACGGGAAGTACGACCGCATCGATAGGGGTTTCTAAACTCGTAAACAAGGTAAACCGACATAGTATTATTTTAAAGTGGGTGAATGAAATAATTTTACTCAAAATTATGTTTTGATATAAATGAAATAATTTTCTAAAATTATTATAGTGTATATGTTTGGAATGTTTGGTTGTTAATATTATAATCAAATAAGATAATAAAATTTGAAATGTTTATATAACCAAACGGAAATTTATAAGTATGATTTATACAAAGGAATATAACTAAAATTTGTTTTAAACCAGAATTTTAATCTCGAAAAATTTAGCAATGTTTAAAATGGGTTTGAACTAAATGTTTGGAAAATTTTAAATTCTTGGGCTTTTGGGGAAGTGTTTTCCAAAGTGTTTGAAAGGAAGAATGGTAATATCATTTTTGGAGACATTTTGAATAGAAAAAAAATTTAAATGAATTTTTGGAAGTAAGGAGGCATTGAACTCACTTCAGTCCCTCAAAAATAATCCTGGTGATGATGGTCACGCCATCAGTATTCATTTTCGGGTTTCTAAGTGATGGATTGCTGCCGTGGTGATTGGTTATGAATATTTGCTTTGCACTTGTTTGATAAACAAGCTCGTTTCAGGGATTCCAAAAGGGAACTGTTTTGGAAAAAAGCAAGTGGTTTTGAGATTTCAAAAAGTATGAGTTGATATACCAAGGAAATATATGTATATTTATGATTTCCAAATGATTTAAAATAAAAATCGGGTGATTGAATCTCGGGTTTCTACTTAAAAGATTTGTAAAATTAAGAGAAATCAGTAATTGAGCCTATAATTTTGAGTTAATGTAGACAAGAAAGGAAAATGAAATTTGAAATCCTGGAATTAAAATTTAACTTGGATAAGTTAAAATGAATATTATGAATTAAAATTTAACTTAAGATAAGTTAAATAAATTGAAATTGGATTTGAATTGAATTGGATATCAAGTTGATGGGTAGGATAATTATAATTTTAAGTTATAATTATTGAATGAAATGAATAAACTTAAGCTATTAAGTGGCATAGATAATCCAGAGTTATAATTATAAAATGTGAATGGACTCAGGTGAGCAATATAAGATTTTAAGTAAATAAGTTTTTGAACTTATGAACTGAGAAATAAAATAGCAAACCAAAATGAAAATGGTTTTAAGTAAATATTGTAGATTACAAATCGAAGTGGTTTCGGGTATTTACTGATACCCGGCCTCGGTCTCTTCGAATCCAATATCATCTTAAAAACAAAGCTATTTAAGTTTAAACAATTCCATTTATATCCAGAATTACATATTTACCTGGCAATTCATTACAGATTGATAATCCGTATTCAAACACCATATCACATTGCATCACAATCACACACCAGGGGTAACCAATAACCCAAGGCATTTAATATCATTCAATCATTCATAAGTAAGATTAATTAGTCACACCATTCCTAATTAATTTAACTAAATTAAATTAATTACTTCAATCACCTTTAAATCTTGCTTACTTAACATTAATTAATTTACAATTAAATTAATTAATCATCCTTTAATTATCATCTTAATTACATTAAGTAATTAGCCTTTAATTAATTACACAAATTAATTAACCTTCAACCATTCACATAAATTAACCTTTAATTACTCTCGTAAATTAATTGACAATAATTTATTACACTATTCCTTAGTTAATTACTCTAATTAATTACTATATAATCACTTGAATTGATTAATTATCCTTTAATTAACCCTTTAATTAATTCCTTAATTAATCCATACTTTAACTAATTACACTAAGAAATTAATCCTCGATTACTTCCATTATGTAATTATCATTAAATAAATCTTATTTAGTAATTATCCTCCTTAATTAATGATATTAAGCCATTATCCTTTAATTACTTTCATTAACCCTTAATTATTGTCATCAATTAAATTACCCTCTATTTAATTACATTAATTAACCTTTAATTGATTACTTTAAGAAATTATTCCTTTAATTACTTTCTTTTGTTATTCTTAAATTAAGCATATTAAGTAATTATTCATTAACTAATCAACTAGTAAAAATTCTTCAAAACCTTTAATTAATTCCCAAAATTGAATTAAAGTCATAAGAAAGAATTTTTTTAAGAAAATTATTAAACTTGATTAATTTAAAATAATTATTCAAGCCTTTAACTAAACCTAAAACTTAAAGAAACATTTATTATAAAAATATAGTTAAGAACATTATTGAAAACTTGTTTTATTTAAACCTTTATAAATTTAAAATAATACTAATATACTAAAGCCCGGACCCGAGCTAAACTCGGTTACTTCTCTTATGCAAACCCGAGTTTTCCCATTCCAGTCGCAACCTTCTCTTCTATACGCGAAACAGCCAGTTGCCACCCCGAGTCTCACCCGAGCAAAATCCCAATACAACCCGAACTCTACCCAAGAGCAAACCTTTCCTTCTCATTCAAAAATAACTCCGACACACAGAGATACATGTGTACGTGCACACATCGTCTACGTTGCTCTGACCATCTTGGCCGTCGTCGGTAAGTTAACAACGATCCTCTCACCTAATTCCGACCACCCAGAGCCTCGATCGTACCAGAAATTAGAATCGAGCTATGTGACCACCAATGGAACCAAAACAACCAACCAAAATCTCCTCGCACCACCGCCCATGTCCACTAGCAATCTCATGATCATGACCGGAACTTCGTCACATGCCTACGCCTCTAATCCCCTACTCGCAATCGCGTCCGATTCTTCCATGACCATGAAATTTGCCTTGATTAAACGTTGATCGATACAGGCAGTTAACCCTAGATTAGTCCTGCCACGCCACCCCAATGCTCCAGAAAATTGCCTATTATTTTTCCAACCATCTCGGAACCCCAAGCTCCCTTCGACATGAATCCCGACCCCACCGAGCCGCTCGCTCGCTTGAAATTGACTAAAACACGATTTTCGTTCAATATGGAATTCCTCTCGAATTTCAACTCAAAAAATCAAGATTCTTTCTTTAAAAATCGTGGTTTTCGTTGATCAAACAGATTATATACATGAATCCATATATTATTCAAGTTGGAATTTTTTGATATATACAAGTTTTTACTGTAATGTTTACATCCTGGTTAAATTGTCTTAAATTCTTATTTAAAATATTTTTAAAAACTAAATCATGTTGTTTCTTACAATTTTTGTATGAACATCAAAATATATAACAGATCAAGAGATGAGCAATTGATTTTTGAATTTTTATTTAGAACCTGAGACTATAAACAGAGCAACATATTTATTACAAACGTGCATACAAACATCCATATACATATAAACAGGAAATCTCATTTATATAACCATGCAAAGCATATAATATATATCATACATTCCAGGATATTCACATGCATCAAATTTTTATTAACATAAATCTTTAAGAAAGATGTTTACTCACCTGTGTTTTGAAGATAGGGAACAGGCTTTTGAAATTTTGAAATCTGTTCTTGTATTTAAACCTGGAACTTTGTTTACATTGATTTTCATTGATCTTGAATCTTCTTGCTTTGATCTGAACTTGATTGTTTTGAAACTGATCTTTTCTTGGATTTAGTTGAGTTTGGATCTGAGGCATGCTCTTTGAACTTGTATTTTGATTTTACTGAGGTGATTGCTGTAGGATTTTTGAAACAGTTTTAATTTTCTGGTTTGATTTTCTTTTACAGGCTTTGCTTTGATTTTCTCAGGTTTGTTCATTTTACAGGCTTGATTTCTTTTCTTAGGAAATGAGAATATAGGAAAGAAAATGAAGCAGAGGAAGGAAGAGATATATTTATAGCTAAATTTTTATGAATTTTAAAATAAAAGAAAAATAAAAGGAAAGGACTGACACTTGTTAAAATTGGCTTACACTTGTAATTACAAGAAACAATTTGTTTACATTTGCTATAATGCATAGAGAATTAGCTTACATTTTTTTTACTTTGTATATATATTTGTATTATAATTTAAATTTATTTTTATTTTATGAATGTCTTAAGTGTTTTTAATATTTAAACTTCTCTTATATTTATCTATTTATAATTTTAAAAGTAGATGATATAAAATTCCAATTATACACTTATAAATTGTTATACAAATATATTAATTATATATATATATATTCTTTATATTTTTAAATGATCTTCACAAAACCTTTATGTTAAATTTTCTATTTAATAAATACATTTCTTAATTTATATAAATAAAATCTTTAAAAGAAAATGATATAAAACCAATTATATTCTTAATAAAATCATATGTATTATTTTCAAATCCAAAATATTTTAAGAGATCTATCCTTTGAATTTCAAATTCAAATTCAATTTTAAAATCCAATTTAAAATCAACTCATATATATATATATAAACACATATTTAATTTGAAAATAATAATTCCATTTAAAATCTGCTTATATATTATTCATAAACAACTCATTATTTTATTGTTTCAAAATAAAAAATTTGCCAATTTTTAAATAATTTATAAAAGAGATTATCACATTTTAATTGCTTGAAATTTTGAGTTATCACATTTAACTAATGAATCAGTGTTTAATAAATTAAATCCTGTTAATTTCTACTTAACAGATATCTGAAAATCCGGGTTATCACTTTCCTCCCCCTTTGAATCTTTTCGTCCTCGAAAAGGAACGAAACCAGAAATTATTCAATACTTAAAATCAAATAAATTATCCTTTGATCGTTTTTAAAACACTTTTAAAATTTATATAATATTACCAAAATAGCCTTTTTTTTAAAATATAACTTGATGTTTCCACAAGTCCATCCTTGTTCTTACAAAAATTCGGTCATATGTTGATCAGGCGTAAGACTGAAAATCTATAAGTACTTAGCAGACCCGTTTTCAATACACGGTGAAAATATTTAGGAAAACATTTTGTTGAATATTATAGAAAACATTTTTGAAATAGAGGAAGCATCTTTGGTGAGAATGCTCTGGAAATCATCACCCCATCCATGGTCGTAGTTAACCTAATGGTTACATTGCCATCCCGGCAAAATCCACGGATAACTGTAGGCACTCTACGCCCCTTGATTACGCCATGGAACCCGCCACAGATTGCAGTTACCGCCTGGGTTACGTTTCCATCACGGCAAAAGTCCATGTAACTGTAGGCATCAGCGCCCTCGATTTTCGCAGCCAAATGAAACTTCACCACTCCCACATAGGTCGCAGACTACATTAGTCAAGTCCCAGTGTAGCCTTAGGCTCTCATGGCCTCTCGAATTTTGTCATGTCTTCATAGGTCGTAGTCTACCGATGTAAAGTCAAACGTAGACCGTTGGCTCTCAACAGCACACACGACTTCTTCTATGGTCCAAAATAGATCGCAGTGACATCGAGTTACACTATCGTCACAGCATAACCCAAATGTCTCTATAGGCATCAGCGCCCTCGACTTTCGCTACCCACTGCACATAATCCTCAAGAACTTCAGTTTATCTGGACTTCCTCACAGGATTAAATTTAGAGCCTCCCCCTTAGGGCTCAAGGCAGACCCACCCCATGGATCTCCTAATGAAGTTCATTTTAATGGGAGCGCCTTTTTCCCTAGAGCCAATCTCAAAACACTTTATATTATACACTTATAGTATCTTTCAAATCATACCCTTTTTGATTTACATCAAAATCTTCTTTACAAAAAATCGATATCTCAAATCGATAGTTCCAAACTTGGCTTTCCAAATTTCCAAAATTTGATTTTCCCAACAATCAAAAGCCTTTCCAAAATCCATAGGTTAAAATCATTATCATAAATCCATCTATATATAGATATATATATATATATATATATATATATAATCTTGAAAAATCTTTGGATCACTTCATACTTGTATAAATTTCCTCTTTATACTTCAAATACTTTCAAAAACCTTTCTCCTGGCTACAGATTCAACTAGGAGAGTTTATAACAAAAATATATATAACTTTATTTACACCAAATCAAATACTCAAATTTGATTTTCTTTTATAAAGTTACTTAACATATCACTTACTTTTTATGAACTGAATTTCAAAAGATATCCAACTTTATTCATATATATTTCTCAAAATATATTTCAAAATCATTTCCATTTCTTTCAAAATTTCAGTATCTATTCATTGAAGCATGTACGATGTACGTATACCATCTATACGCAATTTCAAATCTGATCTCTCACTCGATCACACAACTTCACTTCTAAACTAGTATTGTCCACCCGACTTCCTACTACGGACTCCAATCTGGTTTCTTGATCAAAAACCCTCATTCTCCTTGCATAGTCATACCTATGATAGAGAATTTTCAGAATCAACCAAAAATCCATATACAGGGTTCGCCGTCGAAAATCGAGTGAAAAATCCCAACTCGGGTCAATATACTATCTCAAAATTCCATGCTCAAATTCGGATCAAATCACTATGCGAATAGAATAATATACATACATCCTACGTATTTATCTTCATCGATCATTAGCTAAATCAATTCTATTTTCTTTTCACCTTTATTTTGATTCTATTCACTTATCCACAATTTTCCTCCAATTTCAATTTGGGTTAACACTTCATTTCTTATCTCAATTAGTATTCAATTATAGACATTTTGCACTCTGACCAACTTATATTAAGAAAATAGCTTGAAATTTTTTAAAATAGATAAGTAGTTGTAAAATAGATATTAGTTACAAATAGTAGTAAAATAGTTAAGTAATTTTAAAATAGTTGTAAAGTAGTTAAATAATTGCAAAATAGTTGGATAGTTGCAAAATAGTTATAAAATAGTAATTAGTTTGTAAGTAGTTGTAAAATAGTAATTAGTTTGTACACAGATGTAAAATGGTAATTAGTTTTCAAAACAATTGTAAAATAAGTAAGATATTTTGGGTTTTAAAAACAAAGGTTGTATAGTAAATACTTAGGTAAATAGATTTAAAGTAGTTTATATTAAATCAATTTATTTGGAAAAATAGTTTAGAGCCAAACTGTTCACCTTCCCAATCTCCATTTCAATCTCTTCAATTTAAATTTTCACTTCTATTTAAATTAATTCAATTTCAGTTCAATTTAAATTAACTTCAATTCCTATCCCAAATTTAGATCAACTCCCATTTGAAATTCAAACTTATTCAACTTTGATTTAACTTCAAACTAATTCAATTCAAATTTTCCATTTGAATTTATCTCCATGCCCATCTCAATTTTAATCCATCTCGAATTACATAAATTTGAGTTAATTTTTTTTTTAAATATTGATTTAATCGCTTAAATCAAATTAACCTTTACTTTTAAGTTAACAACTTAAATCTTTAAAAAAAATAATTCCGAGTCCAAATTTCAAAATTCTTGTCTTAACTTATTTCAAAGTTCAAATAAGAGTCCAAAAAAAATTTAATATTCGGATTCTAATTTATTATCCATTTTAACTTCAAGCTTTGAAACCGATTCTTAAATAATTTTAGTTTACAAGTTCAATTCTTAACATTCAAATCTTAAGTTCAAAGTGATTCCATATCCTTAATTTCAAATTAAAGTATAATTTCCATTTTATCTCAATAATGGATATATTACCTCAATCCATTTCTTAGTTTCATAGATTATTAATTACAACAGGATTGATATTAGGATAAGTCAGAATAAATAAATATCCAAATTATTTAAAACATTCATCAATAGCATCTAATTCCAATTTTCAGATCTCAAATCCATTTTGAGATCACTCATACTTCCCTTCAATTCAACCCATTTAACTTCCCTAAGTTAAATTCAATTTATTTAATCCAGTCAACTTTACCCAATTTGAATTCCCGTTTCAAATTTTTAAACTTCATAATAATAACCTTCCCACTTGTAAGTTTAAAACTTATCACTTTGGGTTTTCACATCTCATTCAAAGTAAAATTTAAAATTCAACATTTAGAGTTTATTCCAATCATCTTTGATATTATGTACATCCCTCATATATACATATTTATTTCCTTAGACAACAAGTTATATTTTAATTTTTTAAACCACCTTTGGTTTAATTCAAAACAAATTCCTTTAAAATTTTCAAACAACTCTTGTTTGAAACGGACCCTTTTCATTCAATTACATTGTAAATAATACTATTTATTATTTCTTTTAACCCCTTTGAAACAAATTCCAAATTTTCTAGACTTAGATTTAAAACTTCACAATTTAAATTATCTTCAATTCCAATTTATAAGTCATACTCACCTAAATGTTTACTTCCCTAAAACATTTCATTTTTGCTTAATCATTAACAAATATTTCATTATTAAACACCATAACTATGTACGATAATAATCAAGATTATCATATCTGGAAATCAATTTATTATTATTTTATTCTAAAAACACTACTACAAATTCAGGATTTTATTTTCTAGTTTGAATCCATTTCTAGCTTATCTTATTTATATAGTTTCTATTATCTAATTCTTATTTGATTGAACTTCAATTACCCCTTTATTCTTATTATTTTATTTAATTCCAATAATCAACAACCAACTTCTTTGATATATTTAATAATTAGAAGAAAAAAATATTTCTTTATATATCAAAAGATAAACTTATATAAAAATCATTTTTAAAACCATTTCTAAAATCATTACGTAAGAAAATAATAAATACGCTCTCATAAATATATATACTCAACTCGTTCTAGACCCTATCCTTAGTGAGTAAACCCACCTGAGCCAAGGTTCCCGCTTAACCTTCAGCTCTGATACCAAATGTAACGACCCGAAATTTTCGACTTCGAAAATTCCAGATTGTTAGAGAATAGAAGAAACAGAAAGAAGAAGAAACAGAAAACAAAACATAGAATCTCACATTCGCAGCGGATCAAAATATAATATCAAATAATAGCAGTTATATAAAGAAGAACTGTATCTATTAATTTACATCAACACATCAGAGTTACAACCATTACTCAAAATTGGACAGTTAAAATTAACTTGTCCCAGAAATACAAATAATAATATACACAGCGGAAACTCCATACGTTCCTGCCATCCAGCTCTCCTCCTGAGCTCCAAAACGTCCTAACCTGAAAATCTGTAACACTCGGTCTGACCTGAGCATTACATCAAAGTAACACCCGCATCAGGCTGGAAACCAGCGTGAGTAAACCCATCTAACAAGAAATACCAGTGCATAAAACTATTTAAAACCCAGGTAACTCATACCTTATTACGAGTTCTTAACTTTCCATAGTCAAAAACACATCTTACAACCATTTCTAAGCATTACTTCTCAGATTAAATGACCAAGTTTACATCATTTATTTCATTCCAGCCAATTCATTCCAAAATTAAATCCACAAAGAATTATTATAGATTACAAATCGAAGTGGTTTCGGGTATCTACTGATACCCGACCCCGGTCACTTCGAATCCAATATCATCTTAAAAACAATGTTGTTTAAGTTTAAATAATTCCATTTATATCCGAAATTACATATTTGCCCGGCAATTCATTACAGAGTGATAATCCGTATTCAAACACCATATCACGTAGCATCACAATCACACACCAGGGATAACCAATAACCCAAGGCATTCAACCATTCATAAGTAAGATTAATTAATCACACCATTCCTAATTAATTTAAATAAATTAAAGTAACTGCTTCAATCACCTCTAAATCCTACTTACTTAACATTAATTAACTTACAATTAAATTAATTAATCATCCTTTAATTATCATCTTAATTACATTAAGTAATTAGCCTTCAATTAATTACACAAATTAATTAACCTTCAACCATTCACATAAATTAACCTTTAATTACTCTCATAAATTAATTAACAATAATTTATTACATTGATCCTTAGTTAATTACTCTAATTAGTTATTCTATAATCACTTGCATTGATTAATTGTCCTTTAATTAACCCTTTAATTAATTCCTTAATTAATCAATACCTTAACTAATTACAATAAGTAATTAATCCTCAATTAATTCCATTAAGTAATTATCATTAAATAAATCTTGTTTAGCAATTAGCCACCTTAATTAATGATATTAAGCCATTATCCTTTAATTACTTTCATTAACCCTTAATTATTGTCATCAATTAAATTACCCACTATTTAATTACATTAATTAACTTTAATTAATCACTTTAATTAATTATTCCTTTAATTACTTTTTTTTACTCTTAAACTAATCACATTAAGTAACTATTCATTAACTAATCACCTAGTAAAAGTTCTTTAAAACCTTTAGTTAATTCCCAAAAATAAAATCAACTCGTAAGAAAGAACTTGTTTAAGAAAATTATTATACTTGATTAATTTAAAATAATTATTCAAGCCTTTAACTAACCCCAAAACTTAAAGAAAACATTTATTATAAAAATGCAATTAAGAACATTGTTTTAAAACTTGTTTTGTTTCAACGTTTTAAATTTAAAATAATACTAATACACTAAAGCCCAGACCCGAGCTAAACCTGGTTACTTCTCTTATACAAACCCGAGTCTTCCTATTCCAGTCACTATCTTCTCCTCTATATGCAAAACAACCAGTTGCCACCCCGAGTCTCACCCGAGAAAAATCCCAATATAACCCGAGCTCTTACCCAAGAACAAACATTTCCTTCTTCTTCAAAAACAACTCTAAAAGACAGAGATACATATGTATGTGCACACATCAACTACGTTGCTCCGACCGTCTTGGCCATCGTCGGCAAGTCGAGAACGATCCACTCACCTGATTCTGACCACCCAGATCCTCAATCGTGCCAGAAATCAGAATCGAGTAATGAGACCATCACTAGAACCAAAACAACCAACCAAAATCTCCTCGCACCATCGCCCATGTCCACCAACGATCTAACGGTCACGATCTGAACTTCGTCACACGCCTACGCCTCTAATTCCCCACTCGTGATCGCCTCCGATACTCCCATGACCATGAAATTTGCCTCGATTAAAACGTTGATTAATATAGGCAGTAAACCATAGATTAGTCCCACCGCGCCACCCCGATGATCCAGAAAATCGTCGATTATTTTCTTACCATCCCTGACCCACAAGCTCCCTTCGACATGAACCCGACCCCACCGAGCCCCTTGCTCGCCTAAAATTGACTAAAACACGATTTCCGTTCAAGATGAAATTCCTCTTGAATTTCAACTCGAAAAATCAAGATTCTTTCTTTAAAAATCATGGCTTTCAAAGATCAAACAGATTATATACATGAATCCATAACTTATTCAAGTTGGAATATTTTGATATATACAAGTTTTTAATGTAATGTTTACATCCTGGTTAAATTGTCTTAAATTCTTATTTAAAATATTTTTAAAATCTAAATCATGTTGTTTCTAACAATATTTCTTTAAACATCAGAACATATAATAGATCAGGGGATGAGCAATTGATTTTTGAAATTTTATTTAGAACTTGAGAATATGAACAGAGCAACATATTCATTATAGACATGCATACAAACATCCATATACATATAAACGGGAAATCTCATTTATACAACCATGCAAAGCATATTATATATCATACATTCCAGGATATTCACATGCATCATATTTTTATTAACTTAAATCTTTAAGAAAGATGTTTACTCACCTGTGTTTTGAAGACAGGGAACATGCTTTTGAAATTTCGAAATCTATTCTTGTATATAAAACTGGAACTTAGTTTACTTTGATTTGCATTGATCTTGAATCTTCTTGCTTTGATCTAGACTTGATTGTTTTGAAATTGATCTAATCTTGGATTTTGTTGAGTTTGGATCTGAGGCTTTCTTTTTGAAATTGTATTTTTATCTTTTTCAGATGATTGCTACAGGATTGTTGAAATAGTTTTAATTTTCTGGTTTGATTTTCTTTTACAGGCTTTGCTATGATTTTCTCAGGTTTGTTTATTGTACATACTTGATTTCTTTGCTTAGTAAATGAGAATATAGGAAAGAAAATGAAGTAGAGGAAGGAAGAGATATAGTTATGGATACATTTTTATGATTTTTAAAATAAAAGAAAACTAAAAAGAAAGGATTGACACTTGTTAAAATCGGCTTACACTTGTAATTACATGAAACAATTTGTTTACATTTGTTATAATGCATAGAGAATTAGCTTACATTTGTTATTTTGTATATATATTTGTACTATAATTTCAATTTATTTTTATTTTATAAATGTCTTAAGTGTTTTTAATATTTAAACTTCTCGTATATTTATTTATAAATAATTTTAAAAGTAGATGATATAAAATTCCAATTATACACTTATAAATAGCTATACAAATATACTAATTATATATACACACTTTGTTTATATTTTTAAATGTTTTTCACAAAACCTTCATATTAAATTTTCTATTTAATAAGCACATTTCTTAATTTATATAAATAAAATCCTTTAAAAGAAAATGATATAAAGCCAATTATATTCTGGATAAAATCATATATAATATTTTGAAATCCAAAATTATTTAAGAGATCTATTCTTTTAATTTCAAATTCAATTTCAATTTTAAAATCCAATTTAAAATCAACTCATATATATAAATATATATATCTAAGTAAACACATATTTAATTTGAAAATAATAATTCCATTTAAAATCTACTTATATATTATATATAAACAACTCATTATTGTTATTGTTTGAAAACAACAATTTTGCCAATTTTTAAATAATTTATAAAAGAGATTATCACATTTTGGTTGCTTGAAATTTCGGGATATCACATTCAACTAATAAATCAGTGTTTAATAAATTAAATCCTGTTAATTTCCAATTAACAGAAATCTGAAAATCCGGGTTATCACAATATGGACAACCGAGTTCATCGCCGTCGTGGCTAAGGATGCATGGCGTTTGGCGCGAGCTGTGGTGTCGAGCAGATGAACTTCTATGATCAGAGGGTGGCGTGGCGATCGATTTTAATAATCGGTGATGGGTTCATTCGGCAGTGAACACGAACGCGTAGAAGAAAGGGTAAAGGCGGACGAGATTTTTCGATTCAAAATATATGGTCTGATTTGATCTGAGTATTTTAGTAACATAAATATTGCAAATTTATTTATACAGTATTAAACCTTTAAAATTGCATAACTCATTCATATGAGGTCGGAATTGGAGAAACAAGCGGCATTGGAATCTCAACGACGAGCACTGTGCGTTGAAGTAGTTTTGGAGTCGACTAGAGCTAACGAAAATTTTAGGTTAAATAGAACGTGTTCGATTTAATTTAAAATTGGAGCATTTGGCAAATTAAAACTCAAGATGAGTTAGTTTTACTCAATTTTGGACTGCTGGCTTTCATTTTAAATAGTTAAAATAAATTAATGATTGATTGGTTAAATTGATGTATTTTTATCAGCTGGATGTGATACTATATATAGTAGTGTGAAATATATATATATATATATATATATATATACATATATATATATATATACATATATACACATATTAGAATGATTGATATCCCTGCATATATATATATATACACACACACATATATGACGAATGAGACCCTATGTGCACCGCATAATAGCGGATGACCCGATATACCGCAATATTCCACCTCAAAGCGGAATTCGTGTTTTTATATTGTGCTAACATCTGTGGACGCAGGGAAACAGGTTGGAGGGATCCAAATGGATTCCTAAATAATGTTGAATTTAATTTCAAATATGGTGATATATGTTTATTTAAATAATCGGTGGCAGATTATTGTGTAATTTGGATTTGTTAGATGCTGTCGTAGATTTTGACTTAGATTCTGGTATTTTGAAATACTAATAATATTTGGGTTTGGATTGGAAAAGAAATTTAAAGGTATTTTTGAAGTTAAACATTTGCCAAGAAATTTGGGTTAATTGATCTGAATGAAATAAAAAGTTTTGGAAATTGTACTCAACAAATTGGGCTTGATTTTCAAAAGAGGATTTTTACTTATTAACTTAGTAACTTTAAAGTGTAAAATTATTCTGGAAATTAGTTATTTAATTATTTTAAATTGTTTAAAGCATATTCAGTTATTAATTTGTATTTTATAATGATTGTTAAAGATTTATTATTATTTAAGAACTACTCAACATTATATTTTTTTAAAAGATGATCATCAAAAATTAATATGGCTTTGTATAATAACTTTTATTTAAGTATATTTGACTAGATTTAACTTGAAAATTTATTATAGAACTTATAAGTATTATTTGAGGTAATTTTTTAAATAAATTTTTCGAAAAGTAATGTTATACTCGCGTGGCATAAATCAGAGACAGTGAGTGCTTGCAGTTATTTTTTGGATTACTGTGGGATAGAGACGTAACCATTGAGCTGTGATCCAAGGTTTGATACCGTAGTGATACTTTCCACGTTAATTTAAAAGGTTTTCAAATATTTTTGGAAAGGATAAATTGTGAATATACTGAATCCGTTAAGTTAAGTACAAACTTTTGGATAAATAGTTTTAATTTATTTAAAATTGAATTAAAAAGAGGCTTGGTGTTTTTCAGTGAAAATGAAGTATTTGGTTGAATTGATTGTTTATTTCATAATTAAATAACCAACTATCAAATTTGGACCTAAATATAACTTTGGAAATATCTAAGAGAAATACGGGAATTATATGGTACAATTACCGTTCTAGGTGTTATACTATACGTGTAAATCCATTTTGTTCTTCTAGGACGTTTATAAGGAAATCCATCCATAAACGATTAGGATGTGATCTCCGATCTTATTTTACTATGTTTATTTTCTAAAGAACCGGGGTTGAGTTTACCGGAATAGTAAATGTTGTTTCGAAGAGACCGGGATCGCATTTATTATCTGTAAACCACTTCGATCCAACAAGTACATTTTCGAAATGAGACAAGAGCATGGAGTCCAAGATGGAGCAGTGAAGTGTAAGGGCTAATCGCTACTAATCCTGAGGGTGATTCCAAAAAGGATGTAGTAGGAATAGTGCCTACGGTTCCGTTCAGATCCGAAACGGACTTGTATGGATGAATGTTATCAATTCATTGTCATTGGAAGGCAATGAGCATTCTAAGTGAATATTTCTAAAAAGGTAATAGTAGCCTCTTGCCTCATCAACCGGGAATGACTTAAAAGTAGGGGAGATGCAACAAGGTTAAGTGGGTAACACTCAAATAGGGATGTTTATCACCATTCTAGATACCCTCAGATATTATTACTACGATTATGGAAGGAGCTCGAAAAGGGATAGGAACATCCAGGGTGATAGCATATTCGGTCTACCCAGGTCGGGGATAGTCCGGTCTTGTGTAGCAGGGTATCCTGGAGTGGTCCTTGGTATGCTATTCTAGACGTGTACCATGACTGGTG
Organism: Allium cepa; assembly: GCA_030765085.1. Classification (NCBI taxonomy): domain Eukaryota; kingdom Viridiplantae; phylum Streptophyta; class Magnoliopsida; order Asparagales; family Amaryllidaceae; genus Allium; species Allium cepa. The sequence continues at coordinate 244,248,434 of CM060942.1, forward strand.
GTACCCCAGTACCTAGTCAGTCGGATGGAATCCATCTCCAATGAGCACCGTACTGTTTCGATTGTGCCCAACTATGCTGAAATTTGAGATGCAAGCATTTCAACTATTTGAATAAGTATTTATATTTAGACATTATTATAATATCTAAGGATTTGATATGAAATGTTTTGGTTATCGTAAGGTAAAAACCTGTCGTATTTATTTGTGGCGCAGTCTTACGAGTTACCTTTGTTTTCAAAGAATTTTAAAAATGTAATAATTCAAATTGAATGTGTTTTTTCACACTGGTTTTCCAGACCGACTCGGGTGTTATTTTATTATAATGCTCTGGTTAGACCGAGAATTACAGGTCCAGGTTACGATGCTATGGAGCTCAAGAGATGAGCTGGAGACCGGGGCGTATGCTCGTACTTGTTTATTGCTGCAGTGTTTTGTTTGAAATTACCAGCAATTGTGAGGGTAGGTTGTTTTAACTGTCCAGGCTGGTAATTATTGATTTGTGTATTCTGATGTGAGATATGTATAGTACAGTTTGTGTTTGTGTAAAGAATTTTTATATATATGTTATTCAGTCCACTGTGAGATTCTGTTTTTTTAGTTCTTCTTCTTCTACCTATTTTCTTTTCCCTCAACAATCTGTCTTTTCGATACTCGATCGTTTGACATGTTATACAATGTGCATATTTATGTCGATTTTTGGGTGTCAAAAGGGCGGGTCGTGACAATTTCATTGAATAAGTATGGGAGCAAGTAACTGATTCATGAATATATGAAAATTGCCTGTGTATAGTTCCACACATTCTCTGTGCAAGAAGTGAATTACAGGGATTGAGCAAGAACTCGCATCTATTCTGCAAAGAATAGAACTAAGAAAGCATTAAGTGTTTAACTAAAATAATGAAATATTATGATTTGAAACGGAAAATGTTTAACATTTGGGTGAACATCAACAAATATAATAATAATGTAAAAGTTTGTTCTGAAAGGAAGAAAACATGTTAGTTGACAAGCGCCATTGTCCCAGTGGTTAAGTACTTCGACTTTGGTGCGACAGGTCACAAGTTCGAAACTTGCATGGTGTGATTTGAATATCTATTGACATATGATTTGTGATATGTTTTATCTAAGTACCAATTCAAAAATCAACATATTAGTTGAAAAAGATAGTTAGATACCATGACATACATAGTTCAAGTATTGAAGTAACTAGACGCAGGTCCAATTGGATGTGCATACATACTCGCTGTAAAAATAAATGTTACTGAAGTTACATATTTACTACTGGCACAAAGATTATAAGTTATATAGCCGATCAAATTATAATCACCACTAGACCAAATAGGTCCATTTGTAACATTTTTTCCGTTTCAATTTGTAACGGTTATAACCATTACAAATTTCTAACGGATATTTTCGTTATAAGCATTTACAACTGTTATTTCCGTTACCAAATTTGGTAATTTCGAAAATATTGACAAGCACGATGGATAGTACTGCCATTTTATCTATTATTATTCCTTGCCCATTTTCTCACGGTTCTTACTCGCTTTTCTGAATTCGCTAAATCAAAATTTCATTATAGGGTTTCCACCCCCTCCGTTATCGGTACCTTTGCCTCTAGTATCCCCTCTATAGGGTCGGCTTTTGCCTAAAGCAATAAAAAAACTGCTTTAATCCTCAAACTCATAGGGCACAAACAAGTCTCTTTTCTCTGTATAAAAAATATCGTTTAGATCAAACTTTGAGGCTCGAAAGGCGGCTGCATCGGCCGATTTTTATGACAAATCGGAAGACATCAACGCAGCGCAAGTAGCAGGAAGCAAAAATCTTTGAAGGCTATATCAGGTTTGGGCTTTAGTTTTTACAATCTAGTAATTTCAATCGGTAATAATTATGATTTCAATTTTTTGGTTTCTTAGTTGCTGAACTTGGATGAAGGGAATTAGCAGTAATTCTTAATTGATTCAGAGTTGTATATTGACACAAAGAATGATTAACTATTTTTAGGTTTGGGAAGAAGGCAAATAGATGTATGAATAGATTTGAAGTTTTCGAAGTTAAGTGTAGCGTTTTGTACTTAGAGAACCATACGTCTTTGAGAAAGATTCAATTTTTTTTTTCATGATTTGTTCTCGTTTTATAATAAAAGGTTTTGAGAATTCTTTTAGGTAGGAAGGCAAAAAATGAGAACAAAACCCATTATCATAAAGGTTGCTGAACTATTGCAAATACTTGTAGATTAAATTGGATCTTTTTGCTGGAAAACCTTAAATTTTCATGTCATAAATACGTGTGCAGGGTCAAATTTCACCAAGAATTTCAAATTTGTTTATCATGTGGACCAATTTACTTTTAGAGATTTATATATTATTCTTATAAGGTCATGTTTTGGTAAGAAATAAAGTTTTGATTTCTTTAGAAAGAATTTCTAGTAAAGGTATTTGGAAATCCTCTCTAATAATTATATTTAGGAAAAATATTAAAATGTAGGATATTGGAGTATAATATTCATTTGTTTGATATTCTTTTGCTGTGTGTTTAATCATTCCATCATTATGAGAAATAAAGTTTAATATGTGTATATCTTAGTACACATATACATCCCTTCAAAATGTAGAAAAGAAATAAAGTGATCTTGTGCCCTTTTTCATTGTTACTCAAAGAGCTCCAAAAGCGAACCATCCTTTGTTATAGAAAGACTCTTCCAATCTTTGGCTTTTGGAAGTGTACATATGTGGTAAAATATTTCATTATTAATTCATTTCGTGTCGCTTTCTTTAGCCTTCCCATATGACGATGGTTTATTGGATTTACTATAATATTACTTTGATGGTTAAGCTTTCCTCTAATCACAATTATTTAACGAGCCAGTTCATATAGTGAGATATTATTGATGGCGAGGTTTTGAATAATCTGTATTTAATCAAGTAATTGTCTTACAATCATCTACTTTAAATAATATCTTACTTTTCGTACATTGAACTACTTCACATTTCAACTGTTTCTTAGTATAATATAAATAAACGTAAGATCCCAAGTTAATCTTATGGAATGAATAATCTATGTTGGTTCATTGTTATTTCATAGCATATATGATGCTAAATACATATTTTATCCAAAAATGTTTTTTTTTTCTTTTTTCTTTTATAACCAACAAAACTAAAAACTTAACAGCTAGAAAAAATACAAAAATGGGAATCTTTATGGTGCTATTGGGGCCTGTACCTTTCAATATGCAATAAAGTTCAGTTTCATCTCATTGATATGATACTCTTTAATACACGAGTAAAAGAAATTATTCAAGCATTTCTCACCATCCGGCGTAGCCAATATATATATCGACAAATGTATTTGATAAATACTTATTAAGTGATAAGGAAAATCACAAATGTAAAAAAGAATTGATGGAATTATCATTTCATCCTCTATTGTTTTGAACGTAGGTATTTGACACTTCGTCTGAATATAGGATTTTTCGTCCGCCTTGCCTCGTTCAATCTCAAATATAATTTTTACATTCAAATCTATTTTGTTATGAGTTTATATATGGACAAAACTCCATGCATACAACCAACTATTTATCTGAATCCTCATCTTTTTTGGAAATTGAGACAGTTAATGCAAAATAATTATCTGCCTAACCAAAATCATCTTCTAGAAAGTCCTCCGGTCATTTTTTAGAGAGCATCAGACTATCATAGTTTATGGTAACACCAATTTGAGTATATATATTGACCGCTATAATCTTTCGAATTTTGCTCCCTCAAACCGCCAAATGATATCAAGATGAGTAACACCAATTTGAGTTACAATATTACTACAATGTTTATGGTTATTGTTTGGATACAATACGTTAAGATACTTCATTGGCAGTTAATATAAGGGGTCTAAGCATTTTTGGTTCTTGTATGATTTCATAATTAGAATAAATACATAATAAAAGGAACCTGATCCTAAACAGCCTATAGGCTGTATTGTAAATAAAGCATAATCAACAAGTGCATCATTCTAGAAAAGATGCATTTAATGGAATGGACAATTAAAGAACAATACAGAGTTTAGCAGAAGAACCCTTGGTATAAATTTATGGCATAAATTACGTATAGTTATATATGAAAGTCCAAGATGTGGCCTCACTAACTATATACTTGAATAGCATCCATCTGGTGGATGAGTATACAATAGCAACAAAGAACAGAAAAGTAATTTGAAATCAAAAATATTTTTGAATTACATTGCGACAACCCACCATTTTGTACCATTCAAATTCGACAATAAATTAAACATTTCAAGCTTAAATAGTTCAAAACAATAGATTGTAAATAAATTAGAAGCAAATGAAATCAAATCACAGAATCACAGACATAGAAATCAGAATACTCGCAGCGGAATTAAAATAACTTAGTGGTTCATGAAGCCACCATTAATAGTCTCAAAACAAATAAAATTACATAGTCTTTAAATCCAAATATAGTTTAAATCGACAATAGAAAATCTCAATATCTAATAGTCTTGATTACACAACTTTAGATAAAAACTGAAAGGAAAGCTTGCCAGCAGCTTGAAAAGTGATCTACAGAAGTCCTAGCACCGGGATGAAGACTGAACTGCAACTCAGGCTGACCCGAGCATAAAATAAAACATAGACACTCGAGTCAGGACATACATACTTATACAGTGTAAAATAATTCAAGTGTACTATAATGTAGAGCAAGTAACTTAAAGGATGCTTGGGACCGCCCATCCTCTAAGGATCCATTAAACTATTTACTATGTAGTAATATTTCGCTATTATAATAATGTCTATTAGTAAAATAAACTTACTTTTAAATAGCGTTAAGGAGTTACCCAATCTCCCCCTTAACACAATAATAGTCCCAGTAGTCCATCCAATGTCATAGTCCCTCCTGATCGAGAAGCCACCAGAGGATACCACACGGGCTATGGGAGAAATCCAAACTCGTACAAGGCTCGGTATGGTAGGTGACATGGCACAACTAGGCAATGCCAGGGTAGATATACCAATTACGCTTCTGGACCGGTGGTAACGCGTAGCTGCTAATACCGCCCACCTCGAACAACACTCCCAAACCAAAGGTGCACACCAAACAATCACAAAGTAATAGAATGGCATGCGAAGAAGTGCGTCCAATCAAAGGTGCTACCTTATTAGTCTGTCAATCGCTCCTGTTTTAGCCACCTTATGCCAACTCACGGGAGTCGGGTCCACGTATTTACCTCAAAAGAACGTCACCACCATCCTACTTCATTCTGGAATCTCCACCGCGTACACGGTTGTCAAAGTGGTTTTCAGTATCGATAGAGTGTATGCCCATATCCGATCCCGGTCTCTTTAACAACCAACGTTATTATTACCCGTGGTTATAAAAATCCAAAAATAGTTATATTTAAATCAATACTTCATTTTAATTTATTAAAAGGTAAGGTTATAATTTTTATAAAAATCTAATATACGTCCATAGGTTATACCTTAGATCGTTGAGTATATTTTTTTTTTTACTTAATATGGTTTCAACAATAATTAAACCAATTTAACTTATAGGTTCAAAATTTCCTCCCTTTAAATAGTCATTTAAAGTATTCAAAAATCTATGACTTTTATACAATACAATATATTCCTAGCTTCTTTTACTTATACAAATCAAGTACAAGATTTTTCTATTTAATTAAGTAACTTACCATTCCAAAAATAACTATATTTCCAAATAATTTCTTATCTTACCTTTATTTAACTAGTTTAACTATTAAATTCATAGAAACTTCACCTCGCTTTATATTCAAGTTATAACAGATTTCCTATTTTATTTCTTAACTTAAATTCCATTTATTTCACAAATCCAAATTTACAAGGTAAATTTATACTTCAAATTTTTAACTTTTATTTATTTACATCTTTAACTTGAAAAATATAATTATGCTTAAGAATCGTTTAAATCAATTTTAAACAAATTAATATAACAGTCAAAATTTTCAAATATCTAATGATTCTAGAAAATTTATATATATGTATAACCATGGGTCTGTATAATATTTTCTAGCCTAGGTCAAATGATATAGATAATATATCATTTCAATTCGTAATTTATAAAGAAAATCCGGGTTTTATCATTTCAAACCCGCAATCCCAAGTAAAAAAATAAAATAAATAAATAAATGAATAAACAAATATCGATCGAGCCTATCATTTCAGCCTATAACGAATTCTATTCTACAGGGAACTTGCAGTGTGATCAAATAGAAAAAAATAAATAAATAGTGTGCAGTATAAATAAACAGTATACAATATAACTGATGATGTGTAGGTATAATAACAGAAATTTAATAACATCAATTCATATCACAGTCAAATAAATGAATTATTCTACAATCCCACTTGTTACCCGTTTACAGATATATAAGTATGTTTGTCAGGTGAGAAGACTCACCTTATTGCCGTTAAAGATTTGATTCAAGAACGATGGTAATACTTGAAAAAAGAGAATGCACAGAAGCACGATTAAATTATTGCAGAGTCGACGCCCGGATTTAATTCTTGAAAGGAAACGAATAAATTCAAACATCAAAACTAAGTAAAATTTTAACACGAAATATTTGAAACAACAGGGACGCACGGAATCAACTCGATCCATAGGCTCGACCACTCCACTCCACAACCCGATCACAACCAAATGAAAACGTGGCCTGCCCATTTTTAAAAGTATGAAAACATGCACTACTCTTTCCTTTCCTTTTTTTCATGCTCACGCTTTAAACTTTATGCATGCATGCACGGTAGGAAGCTTTAGGCAAATTGAGTCCAATAGTGGTGCACAACTATACCCAAGTTAGATTATGCAGGTGGCATGAGCATTCTCATCCATGCATCCCCTCCCCCTTTTGTTTCTTTCGTACTAACTTTTTTTTATATGTGACACGGCATAAAATAGCTAGGCTCGGTTATATCCATCTAAAGGCATGCACGCATATTCTACTCGGTGGGCTAAAAATTTTCTATAAGTGGTGAACACCTAATTAATTTAATCCAATTACTCGGCATCAAAAAAACTTTTGAGCATACTTTCACTAGCCTATTACAAAATGGATGCATGCAACTTCATTCTAACTCCAGTTAGTGAATCCTATCAAATTTTATTCAATAGCACATAGAAATCAAAACTTGCTAATTAGCGGCAGCAAAACCTAGTACCATATCCAAATCATGAATCTGTATTAGCTAACATAAACGCAAAATATAACTTATACCTAACCTAGTCAAGCATTCTATCCACGCAGTCTTAGATAATTCCATGAACATGAATATAGGCATAGAGGAAAGGTGGATAAATAGGTGTAGTCAAGTTATGTGGCGGTGTAGGTCGAGCTTTGCGTGAACGGAAAAAAGAGAATAAAAAAATAAATAAAAGGAGAACAATAGAAGAAGGTAAGCTAAAAGGTGGCCATTACCTGAAGTATGCTTGCTCGTGCACGAGGCTGAAGCCAAACTTTTGATGAGGAGATGGAAAATGCGTGAGTTATATATTTATAACGGAGGAGTTTCGCAATTCAAGGGAACAATTTTGGCAAGAAGTTTTATATTTGCGTACGTGCATTGGAATATAAAGATAAACTTGCGATATTCTAGGAGAAAGAATAGGTAGATTTTTTTCTCTGAATGGTCAGGAATTTGATGTTTGAGCTTATGCAATTTCAGTTGATAAAGGCAAGAAACTTATTGCTTTGAAACGGCAAATTTCTTCCCCTCGATTGCGTAAAAAAAACTGCAAGTGATAAAATGTTTGAGGAAATAATTGGTTTCGTTGCAATTTCTTTATTTAATAAGTTGTGTGAGTTTGTTTTTAGAATTAAATAGGCTATGTGATTTATGCAAAGAAACGGAAAGAATTAAATTGTCAAAGATTTTGGATTTGCAAGAAATCTAAAGTGTGAACTGTAAGGAATCATGAATTTCGAAAGTGTTATATAAATTAAAACTTGCGTTGATAATTGAGTATAAAGGATGAAAGTTTCATTGATAGATAAATAAGGAACACACATATTTAGGATATGAACGTTTAGAGCGAATAACCGGTATGAAAGAAATGGCAAGCAAGCAATTTATATTTTTGCTTTGAACGGTAATAAAGTTTGTGGATAACGCTTCTATTAAATCAGAAGAGTAAAAAGGAAGTGAATATATTTAGAATGCGCACAATAGACGCAAATAATTTATGCCCAAATATAACGAAAATAACGGATTTAAATTTCATACGTTTTCTTATACATTATTTATCCCATCAATTTACGCGCCCTTTAAACGCGCAATTCAGCAGTTTATTAATACACTGTAAATTGTGAAAGTTATTACTAAAAATAGAATTTGTTTACATTTTTCGGATTTATTTACCATTCTCTAAGAAATTTATTACTTAATTTTAATATATATATATATAATTCATTTTAAAAAAAAAAAGGGAAATAAATGTTATTACCAATATAAGTAAACATCCTCACAATAAATCTTGTACATATATAATTCTTATATAAAAGATTTAGAAACTAAAAATTTTAAAATTTCCAATTAGAGTTATCTTTAACCAAAGTTGAAATTTCAGAACCCTTGTCTTTTATTTAAAATTTTGGGAAATGATTTAACCAAATTAAAGATTTATATTATAATAAATCCCATGGTTTTATAAATAAAAGAATACGGCACTTGTAAAAATCTTGGGCTGTTACATACATATAACAATGATAATAGACACTTGCTTACCTCTATGAACTTTGACATATGGCCATTCCTAGTAGTTTGAAGCTCAACATTAAGATATTTCTTTACCAAACCAACCATCGGTCTCCTGTTATAACAGGAATTCCTAATAGATTTTTGTTCATCCATAATATGGTGTTAAGTATATATTTGTTCATTTATTACTGACCCATTTTGAAGGTATATCTCACATGTGTGAGCCATACATACCAGTTAATTATGGGAAATGTATTTGGAAGAGTAATAACAATTATTCTTCAACTAGTTTGACAACTGAGAGAGCTGGACAAACTTACGTTCTAATATCACAAATAAAGTAGGATATATAAAGCAAACGGTAAATGTTCAGATTAAAAAAATTGTATTCAACGTACATTATAAGTTGAGAACAAAAACATCTATCATTTGCTGTTATATATGAGAAAATAATGCATAGTTAACTTTCTACAGTTGTGACTATCTAATTGTTTCTATTAGCTGTTAATATGAGCACTTCAGTATGTACCAAGTTATCAAATTTATTCATACATTTTTTTCCAGGTAACTACAATTCTTTCATTTACTGTTGCTTGCTCCTCTGCAGGTTTGACTATTTTGGATGTTGAGTTTTACAATTCACCTCACTCTGTGCGCTTTTTTGATTTTTTCATTTGCTGCTACTTGCTCCTCTACAGCTTTGATTTTTTTCCATCGATATCTTTGCTTATTGATTGAAATTTATGTGCTTGTTTTGCAACTTCTAATACTGCTGGCGACTCGTTTATGGGATATATGCATTCAATAAATGTTAAGTTGATTCTTTAATTGATCATCATCTGTTTATTTATCTGTTTTCAAATTAGTGGTCCTTTATCAAATTTTGTTACAAATATAAGATAATGCAAAATACATTATTTTATAAACTGGATCATGTCATGGTCGGATAATAATGCAAGCAGGCGAACTAATAAGATAACTGTTTATGGTTAGGACTAACCATGTATTCTTGTTCGTATATAATGTTTTTCATTTTTGAAAATCTATAAATTTTCACAACAAATTTTTTTTATCTTAATTTATTTCAGCTCGGTTAAAAATGGAACATAAGATCGGTTAAAACTGGGTAAAAAACTAAGCTTAAGCTCGGTTAAAACTAGGTTAGAAAATGAGGGATTGCTCGGTTAAAACTAAGTGAGTTTGCTCTGTTGAAAATTGAGCCCATGCTCAGTTGAAAACTAAGTGTTTTCTTTAAAACGTGAGCTATGCTTAGTTGAAAACTGAGCAAGTATGCTTAGTTGAAAATCTGACTGAATCAGAAATAGAGGAAGAGCCGCTCAGTAAAAATTGAGGAAGAGCCGCTCATTGTTGTAATATAGTATACCCAGTAATGTTGAAAGAAATCAATTGGCTTCGGTTTCATTTTCTACATTTTAATTTCTAGAATTTGGCAATGTTTGTTTTGCATGAGAATTGATGTATGATTTTCTCTAAGAAAGGTTTTATTATAGTTTACCCATATGTGATTACATAATTAAATCTTTTGATTTTTAAAATAATCAGTTGATTCAGTTTTGAACTGTCTTTTGCTTCCTCTTGTTTCGGATACAAGTACAGTTAATGTTAGATTGATTCCAGTCCATTACGATCTCATGTTCATATTGGCTAGTTTTTTGATTTGTTTGTGTTTATAAGTTTGGCTTGCTTACATTTTGTGGATTTAGAACTATACATGCGAATGTGTTTTAGGCCTGACACGTTCATTTCATTTTACAAAGAACAATTGTTGTGTTAAATGTGGGCCTAATTTGAACTAATATTATTGTCCTCAAATTGGTCTAAGTTAAATTAGAGAATGATTTTAATAACACTTCAATTATTTTCCTAAAAAAACAATACTAAGCAAAAATACCTTGGATGTCAATTCTTAGTGTTAGCTTGACCCATATTAGCAGCAGACTAGATAGATATGTATTTTATTTTTTAATGCCTTAGAGAGTTTTTGCTCTGTTTGACAAGTGTTGTATATGGTCATTATATGGATATTTGTTTTTTAACAGAACGGACATCTATATTCATACGATACAATATTTGACGGATTTGTCCATGTATTGGACAAGTTAAAAACACATTAAAGTAATTAAATTTTATAAATCATTTCATTTTGAACGTTTTACAAAATTTTGATAGCACTTCCTTCTCGTTCCCCGTGTACATGCATTTGTGTACGATATAGGGAACAAAAGGGAAGTGCTGCTGGAATTTTGTTGAATCATTTAATCTAAAATGATTTATAAAATTTAATTACATTATTGTGTTTGTAATGGGAAGTAAGATGTCTGACCATCAAAGTAAAAAACCAATAAACTAAAAATTAAAAAATAAAGTGAAGTGCTTATTTGAATTTTCTACGATAATGAAGAGTTTACAATGATGAAGTGTTGAAAATTATTCCTACAAGCTTTAATATCGGTAGAATTGTTTACTTAAATTTTATAACATATATTTCGAATCAAAAAAAAGTTCAATTGATTCCTCGACCGTAGTTAAATGTATGAAGTCAAAACCGGTGGTTTTTGGTTCCATCAAAGTAAAACCAATAGGTTTTTAGTTCCATATCTCATTCTCTTCATCTCTACTCTTTTTTTTCTTCTACTCACTTACCAATGGCTATATGTTGTTGATTTTTTCTTATACAAACAATGTCAAGTAATGGTAGAGTATCATCGCATTTTTAATTGATGTAATTAACAAGCATCACAACGCAAATCTCAATACATTCTCGGTAAATATTTATGTAAATAGAAGTCCAAACAAGCAACCTACATAATTTTTTTGTGTTTATATGAAATGACATTAAGTGATAAAAGTTCTTTGTAATATTGTTATCTACTTCAAGGGAGTGGATTAGATGTCGATGTAGGAACACCGATGAGTACATACAGGGGTTCGACATTTTATAAATTTCGCAAAGCATCATGCACTGCCCGACTTTGAAATGTGCAATTATCCTTGAAAAAGGTGTAAAAATTAAAAAAACCTATCCTTCAAAACAGTCAAGAAACACAATCATTTATGGTATGGATCCAACATATGATGAGTGGTTTTTCATGGTAAGAGGAACGACACAGATGCAGTAATCAATTTTAGACCAAATGTTATGCCAACGAGGCTTTCATCTCTCATCAAATTCGAGTGGAAAACCATGTAGAAGGTGCTCTTGAAACCTTGTTGACAATATGTATGGTGTGTATGATAGCATTCACAAGATCGGTGATGGTTATCTAGGAAGGAAGTACAACAAATACAAAAGAAAAGAAAATGGAAAACTATATTCTTCTTGTAAAGATGGTCTTACAACATTAAGTGTCCTTATTATCCAATGATAATATAAAAACATGCATTATTTTATGTTTTCTTAGAGCTATGAAGGAGTGTAAAAACATACCAAGCAATAAATGATATGTGGAAGGGTCAATTGTCGAAGCATATCTTGTTTCAAAATCTGTTAGGTATGCAGTGGAGTATGTGCCAGATCCACGTGCTGGAAATCATAGCTCTAAACAAGCACCATTCTTGGATGAGAATGGTAATGATACATATGAACTCTCCATTATTGAGGCTAAAACTATCAAATTAACTGGCGTACAACGTATACAAAGTCGAAGATGGATACTTTTTAGAATGGATATACTAGATCTAGACGATTATTATAGGTTTGTGTTTTTTAACAAATTTTAAATTAGCTTCCTATTTACTTAATATATAACATGTTTACTTTGTAGCGAGTATCGATTGTCATTAGAAGATACTCGCCGTATTAAAAAAGACTTCAAACAAAAGCAGAAGTTATTCTACAATCCGAATTCATTGATTGGTTGCACATCAAGGTTTGTTGGGCTTCAACAAAAAAATAATTTTATTACACAATTATAAGTTTGTTTAATATATTTTAGTGATTTTAACAGTTAATGGAAGAGAAATGCATTAGTTCATTGTTATGGTATTATGTAAGCGGTCCAACGAGGGAAGCCAAAACTCATCTCAAATATAGGATCAATGGTTGTATATTTTCTCCCCGACACTAGGACAATACTCATTCAACACAAGATAGTGGTGTTTGCATGGATGCAATTACAACGTTTATCGCAAGCGCAAAAGATTTAAATCCTGTGGATGATGATACTACTTGGTATGGTGTTATCAAGGAGATCATTGAGGTTGATTATTATGATTTTCAACATGTAGTATTCTACTACGACTGGGTAAATATCACCCGAAAAAACACATGGGTTTAAGATTTGTCCAGACTCTAGTTTACCGATGGTAAATCTAAAGAAGCTTAAAAGCAGTAATGGAGAATATGATGAGCCCGTCATTTTTGCATCTGAAACTAGCCAAATCTTTTACATAAAAGACTTATAAAATCCTGATTGGTACATTGTACAATGTTCGGCTAAGCACTTGACTGATGACACAGATGATTATGAGATGCCAACAAACTTCAATTCCAATGAAATGCATGGATCTAGATATAAAATCATGATTGTAACTAGTGATATTTTGTTTGATTTTTGTTTGATGTATTGAATCTATGTTAGCATCTGAATTCTGCAGTAGTAAAACATTCTTTTTTGTTCGATGTATTAAATCCATTTAATGCTTAGTCGTTTCTATATTGATTTCCATCTTTGAACTAAAGGTAATTGCTTGTTTATAGTTATATATTAAACACTACCTAGCCTTTTATGCTATGATTACTTGATTTATCAACCGGTTCACAAGTTTACGTGTATATTGTAGAATGTCAACTAGTTGCAACAATGCATCATAATGTCAAGAAAGCACCAAAGAAGACATTGCTCCTCCACCAACAAATAAAATGTACTCTATAATTGTTGAAATGTATGGCGCTAAAGGTAGAGATGCAAAAAAATAGAGTTCTCGTTGTGCGGTTTTGATTAGTGCGCTCATTCCCGTTAGTTACGATGAGTGTAGGAAAGTAGATAGCTATTATAAAGATAATTTATGGAAAGCACTTACGGTATTTCACTTCCAAGTATTTACTCAATTAAATCATGTCTTTTCTTCCAAGGAAATGTTATTTAGCAAGTCAAATATTACAGGTATTTCTATGAGAAGTTAATATGATACTAATTATCTTCATTAAATAATATAAGAAATGGAACAACGATCTTGTCTGTGTGGAAAGTTTGTTAGACAATCGTTTGTTCTAGAATCAAAAAGGTCGAGGAGGCGATAGATGATAACAAATATTTTTCTCGGAATCAAATGGCTTGATAACAGATTGAATATTACTTTTTCGATTTTACAGTTATAACAAAGCATGAATATAAAGCACAGTAGAAAACTAAAAGAAATGAATGTTGAAAAAGAGTAAATAATAATTAAGAGCTATAAAAAATTAGTTATTGAGTTTTACTTTTTAATTTTTACGGTCATAGCAAAAAAAGTATAAAGCACAGTAGAAGTAGTAAGAAATGAATGTTAATAAAGAAATATATGCACTTGAAACCAATACATGTATTTGAAAGTCAGATAAAAGGTGGAACCCAATGCACGAGGCTTCCATGCGATAGCAGGCTCTAAGGAGGTCGATTGTACGCAGCCTTTCCCTCGCTGCAAAGTGGCTGTTTCCGGACTCGACCCCTTGACGTCCAGATCACCAGTCGGGTGACCTTACCGTTGCGCCAAGGCTCCACCTCATTTGAAAGTCAGATACAAGCTTAAAATTTCATACCCTCAAAATCAAATGTACATGAAACGTTGTGCATTTGAAATTATATACGTGTTTGAAACTGCGCTTTCAAAATTCGATACACCCAAACATATACATTTAAAGCTATATATCTTTTAGAATTTTATATATACAAAACCATATATATATATATCTAAAACTGAAATAGATTCAAAATCTTATGTCAAATATATTTTTTTATTTTTGAAATTATTTTTATATAATGCATGTGTCTAAAATTAAGTGTGTATCTGATACCAATTAGTTAAAATCTGGATATATATGATATCCTTGGCAGATGATGTCCTTTGATTCATGTTGGACATAAATTGCGGGGATACAAGATATAGGATAACATTTCATTGCATGTAGGCGACTTTCATGTGTAGTTTCATTTTATAACCCCTTGCTTAAGTTTATAAAGTACATCACTTACTTACCTACAACACGAAGTTCGTTACTTTTTTGCTGTTATGAATTAAGACTTGAAATATGCACACATATAAACGTTATCATAAATTCGTACAAGATAACGTTTGCAGTGTTCGAGCACAAACGTGCAATTATTCTATTGAGAAAATAGCAGCGCACATGCTTGCTTTACTGTCTATAACGAATATACAAATATTTCTGTCATCATGGTTTGAAGTGTTTGCTTTTTGCACACCTGCAATTGCATGCAATTTCTTAAGCTTTTCATACGGCAACTTAAAATCAAAACTAATATTCACTCATTTTCTTAAAATTAATTAATGTTTAATTCAAATCACTTGTTGTGGATTTCATGTAAATAAATTTAAATAAATTACGGAGATACAGGATATAGGATAACATTTCATTGCCTGTAGGTGACTTTCATGTCTAGTTTCATTTTAGAATCCCTTGCTTAAGTTTATAAACGTTAGCGACAGAAAGTATCCATATTATTATATTTTTCATTGTTACAGGCCTTGTGGTAGTTTTTTGCTATTATACTGCAATTAGCTAAAATTTAAATGTTTTAAAACTTCTATCTCTTCACTAACTATCCCAGTCCATTTTGCTATATTTGTTCATTTTAATGTTAATGATACGCATAGTCTGTTTGTTGACAGTATATACTTTTTCTATATTTGTTTTGATATATTTTTTTGTAGAAAGAGTTTGACTTGAATTCGGATCCAACTATCGCTCGACCTATTTTGAAGAGAGGGTTTTCATAATATTTTAGATCGAAAAAATCAAAGCTACAAGACAAATATTTGAAGAAAGATAAAGAGTTTTTACTTAGATGTATTGCGATTGATAGCCGTCCGAATGATATTGATAAAGTCCAGTGGGAGAAATTCATAGATATTGAGTATACTGATAAGAAAAGAAAATAATGCAAAACAAATGCTGAAAATAAAGGAAAAAAATACCATAACTCATACTTTGGGAAGAAAACCATATACTCGACTTTATGAAGAATTGGTATGTAGTCATTATTGTACATATAATCTTAATGGTAATACATAATTTACAAATGAATTCATATATATTCATGTAGGAAGCAGAGAATCCGGAATGCAAGCCTACACAAGCAAAGGCGTGGAAAGTAGCGCACATAAGTAGAAAAACCGGAGAGGTGCTTCCATGCACAACAGAAAAATACGCAAGTAGAAAAATATTTATGCATTGAATTCTTAACTAAAAAATATATATATAATGATATGTATATATATATATATCTACATACACACACCCATACATACATACATACATACACATGTGTGTGTATGCATACACACACACGAGCGCGAAATGATCAACTAAAACCTCATTTTCGATACATGTCTATTTCTCCTGATTTCAACCATATTACCGATTTAAATATTGCCCTATATACATGCATCATTATCCAAATTGTAAATTAGATTTATAAAGCTTTTTAGAAATAAATATTAAAAAGAATGTTTTGGTATTTATATCTTGAATCAGATATCGGGTTTCATCATCTAAATATTGAACTGAAAAATGGGTTTGAATTAATGGTCTAGGGGATTGGGAGCGGGTCAGTATATAATAACAAGATTCTAGTTCAGTAATTTGACTCACTCCGCTCCAGTGGTAAGTTATACAGCAGACACGTTTGGAGCGTAGGACCAACCCAATTAGAAAGTTTCATCTCCAATATTAAGATAGTTAATAATGTACACTAATAATTGCCTATTTTGTCTGTTAATAATACACATATAATGTCCGAGGCCTTGGTGCAGTGGTAAAACGCCAGGCTGTTGACGACAAGGTCGGCAGTTCGATCCCTGCCTTTGGCATATTAAACTGTGCGCCATGATGATTCTTGCAGACTTGTGTGCTGCCTACTTTGTAAATATAAGTATCCAGTTTCAAAAAAAAAATAATACACATATAATTAATTACCTTCTTCTTCAATGTTGATTATCTATAGCTTGTATCGCATAATTTTTACCGAAACATGTACATTCTTTTAGTACAAAATAAGATATAACTCTGTTCATTCAACTGCTAAAGTTTTGATCCTGAACTTTTCGTACAAAATAAGATATTATCTATAGGTATATAAAAATTTAGTTAATGCCTGAACTTTTCATCCAACCTGTAAAGTCAGCATCATATTTATACTTATTTCAGCACTTATTACATGATCAGTACTTAATTAAATTACTCTTTGACAGAAGATCTAACTTAAGATCTGTGCAGTTAAAGCGCTCGGCAGATTCAAAGCGTTAGAGGTGCAAAAAGTCATAGCGAGGATACAGCGAGGAGATAGCGGGATATAGCGCATAGCTCTAAAATAGCATATAAAACTCGTACTTAATATTTTTACAAATATATAAATGGTAATTAAATGAAAAATTATCATTCAATTGAAGTATAATTAATACATAAAGGATTTTAAACAAAAAACACGTGCGAACATACTTTAAATAAACGTAAAACTGTGATATAACATAATTGAATTTAGTAGAATACTAGAGTATTTTCATTTCTAAAAATATATTAAAAATTAAATCAAATAAATTAGTTTCATAATTTTTATAATGTATAAATGCAATTTTTTATTTTATTTTATTAAAGAAGATATAGCGGAAATAGCAAAATATAGAGAGAACAACGGGATATATCGGAAATAGCGGGGATTAAAGCGGAAAGGCTATATTTTGTGGCTATATGGAAAAATCGTTGCGGTAGAAATCCGCTATGAGATATTGCGGGATTATAGTGGGGTAATAGCGGGGCATTAACTACACAGCTTAAGATGCCAAATTGTGTGTCTCGATTTGTATGTCATGTGCTATGCACAATAATTGCTCTACCCATGTGATATGTATGTATAATACGATTGAGTTGATTACTTAATTTTGAATTCTATAATAGTTAATCCATTCAAATGAATTAAGTGTATGACTTATTTAGTTCCCAAAACACACAACGAATAAAAAATGGATTGAAGATCACAGTTACACCAGTGCCGAAATTCTTTATTGCCGCTGCTTTGAATTAACGAAACAAGTGGTGTTCAAGATTCAAACATAGGCATCTTGTGCTGAATTCTACAGCACGAAAGATAAATAAAGAGAAAATTGGTTAGTCCTCTTGTTATAATTCAATGTGAAGGTTTTAATTTCTTTTAAATGATTATGATATTTGACTATTTGTTTGGTGTGAAAACAAATTTATGCTTCCACGTTGGATGTGAGTTGTTTTTTTTGGTACACAGACATTGAATTCTTGACCAAAAAATATTTCATTAGCTTGAAACTAGTTGAAATTGTTATCGGATACGAAGTCCTATGTTATGCCAGGCTGCTAGTGCTGCTGCTGTCTTAAACAATCTCGTCCTTTAGATTATTGTTAACGTAAGGCAGAATTTTTTTCCTTAAATCAGTTTAATGTTTTAAGATTCTTTCTTTTTCTTTTTCGCTATAACTCCTACCAGCACTTTTTTTAGGACAGTAAGAAAATATTTAAAATATTGAAATTTTTTGAATTGTTTAAAAAATTAATAAATTGATCTGAATAAGTGCATTTACTCTTTTGAATCGCAGGACATAAAGATTATTGAGAGAATAAATTAACAAAACATTTGAGTAATTGTATTTAATGCTTTTATAAACAGTTATAAAAAAGTTTTATAATATTTAACTGTTTAAAAAATTAATAAAAGGGTTTGAATAGATGCATTTACTATTTGAGTCCTACACCATAAGAATTATTCAATTCTGCAATTTTGTGATGATTTATGATTAGTTAAATTAGTATTTTCGATATTCATTCGTTAATACGATTTTTATATCAATTCTTTTAATATCCAAACTTTAATAAAAACAGCAAAAGAGAGGCTGAAATTAGAAGTTAGTGTTAATGGTAACGAAGGAGTAATTAGTTAGGAAGATTTCGAAAGAGACGCCATTGTTGAAGTTTTTGAAAATGAAAAAAAAAGAAGATATTATTGTGCAATTAGTTCTACATCTAATGCGAAGTACATAAAACTCAGTTAAGCTTCAAAAGCAATTATCAGTTACAAGGAAAATGAAGATAAGCGATCGAAAATGGAGATGCAACAGAAGTTTGATCAAATGCATGAAGAAAGTAGAATAACGAATTCAACTCTAGCTAAAATGCAACAATGCATCAGGAAACTTGTTGGTCGGATTGGAACAAATTCGCTGACACCAAGAACAGAAATTGGCTCGCTTACCCACCATTATAGCCCTACTCCTACTCCACCTAATGATGTTATTGGATCCTCTACGGTTGAAAAACTAGCGGTGCAATTATTGTCACGAAAACTGGAAGTGGTAGCTAAAGGGCATCTTAGAGTATAAAAGTTTTTTCATGGTTGAAAGGTTGGAGATGGAGAAAAGGTTGTTTGGTGGAGGATGTTCTTAATCCTAACAAGCCACTTTTGATGCACCTCAAAATGGTCATTATACGTTATCCGAGTTAGTTGAAGGTGGTTTTGTAGTTTTGCCGAAGTGTCTTATTCATTGTTTGTAAGCTTCTAGATATGTTGTAGTAGTGAAATTTGAAGTTGTCATAGTGAACTTTGTAGAATTTGATATGTTATATTTCATACGTTTGATGTTTTTTAATGATTTGATGATATGTTAGTTTTGAAATTTAGTCTTCTGTTTACTATTGTTATAAATTCGTATAGATATAGTTGAATAAAATACTATTAGATGATGAATAATATAGGTTTCAACTATACCAAATTTGTAACACTTATAAGTGTTGGTAATTTTGCTATTTACCTAGTGTGCAAGGAAATACCAACGGTTATAATCGTTAGAAATTAAAAAATTTCCAATGGTTATAACAGTTGAGAATTACGGTTGCACCCAACGGTTGTAACTGTTGGAAATTAAAAAATCCTCAATGGTTATAACCGTTGGGAGAAACCGTAATTCCCAACGATTATAACCGTTGAGAATTTGATTACCAACGGTTATAACCGTTACAAAATGACAGTTTCGACGTAGTGAACGGCGGTCTTTGTTAATGAAAATGATATTAATGATAATTTAGTAGTGCCACTCGATGATATCTTTCCTTTTAACTTACCTGTTTAAAAAAGTTTAAATGAAAATAATTTTACTGTAAATGGATACCACTTGAACTCCATGGATGCGAATGCCCAATCTCTCTTTGAAGATTATTATGTTTCCATGAGATAACTGTAGAACCCAGTATGTGCTACCATTTATATAAGAAATTATACAAAATGATTTCTTCTTTCACAACCATGACAACATTCACAATATGCTAGTATTTAATTTTGCAGCTGCTAAATAAGCAGCAAATCCCATGGCAAGTCTAGTTTCAACCATACCACCAATCATTCAATCAATATTGTTACCTTTTGTCATCTCTATTATTTCAAGTGCTCCTAGAATATTATATTTCATTAATTTAATGTTGATAACATGAGCTAATTTTCAATTTACAATTCCATATGCATCCTCTGGACTTCTATAGCTTTCATTACAATAATAGATATATTTTATTTTTCCTTTACATCTTCACTAACATGGCAATGTTCGTCCAATTTATCTCTATGAATTAGTTGCTTGAAGAGTATGTGTAGGACTAAACTTTGAAAGTAAATAATTTTATTCAGGTGGTTCATACTTTAAAGAAAAAAATCTGCCTTGAACATATTTGTTTATGGATATCATTATATCCATGTTTTCATTATGAAGATTATAATCCACATATTAAAATACATCGTGTCTCTTTAACTCTACCCATGTAATGTTGTAGAGAGAAATAGTCTTATTACCAGGTCTAGGTCCGATGAACTATATCGATCCAGGATTTGAGTACATATCATTAAGTGAACACGGTGCATGAGGCTCCTGCATGGTAGTAGGCTCTAGGAAGGTCAATAATGTATGTAGTCTTTCCTTCGCATTGCGAAAAGGCTATTTTCGAAGATTTGAGTACATCTCATTCATTAAAAAAAATCCAACATCGTAAAGAAGCATCCTATGTTCATAAAATCAATCAAAGTTTTCCATTTTCTTATTTTATATTTGAAGAATGGTCGGGGTTTTTGACTTGCTCATACAGCTTTCCCTTTAAATATACAGCAACATGATGGATTGCTAGCTTTCTAATCAAAGAAGTCCCTAGGCCTCGCAGCATTTTTGCAGCTCTTATCATTGCGTACATATATATTATGTAAAAAGAAAATTATATTCTAGGAGAACTAAGCGTATGATACTATTGTATTAACAGAAGGTTATTGTGGCCACGTAAAAGGAGCACCACCACATCGCCATTTAGAAACTTGGTTTTTAAAATTGGTTGTTGTGGCCATGTATCCATTAACACCTACTACAATAAGATGGAAATCAATATAAAGACATATGATACATGTATGAATAGAACTTGTTCTTGAACACATTGTTAAGCATGTTTTAGCACCACGAGGAAGGCTAGGTAAGTTAACTTTTGTATAATAACATGTGTAGTACAAGTTAATTTGATTTATATAATTATATCAATAAAATTTACTTGGGTAACACATATTTAAGCACCCAATAGAAGTATTTATGAATTTAGTTGAAGTAGAAGCATATTCGCTAATGCTAATAAAAGATTTCAGCATTGATATCATTAAACTTACCTAATGCCAGAAATTCAACTTTGGAAATATATACCTAGTAGCAAGTTTAACTAAACTGCTAAACATGAAATTAAACTTACGAGCTATATAATTCAAAGAATGGTTATGTTTAGTAAAGTGCAAATTAGACCCACATCTCTAAAAAAAACTTAATCAGCCAAAACTCTCCCCATTACAAAATTTATAAATCAGGTCCCTATTTTTTTTTGGGATAAATTCTTTCTATAAATACCTTCGTTTATTTATCGCGGTGATTTTGATTATGACGACTGGGCGATTTTCGACCCTCGAAAATTGATACTAATACGTTCACCGTAAAGTGTGCCGATCGAATGTCGAGAATACCAGTTTGTTAGGTTAAGAAGAAAGAGATAGAAGAGAAACAAAAATAACAAAACACGGAATCTCAAAAATGCAGCGGAACAAAACATAATATACAATAACAGCTTTTTACAAAAAAGAAAAACTGTAACTGTTAATATACATACAAATTATCATAGTACAATCATCAACAAATAAGTCTGGACAGTTATAATAACTTGTCCTCAAATGTTGAATACACAACGGAATAAAATCAAATATGTGAAATATCTTTCTGCTATCCAGCTCTTCTCCTGTGCTCCAAAGCAACCTAACCTGAATCTGTAATATTCGATCTGACCCGAGCATTACAATAAAGTAACACCCGAGTCAGGAAACCAGCGTGAGTAAAACGCACTTAATTTGAAATGCTTAAGTTATCAAAATCCTTTGAAAAAGGTAGCTCGTAAGACCGCGTCACATATACACAAGACGGGTTTTTCCTTACTATAACCAAAACAGTTTTATAGAAAATCCAGTGGTATTATAGTGGTGTCTAAGTATAAAATACTTATTAAAATAGCCAAGTTTGTTCATAAACTAAATTCCAGCATATTAGACTCTAGAGTCAAAACCGTGAAGGTTCGTAGTGTTTATTTGATAGAAGTGGTTCCGGATATCACTAATACCCGATTCTGGTCTCTTCAAATCTAATCGATAAACTTTTAAAAGGGCGGGTTGTTTTAAACAAATAGTTTACATTCAGAGTGTCAGTATCATATATGGAAATTTATTACATATGCTTACTTTCAATAAAAATATCAATGTTTTGTTCTAACTATCTTAACTTGTCTGGACACTAAATGGCACAAAGAACAATTGAAATAATATTCAAGAGCAATAAAGTTAAAGAACGGATCATTACTAGATTAACGATCAATAATTAATATTAAACAATTTACAAATCAGTGTTTAACTAGTTTCAATTTACTGAATCCAGTTATATTTTTAATATAAAATTACTTATAAATTCAAGAAATTTTGAAACGATTTATTATTAATTAAAACAATCCATTTAATAACAAATTGATTAATTAAAATAAGAATAATCAAATAAGACTTTAATTATTTATTCCCTTAAATTATTATATCCCCAAAGTATCAACAAGCAGTCCTTCACTATGAAAATCCCATATATCATATTTTCCAAACCTGCACATTGAACGCATATACGTTGGTCCGAAGTGGTTCTTGGAATAAATCCGACCCCCGTCTCTTCAAACCAACAACGATATATAGGGCAATATTTATTTGATGGTCGGTTATTAGCTATCAAAGCAACAAACAATATCCAGCATCACAAGCAATCACTAGGCCCTTTTAATTAATCCTATAAATTAAATCACTTTCCAAATATTTACTTCAAATTATCTTTTAAAAAGATATACTTTCAAAACCATTCAACTTTCTATATTGGAAAACATTTCCATATACTTATATTAACAGTATAAGCATATTCACAAATCTCTATCATTTCAATACTTGGAAAATATTTTCATGTACTTATTTTAACAATATAAGCATATTTACAAATCATATTAGGAAAGCTTTATATTTATCAAAACACGCTTTATTGGGTCAAAGCGAATGTTGCATAAAACATCATTACGACAAACCCAAGATCATGCATAGGGATACGATAAATAAATAGATATAAAAATCTCATATACTATACAAAATATTTTCTTCCAGAAATCATTTACTATAACAACAATGTTATAGTCCACGCCTTCCTTACTTCTCAAACATGTCTATTTCAACGATAAATGTTGAAATCTATGTTTTTCGATGCTTATCACATTTTAGAACATCTTCAAAACCATTTAACTCCATTTAAAATGCCATTTCCAAAACCCGTCTCTTAAAAATATAGACTACTTTTTAAAAACATTTAACTTCATTAAACATCACTTTCAAAACTCCTTTAAATAAGAAACCCTACTTATAAAACCATTTTATAAATTTCCTTTAATTTTATAAAATTTCTATTTTATAAAATTCCATTATTTACAGATTTCTATTTATAAATCTATTCATTTGTAAAACTAATTTTTTTTACTATGAAAATCAATTTATAAATCAATTTCTTTATAAATCAAAATATTTATAAAATCCATTTACGATTCCATTTAAAAATAACTTCAAGTCCACTTAATAACATTTATAAATCCTAATTATAAATCAATTTATTTATGTATAGAATATTACTTCTATAAATCCTTTTATACAAACTTATTTAAAAATCTATTTTCAAAGTATTTCCGAAACCATATAACCCCAAAAATCAAAAAAATTATTTAAAAATAAATTCCTTTCATTTTAAAACAAATTAGAAATCATTAATACATATATACTTTCAAAATCACTTCAAAAACCATTCCAAATCAAAATCATCAATTTCAATATTTCTAAAATATCGAAATAAAGCTGAGTGCTACCGTAGCACTAAATAAGTCAAATCGCATCAAAACATCATTATGGCATCCATATAATCATTTATCATCATATATATGAACAAATAGTCACATGTGTGAGGAATCCAATCGGATCCCTCCAATCTGTTATCCTATATAACAAATCACATGTTACGACTTTACAAATCATTTTCATTCACATTAAATTCAAAATCCAATTATTTCTACAATTTCAAATATTAAATTAACAGTTTAACTATAAAATCAATCATTATATTTGAAATATAAGTTATTCAACTTATAAAATTAATTTATCAATATTTAAAATCAATTAAATATTCCAATTTCGAATGACTGAAATTCTAGGTCGTTGCAGTTTTCTTTTTAATCTTTATCATGAGTTCAAGAAAAGGCTTCGAAGTATTTTGTAATTTTCTTGTTTAGGAGTCTTTGTTGCATCGGCTCTCTTTCTCTTTTTATTCTTGCATTGTAATCTTCTACAGATTCAACATTTTCTTCAACAAGAATAACATATTTTTTTCTTCAATGTCTTTTTCTTCTTCTTCTATTACTTTCTGAGATCTTTCTGTAATAATGTGCAAAAAATGGTTGTATATTTGGAAACAATAGTAAGAAATGATGCGCAAAAGTTGTGTGGTAAATGTTTAAAATTTGTGCATTTTTCCTGCAAATATTGAGAACAATTACATGTGTTTCTACACTTTTTAAATTATTGTTAAAAAGTGAGCACTTTTTTAAATTATTATATGAATTTTTTTCAATTATTGCTAATAAGAAAGCAATTAATCAGAATAATTGCAGACATAGATGCAATTATTCTTAATAACTGCAGAGTAACGAGCTTTCATATCTTTTTTTTAATTGAAATGATTATTTGTATTGTTGTTGACAAGTAAGCAATTATTAAAAACAATTACAAACATGCTTGCAATTATTGAAAATAGTTGCATACATGTCTACAATTATTATGAATAATTGCAAAGAAAGATGAAAATTATTGATTTTAACTGAATAATTATTGCTAACTAAACAATTATTATAGATAATTCTAGAGAAACATGAATTTAATCTTCATAGTTGAACTAAAAAAGTTTATTTTGTTATTTACAATTATAAATGCCTTTAAAATATATTAAGTTACATAAATTGCTTATATGTTTGCAAATATTCCAGTAATATCATTTCAATCCAATTAAGAAGAGTGCATCTATTTTTCTCATCGATTATTTAGAATAGACGTTGTTATTTCTTCAATTATTTTGATTAGTTGTAGAATATTATGTAGTTATTTATTTTTTTGGAAATAAGACTGCAATTTTCCAAATAATTGTTTACATGCATTCAATTTTCTAGATAATTGCTGTTATTTCTTCAATTATTTTATTTAACAGTGGACTATTTTGCAGTTATTCGTATTTTTGGAAACATATTGTAAATTTCCAAATAATTGTTTGCATGCATTCAATTTTCAAGATAATTGTTGTTATTTCTTTAATTATTTTTTGATTAATCGTTGACTATTCTGCGATTATTCATATTTTTTGGAAATATTTTGTAATTTTTCAGATAATTGCTTGCATGCATTTAATTTTTCGGATAATTGCTATTATTTTTTCAATTATTCTGATTAATTGCAGACCATTCTGCAGCTATTCATATTATTTGGAATTATGGCTGCAGTTTTCTAGATATTTGTTTGCATGCATTCAATTTTCCAGATAGTTACTGTTATTTCTTCAATTATTTTGATTAATTGCATATTGCCCTGTAATTATTCATATTTTTTGGCAAATATGTGTGTAATTTTCCAAATACTTTCCTGTATACATTCAATTTTCCAGGTAATTGATCTAATTTCTTCAATTATTTTGATTAATTGCAGATTACTGCACAATTATTTACATTTTTTGGAGTTATGTTGCAATTTTCCATGTTCTTGCTTGCATGCATTCAATTTCCAGATCATTGTTGCTATTTATTCAATTATTTTTATGAGTTGCAGACTACTCTGCAATTATTCATATATTTTTTTTTGGAATTATGTGGCAATTTTCCAGATTCTTGCTCGCATTGCATAGAATTGTTGATAATATCATGTATATGTGCAATTATATGTAATATACTCGCTGCAAATATTGTGAAATGAGCTGTCTATAAACATTAAAAACAGATCAATCAATTATAATAGAACAAAAATCGATATTAGGAAGACTTTTAATCGATTACCTTCAATTTTGCCATTTTAATTGAATTCATCTTCTCCATTTTACTTTTCTTTTCGATTTATTTCGACTTAATCTTATATTTTTTTAATTTCTTTCGATTTAATTTCAGGAGATTAAGGTTTGTTCTGAATGAAATATCGATAAAATGATTTTGGAGGGATCTGGGTTTTGTTTGGAGAAAGCGGAAGGATAGTTTCTAAAATTAGCTAGCCAAATTTAAAAACATGGATGAAATTTATAACTTGTTTTGAGAAGGATGTTTTGTCTATTTACAATTTAACAGGGATGTGAACCAAATGTTCTCTTTAGTAAACTTGGTATTTTTTATGCAAGGTTACCTTAATAAGTACAGTTTGCTTTTATATTAATATATTAAAGTTTTATGTAAATGTGTTTTTAATTATTACAATTATAAACATAAACGTGTTTATTTTTGTACAAATACTGTAAATCTAATCTTTACACTAAAACACATATATGATCGACAATGGTGAGTAGATTATCAATTGCAATCCATAAGACCCATTTTAATAATCAAAAGAAAATAAATAACACTTTGTCAGTAAGAAGGCTCCATAATATCATTGGAATTTTCTACAATCTACAATAAGCCATGTGCTAAACGTACCTTTTAAATATGATGTCTAAAATTTTGGGTGACCCCCTTTGATGGAAGATTGAGTCCCGCCGTAAGTTGAGATGCAAAGGAGGATCAAGCGGAGGCAGAGATAGCAATTAGTAAGTGATGATGATCGATTAGGGTTTATCAGTTTTGGTGAGATTAATGGAAACCGTTTGGTAATGGAATAGCAATATAACATATTAAGTTGGATGATTTCGTTGGTGTTGAATAACCATGGTAGTGATGAATCTAGAAAAAAATAAATCTAGGAAAGATGTGACAAAATGAGGACAAAGAGACCAACATAACGAAGGATATTTTCGATAGTTTAGACCTTATGATCAGATAAACATATATGACATATGCATGGCTATTTGCTGCACATATGACCAATTCTTATTGCACTTATGACCTATTCTTTAAGAAAGAAAATGGCATTATGAACTTGCAAGAAAATACATCTTTCATAATAGTTGTAATACCTTTGGTGTCACACTTTTTTGGTGTAGATGTGAACTTCCCAAAATACCCTAAAACTTTTTCTAAACCCATATGTTAACGCTAAAAATGTACGCTAACACCCCGATGTAAGTTATAGTATAGTGAAAGCACCACCCATTGGTACGGGAACTGAAAATAAGCAGAAAATAGCAGAGAAACAGTAAAGAAACAATAGTTTTTATAGTGGTTTAGCTTAAAGTCAAGCCTACGTCCACTTAATCTCTTTTATTGCTGATTTGATTACAACTTATTCAATGATTCTTCAAACGCGGTTAAGACGAGTAGCTAGAACTTCAATGTAAAAAGGCTCTTTGAATTCATGTTGGATGAGTTAGATCTTTCTCAAAGTTTGTTGAAGCGTCTTCGGTGTTTGAAGTGTTGAAGGAGTCAAGAAAACAGCAAAGTATTGGCGTTCTAGAAATGATCCAAAAGTCCCCTTCTAAATGGAGCAGGTGGAGTATTTATAGAGAAAATCTGGAGGTAGGTCGTAGGTCGCAGGCGACCTAACAGGGACGGGTTAAGGTTTATGCTTGATCAACTGCTTTGGTTGGTAGGTCGTAGCGACCTATGAGAGTGGAAAGCGACTTATATGGAGCGAATTAGAAGAGGTAGCGACTTAAGGTTGGGAGCGACCTATATGCAAGCGGCTTTATTCTATTTTAACTCACTAGGTCGCTGGACCTTTAGGTCATTAGGTCGCTGCCCCTTTTAGGTCGTTAGGTCGTTGCTTTCCATTTAGTCACTAGGTCGTTAACTCGTTGAGTAGCTTAGGTCGTTAACTCGTTAGGTCGAGTATGTCGCTAAGTTGTTCCTACGCTAACTCGCTGTAGGTCTTACATCTATGTTAGCTCGCTTGGACATTTAGGTCGCTGATCCCTGTAGATCATAGGTCGCTGAGACCTTTTAACCCGTTAGATCGCTGATCCCTTTAGCTCATTAGGTCGCCGAGTCGTGAAAAAGAGGAGTTAACACTTGCCCCTCGAAGCATATGCCTAGGTTATAGGTCGTGTGCTTCGATCTAACTCCGCTAGGTCGTGAGCGACCTAAATAGCTCGTTAACTCGCGTGCCTATCCATCTTCTCCTCTTTCTCCTATGTAAGCTGTTAAACCGCTTCGTCCACTTCACTTTGTTGCTTACACTTTGCCGCCATTGCTGTTCTTGAGCTCGAGAACTTCAAAGCAGAATTCCCTTCCCTGTTGCTTCGATCATTATTCCCAACAACAAACTTAGGTAAATCGATCATCTATCCTTGTTTCTACCATCGATTTCTCCATAACCAATTTCACATAGTTTTCGCTACCTTGCTGTAAGATTACCTCCTGATTAACCCTCCTATCACCGTTGAATCGTTGGTAATCGCTTTAAAAATGAATCGGCCTAGGATTTCACAGAGTTGTTTGGTGAGTGTCTTGAATTTGTGGAGTTTAACGATGGTTTCTGGAGATTTGGAGGAGACGATGAGGCTTTAGGTGCTTGGAAGAGATGTAGGGATATTTGGTTAACGGGTTAGTGGATTTTAGGTCAAGCCGTGGTTCTTCTGGTGATGCAAGGGTGGTGGACGCGTGGCAAATTGTGAGTGGAGAGTAGGCCTTAGGGTT
Organism: Allium cepa; assembly: GCA_030765085.1. Classification (NCBI taxonomy): domain Eukaryota; kingdom Viridiplantae; phylum Streptophyta; class Magnoliopsida; order Asparagales; family Amaryllidaceae; genus Allium; species Allium cepa. Next base: position 244,277,812 of record CM060942.1, read on the forward strand.
TTTTGATGGGCGAAAGTTTGGTACTTCCGAGCTGCTTCAAGAGCGACCTAATGAATCGAACGACCTAAGAGCCATGCGACTTAAAGGAAACTGAACGACCTTTGAACTTGCGACTTAATTTCTTGCGTCATAACCTTTAGGTCACTGGTGTATTTGAACAAGCTAGCACTTGAACAAATATGCCTTGTAGTGACTTAATTTTGCCAGAATAGCATATGAATTCCAAACAGAACGACTTAAGGAAAGCCCAACCTATGATAAGTCGTTTGAGCAAAATCTGGACGACCTAAAGAACCCCGAGTTAACTTAAGTCGTTCCTGCGACCTAAGAAGTGAACAAGACTTGAACACTTGTAAAATTTGACAGAACTTGATTGAATTTTCAATTTGAACAGCCAGAATGGACTACTTGAACTTGTTGCACTTTTTCATAGATTATATCAACTTTTGAGCTAACAACCTGTTAAATACAACATTTACAGAAAACATGGGTGAATATACTGCCATTGACTGCCCATATCAAATAACAGATTAGTCGATAAAGAATAATCAACTTAATGGAATTACACGAATGAAGTGTTGTGGATTAACAAATTCCAGTAAGTATTAAAGCAAAGCTAAATTAATCAACTAAATCTGATCTTCTTGCACAAATACTGTACTTGGACTTAAAACAACAAGTCCTGAAACTTTATAATCGACAAATGCCAATTAGTTTAATTCCAGTTATGTTTGCTTTTCTTTTTATTAGTTTTGCACAACACTTCGCACTTTTAGGAAACGTGCACCTTCATATTTGAATATCCAGTTCCTTGTGTAGAATGACTTCTCAACAAATACAAGAAGAGATGATAGAGCGGACCGAAGGAGTCTTTCCAATAGCTGATCCTTTAGATAATCCTCCAGAGAGAGCTACAACTTCATTGAGCCAGCGGGCTTTCATCCAGTTATGTACTCAATTTGGTATCGCTGAAGCGGATGCTCTGCTTCCAGGAGTGAACGACACTGCTGATAGGCCACCCCCGGCTTTGTTGCAGTCAACCGTCAAATGTGCCTGAACGGAGCTACCCCTGTTCAATGATTTTCTTAGAGTACTCCTCCTTCGATTGACCATCGCTCCTTTCCAATTACAGCCTAATGGCTACGCCATTTTGATGGGATTGTGCGTACTGTTCAGGAGGACGCTCGACCGTCTTCCGAGCTTCGAAGAGATTTACTACTTGTGCACATTTGCGAAGAACAAAGATCATCCTTCTATTACACTTGTGAGGGGCGCACGAAACCGTAAACTGATTACTGATCTTCCTGAAAGTGCCCATGGGTTTTTGAATCAGTTCTTCTTTGTTCGCTGCCCTTCGGGATTCTACGGCATCGGGAGAGTAGGAAGTAAGACAACTTATCTTTGTTTACTTGATTTCTGAGCCTTTCAAAACTCGAGTCATCAAGTGTTAACTTCATTCTTTACTTTTGCAGCAATTCCTCCTCCATCAAGAGATTCTAGCCATAAACCGACTTTTGATAGATTGAGTGCTGTAGTTGCTGAGGAGAGAAGTATTAAATTTTTGTTGAAGGACGAGTTATTGCACCAATTCGAACTTTTGCACCCTTCTCGATCTATTCGACCCCGTGATGCCCCCAGTTCTCAGGTAGAAGTATCAGATGCCCCAGTCTTCGTGAAGGAATCCGCACCGAAGGAATCTATTGCTGAGGCTTCGTTAGTAAAATGTTCAAGTTCCTTTGACGATGCGGGATTATCTGGAAAATTTGAACTTCTCCCAGTCATTGAAGAAGAGGAACTTCCTCAACGTTCTGGGAAGGCCACTGGAGAGACCGACGAGGGAGTTGGGAAAGAGAGTTCCGTTGGGCACAATGGTGATGATGTCTTCGGGGGACTGAGTGACCTTATGGTGACTTGCCAAGAGCTTTTTAAAGACGACACCATCACCTCTAAGCTCACTTCTCCATTGATCGAAGCAACGTCTGTTTTGCAGTCAACTCTATCAATCCAAGAATTGACTCCTAAACCGAAGAGTGGTTTGTAGCTTGACGCGCGTAGTTCACACGCCACACACACTTAGGATTTTGACAATTATGTGTACTTAGCTTCTTTATTTCGAAGATTTCTAAACTTGTCTCTTCTTCACTTTCAGGTTCTCCAATGGGACGCAGTGGTTCGTACTATGACGACTTTCAACGCTATGGGAGGCACGATTCTTACGATCCCAAACGTTATTTTCCTGCCCCCAGAGAAACCGATGAAGAAAGAGCAGTTAGAAAGGCTCGCGAAAGGCAGGCCTATGAGGAGCGGTAAGGTAGAAGAGATGACCGCCATGACTCTCACCAAAGGGATGATGACTCTCATAAAATAAAGTCTCACGACGACAAAGGGAAGAGTTATGAAACTGAAGAGTCCAGCAAGCGGGCCAAGCCTAGCGAAAGAACTTCAGCTGAAACCTCCAAAGTGCCCGCTACTTCTATTTCTTTGGACATCCCTTCTAGCTCCCCTGCCCTCAAAAGAGCCGAGATTCAGACAATTATTAATAGGCCTCTATATCAAGTTGAGAATGCTCCGCCTGCACTCCAAAGTCGGTTTCCAAACTGGTGTTTAAAAGGAGTACGCTTTGACTTGAACTTGGTCCCTATTGATAAACAGGCTATGCTAAGAAATCTTGATGCTGTTAGGCTTGACATCGAAAGAATGTCCGGGTGGCAAAAGCTAGTCGATGGGCTTCAACGAGTGAACCGTCTAAATCTCGAAGCTATGCTGACCATGGAGAGTGACAAATCTGAATGGAAAAAAGTTCTCGACAAGCATGATATGGAGATGAAGAACATCACTGCATATAATGAGAAACTCGAAGCTAAAGTCGAGCAACTTAAAGATGAACTTGCTACCTCTTCCACTTCTTATACTCAAAAGGAAGAGGTGCTTCAAAAGCAATTAAGAGATGTCCATGCTAGTCAACGAGATGTTGATGCTAGATTTGAGGCACAACAGAGAATTATAGAAAGCTACCGCAGTGATGTTGCTCAACTGCGGCAAAAGACTAGCTCCCAAGACTTGGAGATTGAAATGTTAAAAGCTCAGCTTTCTAAAGTTGAAAAAGAGCGCGACGATGCCATTGCTGGAAAAGCAGCAGCTGAACAGTCTCATGAGGAGATGAAGGCCAACGTCAGTTCTACTTTATTTGAGTTTTACATTCACAGCGTCTTGGGGCATGGCAGTCTCTCATTTTTGGAGCCAAAGTTTGAAATTACCCTGGCGGAAGTGTGGGAAGCAGCGGTTGAAATGCTTAAAGGTGCCGGCTACGCTGAGGAGGGTCTTGAGTCTCATTTTTTGGACGATGAAGGTCAAGCCGCCCTTGTTAGAGGAAAAGAACAACTCGCCAAAGAACAAGCCGAAGCGGTGGGAGGAGAGCATTCAGGGAAGACACCTTTGACCGACCCGACTCATCCTCCGGCTTTGGTTGACGTCGATATTATTGGCTCTAACTCTTACTCTCCGCCTCCTGCCAAAGCCGAGCCCAAAATTACAACTGCCCACACCGAGGCCCAGAAAGACATCGAAGCCCACGATTTTGAAATCGATGTGATAAAGTCAACTCCTCCAAGTAACTTCAACACTGATCTAGCTCAAGTGGACTACTTGTTTGCTTCATATGAGTTTGATGAACTTCTTGATTATTACTTAAACATTGACATGCCACTATCTCCTCTTTTCGCGGGAAATACTGACGTTTAATTCTTCTTCTTCTGTAGTGAAAACCACAAGTACTGCACAAGCTTCGCCTCCTCCAACTGTTGCTCCTTCATCTCTTCAAGTTACTCCTTCTCTTGCTTCTCAATCAGGGTCTCAAGAAGAACAGATAGAAGCTCTTCAAGGCTTGGATGACCCGACCGCTTTGCAAGAACAGAAAACTGAAGGGCTTAAGCATGGTGAAAGGACCCCGGAGGAATTCACTGCTGACGATACAAAGTTGATTGATCTCATGACTCTGGGCAGCGAATCTTCTTCAAAGAAGAGGGGGAAGCGTGGAGTCTCAAAGAAAAGGAAGGACACTTCTTCTGGTGATGAGAAGGCAGAAGAGGACCCAATTGCGCCTCTTTCTCCTCTTTCCCCGACCCGTCCAAGCCGACTTAAAAAGTTAACCATTAGGCCGGTTGAAGGCTCCAAAGGCGGAGGGAAGAAGAAGTGATGGGTCCGGCTTTATTCTTCTTGTTTTGCTTTTTTTGCTTTTTGCTTGTATTGACCGGAGATTGTGCGGGTACCGGTCCCCGCTTTTTGAAACCTGCACATGTATACATATTTTTTATAGTATGGAATAAAATGATTCTTTTTACTTGTACAAACTATTGTCTGTATGTATAAATGCATTTATTCCTTTTTATCACACAAGTTTCTTTATTTTCCTTGTATGATATTGCAGTAAGCTCGTGGTATGTTGCTTGAGCATCGCTTTTATTAATGCGGATATATTATATTGTCCCCATACCACGGCTTATTGCAATCTTCTCCATTTTGAGAAAACTTATACTCTTACTTTAGAGAACAATTCTTCCACTTCGAGAAGATCTGCACTCTTACTTTGAAGAATAATTCTTCCACTTTGAGAAGATTTGTACTCTTACTTTGGAGAATACTTCTTCCATTTTGTGGAAATATTATTCTACTTTAGTAGGGTGTGTTTTGTATTGGAGAAGTTCTCTTTCTTTTTTGTTTAAAAAAATTTTTACACTTCACTTTCTGAGATGATCACTTTTATTTTTGACAAGTGGATTCCCCTACGCAGTGAAGTGGGCCTCCGAAGAGGGCTTTGATTTCTTTGTGCCTCCGAAGAGGGTTTTTTATCTGTGCCTCTGGAGAGGGCTTTTGTTGGTTTGGGCCTCCGAAGAGGGCTTTTTATTTGTGCCTCTGGAGAGGGCTTTTTGCTTTTTCCCTGTACGCGGGGAAGCGTGCCTCCGAAGAGGGCTTTTATTTGTGCCTCTAGAGAGGGCTTTTTGTTTTTTCCTTGTAGGCGGGGAAGCGTGCCTCCGTAGAGGGCTTTTTCACTTCAACTTGGTGAAGTGTGCCTCCGAAGAGAGCTTTTGCCTCCGAGGAGGGCTTTTGCACTCCAACTTGGTGAAGTGTGCCTCCGAAGAGGGCTTTTGGCTCTTCCTCCTTGTGAGGAGAAGAGGGCCTCTGAAGAGGGCTTTTGGCTCTTCCCCTTGTGAGGAGAAGAGTGCCTCCGAAGAAGGCTTTTTTTGTTCGCTTGGAGGGTTACATCTTACAGTTAAGTGGATCCACGAAGCAGACGCAAGCTACCTAACTGGATGTTTATTTGCACAAACGATCGCAATTAACTAGCAAGGGCCTGGAACCTTCACTTTGGGAAGGTGCCCCTTCGATGGTTCCACTAACCTTTTTGGTTGAGGTACAAGATTCCATTTTGGTTTTTCTTTGTCTGCTTGCCCATGTCTTTCCACCATATGCCTCTCAGCGATTCCTCGTTATCGTTCCCAAGCATATGTTCTTTTCCTCTGCAAGTTGTTTGCTTTTTTCAAAAGAAGTGCATTTTATTGTTAAGTGAATCCACGGGGCATACGCAAGCTGCATGACCGGATGTCCGTTTGCACAAATGATCGCAATTAGTTAGCAAGGGCCTGGAACCTTCACATTGGGAAGGTGCCCCTCCGGTGGAATCACCAACTGTTTGTGAGAAGCACTCCTTATGTAGGAATTGAATCTGGAATTTTTGATATTTGCTTGTTGATTGATTTGTAGGAATCGCTTGGCCTTGTGCTGTGTTGAATAGGTAAGCTTTGCCTTGATAGTCTGCATTACTAAATCGACATTTTAGCAATATACTTAAGATATATGCACATCGAAATGAGACCGGCATTTTATAGTAACAAAGAACACAAGATTTATAGTAAAGTCAGTGTGAATCAATACAAAAATGATACATCCATAATCATTTTACAAATTTAAGAATTACTTTTAAGTAAACTATGGACGCAAGTGCTCGCTGTTTCAGGCCCTCGGAATTGGATCTCATCAATACATGGAGTTGACAAGACTTCCACAGGGACCAATCCCAATAATTGAGCTTTGCCAGAGCTTCAATACTTTGCGAGAGAATCTTCTCTTCCCGGGATATATGGCGCTCCCAGGCCTTTGACAAATAAGCAGGCAGGTTTTCTCCTTTAGTCTGAAACTCTTTCTTGACTTGACATAGAACAATCTGGGGCATATCTCAAAACGTGAGCATATCTTTCCATCTCACCCCAACTTCTGCCCGCTGAGTGAGGACCCCATGTGATAACATTAATGATAGACCTCTCGGACTCCTGCGCTGCAGCTCTCTCACCTGAGCCGGATTGATAAGTGGGAACTTGTTGCCCCTGAGTAGATGAGGTTGGGTCATTTCTGTTTCTCTTCACATATTGTTGAAGTTTATTCTGGCTCAACAGCTCCTCAATCAAACTCTTTAAATGGCGACATTCATTAGTGTCATGGGCCGGGTTGATTGTGGAATCGACAGAATCTTCCATTATGCGCAACATTTTTCCCAAGCCTCAACTTAGGTGGTTTAGGGTATTCAACAACATCCTTGGTTGTGAAAAAGATATTCTCTGGAGTATCAGTTAAAGGAGTAAAATCTGAAGGTTTAAAGTAGCGAGTTTTCTTCGCATATTTTTGCTTTTTTCCACTGTTATTTTTCCTCTTCTGATCACCAGATTCCTTTTTGTTAGAAGCAACGTTGTTATTCTCAACTTCTTTCGCGACTACTTTTACCAGCACAGGAAGGCTCTCTAAGCGCATAAATTAATCGGCCTTCTTGTAGAATTTCTCAAGCGAATTTGGCTCTTTCACCTTTAGCCATTTCCCGAATTCACTGGATTTGTCGATAGCTCGCATTAAGTAAGTGACAATCATCCGAGGCTCCGCATTGTCAATTTCAGCCAAGGCTATATTGAATCGGTTTAAGAAAGATTTAAGAGGCCCTCCAGGGCCTTGTTCGAGGCTGGATAGTGACACTATATCATTGGCCTTTGAAGCATATAACCTGAACTGATCTTTGAATTTCCGAGTGAGGTCAGAGAATTGATCCACAGAACGAACTGGCAGCTTCGTGAACCAAAGCAGAGCCACTCCTTCCAACTACACCGAAAAATATATGCACTTGATCTCATCCGATGCTTGGCACCAGTCATATGCCAGTCGTACTTGTATAAGAATTGGTTAAGATCGCTTGTTCCCCGATAAGCTGGAATAGTGGGAGGAACAAACTTCTTCGGAAAATAAGCTGGAATAGTGGGAGGAACAAACTTCTTCGGAAAATAAGCTGGAATAGTGGGAGGAACAAACTTCTTTGGAAATTTGGCCTTCAGGATCCTTTCAGTAAAAGGAGTCTTGCTTGGAGCAAACCCCCAGTCATTATCATCTTCTTTCCTTTGCATGCTTTCTTTCATAATTTGTCGAATCATTCCCGAGAGGTATTCCTCATCGTTTAGAGGCCCCGCGAGACAGACGTCGGCTACATTTTCGGAAGTTTGCTTGGGCAAACGTTCGCGAAGAGTTGGCTGCGGCCTTGAACCTCCGGCCTGGGGAGGTGCCCCTTCGGCGGTGCCAGCTGCCCTTTGAGGAATACTCTTTCCTTGAGAATCATGAACATTTTCAGCAAAGGTTTCTTCATTGTTTTCTGGTTGACGATTGACTCCAAGTAAAGCATTTATCCTGTCCAACATCAAAGTGTTCTGGGCTTCCATCTGTTGATACAACCCAGACACTGCAGCATCCAATTCGGCCCTTATAATCCCAACACTAGGAGACGTCTGATCTGACGCGGGAGAAGTGGCGATATTCTCATAAGCACTTCCAGATTTAGTAGATCTACCTTTCCTTCCAGGAGCCATAATTTCAGATAGACTTCTGGTTCTTAGAGAAAGTCTTTCAACAAATATTTGTGGAGCAATGATGAGAGCACCCTGAGTTCGATTCTCGGTGAAAACACCAAAAATGTTAACGCTAAAAATGTACGCTAACACCCTGATGTAAGTTGTAGTATAGTGAAAGCACCACCCGTTGGTACGGGAACTGAAAATAAGCAGAAAATAACAGAGAAACAGTAAAGAGACAACAGTTTTTATAGTGGTTCGGCTTAAAGTCAAGCCTACGTCCACTTAATCTCTTTTATTGCTGATTTGATTACAACTTATTCAACGATTCTTCAATTACAACACGGTTAAGACGAGTAGCTAGAACTTCAATGTAAAAAGGCTCTTTGAATTCATGTTGGATGAATTAGATCTTTCTCAAAGTTCGTTGAAGCGTCTTCGGTGTTTGAAGTGTTGAAGGAGTAGAGAAAACAGCAAAGTATTGGCGTTTCAGAAATGATCCAAAAGTCCCCTTCCAGATGGAGCAGGTGGAGTATTTATAAGGAAAATCTGGAGGTAGGTCGTAGGTCGCATAGGATTTAGGTCGTAGGTCGCAGGTGACCTAACAGGGACGGGTTAAGGTTTATGCTTGATCAACTGCTTTGGTTGGTAGGTCGTAGCGACCTATGAGAGTGGAAAGCGACTTATATGGAGCGACTTAGAAGAGGTAGCGACTTAAGGTTGGGAGTGACCTATATGCAAGCGGCTTTATTCTGTTTTAACTCGCTAGGTCGCTGGACCTTTTAGGTCGTTAGGTCGCTGCCCCTTTTAGGTCGTTAGGTCGTTGCTTTCCATTGAGTCACTAGGTCGTTAACTCGTTAAGTAGCTTAGGTCGTTAACTCGTTAGGTCGAGTATGTCGCTAAGTTGTTGCTACGCCAACTCGTTGTAGGTCTTACATCTATGTTAGCTCGCTTGGACATTTAGGTCGCTGGTCCCTGTAGATCGTAGGTCGCTGAGACCTTTTAACCTGTTAGATTGCTGATCCCTTTAGCTCATTAGGTCGCTGAGTCGTGAAAAAGAGGAGTTAACACCATATATTAAACGAGTACATAATTGATCAATTTTCATGCCTATTTTTATGCTAAGACTGAATATATCCATATTACCTGAGTAAACGATCCATTCAACATGCATTAATTTCATGTATGAATTAGCCTTATCCTTTGAAAGTATCCACACAACTCTAAGATTAAATATATTCATACATATGTTAACTAAGTAAATAGATAGACCAATTTCTACGCCTATTTTAAAGCTACGATTGAATTGGTCTTACCCTTTGAGAATATCCACAAAGCTCTAAGATTAAATATATCCATATTTTTATTAATAGTTGTAATAGCTTTGGTGTCATACTTTTTTGTATCAACGTGAACTACCAAAAACGCCCCTCTATATATTATCAAATCTTAATCACTTAAAAGTAGGATCTCTTCCTAAACTTCTTTTGCAAATTCAAACGTCCATTAAAGTAAAATCTAACAATTAAATGTGGTTTACAAATTCAAAATGCTTCTAAAAGTAGAATCTAAAATTAAACTTCGTTCACAAATTCAAAATATTTTCTTTACAAATATACAAATCTTAATATCATTCAGCTTTGGTGTCACACATTTTTGATATCAACGTGAACTACCAAAAATGCCCCTCTATATATTATCAAATCTTAATCACTTAAAAGTATGATCTCATATTAAACTTCTTTTACAAATTCAAGCGTCCATTAAAGTGGAATCTACCAATTAAATATGTTTTACAAATTCAAAATGCTTCTAAAAAATATAATTTAAAATTAAATTTCCTTTACAAATTCAAAATATGTTGTTCAAAAATATACAAATCTTAATATCATTTGAAAATAAAAAATCATTTTTTTACTTATTTAAACATAAACAATTTTGCAAGGAAACAGTTCATGCGCGAAGCGCGTGCCACAACACTCGTGTCCATAAACATAGTCAGTCCTATTTGCATAATATTCCACAAACACAAGAAAATCAAGCTTCATCAGACAAAAATGAACTTAATAAATAAAACAAAATGCAGAAAAGAAAAAAAAAGATGTGGAAAAGTCAGCCAGTATGGAAAAACAATTAAAATATCAAACTTTGTATCAGTAATTGAAGATATTATTTGCATAATATTCCATAAATAGTTAAAGACTAAAAAAACCAGATTCATAAAACTAAAACGTAACTTTTTTATAAATATAAAAACGCAATATAAATAAGCATACACATCCTAGCATGGTTGAAGGTTTGCCTTAAATCGAGGATTGTCATGTAGATGAAGGTTTGACATCGCAGTTCACATTGATTTCTTTTTGCACTAGCAAGCCTTCTAGACCTTTGAACAACACCTGACATCAAGCAAAATTTAATCTGAATTAGATTATGTTGCACATTTAGTTTATTAATAATAACAAAAAAAGGTTATATAACGGATACCGATAATATTAAATAACTTATTACTATAACTTATGAGATATTGATAAAATTATACATGTTATTAGCTACCATATGAAGAATGTGCTCTAGACGATGGGCAAAATATTTAAGAGGCAAAATGACACAAACTCAAATTAGGGATGGCGGGTCTAGGGTCCAAACCCGGTCGACCCGCCTCTGTTTTGGACCGTCCAGATCAGCCCCATTGGGTCATTGAGGCGGGTAGACTCATGACCCGTTCTTGAGTGCACCAGATCTGGGGTCAGGTCGGGGTTCGGTTGACCCGCCCAAACCCGACCCGCACTACTAACATCTCATAAAACTGTTTTATTACTATAATGATTTATTAATCTTCTTAGATATATGAGATTCTAGCATGGATATTAAAATGTTCCAATAAATAATCTATATAAAAATTAGAGAGTTAAGTTGCGTCATTGATAATTATACAATAACATATGTATATATTTTCTGAATTGTTATTGTACACATCGTTTTTACTAACTTTCCTTAGACACGTTGTTATTTGTATTTCATGTATTATTTGATGATAACGAGTATAAACAAATAAATATATATAAGTTGGTAGACAATTTTGAATCAATACATTAGACTCATCGGGTCTTGGTACACAAATATATATTCTCTAAAATTTGACATATATATGACCAGTTTCTCTAAATTGAAAATGGTATTATGAAATGCACCGAAGGACCCAAAAAAAAGGGAACATATCTAGCAGTAGATATAGCAGAAAATGATCACTCTCACTTGAATGATATTCCATAAATACAAGGAAACTAATGTTCGGACATACAAAGATGAATTTATAAATAAAATACAGGAACCAAAACATAATTACTTGGTAGACTGAAACCCTATATATGCTTCTGCTACTACTTTTTTTAGAAGAAAAAAAAGAAAAAAAACACATAGATACACTGATGTAGTCGAAGGTTTGCTTAAAAATTGAGAACGGTAATGTCATGGGGATTTCAGGCATCATAATCCATTTTTGTGCTCAGTATGGTCTATATAAAACTAAAATAAAGCAAACCTTATTCTGAATATGTCAACAGAGCAATGACAAATGAGATTTTGTGCCCTATGCATAGTTGTGTTTCATACTACGAAATATTGGAGTATGAAAAGAGGAGAAAGATTTAGGTTAGAATAAAGAAATCAATGTTTTCTAAGCTATGACAACTTCATACAAGCTGAAAATTTGCTCTACCAGTAAACTAACTCATAACATGCAAGAAAGATCACCAAGACGTAACAATGATTTATGTACTAAAAATAATAGTTTGATAATTGATATTTTTACCTAAAAAACTAACCATTTGAATTAAGCATAACGGTTACTAAACACTGTATTTACTCATAATATTTATGATATTGTTTTTTTTTCCTGTGTCAGATTGATTATTTTTTTCGTATAAATTATCATTTGAGATGAGATGCTGGTTGATTTCCGTGCAATTTTACAATTTTATTTATGGTATATCTTATGTTAAATAGAAAACATTTAAGAATGTTATATAGATATCTTTTTGCATTTGATAATGATGTTCATAATATTAAATTCACATGCATCATCATATGTAATAACAACTATCTTTTATCAAGATTCTCCATGCTTAATAAATCAGGACTAATGTCCTTTTTATCAAGGCACAAGGCATGCCTGCTTCAGTTGCCATAGCAAAAGGTTTTCCTATAAAAAAAGCAAGAAGTATTACTTAAATGAAACCACCGATAAAATAGTGAGTATAGCTCAATTGTTAAAAGAAAAAGAAAAAACATTATGTTCGTTGATTTCATTAATCTAATATGAGACATGCGACAGGACAAATGAAAAATCTATTATACAATGCAATATTTCACCTTGTTTAAGTTATTTTGCAATAACCAAACTGCTCTTGGGATAAAATCATTTTAGGAAAACTAAATTAATACGCATTCGAAGTAGTAATTAAATTCTAACTTCCTAATTTGTTTAATTTTCTATCAAATAAACGTTCGACCCCATTTGAAAATGGAATCATCAATTAAGAAAATAAAATGAATAAACAGTTCAATTTTAGTTTTTAGTAAGAATTTTTGTATTTCATTTAGAAAAATTAATGCCCATAGTTACATGCACATGCACTGAACATGTCAAAGCAATAGTTTATTATAAAGATAACTTGAAGCAAAACATGGATTCTGGTGAAATAATTAAGTAAACTTATGGAAACATGAGAAAAAATAATTGAAGAAGCAAGCCCATTAAAGGTATTTGTTACACATTCTGGGGAAACTGGAAAGTAACTTTTATAATATGTGAGAAAATAATACCATTAGAAATGGTAATATTAGTTAGCAAATGATAAATAATTCATAAAATTGAGTCACTTGGTACAGATATTAATCGAGTAGTGAATGATACAAATAATTCATAAAACTCAATCGCTTTTGTTTATCGGCAATAATTTTGTACAACATTTTGAATAGAAATGTATTCAAAAAAGTAAATGATTATATTTAAAACATACCGATCTTGATAGAAAAAATATTTATTTCCAACTTTTAAAATATGAAAGTCCAAATAAGTCCAAATCAAAATAACAAAAAAAGTTAAGGCTGCAAACCATATTCGTTATCAGGGCGTACCCATATGAGGCCTAGTGGGGGCCGCCGCCCATACTGGATTTGCTTTTCTTTTTTTAGTTTTTTTTAATTTATTATGGTATTTGGCGTTGTGGGCCAGTACGATTAACATAATTATACCAACTATGTTTTTCCTCATGGTAACACGGTAAAGTCAATACACAAAATGAATTCACCATTCTCGCTTTTCAAATGAAGAACAATTAGAATGCTATTAATCCTACCAAGCAAAAAGGTCTCTTCAGATCTGGAAATCGAAAAATTCTCAGCAATATTTTCCAATTCTCCACAATCCTACCAAACAAAGAGGTAGTTAATTTGTTTTGAAATTGAAAACTCTAAGATAGTAAAATTTAGTGATTTTTGCTATGTGAAATCGAATTTCAAAGATGCTTTCATATTTGAATTGTTTACCAATTGCTGTCATGAATGATTCCGTTAGCATAAACCAAATGTTTGTCTCAAATATGATTGAATAATTAAACCTAGTGCTTTCTCTTCATTTTCCTAGCAAAATTATAACTCACTGTATGTCTTTTGATTGGTTTTTTGGAATTTCTTCTAAGTAAAGAATATGAAAAATAATATGTTGTTATTTTACATAATATGTTGTAATATTTTATCATGCTTAAATTGAATATTGATATATGATTTTTGTGGGTCAAAATTGTGTTAATTTTTGCTATAAAAATAAAGTTATTTTTAAAGTCCGCCCTCATTGATTCAAATCTAGGTACGCCGCCGTTCGTAATTAGCAAATGCGTACAATTTGGTAATCTTCGTAAAAAATATTAATCAATGCATACAAAATTATTTGTGATAAAGATATCTACGATGAGTAATAGATTACAAATAACATTGAAATACATACAAGTTTATCTTATATACTTTTAAAATACAAAAAATAAATCAACATAAATAAAAAGACATAAATTAAGATATTGAAAAATTGATGCTGTTAAAGTACTCTGCTATTACATAGTTAATACAAAAAACCTTGAAAATTTATGTTAATGTAATAATTTCATCATGCGTTTCGTAGAAGAAAAAAACTAAACTTGAGAAAATCCGTCAAGTACAATAAAAAATCCTGCTAGTCAAAGAAATAATTAGTTGTAATAGTAAAATACTAAAAACTAATAAGACCGTTTTGGCTTATAATTGAACGACAAAAAGAAAATCATAAAGAGTTCGTGATTTATAGTCTATCTATCCAACAAATGGTATGATAGAATAACACTAGCTTAATCAAATCCAGATAAAAATTTAATAGTTCAGTAAATAGCAAAATATATGTGGGTTAAACAGATTTATTAAAAGTAATATAAATAATTTTGTAGCTCTTCACAAAGAAAAAATAATAAATTGCACGAGAATTAAAACGGATGATGGTCAAAAAGTGACAAAATAAGAATTTAGGAGGGAAAATCGTAGAACGAATATTTTTGAAATAAAAAATAACAAGAAAATGGTGGGAGAGAAGTAATAATAAGATGCAAACAGCGGAATCAATGAATAAACACACACTATACATACATACATGTATGCATACTTATAGATACATACATAATACACACACATACATATATATACATGTGTGTGTATGTGAATATATGTATGTCTGCATATGTATGCGTGTAATGAAGAATCTATTCAATTATCGTATCTAAAACTACTTAAACTAGCTCCTACGAAATTGTCTCCTTTAAAACGTGGAACTATACCATGAGTAAAAAAAGATAGAATGACGTTTCTAAAATTCTAATTATGGAATACTTTTATTATTAGGGTCCAAATTTTGAATCTATAGCCTAAATCAGAAAGAAAAAGAAGGAACGGGCACCAACTGAATTCATATTTATAAATTGATAGGGGAAAGTCGGGTTCTAGTTAAAAATTTAACTGTAGCATAAAAATATTTAGATATTGCTCTGGACTCATATAACGTTGAGTTGAAACATATTGATTTGACATCATGAGATTATGGGGCTATTCGCAGTCTTTTTCTGCCCCGTTCCCAATAGTTATGCGTCGGACGCATCGGATGCCCCAATGTTCATAACGGGGGTCCGTTGGGATGAATGGAGATATATGGCTCTTTTGTGATTAATTAAGATTTTAATTAATAAATTTATACTTTTTTAAATTTCTAAAATTAATAACATGAGCAAATGAGGTCCATTTGAGACGCGACTTTTTTGCATTGCGGTTGTATCAAAGTGCTCTACATTGAGTCGCTTTGAACTAAATCCGAGCAATTTATAATTTAACAAATACTTCGTTAAGATTCTCCGCTCAAATACCTCATTCGTAGCCAAACGCATTCTCCGTTCACTCAATTTCCCCACTCAAATACCTCGTTCGTATGCCCCATTATCGTTCCCAATGAACGGACTCTATGTGTAAATACAATATAATGATCTGTGTTTTGTTCCATTCACTCATTTATGAAGTAATATTATCAAAAATAATCATTCAAAAAAACCTGAAAATTGTTAACTGATCAAATGGTATATTTAATCAAATTGCTTATGCGTATCACACTCTTATCCGATTACTTATGTTTTCCATTTCAATTTTCAGTATAATAAAATATCCACGTAACAAGGTGGACTGTCCAAGACTAATAGTGTAGCAGTAAGGCCTTTGGAATATGTGTCTAAAAATCTTCAGATTCAAATCCTTGGACACCAACAATCAATTTATATTGGAAACAAAAACTGAACAATGTGGGTATAATAAATTTTAATTTTCACTTTGTACTTTGTTTACGTGATTATTTGATGATTGCTAAGACACTGAGATACTAGCTGAAACCTATAGGTTTTGACGACAATTAATCAAAAGTATTAGAGGTCAACTAACTAAATTCAATTAACTCAAGCATTTTTAAAAAGTGATATTCATGTGTGACCAGTAATGAAACCATATAATGTACAATAAATATATGTTCAACTACAATATAGAATATTAGAAGTTATACGTACCAGTTATAATGGTCATGCCAATACTTCTTTAGCAAAGCAGGGGGAGAATGGGATCATCAATCGATGAGGGCACATTTCACCATCCTGAATTTCACAAATTTTTTCAGATACCATTTGATCAAGATCGTATGCAAAGAGCAAGTTCTTAAACATAAAAAGAAGCGCATTTTGTAGCGGATGAAGTCCAACAAGATATGGTAGACTGTCCTCCGGACAAAATTCAATTGAAGAATGAAAACAGGGACAGATGTGCTCCAATGTCCATTCATATTCTTGGCTATCCCGAAGAGCCCATACTCTAACTTCACCATCGGCAGCAACACTAACAAATCGTAGCATGTCCCTCCATGTCCCCATGTATTTGCACGTTCTTGTGTGGACCTTGCTTCCTTTTGGCAAATTGATAAATTTACATGCAATGTCCTTTTCCGATCCTCCCAAAATTCCACTTATCATCAAAAAAGTATATTCTTGCTTTACTCTATGTTCAGATTCTGTGATTAACTGACAAAGCAAGTACACATTTCCATTCCATAGCGCGATATAATTCTTTCCAGGAATTATGTAAAACAAATGTTGAAAGGGAACATGAACCTTTTCAAAAAACTGTTTTTCTGAACGGTAAACATGAAACTCTAATTCTTTGGATGAGTGCGATTTCAATGCGATTAGTCTATAATGAGGAGATATCGATGGATTGAAATCCAGCAACAAGAAACTTGGATAGAAACCTGGTAAAATTCTATTGTATGACTTTTCGATTGGGTTACAGACATAGTAATGAGGTCCTTCTCTGAAATCGTCCCCCTTCCTGTAGCACAAGCGGCAAATCACAAGTCCACCACACCAATCAAAGACGACGAGATAAGGCCGTCCGCATCCTTTACTGTTGGGCAAGAAATCCAACGACTTCTCAATGTTGCTTTCGATATTATTGCTTCGGTAGCTGTAGTGCGTATAGTAGAAGATGAGATTCGGTGAATTAACCAGTCGTGCAAGCACTTCATCAACGACGAGAGAACGCCATGATTTTGAAACCCATTTTAATCTATGGAGAGTTTTGAGGCTTGCCTTCCTTAAAATTTCTAAGATAATTTCATCAGGAATAAAAGGAGCAGACGTAGAAATCCGAATTGATTTCATGGCGGCCGAGAAACTCTCGTTAATCTTAGGCACAAGGGTTTGGAAGAGATTGTCATTTACTCAGTGCGACTTTGTGCCAGGGCTACAAAGTCGGCGGATTGGCAGCTCCTAGCAAAAGATGCGATGCCTTTTCCTAAGGTAGTGTATTCACTGCAGGCCATTTTCGTCATTCTACCAAATATTTGAACGTGTCCACGTTTTCTGGCCCAGTAGTTCTCCACATTCATTCTCTTCTCAATCGCATTTTACTAGCTTTAATTGCTAAGAAAATTTCTCAAGCGGATATGGATCCAGTATTTACTAGCTTAATTCTCGTTAGTTTTGTTTCATTCCACTTTTGCATTGGAATCGCGACTCGATATGGGACTTCAGTATTTTGTTCTAAAATTGAATCATACAATTAACAAGGGTTGTAGTCAAACTAAACTCTTTGATCATTATGAATTTTGATCCCACGTGGCCATTGCCGCCACTTCAAATTCATCCACCGATTAACCCTATTCATCCCATATAGCTTCATTACAATTTACCAATTCAAACCCTAGATTTAACGCAATGGCAGCAATTCTTCTTCTTATTCATATATTCCACTTAACATTTTATTACTACGCCGATCTTTCATTTTGTTACTAATATATCTCCAACATAAAAACTAATAATCACATTGAAAAATAGCCATTGTGGTACTAAATTCTCTCGCCTCATGATTAAATTCGTTCAATTGGATTGTACTTCACATAAGTAATTTTATCAAGCTGAACGCTCAAAACATCTCTATATTTTATCTTCAGTATGCAACGGTAGATGTCAATTGTCGTGGTCATAAAGAAACTGAGGTGCTATGTGTGTCAGAATTGATGAGTAAGCATGAATTTGGTTAAATCTTTCTGCCTCTATATATTTTTCCCTACTTTCTTTAGAGACATGAGAGTCTGGGTGGAGAAAATATTTTTCCTTTTTACAGATGTTATTTTAATTAGTATAGAAATAAAATATTATTGAAAATTATGCAGGTTCAATAAAATTTAATTTTCCAACAAATAACCATGTTTAGTAGAAGCAATAGAGCAATTTTATGGATATGTGTTTAAAATGATGAGAGTTTGTTATGTTTTTATATTTGTAGTCAATAGTTTACATGATACACAAGAACACCAAAATAGGTGTGTCAAAATATTGCTTTTATAATGCTCAAATTGTACGTACAACGGCTATGACTTTGACGCCCTTTTAGCTTTTCGAGGTAACTGTCACTTTGCCACGCAAGACAATGTAGATCGAAAGCCAACAAGGCTATCTTGGTGATGGGGTTGGAGCAATACATGGGGCCTGCTATCATTTTAGTTTATTGCGTCTTTGGGTGAGTTACTAACTATGTTAACATGTTTTAGTTTGTATTAAAGGTGGTAAGGTAGATTAATTAATCCTTTTTATATGAATAGATGTTTCTTATTCTAAGTTCGGCCTGATGAGAAACATGTTGGACAAGGGATATTGGGTATGTATAGAGGTCTTGCAATAGGGAGGCTATAGAAATTCTTTTGAATTCCATTTGTACCAAATTCATCCACTTGCTGCTAATTATAATTAAAATCCTTCTATTATTTTATGAACGTGTGACTTGATTTTTGTTCAATGAAATTAAATATTTACAGAAATTCTCATGGCTTGGCAAAAGAATTCATTTCCATTAATGCAAGAAATGCTTCATGCAAATATCAAAAAGGTAAACAATGTCATATCACATCATGTGTATTTAACTAATATCTATCATGAGCCCTATAAGTTAACCAAATTTATAGCGTAAAGAAATACGTGCTTTAATATTCATAGTCATAAGGATTGGAACTAAATTAAATTTGCAAAAAACTGCATTAATTCTTACACGTCATTTTAACCAATTTACCTATAACATGTAAGATATACAACTATATAATAACTACAAAAGCTACTTGAATTTTTTTTTCCATTATAGTTAAGCTGTTTATATTTCTGTTAATCCAAAATTATATACCAAAACAATGCAACCTAATATATATAATTTATGCATCTTTATCAAAATGATTTCACCTAGGATGTAATGGACCAAAGCTAAAGCAACAACTACCCTATTTAAAACTCATTTTCAGCTTTGGTTACTTTTACCTATGTACACGTCCATCGGACATGCATGCATACTGGTATTATTTAGAACAGGAAGTTCAATTTCGGTCTGCAGAAGGCCGGCCCATCTTACAATATTTTTACAAGAACTATGTCAAATCCTTTATATCTTTCGTGTAGTATAATTTTTAAAATTTTGTGAAATTTTAAGGATATTGACTCTATGAAATATTATTTTTATGGTTAAAAAAGCACCTTGAACTATTGAAATTTTTTTAAGATTTTTAAATTTTGGAAAGTATTAAAAAAATTCTTTGAATATCTATTGCATTTGAGTGTTTTTTTAACTACTGAATGTTGTAGATTAAATTCACCTAATCAATTTTCATTAAATGTCGATCAATTTGCAAATAGGTTACTTAAACTAACTATTTTGAGATTAAAGAAAACTATTTAAACATGGCAAAAATAGCGAAATATCAAATTCCAAATGATGGAAAAATTGAAAAGGAAAAAAAAGAGGTTGCAAGAATATGATCTCAAATCTCCTTCAAAGTTTCAATCGAAATGTTGATGCAACACTTTCGATCAAGAATTCATTATTTAGATCATGATCTTTTCAAGATTAATCGAGTCAAGGTACTTATGATCAAGTACCTGCTACTCAACAAAAGCTGAAATGATATTCTATTGGATCATGCATCAACAAAAGGGTGAAAGAGACGACTCACAAAAAATCCTTAACTTTGATATGCATAAGATCTTTATCATATGTTATTATGAATAACGTTTTAGATTTTAAATTATAGTTGAAATTTATTTGAAATTTGATATAAGCGAATTTGAATTTGTGCGACTTTATCAGTTCATTGATTTAGTTAATTTATATAGTATTCATTAATTTGGATTTGAATTTGCATGCTATATATGACTTATGTGTATAGTACATCATATGTTCTTTGTATGGTTATAGGCACGTTAATGTATATATGGACACAAAACTGTATACACTTATGATTATTAAGGATTTATAACTGTGATACTATACATTGATTTGTATATGCAGAAAAAGGAATAACACATATGTATGTATGTATGTGTGTGTATTAACACCCCTATGTTTAGTACACATTATTATGGGAAAAAAATTTGATTAACTGCTAATTAAATAATAATGTGAGGGAAATGGGATAAGTATTAAGATAAGCCTAATAATCAATTTCGATTTTTTTTAATTAACAATGGATTAATGAAATTTTGTATGGAGAAAGAAATTAAATGTTTTAATTGATAAGACATAAGAAGGAAGGGTGAAATTAAGGCCCAAGCCACTTAACATACTCACTAAACCCTAACCCCCTCTCTTGTATTCATTTACTCTACTTACATCAAAAAAAAGAAATAAAGAAGAGAAACTCTATTAGAATTCTCTAAACTAAAGAAAGAAGAAGATAAAGTTTAAGAAATGAAGTTTAGGGCAAATTCACTCCATACTTAAACTAATCGATGTGGATAATATTTTCACCTCTATGTATTTATGCTTTTGGTTGTAAAATTGGTCAAATACAAGTTGTTTCATGATGTTAAAGCATAAGCTTTGGATAAAACATTCGTTTATAGGACGTATGATATTATATGTGAATTAATGATGTTAAAATGTTGTTTTCGAATTTATAACGCATGCTAATGGTCCCTAAATGGTTTAAATTTTTGAACATAAAATTGGAGATATGTTATTAAATTCATAATTTTTCGAATGATTATAATTTTACTATGAATTTTTAGGTTAAACGATGGTATCATTTCGGATTTGACTAATTTAAGATACAAAAGATAACTACTTCAAAAAAAAAGTATATGTGGTAGAAGGTAGAAATTTTGATTGTTAAGAATTTTTCAGGATTTTTCCCATGTGATTTCAAATTAACACGAGTTGTTTAATGAAGGTAAAATTGAGATTAACATGGTATCAAATTGGTCAATGGTTTAAATTTAAAGGAAACTTTCTCTAAAATTTCTCTTAAAAGAAATCTGAAAAGACATAGATTTACGAATAAAAATCTAACGTATGGAAAGTTTTGGTCAAAAGTAATTACTTTAAGAGAAAATAAATCAGTTTTAAAGCTGTTTACCAAATTGTCATTCTACATGTTAAAAAGATTTTTTGTCAACACCCCAAAGTTATTCCAAGAGGAATGGAAAGACTTGTCCAAATGAAGGGAGTGATACCATCGTTGTCGAAAGGCAATTCTTAAAGGTATTACTCCCTTCATTTGGACATGTCTTTTGCATTCCTCTTGGAATAACTTTTGGGCGTTGATAAGAAATCTTGTTAACATTATATCTTCGATAGCTATGACTAGACCTTCAATAGTTTTGCTAGATCTTTGATAGCCATGTCAGATCTTTTATAGCCCTGTTAAATCTTCAATAGTTATGTTAAATCTTCGATAGCCATGTTAGATCTTCAATAGCCATGTTAGATATTTGATATCTATACATGCGATAGCTTTGGCTAGACACTCAATAGCTAAATTTACAACTTCAATAGCCAAATTTGTAGAGGCTCAATGGCTCAAACATGCGGTAGCTTTAATGTAGAGGCTTTGTAGCTCTAAACATGCGATAGCTTAATTTTGAAGGCTTGGAAGCTCTTAACATAGGATGGCTTCATTTTAGGGGCCTAATAGCCCCCATCTTCCATATTCAATAACATATTGCTAATTATTGGGTTAGGATTTCAAACATCAAGGATGGGTTATTTAATCTAAAAACTCGTTAATAAGTTTTAAAGAGAAGAACGCTTGTTAAATAAGATTTTTGAAAGTGGGAAAGAGGAAAATTTAGCCCAAAACGTTTTCACTTTATATGAAATAAACTTTATGTTTATTTATGTGTGACATATGTGTAAATGGTTACCATGAGAACTTACTGATATTGTTTATGAAACTTTACATGCTCAGTTACATATGTTGATTAGTTTTTCTTATGTAAACTATTGATTATTGATATGCTCACTTGTGTATAGTCACCAATCAATATTGACATTGGAGATTGGGAATTTATAACCATGGAGAGTTGTTCCATCAGTGAGTATGATTAGGCTAAAATCTTGTGTGAGTAGAGTTGCATCCATGATATCTGTAACAAACCATAATTTTAAGCTCAGTAATTAATCTTTTAACTAAAGATTAAAAGAACTAATGAATTAAATGAAGAATTTTTAAAGATGAATGAATTAAGACTAGAGATCAATTCTATTGTGTTCATAATGTCGTTTGTACATGAAATACATATAAAGTTTTATAAAATCAAATAAAATTTGGAAAACAAGATATGGACAAAATGGCCATTTGGCCAGAATTGTAATACTAATTTTGAAAAGAGCAATCTTCCTCTTTATTTTTTACAAAAGAAATTAAGATTTTCAAAAGTAAAATCAATTCGTAACATTTTCCTTCCTTAACTAAAATGCTAATAAATATCCAAGTTTAAGTTAAGGGATTCTCCAGATGTCCATTCCATCAATTCTGCATTTTAGAGAAGATAAAAGCTAAATTTTAGAAATCAAAGGAAAGCTTCGAATTTAGGTTTAATTAGCTTGGATTTCTAGGAGATTTGGTGAGTGAGGTATATTCTCTATTCTATATAATCTATGGTCACTAAATATGGTATAATCATGATAAACGTCTAAATGTTGGTCAGGGCTTGAGTAATGAGTGTGATTTAGGATTTTAGAGATGTGAATCTTATTTAAAAATGTTTTGGAAGAGTAAATCATATAGCTTGATGTGTTAGGATGTCTTATATGAATTGAATTGTGTTTGTCTAATTGTTGGTAATATATAGAGTCGTTATGTAGAAATTCGATGTTAGTTGAAGTTGTCACTGAAAGATGGAAATATAGAGTTGAAGTGGTTAATCGAGTAGTTAAATTCATATGGTTTGTAGAGCATTCAAGGTCCAGGAAGTTCATCGAATTGCCTTCAAATGGCGTTCATTCGATGATAAATCGTCAATGATAGGAGCTCTAGCGCGAGGTGTACATTATTGAGCAAGATTACAATTCCATGTGGTATGATGTAAGGGCAAGGGAACTCGAGGTGACATTCGAGCAAAGTTTAAATGGTGGGACTGTTTTCCTTAGGGAAACTTGCCCCCACCAAGTTAAAACCAGCACAGGAAAACTGTCGATTGGCCAAGGGGCATCAGTTAGTTGATCATAGGAGGATGTGTAGGGTTGTGGGGCTTTAAAGAACTAGGCAAAATTGGTTTATAACAGTCGATTGGTCAGGCTCAACAAGTCGTTTGTCAATGCGGTCAATCGATTGGTTGACCTAGATCAGTCAACTATTTAACAATGGCCAATATTGGCTATAGTGGGTTTGTCCACTGACTCATATGGATCAGTCGAATGATCGATTGCGGATGGAAATCGTTGGGGTTTTCTTTGGGTTTTGGTCAAAATTTTGAGATAATATATAATTTTTGCATATAAATTAGGATTAAAGCACACTTTGGACCAGCGTCCATTACTTTTCAAGGGCTACAATCTGAAATTTTTTGTTGGATTTTGGTGTTCTTTATTTCAAAGTCAAAGAGGGACCTACCTCATCATGTATTTCAAAATCTAGGATTCTAAGAGAGGCTAGGAAGACATATTGATGTTGTTGGATAAAAGGAGGTCATAGGTGATGCTTGTGATGCATTTTGATTCATTTGGTCATTTCTTTTATATAGCCATCCAATGATTATTTAGACAAGACGACTAGGGTATTGTGATATATGATTCCATATAATATTGTGTGTGTAGAATGAGTTTGTATCCCTTGGTTATTGGCTTGGGATTTAATACTTATACACCATTTGCAGCATAAGCGGTTGTCAAGTTGGCCATGCCTTTTTGGGCGACTTCGATGTAGAGTTGTATCTTGGTAATATAGGTTATGGACCTCGAGCTACGTAATTGCAAGGGTTATAGGTGTAATGACCGACCAATCCATACAATCCAAGTTGACAAATACCACACAAGTCCAACCTAAACCGAATGGAAAGACAGATAGTTATGAGAAAGAAAGCGAAAGAAGAAGAGAAGAAGAAGAAAAGAAACTATCAACAACACATAATCTCACAATCGCATTGGAATAATATATAATATAATATCAATAATCTTTACAAAAGAGAAACTATTATATACACACATATACCACAACAAAAAATCATGGTCATCGGCCGGTACAGCTATAACAACCTATCCTCATAAATGCTAATGATTTCAACAACAAACAGTGGAAAATAAACATATATGTGAATACGTCTTGAAGGCCTCCAACTCAGCTCCTAAGCTCTAATGCATACATTGAATATGTTATATGTTTGGTCTGACCCAAGCATTATAATAAAATAACACTCGAGTAATTCTGGGAAACTAGCGTGAGAAAACACATCAAATTGGATATTAAAATTATCGAAAACCATTTAAAATCTAAAGTATCTCGTACGATCACACCGCACGTAAACACGGATGAGTTTTTGCCTTACGATAACCAAAATATTTTATGTAAAATTCAATGATATTGTAATATTGTCTAAGGGTTCGAAGTAATTATATAAAATAGCTAAAATGCTTGCATCTCACATTCTAATATAGTTGGGCACAATCAAAATCGTAATGGCTCGTATTGGAGATTGGATTCCGTACTATGACAAGGCACTGGGGTGCCACCTACCATAGCGAATCTCTAGATAAAACTCACCAAGAGCCTCACATGGACTCCCTACAATTCAAGACTGGCCCTACCCCTTACTAGATAGTGCAAATATGTCCTCACCTTGGCTGGGATCAATAACCTAAATGGGCCCCAAGCATACATGATCTATATTACCGATCTAGTTGGGTGATGATCATAACTTAATCGTAGCGAACCACATAGCCTTGAAGCATATCCCCTGAATTTTTTCATTCTCATCTGTGAGGCTTGAGGCTATGATTAACTTTTATATAGCACATTTCACTTTGAATGCCACATTGCTACTCCCATAATCACCCATCTGATTTTTACAAATGAATAACTCTTAAGCTCCCACATTTCAGGAAAGGGTGTTAAGCTAAAAAAAGTTGTCTTCTCTACCACTAAATAGATGATACGTTGATAAATATCAATTAATGTAATTAGAAATGCCACATTAGATATTCGTCCATACAAGTTGTCTAGGAAAAGGACAAACTAAAGGTGCTCTCGTACCACATACTATCGGAAATTACCCCTAGGATTAGTAGTAAGAAGTCCTTGTAGATAATAGATTTTCATAATGAAGCACTAATGCCACTATATATATATATACATACATATATGTATGTATGTATATAATATGCATCACGGGTCTAGTGGCAACTAGCCCTACATCATGAAGATCCCCATCTTCAAAATCATCACCAAAACCTACACTTCCGAACACATACATTTGTTTGAAGTGGTTCTCGGATAAATCCGATCCCGGTCTCTCCGGACCAACAACGATAAAGAGGCTCTCAAACTCATATAGAATCAAGTCTCCTATACTTGTCACGTTTCCAACTCTCAACTTGCTATCCTTTGGCCAAGAAGGAAGCCTGGTAGATTGGAGTACCATAGACACTCGGCGCTACTCGAATCAACATTCTTAATCCAAATGATAATCATGCCTACTCAGTCGGCTTCGTGCTAAGTGCATGACTAATCGGTTCCCATGTCAAGTGAAGGAACAAAAAATGGTCGAATTTGATAGTCGATCATTTAACTATCAACACAACAAACAACATCTAGCACATAAGCAATAATTACTAGGCCCATTTAATTAATCTTTTATCAATTAAACCAGTTTCCAAATAATTACTTCAAATTATCTTTATATTCTCAAATCCATTTCAAGCTTTTGACATTGGAAAACATTTCAATATGCTTATATCAACGGTATAAGTATATACAAAATCATTTCATTTTCAACAATTAGAAAATATTTCCATATACTTAAAGAAATAAGTATATATACAAATCTTAAGGTCGAAATGCACTTTTTTGGGGTCGAAATGCGCTTTATTTATGTCAAAACGAATATAACAATGGTCAAAACGAATGTTGCGTAAAATATCGTTACGGTAACCCAAAAAAATTAGTATCGTGATTTGATTAATTACACACACACACACATATATAAGTCCCATATACTATATAAACATTTCCATATTTCCTCTAAAATGTCTATCACAACAATAAATATTGAAATCCATTTTTTTGATACATATCACATTTTAAATCACTTTTCAAAACCATTTAAACTCCATTTGAAATTACTACTTTCAAAACTTCACTTTTAAAGATTTTCACTTTAAAAACCATTAACTTCATCAAAAATATTACTTCCAAAACATTCCTTTAAAAGATTTTTTAAATCTTAGAACTTGAATTTATTTCTCTTATATAAAAATCCATATTCAAATCACAACATAAATCATTTCCAAATTTATAAAACTATGTTTATAAATCTCCTTTCTATTTTATAAAACTTCTTTTTTATAAAATTTCTTTATTTATAGAATTCTATTTATAAATCATTCTTTTATAAAAACCCATTTTGCTATCAAGATCCACTTGTAATCCGTTTCTTTATAAATCAAATTCATTTATGAAATCGATTTATAAATCCATTTACAAAATATTTATAAATTCTGATTATAAATCTATTTCATTATTTATAAATATCACTTTTATAAATCATATATATAAACTTATTCTAAAATATATATTTAAAAATATTTCATAAAACTATACTTTATAGCATCAAAAATCATAAATTTTATTTGTTTAACAATAAATTCATTTTTTTAATAATTTAAAAATTATTGGAACAAATATGGTTCCAAAATCACTTTGAAAACCATTTCAATTCAAAATCACTATTCTATAGTATTTCAAAATACTAAAAATATGGCTTAGTGCTACAATAGCACTAAATAAGCAAAAACAATCCATGCCATCAAATATGACATCCAACACATTATAAATATATGAAAAGTAAAATCAACAGTGTAAGAAATCCTGTTGGATTGCTCTGACCTATCCCTCTGCGTCACATACAGTATATAATCAAATAATATAAAATCAACCACTATGAGGCGTGATTCGTAAGCAAAGGCCATTCTACTTACACAGGAATGTAATAAGGTGCCATCCGCTCTAATAGGCGGGAATATATCTAAACCAACAATGTAAAATATTAAATCATACACACAGTCAATAATAATCAATGGAAAAACATCCACACTTCCAAAAAATAATTATATTGACTATGTAATGTTTTTTGATTAACCAAAAAGGCGAGATTAACTCACATTGATTTTTATAGTCGCTAAAACGTCCGTTTTGAATTAAAATCGAACAGATGTTCAATGTTAACCAAAATTCTCCCCAGCTCTGAATCCATCCAATCCAACTCCATAGCGTAGTATTCGCTGATACAATCGCAATAGGACCCGTCGAGTTCAATTTGGACCTCGTATGAGCTAATTATGGATTAATGATTAAATAATTAATTTAAAATTAATTAAAACAAATAAAATTTTAAATTAACCTTATCCCTCCTTCCCCATTCGCGATTCCCACCGTGAGTTTATTATTCTTTTCTTATCTTCTTCGATCACGCTAAATTAGTGTTTGCCATCGCCTCCACCTGTTCGGGCCGCGGCCATGGCCTGCCGCAGCTCCACCTGCCTCGCCATCGTCATGCGCACACGCCGCGATTTCAAAAAATGAATCCATTAAAACTACCTCCGTCGTACGAGATTCACGGCTGCCATGGTCCCCTAATGGTGATCTCCGCCGTTGAACTTGCTCGTGGGGTCGAGCTTTGCAAGTTTGCAGTTGAAGTCGTTGGCCAATTCGGCCTGTGTTGGCTTCGATCAACGTTGGCCGTAGGATGGCTTTGCCTAATGGCCGTTGCGATTAAATTTTAGGCTTTTTAAGTTTGCAAATGAAAGCTTTTGATAGCCTTATATAGAAAAAATTTGAAGGCACAATTCACTCGCTAAAATTTTGAACTCTAAACGAAGCATGCTGCCTGACATTCTATATGTTATACCCATATTTTGAATACAATGGAACTAGTTCGAGGCCTAATTCGATCATATACAGAAGATAGCTTTTGAAGCCTAATTATATTAAATTAAATTCCTTTAATTAATTTCTACGCATTTTGAACTAGCACGACCCAAAGATACATCCGTTCGCAATGAAATTTGACAGTGTTTAATAATTCATTATTACGGATCCAATGAAACTAGTTGCGTCGAAATCTAAGATAGTGCTCCGGAAGGTTATTTTTATACGTTCATTAAAACGAATAATCTCCAAAAATCAGTTTAATCACTTTTAATTCCAATTTAAAAGTTTATTATCTCCATTATTATTTAAACAGAATTTAAATAAGTTTCCAAAATCATTTTTCATTTATATTAAATTCAAGATTCGGTTATCTAAACAATTCCAAATATTCAAATTTAACAATTTAATTATCAAATAAATTGCTATATTTGAAATTCATGTTATTTAACTTATAAATTTAAATTTTCAGTATTTCAACATTCCAAGTTCAAATGACTGAAATTCAAGGTCATTACAATGGGCCTCTAGCTAGTTGGCATTAATTCTTATGATAAATAAATAGAAGCTGTTGCACGTGTATATCGATTCAGGCCCAATACGACTTTAGATAATGGATGATGCATTGAAGCATCGTCATATTGGTCTTAGATTAGTGATCTGCTACATGGGTTTTAGCCTTACCGAGAGACTCATGGCTTGCTAGCCTAGTGTATGATGTTTATGATTAATGTCATGTTGTTTTATGTACGATCGTTTTATTGTATAACGTAGCATTATAAGAGAAATGTGCTAACTTGTTGGATGCATATGAAAATGTAGGTTTGAGGTATGAGATCATTACCTCGAATATTACCATTTTTGTATTATTCATGATATAATAGCACATTGGTAATCATGGAGATTAGTGATATTTCATTTTCAACCGACTCTATGTTTGACCCTCTCTTTATCGTTTCTTTTGTTGTTATTCTTTAAGTAGGTTAACTTGGAGATGGTGATGTTTACTAGCCAGTTGCAATTCATACAGCCATAGTTATAATACTGCTGTGTTTATACCTATCCAATTTTTGGTATACCAACATGTAGATCATATGTATTATTTTAAGACATGTATTCATGTGGAACTGCGTGTATGATATTGAATTTAATGTGTTTTGATATGTTATGCATTTAGCCTTCTATATGTTTATGTAATTATTATATTTTATATCTTCCATTATGAGAGTTGGTTTGTTGAGATAGATGTGCTTTGTGATATTTATTTTGTTGTACATATCTTACCATTTGTAGAACATTGTCCATGACATATTTGGGGAATTTGGGTGCTTGTATGCATGGATTCCGAGTGTTACGGAGGCGTGTCGTTACATTTGGTATTAGAGCTTAGGTTATTCGATCACCATAAATATAGAGAAATTAATAGAGAAAACTTTTATTTTGGTATACTTATGCACATAACATTTAGGCACTACCTTTTTTCTAGCATTATGTGCTAGCTTGTGGAAAATATGCTAATGATTTCTACGCACAAATAGCAATCATGAGTCATGCCACTCATATAATGGTCGGTAGGGATAATGCTGAGGCTTCGGGTCTTCATATGCTAGCATGGTTTTGGAGATAACTTTCGACTATAGTGTAGGGTAATCCACCTCCAATGGGAGTCCTTCCTTTATCAATAGTAGATGAGGCGATGTCTATTCCTCCACCCCTTTCACTAACCCTTCTAGATTTCCCCCGACTTTGCAGAAATTGCCTCTGCATGGAAGCTAAGCTATATCTGGGGATGGAGTCGTTTATTGAGACTCAAATGTGGCTCTGCACTAATGAGCAGATTGATGACATGGCATTTGAGGCATTGATAAAGAGATGACTTGCTTACAGGAAACTTCAAAAGGAAGCTTTGTGTTAATTGGATGTTGTGATTTGAGAGGCAAACAAGCAAGCTATTACTTGAGAAGAGTTCTAAATGAGATATGAGGATAAGTTTATCTCTAAATCCGAAAGAGGCTTACAAACTGAAAATTCTTGTATCTCCAACAAGGTAATAAGGCGTGAAGGAGTACAACAATAAGTTCGGACTCTTGGCTCGTTTTGAGATGGACATGATCAACTCTCCTACTAAGAAATATAAGGAATTTGATATAGGACTTGATCAACCTCTCAAGGACCTCACTGCTAACCATATTCCTATGTTTGCTACCTTCGGGAATCTTGTGGAAGTGACCTTATTAAATTCTATTTCTCAAGGGGATTCTAAAGCATAAAAGGCTAAGATGGAAGTCAAGCCATGTTCTAAGGAAACGAGAAAGACAAGTAGAATAAGAATGAACAAGGACATGAACAGAAAGGAGGAGTGACTTATAACAGGTGCCATTTAAAGGGAATATTGCTAAAAAAATTAAAATCAACATCCAAGTGAAGAAATATTACAATTTTGATCATCTGGGACATTTCAATGAGGATTATCCTTCTCTTTTGAAGGGTGGAAAAGTTTTCAAAGCCTATGTTATCCAACTTACTCTTAGTTCGAGCGCTCCACCAAACCTCGACAAAGGGAGGAACATCAGTTGGAAGGTGTGCTTCATATTTATGACTTTCCTATTCGAGTTTTATTGGATACAAGAGCTTCACATTCATTTATTTCTTGTCATTTATTGATAGTTTATGCCTAGCGCTTCATGTTATCAATGACTCATATTGTGCTAAATCCTATTAGGGGTCAACACATCTTTCTATAATATGCACAAGTAAATTTATCTTGGGGCGTCTAGGTTTTCTTATGATGCTTTTATGCTTGGACTTAGGATTTGGACCCATATCAAGATGGATTGGGTGACAAAACATGGAGTTATTATTTGTTGTGATGGTTATGTAGTCTGTATGAAGGATATTAGCAGTAAATGGTTTCCTGTTTATTATGAGCCCGAGAATTTTTTTGAGAAAAATGTACGATCCTCTAAAATAGAGGAGAGCACATATGTAAATATGTATATATCATAGAAGACAAAGGTGCTATCAACATGCCTGATGGGTAGTTAATCAAAGTACAAATACAATGAAAATAACTCAGGTACTCCTAGAATGAGCTCCGGTAATGCCACTGCCCATTACACCCCAATATCGAGCTCGGCAAGGGCACCGCCCGATACTGAGGTGTTAGAAGTACCCGCATAACTAAGGAACATCTCAGCACCAGTGATACCAGAACCCAGCTCCATCTGAGAAGGAAACGTCGTGCCGTAGGGTCGGAAGAGATGGAAATGCTAATTATTTGGACTGGAAAGCGCCACCCTGTAGACTCAATAGAATTGGAGAGAGTGCCTCACTGAAAAGATTATAAACTAAAGAGTAGAGCGCCTTACTGCAAATAGAAATCATGCCCTCAGCAATCATGTGAACTTGTAAAAAGAATCTAACACCATTTCTGGCCAAAACCTGTATTTGTAACAGGAACTATAAGAGTATAAGAATAATACACAAATATGAATATAAATGAAATTTATGTACATATATATGTATTAATAAAATAAAAGTAAAGAAACAAAAGCTAAGAAAATAGGACAGAATACAGTAAAAATTTGGAAACATAGACAAAAAGAATCCATGACCCAAAGAAGTTAAAGATCTATAAACCAAAACAGAAACAAACTAAAATTAAAACAAATACTATAGCAAACCAAAACCTAACCTTAAGGTCCTTTGACCAAAAGGATATTATGATACTTAGTGAAATTATCATTTAAATTCGAAAAAATGTTAATACTACAATTATTAATGTCGAAAATATTGTTTTTATGATTAAATAACTTAATATTATTATAAACCTTATTAACATATTCTTTGAAATGATTATTTTTATCCAATTTATATTTTGAATTGAAGAAATTATAAAAATTAATTTGTTAAAATGACTATTATTATTATTAAAAATTCTCCGATTTCTCTCAAACCAAGTATACCAACAAATTATAATGAACAAAGTGTCATATAAAAAAAAAAATCTATTTTCCATTTTAAGCTTAAATTTAAAATTATTCCAATAGTGATCACAAACAGAAATTTTAGTTCTAAGATTGAAGTTAAGATTTTGATAGTATTATTCAGAATGAGGTAAGTATCTAAGCAATCATAATACATGTTTAATATCTTCAACATGCATATTAAAAGATAAAATTTATTATCAATTTGCATATTTTTTTCTTCATAAAAATTCTGTTTTATTTAGTTTTCCGTGCATGATTAACCATATATGAATTTTAGATTTAGAAGGATCATTTGTTATCCAAATAAATTTAAAAGAGTTATTAACCATACCCGAGAAGTTAATAAATTTACAAAAAGAATTAGAAGTATATTTCTTACTCTTATCCCATTCCGAACTAATATTATCATTTTCATTATCAATATTATAAAGACACAATCTAACATAAAGTAAAGAAAGCTGCCTAAGAATAGTACCTACTAAAATTCCAAGGAGGGTCATTTTCAGGAGGAAAAAAACATCCAAAATTAAAGCATTATTAAAGTTACAAATTTCGTAGAGGCCCTTAAATTCCATCCTAAGAGGAATAATGGAAATCCAACGGTCATACCAAGAAGAAATATTATTATCTAAATGAATTGTTGTATTAGTACCTATGTTAAAAATCTCATGACATTTTAAAATTGATTTTCAAAAGTTAGACAATTTACTTATAACTGTAGGAGTAATTTGATGTAAATTATTGCAACTATTATAGCAATATTTAGTAATGATTTCTTTCCAAATAGAATTATCGTTGGTATCCTTATATTTTCATAACAGTTTCCCTAACAAAGATAAATTCATGTTACGCAAATCAATGACTCCTAAACCACCTTTCTTTCTAGATTTACAAACAGGTTTCCAATTAACTAAACATTTAATACTGGTATTAGAATTTTCCCCACTCCATAAAAGTCTCTTTTTATTTTATCAATTTTGTTAATCATCCAATCCGGACAAAGATGCAGAGACATCCAATAGATCGGAAGAGCTGATAAAACAGA
The DNA here is from genome assembly GCA_030765085.1 of Allium cepa. NCBI lineage: Eukaryota > Viridiplantae > Streptophyta > Magnoliopsida > Asparagales > Amaryllidaceae > Allium > Allium cepa. The sequence goes on from CM060942.1 coordinate 244,311,232, forward strand.
GTTTATAAGAACTAATCTTCCCACTCTCAGTAAATAAATCTCCAATTCCAACTAAAAACCTTATTTCTGATTTTATCTCTGATAATAAACCAGTCATTATGTTTAAGTTTAGCTGGTCTAATCATAAAACCAGATAATCAAATGGAAAATTCATAGTTTTACAATTATGTATATTAGCAACTAAATTTTCAACCTTTTCAAAATCATTTAAAAATAAAACCGAATCAAAATTTATTTTTAAACCTGATAGAAGTTCAAAACTATATAAAATAAATTTAAGAGTAATAACATGCCTAGGCAAATGAGAGAAAAATAGTAAGGTACGATCCATAAATTAAAGGGCAGATATACTGTTATGCGAGATTTCATTACCAACAATCCCCAAAGATCTATTATCAACTGTTTTTTAATTATCTTAGCGAAAAATTCTGTGGCTAAGTTAAACAAGAGAGGTTATAAAGGATCTCCCTTCCTTAACCTCACTTAGATTGAATTTTACTACTTAAAATACCATTAACCATAATATTAGAGTTACCAGTTCTAAGTAAATTCATAATCTAGCTGATCCATCTATGGCTTAAACCTCTAGCATGAAACATATCAACTAGAAACTCCCAATCAACCAAATCAAAAGCTTTCGCAAAGTCCAATTTTAAAATCGTACAAGTTATATTATTCTTACAATAGTGATTAATGTATTCTTGAAAACAGCCACGCCATTGGTGATATTTCTCCCCTTAATGAAAGCAGTTTATGAACAGTCAATTAGATCGTTCATTCTTATACTAAGTCCATTAGCTAAAACTTTTGAAATAATTTTAACTGAACAGTTAGTTAAGGAAATAGGTCTAAAATCTTTTAAATTAATAGCACATACTTTTTGTGCAATAAAATAACATTTGCAAAATTAAATCTTCCTAATTGCAATTTTCTATTATAGAATTCGTTAAACATGCTAATTAAATGGAATTTTAAAACATCCCAAAATATTTGTAAAAGAAAATTGGGAACCCATCCGTACCCGGAGACTTATCACCCGACATGTCATTAATAGTTTTTCAAATTTCCTCTTCAGTAAAAGGATTATCTAACTCAGAAATGTCAACATTATAATCAAAAGGATAAAGATCATTCCATGTAGCATTAATTCAATGCTTATTTTTATTTCCAAAAATATCTCTATAATAGTCTGTAAAAGCCTTATTAAGATCTCTTTAATCGACCAATTCTTCGTTATTCACAAAAATAGAATTAATCGTATTATTACGTTTTCTACCATTAGCCATATTATGAAAAAATTTGATATTATTATCACCTTCATTTATCCATTGAATTCTAGATCTCTGTTTCCACATAACCTCCTCTTTTTCTAAAATGGGATCAAGCTCTTCTTTTGGATTAGCTAGAACGTTATGCTCACCTAGCTTTAGTTGTCAGTTTCTTCTATCTTGTTATGTTAAGCAATTCGAAAAGAATGTTTCCTTTTTTAATTTTAATACTACCAAAAACATTCTTACTCTAATTTTTAAGAAAATTTCGAAGTTTCCTAAGTTTTAAAACAAAATTTTTAGCAAAATTATCCTTGTTTCTAATATTATAAAAGGTCATAGAAATCCATTTATTTTTAATTAAATTTAAAAAATTAGATTCTAATAACCATATTTTTACGAATTTAAAAGACCTATTAATAATGTATGTTGTTCACATGTGAGAATAATAGGACAATGAGCAGAATAAGTGTAAGGTAAAACAAAATTCTACAAATAGGAAATTTATCCTCGATTTCATCACCAACGAAAAATCTATCGAGAAGAGCTATAGATGGGGACTCCTTAGTATTACTCCATGTAAATTCTCTATTAGAAAGAGGAATTTCAATCAAATTAGAATTAATAATAAATTGGTCATAGTCTTCCATAGTAGAGAAATCACCCTCCCATAGTGAATGCTTTCGTATAAAACGCGTAACATTGAAATCACCCTCCAAAATCCAAGAACCAGGAGCTAAAGATCTAAATTCTAGACATTCATTCCAAAGAATACGACGACCCATTTTAGAGTTTGGCTTATAAACATTAGAAATAATTAAAATAGAATTATCATTAAGATTAATGAGAGTAATTTGTAGAGAGTGTTGCTTGGAAATACATTGAAGGAGTTTAAAAGAATTATCCCCCTACCCAGTTAGTAAACTCCCAGAAGCGCCAACAGACGATAAATAAGCCCATTTCCTAAAATGATAACCACCTAATCTTCTATAAAAACAAATATCAAGACATTCAATTTTAGTTTCCTCCAAGAGTGCAATGTTAACATAATAGTCTTTAGAAAAAGCTCTAACTTTGCACACTTATTTAAATCATGTAATCCACCGATATTCCAATTAATGATCCTCATAAACTAACAGTTCTAGCCCTATCAAATTCCCTAATTCTAATATACTTCAAACCTAACTCAACATCAGTAAAAACATAAGCGGTGTCTCTAGCTAACTGGCAAAACTCAGTAGAAGACAAATTACCTAAAGCATATGATGAATACATACTACCCAAATCGAAAATCATACTCGAGCCCGAATTCGTAGCACCACTCGTGACACTCGAATCAGGTAACTCACCAGTAGGTTGATGCTGACAACCACGGATCCTAGCGCTACATTGTATAGATCCACTAATAGCCACAGACTTCCTATGCCTACCATTTCTCGATGATGTGGAAAAAGACGAATGCTACGTCACTGAATTCTCCATTTTTCCATCTACTTTATTAACATCAATGTTACATGTTGTAAATAAGAATCTACAACCAATTTCTCACTATCCAAATCAATACGAGTCCCTTCTTCCTTAGAAAAAGGAAGTCTGAACTGTTCAACTCAAAAGAAACATCAACAGTAGATTGAGCACAACGTGGAAATGGTTCATCATCAACTGGTACATATAACTCTTGGAAATAGTAGTGTCTGAATTCATATTTTCACCAGGAGTAAGTGTGACAACCCGCAAATCTGATACCCTTTGAATTGACAATAAACCACACATGTCCGACCCAAAAAGAATAGACTGACGGAATGTTAAGAAAAGAAAAGAAGAGAGAAGAAGAGAAGAGAAGAAAGTGAGAAGAGAAAACAAAACGAAACAATACCGAATCTCACATCGCAGCGGAATAACATATAATATCATATCAATGATCTTTACAAAATAGAAACTGTATATACATACATCAATCAGAGTACAACAATCAATCAATAATCATCAGCCTAGATAACATGTCCTTACAATTGCCGATAATATACAACAACTAAGCAGCGGATAATAAACAGATACGTGTTTATGAAAATAAAGATCTCCAGCTCTTCTGTTGAAGCTCCAAAAGCACAAAATCCAAACCTGTAACTATACCCTATCTAACCCAAGCCTTGAAAGGGAAGAACACCCAGATCAATTTGGTAAACCAACATGAGAAACACATTCAACTGAATTTATTAAATTACCAAAACTTTTCCTTTCAAATCAAAAGTATCTCGTAAGGCACGCCCACACATTAACACAGGCATGTCTTTACCTTACAATAATTAAAAAGTTTCATATCTAATCCTCTTATATTATACTAGTGTCTAGTATACAAATAATATTAATCATAGACGAAATTGTTACATTGATTAAATTCCAGCATATAGCTCAAAATGGGTAATACAATCAAAATGGCAGGTACGTAACGGAGTTTGGATTTCCAAATAAATAACCTAGTGTAGGGACTACCTTTTGATGGGTGCACCTCTAGATGGATGTCCTGAGAAACTATCACAAAGTTCCTCTACCAACAGAAGACCGGCCTACCTCTATAACTAGATAGTACCGAATATGTCATCTTTCGGTCGTTACCGGTCTTTTCCGAGGGCCCTTATAGCATACAAACCACATTAATTACATTCCAAACATCATAGTAGGAAGAAATATATCTAGAAGAGGACGATCAATCCTACTTGGGAGTGACCCACTTATCCTTGCCACATCTAACCCTATTTCGGTCATTTTCGGTTGATGAGGCCTGGGGTAACAATTACCTTTCACACATCACATCACTTCGAATGTCACAAGGCCATTTCCGTTGACTACTAATTGCCTTCCATAAAAATACAACCCTTGAGATCATACGTCTCAAGGAGGGTGTTAAGATAAGAGAAGTTGCCTTCTCCTCCAACACTGATGTACATTTGTAAAAACCAATGCATGTAATCTTTAGAAATGCAATATCAGACAAACATCCATACAAGTTTTCTAGGAACAGGACAAGCCGAAGGTACTTTCCTACCACATCCTGTCAGAAAATCCCTAGGATTAGTAGCAAATAGTCCTTGCATTAGATATTTCATAATGAAGAGACCACCGCTATTATATGTATATTGGGATTTTAACTCCAAACGATCATCAAGAAGTCCTCCACTATGAAAATCCTGAATATCAATATCATCACAACCAACCTGCACAATGTCGCATAAATGTTTGTCCAAAGTGGTTTTCGGATAAACCGATCCCGGTCTCTTTACACCAACAATGCAAAAGCATTTCTCAGCCTCACATAGAAGTTAAAGTCTCATAGACTTATCGTGTCTCCAACTTTCAATTTTCTATCCTTCAGCCAAGAAGGAAGCTCGATAGATTAGAGTAATATTCCATATTATATGAATCAACATTCTTAACACAAATGATAATCAAGCCTATATAGAAGGCTACGTACTAAGTGTACGATTAAATGGTTCCCACATCAAGTCAAGGAACTAAAATGGCAGATTTGATAGTCGATGATTTAACTATCAAAGCAAACAAACAAATATTTAGCACTATAAGCAATCACTGGGCCCTTTTAATTAATCTTTTATTAATTAAACCACTTGCCAAATATTCACTTCAAATTATCTTTAAAAAGATATATTCTCAGACTATTTCAACTTTCTATATTGGAAAACATTTCCATATACTTATTTAATTAATAAGTAATTCACAAATAAATTTATTTTCAACACTTAGAAAATATTACATATACTTAAATCATGATTAATTATATTTTTCATTCTTTGTGGAAAACATTCTCTTAAACATATTTATTTGGGTTAAAATGAATGTTGCGTAAAACATCATTACGACAACCCAAAATCACTAGTATAGGGATTCGAAAATTAGATAGATATATAAATCACATATACTATACAAAACATTTCCGTTTGAAAATCATTTACCACAACAACAATGTTATAGTCCATAATTTCCTTACCTCTCGAAAACGTCTGTTTCAACAATGAATGTTGAAATCTATGTATTCGATACCTAACACATTTTAAAACATCATCAAACCACTTAACTATGTTTAAAAAATCACTTCCAAAGCATTTATTTAGTTTAAAATATTATTCACTGTCCAAAATCGTGAATATAATTCTCTTGTCCAAACTCGATACTTCTACACATTTATTAAAGGATTACCACTGTCTAAAATCGTGAATGAAATTCCTTTAATAAGCTTTTATAATTAACTTATTAAATTTAATTTATTTCACATTTATAAAACAATGTTTATATATTCCATATATATTTCATAAAAACTTCCACTTATAAAATCCATTTATTAACAAATTCTGTCTCATTTGCATTCCGAAATCCAAATTATAAGTTAATTACTTATAAATCTCTTTATTTACAAACTTATTCTTTTATAACTTCAATTCATAAATCTGTAAATCTTATTTACTTATAAGATTCAATTATCACTTTATTTTAACATTTACAAAACTCCTTTATAATTCCATCACTTTTGATTTACAAAAATTCAATTTTATAAATCTTATATACAAACCGTTTTTAATAAATTCAAAAATTATCAACTTAACTATTTTACAAAATAGTTCTCCATATTTCAAAAAGCACATTCTGATTATATTTCACAAAAATCATAACTTTTATAACATAAAAATTATAACTTTTATTTATTTAAAATAAATTCATTCCTTAACAATTCAATAATTGACAAAACATATATTTTCAAAATCATTTGAAAATCCTTTTTAATTTGGAATCGTCATTTCAATATTTTAAAATTACTAAAAATAGGCCCAATGCTGCAACAACACAAAATACATCAATCACACCATCCAAACATCATATATCATATGATAACAGCATATGTCATAATATTTGTAAATAAAACCAATACTGGTGAGGAATCCAGTTGAATCTCTCCAATCTGTCACCTGCAACAAATATACATATTAGAAAATATTTACAATGTCCGCTTCGAGGCAGACGCACGTACAAAAGGTCATCCACTCATACGCGGGAATGTATAGAGTCTCATCTGCTCCAATAGGCAGGATTATATCCAAATACCAATCAATATGTAGATAATATATCATATATCATCCGAACCATCATCAATCAACATAAATAAAATTTATTCTCACTTATGTAAAAATATTAGTGAGTCAGAAAGAGTGAGTTGTACTCACGTTGGTTCCAATAAAAATTGCAGTGTTATTCCGAATAAAACCAAACAATTATTTAATTTAACCCTAATTTACACTAGCTCCAATCAATTCCAAACCATCTCTAAAATGTTGTGCTCATCAATATAGATCCAACACAACTTGTTTCATCAAAAACGGACCTCGTTTGAAGAAATTATGACATTTAGAAGTTTATACAAATTTATTGAAAAATTAATTTACATTTTCTTTTTAATTTAAACCTTTAATTCATCGTAGCTGTTCGATTTCTGCTTGATCACATCTGGGCTGCACGCATTTTCTTCTCCATGCATTTGCGTTCCAAGTCAAGACAACATCGCCTTCAAACCCTAATCACCGCGGTCACCTCGCCGAACTAGAATACGATCCACATGTGCCAAACGAAAGCTCATTGTCAACTCCACCTACACCCCTGACAGCGTCGAACTCCGTCGCACCATTGCATGGAAAAACATGCATGAATGGCATGACTTTGAGCATGAATTGTCGTCGATTGGCTCTATCATTCTCGATCGTAGCCGTTGAAGTTGTTCGTCTCTTCAAGCTCTTCAATATTCTAGTTGGAAGATTTTGATGAAAGTCGATAGATTGGAAGAGATCGAGGGAAGAAGGTTGGAAGATGTCGGCCATTAAAATGTTTAAACGACGGCTGTAACCCTAGTTAGGTTTTGTTTGCAAATGGAAAAAACAACGTCCTTTTATATAAAATTCCGCGACACCATTCACTCGAAATTTTTTCGAACTCCAAATGAAGCGTGTCGCCTAGCATTTATAATGTTTAACCCCTATCCGTATACAATGAAATATATATCGGAAGCCAATCTGATCATATTTGAAAGATAGGTTTTCGAATCGACTTATTTAAATTTAAAATTCATTTAAACAAATTTCTACGCGTTTTAGCTTGCCATGACTAAACCGTAAATCCGATTAACATGAAATTTGAAAACCTATAATAATATAATATTACGAATCCAATGACTAGTTTCATCAAAATCCAAGACTGTTTGAAAAATGACTATTTTTGCACGTTGATTAAATATCAAAATATTCAATTTCTGTAAATTAACTTTCAAATCAATTTCAAAAGTTCTCTAACATCATTCTAATTCAAATGTAATTTAATTCAACTTTATAATTCATTTTCATTCACCTTAAATTCAAATTCCAATTATTTCAGCAATTTTAAATATTAAATTAACAATTTAATTATCCAACTAAAATACTATATTTCAAAAATAAATTATTCAATTTATAAAATTTACTTATGAATATTTAAGATCAATTAAATATACGAATTTCGAATGATAAAATTTCTGGTTCGTTAGAGTAAGTGAATAACCTTCCCTATCCAACTTAGTGTTATAGTTCTCACTATTTTGATAAGTATTAAAATCAGTAAGAGGAACAATCATCACCATATCATTGTTACTCAAAGAGACTTCCTTCATCATACTAGTATCATCCTCATATTTCGATTCTCCCACTGCGCCACTTTCAATCATTAATATATGGGAATCACCAAAACTATATAAAACTTCCTCCATTACTTCAGTAACAACATTCTCCTACTTCTGTGCATTCTGAGAAGGTGTACAGTTTGGAAATTTATATCTATCAGCACAGAATTTATTGCTAACAGCACTAACCATCTCCAATTGAGATTTCGCAATAGCACAATCAAGCATCTCATCATTATTATAAAACATCCTTTACAATTTATTTAAATCTTACACCGGTAAATGCAGATATGCATACTGTGAGTTTTTTGCATATACACGTTCACCCTAAAAGACAGTAGCACTAATCAACTCTTGATTAGCATCATCAACAACTCGAGATTTACAAGAAGAATGTATGGATTCTTTCATCTCTAATTTGTCAACAACAAAGATCTCCTCTCCATCCACTTTATCGTCTTTAATCTCAAGCATCTCACCTTTTTTATCGGTCATAGACAACAATTCCAATCTCTTTATATCTGGCAAAGGTACACACAGATATGCATATTGTGAATTATCTACAAATACACATCCACCATGTGAGACAACAACAGTCTCTTTAATATTTGAGTGATTATTTAAAGATAAATCAGAATCTTCCAATAGCTTCAAGCAATCAAACCTGTTATTAGTAACTAAACTGAAACTCTCCACTTAGAGATGCTTTGTAAATGCTTATTACGAGCAACATAGTCATCACAGATACTAATAAATAATTGATCTCTAGTTATAACATCACCTTTAAATTGAGATGGAACTCCATGATCACAACCGACATTAGTTAGAGGAGAAAGAGATCCTTGTCTACAAATAGACATATCTAGGTCAAAAAATACTGAATCAAGTATGATATTTTCCTCACTCCGATTAATAGCAGTGATTCTTGAAACTATCATATCATTAATAACATACTTCCCATCATCGGAACAAGCATAGTGGGCAGCCGAAGTGGTTCTAGCTAATTTTCCCCCATTAATCGAAGAATCTTATTTTCCGAAATATTCGGCAGAATCTCCAAATTTCAGACCGTAACCCTTGCCAATATCGACATCATTGATAAATCAAAGTGTCTAAAAAGATCCTCCTGTAAATCAATGCCCACTTCCCTTTGAATCCAAAGATGATCAAGTAAAACTCTTTTAAGTTTCTTGCATTTGAGAACAAACTAGAATCCATGATCTTTGATAGATATTATATTTTGATTATCATCGAAAATCGATCTGCCTGAATTACCATAGAGGCCTTTCGATTTCATCAAACACTTATTCTTTTTATGTCCAAAAAACTCACATTCAAAACACTTAATTAGATCTATATAAACATTCGTCGGATAAGATAATCCACCGCATTGATAACAGAATTTCTCTGAACTTGATCTTGCTACGGGTTTTCATCAACTAATTATGGCATAAAGTAGCATTCGAAAACCACCTTTAGACTCTTGATGGATCTTATGAATGGTTGGTAATGTCATTCGGCCTTATGAATACACAAGTATATTTTATCATTTTCACGAGTTGTCTTTCAGGACCAGCTTAATATGTTTGTGGTGATGTTCGTACATGATATTTTGTTATTCTCTAAAAGCATTGAAGAGCACACATTATACTTGAATGGAGTTTCGGAGGTGTTGAGGCAAAATTTCCTAAAGGTAAAATTTTCTAAATGTCACTTTTGATGGAGGGAAATTCGATTTTTGGGTCATGTTGTATCTAAGCACGGGAATTCAATTAATCCAAGGAAGGTTTTCGTGGTATAAGATTAGAAGGCATCAAGTAGTGCAATCGAAGTCGGTAGTTTCCTTTGGTTAATGAGGTATTATCAGAAGTTCATTAAGGACTTTGAAAAGGTCACTACACCTTTTAGCCTGTCTAACTAGGAAAAATCAAGTCTGCATATATTGAGGACTCTTTCATTAAGATGAAGCAATTATTGACTAGTGCTCCAATTCTTATTAATCTCGAAGGGACTAAATCGTTTACCACCAATGCTTGTGGTATGGGGACCATTATGGTTCTTATACAAGAAAACAAAGTGGTTGCATACATGAGTAGGAAACCTAAGATCCATTAAAAGAATTATCCAATTCATGATTTGAAGTTGGCAGCCATTTTCTTTGCTTTGAAGACATGGAGGCATTACTTGTTGAGTGGGAAGTTTGAGTTACTTATTAGTCATAAATTTTTGAAGAATTTATTCTCCAAAATAGTTCTCAATCTTAGGTAACATAGATGGATGGAATTCCTAGCATCGTATGATTTTGAAATTTTCTATACTCTCGAAAAGGGAATGTTGTGGCCGATGCATATAGTAGAAGGCATGTTATGTTAGGTTCTATGTGTTTTGCATGGAAGGGTTCAAAAGTATATTATAGAGTTTGATTTCTTATCATCCTTAGATCTATTGCCCAGTTTGTTGACATAATTGAGAAGTTACGCTTACACTTATCGATCAGGCCAATTCTAGTCGAAGACTTGATGCAAGCACTGTGGAGATCTTGGACCAAATTGGAAAGGAAGATAAGCCTTACCATATTAATTGATATTCCAGTGACGCGATGGGTTGAACTCATTTAGGTGGAAGATTGCTTATTCATGAAGTTGAAATTTTAATTGATGAAGTGATTTGAGAGTGCCATCATTATATGATGACTATTCATTTTAGTGGTGACAAGATGTACAATAATGTGAAACACATCTATTATTGGAAATGTATGAAAAGGCATGTTTTCAAGTTCATAGAGAAACGCATGACTTGTCAACGAGATAAGGACAAACAAAAGATGTTTGGTAGTTTATTATGGCCTTTGGAAGTTCCGCATTGGATCTAGGGACATATATGTATAGGTTTAATAGATGGTTTACTATGGAGACAAAGATGAAATAAGAGCATATGGCCCATTGTAGACCGCTTGATGAAATTCGCTCATTTTTTCTATTGAAGGTTTCATGGGTTGCTCCATCTTTAATGATGTTGTATGTGTGTGATACAATAAGTTACATGGCAAACCCTCTTGTATTGTAAGCGATCAAGATCCACACTTTATGAGTGAGTTTTGGAAGGGCTTGCAACATGCATTGGGTATAGAATTTAACTTAAGTATGGCCTATCATTCCAAATCGAGAGAATGAATCATTTACTTAAAGATTCTTTGAGAGCTTGTATTCTTGATTTTGGAGGGTTATGGGAGGATCACTTGACTTTGGTTGGGTTAGCATATAAGAATAGCTTTCAAGCTAGTATCAGCATGTCATCATTTTAAGCATTATATGGAAGAACTTGTAAGTCGCCTAAGTCTTTGGTAGGAGACGAGCGACAAGGTGATATTTGGATTGGATATGATCTAAGGTCGAATTGGTACAATGAAGGATAAAAGCATCTCAAGGTCAACATGCTGACAAGAGACGTATTGACCTTTAATTTGAAGTTGGCAATTTATGCTACGCCAGAAAAGGCCTTTTGTAGCGTTGAAAAAACATTACCAAAACTTTTAGTTGCGTTTCTTTAAATGCTGCGATACGACATGCAACTAAAAGTCTGAAACTTTTTATAGCGTTATTGTAAACACTATGAAAGTCGTATAGCCGTTGTTTACATTTATTTTCATAACATTTTTAAAATGCTACTAAAAGTTATTAACTATTTTATAGCTTATTATGCATGCTCCCACTTCCTGTTAATGGCTTGTACCATTTCCAACCATCGCTCACGCAATAGTCTTATTGCAACCAACAACCAATCTCATAATCGTCGTATTCAAACAAACAAACAATCAATTAATCACATAATTAAAAAAACACATTAATCATATAATCAAATATAATATCCATAACTATTTTGATAAATTTTTTTGACAAAATGAGCAAATTCACATAAAATCCATAACCATTCACAAACAAGTTTACACAAGTACTAAAAAATGTTATAGTATATATAACAATTAAAGCCATGTTCATTACATGATTACCTACAATTCTTTGCTGTATTTGGTCTTTACTCCTAAAAAGCTAATTACATGTAGACAAGTTTAACAATCAATAAATGATTATGAAACTGTTTTATATATTTAAAATATATTAAACATCCTTTGTTAAACTTTTATTAATTTAAATAATTTTTATAAAATTAGTTAACTTAGTTAAATTTTTATAAAACTTGGTTCATTTTTATAATAAACTTATGTAATTTTTAAAAACTCATTATCTTAGTTAAATTCTAATAAAACTTAATTAATTTGTATAACTTTATTTAATTTTTATAAAATGTATTTGAATCATATAAAACTTAGTTAATTTGTAAAATTTTGTTTAATTTATACAAAAATTAGTTAAATATTTATATAGCTCGGTTAACTTACTTATAACTTTATTTATACTAACTCAAACTTATACACGATCTCAATTGCTAAAACTTAAATGTCATAACTTATAGTTTAATTAACTTGAACTTATAAATTATCTCAAAGTTAAACTCTATTATCTTTGTTGTTTTTATAAATTATCTCAAACTTATAAATATTTTATAAACTTTAGTTAATTTATCATCGTCATCATTATTATTATAAGCTTAGTTAATTTTTATAAACTTATTTAATTTTTATAAAATTTAGCCAACTTAGTTAATTTTTCTAAACTTGGTTTTTTTATTATTGTTATTAATTATTGAACTTACTTAACTTAGTTTGTTATTTATTATTATTATTATTGTTGTTGTTGTTATTATAAACTTAGTTATAGCAAAATATAGTTTTTTATTATTGTTGTTATTACTATAAACTTAGTTAATTTTTTTTATCAAACTTAGATTCGAAGGAAATATCTAACCTAAACTGAAATTGCACCAAGAACCTGTATATATATTTACATATACAAACAAACCTTTTTCCCCTCAAGCAGGCACTTCAAAACAACGTTAAGTTCATCTTAATGCAACCGACTATTCAGTTGGCAATTGAGTTCTCATTTCAGCCTCCAACTGCAAGCCAATACTTCTCTTCTAAACTGTTGCATCTAAGTAGTGGCCATATGCTTTGCATGCACCCTTCAGCATAGGCAGTTTCCACCTTAGCTTATACAAACTGTAGTTCTTGTATGCATTCCTCCACTTATGGCCAAGTTGTGCCAATTCTAATGCACTCCGACCTGGCAATTTCTACAACCCATATCAACAATATAGATGATGTGAAACAATTTAGTTTTACGAAGGCTAAAAAATAATAAGTTTGATAATACTTGTCTTCTTTGCTCCAAAGAACCAAACAAGGATTCCTCCCTTCTCAGATGCACTATTGTTAAATATTTCTTTATAGAAAACTTCCCAAAATGCAAGAAGGTTCGATATTAATGAAAAGATATCAAGCAAAATTTATACAATGTAACTTATTCAAGCAGCGTTAAACCCAAGCGGTGCAAAATCATGAAGCAAGTAAACATATAGAAAGAAGGAAAAACCTTCAATCAAATCTAAAATTCATTTAATAAAATAAGAGCAACATGTTCAAACCTCAATTTGAGTTAACCCTTTTGGAAAGTCATGAACAATCAATGTGTAAATTCCCTAGTTATTTCATTGCAAAGCATCTGATAGTCTCTAAATACATTCAAGACTGAGAACGTAGGCCTTTAGCAAAAGAAATTTAACATCTGAAATTTTGAAATGAATAAAAGAAGGCATCTTTTACACATTTACAGCTTTATTGTCAAGTATAATTATCAAAGGTATTTATAAGACGTAATATACAAGGGATTACGCATTAAAAAGTTTGAACACTGCATATATATTACTAAAGGATAAAAAATGTGTACTATGCATAGCAACTTTGGTCATATTTAATAGAGCATCATCAAATCTTGAGCCCAGGTAACTATATTGTAAAAGCCGCACCAGGGAAATATTTGGCTTGGCTTTCCAATAAACACCTGGCAAGCCTAGCTGAATTAATGGCTTGACGGGGAATTGAATATAGGTGACTGGTCAGACACCTACCAGGTATATCACACAATGGCACATAACCTCCTATACATTAAGCTTGTCTACAAATCTCTAAAAACAGACGCACTCAAATTTCCAGTTTCAGATTCAAGTAAGCAAAAGTCACTAGGTCAGGCCTAGAAAGCACCAGATCTTGAAAATAGATGGTTGAGAAGGCGAGGCCAGATCTGGTCGACAAAATAATATTTCCTAAATATAATCAAATTAATGACAATAATATTATGATGAATAAAGAACTCTTTAGTAATTGGTATTAACCGATTCTACTAAAATCTAATTAAAGCACAAATTACAGAGTTACAAGTCTCTGTGGGCTGACCTTAAATGGCTAATAAGGAAACTTGATCAAATTCACATACCAAAAATCCCTATTAGCAAATTAACAAAATCTTTTTATGTCCTGGAAGGTTGAAACAACTTAGAAATACTGTTTTTACTTGTTTTTCCTTCTCAGATTTGACTATGTTTTTCATAGGCAAAACTTATAGCAACATGAGTAATATATTAATGTGATAGCATATGAATGCCCAAAAGGGAAACCAATGTTGACTAGGACATGTTAATTGTCATGTGTCATATCAAGACCGGCTGACTTGGGCGAAACTCATGATATGCTGTGGATCCTATAGGTCTGAGTGTTCAAAGAATGCCTATTTCCACTACATATGTTTATTACTAAAAATTGGGTGCAAGTTACATGTAAGTTGAAAAAATTTGCAACTGAAGAGGATGTACCTATTGAAGAGCATTTATGTTAAAAAGCTACAAATTGGAAGGTATCGACTGCATAAAATAATCAAGTCACCTACATGCTCCATGCCGATATCTAATGCCTCAATCTTGAGCTAAACTGTATTCATACTTTCAGCAATGCTAAACCTATACGAGTCGTTTCATTTTTCATATTCCATAATAAAATATAACTCATATGTCAATACTAAAATCAATAAATATATTTAAAAAGTGTTATAGGCAAATTACATAAAAGTTTCATGTAAGCATTTTATGAAAACATCAAATACAGCAATAGTATGAGGTTGGTATGCTCACCAGTGGCTTAAAATTATGACCTAAGCATAAAAAACCTTTATCCCAACTAGTTTTTTCCTACAACCCTTATGATAGTTGAAATTACCCATCTTCTTCTTGTGTAACAAAAATTTAACTTCCCCGACTGTATATGTGTCCATCAACTATGCTATGGTTTCCCTTCCCACCCTTATGCTACATATCCTCACCTCTTTTTCCACCATAGTCATTGCTACAAACCTTTTGCATTATGTTCTATATGAACTCTGTATATCGAAGTACATAAGATTCAAACTTACAATTTTAGAACCATTATGATTTGTGTAGGAAAAATGTTACACGAATTAGAATCTTAAAGAAAGATGATTTAAGGTCCAAACATTAATGCTTTTCTTCAAAAATGGAAAATTTACGTTTTAAATATTTTTTGCAAATTCTAATAATTATAGGTTATGTTATATCCTTAGTCACTAGAAATAACAACCAATGCCATATCAACGCATGGAAAAAGTGCAAACAAACAAAGTAATTAAAAAATGCATAAAACCCATATCCAGCCATTAAATCTACATGTTTTATAACCTTTATTCCGCCTTGCGAAATTCCAGGAATGAGTGCCTAGATACACTGTGACTTTGATTGGCCTACATTATTTAATGGAGATGGAAATACCATCGGGTAGCATTTAAACACTATCAGTGCTACTAGCTCATTAGTTGCTTCAAGCTATTCATTTTGTTTGTTGTATTTGTATACAAGTATGCCAAGTTATAAATTACTTAAATTATTTGTTTCACACCAAATTGGACATGCTTCTTTCCTACAATTATGTTTACCTACATGTCATATAGTTATGTTGATCAAATATGTATTTATGGCTACAATTGTTCTAATGTGTTTCAGTGATTCTCTACCTGCATATCACTTAGACTGCACTAATATTACCTAACTACATTTTTAGACTATTTTAATTTTTTTGTAATCTCAACATTAAATTTAGCAAGAATGTTAGGAACCATTTGCTGTACAATGCTATAACCTTTCTAATTATTCCTATGATTGATGTTATATCTCATCATACATCTTTCTTTTCAATAATAGCTTTGCCTCTCTTTCTTTTTTATTCTATTTTACCTACCGATACCAAATGTATCTATGCATTTTTTATCCTTCCAATTTTTTTTGACCCAGGAGAACCCGGCGGGCCGGTAAACTCCTGACAAGGGTATAGTAAAGCCATCCGCTGATCCAAGCCCCCATACCCCTGGGTAAATTTATATAGGATAGGGAAGCGCATGGTAGGAATCGAACCTGCGTCTTTTTACCAGAACACAAGCCTCCTTTCCACTGCGCCGCACCCGCGGACTTATCCTTCCAATTTGTTTTTACTACTGCAACACTACCTTTCAATAATGATTTTTCATTATCTAAATATATTATAATTTTTATACATTTGCATATGACCAAATAAACTACATTATTTTTTCCATACCCGTGTGCGAAGCACGGATGCACGCTAGTATAATTTTGATAACAAAGGTTTACAAATGGTTAATATGGGATTAAAGAAAGATAGTTTTTAGCTCATTTTGATTTTTCACTATTTTAAGCAGCCTTCATTTTCTAGGTACAATGAAATTTCAATATATCATTGCATGTTAAAGATATCAGTTAGTGCACTTACGAGAGACTTCATATATACTACAAACTAACAAAATGAGAGCATATTAATATCACACAAAAGGTTCAAGAATAAAAATATGGTTACTTAGTATAAAAGCCTATATGGACTGACCTTAAAATTACAAATAAACATCTAGAAATTAGACTCACATCAGCTAAAAAATTAGCTAAAACAAGCTATATGGTCTTAAAAATGAAGTAAAGAATAAACTAAATATTTAAAAAAAATATGCATGAAAGAATATATGGTTAATAGTTCTACAATATAATAGGTTTGTGAAAAAAATATGTATGAAAGCACTCGAAGAACAACAATTTAGTGTAAACAGTTAACTCTAGTAGAGGGATGAGTAAGACAAACCACTAGATCAACGAATAGTCAAGTAAGAAAAAAATGGATAACTACATACAATTTAACATATACTGATTTAAATAATGAATAAAGAAATCAAAATCCCTACAGTGTTCCTTTTTTGGGGTTGCTTTAGTAAAGATACATCTATAATATGATTATATATTTTACAATATTTTGATACCGACAACGTTTTGGACGAGCTTAAAGAAGATGATGCTGTAGTTGGTGGTTTCTTGCCTATACATGTGATTACGAAAGATATTTATATTTATTAAATAGTTGGCATATCATTATGTTCTTTTATTTATCTTGTTTGATGCTGAATTAAGCCTTATGTACGAAAATGGAAAAATAAGTGGACAGGTAAATTTGGAGGCTAAAATTAATCAAACCCGAAAATTACTTTTTGATTTTACTTGAGATCGAACAATGATATGCTTTTTGACTTTGACAAGCAGAGCTAATATGTGGATTTGGATCACATGCTCTGATGTAGTACCAGAGTATCATGTGAGCAATGATATAATTAATACTGATGTTGTTTCCACTTTTATTTACCAAGCAGGAAAAAGTTAAAAGTAGAGATATAGTTAAGAATTTTAGTTTCGAAATGTAAGCTCAGATACTTGGTTTTTGTAGCAAATTTTTTGAACAGGTTAATCTTGTTCTCATACCATCTTCGACCAGTAGCTTTGACCATAGTATATAGCATCATAATTATGATGGCAAGGACTAGTAGTATAGAACTACCTACTATACTACCAAAAAATTTGCAATGACTCCACTATCTTGTCTTCTAACTAAAATTTTGAAAGACAGGTAATAGATTTTAACATACTATTAATTAAACCTTCTTACAATGTTTTGCATTCACAATCATTATTATTGGATAATTTCAAAAAAAAATTCTCTATTTATCTCATTAGGAAAATATTTATAGAGCAATTATATTCCAGTTCTATATTACATCGTTCACTATAGCTGCATGCTACGATGTTTAAGAAATATTTATTTTAGAAATGCGATCACTTATTGAAGATCAAAAAATATATATCCTAGTATATGATATGCAATACGTGTTCCAATTTTTTAAAATTGACATAACTGAACTTTGTAGTATGTAGATGTATTGAAAAAATTAACTTGGAATTCAAAAATGGTAGCTTCAAAATAATTACCAAGTAAGCAAGATGGAATTTGTTCTAAATTTATCTAGCAATAATGGTTATGAAAGTAATCTATCTTAAGAATTTTATTTAATAGCAGACTATTATAAGGAGGTCTGTTAAAATAATTGGCTTAATGTTTCTTGAAGTTATATTATATAGTGGAACCCCTACAGACTTTTTAGCAATGTCATAGGAATTTTTGTAGTGCATTACTAGTCCATATCATCATGGTTATGATGTGCTATATTTTTGTCAAGCATTTACTGGCAAGAGAAGGTATGTCATAATCAAATGTGCAAATTACAAGAAGTAGATGAATTTCCAAAGGCTTCTGGTCGTTGCAAATATCTTCTGCAAAACAATCCATTGGTGAATAGATTTTATGATGGCTTCGGACAAACACCATCAGCCTTTTTTTCGACGGCTACCGAAGGCAAATCGACGGCTTTCGATGGCCGTCAGAAGACACGTTGTAACAACCAGGTATTTTTAACCATTCGCATCTGCACATGTCAGACTTGAGTTGCTCAAAATGCCGCGTTGTAAATAAAAATTTGGCAAATCTCAGAATATACAGTAAATAATAATCACAGACCTAGAGTATTTAATAATGCAGCGGAAGTAAAATAAATAGTAGTTCATGAAGCTACTATGAAAATATATCAGAGTTACATAAGATACAACAGAAGAAATAAAGTACAACAGAAGTCTCAATATGATAACTAAGTACAAGCTGAATACAACAACAGAACTAAAATAGATAAGACTAGATAAGCACATAATCTCCAGCGATTCCAATCTCCAGAAAGTGGAATCCAATCTGTGAATAACTCAGGCTGACCCGAGAGTAAATAAAAAAAATACAAACACTCGAGTCAGGACATACATACTTATACAATGTAAACCAACTCAAATGAACTGCAGTAAAAGTACAAGTAACTTAAAGGATGCTTGGGACCGTCCATCCTCTAAGGATCCGTCAAACTATTTACTATGCAGTAATATTGCGCTATTATAATAGTGTCTAATAGTAAAATAAACTTACTTTTAAATAGCGTTAAGGAGGGACCCAATATTCCCCTTAACACAAATAATGCCAATAGTCTATACAGTACCTGCATATCTCCTGATCGGGAGACTACGAGAAGATACTGCATAGGTACGATACAAATAGAAACTCGTAGTAAAGGCTCGATATGGTAGGTGACACGACACACAAGGCAATGCTAAGGTAGATATACTAATTACGACACTCGAGCTGGTGGTAACGCAACAGCCACATACGCCCACCGCGGAACACACTCCCACAAAATCGGAGGGGCGTCCAAACAATCACAAGTAATAGTATGGTATCGAAGAAATGCGTCCGCTACGAGGTGCGACCTCAACTGGCCTGAGACCGCTCCTGTTTCTGCCACCTTATGCCAACTCACGGGAGTTGGGTCCACGTAACATACCATAAGAACGTCGCCACCATCCCACTTCATTATGGAATCTCCACCGCGTACACGGTTAGTCAAAGTGGTTTTCGGTATCGACAGAGAGTATGCTAGATATCCGATCCCGGTCTCTTTGCCAACCAATCGTTATTATAACCCTTGGTTATAACTTTTAAAATAATATTTATACTTGAAAATAGAATATTATTTCAAATCCAAATCTTTATCAAAATAAAGATTAAATTAATTCCAAACCATTTCAATATATCAACATACCATATCTTTCAAATTCAAATATTTACCAAAATAAATATCAAGTCATTTCAAATCATTTCAATATATATATCCTTTCAAAACATCCTCTTAAACCATTTTTAATACATAAATATCATATCTTTTCAAAACTTACTTTTTCAAACCATTTTAATATCAAAATATCATATCTTTCAAACTTCATTTTTAAATTATTTTAATATCAAAATATCATATCTTCCAAAACTTCATTTCAAACATTTAATATATATAAAATATCATTTCTTTCAAAACTTCATTTCAAAACATTTAATATATATCAAAATGTCATATCTTTCCAAACTTCATTTCAAAACATTTTTAATGTCAAAATATCATATCTTTTAAAAAATTCATTTCAAAACATTTAATATATATATATATCAAAGTGTCATATCTTTCCAAAGCTTCAATTTCAAATCATCATGTTCAAATCCAAATATTCAACTTTAAATACCTTTTAAATTCAAAGATATCATTCATTTATTTTCATTCCAAATCACCTTTTAAATAGCTTATATTTTAATCAAAATAGTTCATTTAAACCATTTAAAATTTAAGTTTATATACTTCCAAATCAAGTATTCAATTTCCAAAGTTTTTAACCATTCTGAGTTCATTTACTAAGTTAAAACCATAAACATTGAAAATTTAAGCCTTTCAAGCTGCTGTAAGTTATACTTGAAAACATTTCAATTTAAACCATTTAAACATTATAAAAATCATATTTAACATTCAACAATGTTCATTAAAATACTCTTTTAACTAATGATTTTTATAAAGCAATATTTTATAGTTAAATCAGATTTCATAGATCACCTTAATAAATTCAAGTGTAAACTTTCCATTTTTTACATCTAACACTTTATTAACATTTACATTTTCAAATTATAATTTCACTAATTAAACCAAATTTCCAATTTATTTAATTAACTTAAACCCTTAATTAACACCAAATTCACATTTCCAGGTCAAGTTCATTTTAAGATTACACTTTTAAGCATCCATTCATTTAACCATTTCAATACATAGAAAAATCAATAATACTTTAATAAATCTTTTGAATTCAAATTTAAATCAAATTATCATATTTACCATTTTCCAAATAAAATTTAAATTTCCGTTTTATTTATATAAGTTAAATATCATTTTTAACCAAAATTCCAAATTTCCAAACTTAAGTTATATTCCAAAAATCCAATTTAACCATTCATTAATTACATTTTTAACTTATAGAAAAATCATAACTTCTTTATTTTAAAACATTTCAAAATCTATTTAAATCAAATTTCGTAAATTTACATTTAGACCACTTGAAATTTTATTTATATAACTTAAATGCCAATTTAAAAAGCAGAAGTCCAAATTTCCAAATTTAAGTTATATTTCAAAAATTCACTTTTACCATTCATTTGAATTACATTTTAACTTCTAGAAAAATCCAAAATTTCTTTATTTAAACATTAAAAATCCAATTTAAATCAAATTTCATAAATTTTCACTTTTACAAATATTTAAAATATTCAAAATACTTTATAAAATATAACCACGGTCCTGTGTATAGTTTTCTAACCTAGGTCAAGTGATACAGATATATATCATTTCAATCCGCAGTTTAAAAAGAAAAATCCAGGTTCTATCATTTCAAACCCGCAATCCCAAGTAAAATAAAATAATAAATAAATAAATAAATAAAAATTGTTCAGGCCTATCATTTCATCCCATAACGATTTTTTCCTATTCTAAGTCCATTCGGGTATGTATCATTTTAACCCATAGTGAACCTAATCTACAGGGAACTTGCAGTGTGATAAACATATATAAATGAACAGTACCAACATATATAATAACAGATGATATGACATAAAATTTAACAGGTTTAACATCATATATAAATAATCACTGGCAGTTATAACATCACATAATAGTTCTACACATTCAAATGGTGTCAATTCACATTTGTATAAGTATAAATGTCTGGTGAGATTTACTCACTTGTTCAAAGCTGGAGATTGCTACCAAAGCACACACACTGACACTACAAAGGCACGACGACACGGATATGACTTGAGAGTGGAGAGACAAAGCTAATAGCCTTGCATGAATTTACACAAAACAATACAAATATATGTAAGTTTCAACGCAAGTTATCACCAAATAACATTAGACACAAAAGCCCAAAACAACATCAAACGAATTGCACTTGTTCTCAACCTCATATGCTTCAGTTAGACATGAAATAATCTTAGCTAAGGCAGAGGATTGGGTCTTGTTTGGGGTACAAAGTAGTCGGCCATCATGGTGTAAAAGGTGATGAGATGATATTGGTGCAAAACTATACAATTTCAAGGCAACTACAAGGCAACAACTTCATCTCTATGCTCCTATTGTGCTCGGCCAGAGGCTAGGTGGGCCCAATCAGTGGTGCAGGTGGTGGTGGTTGATGTGGCAGAGGGTGGAGGTCAGGTCGGAGGTGGTGGTGGTGGAGGTAGTGGCGGCTAGTGGTGGTGGAGGTAGTTGGTGTACAACTAGGCTTGGTTTATGTAGATAAGTGATGGTTTTGTGAACTTTTGGTGATGATGCTTGCCATATGGTTGCTCGGCCTGGCCATGGTAGTGATCTAGGGAGGTAGGTGAACAGGCTAGGAGGTGGTGGAGGTCGGCCAAAGGGTGGAGATGGGAGAAGCCGAGCCTAGAAGAAGAGAGCAAGTGCAAAAATCAATGTAAACAAGGAAGAAGAATAAGAAAAGTTGAAAAATCATTACCCAAACTTTTCTCAATAGCCATGGCCGAAATTTTTTTGTTTCAGAAATGAAAATGAGTGTACATGAATAGGAAATAGAGTATGTAGCTGAAAGATGTGGATAGTAAAGGCTAATTGATGAAAAGATAAGTTACAAATGTGAAAGGTTGGAAGATAAAAGGCCTTAGGCAAATCAAAAGTCATAACCTTTCAAATTACCTTTAATTTATTTATATAAGTTTATATTACTGAAAATAAAAATAATTTCAGTCACAATTTCGAAAATATAACCAAATATAAAATATATATAAATATTTATTAATTATATAAGGTTAAAATAAGAAAATAGCACAAAATTGCAAACTAGTCTAGAAAAATGGAAAATAAATAGAATGAACTTTGGAAAATTTACATGGACTTGTAAAAATATTTATAATAAAGATAATAACATAAAAATAAAAATGCATTCACAAATGAATATATAAATTTTAATTTAAATATAATTTAAATAAAGAAAATAGCAGAAAAATGGAAACTAGGCTTTAAAATTTGAAAATAAATTCAATAAACTTTAGAAAAATTGTATTATCACTTTAAAAATAATGAAAGACAAAAATATACATAAAATAACATATTAACACAAATTAAAATAAAATATGAGAAATAAAATATAATTTATATAATTTAAAATAGACAAAATTGCAAAATAAAACAAATTAACTCAAAATTGAAATGTAAATAACTTTCATAGTTTAAGTCGGTTTCCAACGAAACGAAAAGCAGTGTTCAAGTTATTTCATCTATTTTTATAATAAAAGATAAAATTTAAGATTTTAAATAATTAAAATTTGAAGTTTAAAAGTAAAAGTTTGACCAGTTTGAACAGAAATTCACTTTTCAGGAAAATATTCAATTTATACCAGTTTGAAATTTTAATTCATATAATAATCAAAATTTATATTCAAAAATGAAATGTTTGAGATAAAACAAGTTTAAAATAATTTCAAAATAAAAATAAAGTCAAATTTAAATTATATGCAAAAGTCTAGGGTTTTTACACCCTCCCCCACTCAAAACTTTTCGTCCCCGAAAAGGAATGAGGTATGGGAAAGCATAGAGAAAGATAAAGTGAAATAAGATTAAGACAAGATGACAAGGAGATTGAAATTATACCTGATAACTATTGTTATAGGTAAGTTTAACAAGGTGCAGATTATCAAAGATTATAGAAAGATTTCTAAATAGAAAAATTATAGAAAAATGTCTACACCAGCCTGAAGCAAGATAAGGAAAATAAGGACAACCAAAAGATAGTTTGAAAAGCAAAATAAGATAATAAGTTAGAAACAATGGAAATTTCAACTTAAATAGATAATTAATATTTTTACACAAGTTAAATAAATCTTAACTATCTCAAATTTTATTATCTTATCCACTAATCATCTTAAATTAACAATTTCTAAAATCATGGATTTGAAAACCATTTATTATACTCAAAATGTATTCAATAACTTTAATTCTTATTTATTCCTAATTGAAATTTTATTTTATTCCTCAATATATTTTATCACTTGTATATTTACACTTGTTATAACTGCTTTAATTAATTCTTAGTTCCTTTAACATCATTTTATATTGTAAATTATTCAATTTACTCTTTTATTCTATTTACCTCTATTAATCTTTTTATAACAAATTTAAGCGTATGATATTTATTATAACCACTCAAATTTTATTTATAAAAATCTTTTTATATTGTATATTATCCAATTACATTATTAACTTCTGAAATTAAGGTAAGTTATATTTGAATGCAATTGTATTATACAAATAAAACTTTCCAATTAAACCATTTCATGCTTGAATATTCATCCAAAATTTTGATTTTCTTTTTATAATTGAAACTATTCTTTAAAATAAAATTTAAGAATTAAATTTGCGATTTCTTCAAACCTTTTAGACATAAATAAATGTATGTACATAATTTATCAAATCAAATTTAAATCATATATCTATATAGATTATAAATCAAGTCATATTTTAGAAATTCAAATCAATTTGATTTCCCAAAACAAAGCTGTATCAAGACTACAGAACGGTCTCTCCATTTCGAAACTCGAAAATGAATGTCGATGATGCTGCAGTCATCACCGAAATTATTTCCCAGTGACAAAGAGAAGAGCATTAATTTTTAAACTTTAAAATCCTTTGGAAACATATTCTATTAGAAAACACTTTAAATAATATACTTTAAAACTTAAACACGAGGATTGAAATCATCGGAAATTAAATTCTCAATTTCTTGTTTTAAATTCATTTCAGTTCCCAAATCAATTTATAAACAATTATTGATAAATTCGTTTATAGAACAGTAAACGATAAATCAAGTACTATCATTTCAAATAATCAATTTAAATCAATTTATTAAGTTCCATAAATTTACTTATATATCAAAATTTATTTCATTAACCAAATTTTAAAATAATATTGTGTCGGTTTGTTCTGTCAAAGTGTTTTGAAAATCCTATCGGTAGCGTTGATCGGACGAATCGATCGGAAACCCAAATCAACATCAACAACCCAAACAACACAATATATAAAACAAAATAAAGATTTACAAGTACAATTCAAAATGTTCGGAAGAATTGATTGGAAACAAAAGACAAGATGATTAAATAACAGAGTAGGGAGATGGGTAAGCTTAAGTAAATAGCGAGCAACCTTAACCGGGTCAACCGTGACTTAAAAAATAAGATCAATGTGGATTTTCTAGGGTAAATCTACATTCGATATCAATAGATAGAGTTTGGAATAACAGAAGATATTAGCATCTAAACCATTTTTTTGGTATTTCTACAGCGCAATCGCCTTCCATACACAATCCATAAACACAATATATTTCGCCCAACTCAATATATCCAACTCAGATATTCAATATGAAATCAAAACATAGAAAGATAATCAAATATCATAAAAAAAAAAATCAATCATAATTCATATAAAATCAAACCAAACTTCACTGCCATAATTTACATACATCAAATTGTACAATATACACATCAATCCTTCACCAACTCCTCACCATCAACTCTCAAATGTCAGAATTACTACCACCAAATGTATCATCAAACAATATACACACCATATCAAATCCAACTTCACCAACTCAATGTATCTCCAAACTTACTAAACAGTGACACAAAACAAAACAAAACAAAAACATCCTATCACTCCGGTCATCAGCTCCGGAACCTCCCGAACCAGTAGAGGATGGAAAGCGACCACTATACTACTGCATGTACTCAGCATACGCTGATCTAGTAGCTGTGTCATCTCGATGGCCTAGCGATGATTCTGCTCTTCCAACCGCGCCACCCTAGCTCTCAACTCTTCGATCTCTGCTAAATCGATATCATCTCTGACCATTTGGCTAGCTCTCCTCTATTTGCTAACCTGCAACACTTATTTAATTTAGTCTACAATCTTACTATCAAAGTCAAAACATAATGTGTTAATTTTTATATCTATAAACTTATTACTGAAACTAAAGCGATGTGAAGCTCTTTAGAACTAAAAGATTATTAAATTGTTATATCTTAATATATTTTTCATTACCACTTGATTTCCATAGCCGTAGCATCTGTTCCGTGATGGTGGATTCATGACTGACTCAAAAATTACATCCACCTAATCCGTCATGAGCTTCTCTCGATCGGTATCCTCTAGGAGTTTCTGGCGTTGTTTCATGAACCTTGCCTGCATGACAAATAAAAATGATGTTCAAATTAATATCATGTTATCTTAATTCATTATAATTTAACAATTAAAACAAGTACTAATAGTACATAAACTAAATATGCTTACATGGCTCTTTTTCGATTTATCATCGTGCCATGTATATGAAACTGTCCCGTTCGAATTTACATGCTTGACGGCATGCGTACGGGTAAACACATTCTCATGTACGACATAGGACCTTACGCCTTAGCTTCCTGAAAATGATTATTATGCACTTTAATTGTATATTGAAAATTATATAGCACAATAACTATTTTCCATTCATATTTAATAAATTTACCAGCTCTTGGCGATATTGCTGGAACAACTTTGAGCCTCCTCGATGAGTGACGTGATTTTTGTTCCTATTTGTAGAGTTTCTTTCCGACTCTGCCTATACATTTAAATTTCATACATTATTTACTTTCCAAATATTTTTTAATATTTACGTATCAATCAAATAATTAATAAAAGCTTAGTACACTTACCTTCGCCTCGTCACTATCCCAATGTACCGGCCACCCTTCCCATGCACTCGTCCCCATCCAGGTAAGCTTTTTCCCATTATGCTTTGTTGTCGACATGGAATTCCTATAGTTCTTCCTCATCTTATGCATCCAGTAATGTCGTTCCAGCTGTAGGTCATCTGATTATATGTCGACGGTGGCCTGTGTTTCATGATAAACAAGCAATCAAAAATTAAACAATAAAAGGTGAATAATAAATAAGCGAAAAAAATTAAGAATGGAAAATAGAAGATTATACTTACAAAGAAATCCTGCCAAATACACTCAGGATGTGGGGTGGAATATTATCCCACTTCGGCCAGCACGCCGACATCCTACTCTTGTACGCCTCTCTCGAAACTGATAGAACTACAGCTGATGGCTGTAGCTCAAATCCCCTGTGTTAAATATGATACAGATTCGTATATCATACAAAAAATAATTAAGAAGCTGAAAAAAGTTTATGTAACGACCCATAGTTTTCATTAACTAAAAATAGTTAATTTAATAAGATTTTGTGATTTGGAAGGAATAAAAATCTGTGAACTATTAATGAAATAATAACTAGAATGAAATTAATAATAATTAATTAAAGTTAATCATTAACAGTTTGAATGAAATTCCAATTAATTGAAATGATTTAAATTGTTATACTTGAATATAAATCGAATATATGAAAACAAATGTAAATACTAAACTAATTTAGGAAGTAATATATAGTTAATGGTAATTGAATAAAATTAGTATTGTATAGATAAGTTGTAACATTTGTTTGCAATAATAAACTTAAAAGTGTTATAAATGTAATTTAAGGTAAATGGTAATAATTATTATTATAGATTACCTATTTATTTAATATATTAAATTATTTAAGAATCAACTATAATTAAAAGAAATTAAATATTATGTTAATTGAAATTGAGATGAAATTTGAAATTATTAATGTATTAAGATATAAACCAATGTTAATTATACCAAAGGATGACAATTGATTTGATAACAAGTGGGAAATCAATTTAAATGGAATCGTTGGAAATTAAATTTATAATCTTTGAAATTATTGAAATTGAAAATTAATATTTTAAATTGTGCAATATTCAACAAATTGATATAGAAATTTGTTTAAAGGATTATAAATTACTAAGTAATCCAAATTTATAGAAATTGAAAATAATTAAATTCGAATTTAAATAAAGATTTAACTGATTTAATATTAATTTATCTAATTAATTTAAAAATAGCGATTTTGGCCACTGACTCAGATTTCGACGAAACTGGTTTCATCAGATCCATAATGGTAAATTATTGTAGGATTTCAAGTTTCGTAACGATCGGACTTGTCTTTTGATCCTACGGACTCGAAACGCCTAGAAATCAATTTAATTAAAATTAATTGAAATCAATTTAGAATATGCTGATTTTAACACAACTTCTACATACAATGGATTTAGGACTTGAAACCTATCCCATTGAGTTTAAAGACTTGAAAAACATCTATTTTGTTCCATTTTCGTTCCGGAGACAGAATGGAAGTTTCGCGTCGTTTATTGTTCAAAATCCAAATCAAATCTTATCCGTTCTTTCTATTTTTCGATCTACCTATAAATAGCCTATTATAAATCCTGGCTACTTTTTATTTTCATTTGTCTATACGTACATTTCCTTCTCAACTCCTAATTCCAATGACAGAAAACAAAACCCTAAGTTCAATTTCAAATTCAGTTTCAAAATTTAAACTCCCCAAAATATATCGAATTATATATCAATTTGATGCCCTCGACGAGGGCATGTCAATTCGTTTTGCTCGTTCGTATGTAAAGATGTGATTAACGGTGGATATTCGATGATGTTGCAATCGGGTGGTACTGGAGCGTAGAGGGTGTCGAGGGGCTTCGATCTATGTGGTTGGTTTGTGCTAGAGGGGTTGAAAATCGCCATGATCGGCATTGGACGTCGGCGGCGGCGGTTTTTCTAGGCTCGACTGGAAGAGTCGCGCAAGTATAGGGTGGAGCGGCTTGGCGTGGTCGAGGCAGTGGCATGATCTAGTCAAGTCGATGTTGATCAGAAGGGCGGCGAAAATTGGTTGAACGGTGGAGTTAGAGGCGGCTGCATTAGGGTTTCGGGTGAGAACGTTCAGGCACGTAAGAAGAGGGTACATGTGTCTTTGTGCAATTCATCAACCTGTTTATTTATTTATTTTCCAAAATTTATTTCTAAAAGTTCTAAATTGCATAACTTTTGCATAGGAGGTCCAATTCATGCACAGTTTCTTGCACTGGGATCGTATTGAAATCACGAACATTTTGACGTCGGTTTGGATGAATTCTAAAACTGTTTGAATTTGGATCCTAAATTGGATTTTAAATCGACTTAAAATCATAGGTAAGTGTTTTAACCCACTCACAACTTCTAAAATTTCTTATGTTAGTTAAATTAAATTTTTGATGTGGTTAGGAGTTTATTTATGCTGTTTGGTATATTTAAACTGCTATTTCTATTGATTTGAATTTATATTAAATTAAATTGTCATTTAATTTATTATTGAATTAAATTGCTAGTTAATCCCCTGTAAATAATAATCTGTTAAATGTTTATATTCATAGGTTGAAGTGGATGATGATTGTGATGGATGTTTGTATTGTTAATGGATGATTTGGTGATATGTTTAATTTATATATTGTTATCACTCTGCAAGTTCCCTTAGTTATTATTTAGAAAATCAATATAGGTTGAAATGATATATACCTGAACGATCTATAGATTAGGGAAAAGTCATTATGTGTTGAAATGATACACTCGAGAGATTTTATGGACTTTAATACAAATTCAGGATTGCGATTTGAAATGATATATTACCGTAAAATTTTAAATTGTGGATTGAAATGATAAATATCCGTATCACTTGACCCTAGTGTAGAGAATTATATATGGACATCGGATTGGTTAAATTAAATGATTTTAAAATCCTTAATTTTCGAATTTAATTAAACGATATTTTGAAATAAAATTTGATTTATATAAATTGAATTATTATTCGAAAATCAATTTTTATGTTGAAATGTGAATGGATCAAAAGGAATTGCTTTAAGAATTTAATTGAAAGTTTAAAGTTGAATTTTTAAGCATAAATGAAATTTTATCGGAATTGAAATATATTGAAATGTGAGTAATTTAAAGTAATATTTTAAACATGGTTTGAAAGCAACATAAAATTTAATAATTTTATTTAGAGTTTGAATTGAAAGATTTAAATGGGGTTTTGTGATTTGGAAATGTGAAATAGTCCGATATGTTGAAATAAAATAAATAGTTAAACTTATATAAAATCCGAATTCACATTTAATATAAACTGTTTTTAAATTATACTATTCCAAAATTTCTAAGATTTCTAAATTATTAAACTATTTTAACCTTTATTGACTATATAAATTATTTTAACCTATTTTAAACCAATTCAGTTTATTTTAAACTAGTTTAACCATTTAATTTAATTTAGTTTAAATTTAATTAATCTATTTTAAAGCCATTTAATCTATTTTAATTATATTTAATCTATTTTAAATCTATTCAACTATCTTAAATCAAGTAAAAACTATTTTAATCTATTTAAATTATTTTAAAGTATTTTAACTATTTATAACTAGTTATAACTAACCATAACTAGCTAAACTATCTTTCTAAATTTCAAAATAAATAAAGTAGAAGTGTTTTTATTTGAAATCCTCGATTTTAAAGTGAATATGGTTAAATGATATTATAATCTCAGTTGGGATTTAAATGTTATGATTAGTTGAATATGATGACTTTGAAGTAAGGATTTAACCTGTTTGGAAGTGTGATTTTTGAAAGGAAATACGATTTCAGAAATGATTTGATTTCAAAAGTTAATATAATTTAGAAAGCGATATGGTTTTGAGAATATGATACTTTAGATATAAGTTGTGAATCGACTTTGGAAATGTAAAAGAACCATATGGTGTGAAATAAGCGTTTGGTTATTAAAGAGATTGGGATCAGATATTATCATACTCTCTGCCAATACCGAAAACCACTTTAACAACTGTACACGTAGTGGAGATTGCAAAAATGAAGTAGGATGGTTTAGCGAATGATTTCTGTATAAGGTATGACGTGACCTTGACTCCCATGAGTCAGCTTAGATGTGACTAAAATCAGGAGCCACGCCGGGCCAAGTGAGGTCATTCCTCCGATCCGGCACACTCCTTCAATACTATATTCCGACTTTATGATTTAATTGGTAGCCACCCTTGATTTTGATTTGGGAGTGTGTTCCGAGGTGGACGGTAGTGGCTGTTATGCGTTGCCACCAGTCCGGATCCACAAATGGTATATCTACCCTAGCATTTCCTTATGTGCCATGTTAACTTGCCCTAGAGCGCAGTCTACGAGTTTAATTTGTACCGTACCTATGTGATGTCCTCTGATAAACCTCTAGTTCACAGAGGAGCGTACGACATTGTATAGACTACGGAAATATATAAAATGTGTTCATTTCTTTCAAGATCCACCCTACTTGTGAATTTTCGGCACCTTAGTAGAATCATTACCAACTGGTTTGATCCTCTTATTTCTCGAACTGAGAAATCCATGAATCGGGATCCTGAGGGGGATATGGGTAACGCCTTAACGCTATTTTAATACTTTTACTTTACTGTAGACATATTATAATAGCATATTGTACTACATAGCAGATAGTTTAACGGATCTTTAGGGGATGTGAATCCCGAACATCTCTTAAGTTACTACACTCACATTAGACACTGGATAGGAGATGTCAAACCCTATAAACATCTCTGACGCCGTCACATGCATATTTACGGTTGATTTAACTAACATAAGATCTTTTAGTTCCGACTCAAGTGTTTTATCTTTTCAATTTGCCTGGGTCAGCCTGAGCATTTCAAGGATTGAAGAACTTATTTCGGGAGAACGAAGACAAAGATTGGTACTATTACTAATTATGATATGCATTCCACTGCATCGTGTTGCTCCGCTGTATTCATTTATCTATTCTTGTCTATTCTTGTTGTCTGTAACTCTGATCTTGTATTGTATTAATATAATTAAATTTATTTATAAAGAGCTTCATGAACTGTTATTTGATTATTATATTTTGTCATTTCGCTGTGAGATTCTGTATTTGTTTATTTCTTTCTTCCCAATAACAATCTGCCCTTTTGTGTAGTTTGAGTCGGCATGTATGTCGGCTTAAAACGTCCAAAAAAGCAGGTCGTTACAGTTGGTATCTGAGCTTTGGTTTAGCGATGACCTTAGCTTAGTGGGGTCTGACTCATATAAAATAGGGTAGTTGTACCTAGAATGAGTCGTTGAGTGTGTATATATATATATGAAAGAGCATATTTGTTAGTGTTTTAAAAGGCTTTTATATTATGTAAATTTGTTCCATTTTGTATTAATAAATTCTGGTTGGTGCATAAGACGCTATGACATCGATAGTGATTTCTAAACACTTAATAGGGCAGACCGACATAATATTTGTTTTGAATATAGGTAAATGAAATAATTTTGCCTACTATATATATTGTATATAAAATAATGGATTTTATAAATGATATAATTGGATGTGATAACTTGGTTGTTTGGTAGTGAATTTTATAAATATTGATTGAAGATAGGATTTACAAGTAAAGAAAATATTAATTGAAAATTTTAGAACTTAAGTTCTGGGATTTTGAAAATTTCCTTCAAAGGATTTTGGAATATATTATTAGTATTATTTGTAAGTATTTCTGATATAAATATTCTAATATAATTTGAAGAAAATTTTTAAAGAAATTTTAGAAGGAAATCAGCTCTGCGTTTCACTCTTTGTCGTTGGAAAATAATTTTGGTGATGAGTGCACGCATCATCGACGTTCATTTTTTGTTTCAAAGTGGGAAGACCACTGTAGTAGTTTAACTACACATTTGATTTGACGAAAGAAATCTTAATTTTAATTCCAAATATGATTGATATATAAAAGATATGGTTATATATTATTTTAAATGATTTGAAATGGAATCTGGCATTTAGTTCTTAAATTTCTATAAATTAGAGATTTTAATTATTGAAATGAAATTTAACTATTTAATAAGTGGAACCTCTAAAACGAACATAAGAAAGTAAATGCTAAGTTATAAAGGAAATATACAAAAAATTTGAAATATGTAACCTGTAACTCAAAAGAATATGAAATTATGAAAGATGTGATTATTGAACATTTTTGCTTATTAAAGTAAATAAAAAAAACTTGGGCAATATTCAATTGCATTCTTAAAACATATATATATATATATATATATATAATTTTCCAAAAGATTTAAAGTTGAATGTTTAATAAGAAAATATAATGGAATATTATACAAGAAAAATTAGTAACGAAAGCGTTCAATGGAAATTCTTTTACAAATAAGAACTTTGATATTATAGTTGTTATAAACTTAAGTTATAATTGAAATGCCATTAATAAAATGTAATATAAGCGAGCACTGTTAGTAAATAATTTTAAACTTAAGTAAATGTTTGAAGTTATTTATAATTAAGATGTAATAGAAAAGATGGATATTTTAAGTAAATGGTTATAAACTTAAGTTAATGGTTGAAGTTATGTACAATTAAAGTAAAAAAATAAAATAAATACTATGCTAAATTAAATGATTATTATTTCAGAAAAGGTTTAAATAATTCAGAAAACAGATTTAGTTGTTAATGACACTATATAATGAAATGAATGTAAAATAAAAAGTAAAGAAACTTAAGTACGAACTTATACACTAATGAATACTAAAGTCTAAAGGAAATCAAGTATATGAATTAATAAATGTAAACTAAACTATAATAAAATGTATGAAATACTTAAGTAATGATTTCAGTGATTATGATAAACAATTGAATGGAATAACTTATATAAGAAATGGTTTTAAGGTAATGGAAAGAAATTGACATTATTTGAACCAGTGAAAATGAGATTTGTAAGCAATGAATGAAAGTAATTGAAAATAAGTACTGAATGAATGTGAAATTATTTACAAAAAAAAACATATAGTACTTTAAAAATTGATATGCATAT
This sequence comes from Allium cepa, assembly GCA_030765085.1. NCBI lineage: Eukaryota > Viridiplantae > Streptophyta > Magnoliopsida > Asparagales > Amaryllidaceae > Allium > Allium cepa. The sequence goes on from CM060942.1 coordinate 244,345,327, forward strand.
GGTTAAATAATTGTGTATGTGTAACATATGTAAGAAATGTAAATAACCTATGTGAATAAATGAATATAAATAAATGGCATTAAGTATTATATGAATGAATGAGAATTGAATTTGTAAGAAATAAAAGTAAGTTAAAGAAAATAATTGCTGCACAAATGAAAATAAACAAACAATAAATGATATGAAAGAAATATGTAGACATAAACTTAAATAATGTTTGGAAGCTGTTGTTTGTTTTGGTTTATGATTGTTTAGGCAAGGATACTTTAAATTGTTTGGATGCGTTAACATTCTGTTGAGTTTTATCTAAGACTATTGAGTGCATGGTATACTTAGTAGTTTATTAGTTATTCTTTGAGTTTTATCTAAGACTATTGAGTGTATGGTGTACTTAGTAGTTTATTTGTTATTCTATGCGATTAAAAGCGTCTAAACCCGAACAAAACTTTTGTTTTGCTTGATATGGATGAATAGTTAATTACATTGGTTTCGTACTATGATTGCATGCTTAAGGTTGCAAGTGCTTGTTGTGTGTTGTTTGCAAGTGAATGTTGTTACGATTTGTCTGTTATAAATTTGAAGCAATATAAATATTTCTCCTACATAATTATTGACTATTTGTATTATATTAGTGAAATACAGGTTTATGGAAGCAATAGCGACTGCTTTTGGTTTCATAAAATAAGCGTTATTTGTCCGACAAATAGGTACGTTCTCGGATTACGTACCTAGCGATATTATATTGTTTTTCCGCTGTTGGAATATATTATTTTGGAAACTATGATAGATATTGTTATTATGAATATTATTATTTCTTCCAGACCTTTCCGTACAAATGGAGACTCTGCCAAAATTTTCCATGAACTTTGAACTTAGAAAATTTTATGAAACATTTTCCGAATTTTGTTAACTTGAATATAAAAGGATTTAATTATTATAAATTGATATATGTAAATTGATTGTTTATAAATTTAATATTTTGAATAAGACATACCGGTTACTTAATCCTTCTTTTCCATTCCTTTTCCTTTTCAAGGACGAAAAGTTTTGAGTGTGGGAGAGTGTAATGACCCGTAGTTTTCGTTAATTAAAAATAGTTAATTTAATAAGATTTTGTGATTTGGAAGGAATAAAAATTTGTGAACTATTAATGAACTAATAACTAAAATGAAATTAATAATGATTAATTAAAGTTAATCATTAACAGTTTGAATGAAATTATGATTAATTGAAATGTTTTAAACTGTTATACTTGAATATAAATCGAATATATGAAAAAATGTAAATACTAAACTAATTAAGGAAATAATATATAGTTAATGGTAACTGAATAAAATTAGTGTTATATTGGTAAGTTGTAACACTTGTTTGCAATAATAAACTTAAAAGTGTTATAAATGTGATTTGAGGTAAATGGTGACAATTATTATTATAGGTTACCTATTTATTTATTTATTATATTATATTATTTGGGAATCAATTGTAATTAAATGAAATTAAATATTATGTTAATTGAAATTGAGATGAAATTTGTGAATATTAATGTATTAAGATATAAACTATTGTTAATTATACCAAGGGATGACAACTGATTTGATACCTAGTTGGAAATCAATTTAAATGGAATCTTTTGTAATTAAATTTATAATCTTTATACTTATTGAAATAGAAATTTAAAAATTTAAATTTTGCAATACTCAACAAATTGATATAGAAATTTGTTTAAAGGATTATAAACTAAGTAATCCAAATTTACAGAAATTTTAAATAATTAAATTTGAATTTAAATAGCGATTTAATTGATTTAATATTAATTTATTTAATTAACTTGAAAATAGCCATTTTGGCCACTGACTCGGATTTCAACGACACCCGTTTCATCATATCCGTAATGGTGAATTACCGTAGGATTCCAAGTTTCGTAACAATTGGACTTGTCTTTTAATCGTACGGACTCAAAACGCCTAGAAATCAATTTAATCAAAATTAATTGAAATCAATTTGAAATATGTTGATTTTGACACAACTTCTTCATACGATGGAATGAGGACTTGAAATCTGTCCTATTGTGTTTAAAATCATAAAATAAACATCTATTTTGATATATGGGATAACCCATTTTCGTTTCGGAGGCAAAACGGGCTTTTTGGGTTGTTTATCGTTCAAAATCCAAATCAAATCTTATACGTTCTTTCTATTTTCCGATCCACCAATAAATAGCCTGTTATAAACCCTAGCTACTTTTTATCTTCATTTTTCTATACGTGCATTTCCTTCTCAACTCCTCACTCCAATGGAAAACAAACAAAACCCTCAATTCAATTTCAAATACAATTTCAAATTTTAAACTCCCCAAAATATATTGATTTGAAGCCCTCAACGAGCGCAAGTTAATTCGACGATTAGTTTTCAATTTGAGTTACTATATGACCAGAACAGGGCGAATTCTTTTCAGCCGTTCATATGTGAAAGTGTGATTAACGGTTGTTGCAATCGGGTGGTACTGGAGTGCAGAGGGTGTCGAGAGGCTTCGATCTATATGGTAGGTTTGTGCTAGAGGAGTCGGAAATCGCCACGATCGACATTGGACGTCTGCGGCAGCGGTTTTTCTGTGCTCGACCGGAAGAGTCGCGCAACTATAGGGTGGAGCGGCTTGGCGTGGTTGAGGCAGTGGCATGATCTGATCGAGTCGATGTTGTTAAGAGGGGCGGCGAAAATTGTTTGAACTATAGATTAGAGGCGGCTGCATTAGGGTTTCACGATGAGTACGTTCAGGTGCGTGAGAAGAGGGTACACGTGTCTTTGTGTAATTCGTTAACCTGTTTATTTATTTATTTTTCCAAATTTTATTTCTAAAGTTCTAAATTGCATAACTTTTACATTCTAGGTCCAATTCACGTGTGGTTTCTTGCGCTGGGATCGTATTAAAATTATGAACATTTTAACGCTGGTTTGGACAAATTATGAGATTATTTGAATTTGGACCCGAAATTGGATTTTAAATCGATTTAAAATCAAAGGTAAGTGTTTTACCCCACTTACAACTTCTAAAATTTCTTATGTTAGTTAAATTAAATTTTTGATGTGGTTAGGAGTTTATTTGTAGTTGTTCGGTATATTTATACTTCTATTTCTGTTAATTTGAATTTATTTTGAATTAAATTATCATTTAATTTATTATTGAATTTAAATTGCCAGTTAATCCCCTGTAAATAATAATCTGTTAATTATTTATATTCATGGGTTGAATTGGATGACGATTGTCATGGATGTTTGAATTATTATTGGATTTGATGATATGCTTGATTTATATATTGGTAGTTCCCTTAGTTATTATTAGAAAATCATTATAGGTTGAAATGATATATACCCGAACGATCTATAGATTAGGGAAAAGTCGTTATGAGTTGAAATGATAAACTCGAGCGATTTTATGGATTTTAATGTAAATTCAGGACTGCGGTTTGAAATGATATATAATCGATAAATTTCTAATTGTGGACTGAAATGATAAATATCCATATCACTTAACCCTAGCGTAGAGAATTATGTACTGACACCAGATGGTGAAATTAAATGATTTTAAAATCATTATTTTCTAAATGATATTTTGAATTAAAATTGATTTATATAAATTGAATTATTATTGGAAAATCAAGTTTTACGTTGAAATGTGAATGGATCTAAAGGAATTGCTTTAAGAATCTAATTGAAAGTTTAAAGTTAAATTTTTAAGTACAAATGAAATTTTATCGAAATTGAGTTATTGAATTTGTTTGAAATATAACGTTGAAAGATATTGGAATGTGAGTAATTTAAAGTGATATTTCAAACATGGTTTGAAAGAAATATAAAATTTAATAATTTATTTAGAGTTTGAATTGAATGATTTAAATGGGGTTTTGTGATTTAGAAATGTGAAATGGTCTAATATATTGAAATAAAATAAACATTAAATTTATATAAAATCCAAACTCGCATTTAATACAAAATTGCTTTAAAAATATACTATTTTAAAATTTCAAATTATTAAGATTTCAAAATTATTAAACTATTTTAACCTATATTAACTATATAAATTATTTTAACCTATTTTAAACCAATTCAATTTATTTTAAACTAGTTTAACCATTTAATTTAATTTAAATCTAATTAATCTATTTTAATGCCATTTAATCTATTTTAATTATATTTAATCTATTTTAAATCTACTCAACTATCTTAAATCAAGTAAAAACTATTTTAATCTGTTTTAAATTATTATATTTTAACTATTTATAACTAATTATAACTAGCTAAACTATCTTTCTAAATTTCAAACAAAATAAAATTGAAGTGTTTTTATTTGAAATCCTCGATTTTAAAGTGAATATGATTAAATGATATTATAATCTCAGTTGGGATTTAAATGTTATAATTAATTGAATATGGTGACCTTGAAGTAAGGATTTAACCTATTTGGAATTGTGATTTTTGAAAGGAAATACGATTTCGAACATGATTTGATTTCGAAAGTGAATATAATTTCGAAAGCAATATGGTTTTAAGAATATGATACCTTAGATATAAACTGTGAATTGACTTTTGAAACGTAAAAGAACATTCGACGTAAAATAAGCGTTTGGTTGTTAAAGAGAACGGAATTAGATATTGTCATACTTTCTTCCAACATTGAAAACCATTTTAACAACTGTATACATGGTGGAGATTCTATAACTGAAGCAGGATGGTTTGGTGAACGATTTCTATATTAGGTATGACGTGACCTTGACTCCTGTGAGTCATCTTAGACGTGACTAAAATCAGGAGCCACGCTGGGCCAAGTGAGGTCATTCTTCCGATCGAGCACACTTCTTCGATACTATATTCTGATTTTGTGATTTGATTGGTGGCCACCCTTGATTTTGATTTGGAAGTGTGTTTCGAGGTGGGCGGTATTAGTTGCTATGCATTGCCACCAGGCCGAACCCGAAAATGGTATATCTACCCTGCTCGAGTGCTGTGTTTACAAGCCCTAGAGCGCCTTCTACGAATTTGTTTTGTACCGTACCTATGTGATGTCCTCTGGGTAAACTTCCAGTTTACAGAGGAGCGTACGACATTGTATTGACTATGGGAATATATAAAATGTGTTAAGGGGAATATGGGTAACGCCTTAATGCTATTTTAATACTTTTACTTTAATGTAGACATATTATACTAGCGTGTTGTGCTACATAGTAAATAGTTTAATGGATCCTTAAGAGATATGAATCTCGAACTTCTCTTAAGCTATTGCACTCACGTAAGACACTGGATATGAGATGTCAAACCCCATAAACATCTCTGACGCCGTCACACGCATATTTACCTTTGATTTAACTCACAGAAGATCTTTTAGTTTTGATTCGAGTGTTTTGTCTTTTCAATTCGCTCGGGTCGACCTGACCATTTCAGGGATTGAAGACCTTATTTCTGGAGGACGAAGACGAAGATTAGTACTGTTACTATTTATCACATGCATTCCACTGCATCATGTGTTCCGCTGCATTCATTTATCCATTCTTGTTGTCTATAACTCTGATCTTGTATTGTATTAATATAATCGTATTTATTTATAAACAGCTTCATGAACTATTATTTGATTATTATATTTTGTTATTCTATTGCGAGATTTTGTATTTGTTTATTTCTTTCTCTTTTTCTTATTTACCTCAACAATAATCGGCCCTTTTGTATAGTTTAAGTCGGCATATGTGTCTGCTTAAAGCGTCCAAAAAGGCAGGTGGTTACAGTTTAATGCTTACCCCTCCGCTCTAGGTACTAGAGACACAACAGGTCGCTGAGGCGATTGCGATGGACCGCTGCCATCGCCTCCTTAAGAATGGGAAGAACTCTTCCTTTTGGACGACATGATACCTGTCATAGACACATCACTTTAAACGAGAACAATAATATGATAATGAAATATATTTTATAGTTAATGACATAAATGATATAAAGTACATACATTGCAAAGTATACCTGATTCAAATTGGGTCTCATATTCCGACGATAAGCAAAATACATTGCATTTTTAACATAAATTGCTAAATAAATGATAGAAATGGTAATGCCATAAAAGATGTAAATGACGATAAACAGATTTGGTTTCATAAATGACATAAATTACATAAGTAGCAAAATAAATCTCATCAATTTTGTAATACACCAAGAACTCGACATAAGTACATCACTTGCATAATTACATCAATTGTATAATTACATCAATTGCATATTCTCATCAATTACATCGATTGCATAATTACATAACTAGCAAAATAAATCTCATCATTTACATCAATCCTCATCGTCTACTGATTCAAATTTGGTATTCTAGGTTATTTTCCTCCCTACTCTCAAATGCTTCTACCAAAATGTTTGATTCTGTGATGACCCAGAATTTTAGGCAATATCAATTTAATAATCTGTATTAATAATTAATTTGATTTAATAATTTTTCTTTATAATTTAAATTTAAATTGATAAATTTAATCTTTTAAAGGTTAATAAACATTTAATCTTGTAATTTTGATCAATAGCTTTCTATCAATTTAAAATGGATAAGATTTATTTTTCAAAGCCAATAAAATTTTATTCTATTTATAATATATATTTGATATATATTGTGAATAGGAAAATCTTTTGTTTTAAATAAAAAGATGAATTTTCAAATTGAAATATATATGTATGTATATGTTATAATTTGAAATTGTTTTGAAATTTAATATAATCAGTTAATAATTTATATATGTATGAATGTTATAATTTGAAGCTTTGTCTTAAAACTCAGTATTTTTCAAAAGGTAATTTAGGATTAATTCAATTTATTTTTGAAGTATAGGATAATTATTTATTTTTAAATATGATAGTTTAAACAGGAATTAAACAAAGTTTTATTTTTGTTTTCTTTAAAAAGAAGTGTTTAAAATTAAAATGGTTATAAATGCTTTAGATTTTTAAAATATATGTATAAGATTTATTTGTATTATAACTAGTTTTATAAAATTTTCTTTAAAGATTAAACTTATATATTCACACATAAGTATTTATTTATTTAGTGAATTAAATAAGTAAGCTTATATTATCCTTTAAATTAAATAAAAATTTATTAAAAATACTTAAAGACATGTGTAACCATATTAGACATCTTAACAACACTTGTAAAGCAATTAAACAAATTGAATGACAAATGTAAGTTTAATTTACAAGTGTCTTTATTTTGAAATTTACTTTCTTTAATTTTTTTAAACATAACATAATTCAATTTAAAATAAAACTTTGCATCTCTTCTTCCATTTTTCCTCAGCTGAACAAAGAAAAAATAATAATGAGTAAACATGAAATTTTAAACCCAAAAGCAAAAACCAAACTTGAATTCAAATTGCAAATCTGCAACTTCAAATCAACCTGCAATTCAAATAAAGATCAACATCAGTTCAACATTTTAAATCAAAAATTTGAAGCATGCAAGAATTCAATTTCATCAGCACGTCAATCTGTAGGCATGCAGTAGAGTTTCAACAGCAAGCACATCAAAACATTTTCCAGATTTAATGTTCAAAGCCTAGAAAAAAAAGAATTAAAACTGCCTGTTCTGTTCTCTGCAATTTGATGGTGAGTAAACCTATTAAAACCAGTTTTAATCATACGGTTGTTAAATTTATTTTTGCATGTGATGAATTTGGCTTGTTAATGAATATTTGTAATGTCATGTGTGTATGTTGTAGATATGAAATGCCTGAAGATAGGAAACCTGTTTATGTTCATCTCTGTTCATTTAAAAAAACTATTTTCTTAAGAAAATTTCAAAAGAAATAAAAATCTTTGAATCTAAACTATATTAGATATTGATATATGAACGAAAATTGTATGTTAATGTTTGATGGAAATTTTAAAAATAGTTTCTGTAATTTTTAATTTACAAATAAATTTTAAAATGGTAAAATACAGTGAAACTTAAATTTTGGCAAAAAATCAACTGCCTTAAATTCTAATTTGAACTACATGCATGTAATCATGATGGAAAATAGTAAATTTTGATATGCATTTTGAGGTTTTTAGTTGGGTATTTTGTGTGAATTTTGGGGTAGTACGATTTGGGTGTTTCGGGTGATTGCCGTTGAACGACGTGGCGAAGTTGACCAATTTTTGGCATGGAGGTAGTACGATTGATGGCGAGTGAAGGAAAAATAGTGGTAATTTTTCTTGTAGGCCGAGATGATCAGATTTTGTTGGAGTAGGGTTTTTTTTACTGTCGTTTGGTTGAGATGAAATTGAAGTGATCTCTGCAAATTAGAGTTGTGGTCTCGATCGCGAGGGTCGCGATAGCATCGTGGTGGCGCGAGGTTGCTCTGGTAGGAGAGCCATAGGTTTCGGCATCGTGATGGTCGACCGTGGGGGGGGGAGGGTTTGGTGGTCGATGTTTCTGTATTTTTTGATGCGTAGGGTCGAATTTCGATTCGAATAAGTTTTGTTCGATCTGGGAGTTGGAGAAGGCTCGCACGCATTTGTGTGATCGTCGGCGATGGTCGCGACGAACTACGGTGGCCAGCGGCAGTGGGGCACATGCACGTGTGTATGTTTTGTGCACTGGGAAATGGAAGTTTGGGAAAGGAAGGATTTTCCTGAAGTAGTGCTCGCGTTTTCTTGGTTTCAGCTCGAAGTAGTGGATCTGGGGTTTTTTCGGGGCAGGCACGAGTAGTTCCTGTGTTCAACTCAAGTTTTTTAAGGTCGAGGTTTTCTGGTTATACTGTATAATGTTAAGTACTGTAAAAATTAAATGATAAAGTTGCAGATTAGAACTTATTATTAAAAAATGAAATCAAGTTTGAGTTTTATAAAAGAAAACAAAATTTAAAACTTGTTGTTTAGAAATAAAGTTAATCAAACTTTAAAAAGGTGTTAATTAAATTTATTTTAAATTTAAATTTGTTTAAGATGTTTCTTTTGAAAGTAATTTAACTTAATTAAATTTTGAATTCCAATTTAAAAGAATGTTTTGAATTTAAAGTATTAAATCAATGTTTAAAGTAAATTTTTAAGTAATTATTTTAAAAACTAAAGTTTCAAATTTTACTTAAATGAATAAGTTTAACTTAGATAATTAATGTGTTTTAAATTTTGAAATTTGTTTCTAAATGCATTATTTACAAATAAAGGTTAATGTTATTATTTTGTAAACCAAATAAAATAATTTGTCTTTAAGTCATAAAATTTGATTAATTCAAATAATTTATTTATAAAGATAAATATGGTTAATTTATCTTTGTTATGAACTTATGGATACTTAATTAATATAATTTGTTAATAAGTAAAGATTTAATTAAGATTAAGGTTTTTCTTAATTAATTTAGGATTTTTAAATATAAGAAGTTAATTAATTAATTTTAAATAATTAGTTAATTGTTTATTTAATTTTAAATAATCACTTAATTATGAATTAATTAAGTGTAATTACTAAATGAAGTAATTAATGGTTAATTATTGAATGTAATTAAGAATGGTAATTACTTATGGAAATAATTAATGGGAAATTACTCATGGAAGTAATTAAAGTGGAAGTGATTAATGGTTAAATCACTAGATGTTGTTAATTAAGGATTGATTAATATAATTGTCTTGAAGTTAATTAATTATGGAGTAATTAATTAATTAAAGAATTAAGGATTATTTAATGATTTGATTAATTACTTTTTAAGTAATTAATTAAGGAGTATTCATCTAATGGAACTAATTAGAAGATAATTACTTATGTAAGTAATTAAGGGTTAATTACTTGGTTAATTTTAGTTAATTAATTAATGTGATTAATTAATTAATGAATGTGATTAATTTAAGATTAATTACTAACTGTAATTAATTAATAAATTAATTAATCAAGGATTATTTATTAATTTAGTTGATTAATAATTACTTAATGAAGTAAATAAAGGTTAATTAATTAGAATAATTAATCAAGGGATTAATAAATTAATTAAGAAGTTAATTAATTAAGATAAGTAATTACAAGTTGTTAATTACTATTTATGATTAATTAAGACTAATTAATAAGATGGTTAATTATTTAACTAAAGGAATTATTAATTAATATGGATCATTAGTTAATATAATTAATGAATTAATCAAGGTTGATTAATAAAAGTGATTAATTTAAGCGTGATTGATTAATTGTAATTAATTGAGGTTTAATGTAATTAATTATAGTTGATTAATTAATGGAAGTAAATGAAGGATCATTAATTATTGTAATTAATGATAATAATTAAAGGTTAATTACTGTATATGATTATGGATAATTACTTGAATGTAATTAAAATGATTAATCGAGGGAGATTAATTAAGGAAGATCATTAAGTGATGATTAAATTATTTATCTGAATAAATTAATGAAGAAGGATTTAGGTAATCCAATTGATTTAGAGTTAATCAATTCTGCTTTTGGATGATTGGTTAATATTGATTGATTGATATTGGACGATTGATATTGGGTTATTGGTTGATACTGGATGATTAGGATATCTATGATATGTGATATGCTGCTTTGTGAGATGAATGTTTGAAATGAATTATTTATTGTGATAATGTGATTCATCTATCTGTTTATATCATCATGAATATAAGTTTAATTGTTTAAACCCTTAAACAACTTGGACATTAAAATGGCGTTTGGATTTGGTGAGACCGAGATTGGGTTTCCATATTTGGATATCTGAAAACCACATCGATCCAAATTGAACGTTAGGTCGTGAATCCAAGTGGAGCTTAATGAAGACTCGAAGTGTGAGAACTATTCGTCAGTATAACTCTGGGGGTGATTCCGTGATGAGTTTGACGGAGATAGTACTTACAGGTTCGAGATGGAGATTTAGAGTGCAAGGGCTATGGTCGTTGACTCTGAGGGTGATTCCAAAATGAGTGCAACGAGATAGTGCCTTCAATTTCGTTCGAACCCAGAACGAACTTGTATGGATTGAATGCTTTCAGAACATCGTCAGGTGGACGATGAGCATTCTAAGATAGATGTGTTCTATAAAGGTAATCGTAGCCTCAAGCCTCATCAACCGGGAATGGCTAAAAAAGGGAAGGTGCAGCAAGGCTAGGTGGGTAGCACCTATTTCAGGGTGAGGTCATTCCTGTCTAGATGTCCCTTTTATTTCGGCTTTGTGGGTGGTTGGTCGCGCCAATCACGGGGTGATCTTACTCGATACTATTCAGTAAGGAATGGTTCTGACTTTGTGATGCAGCAGATTGGGAGTAATCCTCGGTACTGTGATCTAGGCCACGTATTATGACGGGCGGTACCCCGGTAGCCCTGCCGTTGATGGAAACCCAGTCTTCCTACGAGACCCTACGGATCCACTTTTATGGCTAGTAGCTGGAATTTAATAATGTAACAATTTCGGCTATTTCTTATTTACTTGAAAACCCTAGACACTATTATAACATCACTGGATTTCCTATCAAATGTTTTGGTTAGCGTAAGGTAATTTTTTTTCCATGTTTATGTGTGGAAAGTCTTACGTGATACCTTTTCTTTTCAAAGGATTTTCTAAAGTTAAGCAATTTTAACCGGTTTACTCACACCAGACCCCTGTCCGACCCGAGTGTTTATTTTCTTTTTTATTAACTCTTGGGTACTCATGTAATGTATGAGTAGTCGAGGGTTTCAGGTTAGCTTGACGAACTCTGGAGGAGATATGGAGCAGGAGTCTTCCACGTGTAGATATATTGTGGTTCCGCTGTGTTTGCGTTATCTGTATCTTGTGATATCTTGAGTTGTATAGTTAGACAGATGTTTATAACTGTCTAATATGTGTTGTATAAGTTGTGTACTCTTATGTAATATGATACTATGTAATATTTTATATGATATATTATATTTCATTCGTTCCGCTGTGAGTTATCTAATGTTGTTGTGCTTCTTATTTTCTTATCTTTTTCTTCTTCTATCCCTTTCTTTCTTAAATAGTGATGCGACTTTCTGGTGTTAGAAAGTTGGGTCGCTACAGGTGGTATCCGAGCATTAGGTTGAGTGAATACCTAGGCTCTGGAGTGGTGTTTTTCTTGAGAGAGCGTACTTGTAATTTTTTTTATATAACTATATATTTATCTATATCTGCCTGATCTGTTGGGATATCCGTTTGGATTTTCCAACATAAGTTTTAGAGGTAGATGGAGCAGTGGTGTGTGTGTAACACGACTACCCTAATGGAAGAGGTCCATGTGTTTGAGGTTGGAAGTATATTTGTCGAGACTGTAGACCTAATACCATCTCGAGTGAGATTTATAGCTTGGAGTAAGGATTTCTCTGATATCCGAAGGAAATATTTTTAAATATTCGAAGTTTATCTTTGAAGTAAGTTTGGATCTGTCGGAAGAGCAGAAGTAAGTAATGATACCTTGATAACTGCTTGATGAGATGCAGTACCCATGGATATTTCCGAAGATGTTTTCTCTTGAAGCAATTTTAGAAGTGGTTGAGGACCAGTCTTTACCTGTCGCAAGGAAGATTTGTCTGTGTAGAAGTTATCTGGATCTTTAGCATGGAGGTTGTCTGTTTTGGAATAGGAGACTAAGGTCTATAAGTTGTTTTGCTTCGGTATGGTCTCATTTGTCATTCCTTAAGGAGAGCGAGATGTTGATGCTTGGTTTGGAGCCCGCATTTCTTGAGAGGATGTCTGCCATCTCGAAGGTCCGTCGTGTGGTTTATTGATTATTTTGGTTTTCGTGGAGCCTTTGGGTTAGAAGTCTTTGGTTAGCTGTGGTAGCAGTTCAGCTCGAAGTGTTGGGTGTGCTGACGAGAAGGTCTTTTAGCTTTGCAGTATCAGCGAGGTAGAGTTTGGAAGCAGTAGTGTGGTCATTTCTCAGATGGTTCGGGAATCATGGTGGTTCTTCTAATAGCAGTCCGGGCAGTTGGTGGATGTTTTCTTGAAGGGTTAACCTTCTTTGGAAAAGCTTAAAGCTGTTCTAATTGGTAAAGAGGGGGTAGTTTCTTTGGAATCCGAACTAAGTTGGATCGCAAAAGTGACTTGCGACTAATTTGGGAATTTTTCTTAGGCAATCTTTTGTTTGAGATTGAGGGTTCTCATGTGGAAGTAGGAGCTAATGATGTAATCAGAAGTTTGACTGCATCTGGAGTTGAGTTCCATATTGTTTTGGTTCCAGAAGTGATTTTGGTGGTTAGCCTGGTAGTAGGATGGTTCTTGGAGAAGGAAGAGTTGGTGTAGCAGCTCAGAAATTTTTTGGAATTTGGATTAGTCAGATCTAGTTTTTGAGTTGGATTCTGCAGTAAGGATATATGACCGAGTCAGATGGGTCACTAAGATTATATGGATTTGATGAACAAAGTTTCTCGGATATATTGGATAAGTTTGTACTTGTGTTCATCAACAATACTCTCATATATTCTAGAATCAGAGTTATGCAGCGGAAGCGAGGTAGCAGCTGTGCGAGGAAGGAAGTAAGTTCAGTTTGCTATTGCTTGGGAAGTAGAACTTGTGTTCAGGATTTCAACGGATCTTGAAATACTTTTCTGTTGGATAGGATCTAGGAACTGGTTTGTTTTGGTTTAGTTGTTTCTGGAAGCATCAGCATAGGTTGAGATGATCAGGAAGAAGATGGGAAGCTTAGGATTGTCTGTTGAGTTATGCAGATATGAGATAAGGAGTTTGGAATTCGAAGTTGAAGACTTCATTGTTGTTGAAGATTTCTCTGGTTAAGGGAACAGTAATTGGATAAGATTGGATGGCTAGTTCTGAGCCATTTGAGATTTTTTATCTATGTTTTTGATAGGATAAGTTCTTTTGTTTATAAGATTGAATTGCCAGTTTGGATAGCTGGAATTCATTGTATTTCACATATCTCTGAGGGAATATGTGTATGATTCATTGTTGGTTGTGGAATCTGCAGTTCAGTTGGATTTGGAAGTTGTGCTAGACTTGAGTATAGTCTGATGTTTTGTTCAGATTGGTGGATCTAGAGATGAGGGAGCTCTGGATTATGGTGGTGTAGCTAGTTTAGCTTCTGTAGAGCGAGTCTCCCGGTGATTTATACTTGGGAAACTCTAGATATTAGAAGATTTATTCTGATTTGTGTAAGGATAATTAGTTAGGCTTGTTTGTTTGATCTATGGTTGTTGGTTACTGAATGTTAGGTATGCTTTGCTGTTTAAAATTAAAATCTTTGCTGGGTTATTAAATTACCTTTGCTTTTAAATTTCGGGGACGAAATTCTTTTAAGGGGGAAGGAATGTGACGACCCGGAATTTTAGGCAATATCAATGTAATAATCTGTATTAATAATTAATTTGATTTGATAATTTTTCTTTATAATTTTAATTTAAATTGATAAATTTAAAAGGTTAATATATATTTAATCTGGTAATTTTGATCAATAGCTTTCTATCAATTTAAAATGGATAAGTTTTATTTTTCAAAGTTAATAAAATTTTATTCTATTTATAATATGTATTTGGTATATATTGTGAATAGGAAAATCTTTTGTTTTAAATAAAAAGATGAATTTTCAAATTGAAATATATATGTATGTATATGTTATAATTTGAAATTGTTTTGAAATTTAATATAATCTATTAATAATTTATATATGTATGAATATTGTAATTTGAAGCTTTGTTTTAAAACTCAATATTTTTCAAAAGTTAATTTAGGATTAATTCAATTTATTTTTAAATATGATAGTCTTAAAAGGATTTAAACAAAGTTTTGTTTTTGTTTTCTTTAAAAAGAAGTGTTTAAAATTAAAATGGTAATAAATGTTTTAGATTTTTAAAATATATGTATAAGATTTATTTGTATTATAACTAGTTTTATAAAATTTTCTTTAAAGATTAAACTTATATATTCATACATAAGTATTTATTTATTTAGTGAATTAAATAAGTAAGCTTATATTATCTTTTAAATTAAATAAAAATTTATTAAAAATACTTAAAGATATGTGTAACCATATTAGACATCTTAACAACACTTGTAAAGCAATTAAACAAATTGAATGACAAATGTAAGTTTAATTTACAAGTGTCTTTATTTTGAAATTTACTTTCTTTAATTTTTATAAACATAACATAATTCAATTTTTTGATGCGTAGGGTCGAATTTCGATTCGAATAAGTTTTGTTCGATCTGGGAGTTGGAGAAGGCTCGCACGCATTTGTGTGATCGTCGGCGATGGTCGCGACGAACTACGGTGGCCAGCGGCAGTGGGGCACGTGCACGTGTGTATGTTTTGTGCACTGGGAAATGGAAGTTTGGGGAAGGAAGGATTTTCCTGAAGTAGTGCTCGCGTTTTCTTGGTTTCAGCTCGAAGTAGTGGATCTGGGGTTTTTTCGGGGCAGGCACGAGTAGTTCCTGTGTTCGACTCAAGTTTTTTAAGGTCGAGGTTTTCTGGTTATACTGTATAATGTTAAGTACTGTAAAAATTAAATGATAAAGTTGCAGATTAGAACTTATTATTAAAAAATGAAATCAAGTTTGAGTTTTATAAAAGAAAACAAAATTTAAAACTTGTTGTTTAGAAATAAAGTTCATCAAACTTTAAAAAGGTGTTAATTAAATTTATTTTAAATTTAAATTTGTTTAAGGTGGTTTCTTTTGAAAGTAATTTAATTTAGTTTAATTTTGAATTTCAATTTAAAAGAATGTTTTGAATTTAAAGTATTAAATCAAAGTTTAAAGTAAATTTTTAAGTAATGATTTTAAAAACTAAAATCAAATTTTATTTAAAATGAATAAGTTTAACTTAGATAATTAATGTGTTTTAAATTTTGAAATTTGTTTCTAATGCATTATTTTCAATTAAAGGTTAATGTTATAATTTTGTAAACCAAATAAAATAATTTGTCTTTAAGTTACTAAAATTTGATTAATTCAAATAATTTATTTATGAAGATAAATATGGTTAATTTATCTTTGTTATGAACTTATGGTACTTAATTAATATAATTTGTTAATAAGTAAAGATTTAAGTAAGATTAAGGTTTTTCTTAATTAATTTAGGATTTTTAAATATAAGAAGTTAATTAATTAATTATTTAATTAATTTTAAATAATTTATTAATTGTTTATTTAATTTTAAATAATCACTTAATTATGAATTAATTAAGTGTAATTACTAAATGAAGTAATTAATGGTTAATTATTGAATGTAATTAAGAATGGTAATCACTTATGGAAATAATTAATGGGAAATTACTCATGGAAGTAATTAAAGTGGAAGTGATTAATGGTTAAATCACTAGTTGTTATTAATTAAGGATTGATTAATATAATTGTCTTGAAGTTAATTAATTATGGAGTAATTAATTAATTAAAGAATTAAGGATTATTTAATGATGGGATTAATTACTTACTAAGTAATTAATTATGGAGTATTCATCTAATGGAAGTAATTAGAAGATAATTACTTATGTAAGTAATTAAGGGTTAATTATTTGGTTAATTTTAGTTAATTAATTAATATGATTAATTAATTAATGGATGTGATTAATTTAACATTAATTACTAAGTGTAATTAATTAAAAATGTAATTAATTAATTTTTTTTGAAAATGGGTAAGATTTTATTGAAGGCATTGCAGCCCAATGTTAAAACCCAACACAGAGCCCAATACAAGCGGTGTAGAGGTTACATACTTCCAACAGTAATCGTACAACTAAAAATTACCATAAATAAAATTAAAAACATCTGCTTCTTCTACATCTTCAAATTCATGGCGGCCAAAGATAGCTCGTGTTTGGGTTTCCTTCCGATGGACAGTACAGACCCTCTTCTTTAGTTCGAGCTTCATCTGGTTCCTGTGAGGTATTTACCCAATCCTTGATTCTCTTTCTTATCAATTGCATGTCGTTTTTTACCAGTTTGCTGACCTCTATGTGATTTCGCTGTTGTTTCTGGAATAATCGATGGTTCCTTTCCTTCCATATGCTCCAAATTGTCGTAGTAATAGCGATGCTGGCATATTTGGTTTTTTCGTCTACACCATCCCCCCCCCCAAAACCAGGTGAGCTATTTCTTCTTCCAGCGTACTTGTTTCCTTTGATAGATCTGTTTGTGTTTTGCACCAGTTCCACACTTCATTTGAGTATTTACAGACGAAGAAAATGTGATCATTTAATTAAGGATATTTATTAATTTAATTGATTAACAGTTATTTAATGAAGTAATTAAAGATTAATTAATTAGAATAATTAATCAAGAGATTAATAAATTAGTTAAGAAGTTAATTAATCAAGATAAGTAATTATAAGTTGTTAATTGCTATTTATGATTAATTAAGACTAATTAATAAGATGGTTAATTATTTAACTAAAGGAAAATATGGATCATTAGTTAATATAATTAATGAATTAATCAAGGTTGATTAATAAAAGTGATTAATTTAAGTGTGATTAATTAATTGTAATTAATTGAGATTTAATGTAATTAATTACAGTTGGTTAATTAATGGAAGTAAATGAAGGATCATTAATTATTGTAATTAATGATAGTAATTAAAGGTTAACTACTGTATATGGTTAAGGATAATTACTTGAATTTAATTAAAAAATGATTAATCAAGGGAGATTAATTAAGGAAGATCATTAAGTGATGATTAAATTATTTATTTGGAATAAATTAATGAAGAAGGATTTAGGTAATCCAATTGATTTAGAGTTAATCAATTCTGCTTTTGGATGATTGGTTAATATTGATTGATTGATATTGGATGATTGATATTGGGTTATTGGTTGATACTGGATGATTAGGATATCTATGATATGTACTATGCTGCTTTGTGAGATGAATGTTTGAAATGAATTATCTATTGTGATAATGTGATTCATCTATCTGTTTATATCATCTTGAATATAAGTTTAATTGTTTAAACCCTTAAACAACTTGGACATTAAAATGGCGTTTTGATTCGGTGAGACCGGGATCGGGTTTCCATATTTGGATATCCGAAAACCACATCGATCCAAATTAAACGTTAGGTCGTGAATCCAAGTGGAGCTTAGTGAAGACTTGAAGTGTTAGTACTATTCGTCAGTATAACTCTGGGGTGATTCCGTGATGAGTTTGACGGAGATAGTACTTACAGGTTCGAGATGGAGATTTAGAGTGCATGGGCTATGGTCGTTGACTCTGAGGATGATTCCAAAACGAGTGCAATGAGACAGTGCCTTCGGTTTCGTTCGAACCCGGAACGAACTTGTATGGATTGAATGCTTTCAGAACATCATCAGGTGGATGATGAGCATTCTAAGATAGATGTGTTCTATAAAGGTAATCGCAGCCTCAAGCCTCATCAACTGGGAATGGCTAAAACAGGGGAGATGCAGCAAGGCTAGATGGGTAGCACCCATTTCAGGGTGAGGTCATTCCTGTCTAGATGTCCCTTTTATTTCGGCTATGTGGGTGGTTGGCCGCGCCAACCACGGGGTGATCTTACTCGGGACTGTTCAGTAAGGAATGGTTCCGGCTTTGTGATGCAGAGGTTTGGGAGTAATCCTCGGTACTGTGATCTAGGCCATGTACTGTGACGGGCGGTACCCCGGTAGCCCTGCCATTGATGGAAACCTATTCTTCCTACGAGACCCTACGGTTTTGTTTGTATTATCCAGTTTTGTGGCTAGTAGCTGGAATTTAATAATGTAACAATTTCGGCTATTTATTATTTACTTGAAAACCCTAGACACTATTATAATATTAATGGATTTCCTATCAAATGTTTTGGTTAGCGTAAGGTAAAAACTTTTCAATGTTTATGTGTGGGAAGTCTTACGTGATACCTTTTCTTTTCAAAGGATTTTCTAAAGTTAAGCAGTTTTAACCCGTTTACTCACACCAGACCCCTGTCTGACCCGAGTGTTTATTTTTTGTTTTATTAACTCTTGGGTACTCATATTATGTATGAGTAGTCGAGGGATTCAGGTTAGCTTGACGAACTCTGGAGGAGATATGGAGCAGGAGGCTTCCACGTGTAGATATATTATGGTTCCTCTGTGTTTGTGTTATCTGTATCTTGTGATATCTTGAGTTGTATAGTTAGACAGATGTTTATAACTGTCTAATATGTGTTGTATAATTTGTGTACTCTGATGTAATATGATACTATGTAATATTTTATGTGATATATAATATATCATTCGTTCCGCTGTGAGTTATCTGATGTTGTTGTGCTTCTTCTTTTCTTATCTTTTTCTTCTTCTATCCCTTTCTTTCTTAAATAGTGATGTGACTTTCTGGTGTTAGAAAGTTGGGTCGCTACAGATTCATCGTTCAAAGGTTCAAAATCAGTACGATCATCTATAATTATTATTTCCTTTTGCTTTGCTCAAGATCTGTCTGATAAGCTTATTCATTTGGAATATTCTTCCCATCAAACATTATCTTGCCTTTGTTCTAAAAACTGTTGACCAATCTATTTTATCTCTTTTAGAGATGGATAAGGAGTGTAATAAACTTGCAATGCTTGTTTGGCCAGTACGAAAGGATCGTACTTATGATAATGCGATGTATGCTTTATTTCAATAAGATTATAATCCTTGTGCACATTAATTTCAGAATCTGGAACATTGCTAAACCAATTGCTGACATAAGTTTTTTAACTTCATAGTGATTTTCGCACATTAAATGATCGGGGGGCATATGTCTTTTTGCAGCTTGTATAACGACTGTAGATCTGGCTTCGGTGATGCTTTATTTTGACTTCATCGCAATGTATTCTGCGGTTAATGATGATAGTACATATGCTCTGATACCAATTGAAAGTGTGTTATGGATCGTGTAATATGGATATATAATGATACAAAGTATAATATGATAATTATACTGTAAATAGTGCATAATATAAAAGCAATATAGTAAAATGATACTAGAGATTTTTATACTTGTTCGTAGCATCGTCCTACATCTAGTCCCTGACTCCTTCTGGAATTTCACTAAAACAACAACTCTCACTTAACCTGGAGGAACAAGTCTGTACAACCCCTGAGAAGCCGAACGGGGACCTGAGCAGCAGAACAGGATTTCGCCTCAGCAGCCGAAGAGGACTTCACTTGCCTGAGCAGCATAGCAGGACTTCAACAAATACAGAAAATAGTTTTGACTTTTATGTGTTCTGATAACAGGGAATTTCCACTTGTGGTACACCCTTCTTATAATCTCCTCCTCGAGTATAAACATATATATATATTTGAAGTATATGAAGAATAGAAAGGTATAGTATTGCTTTAATGCAGAATAATCGAAAGTACGATAGCAAATAGATTTTAGAAAGTTAGAACAGAGAAATAATAGAATTAGATTATGTTTAAGTTCTTTGCAATGAAGTTGGAGTATGTATTTATAAAGGTTAGAAAACAACGAATGTTGGTGAAGAGTTTCGATTGAAGTGTTGCGTCCGAATTTTTCGTTAGAGGTTCGCAACTCTTCACAAAAGTCATGTCTTTTCGAAAGGTGGCTGTTATAGAAATTCAGTCAATTGAGCCTCTGGGTCTGTCGACTGAATATTCAAAGTAGTTTTATAATTTAAATTCGTATACCTATGTATCTGTGCATGCTGCACAAAATTCTCAGTGTCAGTCGACTGGTTTAGAGGGTCAATCGACTGACCTGGTTAAATTTGTGCAATATGCACAATTTAAATTATTACATATGTATATAATTTTTTATAACTTTAAATCATTTTTATAATTTAAATGTATTCTTATATATGTATAAAATATTTGGTAAATATAATGATTAAATATATAAGCTAATATATATGTAATCGAGGGGAGATTTTAACAATATTGACCTAAGACTTAAAAACGAAACATTATAGTTGATGCACCGGTTTTAAAGTCTCTTCTCCTTGTTTCTTTTTGGCAGTTGTCAAATCTGTATGTCATAGTGATAGCTTCATGTCATGAATCAAAACCAAGTCTCAACATTATCCCTCTTTTTAATTGATGACAACCTGTAAATAGATATAGATTTCGACTGTATATATATATAACATAAGTACTTACTCCTCCTAAATCTTTGACGCTCTATATCCTGCATTCTTAATGTTAGCAATAATGTTTCTCCCCCTGTGTCATCGACAAAAAGGAATAAGGAATATAAAAGTATGAAGCATTGATAGATATGATATGAAGGAACCATCATTCATGCATTAAAATACCATAGACAAGAGTGCTGAAATAATACGAAAAGAGTGGCTACAAGAAATAAAGACTAATGTTTTCATAAGAAAAATAACAACTTACTCCACCCTTAATCTATGCTTACATGGTTTATTCCTGCAAATAGTGTTAGAGCAATATCTTTCTCCCCCTTTGTCATCGAAAAAAAGAAGAGTTTATATAGAACATAGAACAGTTATAGAATAATTACTACTAATAATGTAAGGTATCAAAAAAATTAACATTTAAAGTATGAGATCCCAAGGTTCTTATAATTTCCTAATTTTTAGGAAACCATACCCATTTGGGTGCGGCTGAACCTTTAAACATATAATTTTCATTACTAACTAACATATCAAAATACTCATCAATATATTTTTCTCTATTTTTCCAATTGACGGGAACCCAAATATTTAGATAATTTTTATTCATATTTCTCATTAATGATTTTGTACTTCTACATAAACTATAAATATTATTGGTCATAGTAGTATTTGAATTTCTAGAAAAATTTGATTTAGACTTTACTCGTAATTTAGTACTAGCACTGACATATTTGCTATACATGAAAGCGTATCTAGCGCTATTTCTATGATCAGTTTTATTATATCCTAAACCACTTTTATCATGTAAAGGTCTTGAATTGGATAAAATCATGTTTAAATCATTCTGACCTTTATTTAATTTTGTGACTTCAGTGTTAAGTTTATCAAATTTACTTTTAAAGTCACAATTATTATTTTCAAAAGAAATACTACTGTTTTTCAAAATATCATTTTGCTTGTTTAATTCAGAATTCTCCTTTTTTAATGTACAGTTCTCATTTTTGAAAAGGAAATTTTGAGATTTTGAATTATCTAAAGAGGATTGTAATAAAACATTTGTCTTTTCAAATCAATAATTTCTTTTGAAAATTTTTCTTCCTCTTTTTCAAATATGGTGTTTTGTTCATCTAGAAAATCTGTAAGAGCATCAAAATTTTTCTTTAAAACACTAAGTTGATTTTCTAAATCTAACTTCTCAATTTTCAATTTCTCATTTTCAAGTTCAACAGATTTCATCTTTTCTAAAATAATAAAATTAAGCTTTGAAATCTTATCGCTAATACTAACTAATTCTGTAACGATTAGGATTTTCGACTTCCGAAAATCGACATTTATACGTCCACTGTGTCAATTTCCGAACAAACGAATGCCGAAAACCCGAATTGTTAGGGTTAAAGAAGAAGAGGTAGAAGAAGAAAGAAAAAAGTAGCAACATAAAAAATACCAGAATCTCACAATCGCAGCGGAACAACATATAATAGATAAATGAATAATCTTCAAATCAAAAGAACTGTACATTTATACATTACCTCATCAGTGTTACAACAACAAACAGCGGAAAAGAAATACTATATACAAGTTGATACGCCACGCCATCCAGCTTTCCTCCAGATCTCTACAGCAACTCCCGAATTCCAGAATGACCTGATAACCTGACTCTAGACTGCCCGTGTGGAAATTGGTGGGCACTCAGAGTTTAGGAAGGAAACAATGACACCAGGTCATTCATGGGACTGGTGTGAGAACTTAAAACAGTTTATCTTTAAAAAAGACAAACAAAGAGATATTTTAAAATAGATCTGCAATGCTTTTAGAAAATGAAACTACCATAAGGCCTCCTGCCACACACACAATGCAAACGCAAAATTGGAGGAGATTTCTCCTTATGATAGTCAAACGTGCTTGATATGTAGAAAAAATTTCTTTGATATTATTATTATAAGTGCACAGTACAGGAAAACATTTCGAAAGTACAATATTAATCTTAGCCAACATATGACCATTATCGTATGCCTACTATAGCTACCATGTTCAATAGCAGGTTACAGCCACATTCCATGGCAGGTTATACAACTAAAACCGTACAGGGCTCGTATTGTTTCTTTGGATTTTCCAATAAATGGTCAGGCTAAGGAACTTTCTATTGCCACATGGGAACGCCTCTGGCGGGACACCCCGCAAACCTAACCGGATCTATGCCAACACAAGGCCGGGTTACCTCTGCAAAAGTAGGTAACTACTACGAGTATGCCATCCCCCGGTTGTAAACAACTCTTATCCGAGGATCCTCAACCAACAACAATCACAAAGTCATATATATTTGCGATATCCACATAAGTTAAGTATCTGGGCTCCATACCATGATACCACTTCTATCTAGAAGGAAATGCACATACCTTAAGGGGTGTTACTCCCTATAACCTTGCTGCATCTTTCCAGTTTTGACCATTACCGGGTTGTGAGGTCCGACGAAGTCTCGTTCACAAAGCTATGCTTTTCACAAAAGCTATGCTTTGATCAACAAATGATCAGCAGCACTTCGTATGCCACATTACCAAATTGGGAATGTATCACTAGTAACCATCAACTAAATAACCTCTGAGCTCATACGTCTCAAAGAAGGGTGTTAAGCTAAGAGAATAAATTCTCCGCCACCAACAGAAATGTATTTGATAGAAACCAGCTTTACATCTCAAAGTGTAACGTCAGGCACACATACATACAAGTCCATTCCGGGATCGAACGGAACCGAAGGCACTTTCAAAGAAGCCCTTGCAATTCGGATATTCACTAATCACGTCCGGACTTCCAACACAAAGGGTGATAAAATCTCTGTATCGGAGATCAGTCGATGTAGAGACATTCGACGGTAATCCTTCCGTTTCGAAAATATCCGGTCTTCAACACCGGTCTTCAAATGCTATCCATTACGACGTATCACTAATTAGAATAGGATTCATGACCCAAAGGTCCTCTCCCGGCTAAACCGAATAACGAGCACTTATCTTTAAAATAAGTGTAGCATTCAAATTCAAGCAAATCACAACAAATACCCATTTAAAGGTAAATATTGATAGTCGGTTATTTAACTATCAATAGATATGCACAACATCACCAGATTCCAAATAATTCCCAAGTAATTTATGTTCCAAAAATATCTTTACAACATATATTTTTCCATACTTCAACCATTTGAAACAAATTTCAAATCACTTTTCACCTTTACAACTTTTGAAAACAAATTTCAAATCATTTTCCTTACGCGGAAACACTTCCAAATATTTATTCATTTTCACTGGAAATCTGCCGAGTTCAAATACTTTAAAATAATTTATAACACTTATCCAAAATATATTGAGAAAACACTTTGAAATAAAACTATTTTTCTCCAAACACTTTACTTAAAATATTAATTATAAAAATATTATACCAATATTACATATAACTTAACTCCAAGCTAATTTTCAAAATAAAATTTGTAGATAGAGTATAACTATTTGAATAACTATTTTCTAAAACAATTATTGATAAAATCTTAGAAATAATCATTTCTATATCAACTTAATAAATCTTTACTTAAAGGATTTAAAACAATTTAAGAGATTAATTTCTCCAAAGTATCCTTTTCAAAACCAATTCTAGCATTATATATATATATATATATATATTTCAAAGCTATTCAGAAATTTTGTTCGGCTTTCTAGGGAGAATACACTTTCATTTCAAAATGGTTCATTTAAACCAATTAAATAAATCCTTATCGATTTACTTTAAATTTTAAGTTCCAAATCCGTAAATTTATTTCCACGCTTCAAAAATGAATCAATGTTTATTTTTAAACAAATTTCCCTTTTCTTTATAAATTCCATGTGAATTCACATTTCTAAAATATCTATTGATATTCGATTTTCAAATCGATTTCAAATATTCACTTTTAACCCCAATTCAATTTTTCAATTGATTTCAAAAACAACCAAATCAAATTCCATATTGATTTCCTAAAAAAATTAAACACCAAGTGAATTTCATTCAAATCTCAAATTGAAATCAATTTCTACTAAACCCCAAATCAATTTTCAAATTGATTCTAAATTCATTCCAAAATGCCTAATAAATTTCCAAATGGATTTTCAAAATACTTTAAATTCAATCGCAAAAAAATCAATTCCCAAATGGATTTCAAATTTTATTTCCTTTTAAAAATAAATTCCTTTTAAAGAAAACAAATTCTTTTATTTTTCAAACTCTTTAAAATCCGTATTTTGAATAAATTCTTCAACCTCTGAATAATATTACCCGAAATCCATTTATTAAAGCTTTTCCCTTATTTTGAAATTTTATTCAATAAGATTAAAAAAATAAAACTTTATTATTTTAGAATTCCTTTTTTTATCCAATCTTCAAAAATAAATTTTAAAACAAACTTTCAATTTGAAGTTGAAAATCAAATTTTTATTTATTTTCGGTATCTAACGATACCAAAATTTTATTCGGCTGAATTTTAGCCTTCAATGATTTCAATCACAAAAATAATCACACAGAGATTATAAATAATCAACACACAACATTGAAGCAAATTCAATTATTTGAGGAATCCAGTTGGATCCCTCCAACCTGTTTCCCTGCATCCACAGATGTTAGCACAATACCAATCCCGTTTCAAGATGGGATATTGCGGTACATGGGTTTATATAAAATATCATCCGCTATTATGTGGCACAATAGGGTCTCATCCGCTATATAATGCGGAAAATCAACTCCAAGTACATATATAATACCAATTCCACTTCGAGGTGGAATATCGCAGTATGTATGTTTAATATAATAACCTCTGCTTAATATACGGCGTATAGGGTCTATTTCAATACACTAGATAGCAATTTATCATTCAATCACACAATCAAGCAATTTTAAATTTAACTATTTAAAATTTAAATTGAAATATAATTCGATTGAGTGAGAAGTTCTCACCTTGTTTCAAATACAGTTGCAGTGTTTTATTTCGAATAAAATTAAACACACGTTTAATTTTACCCAAAATTCACACTAGCTCCAATTAATCCCAATCTAGCTCCATTGCGTAGTATTTGTCCATACGATCGCAACGCTAGTCGTTTCGTCCAAAACGGACCTCGTATGAACAAGATAGCAATTTTTAAAGGTTGAACGAATTTAATATATAAATATTTACATTTTCTCTTATATTTTTTTAAACCTTTTCATCGCAGCCGTTCATTCCCCTGCCCTAGAATCTCAGCCGTACTTTGTTTATGATTCTTCTTCCTCCAGGATACGCGTTCGAACAACCCATAGCTCATGCAAAAAAGAATTGATGGTCGTGCCTCCCAATCGCGATCGGAAGTTGATCGAGCAACGCCATTGCGTGCGCCTACCTATGCCTCACCCACGGCCACGAGCACGGCAGGCTCGGTCGTCCCCGTGCCTCAAAAAAATGTGCATGAACGTATGACGTTCATCGCCAAATTCACGTCGATCCGTGAAGAGATAGGCTAAATCGACCGTTGGATGTATAGCTCTCATCGAGCTCTAGAAAGTTGTAGTTGAAGATTTCTTATAATTGTTAACGGATTTGAAGAAAAACGAGGAGGAAGAAGAAAAAATTTTGGCCACTAAAATAGTGGGCGGCGGCTAGGGCTTAGAACCAGGGTTTGGTTGAAAATAATGAATTATGAAGTCCTTTTATTGAAAATTCTCAAAACACTATTCATCCGAAATTTTTCCGAACTCCAAACGAAGTATGCCGCCTGGTGTTTAAATGTTTTACCCCTATTCCGAACGCAATGGAATATATATCGGGAGCCAATTCGATCATATTTGAAAGATAGGTTTTCAAATTGACTATTTTAAATTTAAAATTCACTTAAACCGATTTCAGTGCATTTCAGCTTGCCACGGACAAACCGTAAATCCGATTGATACGAAATTTGAAATCTTACAATAATTCAACATTACGGATCCGATGAAACTGGTTTCGTCGAAATCCGAGACTATTTGAAAAATGACTATTTTTACTTGTCAATTAAATATTAAAATATTCAATTTCCATAAATTAACTTTTAATTCAATTTTAAAAGTTCTATAACATCATTCTAACTCCAATATGATTTAATACAACTTTACAAATCAAATTTAGTCACATTAAACCCAATTTCGAAATATTTCTGTAATTTCAAATATTAAATTAATTATCCAATTAAATCTAGATATTCGAAATAAAATTTGTTCGACTTACAAATTTTACTTATTGATATTTAAAATAAATTAAATATACGAATTTCAAATGACAGAAATTCTGGGTCGTTACAAATTCATCATTATCTTTTACTGAAATTTGTAAATGGAACAGTACCTTTTTGTAGTCCTTACTGGTGGGTTTGATAGGGATTTTGCCCATTGTATTTCGACTGGATCTTTTTCTGGCCATTATTCTATGATGTTATGATGATCGATAGAATTCCAGGCTTTGATACCAAATGAAAGTAGCTATGCTCTGATACCAATTGAAAGTGTTCTATGGATCATGTAATATGGATATACAATTATACAAAGCATAGTGATGATAATAATATTGTAAATAGTGCGGAATATAAAAGCAGTATAGTAAAATGACACCAGAGATTTTTATACTGGTTCGGAGCACCGTCCTATGTCCAGTCCCAGACTCTTCATGGAATTTCACTAAAACAACAACCCTCACTTAACATGGAGGAACAAGTCTATAAACCCCTGAGCAGCCGAACATGGACCTCAGCAACAGAACATGGTTACGCCTCAGCAGCTGAAGAGGACTTCGGTTGCCTGAGTAGCAGAATAGGACTTCAACAAATATAGAAAATAGTTTTGACTTTTGTGTGTTCTGATAAGACGGAATTGTCACTTGTGGTACACTCTTCCTATAACCTTCTCCTCGACTATAAATATATATATTTAAAGTATATGAAAAATAGAAAGGTATAGTATTGCTTTAATGCATAATAATTTAAAGTATGATAGCGAATAGATTTCAGAAAGTTAGAATAGAGAAATAAGAGAATTCGATTGTGATTAATTTCTTTGGAATGAAGTTGGAGTTTGTATTTATAAAGGTTAGAAAGCAGTGACTTTTGGTGAAGAGTTTCGATTGAAGTGTTGCATCTGAATCTTTTCGTTAGAGGTTCGCAACTCTTCACAAAAGTCGTGTCTTTTTGAAAAGTTGTTGTTATAGAAATTCATTTAACTGGGCCTCTGAGTCAATCGATTGAATATTCAAAGTAATTTTTTAAATTTAAATTCGTATATCTATGTATCTGTGCATGCTGCACAAAATTCCCAATGTCAGTCGATTGGTTCAGAGGGTCTGTCGACTGACCTGGTTTGTGCAGTATGCACAATTTACATAAGTATATTAAATAGGTATATTAATTTTTATAACTTTAAATCACTTTCATAATTTAAATTTATTCTTATATATGTATAAAATATTTGGTAAATATAATGATTAAATATATAAGCTAATATATACGTAATCGAGGAGAGATTTTAACAATATTGACCTAAGACTTAAAAACGAAACACTATAGTCGATGCACTGGTTTTAAAGTCTCTTCTCCTTGTTTCTTTTTTCGTAGCAGTCGTCAAATCTATATGTCATAGTGATAGCTTCGTGTCATGAATCAAAACCAAGTCTCAACAACTGATAGCTGGGTACCGCTTTTACAACCATCCCAAAGAGGTTTCTTAGCAGCATCTAGTAAATCACAAATTTTTTTTACTCCATTATTTGGTTCTTCAACATTTTATCATCGTCGTCAACTTCAACCATAGGGAGCATTGATCATGTTGCATCTTTAACCATATTTTCTATACGGTTCATTATAACAATTACACTATCAGCAACACCTAATTCAGACTCTACAGAAGTATTTGCTATAACTTCTCCATGACGATCCCAAACATAATACTCCGGTTCAAAACCATTTTTGCACAAATGGACTTTCACAATATTGGGTAATAAATACTTCAAATGTTTACGCATACTACATGGACAACGAATTTCTACATTGTTTCTGTTATTACTTAAAGCAAATTCAACAAATATATTTATACCATTATAAAAATCTTCTTTTATTGAGCCTCTCAACTCTCTTCTTTAATACATCCATCTCCTCCGATCAATAAAATAATCAATCATTTTTCCTACTTGAAAAAATATGCTACAAATTCAAAAATAAATATTGGACAAATTACGAATTCACATTTCATTTTTCAATGTATCGATACAAAAACTTATACGCGTCAATTTTACCCCACTTAAGAATACAATATAGAAATGTTGGTTTATGATTATCTTTTTTCCTGGTCCTACTTCCCATTACGAACATAGTAAACACTTATTTCGTACATTATTTTGTTTTAAAAGATTCAACAAAATTTTGGCAGCAATTCCCTTTCGTTTCACGCGTTGTACAGAAATGCGTGTACGTAGAAAATAAAAAGAAAAGTGACGGTGAATTTTGTGAACGATTTTGAACGAAATAATCTGCGAAATGTAATTGTTTACTGTGTTTATATTGTCCAATATATGGACAAATCAAATAAGTATTGTACCAGATGAATGTAAATGATCGTTTTGTGATAAAAACGACTATTTATATAACGATCATATACAACACCATCGGACGGGGGCAAAACTCTCTAAGTAATGCAAAAAAAAAATATTAATTTATAAAAAATAATATTTGCTAATTTTATACATTTCAAAAAATTATTAATTTACCACATTTGTTTCATGCATTTTATCGAATAAGGCTGATGTAATATTGTTGTCATTTTCCAATATAGTTAAATAATGTTTAGACTCGTGTGTTCAATATTGTTATATAAGTCAAGATGTTATAACTCATGTCTTATTCCAATTAACATAATGCAATGGTAGAAACAACACATATACAATGGTTTACATACATATGCACAATCATAAATTATACATACTCTTCAAAATTTCATGATAGCATATGATATAGGTATATCATGGGATGCTATAAACCATTATTACGCTATTGGAAATAATTGCAATCACTAATTAGCCCTAATTTATCAACTTATGCAAATCCAGATTTAGGGTAAAAATTAGATTTTTGGCAAAAATAGAGTATTATACCTGAGATTTAGAGCAATAGAGTTTGATTACGCAACCAATGAGGATTCGGAAGCTCAAAATAGGAGAATGGAAGCTTCGAGGAAGGATTTGAGGGGTTTTGAAAGAAAATTTTCGTGCTGCAAAATGAGAAAGAAGAAGGCTCAGTTGGGCCTGTAACTCGCGAATTTCCGACGGCCCGTCGGAAACCATCAAAAATTAGCAGTCAGAAGCCGTCGCTTCGTGCTGTCGGAATACAACCCTTTTCTAGTAGTGGTAAAATGAAACTATAAACTTTTGTGCTAAAAATTTACAAGATCAGTAACAACTACTTTGCATTTCTTATCACTTAGTGGAAATCATAAGTGTGGTCAGGCAAGGTAATCTTTGATATTTTCTCATATTCTATAATCAAAAAACTTTTTTTTCTTTAGCTAAAGTTATTTCCTTCTTTTATTGCTTCTGTTGCTTATTGCCAAAGGCTCTTGTAGTTATAAATATTTAAGACTAATCAATATTGTTCATTTAACTCTTTTTTATTTAAAAATACAATAACACTTTATTTTAGTAAACACAATACATGTCTTATATAATTTTGCAAAAATTAATGCCATAACCCAAAACAAAAGCTGTGACCAAAATTTCTGAAGCCTTGGATATTAACCAGAATTTATATGATGTTAAAAGACTAAAACCAAAATTGTAACTGAAATCTTGAACCACCCTTGCTTACATATAAAGTAAGATATGTACATGTAAAATATAAAGGAGTAAAAGGAGAGGGAAAAGAAAGTGGAATTCTGCTATGTATAAGATAACAATCCAATGAAGTAAAACCGAAGTTTATTAGCGCTATCACAATGGATAGAAGTGTTGGAATAATTCAACACAATGAGGCCATATATTTTAATGTTTGAATGTGTGGACTTTCTTATAATTAAGTGTAATTACATGATCTATTTTTAAAATAAACATATTAAGACTTAAGTGGTATATTCGTCATGTAAAACTATAACATGTGGATATCGGAGTGACAATTTTAGTTTTTTGAAGGGCCGAACTGAAAAAAGCCACACACTATATATATGGGGTTATGGCCTATAAATTATAAAAGTCTTATCATATTCTCTCTCCCCCCTCTAAAGAGAGAATTTACAGATCTAAGCTTGTGTCAATTTGGAAGATCTAATCCAAATTAATCTTCACATCAATTAAGAATCGATGGATTCAGGTACGCCTTCTACTATTAATTTCATATACTTGTTTCTCAGTTGAATCAATATGAGTTATATATATTCAAATCTATTATAGATTAATCACCAAAAAGTGGAACCAGAGGCACCCATCATTGATTTTATCGAGAAATTTCCTGATTTTAAGTTTATATGAAATCAGGGCTATGAGGTTTACAATTTTGGTTGACTCATCTGATGCCTTTATTTCGGATCAGTGAGATTTGCTCTTTTTCTTATTGATTCATCTGATGTCATTGTTTTATATCTATATAAATAATTCATAAATTAATTCAGCTTGTTCAGATCGGATGCCTTTAATTGTGCTACTTATATTATTCATATATTATTGTCAATAGTATTGCGATTGTGTAATTTTTTTTATTCCTATATATGGTTACCATGTTGAGTTTTGTTTCATTCACACATATGGAAGCATCTTCATGCATATTAATATTCCTGTAATACACACTGAACCACATAACGATCAATTGCGTTTATTTTTGTCATAATTACATTAAATATGGTTGTTAGAGTAATAAATAAATAAATTTCTTATCATAAATGCAGTAAATGCGTCAGTTGCAATAAATTTAACGATGCAACATGTTTGTATTTGGAATAAGAAAAGACATATTGTTTATTATTTAATGCATTTATATTTTATAGATACATATATTTTATATGTATGACCCGCTCATTAAAAATAAGTTTCACTTTCTATAATATTATAACACATGTATTCATATTAGCTTATTCAAACAAGCTTTCATCGAAAGCTAACCACCTGCCGCACTGATATAATTAGCTATTTTGACATGGACTATTTATTTTTGTTGCTTCTCAATATGTTTGGGATCAGCCACTGCTATAGTTTTCAGCTATTCATTTTATTGCAATATCACACATATGGATCGTGCTATGTTAAAATTCCCTTTGTCTTCTGTCTTGAATATTGATGGTTAAATAAAGTATGCAATATTTTATCAATAACTGTTATTGCAGATACCGTTTATTATGTATTGTTATGGTTTTAGTTGATGTCAATTTTTCTTATTACGGCTATGAAACCATATTTTCAACTTGTATAAAATTAAAAATTGAAATTTATTGAATACGCATAAATGAATGAGATAAATAAACCAATTCAAATATTATTTGGCGTCTCTTTGCAAATTAACTATATATATATCCTACATTACAAGTGAATTAATTAAAATAACATGTCACCAATGTGACCTCTCTTATTTTAATTATGCATGAAAAATGTTTTATATTGGTATGTATTTATTCACGTGGATATTAGCAAGTCCAAAGGAAGACTAATATTTGGCCAAATCAATTATACATGTGTGATGATAAATATGTGACAATCATATAGTTTTTCAAGTGAATATCTAATCGACCCAAAGGAAGAATGATATTTGACTTGAACTGATTGTCGATGTTTGATCATTACAACAAGAGTACCATTTAAAGTTAATATTACTATCCAAAAACTTGATATTGATGTTATACTGGGTATCGTGAGTAAAGACTTACCAATTATTTGAATTTACTGTGGTTTTGTTTTACAATTTGAGCATATTTGATTGATTCTTATGTTAAAATTACACCTAATTTAACTACTGTATCTGCCAATCCTAAAAAAATTCCTATTCTGACTAGAACAAACTTTAAGGATTGGAAAGAGAACATATTTCTTGTTCTTGGCTGCATGGATCTCGAACTTGCACTTAGGATGGATGCAGCCACCCCTTTTGTGGATGAAAGTTCTTCTGATGTTATAAAGAACTTTGAGAGGTGGGATCGTTCAAATCGCATGAGTTCAATGATCATAAAGCGCGACATTCTAGAGGAATTTAGGGGTGCGGTAACAGAAAAGATAACCAATGCTAAAGATTTCCTTGCTGAGATTGAAAAATGTTTTGCTAAAAACAATAAGGCGGAAACAAGCACGCTTTTGCAGCGCTTGATTTCCACGAAGTATCAAAGAAAAGGGAACATAAGGGAGTACATTATGGAAATGTCTAATGTTGCTTCAAAACTTAAGGCACTTAAGCCTGAGACATTGGATGATTTGCTCGTGGGTTTGGTACTAATCTCCCTTCCTCCACAATACAACCAGTTTAAGTTCAGTTATAACTGTCAAAAGGAGAAATGGACTCTTAACGAGCTCATTTCATATGTGTATGAAAAGAAGAGAGATTGAAGCATGATAAGACTAAAAGTGCTCATTTTGCATACATCCCTAAGGGAAAAGACAAAAAAAGAGAAAGAAAGATAAGGAAATAGCTAAGGGTCCAACGGAATAGAAATAACATAAGGAGGCTGATGGTTGTTACTTTTGTAAGAAAGCTGGACATTTAAAGAAAGATTGTACCAAAAACCATGCATGGCGTGTTAAGAAAAGGTTACCTGAGCTACCGAAATCCAACTAATGTTGAAAGATATATCTATGTGGGTGTTGGAAAATTGGTTATAGTGGAGGTTATTGGGCATTTTAAGTTATTATTGAGAACTCAATTTTATATGGATTTATTTGATACTTTTGTTGTACCGTCATTTAGATGGAATTTAGTTTCTATTTCTAAGTTGGACAAATCTGGTTGTTTTTTTTCATTTGGTAATGGTATTTTTAGTTTATCAATAAATTCAAATCTTGTTGGAACTGATTCTCTGAATGTTTATGATAATTTATATGTGCTTGATGTTAATACTTCTTATTATGAAGCCTTGCATGTGGAATCACGTGGAAATATAATAAAATCTAATAAGTAAAATTCAGCCACATTGTGGCATAAGCGCTTAGGTCATATATCTAAAACTAGAATTCAAAGCCTAATGTTAGATGGCATTTTATAATCTGTTGATTTTTGAAACTTCGATGTCTATGTAGAGTGCATCTAGGGAAATTAGACCAAACATGAGAAAATAGGTGCTATAGAGCAACCGACGTCTTAGAATTGATACATACGGACATTTGTGGACCGTTCCTTATGGCATCATGGAATGGTCAGCAATAGTTTATCTCATTCATAGACGACTACCCAAGATATGGCTACATATATTATACATGATAAATCAGAATCCTTAGACATGTTCAAGAAATTTAAGGTAGAAGTTGAGAACCAACTCAACAAAAGATTAAAGCCATCAGATCTATCCGTGGAGGTGAATATTATGGTAAATCTGATAGATCGGGTGAACAATGTCTAGCATTTCCTAGAGGAATGTATAATAGTCCCACAATACACCATGCCATGTTCACCTAGCATGAATGTTGTTGCTGAGAGATGAAATAGAACTCTTAAAGACATGGTAAGGAGTATGATTAGTCATTCTACCTTACCAAAATCACTCTAGAGGAGGCATCAAAGACAACAGTTTATATCCTTAATAGGGCACCCACTAAAGCAGCTGCCAAGACACATTATGAGCTTTGGATAGGCAAATAGCCCACTCTAAAGCATTTTCATATTTTGGGATGTCCAGCTGAGGCAAGGCCTTATAGGCCAAATGAAAGGAAATTGGACTCTAAAACAGTGAGCAGCTACTTATTGGTTATTCTGGGCGATCTAGAGCTATAAATGTTATGATCCAACACTAAAGAAATTTTTTGAGATGGGAACTGCAACATTTTTTAAGGATGTTGAGTTGGGTGGGAGAAATGAAGTAAGAAACATTGTTTTTGAGGAGGAATTAATCATCTATGATTCCTACTACAGTTACTTCTTTTTACAATGTACAGATTATCATTCCTGTTATTAATGAAGAAGTTAATCCGAAACCACAACAAAATAATACTGAAGAAAACTCTCTTTAAGATAAGGACAATTTTCCACGAGAACAAACTTAACAACCTCGAAATGAATTGCCACTAAGGAGGTCCACTAGAGAGAGGAAAGATGCCATTTCGGATGATTATATGGTAATTTCCTCAAGAAATTTAGAATAATGATGGATTGGTGGAAAATAATCCTGTCAACTTTCACCAAGCCATGCAAGATGCTAATTCTCAAAAGTAGCTTGAAGCTATGAACGAAGAGTACAAATCCATGCAAGACAATAAAGTATGGGACCTTGACTCTTTACCTGAAGGTAAGAAACAAATTGGTTGTAAATGGATATTTAAAACCAAGAGGAATGCAAAAGGTAAGGTGGAAAGATATAAGGCTCGTATTATATCAAAAGGTTTTACTCAGAAAGAAGGCATCGATTTTAAAGAGACTTTCTCTCCGATTTCATCGAAACACTCTTTTAGAATAATTTTGGCGCTTTTTGCACATTTTGACCTTGAGTTACAACAAAAGGATGTTAAAACTGCGTTCCAATGGAGACATTGAGGAATCAATTTATATGCTGCAACCAGAAAACTTACTATCTATAGATTCAAAGAATATGGTTGGCAAGCTAAAGAAATCCATTTATGGGCTCAAACAAACTTCTCGTCAATGGTACCACATGTTTCATAAAGTAGTTACCTCATTTGGTTTCGAGGCAAACATAAATGTATAACAAGTTCAGTGAGAGCAAATTCATATTTTTGATTTTATATATTGATGATATATTGCTTGCCTGTAATAATTTTCATGTTTTGCACAAAACCATGGGATTTCTTTCATATAATTTTGAAATGAAAGATCATAGGGATGCTTCTTTTGTACTAGGAATCCAAATGTATCGTGATCGCTCACGGGGTATTCTTGGATTGTCACAAAAGAACTATATAGAAATGGTGCTTAAAAAGTTTGGCATGCAAGAATGTAAAATGGGTGATATCCCTTTCACTAAAGGAGATAAATTTTGTCTCAAACTATGCCCTAATAGCATCCTTGAAGCTAAAGAAATGCAGAAGATCCCTTATGCATCTGCTATAGGGAGTCTAATGTATACTCAAATGTGTACACGTTCGGATATTGCATACATTAAAGGAGTGTAGGATAGGTATCTTAGTAACCCTGGAATGGATCATTGGAAAGCAGCAAAAATGGTTGTGAGGTATCTTCAGAGAACAAAGGACTATATGCTTACATATAGAAGATCAGATCAGTTGGAGATCATTCAGTTTTCTGATTCTGATTTTGATGGATTCCCAGATAGCCGAAAATCCACTTCATGATGCATTTCTATTACGTGGAGGGGGCATATCATGGAAAAGCATTAAAAAAATGCTTAGAGCTTCTTACACCATGGAAGCAGAGTTTGTGGCTTGTTATAAGGCATCTAACCAAGCGAAATGGTTGCGAAATTTTGTCACTCGGCTGTGCATTATTGATAATATTTAAAGACCATTAAAGTTATATTATGATAATAGATCTGCAATATTATATTCTAATAACAATAAAAGCTCAAGAAAGTCAAATTACATTGACATCAAGTTTCTAATTGTAAAGGAGAGAGTGCAAAATGGGTTAATATCTATAGAGCATATTGGAACAAATTCCATGCTAGTGGATCCATTTACAAAAGAAGTACCACCCAAGGTCTTTCATGAGCATGTTGTTAAAATGGGTGTATCTTTTACATAAGGTTTAGGGGGAATTTGTACTTAGTCACTTATTTCACGAGATTGCTCTATATTTTGACTACGAACATGCTTTGGTTTTTCTGATCAGAAATAAAGTTTTCTTTTGCACTTCATTTATTTATATATATTATTTGGAATTTTGATCTCATTAAATTAAAGTAGGACCAGTTGAAAATAGACATAAAAAAGATCACATTTCATGTAATTTCCATGTTACACATACATCATTGATCTATGTCATTTGATTGTATTTATATCTGTGACCATTGATGGGTTTAGTTACAAAAATAGTAATGAAAGCCACTTTGGTTCTATGTTAACACAATCAATCGACGAGATAGTTTTGAATACACTATATTATCCAGATAGCTATTCAAGAGCTTATAAAGTTGAATACATTCTAAAACGTTACATATGTGGCCCGGGGGAGATTGTTGGAATATTTCAACATAATGGGGCCATATATTTTAATGTTTGAATGTGTGGGCTATCTTGTAGTTATAGTCTTATTATGTGACCTACATTTGGAATAAACATGTCAAGACTTAAAGGGTATATTTGTCATGTAAAATTATAACGCGTGGATATCGGAGTGACAATTTTAGTTTGTTGAAGGGCCGAATTGAAAAAGGTCACATACTACGTATATGGGGTTATGGTCCCCAAATTACACAAGTCTTATCATGTTCTCTCTACCCTCTTCTAAAGAGAATTTACAGATCTAAGCTCGTGTCAGTTTGGAAGATCTAATCCAAATTAATCTTTACATCAATTAAGAATCGACGGATTCAAGTACGCCTTCCACTGTTAATTTCATATACTTGTTTATTAATTAAATCAGTATAGGTTGTATGTACTCAGATCTATTACTGATCAATCACCAACAAGAAGTGCAGAGATCTTTCATTATGAAATTTAGCCAAGATAATGAAAAATAGGCAACAAGGTTGCCTCCTTAATAAATAGCAGCTTGACCACTGTAATAATGCATAATAGGCCCAAAATGACTGGTATTATACACTAATGCTAATGTAGCCAATATGCCTGGAACACCAACTGCTAAATGCATGGATAGAAATGCATAATACTACCCCCCAACATGCCCAGTCTGACCTGTGAATAGATAATGAATGAAAAAGTATGATGCTTGAAGAACGCCAAATGCAGAGGCCAACTCAATGAGAAATACTTAGGAATTTAGCAACAGAAACAGAACCAGACATCCATGTAATTACTCCTAGGTTTGTGAGTTGACTTGCCATTCCAACTAGAACTGCAAACCAAGCTAAGGTGTCCCATGCATATATTTCACTTAAATAACCATCGCAATCTAAAACACTAGTAGAGGGATCGATAGGCCAAGCATAGCTGTCACTACACTAGCAATGCCAAAAGTTTCTCTCAAAACGTGAAAACAAAGTTGAGAATGTGTTTACTCTGCATATATTGTCATTTATATTACCTATTAAACTCCGCAGGCTCTCTACAATTGCAATATTGAAAACACAAATTATATCAATATTTTAATTATACATTCATATCGCAAAGTAGTGAAATTGATTTACTTATGGAAGAATCAAGAAGACAAATAGATATTGTATATGCATTATTCAGGTTTTCTATTGTATTTGAGTAGAATATGTAGTGAAATAATGAACAATTAAATTCAAGTTATTAAGTATTTATCGTTTATGATGTCCACTGTATAGTAGAATGTTATGATTCCCCTAAAGTCTAGATGAGTTCTATAACTCATCTTCTCTGACATAGATACCAATAATAGTTTGTATTAGATAACTATTAAAAGTGATCATAACTATCAGGAATCCAACTAATAAAGAACGAAAAGCAAACATATTAATTATTCATTTGTGTAGCAGGTAAGTATCAATAAGGAAGTGAAATAGACAGCATATACAACAAACTTTTTAGAAAAAAACTATCCAACCGTATAACAAAAATATAATAACAACAGAAACATATCAAATACTCATAAGTATAGGTAGTCTAGACAAACCTAAAATCGAGGTGACATCGACTATACAACAAAAGCTTTGGAAGAATAACGAAACAAGCTATTGATTTCATGCGACTATATAATGCCTAAAATCAACAGTGACATCGACA
The DNA here is from genome assembly GCA_030765085.1 of Allium cepa. Lineage (NCBI taxonomy): Eukaryota > Viridiplantae > Streptophyta > Magnoliopsida > Asparagales > Amaryllidaceae > Allium > Allium cepa. The sequence continues at coordinate 244,384,367 of CM060942.1, forward strand.
TCTCAAAATCGGCAGTAGCAGGCGATGATTCAACCCAAGGCAGGGCAGCTTCAGGCGAGGTTGAATTTCTCTTACCTCGGCTCCAATTTGAAGGCAGGTCGCTTCGATCTAACACAGCATGATCCAGGCATAATTTTTGAAGCAAACAGTTGAGTCAACCGGTGAATGTTGCTATTGGTAAACAACAATTTGGTTTGTTGTGTTGGGTACGATCTCTGGATAGTAGATGTTTAAGAAGCAAGAGAGGAGGAGTTGGGATTAGATAAATTTTAGGTTTTTTTTTTGGCATTTCCAACCAAAGAGAATGAAAATTAGATGGCATGGTAAGCGGGAAAAATGAAAACAAAACCCGCCTAGAACCTGTACTAAAATGCTGCAGATATATTGGGATTAAAGAAATAGTTGCATTCAACATTCAAATGCTGCTATATAATGCAACTAAAAGCACAATTTCTTATAGTGGTGGTCATTGTAAAAACATCACCATTGAAGAAAATTGTGAGATTTGCAATTCGAAGAAAATTCCACCAAAGTTTACTGTCATTTACTTTAGTGGAATGGATCGAAACGCATCAATATAGAGTTAATCTTCCCAATAAGATGTCCAAAGCACACAACATATTCCACGCATCATGCTTACACTAGTGTATGCATGAGGAAAATGTAGTTATTGAGTCAGGTCAATTGGAGGAAAGATGTGGAACCAAAAGTTTCCATGCCTAGAGTAACTATTATGATCATTGATAGTAGTGCCAATAGACTTCGAAATAAGGTTATGAAGTTTTTTCGGTCCAATGGGACGAAGATTCTGGGAATAGTACTTGGGAGCCAGATAAGATGGATGCTTTTAATCCTTATTTTTTACCAGTATGACTCAATTTTCTCTAACTATTTTGTTTCCATTTAGTTGATTAGAATTACATGCTAGTATTGAACTTGCTTTGCAGTTTTATGATTGGTTTGATGGTTTAGTAGTTGTGATGCTAAGTGTATGTGATGGGAGCGCATTATAGTTAGTGTGATACATTATTCCATACTTAATGATTCCGTAGAAAAAATCCTTTTGAGGTTGGAGGGGGAGAATGTAGCAACCCATGGTTTTACACTTAATAATTAATTATAATTAGTCGTTTAATTAAAGATGAGTGGACTAATGACTTAAAACGATAATTTTTAAAGGTTAATGAATTAGGACTCGGGCTTATTCTATCGCAATCATAATGTCATTATACATGAAATACATATAAATTTTATTTAAATCGGATAAAATTTTCAAAAAGAAAAAGAAAATAGAAGATGAAAAATGGTCAATTGACTAGAATTATATCACTTAATTTTGAATGATCCATCTTACTCTTCATCTTTTCGTTCTCATCTTCCTCTTTAATATTTACAGAAAGGAATTAAGATTTTCAAAAGTAACACCTTCTTAACCTCTGCAATCCTTAAATAAAATTCTAAATTAAATATCTAAATAAATGATAAGGGATTCTCTATAAATCCATAGCATCAAGTTTGCATTTTGGAGAATATAGAAGCCAGATTTTAAAAATCAAAGGAAAGCTTCGAATTTGGGTCATTAAGCTTTGGCTTCCAGAAGTTTTGGTGAGTAGGATCTATTCTCTATACTTCATGATCACTAAATAGGTTATAGTCATGATTAATGTTCAAATGTTGGTTAAGGCTTGAATAATGAGCTTGGTTTGGATCTTAGAGATGAGAATCCAATTTATAAATGTTTTGGAAGACTAAATTATATAACTTGATGTGTTAGAATGTTTGGTATGAATTGAATTGTGTTTGTTTAGTCGTTGATTTGGTAATTGATGGAGTGTTAAGTAGAAATTCTATGACGGTTGAAGTTTTCATTGAAAGATAGAAATATGGAGTTGAAGTGGTTAATGAGTTATCAAACTCATACTATTTGTAAGGCGTATATGTAACAACCCTGGTCGAGATTACCTGACATTAAATCTAAAATATGATTTAGGATTATCTTAATTAATTTTTAACATAAATTTAGGAAATTTAATTGTTAATTACCAAATTGAAATAAATTTGGGATTAATCAAATTGGATACTGTATAAAATATCCTTTTATGAAACTTAAATCTTATAATTACTAATATAGGAATAATGTGGAGAAAAATTATTAGTAAAAACCAATTTATTTATTATTCAAATTTAACATGATTCCCAAAGAAATATATGAAACCAATGATATCAACTGTTGATGTCATAAATACATTTTATTTTCCAAAAATAAAATAAGTTATTTTAATTCATAATCTTTTTTGAATACATATGTTAGTGTATGATCTAGAGCCATGCACGGTCCTTATTGTTTAAAAGCAGTTTTATTGATAAAACGGTTTCAGACTATTTTATCGATATTTTTTCTTGGACGATATTTACAAATTATCAACATTTTACGTCGGTAATTTGTCCACAAATATTTTTCCCAAACAAAATAACTATTAATATTTACCACTTTAAACATGATTATTTATTCCTTTTAAACCCATATCTAAATAGTTTAAAAATAAATATAATTTATCCAAGTGATAAATTTGCGGGTCATTACATTCTTCCCCCCTTAAAAGAATTTCATCCCCGAAATTGTATAATAACCCTATTCCTAGAAGTACTTAAAAATATTCATCAATCGGTATGATATACATAGATCATTCCCATATAAAATATGATTCGATCACTCACTCGAATACATTACTTCATTTTCGAACTAGTATCGCTCATTTGACTTCGTAGTGCGGACTTTGATCAGGGTTCTTAATTAGAAACCTTCGCTCTTTGCATAGTCATAAACTATGATAGACATCCTTCGGTTCCACACAAGAACCCTCATCAGCGCTCGTCGTCAAAAATCTGGCGATAAATCCCTCTTCGGAATGGTGTGAAACATCTCGAGTCATGTACTCGAATCTTGGATCGAGAACTATGTGAAAAAGAGAAATGATCTATATACAACCTATGCACTAATCTCATTGGTTTCTACTTCTCAATATTATAAATACCCTTTTTAAAGAATCATCATTTTACTTAAGAACATTACTTAAGTTTATTAACATTCTATGGCTGAAATTCATTTTAGTATGATACTCTTCTATATCTAAAAGAGTTTATACAATTCCAGATCTTAAATTGGTTTTACTTAACCTAGGATGTTCATCAAGTTTAAAACATTATTTATTAACCAATCTTAATCAAGACAACTTTTTATTTTGAAAACTCTATTCTTTTAAGGGATTTGAGAATACAATATCCAATTTTTATTTCAAAAAAACCTTTCGAAATGATAATTTGTATTTAACCCTTTTGAAAACATAGTATATAGCCCGAGTAACTCTAAAATGATGTCAAGGAACTGAGCGCTACCACATAATATCACATATCCATTTTACTAAGTAGGGAAATAAACAAGAGAAGTGCTTACCATCCGAACACATGTCTTACCCATTTTTATTCATTCCCAAGACATTCGAACTAGTTAATCATAAAAATATTTCTTTCTTCACAAATCCCCTTTGAAGCAATACTATTTATAAATAAATAGTTCTTTAATAAAATCATCCACTAGCTTTGGATTCATTCGGATTCGAACACGTTTTGATTGTACAATGACAAAGAGGATAATTTACTAAGTGCATTATTATATCTTCCTGAGCAAACATTTGATTGTCAATTAGAAGGTTATTTCGATTATCATAAAACAGATCAAAACTCCTTCCCGACCTGTCCAAAGAAAACGTTGCTTTCAAATTCATTTTAAAATATTTATATCTTAAGATCTCTTTAAGTACAATTACTACAACTTTTCCAAAATCATTTAAATTTTTGTCAAGGCCACCGGGATTTAGTATTCTCACAATCCTTTTCATTATTATAAGGCCATCTAAATATTTTCTTTCAACTTAACACATTCTATTCTAAATCCAATTTTAACCTTACATCTCATCAATAACTATATAGGCTTTTGAATATCATTCTCATATATATATATATATATATATATATATATATATATATCCTAGGTTAAATTATTTCATTTACCAATTTTATAACAATATTATGCCAATTGGACTTGTACAAGTGTTTAGGAAATCCTTATCGATAAAGTTGGCCAAACGCATCAACCAAAATTCTTAAGCCACTCAATAGATCAAACAACAAAATATGAAACGTTTTTACTCACTATCAAATGCGCACTCGTATTTATAATACACTTAGGCTCATTCTAGGATCTCACTTACCTTATCTCAAAAAAGTATACTGAGACGACCCGACTTTTTCTCCACCAAAAATTCGTATCATCCTTAAGAAAGAAAGGGATAGAAAAGAGAAAAGAAAGAAGAAACAACACAAGAATCTCAACAGCGGAACGAATAAATTATATTAGTAACATAAGTATCACATAATATACAACAATTATCAGAGTTACACAGACGTTGAAAGTCACTTTTGCGATCAACTCAGCCTAATATCCAAAGAAAATGCTTTCTCTTTACCAATCAGAACAGCTGATGCTGGCCTAGCCAATTCACCGAAGAAAAGGATTCACTCTGCTGCTTTTGAACTCTACTTTAGAAAAACTACTCAGCCAGAAGACTTCCTGCTAACACAGAGCACTCCGAGTTGCACCGCTAACACCAATGCCAAAGAATTCTCAATCCAAAACTCTTCGAAAAACTCGAACTTCAAAGAAAACAGAAACACCCTGCAGGACTCGGCCATATCACCAAGCAGACTCACTTCCTTACTCTTGTTCCAAAGAACATCTTCGGAAACATCCATAGTCACTGCATCTCATCACGCAGCTACTACTTCCTAAGGTGTCAAGATACCATCACTCACTTACATCTGCCCAACCAACAGATCCAAACTCAACTCATCCAATTCTGCACTTCCCAAAAGTGAACTCCGAACCTCAATCGGTTTCCTTCAGAGATCGATGAAGTCCTACACGAATCAAAACTTATTTGAGACAGTATTAGGTCTACAGTATCGTTAAATCCACTTCCAACCTCAAACATACAAATTCTAACCAATAGTAGTCGTGTTACACACACCACTACCCCATCTACCCTTATAACTTATATTGGAAAACCTGAACAGGTAACCCAACAGATAGGTAGAAACAATTATATATATATATAATAAAAATGCAAATACGCTCTCTCAAGATAGACACCACTTCAGAGACTAGGTATTCGCTCAACCTAGCACTCTGATACCAAGTGAGACGACCCGACTTTTTCTCCACCAAAAAGTCGTATCATCCTTAAGAAAGAAAGGGATAGAAAAGAGAAAAGAAAGAAGAAACAACACAAGAATCTAAACAGTGGAACGAATAAATTATATTAGTAACATAAGTATTACATAATATACAACAATTATCAGAGTTACACAGACATTACAAGACATACTAGCCAGTTGTAAACACCTGTCTAGTTATTACAACTCAAAACACAACACAGAATACACTCAGAGATACCAACACAGCGGAAAACTATATATCTATACGCGGAAGCCTCCTGCTCCATTACTCCTCCACAATTCATCAAAGCTAACCTGAATCCTAACCTGAATCCCTTGGCTACTCGTAAAAATTTGAGTACCCAAGAGTTTAAGAAAAACAGAAATAAACTCCGGGTCAGACATGGGTCTGATGTGAGTAACAGGTTAAAGTTGCTTAACTTTTGAAAACCTTTGAAAAGAAAAAGGTATCACGTATGACTTCCCACACATAAACATGGAAAAGTTTTTACCTTACGCTAACCAAAACATTTGATAGGAAATCCAGTGATATTATAATAGTGTCTAGGGTTTTCAAGTAAAATACAGAAATAGGTGGAATGCTTACATCTCACGTTCCAACATAGTTGGGCATAACTAATACATACGACACTTATGGGATTTTGGATTCCATATAATGGCAGGGCTACTGGGGTACCGCCCATCACAGTACGTGGCCTAGATCACCGTACCGAGGAGTACGCCCGCTCCCCTGCAACACAAAGCCGGAACCATTCCTTACTGAACAGTTCCGAACAAAACCACCCTGCAGTTGTGATCAGCAACCGCACCACTAAGCCGAAATAAAGGAACATCTAGACAGGGGTAAATCTTGCTCTCAAGTGGGGGCTACCCACGAAGCCTTGCTGCACCTCCCCTGCTTTAGCCATTCCCGGTTGATGAGGCTTGAGGCTACGATTACCTTTATAGGACATATCACTTAGAATGTTCATTGTCCGCCTAACGATGTTCTGAAAGCATTCAATCCATACAAGTTCGTTCTAGGTTCGAACGAAACCGAAGGCATTATCTTGTTACACTCATTATTGGAATCACCCTCAGAGTTAACGACGATAACCCTTGCACTCTGAATCTTCATCTTCACTTCAGATTCACGACCTAACGTTAATTTGGATCGATGTGGTTTTCGGATATCCAAATATGGAAACCCAGTCCCGGTCTCATCGAAATCCAAAACGTGTCTTTTAAGGCTAAGTTGTTTTAGAGTTTAAAACAATTCAATTCATTATCTATATACACACAGATAGATAATTCACAACACAATAGATAATCATCATTATCATTACCAACAGATAATCCATATCAGCATTCACAATGCAACCAATGCATCCATATCATATAACATTACTCATCTTATAGCTGAGATTACAAACCATACATGGCAACCAATATCAATCATTCATACATAAGCAATGATCTAATGATCACACTATTTATAATTAATTTAAAATAAATTAAATTAATTACATCATCTTCAATTAATTTAAAATGAATTAAATTAATTACTTCATCATTAAAATCTTGCTTATCTTAATCTTCCATTGATTACAAATCAATTACAAATCAATTATTAAATTATCATCTCATTATTCTTCCAATTAATCATTACTGATTAATAATTCCCTAATTACAATAAGTAATTAGCTTATAAATTAATTACACATGTTAATTAACACTTTACAAATAATTAACTTGTAATTACTAAATCAATTAATTAACTAAAATTAATTACATTAATTCTTTATTAATTAATTACCTCATTTATTGATTATTCCTTAATTAATCAATTCTAAATTACATCATTAATTTTATTTAATGATTTCTAGTTACCATTTAATTAATCTCTCTATTTAAAATTAATTACACTAAGTAATTGATCTGCAATTAAACCATACATATATTATATTAATCACCCTTGATTAATAACCATCCAGTAATTAACTATCCTTAATTACTCATTCCATAAATTAATTACTCTTAATTAATTATCTCCATTAATCCCTTGATTAATTTCAAAGTAATTTAAATCCAAATTACTTCTCTAATAAATATCTTCAATTACATCCAGTAACTATTTATTAATTACTTCCCTAAGTAATTACAAACCCATTAATTACATAAAGTAATTATCAAATCATTAAATGTTTAAATTAATTAAACTTAATTAATTAATATAAACTAATCACATTAAACCAATTAATTACATTAAGTAATTAACTCATTAATTACTTCTATAAATCAATTTCAAATGATTATTTAATTAATTAATCTAATTAATTATTAAAAATTAATCATATTAATTAATTATTAAATAATCTTAAGTTAATGACCTTCATTAACATTTCTTAATTACTTAATTAAGAATTAACTTATATAAATCATTATTAATTATCAATTAATTAATATTTAATTGCAATTATTAATCTCTAATTATTAATTAATTAAGTGTTAATTTCAATCTTAATTAATCACTAATCACTTGATTAATAAATCTTAATCATTAGTTAAAATTTAATTAACAATCCTTAATTATAGATTAATTACCCTCAATTAATTAATCTCAAGTCTTAATTAATTAACTTCAAAATTACTAATTACTTAATTAATCATCCACACTATCAATTAATTAAATAATTAATATTCCATTTAAATTAACTTAATAATTTAAATGAATCCAATTTCTTAAGTTCTAATTTAATTTAAGAAACATTTCTCCTTATATAAAGTATTTTAAAACAAATTGTTTCCAAATTTATTTTAAACTTCACTTTAAATTTCATTTTAAAATTTTAAGATTTTAAAATGAATACAATTTATTTAAACAAGGTTTTAAACAAATTTAAAAATCTATTTATTTCACATGTTCAAGAACATCCCTTTTATAAAATAAAGGTGTAAAAGATTATAAAACAAATTCATTTTAAACATTCCAAATTATTTAAAAAAAATCAATTTAAAATTTTCCTTTTCAAAATTCAAACTGAAATACAGTTTAAATCTTCATTCTAGATTTAAACTTAAAACTTTAAGCTTTACTTACATTTCCATCTTCATTTTTAAATTTAAATTATTTAACCATTTCTAAAATAGTTAAAACAAATCTAAGTTTAAAAACCTATTTTATTTAAAAACTGACATTCAAATCAGATTCCAGGTTTTTAAAATTGGTCTTAATCTTATCTTAAATTTTTATTTCATAAATTTAAAACTCACAGTTTAAATTCAAACCAATGTTCTTTTATTCTTTAAAAGATTAAAATCTAAATTTAAATTCCCAAATTTAAATTAAATTCAACTCGGATTCATCTACTTTGAATTTCATATTTCAGTTTTCTGATTTTAAACTTTGTTTTAAATTTCCAGTTGCATTTTAAAACTTTACTTTTAAACTAAAAAATAGAAAAATAGATTTCCTCCTTTTATATTTTAAATCCAAACTAAAATTTTAAAAGTCAAATTATTTCAAAACCTAAGATTTAAACTGATTGAATTCAAAATTTAAATTCAGTTTTTAAATCTTAGTTTGCATCTAAACCTTTGCTTTTAATTTTTAAAAACTGGAAACAGGTTCTGATTATTCACTAAAAACCTGAAACACAGCAAAATGCTCGAGCAACCCATATTTTACTTTGAGTAAAAATCCCATCTGCTTCGAGTTAAAACTCGAAATTCCCGAGTCCATCACGAGGTCCAAACCTTGTAACCAAAACATCACTAACATGCACGCCACTGCACTGTGCACCCATTCATCAACTCCGGCCATCACTGGCCAAGACCAACGACCATCTTCCATCGGCCAACAACCCCCCCATCTCCTCTCTAACATCAGATCGCCCAAAATTCAACTCGAATTCGAATTCGAATTTAAGACCCAAAACCTGGATAGGAAGCTTCAACTCGATCAATCCCTATCAACAACCACATCCTCATGATTCCGGCCACCGGAAAGACAGAAACTCCGGCCACGTCTTCCTCAAACCTCCATCTATCAATACCCCAAAAATGATTGAACCCGGTCAACCGAGGAGATCACATTCAAACAAAAACAGTGACCCAGAGAAACTAGGGTTCAAGACTGTAAAACCCAATCACAACCTCAAATACGAATTACAACCTGATCTAAGATTTTTCTCATCTTCCCAGATTACTTCACCATCTCTAGGTACAGATTCAACTCAAACTAACACAAAAATTGACAGTACTATTCCAAAATGTATAGTACCCTGAATTTAAAACTGCACTTTGTTTTAAGCACTATAAATTGTAATATTTGATTTAATATTCATGAATTTACTTGATGTTTTTATTTATAAACCTGAAACATGAATTCCTATAGTTTGAATTTCCACATTATATAAATTTGTACTCTGTTATACTTACTCTCATGTAAAACAGAATTTATTTAACTTATATAAATCTTAAAAACTTACTTTATCTCAAAGCAAACAAGCTTTTTTCAATGACTTAAAACATAGCAGCATACAAATCAAAGATAAAGGATTTTTTTATCAACTATAACTTATATTACAGATAGTCAGAACTTAAGTGAAACAGTATGCACCTTACTCCAACATAAACATATACATAGCATGCAAAATTCAAAATGTTTAGTTGTTTCTAAATAAAAGCATGAATCAACTTTTTACCTACTTAAATAAATTTTTAAAAGAAACGAGTTACTCACAGTTTAAATCCTGATGGCAGAACATGATTAATTTGAACATGCAGAACATCATTTGCAATTGCTTGAATGCCTTTAAAACATGTTTCAGTTGTTAAATGCAAAATTTGCCCTGAGCTTTAGCTCAGATGTCTGGGAAAACATTCAGACGTTTGACGCAAAGGAATAAAAATTCCAGACCTACAGCTCAGCCGTCTGAGGTTATTCTCAGACATTTGAGCGATCTAGAAGAAATTTCCAGACCATCTGCTTAGACGTCTGGGAAAACATCCAAACGCATGGTGCTAATAAATTCAGCCAACTTGCTTATTTTTACGTGGGTTTCCATTTTAATCGATTTTTGATGATCCAAATGGTTATTGTCATTCATTACCAATTTTGACAATTTCTTTTATGGATTTTTGGTGTTTCCATTGATGGATTTGACACCGATTTCCATGGTTTTGATTCACGTTATTGAAATGTGGATTTTGGTGTTAGATTATTTTTACAATCGTTTCTATTATTTGTCACTTTAAAATGCAAAGGTTTTTATACTAGTAGTAAATACTAAAACTGTAACGACCCAGAATTTCTATCATTTGAAATTCGTATATTTAATTGATTTTTAAATATTAACAAGTAAAATTTGTAAGTCGAATAAATTTTATTTCGAATATCTACGTTTAATTGGATAATTAAATCGATAATTTAATATTTAAAATTTCAGAAATAATTGGAAATTAGGCCCACTGTGATTAAAATTGATTTATAAAGTTTATTAAATCATATTGGAGTTAGAATGATGTTATAGAACTTTTAAAATTGAATTAAAAGTTAATTTGTGGAAATTGAACATTTTAATATTTAATTGACGGGTAAAAATAGCCATTTTTCAAACAGTCTCGGATTTCGACGAAACCAGTTTCATTGGATCCATAATGTCAAATTATTGTAAGATTTCAAATTTCGTGTCAATCGGATTTATGGTTTGTCGGAGCAAGCCAAAACGCACTGAAATCGGTTTGAGTGAATTTTAAATGTAAAATAGTCGATTTGAAAACCTATCTTCCAAATATGATCGAATTGGCTCCCGATATATATTCCATTGCGTTAGGAATAGGGGTAAAACATTATAAACGCCAGGCGGCACGCTTCGTTTGGAGTTCGGAAAAATTCCGGATGAATAGTGTCGCGAGAATTTTCTGTATAAGGACCTCAATATTCATTATTTTCACTCAACCCTAATTCCAAACCCTAGCCGCCAGTTTCCAATTAATGGTCGAAAATGGCCAATCTTCTTCCCCTCCGATCTCCTCGTCCATCGACCTTCACGAGAAACTTTCAACTACGAAAACGTAGAGGGAGATGAGTACTACAATTTCAACGGTGATGATTTAAAACGATGGAGTGGATCGTCAGCTACAAGGCCGTGTTCATGCCGACCTTCATGCACGAAAATCCAAGGATAGGCACAACCGAGCTTCGTGATAATTGGGCCGTGGGAGGAGCTAGGCTAGGCGCACGTAGGGGTGGTGCTTGATCGACCTGGAAGTCGACGTTGGTGGCTCGTTAATTAGGGTTTACGGCGGCTCTAATGGGTTCATGCGCATTATTTAACCTAGGGAGAAGAATAAGGGCACGGCCCTGATATGGCTACAGGAAATCAACGGTCCAGAAAATAAAAGGTTTAAAAATAATAAAAAGAAAATGGAATTTATATATATATTAAATCGTGTAAACCTTGTAACACTATAACTTTTTCATACGAGGTCCGTTTTAGACGAAACAAATTGCGTTGGGTTCGTATTCGCGAATTCTACACAATGGAGGTGGATTGGGATTGATTGAAGCCAGTGTGAATTTTGGGTAAAATTAAATGCGCGTTTAATTTTATTCGAAATAAAACACTGGAACTGTATTTGAAGCAAGGTGAGAACCTCTCACTCAATCGAAATTGTTTCGATTTAAATTTTAAATAGTTAAATTTAAAATTGCTTGATTGTATGCTTGGATGATAAATTATTTCTATTGTATTGAAATAGACCCTATACGCCATATATTAAGCGGATGTTATTTATTAAACACATATACCGTGATATTCCATCTTGAAGTGGAATTGGAATTATATATGTACTTGGAGTTGATTTCTCGCATTATATAGCGGATGAGACCCTATTGCGCCGTATAATAGCGGATAATATTTTATAAATCCCATATACCGTGATATCCCATCTTGAAATGGGATTGTGCTAACGTCTGTGGATGTAGGGAAACAGGTTGGAGGGACCCAACTGGATTCCTCAACAGTATTGATTTATTTACAGATATTTGAGATATATTCTATTATCATATTGATATATGACGTTTGGATGCCGTGGTTGATGTATTGGTGCTGTTGCAGCATTGGGTCTATTTTTGGAGTTTTAAAAATGTTAAAGTAACGATTTCGAATTTAAAAGAATTTTCAAGTGATTTTTGAAAGTATACATTTTTTTAAAATTTTGGAATTGATTCATTTTAAATAAATAAACGTTACAATTTTTATGTTATAAAAATTATGGTTTTTATGAAATATAACCGAAATGTAATTTTTGAAATAAGTAGTTGATTAATCTGTAAAATGGTTTAAATTGGGATTATTGAATTATTATAAACGGTTTATATAAAAGATTTATAAATTTGATATTTATAAATTAAAATATTGGAATTATAAAAGAGTTTTTATATGTGTTGTTAACGCTTAAAACTGAACGCTAACATCCCGGCGTAAGTAGAGATTAAGTGAAAGCACCCTCCGTCAATACGGGAATTAGAAGTAAGTGGAAAAGTCACAGAGAAAGCAGTAAAAAGACAACAGTTTTATAGTGGTTCGGCTTCAAGTTAAGCCTACGTCCACTTTAATCTTCTTTATTGCTGAATCAATTACAACTTTACAACAATCTTCGATTACAACACTGCTAGGACAAATAGTTAGAACTCCGATGTAAAAGAACTCTTTGAATCCATGTCGAATGTGTTAGATTCACTCTTGAAGTTCGTTGAGATGTCTTTCGTGTTTGAAGTGTCGAGTGAGTCGAGAATTCAGCAGAGTATAGGCGTTCTAGAAATGAGCCAAAAGATCCTCTTCCAGTTGGAGTAGGTGGGGTATTTATAGGAGAATTCTTAATTAGGTCGTAGGTCGCGAGCGACCTTGGATAGGTCGTAGGTCGTGAGCGACCTAGTGGGAGCAGTTTACGGCTTAACTAGGGTGTACTTAATCACCTCGAACAATCTAGCAAGTCATAGGTCGTGACCGACCTAGGGCGGAAGCGGCATAAGATGTTACTTCGGTATTGTTTAGGCCGTGAGCGACCTAGGGGAGGATGGTTGGCGACCTAAGGTTGGGAGCGGCCTATAAGAAAGCGGCTTCATTCTGTGATAACTCACTAGGTCGTTGGATCTTCTAGGTCGTTAGGTCGCGATATCTTTATCTCGTTAGGTCGCAGGAGACCTTCTGGAGCTAGGTCGCAGTAGACCTTCTGGAGCTAGGTCGCAGGAGACCTTCTGGAGGAGACCTTTTGGAGCTAGGTCGCAGCTTTCTTTATCTCGTTAGGTTGCTAGCTTGTTATAGATTGTTAAGTCGTGAGCTTTAGGTGGCTAGGCCGTTAGGTCGTTCGGTCATTAGGTCACTAGGTCGCCGGGTCGCAGAACCATTAGGTCGCTGGGTCGCTGAATAAAAGAGGGTTAACACTTGCCCCTCGAAGTATATGCCTAGGATTTAGGTCGTGTGCTTCGATATCTCTTAACCTGTGCTACTTTAGATCGTTTAAGTCGTGAGCGACCTACGAGGGAGTTAGGTCGTTCGTGCCGATTCGTGTTCCTCTGCTCCTGTATATAAGCCGCTGAGACCACCTCTTCCTTTCTTTACCTGTTCTAACACTCTAACCTGCTCTCAAAGGATTTTTCAAGCTCTTAAAAGAAGAAATCAATCAGTTGCCGATCATCTCTACAATCACACTACGTAAGTGGATTCCGATCATCCTCCAACCACGATCACCGTTGAATTGTGAACTCCTCATTTTTCGACCCTAAACCGATTTCACATGCCATATTTTGCTACGAATCACATTACGATAGATTTTTGACCGTTATTGGACATGTCGTCACTGTAATTCATGTGAGCACAGCAATGCATCGGGTTTATGATGGATCTGTGGCATTTTAAGTTGGTTTTGGATGATCTGGTGGTGTGGGGAGACGGCGGAATTTACTGTAGAGAGGATAACGGGCTATTGGGTTAACCGGTTAGTGGGTCAGGCGATTTGTTGAAAGAAAAGGAGTCCGCGATTTTAGGAGAGTTAGGCCGTGCTCGATCTAAGAGCCTTGAACGACTTAGGGCTTCAGCAGTGTGGACATGAATCGCACGTCTTATCTCTGTGAACGACTTAACGACTTAGCCATAAAACTCCAAACGACATAAGGGACAGCGACTTAACTTGCCAGGGTTGCATGCGACCTAAAGTTGAATGACCTAAAGGTCCAGCGACCTAATTTACCAGAATAACACACGGCTTAAAACTAGGCGATTTAAAGAATCGGCGACCTAACTTAACTCGCAGCATAACTTTAACTTGTAGGAAGATAACCGATAAACTTCATAACTTGAGAAGAGCGACCTAGGGAGAATAGTTGACTTAACTTCTTGCGGCCTAGGTTGTTGGTCGCATATGTATAGGTCATAGGTCGCGTATGCATTTGAACGACCTAGAACTTAGCCTGTTTTGCTTTGCCTTGAACTCCTTTCAACTTGAATGAACATGACGTTGCTGAATTGAATTCACAACTTGAACTACCGAGATAACATGCTTGAACTTGTTGTACTTCTTTACAGATTTCATTAACTTTTTAATGCTAATAACCTGTTAAATACAACATTTGTAGAAAAATGGGACGAATATACTGCCACTGATCGCCCACATCGAATGACAGATTAGTCGATAAAAGATAATCAACTTAAAGAAATTATTTGAAATGCTGTGAATCAACAAACTCAAGTGAAGTATTAAAGCAAAGCAATGTTAATCAATTAAAACTGATTTGTTTGCATCAACACTGCACTTGTATTTGGACTTAAAACAACAAGCCTTGAAACTTTATAATTGACAAATGCCTGTTAGTTTAATTTTAGTTATATTTGCTTGTCGTTTTGTTAGTTTGGCACAACACTTCACACATTTAGGAAACGTGCACCTTCATATTTGAATATCCAGTTCCTTGTGTAGAATGTCTTCTCAAGAGGAGATAATGAGCAAGCTGAAGGGGTCTTCCCGATAGCCAACCCATTGGATAATCCTCCGGAAAGAACTCCAACTACCCTGAGTCAGCGGGCATTCAATCAGTTACGCATTCAGTTTGGTATTGCCGAAGCGGATGCTATACTTCCTGGGCCAAATGATACTGCTGACAGGACACCTCTCGGTTTTATCGCTGTCAATCGTCAGATGTGCCTATGTGGGGCCATTCCTCCTTTCAATGACTTTCTTCAACGACTCCTTCTCTGATTAACTATCTCTCCTTTGCAACTGCATCCTAATGGCTATGCCATCCTGATGGGACTTTGTGTGCTGTTCGGGCTCATCTCCTAAGCTTTGAAGAAATCTGTTACTTGTGCACATTCGCAAAGAACAAAGATCACCCCTATATCACACTCGTGAGAAGCGCCAGGAACCGTAGATTGATCGTCGATCTTCCGGAAAGCGCCTACGGGTTCTTAAACCAATTCTTCTTCGTTCGTCGCCCTCTAGGATTTTACGCCATATGGAGAGTAGGAAGTAAGATTGCTCACTCCCACTTTTTCCATTTGAGCTTTTCGCGATCTGAGTTGCTAAGTGCTAACTTCATTCTTTACTTTAACAGCGCTTCCTCCTCCTTCTAGAGACTCTAGCCATAAGCCAAATTTTGAAAGATTAAGTGCCATGGCGATTGAGGAAAGAAGTATTAAATTTTTGCTGAAAGATGAATTTCTTCACCAATTCGGACTTCTGCACCCTTCCCGATCTACTCAGCCTCACGAAGTCCCTGATTCTCCAGTAGAGACATCGGATGCCCCAATTTCCGTCGGAGAACTTACACCGAAAGAACATACTGTTGAGGCCTCACTGGTGAAGTGCTCTGCTTCTATTGACATTGCGCGGTCGTCCAGCAAACTTGCACTTGCCCGGGTCATTGAGGAAGAGGAACCTCCTCACCAGTCCGGGAAGACTGTTGATGAAGGAGCTGAGGGGAAGGGTTCCTCCGGTCACAATGGTGATGACATTTTTGAGGGGTTGAGCGACTTGATGATCACTTCACAGGAGCTTTTTAAAGATGATACTGTTGTTACTAAAGTTATTTCTGCAGTAGTTGAAGCGATATCTGTCTTGCAACAAACTCCGTCAGCCCAAGAGTCGACACTTGCTGTAAAATCCGTCATCACCCCTCAACCGAGGAGTGGTTCGTAGTTTGACGCGCGTAGATCGCACGTTACACACACTTAGGATTTTTCAGCACTTTTATGCATTCAACCTTCTTGCTTTGAAGATTTCTGAATTTATCTTTTCTTCATTTTCAGGTTCTCCAATGGGACGAAGTGGCTCTTACTACGATGATTTCCAGCGTTATGGGAGACGCGGCTCTTATGACCCCAAGAGGTATCTTCCTGCTTCCTGGGAAACCGATGAAGAAAGAGCTGCGAGGAAAGCTCGTGAGAAGCGTGCTTATGAAGAACGCTACGGGAGACGGGACGAACGACATGATTCTTCCCAGAGAGAGGATGATTCTCATAAGCGAAAATCCCATGATGACAAAGGGAAAAGTCATGTCACCGAAGGTCCGAGTAAACGGGCCAAACTTGGTGAAAAATCGACATCTGAAATTTCCGAAAAGCCCGCTGCTCCCGTCTCTTTGGAAATTCCTTCCAGCTCTCCTGCCCTTCAAAGAGCTGATATTCAAACAATCATTAGTAGGCCCCCGTATCAAGTTGGAAAGGGTCCGGCTACTCTTCAAAGTCGGTTTTCGCACTGGTGCTTAAAAGGAGTGCGTTTCGACCTTGACTTGGTCCCAATCGATTAGCAAGCCATGTTGCGAAATCTTGATGCCGTCAAACTCAATATCGAGAGAATGTCTGGTTGGCAAAAACTTGTCGACGAGCTTCAAAGAGTAAACCGCGCAAATCTCGAAGCCATGCTAACTATGGAAAATGACAAATCCGAGTGGTAGAAAACACTCGATCAGCATGATGCAGAGATGAAGAGTATTGCCGCTTATAATGAGAAGCTTTAAGCAGAAGTTGAAAAACTTAAAGAAGAGCTCGCCACTTCTTCCACTTCCTATTCTCAAAGAGAAGAAGTGCTTCAAAAACAGGTGAGAGATGCTCACGCTGCACAGAGAGATGCTGAAGCTAAATTTGAAACACAACAGCAAGTTGTGGAAAGCTACCGAGCTGACATTGCTCAGCTGCGAGAAAAAACCAACTCCCAGAACTTGGAAATTGAACAGCTAAAAGCTCGACTTTTTGAAGCTGAAAAGGAGCGTGATGAAGCTATTGTCGGCAAAGCAGTAGTCGAGGAAACTCATATGGCAACTAAAGCCGAAGTCGGCTCTACTTTATTCGAGTTTTACATTCATAGTTTTCTAGGGCGTGGTAGCCTTATATTTTTGGGGTCGAAGTACGAAATCACTTTGGCCAAAGTGTGGGAAGACGCACTTGATATGCTTGGAGGAGCTGGATATGCTGAAGTAGATTTAATGGCGCACTATCTAGATGATGATGCATGTGCCGCTCTTGCCAGGGGAAATGAGCAACTCGCCAAAGAGAGAGCCGAAATGGCAGAAGGAGAACATTTAGGGAAGGAAACTTCAACCGACCCAGTTCAACCTTCGGTTTCGGCCAACATCGATATTGTTGGCTCCAGTTCCCATTCTCCACCTCCTGCTAAAGCTGTTATTGAAAGTGCAACTGCCCGCACTGGAGATGAGACTCAAGAAAGTACTGAGGCGCAGGACTTTGAAGTTGACATAGTAAAGCATACTTCTCCAGGTAACCTTAATGCTGATCTTTCTCAAGTGGACTGCTTGTTTACTTCACATGAGCTTAATGAACTTTTTGATTATTACTTAAATCTTGACGCTACGCCACTTTCTCCTCTTTTTATGAGAGATACTGACTTTAACTTCTCTTTTCCTGTAGTGAAAGCGCCAAGTGTTGTTCAGCCTTTCCCTCTTCCAGTTGTTTCCTCTCCGCCTCTTCAGATTACTCCCCCTTCCGTTTCTCAACCGGAGTCACAAGAGGAGTAGATAGAAGCTCTTCAAGGCTTGGATGACCTGGTCGCTTCTCAAGAACAGAAGGCCGAAGAACCTGAAGAAGGCGAAAGAACCCCGGAGCAAACTATTTCTGATGACATAAAGTTGTCTGCACTTTTCTCCCCGGGCAGCGAGTCTTCTTCAAGGAAGAAGGGGAAGCGTGGAGTCTCGAAGAAAAAGAGAGAAGCTTCTGCCAGCGAAGAAAAACAGAAGAAAGTCCAATTGTACCCTTTCTTCTTTCTTCTCTTACTCTCACAAGTCGACCCAAAAAAATTAGTCATCCGGCCAGGCGAGGGCTCGAAAGGTGGCAGGAAGAAGAAGTGATTCTCTTCTCCTATGCTTTTTTCTTTTTTGCTTGTACGTATAAAGACTTGTGTTGACCGGAGATTGTGTGGGTACCGGTCCCCGCCTTCTTTTGTTTTGAAACCTGCGCATGTATAAAATTTTCATAGTATGGAATAAAATGATTCTTTTACTTGTACAAACTTCTGTCTGTATTTGAGAATGCATCTATTCTTCTTTTTCATACAAGTTTCTTTATTTTCTCTGTGTGATGTTGCACTAAACCTATGGTATGTTGCTTGAGCATTGCTTTTATTTTTGTAACTATATTATATTGCCCTCATACCATGGTTTATTGCAATCTCTTTCACATTGGCAAAATTTTGAAGAACAACTCTTCTGTTTCGAGAAGACTTGTACTCTTTCTTTAGAGAACAACTTTTCCATTTGAAGGAGGCTTGCATCTGTACTTTAGAGAATAATTTTTCCATTTTAAGGAAATATTTTTCTGATTTAGTAGAATGCGCCTCGGATTGGAGAAGTCTTCTCTTTTTTTTGAAGTAGTTTTTACACTTCACTTTCAGAGAGAAAGTCACTTTTATCTTTGGCAAGTGAATTTTCCTACGCGGTAAAGTGGGCCTTCGAAAAAGGGATTTGACCTGTTTGTGCCTCCGAAGAGGGCTTTTGTTTGATTGTGCCTCTGGGAAGAGGGCTTTTTTTAGTGTGCCTCTGGGGAGAGGGCTTTTGTTTTTTCCCTATACGCGGGGAAGCGGGCCTCCGAAGAGGCTTTTTGTTTCTGCCTCTAGGGAGAGGCTTTTGTTTTCCCTTTTCGCTAGGAAGCGGGCCTCCGAAGAGGGCTTTTCACATTTCGACTCGTGTGAAGTTTTATTTCAGATCACGGTGAAATGTTTGTGCCTCCGAAGAGGTCTTTTAGCATTTCAACTCTGGTGAAATGGCCTCCGAAGAGGGCTTTTCACATTCCAACACTCATGAAGTTTTATTTCAGATCTCGGTGGAATGCGTGCCTCCGAAGAGGTCTTTTCACATTTTAACTCGTGTGAAGTTATATTTCAGATCACGGTGAAATGTGTTCCTCCGAGTAGAGCTTTTGCCTAGAAGTTTCCTTCTCATGGTTGGATGGATTCACGGGACGGACCCAAGTTACTTGGATGTTTGTTTGCACAAACGTTCTCAGCTAGTTAACGAGTGCCCTGTGCCTTCCACTTGGGAAGGTGCCACCGGTCATTCCACCAATCTTTTTTGGTTGAGAAAGAGAACTTTCCTTTTTTGGCAAGTCCCATTAGAGGTCTTTATCCTCCGAAGAGTTGTGCCTCCAAAGAGGGCTTGTGCCTCCGAAGAGGTCTTTGGCTGTTCCCTGCCTGCTCGCCCATGTCTTTTTGCCATTTTCTCATATCAGTGATTCCCTATTATCATTTTCAAGCAAACATTCCTTTCTTTTGCAAGTAGTTTATTTTATCCAAAGAAGTGTACTTCATTGTTAAATGAGTTCGCAGGGGCAGACACAGGCTAGTTAATCGGATGTCCGTTTGCACAAACGATCACAATTAGTTAGCAAGGGCCCACCTTCGGCGGAACCACTAACTGTTTGCTTGAAGCACTTCTTATATAGGATTTGAGCCTGGAATTTTTGTGGCTGAACATTCATTTGTTGAGTGACGTCAGGGATCGCTTGGTCTTGTGATGAGTGAGCTTTGTTTTAATGGCCTGCAATATTAAATCGATATTTTAGCAAAACAATTAAAGTATTTTTCCTATATCGAAATAAAACAGGCATTTTGTAATAGTAGAGAACACAAGATTTATAGTGGTTCGGCCAAGAACTGGGCCTACATCCATTTCATAGTTCTTATTATTCACTTGCACTAGCTTTACAATGGCTTTCAATACAAGAATCATACATGCATAATTCTTTTACAGTATTTCAATAAAGCTTTTAAGTAAAATATGGGCGCAAGTGATTGTTGTTCCAAGACCTTGGAATTGGATCTCCTTCGACAGTTGTCAGTTTGAAAGTGCCATCAAGAAGTTTTTTGCCTATGACATACGGCCCTTCCCAGTTTGGCGCAAACACTCCTGTTGCTGTCATGATCCTTTTCAAGACTAGATCTCCAATCTCAAAGCTGCGTTGGTGAACTTTGGAATTGAAGTGCCTGGCAATTCTTTGCTGATGGGCTGCAATCCTGAGCTGAGCCTCTCCCCTTCTTTCATCAAGGAAGTCTAATGCTTCAAGTTGCAGCTTTTCATTTTCAGCTTGATTGAAATGGATACTTCTGTGTGATGGGACTTCTGTTTCCACCGGAATCATTGTTTCTGATCCATATGCCAATGAAAATGGAGTGTGCCCAATCGCGGTTTTATGGGTAGTTCTGTATGCCCATAGTGCTAGTGGTAGCTTATCGACCCAACCACCTTTCGCTTTTTCTAGCTGTTTTTTGATGGTTGATTTGATAATTTTGTTTACTGCTTCCACTTGCTCGTTTGCCTGCGGATGAGCCACTACTGAGAAGCTTTTTCGGATCTTGAATCGCTTGCAAAAATCTTGGAACTCTTCACTTTCGAATTGGGTTCCATTGTCTGTGATTATTTTTTCAGGCACACCATACCTGCAAATGATATTCTTAGTTACAAAGTTTATCATCTTTTAGAGGTAATAGTAGCTAATGGTTCAGATTCAGCCCATTTAGTAAAATAATCAACAGCAACAATAGCATATCTGATTCCGGACTTGGCAGTTGGCAAAGGCCCGATGAGATCTATTCCCCAAATAGCAAATGGCCACGGACTGACTATCTGTGTTATCTCGGTGGAAAGTGCTCTTGGGATTTTTGCAAATCTCTGGCATCGGTCACATTTTCGGGCATAGCTTGCAGCATCACGATTAATGTCTGGCCAAAAATACCCATAACGGAAAATTTTCTTTGCTAGAGTTTGACCACCTGAATGATCTCCACACTCTCCTCCGTTTACTTCAGCTAGAATTGTCTTAGCCTCTTCCTTGGTCACACATCGAAGTAATGGCATTGAGAATCCCCGCCTGTATAATCGGCCATCTTGAATTATATATCTAGAGGCTTTTCTTAGCAACTTCTGTCGTTCTTTTGAATTTTCTGGTAGAGAACCGTTGAACAGATATTCCATTATCGGAGTCATCCATAATTCTTGCTCGTGAGAAACAGTCATGACCCGATCAATCTCCATTTCATCAATACTTGGGGCTGACAAGACTTCTACAGGAACCAATCCCAGTAATTGTGCTTCACCAGTGCTTGCGTACTTTGCGAGAGAATCTGCCTTCATGTTCTCTTCTCGGGGTATATGACTTATCGTATAATGATCGAAATCATCGAGAAGTTCCCAGGCTCTTGACAAGTAGGCAGGCAGATTTCCTCCTTTAGTTTGAAACTCTTTCTTGACTTGGCATACAATAAGCTGTGAATCACTGAAGATTTGCAACACTTTTACATTTAGTTCTTTGGCAATCTTCAAGCCGGCAATAAGAGCTTCATATTCTGCTTCATTGTTTGTCGAAGGGAATTCCAATCTCAACGCATAGCACAATGACCGCCCTTCAGGGGTTTCAAGCACAACCCCAGCTCCGGAACAGTAATCGTTTCTTGCACCATCAACATATAATTTCTATCGAATTGGGGTATTATCAGTTACCTCTTCCTCACTGTCACCTTTGTCTGTACATTCTGCGATGAAATCTGCTAAAGCTTGTCCGGTGATTGCTCTCCGAGGATGATAAGTGATGTCGTATTGGCTGAGTTCAATATTCCACTTCAGAAGACGACCCGAAGTCTCAGGGCGAAACAGGACTTGCTTTAGAGGTTGATCAGTGAGGACTTTGATAGGATGAGCTTAGAAATATGGCCTCAATTTTCTTGATGCAATCAGCAGACAATAGGCGAGCTTTTCCAACTTTGAATAATTCATCTCTGCCCCAGTGAATCTTTTGCTTATATAATAGACCGGGTACTGAATTTTTGCGTCTTCCCGTACCAACGCTGCACTGAGAGCATGAGATGAGATTGCAAATATACGAAAAGATCTTCACCATTGTCGGGCTTAGAAAGTATTGGAGGCGTTTCCATATGACGAATCAATTCATCGAAAGCTCTCTGGCATTCAGGAATCCATTCAAAGTTTTTCCTTCCTTTCTTCAGAGCATCAAAGAATGGAATGCATTTATCAGTAGCTTTGGAAATGAATCGACTCAAGGCAGCGACTTTTCCATTGAGACTTTGCAATTCCTTCTTTGTTCTAGGAGCTTTGACTTCTCTTAAGGCAGCAATTTGAGCAGGATTAGCTTCAATGCCCCTAGCACTCACAATGAAACCCAAGAACTTTCCGGACTCCACCCCAAACGAACATTTCAAAGGATTAAGTTTCATTCCGTACTTTCGAAGGACTACAAACATTTCTTCCAAGTGATCCATATGGTCTACTGCCTTCTTTGATTTCACCAGCATATCGTCAACATAAACTTCCATAGTTTTTCCAGTCTGTGGTTTGAACATAGCATTGACGAGTCTTTGGTAAGTTTCCCCTGCATTCTTAAGTCCGAAGGGCATGACTCTATAGCAGTAGAGACCAACATCGGTGACGAACTCGTGTCCTCCTGATCCGGATCATGCTTCATGATCTGGTTGTATCCGGAGTAAGCATCCATAAAAGATAACAATTCATGCCCCGCTGTTCCATCCACCAACTGATCTATCCTGGGTAACGGGAAGCAGTCTTTGGGGCAGGCTTTGTTTAAATATGAGAATCGATGCATACTCTCCACTTCCCATTAGCTTTCTTAACCAGTACTGGATTTGAAACCGAATTCGGATAAGTAGACTCCCTGATGAAACCATTCTCCATGAGTCAGTCTACCTCTTCTTTCAATGCTGCTGACCTTTCAGGACCCTGGGTTCTTCTTTTCTGCTTTACTGGTGTAAACTTCGGATAAATATTTAGAGTATGTACTGCAATTTCTGGGGATATTCCACACATATCAGCATGAGTCCAAGCGAATACATCCAGATTTGCTTTCAAGAATGATATCGAGGAATTTTGAACCGTCACACTAAGTTGCGAACCCACATTCACCACTTTGTTCGGATCTTTCGGGTCAACATGTAGTGGTACCGTTACTTCCACTTGCACCACTCTATTCTCCCCTACACCAGCTTTTCTAGGATCCATTTCTCTTCGTGCCCCGCTATGCTCACCAGTGCAGTGTCCACCGTGTAATTGCTACAAGGTTGGTTCTTTGATGCGGACTTGGGCTGCCGCATCTTTTCCCATCTCTATCTTCCTTGCTTCACGCAACTCTATAAGATAACATTCTCGCCCAGCATTTTGATCCCCTTTAATAACACCAACTCCATTATCCATGGGGAATTTCATAGTGAGGCACCACGGGGCGAGAATTGCCTTAAAAGCCGCAAGAGTTGGTCGGCCTAGGAAGGCGTTGTAGGCAGAAGATTCATCAACAATTACAAAAGTCTGTTTTCGAACCACCTTTTTCTGCCCCTCTCCAAGCTCGACGAACAAGTCAATAGTTCCAATTGGCTGCTTCGGTTCCCCAGTAAACCCAACAATCTTCTGAGATGAAGCTTGAACATCAGCCATTGGAATTTTCATTTGATCGAATGTCTTTTTGAAGAGAACGTTGCAAGAAGCACCGCAATCTGCAAGTACTCTTCTCACAATAGCCGGCCCAATGCTTGCAGAGATGACCAAGGGATCCATGGTTGGGGCTTCAATGCCCATAGAGTCCCTGGCTCTGAACACAATATCATCATTAAGAGTTTTCTGCTGCTTCAAAGGTGCAGCGTCTTCTAGAACAAAAACACTTTCTTCTGCTGGTGCGTATTTCAAGGCACGGGCATATCTTTCCATCTCGCCCCAGCTTCTGCCTGTTGGGTGAGGACCTCCCGTAATCACATTAATAATAGGCCTTTCTGATTCATGCACAGTGTTCCTCTCACCCGAGCCAGATGGATGAGCTGGAAGTTGCTGGCCCTTAGTAAATGAAGTTAGGTCATTCCTATTTCTTTTAACATATTGCTACAACTTGTTCTCTCTCAGCAGTTCTTCAATCAAACTTTTCAGATGGCGACATTCGTTGGTATCATGACCGGGTTGATTATGAAATCAACAAAATCTCCCGCTTTGAGCAGTTTTTTGCCAACTCTCATCTCAAGCGATTTAGGATATTCTACCGCATCTTTAGTAGCAAAAAAGATATTCTCCGGGGTGTCAGTCATAGGAGTGAAATCTGAAGGTTTTAAGAAGCGTGGTTTCTTCACATCCTTCTGCTTCTTCTCACCATTATTCTCCCTCTTTTAACTTCCGGATTCCTTTTTGGTAGGAGTAGCAGTATTATCCTTAACCTCTGTCAGTGCCACTTTAACCGGTGCTTGAAGGCTTTCCAAGCGCATGAATTCATCAGCTTTCTTATAGAATTTCTCGAGAAAATTCGGTTCTTTCATCTTCAGCCACTTTCCAAATTCGCTTAACTTGTTGATCGCCCTCATCAAGTATGTCAAGACCATCCGTGGCTCTGCATTGTCCACTTCAGCCAAAGCCATGTTGAAGCGGTTCAAGAAAGATCTAATAGGCTCCCCAGGATTTTGTTCCAGGCTTGACCGTGACATAATATATTTTTCCTTTGAAGCATACAACCTGAATTTCTCTTTAAACTTCCGAGTCAAATCGGCGAACTGGTCTATGGATCGGACCGGAAGCTTTGTGAACCAGAGTAGAGCCACTTCTTCCAAATATACCGGAAAGTACCGGCATTTGATCTCATCAGATGCTCTAGCACCAGTCATGTGCCAATCATACTTATACAGGAATTGATTAGGGTCGCTTGTTCCCTTATAAGCCGGGATGGTAGGAGGAACAAACTTCCTTGGGTGTTAACTCCGCCCCGGCCATGACTCAGCGACTAAAAAGTTACCGACCCAAAAGGTTGCCGACCCAACATGAATGTCGATCTAACTACCTAAGCCCTAAGAGGGATACCGACCTAACAGACTTGAGAGGGATGCCGACCTAATGCCTTAACGAGGTTACCGACCTAAGACTTGAGAGGGATGCCGACCTAATGCCTTAACGAGGTTACCGACCTAAGACTTGAGAGGGATGCCGACCTAATGCCTTAACAAGGTTACCGACCTAAGACTTAACAGGGATGCCGACCTAAGATTTAAGGGGGTAACGACTCAAGGCTTAGTTAGGTTACCGATCTAACATGGATGTTGGCCTAAGATAGATGCCGATCTAACTATCCAAGGAGGTTGCCGCCCTAACTGCTCAGGACAGGGACAAGATCACGAACTACACTTGAATCGCTACCGACTTACAACCTATGCTAGGTCGTTCACGACCCAGGCAAAGGAAGGCAAGTCCGATGCAGCTACTTAGCACGCGGCCTCTTAACTCGTACACGGTTCATGACTAATGATATATCCAGAGTTCAGCAAGGATGCCTTTCCGAAGTCTCGACCCAGCATTTAGGTCGCAGCCGACCCACGACTTAGATTAAGTCGTCCGCGACCCAACTTAGGCCGGCTATGATTTAGGACTTGGTAATGTTTCCTGCCCAGAATTCTCTATAAATACATTGCCATCTCCAACTTTCAAGGGACTTTTGGACAATCTCTTCAAGCGCCGATACTCTGCCAGTTTCTAAACCAACTTTACACTTGAAGCTTCAAAGAACACTACAAGCTACTTTGGAAGACTTTCACACATCCGACATGGATTCGAAGACTTTCGCCTACATCGAAGCTTAAGCAACTTGCTCAAAGTGTTTTGTAGCTAAGGAGATTTGTACTTGAAGAGCATTGTATTGTTTTCTAACAAGATCAGTGATAAAGACACTTAAAGTGGATGTAGGCTACTCCTTAAGCCGAACCACTATAAAATCGCTGTCTCCTACTGTATTTTCTGTTGTTTTTGCTGATACTCTATTCCCGGACTATCGGGTGGTGCTTTCACATTCATACATCACACACCGGGGTGTTAGCGTTCGATTTTTAGCGTTAACATTTTTGGCGCTTTCACTGAGAACCCATGTAACAACCCTAATTTTAGCGATTACCCGGGAATATTAAATTATAACGGCGGTTATAATTTAACAATGTAAATTAATAACTAATGAGGAATTTAAATTGTTTATTGGGAATAAACAATATATTTGAGGATAAAAATGAGAAAATATTCTAAAAACTTTGTTAAGATGATTTGAGAAAATAAAATGAGGAAAATGTGTTTTATTTAGAGTTAATGCCATAATTTTGTTAATTATTGCTATTTACTTCTTTTAATTATTTTTAAAAGAAGTAATTAATTTTAAGATGAGAGATATTCATAATAATGATGGAATTGAGTTTAAAAATATAATTTAAGTGTAAAACTATATTTGAAAAGGGTTATAAAATTTTATTACACAAAAATATTATTTTTGTGTGATTTATAATGTTAATTACAATGGAATTTGTAATTAAAGATGTAAATTTGTTATTTATAAGAAGGAAAAGAAATATGATGATAAAAAGTTTTAAAATATATAAATAATCTTTTATTTTGAGTATATAACATTTTATCATCATGAATATGAAGTTTTATAAAATTTTGATATGAAATAAAGTTGAATAGATGATTGAATTTGAAGGTGTGCATTGTTAACATGTAACTAAGTGATTAATTTATAACCTAAGCTAATTTTCTTGAAAAATTGGACTCTAGCCCATTAACATACTTCACTTGGCCTGTTAGCAAAGAAATGAGAAACATATTTCTCTTCCTAAAACATGAGTACGTTCATTCTCCTTCTCATTAAAACATTCATCTTCCTAAACCCTAGTTCCTAATTTCAAAATTCAAAGCTCAAATCAAAGGGATTTTGTCCAATAATGTAGAGTAAGTGTTTTAAACTCTATCTCTATCCTTTAGAACCCTAAAAGAATGATTTTGATCCCCTTTTTGATCAAATTGCTTGCTGTCCAAATTTTGTTCCTGAGTTTTTTGGTGATTTTGGAGAAGCTAAGAGGTTAGCAAGGCTTAAAAGAGGATTTAGCAAGCTATAGGAAAGTAAAAGGTGAGTTAATTACTCACACTACTACCTTTAATCTATGAGAATAATTTTCAGTTGATAATTGAATTGAATTGGATGGTTTGATGATTGAATTGCTTTCAAATTAGTTGTGAATTGGTTGCTTGAATTTGAATGATTGCATGGTTGTAGTTTGCTGAAAATTGTTTGTAAAAATATCGCTGCAGTAAAATAGCGATATCTTAGTGCCGAGTTATCCAAATTAGCTCAATCTTTTTGCAGTTGAAAGATAATTCTATTAGCTACAAGTTTTCTTTTAATCACTTTAAGAAATTATGTGGTTTAGAGGGTCGAAATTTGGTTTGAAACCGGTGTACACAGCTCTGCTCTGTGCAATATTTTTGTTGAAACCTGATATTGAAATCACCATAACTTTGAAATGGTAGATCGAAATTGAGTTAGGTTTTTTTCAGTCAGAAGCCGGTTTTATAAGTAAAAACTTTTATGTTCATTACTTTTTTTAATTAAGCTGTTTACTAAGAGTAATTTGAGTTTGAAGAAGATGTAACTTTTCTGTCCTGTGTTTTAATCTTAGCTTTGAAATACAGAAATTATTTTAGGCATATCTTTCTAGTTTCTTATCGGATTTGGATGATTTTTGAAGTTCTAGAAAGCTTATTTTATATGTGATAACTTTAATGTTGAACACATTTGCATATTTTGAGAATAAATTGATCAAAATGCTGTTGCAAACTCTTAGCTCTGTCACTTTAGTAATTATGTTATCCAAACTAAACACGGTTAGTAAATTGATCATATCTTCCTTGTTTCTTGTCCGATTTGGACGATTTTTAAAGTTCCGGAAATCTTATTTTATATGCAACAACTTTTCTGTTGAACACATTTGCATATTTTGAGAATAATTTGATCAAAATGCTGCTGCAAACTCTCAGCTCTGTCACTTTAGTAATTATGTTATCCAAACTGAACACAGTAAATTGAGCATATCTTCCTTGTTTCTTGTCCGATTTGGATGATTTTTGAAGTTCCGGAAAGCTTATTTTATGTGTGACAACTTTCCTGTTGAACACATTTGCATATTTTGAGTATAGGTTGATCGAAGCTATTTTAGATTATTGATTCTGAGATGTTTTGCCAGGCGTATTTTGAGTTTTATAATTTCTATTTATTGGAATTATTTAAGATGGCCAATATTTGGCAAGCATTATGGTTTGAGATCTCCTATGTAGGAGTATGATCGATGAGAACCATCATGATGTTTTATTTACTTGCCAATGACATAAGGCAAGTCTTGAGTTTATGATTTCATATTTTGAGATTTATGGTTTATGAGAAGCCATCATGATGTTTTTCACTTGTCGATGAGATGAGACAAGATATGATGCCATTTAATACTTATCGATGAGATGAGATAAGTATGGTGTAACGATCCTGAATTTTGAACAATTTAAATTGGAAATATTTAGTTTAATTTTAAATATTTGAACGATAATTTAATTTGAATTCCCAATATAACTGTGAATTTGGCGATTAAATATTAAAATTTAATCTATAAAAAGTTGAATAAAAATTTTAATTTGACTTTGGAGTTGAAATTGAATATTGAATTTGTATTTTAAATTCAAACTAATGACTTAGGAAAATAATTTGGATACAAGTATTATTTATGTAAATTTATAAATGGATGGTTAGTTTTAAATAACATTTTTCTTTTCTTTAAAATAGAAAGGAATAAAATTTTAATCAATACAAGATAAATAAATACACATAGTTAAAATTCAAACAACATATTTATAAAACTTTGTAGAATAGAATGTAACTACATTGGAGAAATTTTAACAACATAATTTGAACAAAACAAAACAAAGCAAAGTAATAACAAAACCAATTGGAATTAGTTGAAATTTGTTTGAAATTGATTAAATTGTCTTCGGGCTTTAAAATTTATATTGGGCCATCTTAATTGGTACTGTGAGATGTATCTAAGGCCGATACCACCATCCCTCTACCCATTTTTGATTCAAAACCTAAATCTAACGAAAGAAAAAAATAATGGCGGCTCTCGTTCCTCTTTGCAACAGAAATCAGAGCTCGTTGAATTCGAAGGCGCCGGCTTCGATCTGCTCTTCGTTCTAAGGTGAGAAATTCTCACATCTAATTCATCTCTAAATTGGTATTCTGCAAATTCGATTTCTGTTTGGTGATTTTTGTGATTTTTTTTCAATTGGTGCTTTTATGATTTACTCGGTTGCTTGAATTTTCTGATTTTGATTTCGCTGATGATTTCCCTGGTTTACTTGTTCGAATTTCTGACAATTGATCTTGTGATTGACTTCGGTCTTTTTTTTTTTAAGTATGGGGTTTCATGACTTTGGCCATTACCATTGCTTTGATCGAGTTGTACTCTGTGGATTTGGCCTTACTGCCCATTGTTCGACCTTGTTCAGTTCCTATATTTTTTTGTTGCTTGAATATACGAGGTTGATTTTTGATTATGGCTTGACTTGTTTGAATCACGGCTTCGGCTCTGATCAGTTTAACTCGTTCAATTTTGAAAAAAAAAAGCTTCTCTGCTTTATAACTGTGAGTAATTTTTAAAACTTAAGTAAATTTGGTTGCATGCTAGGTTATTAAAATGAATAAGTATTGTATGTATATACATAAGTGAAATCTGATGTGGTTGTTTATAGTATGTATGCTGTGTATATTCATCTAAACATATGTGAGTATGTCTGGATCAGGAGACATTCCCTGTTCCTGTTAAACTGGTTTTCAAACCCTTCAGAAAACAAGACCTCAACTTCTAGTCCCCCTTAAGCTTTGCTGTTCAAACAGAAATTATTTATAATGGGAAAATCTTTAATTTAAAAATAGTCATAAGAATGATATGTGTCATATATTATCTGAAAATCAAAAAAAATGCTGTCTTGAATTTGCTGAGTTGATCTGGTAGCTGTGCATCATTCAGTCTGCCTTTGTGAAATTTCTACATTCCATCTTCAAATATATTGTACTCAATATGTGTTTATGTGTATTGAGTTGTACTGTGCATGTATTGTATCTATTCGTATTGGACTGTGCTCATTATAATCAAGGTCATTTGTTGTTGTCTGGTCGCATTGCTGCATCACTGTAATTAGTTCATGTAGGTCTGCATTCACTTGCTGTTGTATTGGCTTGATGGTTTTCTTCTTTGGTTGTCTGCACTTTGATATTTTGTAGTTCCATTCATTCTTGTAGCTTGCTGTATTGGGTATGACCATTTTTTTTGTTACAGTGAAATTCATATAGTAATTCTAGTTAGTATTGTTGCATTGTCCACTTGAGTTGTTTGTGAATTTGGTCGAGTTCATATCCACTGTTGTCATCTAATGCAGCATATATATATATATATAAGTTGATTCATACTTATGCTGTGCACCATTTATATTTTCCACTGATACTATCAGGTGTACATCACTGATTCATGCTTAACTTGAGTTTTCATTTGATAAATTTGCTGAGATGATTTTTACCTCGCATTGACCTTGCCCTGTACTATTTCAACCTGGTTTGCATCTGTTTGGGTCAGATTTATGCATTGGTCTGCCACCTTTATGCCTTTGATACTGTGCATTTGAACTTGTGCTGTTGGTCCAAGTTGCACTGAACAACTCATTTGATCTTCTTGCATTGGCAGTGTCACTGTTTGATATAATTTGCATTTAGTTGTGCAGTTTGCATTTGGGATATTTTGTCATGAGTTCGAGTTCAAGTAACATTAGCTTGACCTCTGTCTTTATTTGTTGTTTGCATTTCCAGTTGCATTTAGTGAAACTGTTCCATTGCACTGGCTCGAGTCTTGTGGACTTTGTTATCTTTCACACTGTTAGTTCATGTTGCATCCACTTGACTCATTACTGTCGTGTGTGCTGTGGTGCCATATTTTTGGTGCTCTCACCTTCACTCGGCTGTGCTTGCACTGCCCACTTCGTGTCACGGTTGCATACAGTGAGTTCATATTGTTGGTATTGATTTGTGTCAATTAGTTCACTTCCACTTGAACCATTCTATTTTCACTTGAACTCCCGGTTGGTTCATGCCGTGACATTGATTGTCGATTGACCTATTTTGTTATGTGAGCTGCTGTTTTAATAGCAGTTAGTAATTTGTCAAGCATCAATCATATGCATACTTATATATATGCCCATTGTTGTTTTATTGGTATATGCAGTCTGCACCGGATTCTCCACATCTTCAACAAAGATGTTTTGGGTCATTTTCATTTGAGCATATGTAAGACAGTTTACATACTTAGATTTGTCACGGCTTTGATTGCATCATGTTGCAACAGTTTTGATCTTCTGAAGTTTGCATTCCACATTGAACTGGTCTGAAGTATATTTGCATTACTGCATACTTGTAGTATATGGATCGTCTGCACCTTGTCCTGAAGTGTTTGCTGTGTTCATTTGAGTGTTGTTGGCTTTGCACTTCACTTGTGTATTACCTAAGTCTGCATCCCCAACCAGGTTATTATTTTCTGGTTTGTAGCTCATTTGCATACGTTGATCTCTTTTGGTATGTTACTGTCTTGGTTATAATTTCATTTGAGGTACAGTTGAGCATTATATAGTTGCCATATCATGTGAAATTTTGGTCATCTGTTGGTTGGTGTGGCTGTCTGGATTTGCATGTTACTAGTTCATGACTTGTTATTCTCTGGGTACTTGAATATAACAGTTTGCTTTTGTGTGCTTCATTGTTGATTTCACTTGAAATCCCTGTATGCATGTCACATGGGTTGCTTTGTGGTACACTGTGCTGCATTTCTGAGTTAGTTACTGTCATCTTCTGCATATTTATATATGTGGCCTTGTACCACTGGACGGCATTTGGATTTGTTTTCGAATTCACTTGAGTGAATCCAGCTTGTAGCTCGGATTTGACCTTGTGCTGATTTCTATTTTGAACGCTGGAGTGGCGAGGCCGTGCACGCTTGCGTGTACGGCAGCCAATCAGTTTTGATTTTTTTTTTAAGTTACTTTTCAATTATTTGAATTGATTTGATTTAAATAGAAGATTTTGTTGTTAATTGCCATTTTGGCAATTCTGTTGTTTTCTAAATTATCTTCGTTAATAATTCCTTCATCTATCTGCGTTGATAATTTGAAAACTACTGATTTATTGTTTAACACTGATAAGTGTTATTTTTACCGTTATCCGATTTCTTTGTTAAAAGGGTCGGATAGGTGAATTTATCTGTGACTGTCATCTAATTGCTATTTAATTATTATTGCTTCTATGCACTAATAACTGAGTTTGAATTAGACTGACCCGTGTATTATTTTCTTTCTGAATGTAATACTCGGGTCAGACCGAGTATTTTTTACAGCTTGGAGTTTTTCTCGCAGCGAAGTTAGAGAGAGAGGGGAAAGCACTTCACTAAAGCTTTTCAGAAAAATTTTCTTGTACTTTAAAAAGATATATGTATATTCCGCTGTATTAAATGTAATTCATTGTATAACTCTGATATTTGTATATAAAAGAAAAGTTCTTTTATGGGAAATATGATTATTATTCTGTGATTCTGTAGCTGATTCTGTTTAAATGTTATAAACTTAATAACAATCCGTCATTTTGAACGTTTCTAGTTGGTTAATTACCGACTAGAGGCGGTCAGAGCGGCGGGTCGTTACACAAGTGGTATCAGAGCTTTGGTTTACACAAAGCTTAGTTTATGGCGTTTAATATGAATAGTTACTAGAATCACTTTAAAGAAAGTGTTTTCAAATCTAAAGAAGTATAAAATTGTTTTCTTTAAAATAAAAGGTATTTTGAAAATTAGAATCATTTTTGAAAATTCCCGTCTCTAAATTTAGGTTTGCGATAGTTTCTCTTCGGTGAGGTCTCCTTAGATTTGAGTCCCGATCGTTCGAAAACTCGTTATCGAATTGTTGAGATTTACGGAAAGTGAAATATAAGTTAAGTGAATTAATGAATTGGTTTAAATTGGTTTAAATCGAATATTGCGAATATCTACAAAGTAACAATTGGGAAATGAAATGACATGTCAATTTGGTTATAATCAAGAGAATTATTGAACTATAACTTGGAGATTTGATTCTGAATTCTTTTGAAAAATTGATTTCAAATGTTGTGAAGAACGATTTAGTAAATAAATGGATTATAAGTATTTAACTTATAATATGGACTTTTGATATATAACTGAGTTATATAAATTGAATTGAAGTGATAAAAGGAGATTATAAATCGAAGTTTTATGAATATAAGTGGAATTTGTAAAGATTGTTTATAAATTTGAAACAAATTGAATTTGATAAATGAAACATAAAAGTTGTTAAAGGAGATATATTCGTAATTTTGGACAGCGAATTATCCTTTAAGTTAAATATTGTGATAATAAAAGTTGGTTGGGAATTTTATTCACAATTTTGGACAGTGAATATATTATTAAATAAATCGGTTATGTCTTGGGAAAATGATTGAATAATCCGACTTTTGCTAATAAGGATTGCAAATTTTGATAGGAAATCTATTTGTCAACTTAACTGTATGAATCAAACTAGTTTTGATGTTGAGCTTATATTTCAAGTTTAGACTAATGCCTAAAATAGTTAATGTGGAAATATGAATCTAATGGAACCAAGTCGATGAATGGCTTACTAAAGAACTAGTTGATTATTTTGGAAATGAAAAGCAAATGCAAAAATTCAAATGGGATTTAGATTTCAAATTTGATATTTGTTAATATGAAAATCCATAATAGATTTAATAGATTCAGTGATGAATTTGAATTTGAACGGGCATGGAATTAAGTTAAGTGGAAAACTTAATATTGGAAAATTTGAAGTTGTTTTAAAATGTGTTAAGAATCGAAAGCATAGATTTCAACACTCATTGTTGAAATAGACGTTTACAAGAGAAATCAAAGGAAATGGTGGACTATAACACTGTTGTTATAGTAAATGATTTCTGAAAGGAAAAGTTTTATATAGTATTGGGATTTATATATCTATCTTAAATTCGAATTCCTATACTAATGATTTGGGTCGTCGTAACGATGTTTTACGCAACATTCGTTTTGACTCAAGTTAATGTGTTTAAAGAATGATTTCCTTTAAGAATGAGATATATACTTAATTATGATCTAAGTATATTGAATATTTTCAAAGTGTTGAAAATAAATGGATTTGTGAGTTACTTATTATTAAATAAGTATGGAAATATTTTCCAATATGAAATGAAAGGTTTGAAATTTTATCTTTTAAAGATAAAGTGAAAAGTGAATGTTTTGAGATTTTATCTTTTAAAGATAAATTGAAAATGAATATGTGAAATTGATTTGAAAATCGTATATTCATAGATATTTTGGAAAGGTAAATTCGTTATGGAATTTATAAAAGAAAGGGAAATTTGTTTAAAAATAAACATTGATTTATTTTTGAAATGTGGAAATAAATTTAGGGATTTGGAACGTAAGTTTAAAATAAATCGGTAAGGATTTATTTGATTGATTTAAATGAACCATTTCAAGTTTAAAATGGATAAATATTTGGAAATGTTTCCGTTTAAGGAAATTGCTTTGAAATTTGTTTTCAAAGATTGAAAGGTGAAAAATGATTTGAAATTTGTTTTCAAATGGTTGAAGCGTGAAAAATATATCTTGTAAAGATATTATTTTTGGAAAATATAAACAATTAGTTCAACTTTGAATTTTGAATGGTCGATTTGGATTGTATGTCTAACATTGTGAATTGACGACATAGCAATTGATCTCTATTAAATATATATCTGTTGGTGGCGGAGAATTTATTCTCTTAGCTTAACACCCTTCTCTGAGACGTACGAGCTCAGAGGTTATATATCGATAGACATCAATTATGTGTTGAGAATTGACGATGTAACATGAAATCCAAATCGAGTGTGAAGTCGATAATAAATTGGATTATGAATGTGAATTAGGTTTGAGATAACCTTAAATTTCCAAATCGACTTAGAGGAAATTTTTAAATGGATAATGAAATGAAAAATTTGTGAATCCTCTATTTGTTATGGGTATGAGATATTGAGGTTTTCAGAACGTATATATGAGAATACGATAAATTCGAAAACCATTAGTTTAGAAAGAAATTGTTGTGGAAAACTTATGTAAGTACATGAGTATGATATGTACGAATTGTGAAATGAAATATTATATATGTATGTATGATATTATGTTTTCCAAATTGAGGATATGGAAAAGTACCTTCCATTTAAAATTTGTGAAGGTTGTTGGAACTCGAGATGAGTGTCCATTTGAAGATCGTAGCTACGTAGAATTCCATTAGTTGGATTGACCATTTGATTTCCATTAGTTGGATTGACCATTTGTTTTCCATTAGTTGGATTGGCCATTTGTTTTCCATTAGTTGGAGTGACTAGCGTAATTTGAGGGGCGAGATGCCTACAGTTACAAGCGATTCCACTGGGATAGTGGCGTAACCGCCGTGTAAACTGCAATCTAGATGCCAAAGCGAAATTCGAGGGGCGAGATGCCTACGGTCACAAGCGATTCTACTGGGATAGTAGCGTAACCGCCGTGTGGACCGCGATCTATGGCAACAACCATGGCGAAATTCAAGAGATGAGAAATCTATAGTTTACAAGCGATTCTACTGGGATAGTAGCGAAATCGCCGGGTAAACTGTGATCCATGGGGGAATGTGCTTTCCATATCCATTTTTAAAAGATTTTTAAAAGTATTTTCACTGGAAATCGAAGCAAGTATATTTAGTACTTGGAGATTTTTAGACTTGCGCCTGGCCAGCGTATGCCTAATGTCTTTAAGAACGACAATAGACTTGTTAGATTTCGAGTTAGCAAGTATTTTCAAACTTTAAATAGCAAATTAATTGTTGAAATTAAAATCTCCATAACCCCAACTTAATAAACTAAGGAAGAGGATCTTTGAAATGTTTTGAAAGTCCACAGCTTTGGGAAAGATATAATATGTAATCTCTAATATGAAGTGTTTCAAGTTTAAAATTGAGTTTTGTAAGTCGAAAATTTTAGTAAAGGACTTTTGCGCCTTGATTGTAGAAAATAATGAACAAATGAGTTAATTAACAAAGCTAGTGAGACAAAACAAATGGAATGAATCCTATACTCATTTATTTTTAATAAGTTTTGAGCTTGAAAAAAATTGTGTAGGATATAAATATCGGTGAGATTTTAACAATCATTTTTCCTAACTTGTAATTTCAGGACGAAATTCTTTTAAGGAGGGGAGATTGTAACGATCCTGAATTTTGAACAATTTAAATTGGAAATATTTAGTTTAATTTTAAATATTTGAATGATAATTTAAATTGAATTCCCAATATAACTGTGAATTTGGCGATTAAATATTAAAATTTAATCTATAAAAAGTTGAATAAAAATTTAAATTTGACTTTGGAGTAGAAATTGAATATTGAATTTGTATTTTAAATTCAAACTAATGACTTAGAAAAATAATTTGGATACAAGTATTATTTATGTAAATTTATAAATGGATGGTTAGTTTTAAATAACATTTTTCTTTTCTTTAAAATAGAAAGGAATAAAATTTTAATCAATACAAGATAAATAAATACACATAGTTAAAATTCAAACAACATATTTATAAAACTTTGTAGAACAGAATGTAACTACATTGGAGAAATTTTAACAACATAATTTGAACAAAACAAAACAAAACAAAGCAATAACAAAACCAATTGGAATTAGTTGAAATTTGTTTGAAATTGATTAAATTGTCTTCGGGCTTTAAAATTTATATTGGGCCATCTTAATTGGTACTGTGAGATGTATCTAAGGCCGATACCACCATCCCTCTACCCATTTTTGATTCAAACCCTAAATCTAACGAAAGAAAAAAATAATGGCGGCTCTCGTTCCTCTTTGCAACAGAAATCAGGGCTCGTTGTATTCGAAGGCGCCGGCTTCGATCTGCTCTTCGTTCTAAGGTGAGAAATTCTCACATCTAATTCATCTCTAAATTGGTATTCTGCAAATTCGATTTCTGTCTGGTGATTTTTGTGATTTTTTTTCAATTGGTGCTTTTATGATTTACTCGGTTGCTTGAATTTTCTGATTTTGATTTCACTAATGATTTCCCTGGTTTACTTGTTCGAATTTCTGGCAATTGATCTTGTGATTGACTTCGGTCTTTTTTTTTTGAGTATGGGGTTTCATGACTTTGGCCATTACCATTGCTTTGATCGAGTTGTACTCTGTGGATTTGGCCTTACTGCCCACTGTTCGACCTTGTTCAGTTCCTATATTTTTTTGTTGCTTGAATATACGAGGTTGATTTTTGATTATGGCTTGACTTGTTTGAATCACGGCTTCGGCTCTGATCAGTTTAACTCGTTCAATTTTGAAAAGAAAAAAAAAGCTTCTCTGTTTTATAACTGTGAGTAATTTTTAAAACTTAAGTAAATTTGGTTACATGCTAGGTTATTAAAATGAATAAGTATTGTATGTATATACATAAGTGAAATCTGATGTGGTTGTTTATAGTATGTATGCTGTGTATATTCATCTAAACATATGTGAGTATGTCTGGATCAGGAGACATTCCCTATTCCTGTTAAACTGGTTTTCAAACCCTTCAGAAAACAAGATCTCAACTTCTAGTCCCCCTTAAGCTTTGCTGTTCAAACAGAAATTATTTATAATGGTAAAATCTTTAATTTAAAAATAGTCATAAGAATGATATGTGTCATATATTATCTGAAAATCAAAAAAAAATGCTGTCTTGAATTTGCTGAGTTGATCTGGTAGCTGTGCATCATTCAGTCTGCCTTTGTGAAATTTCTACATTCCATCTTCAAATATATTGTAATCAATATGTGTTTATGTGTATTGAGTTGTACTGTGCATGTATTGTATCTATTCATATTGGACTGTGCTCATTATAATCAAGGTTATTTGTTGTTGTCTGGTAGCATTGCTGCATCACTGTAATTAGTTCATGTAGGTCTACATTCACTTGCTGCTGTATTGGCTTGATGGTTTTCTTCTTTGGTTGTCTGCACTTTGATATTTTGTAGTTCCATTCATTCTTGTAGCTTGCTGTAATGGTTATGACCATTTTTTTTTGTTACAGTGAAATTCTTATAGTAATTCTAGTTAGTATTGTTGCATTGTCCACTTGAGTTGTTTGTGAGTTTGGTCGAGTTCATATCCACTGTTGTCATCTAATGCAGCATATATATATATATATAAGTTGATTCATACTTATGCTGTGCACCATTTATATTTTCCACTGATACTATCAGGTGTACATCACTGATTCATGCTTAACTTGAGTTTTCATTTGATAAATTTGCTGAGATGATTTTTACCTCGCATTGACCTTGCCCTGTACTATTTCAACCTGGTTTGCATCTGTTTGGGTCAGATTTATGCATTGGTCTGCCACCTTTATGCCTTTGATACTGTGCATTTGAACTTGTGCTGTTGGTCCAAGTTGCACTGAACAACTCATTTGATCTTCTTGCATTGGCAGTGTCACTGTTTGATATAATTTGCATTTAGTTGTGCAGTTTGCATTTGGGATATTTTGTCATGAGTTCGAGTTCAAGTAACATTAGCTTGACCTCTGTCTTTATTTGTTGTTTGCATTTCCAGTTGCATTTAGTGAAACTGTTCCATTGCACTGGCTCGAGTCTTGTGGACTTTGTTATCTTTCACACTGTTAGTTCATGTTGCATCCACTTGACTCATTACTGTCGTGTGTGCTGTGGTGCCATATTTTTGGTGCTCTCACCTTCACTCGGCTGTGCTTGCACTGCCCACTTCGTGTCACGGTTGCATACAGTGAGTTCATATTGTTGGTATTGATTTGTGTCAATTAGTTCACTTCCACTTGAACCATTCTATTTTCACTTGAACTCCCGTTGGTTCATGCCGTGACATTGATTGTCGATTGACCTATTTTGTTATGTGAGCTGCTGTTTTAATAGCAGTTAGTAATTTGTCAAGCATCAATCATATGCGTACTTATATATATGCCCATTGTTGTTTTATTAGTATATGCAGTCTGCACCGGATTCTCCACATCTTCAACAAAGATGTTTTGGGTCATTTTCATTTGAGCATATGTAAGACAGTTTACATACTTAGATTTGTCACGGCTTTGATTGCATCATGTTGCAACAGTTTTGATCTTCTGAAGTTTGCATTCCACGTTGAACTGGTCTGAAGTATATTTGCATTACTGCATACTTGTAGTATATGGATCGTCTGCACCTTGTCCTGAAGTGTTTGCTGTGTTCATTTGAGTGTTGTTAGCTTTGCACTTCACTTGTGTATTACCTGAGTCTGCATCCCCAACCAGGTTATTATTTTCTGGTTTGTAGCTCATTTGCATACGTTGATCTCTTTTGGTATGTTACTGTCTTGGTCATAATTTCATTTGAGGTACAGTTGAGCATTATATAGTTGCCATATCATGTGAAATTTTGGTCATCTGTTGGTTGGTGTGGCTGTCTGGATTTGCATGTTACTGGTTCATGACTTGTTATTCTCTGGGTACTTGAATATAGCTGTTTGCTTTTGTGTGCTTCATTGTTGAGTTCACTTGAAATCCCTGTATGCATGTCACATGGGTTGCTTTGTGGTACACTGTGCTGCATTTCTGAGTTAGTTACTGTCATCTTCTGCATATTTATATATGTGGCCTTGTACCACTGGACGGCATTTCGATTTGTTTTCGAATTCACTTGAGTTGAATCCAGCTTGTAGCTCGGATTTGACCTT
Organism: Allium cepa; assembly: GCA_030765085.1. NCBI lineage: Eukaryota > Viridiplantae > Streptophyta > Magnoliopsida > Asparagales > Amaryllidaceae > Allium > Allium cepa. The sequence goes on from CM060942.1 coordinate 244,424,851, forward strand.
GTGCCGGTTTCTATTTTGAACGCTGGAGTGGCGAGGCCGTGCACGCATGCGTGTACGGCAGCCAATCAGTTTTGATTTTTTTTTAAAGTAACTTTTCAATTATTCGAATTGATTTGATTTAAATTGAAGATTTTGTTGTTAATTGCCATTTTGGCAATTCTGTTGTTTTCTAAATTATCTTCGTTAATAATTCCTTCATCTATCTGCGTTGATAATTTGAAAACTACTGATTTATTGTTTAACACTGATAAGTGTTATTTTTACCGTTATCCGATTTCTTTGTTAAAAGGGTCGGATAGGTGAATTTATCTGTGACTGTCATCTAATTGCTATTTAATTATTATTGTTTCTATGCACTAATAACTGAGTTTGAATTAGACTGACCCGTGTATTATTTTCTTTCTGAATGTAATACTCGGGTCAGACCGAGTATTTTTTACAGCTTGGAGTTTTTCTCGCAGCGAAGTTAGAGAGAGAGGGGAAAGCACTTCACTAAAGCTTTTCAGAAAATTTTTCTTGTACTTTAAAAAGATATATGTATATTCCGCTGTATTAAATGTAATTCATTGTATAACTCTGATATTTGTATATAAAGGAAAAGTTCTTTTATGGGAAATATGATTATTATTCTGTGATTCTGTAGCTGATTCTGTTTAAATGTTATAAACTAAATAACAATCCATCATTTTGAACGTTTCTAGTTGGTTAATTACCGACTAGAGGCGGTCAGAGCGGCGGGTCGTTACAATGGTATATCTTTATCACTCGCCAATGAGACTAGGGGAGATATAATTTTCTGAGTTTTATGATGTTTTTAGTGTGGCATCGACTAACGGCTAGTAAACCGCTAAGTGCGAATGTGTGGTATGGGACACACGTTAACACTTTTCGGGTTCCTATCCGTGAGTTTGTGACACATTCACGATGTTTACCTAACAGAACTGCTTTGAGAGGCGTCAGTGACCTTGTCATGAGGACGAACTGCTTTGGAGATGTTAGCGACCATGTTAAGGATGACAAAATGGCTTGGAAAGTGTCAGCGACCATGTCATCAGGACAAACCGCTTTGGAAAGGTGTCAGCGACCTTGTCATGAGGATGAACTACTTTGGAGGTGTTAGCGACCTTGTTAGGGATGACAAAATGGCTTGGAAAGGTGTCAGCGACCTTGTCATGAGGACGAACCGCTTTGGAAAGGTGCCAGCGACCTTGTCATGAGGACGAACTGCTTTGGAAGGTGTTAGCGACCTTGTCTAAGGCTTCAGCCGTCTGAGTTTAGCATGTGCAGCATTGCTTCGTCATTGTATTTAGTGATATGGCCAATTTGGGTTTTATGAGTTTTGAATTCGCCGTTTTTGGTGCATTAGTGTTAAGATTTTCTGAGTTTTGAACATGCATCGAATTCTTTATTGAATTTGAGATTTAATGAGTTTGAATTCGTATCGAGTTCCATGAGTTTTTATGATTGAGATGTATGTGTGAGATTTAGCCGCCTTGGCCTACTTATGAGTTTGTGATCTCACATTCTTATGGAGTTGTCTTGTGTTGCTTTCATGACTTCTATCTGTGATTGAGATGAGTTTTCTCCTTTTCGGAGTAATGGTTCATCGAACCATTTGAGTTTTGCTTGAGTTTTATATGAGTTGATTTGAGTTCATTATGGGTTATCTAATCCTTCTCCTCATTCGAGAAGAAGTACCACTATATCCATTCTACTTCAAATTATCAATATTAACTGATTTGTGTAGCTAGACTGACCCGTGTATTTATACTCGGGTCAGACCGAGTTATTTCAGGTATCATCTATTGGACTTAGCTTGAAGTTGGTGTTGGATATCATCTCTTCTTTCGCTTGAGTAGTTTATTTCTTCCGCATACTCTGATGTTTTTTTTACATTTGATTTGATGTATATGGTGTGGTCGAGTACCACCTTTATTGTATTCATATTGTATTGTGCTAAACATGTATCAGTGTATATGTATATATATATATATATGATGTCGGTTACTGTTCTGTGATGTGCTTTACATTTAGCTATTGTATTTTGTTCTGATAGATCCATCAACCACCTATAGTTGTGGATTAAACATTTACTATATATTTCGATCTATTGAGATAGAAAAGAAAAGAAAATTATATTGCATTTATCGACGTATTCAGTAGATGTTTAAGACGAAGTTATAGATGGTCGCCCTTAACCAGCCCTATTCTCCACTTTAGTAGACGGAATTACTCTTTAATTCTCTTTACTAAGGTGGGTCTCGGGGTGGGGCGTTATAGCTTGGTATCAGAGTTGTGGTCAGAACAAAGTAGAATAAACATAGAACAGTATGCATATCACAATACGTCGAAGTACAGTACGAGTGAATCATTGTCCTTTATTCGAGCTTGTTTTCGAATCGTGCTTTAATTCTTTTTCGTGTATTAGGATATGTTGAGATGGAATATGTCTAGGAATACGTATATTGTATTCCGTAGTATTCCATAATAGAGTTTGGGTGTCATATTATCTTATAAATAATCTTATTTAGGATTATTGTATTCTTATTTTTGTCGATACGAGTGAGTTCATATCGATGGAGCTAATTGATTTCTTTGAAGCATTCTTGTTGTATTCCTTTGAAAGTTGAGAACCCTATTAAGGGGTCCACATCGATTGGCTTGTTGTGAACATTCCGAATTTTCTATTTGTTGCTGCTTTAGTGAGTATTTGTTTATTACTCACTATATTGAGATGTATTTGATTTGAGATGGATTGACTTATTTGATGTTAAGTCCGATCCTTTTTGTTGTTATAGGATCCTACAATTATTTAGGCATCCTAATTTGATTGTTTTATTATTTCTATCACTTTGGAATGTTAATAATGATTCCGAAGTTTCTGTAAGTATCGAGATGTTGATGATATATCTCGAATTCCAATCAAGGTGACTTTGTTGATTTTTGTGAGTCCGTTTGGATTTGACATCCAATCAGGCAATCGAATGTTGAGGTAACCTTATTCCTGGCTCTTAGCTCTTCGATTATCCTTCCACGAGGATATCCACTAAGGAATGAGGTGAGTTTCTAGATTATTCGAGTTCGATTGAGTTTATCATTCAGTTTCTTTAAATATCCTTTTCGAATACTCAATCGGTGTTATCCTTTGCAGCATTACTATGTTTGAAGTAATGATTTGTGGTTTGTATACTTCTTTTCCTTCGAGGAGAATATCTGGCTTATTTTTGGTCTTGATGATTTCCGAGAGTGGCTCACCCTCATGTAGGAGTTGACGAACACTCCATCTCCTTCTGTTGATTTTGTGAATCGCGTACTCTAGGAATATCTCGATGCATTGTCTTAATGTTCTTTGGTTTGATTTTTTGAAGCCATATATATGAGTTTTAAAAAGATAAATTGGAGTTTTGAGGTATTTTAAAAATCAAAGAATGTTTTGAGAATATATTTATATGAGCAGCATTCTTTCATAGAAATAACTTGAGAGTGTTGGGTTATCCATCGAGTAGTTAAGAGTTTTGGTCGATACGCCTGATCAACGTTATCGATAGGAATCTCCTAAATGCTATGATGAGGCAATCAAACACGATGATTTGTGTTTTAAGGATTGAGATTTTGAAATAATATTTTGATATTAAATATTAAATTTATTTTTGAATGGTAATTGCAGCCATTGATTTTAGAGATGAGTAATAGAGTGGCGAGGCAGTTTTGATCGTTCGGTCAACTCTGCAGCAACAGATATATTTATTTATTTATTAGAGACTCAATGGCAAGGCAATGCCATTTATTTATTTTTAAATTATAAAGATGAGAATATAAATGAGATTATTGTAGAGCTATGCTTTATTGGAAGTATATATTTTGAGATTTTAGAGTCTATATTATATACATTGAATGTTTTAAGGGAAGAGTATAATAAGAGAATTTGAAGATTGTTTTAAAAACTATTTAGGTGATTTAATAGAAGAGTAAAGAAAATTTAAACCCATAATTTATTTTTAGGAATATTATTATGGATTTACAAAATTCTTTGGAAATTAATTTTGAAGTAAGAGATGAAATTTGAATTTTAACTTTGAGTTTTAAATTACTTACTAAGTAATATAGTAAAGAGTTTGAGAAATTTTCAAATGTTGACAATTGAGATTTTAAAATTTAAAAGATGTTGAGATTTAAAATTATAAATATCTTGGATTAAAAGATAATTTGAGCTTATATCCTTGTTCTTGAGTATATTCTATCTTTGAGCTATTATTATCGACGTGCATTTTTCGCGGTCATTCGAGTTTGGTGGCCTTTTGAGAAGTCATCTTGTGATTTATCTATCTTGTCTATTGTGTCTACCCTATTGTGAGGATGTTCTTTCCGCATATTTATGCATAAAATCTTATTGATGTTCTTCTCTATTGCTTAGAGTTCGGGTTTAAGTGAGTTTGATCCCGACTGTATTTGTAGATTTTTATGCAATCAATCATTTTCGATTGATTAATTGTTGAGCATCTTATTGAGTTTTGATCGAAGACGGGATATATTTGAAATTCTTTCGATTTACTTGGAAAATTCGATGGTTTACTAATCACCATTTTAGCATTTGATGAGCCATTGGATTAACCAAGTGAGTTTTTGATTATTTCTTTCTACCATTCTATATTGAGAGTATGAGTGATTTGGAATTCAAGCATGTCTTTATCCTTCGATGATTGTATCTTTTATGTTGTTTACAGCTTTTTTTCAAGAAAATTGCGGGGACGCAATTTTTGTAAGAGGGGGAGTCTGTAACAACCCTAATTTTAGCGATTACCTGAGAATATTAAATTATAACGGCGGTTATAATTTAATAGTGTAAATTAATAACTAATGAGGAATTTAAATTGTTTATTGGGAATAAACAATATATTTGAGGATAAAAATGAGAAAATATTCTGAAAACTTTATTAAGATGATTTGAGAAAATAAAATGAGGAAAATGTGTTTTATTTAGATTTAATGCAATAATTTTGTTAATTATTGCTATTTACTTCTTTTAATGATTTTTAAAAGAAGTGATTAATTTTAAGATGAGAGATATTCATAATAATGATGGAATTGAGTTTAAAAATATAATTTAAGTGTAAAACTATATTTGAAAAGGGTTATAAAATTTTATTACACAAAAATATTATTTTTATGTAATTTATAATGTTAATTACAATGGAATTTGTAATTAAAGATGTAAATTTGTTATTTATAAGAAGGAAAAGAAATATGATGATAAAAAGTTTTAAAATATATAAATAATCTTTTATTTTGAGTATATAACATTTTATCATCATGAATATGAAGTTTTATAAATTTTTGACATGAAATAAAGTTGAATAGACGATTGAATTTGAAGGTGTGCATTGTTAACATGTAACTAAGTGATTAATTTACAACCTAAGCTAATTTTCTTGAAAAATTGGACTCTAGCCCATTAACATACTTCACTTGGCCTGTTAGCAAAGAAATGAGAAACATATTTCTCTTCCTAAAACATGAGTACGTTCATTCTCCTTCTCATTAAAACATTCATCTTCCTAAACCCTAGTTCCTAATTTCAAAATTCAAAGCTCAAATCAAAGGGATTTTGTCCAATAATGTAGAGTAAGTGTTTTAAACTCTATCTCTATCCTTTAGAACCCTAAAAGAATGATTTTGATCCCCTTTTTGATCAAATTGCTTGCTGTCCAAATTTTGTTCCTGAGTTTTTTGGTGATTTTGGAGAAGCTAAGAGGTTAGCAAGGCTTAAAAGAGGATTTAGCAAGCTATAGGAAAGTAAAAGGTGAGTTAATTACTCACACTACTACCTTTAATCTATGAGAATAATTTTCAGTTGATAATTGAATTGAATTGGATGGTTTTATGATTGAATTGCTTTCAAATTAGTTGTGAATTGGTTGCTTGAATTTGAATGATTGCATGGTTGTAGTTTGCTGAAAATTGTTTGTAAAAATATCGCTGCAGTAAAACAGCGATATCTCAGTGCCAATTTATCCAAATTAGCTCAATCTTTTTGAAGTTGAAAGATAATTCTATTAGCTACAAGTTTTCTTTTAATCACTTTAAGAAATTCTGTGGTTTAGAGGGTCGAAATTGGGTTTGAAACCGGTGTACACAGCTTTGCTCTGTGCAATATTTTTGTTGAAACCTGATATTGAAATCACCATAACTTTGAAATGGTAGATCGAAATTGAGTTAGGCTTTTTTCAGTCAGAAGCCGGTTTTATAAGTAAAAACTTTTATGTTCATTACTTTTTTTAATTAAGCTGTTTACTAAGAGTAACTTGAGTTTGAAGAAGATGTAACTTTTCTGTCCTGTGTTTTAATCTTAGCTTTGAAATACAGAAATTATTTTAGGCATATCTTTCTAGTTTCTTATCGGATTTGGATGATTTTTGAAGTTCTGGAAAGCTTATTTTATATGTGATAACTTTAATGTTGAACACATTTGCGTATTTTGAGAATAAATTGATCAAAATGCTGTTGCAAACTCTCAGCTCTGTCACTTTAGTAATTATGTTATCCAAACTAAACACGGTTAGTAAATTGATCATATCTTCCTTGTTTCTTGTCCGATTTGGACGATTTTTAAAGTTTCGGAAATCTTATTTTATATGCAACAACTTTTCTGTTGAACACATTTGCATATTTTGAGAACAATTTGATCAAAATGCTACTGCAAACTCTCAGCTCTGTCACTTTAGTAATTATGTTATCCAAACTGAACACAGTAAATTGAGCATATTTTCCTTGTTTCTTGTCCGATTTGGATGATTTTTGAAGTTCCGGAAAGCTTATTTTATGTGTGACAACTTTACTGTTGAACACATTTTCATATTTTGAGTATAGGTTGATCGAAGCTATTTTAGATTATTGATTCTGAGATGTTTTGCCAAGCGTATTTTGAGTTTTATAATTTCTATTTATTGGAATTATTTAAGATGGCCAATATTTGGCAAGCATTATGGTTTGAGATCTCCTATGTAGGAGTATGATCGATGAGAATCATCATGATGTTTTATTTACTTGCCAATGACATAAGGCAAGTCTTGAGTTTATGATTTCATATTTTGAGATTTATGGTTTATGAGAAGCCATCATGATGTTTTTCACTTGTCGATGAGATGAGACAAGATATGATGCCATTTAATACTTATAGATGAGATGAGATAAGTATGGTATCTCTTTATCACTCGCCAATGAGACTAGGCGAGATATAATTTTCTGAGTTTTATGATGTTTTTAGTGTGGCATCGACTAACGGCTAGTAAACCGCCACGTGCGAATGTGTGGTATGTGACACACGTTAACACTTTTCGGGTTCCTATCCGTGAGTTTGTGACACATTCACGATGTTTACCTAACAGAACTGCTTTGAGAGGCGTCAGCGACCTTTTCATGAGGACGAACTGCTTTGGAGGTGTTAGCGACCTTGTTAGGGATGACAAAATGGCTTGGAAAGTGTCAGCGACCTTGTCATGAGGACGAACCGCTTTGGAAAGGTGTCAACGACCTTGTCATGAGGACGAACTGCTTTGGAGGTGTTAGCGACCTTGTTAGGGATGACAAAATGGCTTGGAAAGGTGTCAGCGACCTTGTCATGAGGACGAACCGCTTTGGAAAGATGCCAGCGACCTTGTCATGAGGACGAACTGCTTTGGAAGGTGTTAGCGACCTTGTCTAAGGCTTCAGCCGTCTGAGTTTAGCATGTGCAGCATTGCTTCGGCATTGTATTTAGCGATATGGCCAATCTGGGTTTTATGAGTTTTGAATTCGCCGTTTTTGGTGCATTAGTGTTAAGATTTTCTGAGTTTTGAACATGCATCGAATTCTTTATTGAATTTGAGATTTAATGAGTTTGAATTCGTATCGAGTTCCATGAGTTTTTATGATTGAGATGTATGTGTGAGATTTAGCCGCCTTGGCCTACTTATGAGTTTGTGATCTCACATTCTTATGGAGTTGTCTTGTGTTGCTTTCATGACTTCTATTTGTGATTGAGATGAGTTTTCTCCTTTTCGGAGTAATGGTTCATCGAACCATTTGAGTTTTGCTTGAGTTTTATATGAGTTGATTTGAGTTCATTATGGGTTATCTAATCCTTCTCCTCATTCGAGAAGAAGTACCACTATATCCATTCTGCTTCAAATTATCAATATTAACTGATTTGTGTAGCTAGATTGACCCGTGTATTTATACTCGGGTCAGACCGAGTTATTTCAGGTATCATCTATTGGACTTAGCTTGAAGTTGGTGTTGGATATCATCTCTTCTTTCGCTTGAGTAGTTTATTTCTTCCGCATACTCTGATGTTTTTTTACATTTGATTTGATGTATATGGTGTGGTAGAGTACCACCTTTATTGTATTCATATTGTATTGTGCTAAACATGTATTAGTGTATAAGTATGTATATATATATATATATATGATGTCGGTTACTGTTCTGTGATGCTTTACATTTAGTTATTGTATTTTATTCTGATAGATCCGTCAACCACCTATAGTTGTGGATTAAACATTTACTATGTATGTCGATCTATTGAGATAGAAAAGAAAAAAAAATTATATTGCATTTATCGACGTATTCAGTAGATGTTTAAGACGAAGTTATAGATGGCCGCCCTTAACCAGCCCTATTCTCCGCTTTAGTAGACGGAATTACTCGTTAATTCTCTTTACTAAGGTGGATCTCGGGGTGGGGCGTTACAACCCAACTCAGGGTACTTCCACCATTGCTCCGCAAAGGTTTGTTGAAAGGATTTCTTTTAAAACCAGAAGTTTATTGGAAATAATTGCTCCTGGGAGAAAACGAAGTTCTGTAAGATCCGACAATGTTCAAGAGAATACTGCTACCTCTCCTCCTTCAAGTCAAGTAGCTCCAACTGTTGGAGTTACACGAGCAGAAATGGACGCCGTAGTTCTGGGATTGAATCAACAATTGAATGCTCAAAATGCACAGTTGGAAGCCCAGAATGCCCTGATCTTAAGTAAGTTGAATGATCTACTTTGGGCAAACCGTCAACCGGTTAATAATGATGGAAACCCTACTGTGGGAGTTCAAGATGTTGAAGGGAACATTTCTCAAAGAGCCGCAGACCCTGTGGAAAGGACACCTCCCCAAGCTGGAGGATCAGGGCCGCAGCCGACCCTCCGTGAACGATTGTCAAGACAGAATTCAAAGAGAGTGGCTGATGTTTGCCCTCCAGAGCCTCTAAATGATGAAGAGTATTTTTCGGGCATGGTTCGTCAAATCATGAAGGAAAATATGCGAAGAGATAAAGATGAGAAAGAGTGGGGTTTTGCTCCAAGCAAAACTCCATTTACTGAAAAGATCTTGAAGGCAGAGTTCCCAAGGAAATTCGTTCCCCCTACTATTCCGGCTTACAAGGAGACGAGTGATCCTAACGAGTTTATGTATAAGTACGACTGGCATATGATGGGTGCCAGGGCGTCTGATGAAATCAAATGTTGATATTTCTCGGTATATCTGGTAGGTGTGGCTCTATTGTGGTTTACAAAGCTGCCAGTCAGGTCCATTGATCAATTCTCCGATTTGACCAGGAAATTCAAGGAGCAATTTCGATTGTATGCTTCAAAAGCAAAGGATATAATGTCGCTGTCAAGTCTAGAGCAAAATCCAGGAGAATCTATCAGATTATTTTTGAATCGTTTTAACATAGCATTGGCTGAGGTAGATAATGCTGAGCCACGCATGGTCCTAACATACTTGATGAGGGCGATTGACAAATCAAGCGAATTTGGAAAGTGGTTGAAAATGAAAGAACCAAACTCACTCGACAAATTCTACAAGAAAGCGGATGAATTCATGCGCTTGGAGAGCCTCCAAACACCAGCTAAGGCAGTATCAGTGGAAGCTGGGAACAATGGTGCTGCTTCGAGCAAGAAAGAACCTAACACTCAAAAAAGGGGAAATGATGGTGGAAAGAAACAGAGAGATGCTAAGAAAGGCCATCCTTTCAATTTCACGCCCTTGACCGATACCCTTGAGAACATCTTCTTTGCAACCAAGGATGATGTCAATTATCCGACACCGCCTAAAATGAGAGTGGGAAATAAGATGGAGAAGAGTGGAAGGTTCTGCCGGTTCCACAACCAACCCGGCCATGACACAAACGAATGCCGTCAGTTGAAAGAGATAATTGAACAACTTTTGAAAGAGAACAAGCTCCAGCAGTATGTGAAAAGGAATAGAAATCCCCCAGCCTCATCGACTCAAGGACAACAAGCTCCCGCTCACCGTCCTGGCTCAAGTGAGAAGGCCGTAGAACTTGAATCGGAAAGACCTGTCATCAATATAATAACTGGAGGGCCTCACCCAGCAGGCAAAAGCTGGGGCGAGATGGAAAGGTATGCCCGGGCCTTGAGGCATGTACCAGCTGAAGAGAGTGTTTTTGTTTTAGAAAATGATGCGCCTTTAAAGCAACAAAAGACTTCCACAGATGACATTGTATTCAGTGCCAGAGATTCTTTGGGTATCGAAGCTCCTACCATAGATCCTTTGGTCATATCCGCTGGTATTGGGCCGGCTACTATGAGAAGAGTTCTAGTTGATTGTGGAGCTTCATGTAACATTCTCTTCAAGAAGACCTTTGATCAAATGAAAATTCCAGTGGCTGACGTTCAAGCTTCATCACTTAAGATTGTTGGGTTTGCTGGAGAACCCAAACAGCCGATTGGGACCATAGATTTGTTTGTAGAACTTGGAAAAGGACTGAGGAAGGTGGCTCGAAAGCAAACCTTTATAATTGTTGAAGAATTCTCTGCCTACAATGCCTTTTTAGGCCGGCCAACTCTTGCTGCGTTCAAAGCTGTTCTTGCCCCATGGTGTCTGACTCTAAAATTCCCCACAGATAACGGAGTTGGCGTGATTAAGGGAGACCAAGATGCGGGGCGAGAATGTTACCTTGCAGAGTTGCGAGAATCAAGGAAAAGAGAGACGGGAAAAGGTGCGGCGGCTCCAGTCCGCATCAAAGAACTAACCTTGTAGCAATTACAGGGTGGACCCTGCACTGGTGAATATAGTGGCGCACGAAGAGAGATGGATTCAAGGAAAGCCAGTGCAGGGGAGAATAGGGTAGTACCGGTAGAGGTAACAGTGCCGGTACCCGTTGACCCAAAGGACCCAAACAAAGTGCTCAATGTGGGTTCACAACTCAACACAACAGTTCAGAATGTTCTGATTTCATTTTTGTAGGCAAATTTGGATGTATTCGCTTGGACTCATGCTGATATGTGTGGAATATCCCCAGAGATTGCAGTACACACTCTGAACATTGATCCAAAGTTTACACCCGTGAAATAGAAAAGAAGAACCCAGGGTCCTGAGAGGACGGCAGCATTAAAAGAAGAAGTGGATCGGCTCATGGAGAACGGTTTCATCAGAGAATCTACTTATCCAAATTGGGTATCAAACCCAGTGCTGGTTAAAAAAGCAAATGGAAAATGGAGAGTATGCATTGACTTTTTGGATTTGAACAAAGCCTGCCCCAAAGACTGTTTCCCGCTGCCCAGGATCGATCAGTTGGTGGATGGGACAACGGGGCATGAATTGTTATCTTTTATGGATGCATACTCCAGATATAACCAGATTATGATGCATGAGCCAGATCAAGAGGACACAAGCTTCATCACAGATGTTGGACTCTACTGCTACAAGGTCATGCCTTTCGGACTCAAGAATGCAGGGGCAACTTACCAAAGGCTTGTTAATGCCATGTTTAAACCGCAGATTGGCAAGACAATGGAAGTTTATGTTGATGATATGTCAGTGAAGTCTAAGAAAGCAGTGGACCACATGGATCACTTGGCAGAGATGTTCTCAGTACTCCGAAAGTACAAAATGAAGCTTAATCCTTTGAAATGTTCATTTAGGGTGGAGTCCGGAAAGTTTTTTGGTTTCATTGTGAGCGCTAGGGGCATTGAAGCTAATCCTGCTCAGATCACTGCCCTGAGAGAGGTCAAAGCTCCTAGAACGAAGAAGGAATTGCAAAGTCTCAATGGAAAGGTTGCTGCCTTGAGTCGATTCATTTCAAAAGCCACTGACAAATGCATTCCGTTCTTTGATGCTCTGAAGAAAGGAAGGAAAAACTTTGAGTAGACTCCTGAATGTCAGAAAGCATTTGATGAGTTGGTTCATCATATGGAAGTGCCTCCGATACTTTCAAAGCCTGACAATGGTGAAGATCTCTTCATATATTTGGAAATTTCATCTCATGCTCTCAGCGCGGTGTTGGTACGGAAAGACACAAGGATTCAACGCCCAGTCTATTATATCAGCAAAAGATTCACTGGGGCAGAGATGAACTATTCAAGGTTAGAAAAGCTCGCCTATTATTTATTGATCGCATCAAGAAAATTGAGGCCGTATTTCCAAGCTCATCCCATCAAAGTCCTCACTGATCAACCTCTAAAGCAAGTCCTATTCCGTCCTAAGACTTCGGGTCGCCTTTTGAAATGGAATATTGAACTCAGCCAATATGACATCACTTATCATCCCCGGAAAGCAATCAATGGACAAGCTTTAGCAGATTTCATCGCAGAATGTACGGATAAAGGTGATAGTGAGGAGGAAGCCACTAATAACATCCCAATCCAATGGAAATTGTATGTCGATGGCGCAAGGAATGATTACTGTTCCGGAGCAGGGGTTGTCCTTGAAACCCAGAAGGGCGATCGCTATGTTATGCACTGAGACTAGAATTCCCTTCGACAAATAATGAAGCAGAATATGAAGCTCTCATCGCTAATTTACGAATCGCTAAAGAATTAAACATCAAAGCATTGCAGATCTTCAATGATTCTCAGCTTATTGTCTTCCAAGTCAAGAAGGAATTTCAAGCTAAAGGAGGGAATCTACCCGCCTATTTATCAAAATCCTGGGAGCTTCTTCAAAATTTTGACCGTTATTCAATAAACCATATACCCCGAGAAGAGAACATGAAGGCGGATTCTCTCGCAAAGTATTCGAGTACTGGTGAAGCTCAACTATTGGGATTAGTTCTCGTCGAAGTCTTGTCAGCTCCAAGCACAGATGAAATGGATGTTGATTGGGATATGAATGTATCCCAAGAGCAAGAATCATGGATGACTCCGATATTTGAATATTTGCTCAATGGTTCTTTGCCAGAAAGTTCAAAAGAACGACAGAAGCTGATGAGGAAAGCCTCCAGATATATAGTTCAAGATGGTCGTTTGTACAGACGAGGATTTTCAATGCCATTACTCCGATGCGTGACAAAGGAAGTAGCTAAGACAATTCTGACTGAAGTACACGGAGGGGAATGTGGGGATCATACAGGTGGTCAAACTTTAGCAAAGAAAATCCTCCGTTATGGATACTTTTGGCCAGAAATTAATCAAGATGCTGCTGACTATTCCCGAAAGTGTGATAAATGCCAGAGATTCGCTAAAATTCCTAGAGCACCTTCCACTGAGCTAACACAAATGGTCAGTCCATGACCGTTTGCCATCTGGGGAATAGATCTCATTGGGCCTTTGCCGACTGCCAAATCAGGAATTAAATATGCTATTGTTGCTGTTGATTATTTCACTAAATGGGCTGAAGCCGAACCATTGGCTACTATTACCTCTAAGAAAATGATAAGTTTTGTGACTAAAAATATCATTTGCAGGTATGGTGTGCCTCAGAAGATAATCACAGACAATGGTACCCAGTTTGAAAGTGAGGAGTTCCAAGATTTCTGCAAACGATTCAAGATCCGAAAAGCTTCTCAGCAGTGGCTCATCCGCAGGCAAACGGGCAAGTGGAAGCAGTAAACAAAATCATCAAATCAACCATCAAAAAGCAGCTGGAAAAAGAAAAAGGTGGTTGGGTCGATAAGTTACCGCTTGCACTATGGGCATACAGAACCACCCACAAAACTGCGACTGGGCATACTCCATTTTCATTGGCATACGGATCAGAAGCGATGATTCCAGTGGAAACTGAAGTCCTCTCACACAGAAGGATCCATTTTGATCAAGATGAGAATGAAAAATTGCAATTGGAAGTACTTGACCTCCTTGATGAAAGAAGAGAAGAGGCTAAGCTTAGAATTGCAGCTCATCAACAAAGAATAGCCAGGCACTTCAATTCCAAAGTTCGTCAGCGCAACTTTGAAGTTGGGGACCTAGTCCTGAAGAGAATTATGACAGCCACAGGTGTGTTTGGGCCAAACTGGGAGGGGCCGTATGTTATAGGCACGAAACTTCTTGATGGCACGTTCAAACTCACAACTGTCGAAGGAGAACCAATCCCAAGAGCTTGGAACGGCAATCATTTGCGTCCATATTTTACTTAAAAGCTTTGCTGAAATGTTGTAAAAAAATTACGAATATATGATTCTTGTATTGAAAGCAATTGTAAAGCAAGTGAATAATGAAAAGCTATAAAGTGGATGTAGACCCAGCTTTTGGCCGAACCACTATAAATCTTGTGTTCTCTACTACTATAAACTGCTTTGTTTTATTTCGACATATAAAATACGTTAATTGTGTTACTAAAATGTCGATTTAATAATGCAGGCCATAAAAACAAAGCTTACCCATCGCAAGACCAAGCGATCTCCGACATCACCCAGCAAGAAAACGCTAAACCATTCAAAATTTCCATACTCAAATCCTACAAAAGAAGTGCTTCGAACAAAAGTTAGCGATGTGGATGGAAGTGGACCATTTCTAACTAACTGTGAATGTTTGTACAAACAAGCATCCAGTTAAATAGCATGTGTCTACCACCACCAACTCGCTTAACTATGAAGTATATTTCTTTGGATAAGGAAAATTATTGGCCACTAAAAAGGGATGATTCTTGCAAAAGATAACGGGGATCGCCGACATGAATAGATGGCAAAGAGACATGGGCGAGCAAGCATCAAACAGCAAAAGACCTCTTCGGAGGCACAAGCCCTCTTCAGAGGCACAACTCTTCGGAGGATAAAGACCTCGAGCGGGCCTCGCCATAAAAAAAGAGTTCTTTCTCGACATAAAGTTGCGAACTGATCGGTGATACACTCCCGTGAATCCGTCCAACTAAGAGAAAGAAACTCCAAACTTCTAGGCAAAAGCCCTACTCAGAGGCACACGTTTCACCGAGATTGAAATAAAACTTCCAAGTGTTGAAACGTGAAAAGCCCTCTTCGGAGGCCCATTTCACCACAGTTGAAATGCTAAAAGACCTCGAGCGGGCCTCGCCAGAAAAAGTGAGTTCTTTCTCGACATAAAGTTGCGGACTGATCGGTGATACACTCCCGTGAATCCGTCCAACTAAGAGAAAGAAACTCCAAACTTCTAGGCAAAAGCCCTACTCAGAGGCACACATTCCACCGTGATCTGAAATAAAACTTCACACGAGTCGAAATGTGAAAAGCCCTCTTCGGAGGCCCGCTTCCCAGCGAACAGGGAAAAAATAAAAGCCTCTCCCAAGGGGCAGAAACAAAAAGACCTCTTCCCAGAGGCACAATTGAACAAAAAGACCCCTTCCCAGGGGAACAATCAAACAGAAAGACCTCTTCGGAGGCACAACTCTTCGGAGGCACACGTTTCACCGAGATTGAAATAAAACTTCCAAGTGTTGAAACGTGAAAAAACCCTCCTCAGAGGTACAACTTTTCAAAGAATATTTCATCAGAAATGCAAAACAAAGATCAAAAACCCTCCACTGAGGCGCATTATAAACAAAAAAAAAAGCCCTCTTTAAAGGCACACTTTAGCTTTCAAAGGAATATTGGTTCATCTATTCTTGAAAGTACTCTTCCTCAAAAAAGTTAAAGTGCCCTTCAGAGGCCCGCTTTACCGCATAGGAGAATTCACTTTGTAAAAATGTGTGTATGCACAAAAGAAAAAGTGATATCTTCGAAGGTTGAAGCGTAGAAACTCATATGGAGCGAGTTGTACTCTATTTTGAGCAAAATAATATTCCTCCAAGTATGGAATAATTGTTCTCCAGAAAATAAGAGTACAAGTCCCTTCAAAGTTGAAAATATTGCAAGGAGCTTATGGTATAGGGGCAGCATGGTGTAGCTACATTGGTAAGAATTGCGCTCGAACAACATACCATAAGCTCACTGCAATATCGTACAAAGAAACTTGTACAAAAATGAATAGTAAATGCATTCTCAAATATAGATAGAAGTTTGTACAAACAAAAAGAATCATTTTATTCAATACTGTCAAAATTTTTGTACAGGTACAGGTTTCAAAATAAAAAGAAAAAGAAAAGCGAAGGCCGGTACCCGCACAATATCCGGCCAGTACATGCAAAAAGAAAAAAGTGAAAATAAGGGGAAGTAGGGCCCGTTACTTCTTCTTGCCACCACCTTTAGAGCCTTCACCTGACCTAATAGGTAGTTTTTCAGGACGGCTTGGGAGAGTTGGGGAAGAAGGAGAGAGGGTCACTGCCGAATCAACCTTCGCTTCCTCTTCAGAAGCAAGAATGTTTTTCCTTTTCTTGGAAGTGGCACGCTTCCTCCTCCTCCTTGAAGAAGACTCGCTTCCCGGGGTAACAAGAGCAGACAGTTTTACGTCATCAGAAATAGTATGCTCCGGGGATTTGTCGCCTCCTTCAGGTCCTTCGTCCTTCTGCTCCTGCAAAGCGATGGGATCATCCAACCCTTGAAGGGCTCCTATCAATTCTTCTTGTGATCCCGGCTGGGAAATAGGAGTGATTTGAGGGAATGGAGGAGGGACAGCTGGAGGAGGAGAAGTCTGTGTGGCACTTGGCGTTTTTGCTATAGAAGAAGAAAAGCCAAAAATATTAGTATCTCCCGTGAAGAAAGGAGATAGCGGCTCATTGAGATTTAAGAAATAATCAAAAAGTTCGTCAAACTCATGAGGAGCAAACAAACAGTCCACTTGAGAAAGATTAACGGTAGAGTTACCTGGAGAAGTCAGCTTCCTAATGTCAACCTCATAAGCCTGTGCTTCGGCGCTCTCTTCGCCTTCATCTCCACCCTGCGTGCTTATGATCTCAGTTGTAACTTTAACAGCGGATGGAGAATGGGAACCAGAGCCTGTGATGTCAACATCGGCCGAAATCGAAGGAGGGACGGGGGCAGTTAATGGTGCTTCTTTCGCAAAGTGCTGCTGCCCTACCTCAGCTCGCGCTTTGGCAAGCTGCTCTTTTCCCCGGGCTAGGGCAGCTCTGGCATCATCATCTAGAAAGTGTTCTGCAAGAGATGCTTCAGCATAGCCGGCGCCTGTACCTCCAAGCATGTCAAGAATTGACTCCCAAACCTCGGCCAGGGTAATCTCATACTTCGGTCCTAAGAATGAAAGGCTCCCGCGCCCCATAACGCTATGTACATAGAAGTCAAATAGAGTAGAGCTGATATTGGCTTTAGTCGCCTCATGCGACTGTTCGGCAGCCTGCCTTCCAACGATAGCTTCATCGCGTTCCTTCTCGGTCTTTAATAATTGGGCCTTCAGCCTCATAATCTCCAAATCCTGGGAGTTGACCTTCTCCCTTAACTCTGCAACGTCAGCACGATACCTTTCGGTTGTTTTCTGCTCAGCCTCAAGTTTCCACTCGGCATGTCGCTGAGCAGCGTGAGCATCGTGAACTTGCTTTTGAATTACTTCTTCTTTTTGGGTATATGAGGTAGAAGAAGTAGCAAGCTCTTGCTTAAGTTTTTCAACTTCCGCTTCAAGCTTCTCGTTGTAATCGGCGATGTTCCTTATTTCGGTATCGTGCTGGCTTAAAATTTTCTGCCACTCGGCCTTATCATTTTCCATGGTTAGCATAGCCTCTATATTCACGCGGTTGACCCTCTGAAGCTCATCAACAAGCTTTTGTCACCCCGACATCCGCTCGATATCAAGCCTAACAACATCAAGATTTTGCAACGTTGCTTGTTTGTCAATAGGGACCAAGTCAAGATCGAACCGCACTCCCTTTAGGCACCAGTGTGGGAACCGGCTTTGCAGAGTGGCTGGGCCTGGTCCAATTTGAAATTTAGGCCTGTTAACTATTGTCTGAATGTCTGTCTTCCCGAGAGAAGGAGAGCCAGAAGGGATGTCAAGTGAGACGGGGGCAGTGGCCTTTTCAGGAGTTGTAGATGCATGCTTCTCACCGTGCCGGGCACACTTGCTTGGATCTTCAACTATATGACTTTTTCCCCGGTCATCGTGCGACTTTCTTTTGTGAGAGTCGTCACCTCTCTGGGAAGAATCATGGTGCTCCTCCCTTTCTTTTCTCTCATAACGCTCTTCTTGAGCCCTCCTCTCCTGAGCCTTTCGAGCGGCTCTCTCTTCGTCGGTTTCTCTGTGAACGGGAAGGTAACGCCTATAGTCATATTGACTACGCCTCCCGTAGCGCTGAAAGTCGTCATAATAAGAGCCGCTGCGTCCCATCGGAGAATCTGAAATTTAAAAAAAAAGACAAGTCTTAAAAGTCTTCAGAGAAAAGAAGCGTGACTTTAGAATCTTCAAAGTACAAAAAATTAGGTGCATGAAAGTGCCAAAAGGTCCTATGTGTGTGTGGTGTGCAAACTACACACATCAGGCTACAAACCGCTCTTTGACACAGCGGTGGTAGTGACTTGAGTGGTAGGCGTCAAAATTTGTTGAAAAGTTGATGCCGCCTCGACAACAGGAGAAGAAGCTTTAGGGACATCATCTTTAAAGAGTTCTTGTGAAGTTATCATCAGGTCACTTAACCCCTCGAAAGTATCATCACCGCCAAGTTTGACGGGAGTTTCTTTTCCGGCTTCCAGACTAGCCGCATCTTTAGAGCAACGAAGAGATTCTTCCTCTTCAATAACTGGGGCTAGTGCCGATTTGCTGAATGGCCCCGCAACATCGACAGTAGTAGAGCACTTCACCAGAGAAGCCTCGGAGGCAGGTTCTTTAGGTATGGGTTCGTCAGTGGAAACTGGGGCATCTAATGCTTTAGGCAGGGAGTCTGGAACCTCATGGGGGTGTGTAGAGCGAGAAGCGTGTAAAAGTCCATACTGATGCAAAAATTCGTCCCTCAACAAAAACTTTATACTTCTCTCTTTAGCAGTCACAGCACTTAATCTTTCGAAAATTTGCTTATGGCTTGGATCTCTAGAGGGGAGAGGAAGTGCTGAAAAGAGCAGAGAATGAAATTAGCAATTGGTAATTCGGGTCTTGAAAAAGTTTGAAAATGGAGAAAATAGAAACAGGTAATCTTGCTTCCTACTCTCCAGATGGCATAAAACCCTGGGGGGCAGCGAGCAAAGAAAAACTGGTTCAAAAATCCATGAACACTTTCGGTAAGATCATAAATAAGCTTGCGGTTTCTAGCACTTCTCACAATAATAAGGGAAGGATGGTCTTTACTCTTTGCAAACGAGCATAAGTAGCGAATTTCCTCGAAACTTGGCAAGCGATCAAGAGTTCTCCTAAACAAAACACACAAACCCATCAAGATGGCGTAGCCATTAGGATGAAGTTGGAACGGAGAGATTGTCAACCGAAGGAGAAGGGTTCGAAGGAAGTCGTTAAAGGGAGGAATAGCCCCGCTTAGGCACATTTGACGATTGACCGCAACAAAACCGGGGGGAGGACTGTCGGCAGTATCATTTGGCCTGGGAAGTAGGGCATCATTCTCAGCAAAACCAAATTGAGTACGTAGCTGAATAAACGCTCTCGGAGTTAGGATAGTCGAAGTTCTCTCTGAAGGATTCTCTATGGGAACAGCTGTCTGAAAGGTCTCTCCTGCTTGAGCTACCACTTCTTCTTCTTGGAGGGAAGTCATTCTACACAAACAACTGGATATTCAAACATGAAGGTGCACGTTTCCTAAAATGTGCGAAGTGTTGTGTAAAATTAACAAAGCAATAAGCGAATATAACTGGAATAAAAACTAGTAAGCATTTGTCGGTTATAAAGTCCAGGGTTTGTTGTTTTAAATATGAAAGTGAAATGTATATGCAAACAAATCAATTCAAGATAGCGATGCTTTGCATTGATATTTCTCTTTAGTTGATTGGTTCACAGCATTTCATACAGTGTGTTTAAATTGATTACTCTATGTCGACTAATCTGTCATTTGATGTGGGCAGTCAATGACAGTATATTCGCCTTGGTTTTCTGTGATTATTGTTTTCAGCAGGTTGTTAGCCTATAAGTTGACATGATCTGTGGAATAAGGTAACAAAGTTAAAACAATCTAGGATTTAAGCAATTCAGTCTAGCAGATCAAGTTAAGTATTCAAGTTGGAATTATGCTTTTAAGTGAGAATTCGAGTTGGGCATCCAAGTGTTAACTCGGCTGCGACCCAAGGAATCTCTCGCGAGTTAAGATTAAGTTTCTGATTCGTTAAATCGGTGGTTCTTTAGGTCGTGAGGAGTAGTAAGGAGAAAGGCTCCGGTTCAAAAAGTGGTGCAAGATTCCCCAAGTGCTAGTTCGGCCACAATTTAAGGATTAGGTCGGCAAATTTCCCCGAGTGCTAGTTCGACCACGATCTAAGGTTTAGATCGTATCAAATTAGGTCGGCCGAAAGATAGGTCGCCCGAAAATTGCTGGGTCGAATCCAGGCCGATATCTCAATCCACTCGACCCGTTAGCCCGATAGCCGCTCCATCCACAAAAAACCCTCATTCCATTCATGCTGTTTCATGTTATCGGATCATCCGTAAAACCAATTCAAAACCACTACGAGTTCAACACCTTGCAATCCTAATGCAAATCAAAATCGACTAGCCTGAAGCGGTAAACCATCTTCATCGTCTCATCGGTCATTTAAAGCCAAACCGAGCAACCTAAGCTTCATCAACTATAGATGTAATGGGATTCGTGATGAAGCATTATACAAGGAGGCGGTTTAAGTTTGAGTGACGGAATTCATGAACCAACGGTAATCTATGATCGTGGAAGAAGAAGGTTTACTTACGCGATGAATAGCAAAGGTTATCAGTAATTGATTGGAGTGAAATCGCCTTTGGGAGCTCAGGAGAATTTTAATGGCCGAATCAAGCGAAGGAGCAAGTAATGAAGAGGAAGAAGAAGATGAATGACTTATACCTTACAGTGGTGAGAACCGAAGCGGCGCGTGTGACCTAACTTTTAGGTCGTACACGACCTACCGACTTAGAGAGTGAACGGGTTAGAGGATATCGAAGCACATGACCTAACCATTAGGCGTATACTTCGAGGGGCAAATGTTAACTCCGCCCCGGCCATGACTTGGCGACTTAAAAGTTACCGACCCAAAAGGTTGCCGACCCAACATGGATGCCGATCTAACTACCTAAGCCCTAAGAGGGATACCGACCTAACAGACTTGAGAGGGATGCCGACCTAATGCCTTAACGAGGTTACCGACCTAAGACTTGAGAGGGATGCTGACCTAATGCCTTAACGAGGTTACCGCCCTAAGACTTGAGAGGGATGCCGACCTAATGCCTTAACAAGGTTACCGACCTAAGACTTAACAGGGATGCCAACCTAAGATTTAAGGGGGTAACGACTCAAGGCTTAGGTAGGTTACCGATCTAACATGGATGCTGGCCTAAGATAGATGCCGATCTAACTATCCAAGGAGGTTGCCGCCCTAACTGCTCAGGACAGGGACAAGATCACGAACTACACTTGAGTCGCTACCGACTTACGACCTATGCTAGGTCGTTCACGACCCAGGCAAAGGAAGGCAAGTCCGATGCAGCTACTTAGCACGTGGCCTCTTAACTCGTACACGGTTCATGACTTATGATATATCCAGAGTTCAGCAAGGATGCCTTTCCGATGTCTCGACCCAGCATTTAGGTCGCAGCCGACCCACGACTTAGATTAAGTCGTCCGCGACCCAACTTAGGCCGATGACGATTTAGGACTTGGTAATGTTTCCTGCCTAGAATTCTCTATGAATACATTGCCATCTCCAACTTTTAAGGGACTTTTGGACAATCTTTTCAAGCGTCGATACTCTGCCAGTTTCTAAACCAACTTTACACTTGAGGCTTCAAAGAACACTACAAGCTACTTTGGAAGACTTTCACACATCCGACATGGATTCGAAGACTTTCATCTACATCGAAGCTTAAGCAACTTGCTCAAAGTGTTTTGTAGCTAAGGAGATTTGTACTTGAAGAGCATTGTATTGTTTTGTAACAAGATCAGTAATAAAGACATTTAAAGTGGACGTAGGCTACTCCTTAAGCCGAACCACTATAAAATCGCTGTCTCCTACTGTATTTTCTGTTGTTTTTACTGATACTCTATTCCCGGACTATCGGGTGGTGCTTTCACATTCATACTTCACACACCGGGGTGTTAGCGTTCGATTTTAAGCGTTAACATTGGGAATTCCGCCTTTAGAATACTTTCAGTGAACGGATTTTTACTCGAAGCGAATCCCCATTCCTTCTCATCTTCTTCCCTCTGCATGCTCTCTTTCATGATTTGTCGTACCATGCCCGAAAGGTATTCCTCATCATTTAAAGGCTCTGCAGGACAGACTTCAGCCATTTTCTCGGAAGTTTGTCTGGACAAACGTTCGCGGAGAGTTGGCTGCGGTCTCGATCCTCCAGCTTGGGGAGGTGTTTCTTTGGCGGGACTAGCTGCTCTTTGAGGAATATTCCTTTCTTCAGGATTATGAACATCATCAGCAAGGTTCTCTTCATTATTCACCAGTTGATGGTTAACTCCGAGCAAAGCATTTAACCTATCAAGCATTAAAGCATTCTGAGTTTCCATTTGCTGGTAGAACCCAGATACTGCAGCATCTAACTCCGCTCATGTAATTCCGACACTTGGTGCTGCTTGGCTTGATGAAGGAGAAGTGGCAGTATTCTCACGAACATCACTGGGTCTAGTAGATCCGCCCTTTCTTCCAGGAGCCATTATCTCTGATAGACTTCTAGTTTTGAGAGAGGTTTTTTCAACAAAATTTTGCGAAGCAATGATGAAAGTAGCCTGAGTTGGGTTCTCAGTGAAAGCACCAAAAATGTTAACGCTTAAAATTGAACGCTAACACCCCAGCGTAAGTAGAGATTAAGTGAAAGAACCACCCGTCAATACGGGAATTAGAAGTAAGTGGAAAAGTCATAGAGAAAGCAGTAAAAAGACAATAGTTTTATAGTGGTTCGGCTTCAAGTTAAGCCTACGTCCACTTTAATCTTCTTTATTGTTGAATCAATTACAACTTTACAACAATCTTCGATTACAACACTGCTAGGACAAATAGTTAGAACTACGATGTAGAAGAACTCTTTGAATCCATGTCGAATGTGTTAGATTTCCTCTTGAAGTTCGTCGAGATGTCTTTCGTGTTTGAAGTGTCGAGTGAGTCGAGAATTCAACAGAGTATAGGCGTTCTAGAAATGAGCCAAAAGATCCTCTTCCAGTTGGAGCAGGTGGGGTATTTATAGGAGAATTCTGAATTAGGTCGTAGGTCGCGAGCGACCTTGGATAGGTCGTAGGTTGTGGGCGACCTAGTGGGAGCGGTTTACGGCTTAACTAGGGTGTACTTGATCACCTCGAACAATCTAGCAAGTCATAGGTCATGACCGACCTAGGGAGGAAGCGGCATAAGATGTTACTTCGGTATTTTTTAAGTCGTGAGCGACCTAGGAGAGGATGGTTGGCGACCTAAGGTTGGGAGCGGCCTATAAGCAAGCGGCTTCATTCTGTGATAAATCGCTAGGTCGCTGGATCTTCTAGGTCGCTAGGTCGTGATATCTTTATCTCGTTAGGTCGTAGGAGACCTTTGGGAGCTAGGTCGCAGGAGACCTTCTGGAGCTAGGTCGCAGGAGACCTTCTGGAGCTAGGTCGCAGCTTTCTTTATCTCGTTAGGTCGCTAGCTTGTTATAGATTGTTAAGTCGTGAGCCTTAGGTGGCTAGGCCGTTAGGTCGTTCGGTCATTAGGTCACTAGGTCGTCGGGTCGCAGAACCATTAGGTCGTTGGGTTGCTGAATAAAAGAGGGTTAACAAGTGTTAAAATGAAGTATAAATGGATCCATAAGTGAATGAAATTTATAGATTTATAAATTGTGAAATTATAAAATGAATGAATTTGTAAATTGAGAATTATAAGTAATTAACTTATAAATTGGATTTTGGCATTTAAATGAGATATAAATAGAATTTGTAAATAAAGAGATTTTATAACTTAATGTTTTTATAAAATATAAATGGAATTTATAAACATTGTTTTATAAATCCGAAATTGACTTATTTGATAAGTTAATTATTATAGCTTATTAAAGGAGATATATCCACGATTTTGGGCAGTGGATAATCCTTTAAAATAAAATGTGTAGAAATGTTGAATTTGGTAAACGATTTATATTTACGATTTTGGACAGTGAATGATATATTAAAGAAATTTTTTAGGAAGTGATCTTTTAAATAGAATTGAAACGATTTGAAGTTGTTTTAAAATGTGTTAACGATCGAAACCATAGATTTCAACATTCATTGTTGAAATAGACGTTTTCGAGAAATAAGGAAATGGTGGACTATAACGCTGTTGTTATAGTAAATGATTTTTGAAAGGAAATGTTTTATATAGTATTGGGATTTATATATCTATCTTAATTTCGAATCCCTATACTAGTGATTTTGGGTTATCGTAACGATGTTTTACGCAACAGTCATTTTGACTCAAATGAATGTGTTTAAGAGAATATTTTCCTTAAAGAATAAAATATATATTTAATTGTCATTTAAGTATATTGAATATTTTTCAAATGTTGAAAATAAATAGGTTTGTGAATTACTTATTATTAAATAAGTATGGAAATGTTTTCCAATATGAAGTGAAATGTTTTGAGATTATATCTTTTAAAGATAAATTGAAAGCGAATATTTGAAATCGATTTAAAAATCGTATATCAGTGGATATTTGGAAATTTAAATTCACCATGGAATTTATAAAGGAAAGAGAAATTTGTTTAAAAATAAACATTGATTTATTTTTGAAGTGT
Source organism: Allium cepa (assembly GCA_030765085.1). Classification (NCBI taxonomy): domain Eukaryota; kingdom Viridiplantae; phylum Streptophyta; class Magnoliopsida; order Asparagales; family Amaryllidaceae; genus Allium; species Allium cepa. The sequence continues at coordinate 244,449,780 of CM060942.1, forward strand.
TGAAACAAATTTATGGATTATCTTGTAAAGATATTTTTGGAAAAATAAATAATTTGGGAAATCATTTGGAATCTAGTGATGTTGTGCATGTCTATTGATAGTTAAATAGCCCACTATCAATATTTACCTTTAAATGGGTATTTGCTGTGATTTGCTTGAATTTGAATGCTACACTTATTTTAAAAATAAGCGCTCGTTATTCGGTTTAGCCGAGAAAAGACATTTGGGTCATGAATCCCACTCTGAATAGTGATATGTCGAAATGGATAGCATTTGAAGGCCAGTGTTGACGACTGGATATTTTCGAAAACAGAAGGATTACCGTCGAATGTAACTGCATCGGCTGATCTCTGATATAGAGATTTTATCACCCTTTGTGATGGGAAGTCCGATCGTGATTAGTGAATATCCGGATTGCAAGGGCTTCTTCGAAAGTGCCTTCGGTTCCGTTCGATCCCGGAACGGACTTGTATGGATGTGTGTCTGACGTTACAATTTGAGATGTAAAGCTGGTTTCTATCAAATACATTTCTGTTGGTGGCGGAGAATTCATTCTCTTAGCTTAACACCCTTCTCTGATACGTACGAGCTCAGAGGTTATGTAGTTGATGGTTGCTAGTGATATATTCCCAATTTGGTAATGTGGCATACGAAGTGCTGCTGATCATTTGTTGATCAAAGCATAGCTTTTGTATAAAGCGTAGCTTTGTGGACGAGACTTCGTCGGACCTCACACCCTGTAATGGTCAAAACAGGAAAGATGCAGCAAGGTTTTAGGGAGTAGCGCCCCTTAGGGTATGTGCATTTTCTTCTGGATAGAAGTGGCATCATGGTATGGATCCCAGGTACTTAACTTATGTGGATGTCGCAAATATATATGACTTTGTGATTGATGTTGGTTGAGGATCCTCGGATAAAGGTAGTTTGCAACCGGAAGATGGCATACTCGTGTCAGTAGTTACCTACTTTTGCAGAGGTAACCCGGCCTTGTGTTGGCAGAGATCCGGTCAGGTTCTCGGGGCGTCTCTCCAGAGGCGTACCCATGTGGCAATGGGAAGCTCCTTGGCCTGACCATTTGTTGGAAAATCCAAAGAAACAATACGCACCTTGTACAGTTTTAGTTGTATAACCTGCCGTGGAATGTGGCAGTAACCTGCTATTGAATATGGTAGCTATAGTAGGCATACGATAATGGTCGTATGTTGCTAAGATTTATATTATACTTTCGAAAGGTTTTCCACTTTGCACTTATAGTAATAATATCAAAGAAATTTTTCTACGTATCAAGCATGTTTGACTATCATAAGGAGAAATCTCCTCCGATTCTGCATTTGCATTGTGTGTGTGTGTGCGGGAGGCCTTATGGTAGTTTCATTTTCAAAAATCATTGCGGATCTATTTTTAAAATATTTCTTTGTTTCTTTTTAAAGAATAACTGTTTTAAGTTCTCACACCAGTCCCATGACTGACCTGGAGTTTATTTTTTCCTTCCTAAACTCTGGGTGCCCACCAATTTCCACACGAGCAGTCCATAGTCAGGTTATCAGGTCATTCTGGAATTCAGGAGATGCTATGGAGCTCAAGAGGCGAGCTGGATGGCATGGCGTATCAACTAGTATATAGTATTTATTTTCCGCTGTTTGTTGTTGTAAACTCTGATAATGTAATGAAATATGATGTAATGTAATAACTGATATAGTGATTCTGTTTAAAGATTATTCATTTACCTATTATATGTTGTTCCGCTACGATTGTGAGATTCCTGATATTGTTATGTTGCTTTTCTTTCTTTCTTTCTTCTTCTACCTCTTCTTCTTTAACCCTAACAATTTGGTTTTCTGGCCTTCGATTGCTCGGCAGTTGATATAGTGGACGTATTAATGTCGAATTTCGTGATTCGAAAATCCCGTTTGTTACAATGTGGTATCAAAGCAATTGGTTAAGCGGCAACCTTGGCTCTGTTGGGAATTACTCATTAGAGATAGAGTCAGTAGTACTCTAGAATGAGTGTGAGTGTAATAATAGATATGAGTGCGTATTTGTTAGTGAATATAAAATTGTTTTATATTGTGTTGATTGTTTTATTGAGTGGTATATGGATTCTAGTCAATACGACTAATTAATGTTATTGATAGGAATCTATAAACACTTGTATAGAACAAATTCGACACGATATCGTTTTAAAATAGGGTAAATGAAATAATTTTACCTAAATTATTTTCGTACATAAAAGAGAAAAAAATTCTGGGAATTATTATAATATATGATTGCTTGGTTGCTAGAAAGTGATGATATTAAGTTATTATCATTAATGTTGAAGAAGAAATTGAAATCGTAACTCCAAAGTTAAGAAATAAATTCACATACAAATAGCATTGAAGAATATAAATTGTAAATGTGATTTGTAATTTGAAGTAAAATTCCAGAGGAATGTTTGGAAATGTTTTGAAAAGGTTTGCAATATGGAAAAGATTAAATTCCTTTTTGAATTTGAAAATGGTTTCCAAGGATTTGGAAAAATGTTTCTGGAAGGATAAAAGCTCTAAACTCTTTTCGGTCGCTGGAAAATAATTCCGATGATGACCGCGACATCATCGGTGTTCATTTTTGCGTTTCCAAAAGAGGGATTGCTGCCAAGTTGTTTTAAATGGAATTTGTTTGGAAAATTTGGATTTGGTTTTTGAAATTCAAAGGATAATTTGAATTGGTTTCAAAAATGGTTTTGAAATGTTGGAAAGACTCTGGAATCTGATAAAAATACTTATGGAATAAAATTTATTGAGTTGAAAATAAATTTGGGGTAGAAACTAAATGTTGAAATTCATCTTGAAATTGCAAGTAAATTAAAAATTTGTCAAGTCTAATCAAATGAAGCTAAGTATTAAAATAAAATTAGTAAGTAAAACTAATTGAAGAAATGACAAATTTAATATGGGTTGAAATGAATAGAATTCAACATTTATAAATAAAGGGTAAATTAAATTCATATGGAATTTGAAATCCAGTTTAAATATAAGCGGTTATAAACCGAAATAGTGATTGAATTGTGTTTGGGAACGAAAAAAAGAATAAAAACTGAAATTGAAAACTGAATATCAAAAACCAATTTGAATTGTGCGAGACGAAATGAGTTAGAACTGGTAATGAATTAGTAAAAGGAACTAATTTAAAATAGCAAGATGAATCAGTTGCGAATGAAAAATAATTGATAAAATTCAATATTCAGAAGGTAAATTGAATCCAAATTGAATTGAAATTGTAAATTGAATTCAAATGAAATTGATAATGTGAGATTGAATGGAAATAGATATTATGGTTAGCAGTTTATACATGTGTATTAAAGGAAATTGGGATTTTGGTTTCGAAGATAAAACTTTCAATTGCTCGACAAAAGGTATGTATTTGAATTTCAGTATGAAATTTGATGATTTTCTTGTCAAGCCACTTGGCTTTTTCTTTTCTTTTTGAAATCTGGGGGCCGTGGTGCCATTTTTTGTAGTCGTACCGAGCTAGCAGCGCAAAGGAGATGCTGGCGAAATTTTTCGAAAATTTAAGGCGTTAGAATATTTCTGAGAGAATTGGAAATTTTTGAAAACTATAACTTTGATTTTGGAGTAAAAAGTTAAACGATATAGTTGGTTTGAAAAGATAACTAAGTATGATTTAAAAACTTAGTAAAGTTATTGTACGAAGTTTAACTATGGATTTTGGAAAAGTTAAAATGTTTAAATGAATTTGAAATTTAATTTGAACAAATGGTTTTGAAAAGTTAATGGATTTCAAGACTTTTTCTTACTTGGTAATTTCGAGAACGAAATTCTTTTAAGGGGGAAGATTGTAACGACCCAGAATTTCTTTTATTTGAAATTCGTATATTTAATTGATTTTTAAATATTAAAGAGTAAAATTTGTAAGTCGAATAAATATTTTTTCGAATATCTAGGTTTAATTGGATAATTAAATCGATAATTTAATATTTAAAATTTCATAAATGATTGGAAATTGGGTCCAATGTGATTAAAATTGATTTCTAAAGTTGTATTAAATCATATTGGAGTTAGAATGATGTTATAGAACTTTTAAAATTAAATTAAAAGTTAATTTGTGGAAATTGAATATTTCAATATTTAATTGACGAGTAAAAATAGCCATTTTCAATTAGTCTCGGATTTCGACGAAACCAGTTTCATTGGATCCGTAATGTTAAATTATTGTAAGATTTCAGATTTCGTGTCAATCGGATTTATGGTTTGTCCGGGGCAAGCTAAAACGCACTAAAATCGGTTTGAGTGAATTTTAAATTTAAAATAGTCGATTTGAAAACCTATTTTCCAAATATGATCGAATTGGCTCCCGATATATATTACATTCTATTTGGAATAGGGCTAAAACATTATAAACACAAGGCAGCACGCTTCGTTTGGTGTTTGGAAAATTTCCGGATGAATAGTGTCGCGAGAATTTTCTATATAAGGACCTCAATATTCATTATTTTCACTCAACCCTAATTCCAAACCCTAGCCGCCAGTTTCCAATTAATGGCCGAAAATGTCCTCCGATCTCCTCATCCATGGACATTCACGAGAAACTTTCAACTACGAAAACGTAGAGGGCGATGGGTACTACAATTTCAACGGTGATGATAAAAAATGATGGAGTGGATCGTCAGCTACAAGGCCGTGTTCGTGTCGACCTTCATGCACGAAAATCCAAGGATAGGCGCAACCGAGCTTCCTGATAATTGGGCCGTGGGAGGAGCTAGGCTAGGCGCACGTAGGGGTGGTGCTTGATCGACGTGGAAGTCGACGTTGGTGGCTTTTTAATTAGGGTTTACGGCGGTTCTAATGGGTTCGTGCGCATTTTTTGACCTGGGGAAAAGAATAAGGGCACGACCCTGATGTGGCTATAGGAAATCAACGGTCCAGAAAATAAAAGGTTTAAAAATAATAAAAATACAATGGAATTTATATATATATATACACATTAAATCGTGTAAACTTTGTAACACTATAATTTTTTCATACGAGGTCCGTTTTGGAAGAAACAAATTACGTTGGGTTCGTATTTGCTAATACTACGCAATGGAGCTGGAGTGGGATTGATTGAAGCCAGTGTGAATTTTGGATAAAATTAAACGCGCGTTTAATTTTATTCAAAATAAAACACTACAACTGTATTTGAAGCAAGGTGAGAACCTCTCACTCAATCGAAATTGTTTCGATTTAAATTTAAAATAGTTAAATTTAAAATTGCTTGATTGTATACTTGGATGATAAATTATTATGTCTTATATTGAAATAGACCCTATACGCCGTATATTAAGCGGATGTTATTTATTAAACACATATACCGTGATATTCCATCTTGAAGTGGAATTTGTATTATATATGTACTTGGAGTTGATTTCTCGCATTATATAGCGGATGAGACCATATTGCACCGTATAATAGCAGATAATATTTTATAAATCCCATATACCGCGATATCCCATCTTGAAATGGGATTGATATTGTGCTAACGTCTGTGGATGTAGGGAAACAGGTTGGAGGGATCCAACTGGATTCCTCAACAGTATTGATTTATTTACAGATATTTGAGATATATTCTGTTATCATATTGATATATGATGTTTGGATGTCGTGGTTGATGTATTGGTGCTGTTGCAGCATTGGGTCTATTGTTGAAGTTTTAAAAATGTTAAAGTAACGATTTTGAATTTAAAAGAATTTTCAAGTGATTTTTGAAAGTATACATTTTTTTAAACTTTTGGAATTGATTTATTTTAAATAAATAAACGTTATAATTTTTATGTTATAAAAATTATGATTTTTTTGAAATCTAACCGAAATGTAATTTTTGAAATAAGTAGTTGGTTAATTTGTAAAATGGTTTAAGTTGGGATTTTTGATTTATTATAAACGGTTTATATAAAAGATTTATAAAATTGATATTAATAAATTAAAATATTGGAATTATAAAACGAGTTTTTATAATGTTAAAATGAAGTATAAATGGATGTCATAAGTGAATGAAATTTATAGATTTATAAATTGTGAAGTTATAAAATGAATGAATTTGTAAATTGAGAATTATAAGTAATTAACTTATAAAATGGATTTTGGCATTTAAATGAGATATAAATAGAATTTGTAAATAAAGTGATTTTATAACTTGAAGTTTTTATAAAATATAAATGGAATTTATAAACATTGTTTTATAAATCCAAAATCGACTTATTTTGATAAGTTAATTATTATAGCTTATTAAAGGAGATATATCCACGATTTTGGGCAGTGGATAATCCTTTAAAATAAAATGTGTAGAAATGTTGAATTTGGTAAACGATTTATATTCATGATTTTGGACAGTGAATGTTATATTAAAGAAATGTTTTAGGAAATGTTCTTTTAAATAGAATTAAAACGATTTGAAGTTTTTTTAAAATGTGTTAAGGATCGAAACCATAGATTTCAACATTCATTGTTGAATAGACGTTTTCGAGAAATAAGGAAATGGTGGACTATAACGCTGTTGTTATAGTAAATGATTTTCGAAAGGAAATGTTTTATATAGTATTGGGATTTATATATCTATCTTAATTTCGAATCCATATACTAGTGATTTTGGGTTGTCGTCACGATGTTTTACGCAACATTCATTTTGACTCAAATGAATGTGTTTAAGAGAATGTTTACCTTAAAGAATAAAATATATACTTAATTGTGATTTAAGTATATTGAATATTTTCCAGATGTTGAAAATAAATAGGCTTGTGAATTACTTATTATTAAATAAGTATGGAAATGTTTTCCAATATGAAGTGAAATGTTTTGAGATTATATCTTTTAAAGATAAATTGAAAGAGGATATTTGAAATCGATATAAAAATCGTATATCAGTTAATATTTGGAAATTTAAATTCACCATGGAATTTAAAAAGGAAAGAGAAATTTGTTTAAAAATAAACATTGATTTATTTTTGAAGCGTGGAAACAAATTTACGGATTATCTTGTAAAGATATTTTTGGAAAAATAAATAATTGGGAAATTATTTGGAATCTGGTGATGTTGTGCATGTCTATTAATAGTTAAATAGTCGACTATCAATATTTACCTTTAAATGGGTATTTGTTGTGATTTGCTTGAATTTGAATGCTACACTTATTTTAAAAATAAGCGCTCGTTATTCGGTTTAGCCAGGAAAAGACCTTTGGGTCATGAATCCCACTCCCAATAGTGATACGTCATAATAGATAGCATTTGAAGACCGGTGTTGAAGACCGAATATTTTCAAAAACGGAAGGATTACCGTTGAATGTCTCCGCATCGGCCGATCTACGATATAGAGATTTTATCACCCTTTGTTAGTGAATATCCGGATTGCAAGGGCTTCTTCGGAAGTCCCTTCGGTTCCGTTCGATCCCGGAACGGACTTGTATGGATGTGTGTCTGACGTTACAATTTGAGATGTAAAGCTGGTTTCTATCAAATACATTTCTGTTGGTGGCGGAGAATTTATTCTCTTAGCTTAACACCCTTCTCTGAGACGTACGAGCTCAGAGGTTATGTAGTTGATGGTTACTAGTGATACATTCCCAATTTGGTAATGTGGCATACGAAGTACTACTGATCATTTGTTGATCAAAGCATAGCTTTTGTATAAAGCATGGCTTTGTGGACGAGAGTTCGTCGGACCTCGCACCCCATAATGGTCAAAACAGGAAAGATGCAGCAAGGTTTTAGGGAGTGGCACCCCTTAGGGTATGTGCATTTCCTTCTGGATAGAAGTGGTATCATGGTATGGAGCCTAGATACTTAACTTATGTGGATGTCGCAAATATATATGACTTTGTGATTGATGTTGGTTGAGGATCCTGGATAAAGGTAGTTTGCAACCGGAAGATGGCATACTCGTGTCAGTAGTTACCTACTTTTGCAGAGGTAACCCGGCCTTGTGTTGGCAGAGATCCGGTCAGGTTCTCGGGGCATCTCTCCAGAGGCGTACCCATGTGGCAATGGGAAGCTCCTTGGCCTGACCATTTGTTGGAAAATCCAAAGAAACAATACGCACCTTGTACAGTTTTAGTTGTATAACCTGCCGTGGAATGTGGCAGTGACCTGCTATTGAACATGGTAGCTATAGTAGGCATACGATAATGGTCGTATGTTGGCTAAGATTTATATTATACTTTCGAAAGGTTTTCCACTTTGCACTTATAGTAATAATATCAAAAAAAATCTGCGTATCAAGCATGTTTGACTATCATAAGGAGAAATCTCCTCCGATTCTGCGTTTGCATTGTGTGTGTGTGTGTGGGAGGCCTTATGGTAGTTTCATTTTCAAAAAGCATTGCGGATCTATTTTTATAATATTTCTTTGTTTATTTTTAAAGAATAACTGTTTTAAGTTCTCATACCAGTCTCATGATTGACCTGGAGTTTATTGTTTACCTCCTAAACTCTGGGTGCCCACCAATTTCCACACGGGCGGTCCAGAGTCAGGTTATCAGGTCATTTTGGAATTCAGGAGATGCTATGGAGCTCAAGAGGCGAGCTGGATGGCATGGCGTATCAACTAGTATATAATATTTCTTTTCCGCTGTTTGTAGTTGTAAACTCTGATAATGTAATGAAATGTGATGTAATGTAATAACTGATATAGTGATTCTGTTTAAAGATTATTCGTTTATCTATTATATGTTGTTCCACTGCAATTGTGAGATTTTGATATTTTTCTGTTGCTTTTCTTTCTTTCTTCTTCTACCTCTTCTTCTTTGACCCTTACACTTCGGTTTTCCGGCCTTCAATTGCTCGGCAGTTGACACAGTGGACGTATTAATGTCGAATTTCGTGAGTCGAAAATCCCGTCTGTTACAAAAACTCTTTTGCAAAAAAGATTTCAACGCTGCTTTTAACACAAAGCTCATTTTTAAAACCATTTTTCAATCTATTAGTATATACAAACCTTTACCTCATTCGTACGAGAAATCCAATTAAATGACTTAGCAAAACAAGTGGTAAAAATGCTTGCGCTTCCTTCATCGGTTAATTCTTAGACTTGTTCGATTGAAATCTTGTGGCAATTTTCAAGTGGAAATCAATGATCTGGTCGTAAATATTTAAGTTAAGCCAATGGTTATGGGTTATGAAGCTAAACTTATTTATTTACTAACTTGGTGTAATTTAACTTTTATTGATCAATGATAATCGTTTGCGATTTAGACTAGCGATATGCGATGTCTCTTTGTCCGCATGGGGGACTATACCCCGTTCTATGGAGATTCGGCTCATTTTTTATGGGTTAGCAACCCATGGAATAGCATCCCGTTTTGTGTGAAGTTTTGGCTTTTTATGGGTTAGCGACCCATGGTCTTCAGACCGTTTGTGGAGCTTCGGCTCATTTTGTTGGTTAGCGTCCCGCGTTTGTGATACACGTGTTGGTGAGTTTTCATGCTCCCATTTGTGATAGGCCTCCCCTTTTGTGTTTTTTCTGGATTTCTAATTAATGATTTCTAGAATTAGTGTTTCACTAATTTTTTTGGTTTGCATTGATAAGCTTTATCCATATTTGTGATTTGGAGAATAAAAATAAAGAATACGACATTGTTTTTGGTGTTTGAGAAAATTTGTGATATTGTATGTTTTTTGTTGTTATCATATATATTTGTCATATCACTTATCCTATCTCATCTTACATGATAAATATAGATAAATATAGCTAGACTTATCCGTTTATTATTTTTCTTCTTAAATAATACTCGAGTCAGACTGAGGTGTTTCAGGTGCTTTCACTTGACTTCTAAGCAGGGACTAGCTTCTGACTTTTGGCTAACTACTTTAGCTTAGTAGTTTTTGTTTTTATACATTCGAGATAAAGACTCCTTGATGTATACTGATTAGTCCTTGAGATGATGGTTTTGATGACAACAACCATAGGACTTTTTATAAACATAAATACTGATGTTATGGTTTAGATATACATTTATATGCAAGATATAAACATGCAGGCACCAGGAATGAAGACTATATAGTATAGAGATACAGGACTGATGAATTTAAAGATCGAAGACATCCAGATTGAAGACTCATGAGTATCAAGAAATCAAGTTATCAAGAGTTCAATATTTCAAACAGTACAAGATAATGTAATTAGTCTATAATTATTTTAAAACTTCTTCAAAGCACTTACATCTTTGTTCGAAATTTATTTGTGGAATGGAATCCACTTCGAGCCTATTAAAGGGATGGAAACCACGACAATATCTAGTGGAACATATGGTGGTCCCATATTGATATCCACTAATTTTATAAAAATGCTTTCAAAAAATATATATCTCTTGTTTTCAAAAAAATGTTTCCAAAACTTTGTTTTCAAAAAGACTTCTCTCTTGGTTTTAAATATTTTAGCCTCAAAACTATTTTTATCATTTTTTATATTTTGATTTCAAAATTGTCCTTGTTTTTAAACCATCTTTTGTTTTAAATATTTAACTTTAAAATATTTATATATTCAGATTTTAAATCACCTTATAGATAAAGATTACGTATATAAACTCTTTTATATGTTTAAACTATATTCAAGTATATTTACAAAGTTTAGAAATTGTTTTGACAAATTATAGAAACCAATTTTAATAAGAAAATCAAAACATCAATTTTTTCTTGAGCATGTTGAAATCCATTAACCCCCCCCCCCCCCCCCCGGTCGACATGGTGTCCGTTATTTTCAAAATTCAATTTTCAAAAAAAGTGTCTATTCGCTGTATCCTTTCACGAATAGACATGGCTGTTATTCTATTATAAATACTAGTAAGTTCTAAACGAATTTTTTACCAGATTTCATTTATTTTCTCTCCTCTTCATCTTTCACATTTATTCCAAAGAATCCTAAACTATGCTCTGCCAAAATACCAAGTGAATCAAACTTGATTATCTCTAGTTTGATTCTTTGCCACTCTCTTCATAAGATCTCAATACTTCAGAGTTATAGAATCTTTTGTAAATCAAACTGTTAAGTAAAAGGTGCGGTTGAGCCTTGAAATCAATTGGATGTGATTGTAGCTCCAGAAATCAATCAGGTGATCTCGTAGCCTGGTTAATCAAAAGAGTTTGCCCTGGACTCGAATACAGGAGGTTGTACCTCGTAGTCCTGAAACCGAGGGTGTAACCTGGGAGATTATTTTGATAAGAAATCCGTACGACTGTACGGGACTGGATGTAGGGTAACTCCAAACCAGTATAAAATCCTAGTGTATTCATTCCTTTACTTCTTTTATTTAGTATTTGCATCTGTGTCTGATTCTATGATTATATCTTTGTCTGTAAATGCATTTGTTGGTGATTAAATTACATAAGTTTTAAAAAGATTTAGAAAATCCATAAAACACTATTCACCCCTCTCTAGTGTTATTCCAACCTTAAGATCCGTAATCTGCATTTCTCACATTTCATATCAGAGAATTGGTTTTCAAAGTTCTCATAATCTGAATTTTGAAAAGTTTTAAAAATGGCAATCAACACTAGTTCTGTTAACGCTATCACTAGTTCATTTGTAGAGGGTCGGTCTACTGCCAGACCATCGCTTTTTAATGGTAGTAACTATGCATATTGAGCATGTAGAATGAAAAATATATTTACAGTCAATTGGATTAGACGCTTGGAATATCACACAAACTGAATATCCTGAACCCACAACTAGTTTTGCATAGTGGACTGCTGAGTAAAAGACTATTGCATAAAATAATTGTAATATTTTTATTAAAAGATATTATTATATTTAATATTACTCCCGAAAATATATAGACATTAAGAATAATATATGTATATAGATCTTAAAGTATATAGGAAAATATAAGTCACATGATTCTCTGACCCATGTCGACATGGCCCTACCCATGATGTCGACATCCCTGTCTTTGAAATTCAAATTTGAATTCAAATCTTTGAATTTCCCTTCACCTCTTCACCAAATCCAGTGTTCTGAAAAGGTACCTCTTGACCAGAGAACATGTCTATGAATATCTATTTATTTCCATTATCTTATCATACCTTTTCACTTTCGTTTTAAAATTTAAACACTCTTTCAAACTTTCTACTCTCTTCAAAAATGGCTTCTTTAAGCACTCATCCACAATGAGGCTGTCTAAAACCATCAAAGAGTATCTCTACAATGATCCGGAAGCAATCAAGACTTATATAATCTATGCCAATTTCAGAAAAGTTTATAAGGGAAAATTTGCTATCTTTAGCGATTTCTCTACATATGAAATCAATACTCTTCTTAAAGGGAATCATATCCTTAGTCTTTTGACAATTCTCCAAATGATTTTGTTTTCTACCCAAATTTTTTTAAAAAAAAATTGTGCGAATTCGAATCGTGGTTTTTATGAAGGAAATGAAGATTAAATTTGGTGTAGTGTTAAAGGCACTAAAATTGTTTTAAATTGTCAAATTTTGGGCAACATTCTCAATTGCAAGAATTCAGGAATAGATCTTTCTACTTTTAATATTGATGAACATGACCATGAGACATTTCATCACATTTTCAAAGGAGATGACAACTTTGAATTTAAAAATCGTAACTTTCATCCGAAAGCACGTACTGTCAATCTTCTTTTGCAACATACTATCACTCCTAGATCGAGAAATTCCAATAACCTGACTTTAAACGTTTGTAAAGCTCCTTTTGCCATCTTTGGTCATTATGACATTAACTGGGCGCAAGTGATTATGGATGAACTTCATCCGAGTTTGGAAATGGGTGAGAATACCTTGTATCATGGAATCTATCTCACTCGGATTGTTAATTACTTCGGTGTTGATTACAAATAGGAAGAATTTGTTTCAAGAAAAGTGTTTAATCATGCCAAAATTTCTCTCGTAAAAATTCCTTTCATATTTCAACAATATGGATCTTTTGCCGAAAAGGATGAAAATTGGCACATGAAGATATGGAGGAAGAAGATGAAGAAGGTGAAGGGGAGGAAATGGAAATTGAAGAAGATAATGAAGAAACCTCCTTGGAAAGTATTGAATATCCTACCAATACTAGCAATCCTTCCAACAAAACTCTCCTCAAAATTCAAAGGATTATAGTGGAAAATCAACAAATTCTCAAAAGATCCGTTAGTAAGAAACTAGATAAAACGTCCACTAATATGAACAAATTCTTTGCTAAAGTTGGTCAGAAACATGGCTTATCATCATCCTCCTCATCCTCTAGCACATTCTAAGAACTAAGTTGTGATGTATTAGTTTGTTTTGTGTGAGCTTGTATTGTTCTTTCTATCATATTATGTAGTATCTTATGTATCATCTCATATATTTATAAAAATCATCTCCTTATGTTTTTCTGCATTATCGTGTCACTAGAATAAATGTTAGTATAGTATATAATTTATATATATACATACTTATTCACAAAATAAATAAGACATATAAATTAACAGACCTATGTGACATGCCTCTACCCCTCTATGTCAACATATAACTGTCGGATTTGGTTATTTATTGAAATTAAAATAATTAACTCGTGTCTATTCATTTTAAATGAATTTCTGCCTATTTAAACACCTGCTTCTTTTAGAAATTTGTAATCTATTCATTTCTACTTATCTCTACTTGCGTCTCTTCCCTACTTATCAAAAATGGCTTCCTCTTCTCAAACTCTAAATGATAATCTTAAAGAAACTATTAATTCGTTCAAGAATATACTTACTTTTATTCTCCGCAATCAAAGGCACCTAGAACTCAGTCAAATGCAGATGATAAAAGAATAAGAGAAGCATTTCGATGCCCTTCGTTGGATGATTTCAGCCCTCAACAAAGATGATCTCGATGCAAATCCTGTAGGAACTTTGATTCAAGATAATGAAGATGGGAAGTTATTAAAAAGGATCCAATATTTGGAGAAGAAGAATGGGTTGAAGTTCCTAGAAATATTTGATCTCCTTATGGTTTGAATTGCTTGTTTTTGAATTGTGTGATTTGATTTGATTTGCTTTGATTTGATTAGAATTGATTTGGTTTGAGTGAATTGTATAACATTATATGAAACATAATATATATTTATTGGGTTTAAATTTTCATATTTGTCATGTCTTTATTGTTAACTCATGTTATTATATATATATATATGTATGTATGTATGTATGTATGTATGTATGTATGTATGTATGTATGTATATACATATATACACACACACTCCATCATATTTTGTCACAGATACTCCAGTATAAGACTAAGGGGGAGTTATATTAGTTTAGGATAATTTTTTTTGCTGATGACAAAGGAAGAGAAATATCAAATAAAGCAGTTAAAGTAGTTAGGCTTAGATTATGGGGGAGTTATTAGTTTTAGGGGGAGTTATTGTGCAGGAGAAGTATATTTTATAAACATAGGTTATCATCATCAAAAATGGGGAGATTGTTAGTCCTTGAGATGATGATTTTGATGAAAACAAACTTAGGACTTGTTATAAAATATAAATACTAACATTATGGTTTAGATTTATATGTATACGCAGGAAACATGCAGGTACCAAGAATGAAGACTGTATAGTATAGGGATACAAGACTGATGAATTTAAAGATCGAAGATATCAAGATTGAAGACTCATGAGTATCAAGAAATCAACTTATCAAGAGTTCAAGATTTCAAACAGTACAAGATAATGTAGTTAGTTTAGAATTATTTAAAACTTCTTGAAAGCACTTACATCTTTATTTGAAATTTATTTCGAGGAATGGAATCCACTTCGAGCCTGTTAAAGGGATGGAACCTACGACAATATCTAGTGGAACATATAGTGGTCCTATTTTGATAGCCACTAATTTTTTAAAAATGCTTTTCAAAAATATACATCTCTTGTCCTTAAAAAATTGTTTTCAAAACTTTCTTTTCAAAAAGACATCTCTCTTGGTTTTAAATATTATAGCCTCAAAACTATTTTTTATCATTCTTAGTATTTTGATTTCAAAAATGTCATTGTTTCTAAACCATCTCTTATTTTAAGTATTTAACTTTAAAATATTTATATACTCAGATTCTAAATCACTTTATAGATTAAGATTATATATACTAAAAATTACTTTCTAAACTCTTTTATATGTTTAAATTATATTTACATATATTTACAAACTTTAGAAATTGTTTTGACAAATTATAGAAACAAATTTTAATAAGAAAATCAAAACATCAATTTCGCTTTAAGCACGTTGACATCCCTCAACCCCCCATGTCAACATATTTTCAAATTTAAATTTTCAAAGAAGTGTCTATATGTCGTATCCTTTCACAAATAGATATGGATATTGTTTTACTATAAATACCAGCAAGTTCTAAATGAATTTTTTACCAGATTTCATTTATTTTCTCTCCTCTTCATCTTCCATATTTATTCTAGAGAACCCTAAACTATACTTTGCCAAAATACCAAGTGAATCAAACTTGATTATCTCTTGTTTGATTCTCTACCACTCTCTCCATATGATATCAGTGTTATTCAGAGTTATAGAATCTTTTGTAAATCAAACTGCTAAGTAAAAGGTGCAGTTGAGCCTTGAAATCAGTTGGGTGTAATTGTAGCCTCGGAAATCAATTAGGTGATCTTATAGCCTGATTAAATCAAGAGAGTTTACCCTAGACTCGAATTCAAAAGGTGTATCTCGTAGCCTTAAAACCGAGTGTAATATGGGAGATTATTTTGATAAGAAATCCATACGATTGTAAGGGACTGGATGTAGGATGATTCCGAACCAGTATAAATTCCTGGTGTATTCTTTCTTTTACTACTTTTATTTAGTATTTGCATCTGTGTCTGATTCTATGATTATATCTGTTTCTGTGAATTGCATTTGTTGGTGATTAAATTATATAAGTTTAAAAAAGATTTAGAAAATCCATAAAATACTATTCACCTCTCCTCTGGTGTTATTCTAGCCTTAAGATCCATAATCCGCATTTCTCACATATTTATTCTTTTGTGTAGCATATGTACCTATTCTTTTGGCATGCAATGGTTCTTATATAACCACTACTATGATGTTCACTTCTATGTGTTATATCATATCTATTTCCACCTTAGTGATATGAATATTTATGACTGATTTATGTTATGCTTATTTTATATTTGTTTCTGAAGGCCATATAGCCACTGCATAGTAGCTTTGAGTTTATATTTGATATGTTGGATTTCCTCTTAAAATGAAATGCATGACATATTATCTGATATATTGGTACTCGCACAAAGCAATTACACAATTGGTCGCTCCTCAACAGCCTTATTCTTCATACTAATTGATGGCATTACCCAGTAGTGTTCTTGGTTAGTGTGAGTATAGAGGTGGGGCGTCACAGCTTGGTATCAAAGTCAAACTTCAAAACAATGTAGAATAATCTACCAAGGATCATTGTCCTAAGTCTCTCTTTGGAATCGTGCCTTAGGATTTAATTCGAGTCTTAGGACTCGTTCTATCCTATTTTCTTTTATGATGCCCTTTTTATCAATCAAGCTTTTATGGTGTTCATTCTAAGAATAACAATTTTTCTCTTCTTTCTTTCTTTCTTAAAGAAGAGAAATGGTTAGACCTAGCTGTCGCCGATCAATATAGTGCTACTCCTCAACAATTTTTCGATCTTGTAAAGAATGCTTAAGCTGCCGGACCAATTCCTGAGCCTACTCATCCTAAATCTGGGTTTGTGCGCTTATGCAGTGATTACACCAATTTGGGTGGAAAGCCGTTCAATGGGTCCGAACGTGTTATAGAAGTCTAAGCTTGGCATAGAATATGCGATCACATCTTTTCTCTCATGAATCTTGTGGATCTACATCGAGTCCAAGTGGATTCTAGCATGCTCCAGAGAGAGCAATAGATTGGTATAAGCTTTTTATTTCAGAAATCGTTGAGTGGATCTTAATTAGGAGAAATTCCAAGAAAGGTTCGAGTTAAAGTTTGTGCTGGAAGCTGAAAAAGTAACTATAGCCTGATGCTTAATTGACCTTGTTCAAGGTGAATCTTCTATGACAGATTATGTTGCATCTTTTGAATCCCTCTCAAAATATGGGGTCGAGTATATTTATACCATTAAAGAAAAATCATAGGTTTGTCTATGGTTTGAATAAGAACCTCAAAAAGGCTTTGCTTATAAAACTATAAGTTCCTTTCGATCAGACTGTAGATATTACTCTTCGACTTGAAAAGGCCGAGAAAGAAAGTGATGTTGAAGTTGGGGGTGCCAAGAAGAACTTCAACAACAATAAGAAGAGGCATCCCAATAGTTAGTTCAGAGGCCCTAATCCCAATAAGAAAGGGAAGCAAGCAACTTCGATAGCAAAGACTCTTACCCTTTGTTGTGGAGAATGCTACAATTGTGGATCTAAGGACCACTATGCAAATAAGTCCAAGGTCCCTTACTTGTCGCTATTGCAAAAGTTTGGGTCATCTTATATCTTCATGTCCCAGACTTCGAAGCAAGAAAGAGGGAAAGCTGAATGTTGTACAAGCCCCTAGTAATAGTCAAGGTATTTCTCATTCTGTCCTTGATGGCATTAATATGTTTCGTGATCATCCTATTCGAGTTCTTTTTGATACAGGTGCATCTCACTCTTTTATATCAAAAGAATTTGTTGATACATTTTCTTTAAATGTTATGAGCTTGATGACTTCACTAAGAATTACGAATTCGGTTGGTGGATGCGCAACACTCATTTTATTTTGTAAGGATATTGAGGTTATCTTATGTGGTTATGTCTTCCGAGCTGATTTGCAAGTTATGCGCTACTTAGGTTTTGGAATGATTTTGGGAATGGATTGGATTAATCGTTATGAATCCCACATCCTATGTCCTGAGAGGACTATCTATCTTCGACATCCCCAATCTGTTAAGCAGATTTCTATTATTTTTAAATATTCAGATTCTAATTCGATGGCATCCTTATATTCTCTAAATCCATATGATGACGATAATGATGATGGGAAAGATGTCATTTCCCTCATTCACGTTGTTCGTGAATTTCCCGACATATTTGATCCCGTTTTAGGATTACCGCATAAGCAAGAAATTGTGTTCAGAATTAATCTAATCCGTGGATCTCTACCTATCACTCGTCCTCCTTATCGTATGTCCAATAAGGAAAATGAGGAGATCCGTAAATATCCGAATTGGAAGAAAAACAATTTATTCGTTATATTTCCTCTCCTTGTGGAGCTTCAGTTATCTTTTTAAAGAAGTCTGATGGCACACTTAGGCTTTGCATTGACTACAGCAAGCTTAATGATCATACCATTAAGAATAAATATCCCTTGTGACAATCTTGTGACAATTTTGAAGTGGAAATCTACAGTGATATGCGATGTCTCTTTGTCCGCGTAGGGGACTACACCCCATTCTGTGGAGCTTTGGCTCATTTTTTATGGGTTAGTGACCCATAGGATAGAGTCTCATTTTGTGTGAAGCTTCAACTTTTTATAGGTTAGCGACCCCTGGTTTTTAGACCGTTTATGGAGCTTCGGCTCATTTTGTGGGTTAGCGTCCCGCGTTAGTGATACACATGTTGGTGAGTTTTCATGCTCCCGTTTATGATGGGCCTCCTCCCTTTGTTTTTTTTCTGGATTTCTAATTGATGATTTCTAAAATTTGTGTTTTACCAATTATGTGGTTTGCATTGATAAGCTCTATCAATATTTGTGATTTGTGAATAAAAATAAAGATTATGACATTCTTTTTGGTGTTTGAGAAAATTTGAGATATTGTATGATTTTTATTGTTATCATATATATTTGTCATATCTCTTATCCTATCTCATCGTACATGATAATTATAGCTAGATTGATTCGTTTAATATTTTTCTTCTTAAATAATACTCAGGTCAGACCGAGGTGTTTCAGGTGCTTCCACTTGACTTCTAAGCAGGTACCAGCTTCTGACTTTTGGCTAACTACTTTGCTTAGTAATTTTTGTTTTTATACATTTGAGATAGAGACTCTTTGATGTATACTTATTATTTTGTGTAGCACATGTACATACTCTTTTGGCATGTAGTGGATCTTGTTTGACCACTACTATGATGTTCACTTCTATGTGTTATATTCATATCTCTTTTCGCCTTAGTGATATGAATATCTGTGACTGATTTATGTCATGCTTATTTTATATTTGTTTTCGAAGGCTACATAGCCACTTCGTAGTATGTTTGAGCTTGTATTTGATATGTCAGATTTCCTTTTAAAATGAAATGAATGACATATTATCTGACATATCTGTACTCGCATAAAGCAATTACACAAATGGTCACTCCTCAATAGCCTTATTCTTTATACTAATTGACGGCACTACCCAGTAGTGTCCTTGGTTAGTGTGAGTATAGAGGTGGGGCATCACACCATAGTTGACCAATGGGGCTAGCTCTCTAGCGACATATGTCCTTCGTATTACTATATTGATATAGACTTGTTTGCTTCACTTGATTTGATTATGGGTTGGATGTCCGTGGTGGGCCGTTAGGGGTTACGACTAGTTAGGAAATGCAAAACATTAGTATCCTACCTTGGGCATCGCCTCATGTGCCATGTCAATACTCATTATCCTTATTCGTGACCACTACAATTTTATTTTAGTTTGGTACCTATATGGGACTCACATTCCTTAACATTATTTTAATAGTTTATTTTACTGATAGACACTACCTATATAGTGTAGCTGACTAATATAGATAGTTTAACGGATCCTTAGGAGATGAAAAATCCCGTAACATCTTTTAAATTACTGCACTCATGTTATACACTTGATAAAAGATGTAAAATTCCATAAACATCTCTTAGGCTATTACACTCATATTTACTTGTTATTGATTTAACTTACATAAGAAACTTTAGATCTGAATTGCATGTTTTGTCTTTTCATTACGCTCGGGTCAGCCTGAGCATTTCAGTGTTTGAAGTCATTATTTTTGGAGGATAACAACGAAGTTAGGTATATTACATTATTAGTATTATTCTGCTATACCGTTTTGGCATATGTTGATTGGACTCTGATTATGTTGTAAAAATTGTGCAATCAAATGTATTGTAACGACCCAGAATTTCAATCATTTGAAATTGGAATATTTAATTGACTTTAAATATTCACAAGTTAATTTTATAAGTTGAATAACTTATATTTCGAATATAGTGATTTAATTGGATAATTAAATTATTGCTTTAATGTTTGAAATTATGTAAATAATTGGAAATTGAATTTAATATGAATGAAAATGATTTATAAAGATGAATTAAATTCTTTTCGAATTAGAATAATGTTAGAGAACTTTTGAAATTGGTTTGAAAGTTAATTTATAGAAATTGAATATTTTAATATTTAATTAACATGTAAAATAGTCATTTTTCAAACAGTCTCGGATAAAACCAGTTCATTGGATCCGTAATGTTATATTATTATTGGATTTCAAATTTTGCGTTAATCGAATTTACGGTTTAGTCGTGGGAAGCTAAAAAGCGTAGAAATTTGTTTAAGTGAAATTTTAATTTAAATGAGTCGATTCGAAAACCTATCTTTCAAATACGATCGAATTGGCTCCCGATATATATTACATTTGTTTGAAATAGGAGTAACATATTACAAATACCAGACGGCACGCTTTATTTGGAGTTTGGAAATTTTTCGGATGAATAATGTCGCAAAATTTTCTATAAAAGGCCATAATTTTTCTCTATTTTCACAAAACCCTAATCCTCTAAGGCAAGCCGCCCCTCTTCTATGTCAATGGTCGAAAACTCATCTCTTTCTTCCTTCCTTTTCTCTCAACCCGTCAACCGATTCGAGAAACTTCCTAAAGCAAAAACGTAGAGGGCGACGAGGTCCCTTAGATCAACGGTGATGATTGAAAACAACGTGAAGAATCGACGGCAGAGTGCTCGCGTTTGGCTGTCGTTCGAATACAACTTTCTAGGCGATGGGGTGGTCGAGTATGGCTGGCCTTTGGGCGTTGATGGTGTTCATGATGGGCTTTGATACGGTGGTCATTGATCGTTGTATATTTGAACGATGGTGGACCATAATTCGAGGGTGGAGTGGCGGCCGATGGGTACCTTAACCTTGGTAATCACATGATAGATGAGGGGATAAGAAGATGAAAACGTCCACGATTAACTATTGGCGGAAAAAATTTGTAATTTATACATATAATAATTTGTACAATTTTTAAAACGTCATTACTTCTTCGTACGAGGTCCGTTTTTGATGAAACAGGTTGCCTTGGGTTAGTACTGTCAGACATTACATTTTAAAGCTTGTTTGGAGTTGATTGGAGATAATGTAAATTATGATAAAATTAAACGGCTGTTTAATTTTATTCGAAATAAAATGCTGCAATTGCTATTGGAATCAACGCGAGTACAACTCATTCTTTCTGACTCACTGATATTTTTATATAAATGAGAAATAAATTTATTTATGATGATTGATGATTGTTTGGATGATATATGATATTATCTGTATATTGATTGGTATTTGGATATATTCCTTCCTATTGGAGCAAATGAGACCCTATCTGTTCTCGTGTATGAGCGGATGACCTTTATACGCGCGTCTTCCTCGAAGCGGACATTGTACACATATTCTAATATGTGTATTTATTGCAGGTGATAGATTGGAGGGATCCAACTGGATTCCTCACCACTATTGATTTATTTATAGATATTGTGACATATGTTGTTATCATATAATATGTGATGTTTTGGATTTCAGGATTGATGTGATTGATGTATTTAGTGCTGCTGCAGCATTGGGCTTATTTTTGGAAAATTAAAATGTTGAAGTGATGAATTCGAATCAAAAAGGATTTTCAACTGATTTTGAAAATAGATTTTTTATTTAATTTTGAATTGTTAAAGAAATGGGTTTATTCTAAATAAATAAAATTTACAATTTTTATGTGATAAAAATAGTGATTTTTAGGAAATATAATTGAAATGTGATTTTTGGAATATGGAGTTAACTATTTTGTAAATAGTTTAAATTGAGATTTTTGGATTTATTATAAATCGTATATATATATATATAAGATTTATAAAATTGAATTTTATAAATCAAAAGTGATGGAATTGTAACGGAGTTTTATAAGTGTTAAAATGGAGTTATAAATGGATTTTATAAGTAAATAAGATTATTGGATCTGTGAAAGTTATAAAAGGAATGATTTTGTAAATAAGAGATTTATAAGAAAATTAACTCATAATTGGATTTTGGCATATAACCGAGATAAATGAGTTTGGTTAATAAAGGAATTTTATAAGTGGAAGTTTTTATAAAATATAAATGTGATTTATAAACATTGTTTTATAAATCCGAAATCAACTTATTTTGATAAGTTAAATACGGAAGTTTATTTAAAGGAATTATATCACAGTTTTGGATAGTAGATAATCTTTAATAAATATATAGAAGCGATGAATTTGGTAAAGGAGATATATTCATGATTTAGAATAGTGGGTAATCCTTTAATAAATGAATTGAAGTTTTGAATTTGGATAAGAGAATTATATTCACGATTTTGGATAGCGAATAATCTTTTCAAATTAAATAAATGTTTTGGGAAGTGATATTTTTAAAATAGAGTTAAATGATTTAAAGATGTTTAAAATGTGTTAAGTATCGAAACAATAGATTTGAACATCCATTATTGAAATAGATGTTTCGAGAAGTAAGAAAATGATGGACTATAACATTATTATTACAATAAATGATTTTTGAAAAGAAATATATTGTATATGATATGGGATTCGTATATCTATCTAATTATCGAATCCCTATACTAGTGATTTTGGGTTGTCGTAACGATGTTTTACGCAACATTCGTTTTGATCCAAATAAATATGTTTAAGAGAATGTTTTCCTTAAAGAGTAAAATATATACTTAGTCATGATTTAAGTATACGTAATATTTTCTAAGGGTTGAAAATAAATAGAATTGTGAATCACTTATTATTAAATAAGTATATGGAAACATTTTCCAATATTGAAATATTGAAATGGTTTTGAGATTATATCTTTTTAAAGATAATTTGAAGTGAATATTTGGCTAGTGATTTAATTAATAAAAGATTAATTGAAAGGGCCTAGTGATTGCTTATGGTGCTAAATATTTGTTTGTTTGCTTTGATGGTTAAATAATCGACTATCAAATTTGACCATTTTAGTTTCTCAACTTGATGTGGGAACTATTTAGTCATACACTTAATACGTAGCCTTATGTGTAGGCTTGATTATCATTTAAGTTGAGGATGTTGATTCGTGTAGTGTGGAGTATTACTACAATCTATCGAACTTCCTTCTTGGCCGAAGGATAGCATGTTAAAAGTTGGAGATGTGACAAGTATATGAGATTTTGTTTCTATATGAGGTTGAGAAACGCTTTTGCATTGTTGGTGCGAAGAGACCTGGATCGACTTATTCCAAAACCACTTCGGACCAATGTATATGGGTTCGATTATGTAGGTTATTGATGATATTGATATTCAGGATTTTCATAGTGGACTACTACTTGTTGATCGTTTGGGGTTAAAATCCCAATATACATCCAGTAGCAATTGCCTTTTCATTATGAAATATCCAATGCAAGGACTATTCGCTACTAATCCTAGGGATTTTCTTACAGTATGTGGTAGGAAAGTACCTTTGGTTTGCCATATTCCTAGACAGTTCGTACGGATGTTTGTCCGACATTGCATTTCTAAGATTATGTACATTGGTCTTTACAAACGTACATTAGTGGTGGCGGAGAAGGCAACTTCTTTTAGCTTAACACGCTCCTTGAGATGTATGAGCTTAAGGGTAGTAGTTAACGGAAACAGCTGTGGCATTCAAATTGATGTGGTATGTGATATGTGAAAGGTATTCATTACGTAAGGCCTCATCAACTGGAAATGACCGAAACAGGGTTAGATGCAGTAGGGCTAAGCGGGTCGCTCCCAAGTAGGATATGATCATCCTCTTCAAGATATATCTTTACACGCTATTACGTCGTGTATCTGATTAATGTGGTTTGTATGCTATGAGGGCCCTTGAAAAAGGTCGGTAACGACTGAAGGATGACATATTCTGCACTATCTAGTTATAAAGGTAGGTCGGTCATGTGTTGGTAGAGGAACTTTGTGATGTTTTCTTGGGACATCCATCTAGAGGTGTACCCATTGGAAGGTAGTCCCTTCACTTGGTCATTTATATGGAAATCCAAACTCCACTACATACTTGCTAATTTGTTTGAAGAGCCTAGTATGTTGGGATTTAATAATGGTAACAACTTCCGCTATTTTAATATTATTTGTATACTAGACGCTAGTATAATATAAGAGGATTTGATATGAAATGTTTTAATTATCATAAGGTAAAAACATGTCCGTATTTATGTGTGGTTGCGTCTTATGAGATACTTTGGTTTTTATAAAGGAAAATTATGCTAATTTAAATTCAACTGAGTGTATTTCTCACGCTGATTTACCAGACTTATCCGGATGTTCTTCCCATTCAATGCTCGGGTCAGACCGAGTATATTTATAGGTTCAGATTTGGTGCTTTTGGAGCTTCAACAGGAGAGCTGGAGATTTTCATTTTCGTATACACGTATCTGTTTATTATCCGCTGCTTAGTTGTTGTATATTATTGGCAATTGTAAGGATAGGTTATTATAATTGTCCAGGCTAATAACTAGTGATTGATTATTGAACTCTGATTGATGTACGTATAAACAGTTTCTGTTTTGTAAAGATCATTGATATGATATTATATGTTATTCCGCTGCGATGTGAGATTCTTTATTGTTCTGTTTGGTTCTCTCTTCTCTTTTTCTTCTCTTCTCTTCTTCTCTCTTCTTTTCTTTCTCTTGACTTACCTCAGTCTGTGCTTTTTGGGTCGGACATGTGTAGTTTATTATCGATTCAAAGGGTACAAATTTGCGGGTTGTCACATGTATATTGTTAAAAAGATTCATGAACTGTTTATTTTATTATTATATTTGGTCATTCCGTTGGTAGATTCTGTTTGTTGTTTTCCTTCTTTTCTCTTGTTTTCTTACTAAATCCCATTGACAATTCTCCCTGTAGAATGGTTTAGATTAGACATGTGTAGTTTATCGTCGACATTAAACATCCAAAAAAGGTGGGTCATTATAGTTGGTATTAGAACTTTGATTTAGAGATACCTTAGCTTGTTGGGGTTAACTCATTAGAGATAGATTAGTAATATCCTAGAATGAATTTGAGTGGTGTATAAACGAGAAAGCATATTTGTTAGTGTTATATAAAAATGTTTTGTATTATGTTAATTTGTTCTGTTGAGTATTTATGAATTTCGATCGGTACATAGGACTCTATGGCATCGATAAAGATTTCTAAACACATGAACTCTGTAGACCGACACAATATAGTTTTTTAAATTGGTAAATGAAATGGTTTTACCTAAAACTATATTTTATATATAAAAAAAGAATATTTTTTCATAAATTAATATTGTTATTTCTGGTGTGTTGTTTGTTAGGAAATGATAATACTTGATTATTATCATTATTGTTTGGTTAGTTAAGGTTCTTAAAAACTATTGACTATTGTGCGATAAGAAAATGTAATTTATAAATGTGGTTTATGAAATATGATTTACAAATAAAATGAATATAAATTGGAAATTAGGAACTTAAATTTCGGTGTTTTTGAAAATTAGGAGCTTCCTTAGATGAGCTAGATGTCTTTAAGTCGTATTCGCATATACGTTTATTTTCCAATGCATTAGTTGTTTAAAATCATCGACATTTGTGTGAATAGGTTGTTATAACTATCCATATTAATGATTAATGGTTTGTTGTTGTACTTTGCTTGATGTATGTATATTATAGTTTCTCTTTTGTGAAGATAATTGATATTATATTATACGTTGTTCCGCTGCATTGTAGGATTCTGTGTTGTTTGGTTTTCTTTCTCTCTTCTCTCTTCTCTTCTTTCTTCTTATTTCTTTCCCATAAATATTCGCCTTTTTAATCAATTCAAGTTGGACATATGTGGTTTATTTTCAGCTTGAAATATGCAGAACTGCATGTCGTTACGTATTATATTTGTTCTATGTTACATAATGGCACCAACAAAGAAATCCCTTGCATAAAACAAAGTCTTTTTAAAACAATCTGAAAACCAACTTCATAGACTTATTGTAAATCTTTGATTTCAAAAGGAAGGATATTTTCTTATATAAAGTAAACAACTTATTAGTAATAACCAAGTGTCATAAATCAAACTTCAATTTCAATTTCCCAAAACCATTTGCTATAACAAAAATAATATTATAGTCCGTAGTCTCTTTCTTTTTCTCGAAATCATTTATTACAACAATAGTATTATAATCCATGCTTTCTTCTTACTTATAATCATATTCAAAGCGCTTTAAACACCATTTAAAATTTTCATCCAAACATTACTTAACAGTCGCCACTTTTGAAAAAGAATTTGACTTTGGAAAATAAAGGAGTTTCCTTTATATAAAATAGACACTTACTTAAATATTTCAAACAAATCCCTTTAGAAATATATTGAGAATTCAAACCATCATTAAAAATACTTATATAACTTTTCTAAACCATTTTGAAAGGAATTAACAGAATACCTAAAGTGGATAAACTTTACTAAAATG
This sequence comes from Allium cepa, assembly GCA_030765085.1. Lineage (NCBI taxonomy): Eukaryota > Viridiplantae > Streptophyta > Magnoliopsida > Asparagales > Amaryllidaceae > Allium > Allium cepa. Next base: position 244,476,451 of record CM060942.1, read on the forward strand.
GTGGATTTTCAAAGTGCATCTGACTATCGCTATATGGACCATAACTTTTAAAACTTTGTTTTGTAAATCAGATAACTTTTAATCCGCATTTCTTTCTATATTTAAACCACTATATACCTTTTAAAAAAGGTTTGAAAAAAAATTCAAGTGTAGAAATTATTTCAAAACATTTTAAAAATTAAGTGGTAAACCACTTGAAAGAAAGCACAAGATTTCAATATTGCAAAACAAACAAAAAGTAGATCGACTATAACTAAGCAACATTTACTTTTCATATACACAAGCATTTACATAACCAAGAATATATGTAAATAATAACCAACAAGGCGAGGAATCCTTTAGGATCCCTCTACAAAATTTATATTCTTCGAAGTGCTTTTATAGCGACCTGTTCGCTACGGAACACTCCGACTTCCTTTTTCCTTAGTTTCCTACAAAATAATGGTTATTTATGTCATTCGCTTTCAAGTGGAAATCAAATCCAAACAAGCAATATACATAAGTATAAACAACAACTTATATTTTACAAATATCTGAAGTTTATAAAACTATTTTAAGGTGGTATTTAAAGTGAGAAATCTAACTTCCAAACTCAACCAAACTTTGGACAAAAGTGCGAAAGGCATTATTACTCATAGCTTAGGTGGAAAATGGAGTTTGGCAACAAAGTTTGAATCTTTGGGGTAGAAAGAGTGTTAGTTATATTAATCTAGGCTTGTTTAAGTATTTAAATGAGGAAAGAAGGTGTTTTGCTTTGAATTGGTCTTAGGAATTTGAACAAAGAAGAGAGAAGAGGGAATGGAAGAGAGAAAAGAAAAGTGGAAATGAGAAGAAAATGAAAAGGAGAGTGTATATTTATAGAATTTTGAAAAGTGACAAATTACAACACTTACTCCTTAACCTCTTCCTTTCCATACACCTTTCACCCCTTCCAATGCAAGCACATAGCTATGTACTAATACATTTAAAATGCTTTATTATTTTTAATATGTACTAATGCATATAAATTTATGTACTTTATCATTTTTAAAGTAAGGAGAAAAGTCTTCTTTATTTTTTTACTTTATTTAATTGCATTTTAAACATTTTAATTACACTTAATTTTACTAACTCCTTTCGCACTATTTTGACATATTATCATATATGTAAATGTGTGTGCATATGCGTGGAACAAAATTGTAACAGCTTTCATTTGATAAAAAGTCGAAAATAAAATAAAAATGGTCATATTTTAATATTTTTATCGAAATATTTATTTTTGTAAACAAACATTCAAAATGATTTTACCATCATTACTTATTAATTAAAAGAGGTTTATTTAATTATTAAAAAAATTAATTTGAATATTTAAAATTAATTATATATTTACAAATCAAAGCAATAAAGTTCTAGATCATTATACCTAATGACACATTCACAACCATGCCTATCGTCTAAACATTCTTACCTATGGAATATACTAAGCTAAACACTAAGTGCATAAGCAATACTACTAAATAAAATGGAAACGTACTAGAAAAGTGCTAGATGGGTAGCTCGGATTTTCTCCTTGGGCACCTAAATACTCTTAATTGGATCATTCTTCCATCTTAAATTATTGATTTTACTATTGGTATGTAAACTTAATCCAAACCACTACAAATGTATGTGCATATATAACATTTGCAGTCCTTGCAACTAACTGACATTAAATGATGTCTACAAACATCATAACTTGAGCACAAATATGCTCTTAACAAAACATAGCCCTATGCAACACCCAATGCACATACGCATTACCTTAAACCATCCCAGTAGTATAATGATTGCTCCATCCTATTTATACTAAGATAAGATAACTCGAAAGTGGATGGTGTCTCACCTAGCATCAAATGACTTAAATTTTTACCATTCTTCCTTTTCAATTGAGGGCATCAAATTTGGTGATCTCTTAAATAGAGTACTTCTTTTCTAATTTTCATAACATACAAGCAGTGATCGTTCAAGCATCCAAGTAGGCCAATTTATCCTATTCAAACCCAGCAATTAAAATCCTAAGTTTATGTGAAACCTTAATTTTAGTTTAAATCTTAACCTAAATTTTGTTAGAACTAAAGATTATGGGTTGAGTGATATACATACAACTATTACTTAAGTAAATGATTGGCCATAGTTTTAGTCTCCTTTTTATCCGAGCAGTGATTGAAAGGAATCCAATCATTTTCTTATCAAAATTTTATGAAAATATTCCAAATCTCATTTTCCACAAAAGTCGCCTCCATGTCCCTAATGCATAAACTATAATATCTTTTACATAACGAGAACCCAAATCCTTGAAGTAACCATTCCTTACACCACATTGAATCCAACTCCATCTAGGATATCATTTGTAGTTTGAACTTCCAAAATTTACCATTCCATTTTGAGTTGTCTCGATCATAAAATGGTTGGAATAAAATGGTGAGAAATTGCATTTGGGGAAAATGTCCCATTGGTGGAATGGCATTAGGGAATGGTATATTTTGGAAGTTCAAACTACAAAAGATTTTCAGGATTGTGCAAGAAATGGTTAATTCAAGGATTCCATTCAATCATGCCTTAGATAACATGGAGACTAAAACGATCGTGGAGCATTGACTTAAGTAATAGTTGTATGTATATCACGCAACCAACAATCTTTAGTTCTAAAAAAAATTTAGATTAGGATTTAAATCAAATTTAAGATTTCATTTAGACTTAGGATTTTAATTTCTAGATTTGAATAGGATAATAGTTTTTTAGGTTACCCTACTTGGATCTTGAATGATCACTACTTGTATGCTATGAAAATAAAAAAAGAAACTATGTTATTTAAGAGATCGCCAGATTTTGATGCCCTTAACGAAAAAGGAAGGATGGTAAGAGATATAAGTCATTTGATGCTAGGTGAGACACCATCCACTTTTGAGTTGTATTATCTTAGTATCAATAGGATGGAGTAATCGATATATTACAGGGATGATGTAAGGTAATGCGTATGTCCATTAGGGGTTGCATAAGACTATTTTGTTTCATACTTGTGCCTTAGTTATGGTGCATGTTGACATCACTTTAGGTGAGTTAGTAGCAAGAATTGCAGAGGTTCACTTATGCATGTACATTTTTTATGGTTTGGATAGAGTTCACATACCTGTAGTAAAGTCGATAATTTAACTGGAAGATCAATCGAGCTGAGATTATTTGGAAGCTCAATGAGAAAATTTGAGCTACTCGTCTAAGGCTCTTTTCGGGCACGTTTCCTTTTTAATTAGTATAATTGCTTATGCAATTAGTGTTTAGTTTAGTATATTTCATAGGTAACAATGTTTGGATAGTAGGCGAGGCCTTGGTGCAGTGGTAAAACGCCAGGCTGTTGACGACAAGGTCGGCAGTTCGATCCCTGCCTCCGGCATATTAAATTGTGCGCCATGATGATTCTTGCAGACTTGTGTGCTGCCTACTTTGTAAATATAAGTACCTAGTTTCAACAATGTTTGGATAGTAGGCATGGTTGTGAATATGTCACTAGGATATGTTTTGGGTGATGATTGCTAATGGATGAATTTTGTTAATTAGTACTACATATATAGGTCAATTTCTTCATGTTGGCCTATGACACACATCACATTGCCTATTTTATTTTAATAGTTATATGCATAATGGTTGTTGCATTTTTGCGTATATATTAGATGACCGCTCATCCATATAGAAATGCATGTATAAGATGTTGCATACATCTTGGATACATGACATAAGTGCTAGCATTTCAAGAGGTCGACTAGTTCAGGACGCCACCTAATTTTGCATTAGTTACAGTTTCATATGCATTACCTATATGTACATATTGCATTAGAAATTTTAAACTAAAGACAATGGTTGCAAGTGCTTGATGGTTTAGTAGATGGTTGTATATTGGTTTTCGCATATATGAGTTACATTTTTTAATCCTTAGAGATTTCGAGGATGACATTCTTTTAAAAAAGGGAGAATGTAACTTTTCGGAAATTGTAACAATAATTTAAAATATTAATAAGGATAGAAATGTACTTTCGCATAAAAGGATAAAATAATAAATTTCTAAAAATGAAGAAATTTAGGGAATTTGACTTTTGCATTGACAAGTAGATATTCTTGCCTAAATTTATATATAAAATGTCAAAAATGAATATTGTATTAAGAGGATACGAAATGTATAACGTAATGCACATTTCGTGTTTTGTGTCTATTTTGAAATGAAGTTTAAGAATCAATACAAGAATGAAGAAAAACTTATTTTCTAAGAAATAAGTTTTATTTGTTAAGAAATAAGTTGAATATGTATGATTTACACATAAAAAGGGTGGTACAATGGTGCATGTGCATTTCAAAGAAAAGAAAGAAAAATACTTACATGCATAAATGTGAATACGCTTCGAAGGGAAAGTATTAATGAATTACCACTGCAATTAAATTAAAGGATATGCTGAATATGTCAAAAAAAGGATGTATCGGTATATTTAATACAAAAAAGAATGCATAATGGAATATTGCAAAAGAAAGAATACATAACCATATATGTATTAAAACAAGGCAATTAATAAAATTAATGTTACATATTTTGAAAAGTAAAGGTAAGACTGTATTCATGGAAGGAAAATATTCTTAAAGAAAAGGGTAAATTTGGTTTTTGAAATATTGATAAGTAATGTAACTGATTGCTCAATTTATCGTAAAGAATTTGATTTCTAATTAACACACACATACGTATGAGTGTAAGTCTAGATTCCCCATAAAAGTTGATATACATACATGTACATATACATATACACATACACATACACATGCATATGCATATGCATAAACATATACATATACATATACATATACATATACATACATATTACAGAAAACCTGTTAATGAAATTGATTGGAATTATAATTAATGGAGTCAATTTGAATTTGGAAACTTTAAAACCAATTAATTGGTAAGAGATATGGGTTTCAATTAATATAAACAAATAAATACATGAATATAAATATATAAATATAATATCAATTAAGCATATTGATTGTAATTACAATTATTGGCACCCATTTAAATTGTATCTAGTCGACTAAAATAATAGTTAGTAGCATTGATTAAGGTAATGTGACCGTTATATGAACAAAGGAAAAGCAAAAGAGCTTTATATTAGGTAAGGGGAAGAGGATATGAATGAAGAAATGGCTTTTCTACAAATAGACCTCACTTAATTTCCATCAATAATAAAATGCAAATAAATATACATATATGTACATACATATGTACTTATGAATTCGAATACCTAATTCTCTGTAATATTCAATAATAACAAAGGTACAAAACATTGAAGGTGAATAATTAAGCAAAGGAAATAAATTTAAATAAATGACTATTGATGACATCAAAGGGGAAAGATTAAATTTTTACATTCTTTAATTAAAAGGAAAAGGAAATAAATTTATTATATACTTAACGATAAATATTTGTGGAAAAACATGTAAAAAGTTTCTTTTCAAACTTCTACTTTTTTTATAAATAAGGAGTTTACACAAAAGAGTATTGTAACATTTTTTCAAAGTTTGTCAAAAATATTATAAAATAAAGACATTCTAAAAGTTGAACCTGTTTTTCATACCTTTTAATTAACTTTCCAGAAGTTTTATTGTCCAAAAAAACATAGCAAAAGATAGGTGCAACCATACGCCTCATACTAAATTTTAGAAAAATAAAAACTTCCAAAATAGTTACAGAAAATTATTATTTTTGTTAAATTTCTCTATATTGGAGCTTAAAAAAGGTTACTAATTTAAACTTCAATTTTTATAGCTTCCAAACATCCCAAACACTGATGTTTCTAACTTATTTCAAAAATTATCTCGGTTCTACTTCTTAAGTAAATTTTATAATGTTGATTTGATTATATACTAAAAAGTTATAAACCAACTAATTTTTCTTTTAAAATATCATACTTCTAATGATTCTAACTCTTTATAAATTATTTTTAATGATTTGACACTTAAAATTGGAGTTGATAAAAACAACTTATATTACACAAGTTCGATAACAACTAACAATGCTTTAAGTGCATAGGGTTTCGTCCCTCTTCTTTAAAGATGGTTAATCTAAGTTTATCTTTCAATACAATGTCCAACTCTAATATAGGAACAATTTGGCTATAATTATAAATTAAAGGAGTCTTAATTTGTAACCACTACCAATATAAGAGCATGATTTCCACTTTAACTGAGGATATTTTCTCTAAGTTTATGAAGTCCTTCTTCCACGTTCCTGTCATGCCTTATCACATCACACTTTTATTATATGGGTCCAATGGTACTAATTTTCTTCCACTCACCCTAAAATTCATAATTTAATTACTACTGCTAGTTGGTATAAGAAACCTTTACTAACGTTACTTTGTGGAGTAATTACAATAAATGGGAAGTATATTTTTTTCCCACCTTAACTATTATATATCAACATTTACTTTAACCTACTATATTTTGCTTGAATAAAGGGAAAGCTTACAACTACCTTATAAGCCAAAATGTATAGGGTGTTGCGTATGTATAAAAATGTATAAAATAAAAAATTACAAATATGCTCTATGTACAACTAGGAATCATTAACAACTTTCCTATAGATATTATTAAGTAAGAATAGAGTGAACATGTTTTCTTTCGTGATATACTTTGATAGGTAAAACCTTTGAAAAAGTTTTCATAGATGTATATATAAAAATTTAAAAAAAATGCTTTTTGAAAAAAAAAATTCTTCGAAATATACAAGTATGTTCTCTCAATACGTACCTAATCCTTAAGGAATTCTAAACCTTGTTCTGATACCATATGTTACAGCCCATACATTCGGACTCACCGGTTCCAAAACTAAAGTGGCTTTCGAACTCGTATCATGCTAAGAAGTACGAGCCATCGGTTTGAAAAATTACTAAGACTAAGATAAATTCTAAAACATTTTATACTCTTATTTTTTACAATGGAATGAATTAAAATATAAGTATACAAACTGGCATTCATAAAAATAGTTTCCATAGCACTAAGTTTATATACAATGTTTCCAAAGCACATTGTAAAGTCTGGTAGACATTTAATACAATAAATAACTACACAAGGAATAAAAGAAATAGAACTCCAGCGCTTAGCTCCTTCCTCCACGTATTATGCCTGGACCAAATCAACTGCTACCCTATCTTCCTATGGTGGGGAAATGAAAGGAGCAGGCTAGACAAAAGTCTGGTCAATGAGTTACATCATTAACAAATGGTGATAACATGCAGTTGAATTCATTTGTAATCTATATGATCTGAGAAGTCCTACTTAGTTTTGTAAACTACCTAGGAGGGTTGATTTCATTAACTTGAGGAACTATAGCTCTAAATACACCAACACATAACATCTTATGAAGGTTTACACTCCTCCTCCACATATTACGCCTGGACCAAATCAACTGCTACCCTATCTTCCTATGGTAAGGGAAAATGGAAGGAGTGAGCCGGAAAAAAGTTTGGTAAATGAGTTACAACATTAATAAATTGTGATAACATAAAGTTGACCTCATTTATAATCTATATGACCTAAGGTGTTCTACTTGATTTTGTAAACTACTTACTAGGGTTGATTTCCATAACTTAAGGAACTATAGCTCTAAATACACCAACGCGTAACATCTTGTGAAGGTTTACACTTAGGGTCGAACAACTAATAGAACCCAAATCAATGACAGATTAGACTAATAACCTCTAGCACCATTCCTAACGTAGGATCGCATAGAGTATCAATCTAGCAATTACATTCCTAAACTATGACTACATGTATCGTATTATGCATTGAGGTGGAGCTTGCAATGCCAATTGGAGTCTTTGATGTCTTAGGGTCCATTGCACCCTTACTTACTTTCAGTGGTAATATAATACCACTTATGGCACCACATCAGGTATCCACTAGCAACACGGTATCACATCCTCATCGTTGTGCATACAAAGGAAACTCCGTTAGTGTCGAGCCATACAATTCTGTATGCATCATCGTCGGTGTTGTGTGTACATCATAGAATCCCCAATGAGTAGGTCTCGTTGCACGCTTACACCTTTATCCAGTCCCGTAACATCCAAGATCTCAAACATAGAAAGGTAATTCCCCTACTTATACTAGCATTCATGTGCGTGCATGCGTGTGTTTTTATAATACAAACAAACTTATAACTTGGGCCTTAGGCCGAGGTTTAGATTGTGCCTGAAAAGTAATAACCAATCGACCTTTGGTCACTAGAGCGGTCAACCAGCCCTAGCGAGCCTGTCGACCGATCGTAGTTCCTTTATTTTTTAGTTTAATTAGTGCATTCTCTTTTAATTACGATTATTAATTTCAGTAATTCTAATATGTAATCTACAACTTATAATTTTTTACAACTATTAGATAAACATTAAATTAAACAACTCTGGATCAAATAAGGTATAAAAAAATCAATCATACATAAATCCTCGTCCTCATATTAATTATAAACCACTCACCACAAAGGGATTCCTCTTCTGATTTGATTTGATCTCGCTATTTCTCTCCTTTGTCGATATATTTTCCTTCTTCCTTTCTCTTTTATTTTGATTCTCTCTCCCCACTTTTGATTTGATGCATATTCTATTTTTTCTCTCAACAAAATTTTTAAGAAGAGAATAGGAAATGTTTTAAAAATTTTGAGTAAGAAGAATAAGAAGAAGATGGAGGTTAGGTTTTCTAAAATGAAAAGGATGGGGTTTGGCTGTGTATTTATAGTTGAAAACTAGGCTCCGAAAAAATACATATTTATCCATAAATTATTTACCTTTAAGTGTACGATAAATTTATTTCCATTTCTTTTTAATTGAAGATGGTAATATCTTTATTCTTCTCCTTTAATTTCATCAATAGCAATTTATTCAAATTTATTTCCTTCACTTAAGTACTTACCTTCAATATTTGCACCTTTATTGTCATTAAATATGGTAGAGAATCTTATATTCGTATTCAAAAGTACATGTGTATGTATATATGTATGTTTACTTGAATTATACTTATAGATGGAAATTAAGTGAAGTCTATTTCTAGAAAAATCATTCCTTCATTCATATCCTCTTACTCTTACCTACATATAAAGCTCTTTCCTTTTTCCTTTGTTAATATAGCAGTGACATTATCTTAATTAATGCTGCTAATTATAACTTAAATCAATTAGCCATAATTTAAACGGATTTCAATATTTATAATTTTACTTAACATCCTTAGTTGATATTCTATATATCTATGTGTGTGCGTTTATTTGTTTATATTAACCGAAAATCATATCTCTTACCAATTAATTGGTATTAAAGTTTCCAAATCAAACCGATTTCATTAATTATAGTTCCAATCAATTTCACTGCTTGGTATCCTATATATGTATGTATGTGTATATATCTGTGTGTGTCCACGTATGCGCGCATGTGCGCGCACGTGTGTATGTATATATATAGACACATGTTTGAATATAAATCCACGGTGTATATATAATATGCACACACACACGTACACATGTTTGAATATAAATCTAGGATTCCCAACAAAGGTTAATAATATATGTATGTGTGTTTCTATGTATGTATATGCATATATGTATGTATGTATGTATGTATGTATGTATATGTGTGTATTAATTAGAAACCTTGTTCTTTACCGTAAATCGAGCAATCAATTACCTTATGTGTGTGTATAAACATACATTTGAGTATAAATCCAGGATTCCCAACAAAGGTTAATAATACACACGCACATATGTGCATGTGTTAATTAGAGACCTTATTCTTTACTAAAAAAGAAATAGCATATCATGCCCTTCTCTTCAAGAAATGCTTTCCTTCCAAGAATACACTCTTTTATATTCCTTTCAAAATATGTAATGTTTATTCTATTAACTGCCTTCTTTATATATATATGGTTACACTTTCTTTCTTTTACAGTAACCCATTATGCCTTCTTTTATTTTTAAATATATTGCTACATCCTTTTTTCAGTATGTTCAACATATCCTTTAAATCAATTAAAATGATAATTTCAACATCAATGATTTCCCTTTGAAGTGTTTTCTCATTTGTCCATATCATATTTTTTTCTTCTTTTCTTTGAAATGCACATACAAAATAGTACCACTTTTTTATAGTCACTCAAACATATTCAATTTATTTCTTAACAAATAATTTTTTTCTTTGTTCTTGTATTAATTCTTAAACTTAGTTTCAAAATAGACGCAAAACAAGAAATGCATGCTACGTTAAAGTTACGTACCATCTTCATACGATATTCATTTCTGACATTCAAGTTAAATAATTAAGTAAAGGAAATAAATTTAAATTGTGGGTATTGATGACAATAAAGGGGAAGGATAAAAGTTACCTTCTTTTTTCTTTGTTCTTGTATTAATTCTTAAACTTAGTTTCAAAATAGGCTCAAAACACGATACATACCATCTTCATACGATATTCATTTATGACATTCAAGTTAAATAGTTAAGTAAAGGAAATAAATTTAAATAGTTGTATTGATGACATTAAAGGGGAAGGATAAAAGTTACCTTCATTAATTAAAAAGAAAAGGAAATAAATTTATCGTATACTTAAAGGTAAATAATTTATGGATAAACATGTAAAAGGTAACTTCTTAAACTTCTACTTTTATGACTAAGGAGTTTCAACAAAAGAGTATTGTAACATTTTTTTTTCTAAGTTTGACGACAATATTAGAAAATAAAGACATTCTAAAAAGTTGTAACTTTTTTTTCATATTTTTTAACTAATTTTTCAAACGTTTCGTTATCCAAAAATAAATATATCAAAAGACAGGCGCAACTATATGCCTTACACTAACTTTTTGCAAAAATAGTAGCTTTTAAAACAGTTATGGAAAATCTTCTTTTTATTAAATTTTCCTATGTTGATGCATAAAATAAGAAGGTTACTAGCTTAAACATCAAATTCTACAGTTTTACCAAAATCCCAAACACTAATGTTTCTAACTCATTTTCAAAAAATCTCTTAATTCTACTTTTTAACTAAATTTAATAAAGTTGGTTTGATTATTTGCTAGAAAGTTATAAAAAACTTATTTTTCTTTTTAAAATATTGGACACCTAATGTCTCTAACTCTTTAGAAAACATTTTTAGTGGTTTAACACTTAAATTGGAGTATATAAAACAACCTCAATTATACAAGCCGATAACACCTAATAATGCTTTAAGTGCATAGGGCTTCCATATGTAATGACCCGCCTTTTCGACCCTGAAAAGTCAACACTAATACATCCACGGTATTATATTCCAAGCACCCAAGTGACGGAAAGACATATTATTTGGAGAAAAAAGATAAGATAGAATAGAATCTCACATCGTGACGGGTAATATATAATATACAATACATCAATCAGAGTAACTATTATCATCAACCTGGACAGTTATAACAACTTGTCCCCACTAATGCTGATAAATATAGACAATAAATGCAATGAAAAATAAAATATTCATGAATATGACTTAGAGGCATCGGCTCGTTTCTTGAAGCTCCAAAGCATCCAAAGCTAATTTTGAAAATATGTACGATTTGACCCGAGCATTATAAGAAAATAACGCTCAGATCAGTCTGGTAAACTAGCGTGAGAATCACACTTGAAATGGATGTCATGTGTTGTACATATTAGTGACATAGGTATCTCGAAATCCTATATTGTGCTTAGTGCAGTACACCCATATGATGATAAATTAGCATATACTATGTTTATGTGCTAATTTGTTGGATGCATGGACTAGTCAATATGATTCTTCATACCATATGTTCCTACTTTACTATATTGGATTTTATACATATTCTGAGATTATATATTTCTCATACTAGATTTTTGTACGAACCAAGGTTACTGGCATTGCTTCTTATCATCTCGGGTGCTCTTAATTGAGTAAATTGAGAGACTAGTATGAGATAGCTCATGGAGTTGTACGGAGGATGAGTAGGAGGTTGACGTGTTCTCATATATCATATATTGGAGACACATCCGCTTATATTATATTGTGTAGTGCTTTGGAGCTATGTCAATACTTATATAATAAACGGAGATGGTTATTTAGAGTTTGTTTAATTTAGATGTAAAAGCTCTATTATTCTTATGTTTTTTAATAATCTTACGGACATGCTACCTATGTAGTTAAAGCCCCTCTAAAACCCATAAAATCAATGCCACACTTCAACCGATACACTTCTTCAATATAGCGCTTTAAAAAAAATGGACCTACTTTTAAGTCCCACTATTTTCCACTCCACATGCTAATTCAAGGATTTTTTGCCACTGCTTTAATAGCATTAATATAAAAAGGTTGATTTGACTAGTTTCCTTTTGTACTAAACTAAATTATAAAGACCTAACTTAAGGCTTAAGTGGTCAACATAAGTTAGAAATCTGTTGTAATCACCAAATCTGGACTGCATAGATCATGATATTCTTATATTTTTTTATATAAGATTAAAAAATATTTATTTTTCATACACAAATGATGTTAGAATAGTAATAAATCAACTTTAAATATTAATGAAGCTTTAACTACTAAGTACTTTAACTACACAACCTGATGCGCTCCAATGTGCTATTTTACTTTGATTCATTTGATTATGCTACCATCTCACCTATTTTACATCTATGTTGTTATTGTATAATGCCTTTACGCCGTGAGATAATCTATGTGTTCTATGGTTGACTTACCGTGCTTTACCCTTGACCAATGCAACACACTCATGGTATCAAATATTTGGTTATTTGGGTAGAAGAAATGGAGGAAGGTCATTATAGGGCACGTTAAAGAGATTAACCTAAGGTTATTCAACAAGCACCATTAGATTTATGTATAAAAAATTCACTTGTGATCGAGCTTTCATCTTGGTGAGATGGTGAGTTTCTAAACAAGCCTTCACTCAATAAATAGTTGCATTCGATTATATTATCACATGTATAGAGGCCTAAAACAATCCAAATTTAAATAGAGATGCTCTAAATATCGACTAAAGGTGTGAAAAATATTATATTAAGGATACTTAAAGATTGAAGTTTAAGTTCTTAACATATTTTTATCATTCTACATGTGATTGATGACCTATAAACATTATAATTATAGACACATTCTAAATGAGGACCACAGAACCTACCTAATTTTTAACTGTTGCTTATGAGTAAGCTTTCGCTTAATAAATGCTCATGCTAAATCTTTATGAACACGAATCAAAGATGACGTTGAAGTTTCTAAGTTCTTCATGATCATACTTGCATGTTTGATAAATGCTAATTGCATAATACATGCTCTGTAGTGATTGAAGAGTTCATTTAGTTTTAAATAAGTATGGTTTACGAGGAAGTTTTCACTTGGAAAATGCAATATCTTACAAAGAAGCGTGTGAGCCCGACTGATGATCCTCGTATTCTTACCATGGATCCTAAAGACATGACTGATGAAGCATTACGATGGGCTTCAATCGTGGTCATGATTAATGGAAACATGATCTTGGTTCACATCAAGTTGATATTCAATTACTTCTTGATTAGGAAGCAGCTTATCAATAAGATGTTAACAAGTAATTATGCTTTCATTCAAACAAAGGATAGACAATTGGATAATACTTAAAGGAATTTTTTTAAGTTGCTGGTTTACAAAAGATGGTGAATGGGTCAAAGCTCAATGGTAGGATGAAGAATTACTCTATCATGGACAACTGAAATTAAGCAATTAACAATCCGCCACGATGGTTGTCTACTACAAGTTCACTTTGTTTAAACAAAATCAAACTTAATGGGAAAGTGGTGTAGGTAAAATTTCGACCGACTATTTATCAAAGAAGAAGAAAAGATGAATCGACTAGGCATAGTGTTGTATAATATACTGAAAAAAAAATTTATGATGAAGGAACGAAGCAACCATAACTTGTAAACCTACAGATAGTGTATAATTCGCTTGGTTTTAACTAACAAACCTTCCCACAGATATCACTTAACTAGGTCAATGTTTCTACACAGTGCGATATGCGTAGAACAAGACTCGAGCTTGCTCCCTCGAGGAAGTAATCCTACCTCTTAGAAGAAACATGCACAACCAAACACTTTAGAGCGATAGATTACTTATTGAAAATTTATTGCTTGAATCAACTAAAGAAGTAAAATCGAAAAACGCTGAGAGTTTGGGTAATAGAAGTATAAATTAATGGATCACAAGTATCTAGGTAGCATGATCGAATAAGGAATTCAACATTTATCGCTGGAGGGAATGAAACATTGATGGTTATAATAAACATATGTATCACGTGAGTTGGGGAGCTTCTATCTCTTAAGCATTTGAAGGATCAATCACGTAAAGCTTCAACCATTACTTTGAATCGACCAACAAGACCAAGTTTCACTTCAATCTATATGGATTCCATGATGTGAATGTGAAACATTCTAGAGGCATGGAGATAAATTTCTGTTATTTTTACTAAAGAAATATCAATATGAATCATCTATAAAAATTATAATTGAAGCTACAACAAGGATTTTCAAAAACTATTCTTATCTTATATAGAAAATGGTTATTGTCACCAAGGATGATCAAATGGTTAGATCAGTTTAAAACAAATAAAAAACATCAAACGGAAATAATCATTCAACAAACAAAACCTATCTAAATCGAATTGATGTTTCTTAAAATTGAAACAACCAAATCAGAATATATTGGTTTGGTTTGGTTGATTTAATTGGTTTGTCTTTAAATGAACTATATTGTCTATTTGCTAACATACTATATAAATGAAACAATTGGTCGGGTCTATATTGATATAAAAGTATGATCATAATATAATTTTAAAATACAAAGAATTATCTTCAACAAATATTAACATAAATTGGAAGAAAAAATATATATTATTAAGATAATAATCTAAAAATAATATCTTCGTTTACGATTATGTTACTTGTAATTACTTGAAGTTTTATATCATGTGTAATTATTGATTGGTTATATAATAATAAAATCAATGCTGAACAAAATCTAAATAGTTGAACAAAAATAAAAACCCAACTTATTAATTAACAAAAGAACATTGTTAAGTGGATTCCATTTTTGAATTAGGAAGGGGCAAATTTTAAGGGGACTCCATCTTAGAAAAAAGCTGCTATGGTACTCCATCCGAATAAAATGGTTTACAAGTTTACCTCTCACACAAATCAAAATACAACGACCACCCATCTAAAAATGAGCAAAAAATTGACGACGTGTAACAAACCTGAATTTTGTGATTTATTTGTGACGACCCGCCCTTCTATGCCCAGAAAGACGTTTCGTCTTTAAGAAAGAAAGGGATGAGAAAATAGAAAAGATAGAGAAGAAAGAACAATAACATCAGAATCTCACAGCGGAACGAATAAATTATATTAGTCACATAAGTATTTACATAATATACAACATCAATCAGAATTATACAGACAATACATCACATACTAGACAGTTATAAACACCTGTCTAGTTAATACACCCCAATACAATACAGCTCAAACAATATGACTCAAAGATACCAACACAGCGGAACTATATATATATCTATAACGCTGAAGCCTCCTGCTCCATTTCTCCTCCAGAATTCGTCAAAGCTAACCTGAATCCCTTGGCTACCCGTAAAAAATTTGGGTACCCGAGAGTTTATGAAAAACAGAAAATAAACTCCGGGTCAGACATGGGTCTGGTATGAGTAACAGGTTAAAGATTGCTTAACTTTGAAAATCTTTTGGAAACAAAAGGTATCACGTAAGACTCCCCACAAATAAACATGGAAAAGTTTTTACCTTACGCTAACCAAAACATTTGATAGGAAATTCTGTGATATTATAACAGGTCTAGGGTTTTCAAGTAAATAGAAAATAGCCGAAATTGTTACATCTATCAAATTCCAGCTACTAGCCACAAAAGTGGGTAATACAATCAAAACTGTGGGCACTTATTGGATTGTGGATTCCATACAATGGCAGGGCTACTGGGGTACCGCCCGTCACAGTACGTGGCCTAGATCAACGTACCGAGGATCACTCCCGACCCCCTGCAACACAAGGCCAGAACCATTCCTTACTGAACAGTCCCGAACAAGATAAACCCCGCAGTTGTTTGCAACCAACTGCCCACACAGCCGAAAAATAAGGGACATCTAGACAGGGGAATATCCTTGTCCTGCTTGGGCATGGCCTACCTAACCTTGCTGCACCTCCCCTGTTTTAGCCATTCCCGGTTGATGAGGCTTGAGGTTACGATTACCTTTATAGAACATATTTCTTAGAATGCTCATCGCCCACCTGACGATGTGTTGAAAGCATTCAATCCATACAAGTTCGTTCTGGGTTCGAACGAAACCGAAGGCATTATCTCATTACACTCATTTTGGAATCACCCTCAGAGTTAACGACGATAACCCTTGCATTCTGAAACTCCATCTTCACTTCAGATTCACGACCTATCGTTAATTTGAATTCGATGTGGTTTTCGGATGTTCCAAATGCGGAAACCCGATCCCGGTCTCATCGAAATCCAAAACGTGTCTTTTAAAGCCAAGTTGTCTATTTAGTCTTAACAGTTTAATTCAATATTATCAATATACACACAGATAGAATATTCATAACATCACAATAGATAATCATCATCACATATAGATAATCAATATTATCATCCAAACAGGTATTTAAATATTATCATACTTAACTGTGCATCCATATCACATAGATATTACTCATGTCATATCTAAATTCAACAATCATCAAATGAGATATCAATATCATACATCCATAAGCAATGATTTATAATCATTCCATTTGTAATTAATTTAAAATGAATTAAATTAACTACTCCTATCTCTAATTAATTTAAAGTAAATTAAATTAATTCTTTATTTATAAATTCTGCTTATACGACCATCAATTAATTATAATTCAAATTAATTAATCATTCTCTATGTATTCATCTTGATTAAACACTCTTGATTAATCAATCTCTAATTACAATAAGTAATTATTCTTTAATTAATTTCACAAATTAATTATCCTAAATTATTCATAGTAATTAACATTTAATTACTTCATTTATGAATTAACTATAATTAAATACGTTTATTCTTAATCAATTACATTATTTAATTATTTCTTAATTAACCAATTCTTAATTTACATCATTAATTATATTAATTCATGATCTTTTATTTATATTAAAATTAAATTACTTTGATTAAATTAATTACATTCAGTAATTAATCTTTAATTAAACACAATTATTAATCATCCTTGATTAATATCAACTAGTAATTAACTACCCTTAATTACTCATATTAATAAATTAATTATCCCGTAATTAATTATCTCCTTTAATTAATCCTCTGATTAATAAAAAAGGTAATTATTCAAATTACTTTATTACATCTTTCATTAATTACATTCAGTAATTACTATTAATTACTTCCTTAAGTAATTATGCTCCATTGCATACACTAAGTAATTACACTTATCAATTTATCAAATGATTTTCTTAAATTAATTAAACTAAATTAATTAACTTAAATTAATCATTTATCAAAATTAATTACAATAAGTAATTAATCTCTTAATTACTTTTATCAAGTAATTACATTTAACAATTTTACAATAGATTATCTAATTAATCTGATTAATTACCAAAATTAATCACATTAATTAAATTAATTAGTAATCTTTAGTTAATTATCTTTATTAACTAATAACATTACTTAAATTACTTTCTTAATTAATTTCCAATTATAAATTGATCTAAACTATTAATACATAAGTCATTTCTTAATTAACCTTTTATTCTTACGATAATTTATTTCTTTATTTATGACTTTATCAACATTACATTTTAAATTTAAATTCAAATATCATTTGAATTTAAGATTCAAAATGATTATAATTTAAATTCAATTTAAAATCTTTTAAATAAATGTAAATAATATTTATTATTTACATATATGAACTTGTATAAGAAAATCTTTTAAATTAAATTACTTGAATCTTAATTTAAATTTAAATTTCCAAAATACATTTATATTTTAACTTGCAATTTCAAGTTAAACAATTTTATTTAACTTCCATTTCAAAGAACTTTGTAAAAACCCATTTCAAATATTTAATTGCAGACAAATTCTTTTTAAAACGAACTATTTGAATTTATCCTTGATTTGTACATTTAGATTTTAACACTGATTTATATTTTCAGATTTTGAAGTCATTAGTTTAACTTGAATTTTAAATCTTGGTTTTAACTTGCTTTGAAAAACTTGATTTTTAATTCTTGGTTTAAAATCCAAATTTATTTATAAAATTTTAGATTCAAAAGTTCCATCGAATTTATACCATAATTCTTAAATTTAAACTCACCTAAAATCCTGTTTTAGAGAAATTTTGAAACAAAATTAAAACCCTGGGAAAAATCAGGTTTACCAAACCTGAAACCAACCTCTGCCCCGAGACAGCCCTAGCTTGCTTCGAGTCTCCCCCTTCACTACTTCGAGTCATGTATTCGAGTTACTCGAGTTCTTCCCTAACCCAAAAACCTGCACACAGAAAACAACTACCCCATCTTCAATGGCACGGTGCACGTGCACCGTGGCCCCAACCAACACCGGCCCCCCACCTGAGCTTCAATATAACGCCTACCATCACCAGATAACTCCACGGCCACCCAAAATCCATCACCATGCCCAAATCAAAAATGAGCAATTCAAACAAAATCTGAAACCACAAACAGTTCTTCCCCTCGAAACCTATCAACGCGAAAACTCTGCTCCTCCGACTACCAGAATACCACCACCACCGGCCACGACTCCGCCTTTCACCCCTCTACCCATACGCAAACCCCCGATGAACTCGATGCACCAAGGAAATCGAACAAGCCCGAACTTCAACCCAGTTCAAAATTAGGTTTACAGAAGAAATTTCGTTGCCGTCCCCACCACGCCAAACTGCACCACCTACCACCATTTTTCCCATCACCGGGGTAAGCTCCTCCATCATCAAACAGAGCCCCAACCCCCCAGATGCAGTGATCACCCCAAAAATTTCCAAAAAGCATTTTTTGTTCATACCAGAACTATACATAACCCCTAATGTTAATAATCTTGATTTGAGTTTTATAATTCATATTTTGTTATAGATATTCAAAATATATTCTAGAATTTATAAATTTAAAGGTTTGGTTTTTCTCTTGTTCAAGTTTACGCTGTTATTTGATTTTTTTTCCTGAACAATATTCAAATTTAATTCGACTTAAATAAAACTGAAAATCTAAATTATGTTAGAAACAATCAATTTCTGTTTGTATTGTAAATCTTAAAGGCTATGAGATCAAGCAATGAAAATAATTGAATCAACTCAAAGCTGGAAATAAATGGATAAGTTTGTTTACAGAAACTTTAATGTGTATTCAGACTACATCCCTATGCACAGAAGAGTATATACATACAAATCTTACTTATTCCAGATTTTTAGCTTTGCAACTATTTTAAATACTTAAGTTTTAGAAATTTAAGTTCTCATAACAAATGAACAACAGAACAGGTTCAATGAAGGAAGTTTTGGATATGCAGGTTTGACATATACAGAATCTCACCACAACAAAGCATCCAGAGAAAATGAATAAATAAATATTCACACATATATTTAAGCATCCAAGTATCAACATGTATCAGCTTTTAAAACTTAAGTAAATTAAAGAAAAAATGTTACTCACATAGGTTTGAAAATGAACAGAGCACCTTTTGACTGAAACAGGTTGAACTTTAGAAACTGAAAAATGATTCTCTTGCTTTTCCTTCCATTCATCTTGTTTTCTTCAGTTGTAAATATTACTAAGTTTGTATAATTGAAAATGTTGCCACTTTTCTTTGTTTCAGGATTTTAATGAACGAACTAAAAGAAATAAGATGTATATAAAGAAGTTTACAGGGGTAGGTGTTTACTGGGTTTAGGCAATTTGCAGGTACAAATATTTCATTTTGTTTGTATCAGGCAAGACTTTTTCAAAAGGAGGCTGAAAGATTTTTATACAAATTCGAAATGACTTGTTTGTATGCTAGAGATGAAAGCTTTAAATGTTAATGTACTTTTATGTTTCCTATTTAGCTTATTCTATGCATAGATATTTTTACATTTCATTGTTTATATTTCTGCTTAGCTTTGTATTCTTTTACTTCTAGCCTGCTTATCTATTTTTTTTCTTACTTTATTTTGTTTTATTTGCCAACATAATTATTGTATAGACATGATTACATGTTTCTGTATTTTACATACACATTCCAAAATTTGTTTTAGTTATTTGTTTTCTTAACTATGCTTTGCATTCCTTTCTCTAACCTGCATATTATATCTTATTTTATTTAGTTTTATACTTGATGTTTCTTTTCTTAGCTTTGCATTTTATTTTACATTGTTTATTTTTTTGCTTTGCTTTAAGTACTTTATTTCAATATTTGTTGTGAATTTTTAACTTATGCACTTATATTTAATCCTAACACATGTGCTTATTTACCCCTCTTTTATTTTAAAACTTATACTATTAAATGTTAAATTTATTTATTATTTTTATACTTATGTAAATCTTGGTTATAAGACTTATTTTATTTTAATCTTACAAATCTTAGTTTTCCAAAATACATGTATATAAATAAATTTAAAATAACAAATTCTTTTTATATTAAAATTTATTTGTAAAGATATTGCATTATTAATGTTGTTTAAATATAACTCATTATTAATTTAAAATGATTCATAAATGAAATCACTACATAAATGAATTACTTATTTTATAAAGTTGAAGTAAAAAGAACAAAACAATCTTTTATTTAAATTTAAACCTAGGCTAGAATACTTTTAAACAAATTAAATTTATCTTCAGTATTTTTAAGATCATATTATTATTTATTCAATATTAGATTTCCAAATTATCAAAAATAGTAAAATTAGAAAACATAGCTTTATCTATTAAATTTAAAAACAAAACTGATCTATTTATAATATACACCAATACATACATATATACATTATAAATAGAAACAATTTAAATTAGCTCTTAAAAGATAAATTATCAGTTAAATATTTATTTAAACGAAGATTATTAAATCAATTCAAATATTATTAACAAATATTATCAAATCAATTTAATTTTTAATGTAGATTATTAAATAGATATTCCCCCAAATTTCCGGGATATCACATTATTTTAATTGTTTATTTTGATTATTTTATTTGAAATTTTGATTTAAGAATTTTATTTTATTTATTAAAGTGAATAAGTTATGTTATTCTAAATATAAATGTTGATTTTTAGGTGAATTAAAGTTTCAAACTTGTATAAATTGAATATTTTACCGTAAAGTGAATTTTTGGTCAAAATAGTCAAACTTTGACTTTTAATTTAAATTTTTAAAATTTTGAAAATTTAAATTTAAATTTTATCTTTTATTATGAAAGTACATAAAATTTTAAGAAAAATGTTTTTTGTTTCGTTGGAAACGGATGTAAATTGTGAAAGTTATGTATATTTCAATATTGAGTGCAATTCGTTTATTCTGCAATTTTGTTATTTTAAATAGTATAAATTTTATTTTTCTTTGTCATATTTTTTTTGTAATATGTATTGATGTGTTATTTATGTATGTTTTTGTCTTTTAATATTTTTGAAGTGACGTAAGAATTTTTCTAGAGCTAGTTGTATTTTTCTTGTAATTTCCATGCCCTGTTTTCAATTTTAAACATTTTCTTTAGTTCTTTTCTATTTTTCTCCAATTTAATTATTTATTTTATTTTAGAAATGATAAATAAATTATTTTATTTCAAAATTTTGCTTCAGAATATTTTTAAAATGAAGTAGATATTTTTCCAAAGCCATTGATGTTTTAATTGTAATCTTTGAACCCGATTTTCAATTTTTAAGCAATTTCCTTAATCCTTTTTATATTTTCTTTAAAATTAATTATTTATTTTCATATTATTTCACTTGGTTTCGGTTTTTAAAGGTATTTGCTGATTTATTGTTGTTTTTATTTGATCTTTAGAAAACGGAAATGCGTTTCATTTCTAGACGTTTCATTGTCCAAAGTCGTTTCATTTGCCATAACCTCTCCTTTACTCCTCTAGGCCGTGCATTTTTTCATTTGCCGTGTATTCCCTTCAATTTTCATGTGAAAAACAACTCAGCACTTCTCATTCTCATGGCTTCTTCAAACTTTCTTGGTAATAGCCTCCTCTCTTCTCTCTTTTCTTCTTCCCTTTTCTATTGTTTTGCTTGATTTTTGCCTTGCTTCTCTTGCTTTGTTTGGCCTAACACCTCCACCATCTCCTCCACCGACCACCACCACTTCCTTCCCCACATAATACACGACCAAAACCCTTCCTCCTTTGACCAGCAAGTGCCATGACCATCCCATGATGCAAAATCCACAAAAACTATGTTAAAACACCTTAAAAAGCATGTCTAGCCACCTAGTCTTCATCACCATCACCTTAGATGACCTTGGCCACCTCCTATTGATCCACCACCACCTTGACACACCCCTAACCGTCACCTTCATCCTCTATCAAGATCTGAAACATGTCATAGACGAGCCATAGATCCATGTAGCCTAGCCCAAAATGAACCAAAAACCCACTATTTGCATAAGCCTCTTCATATTCATGCATAGTAACTCCTCCACCACTTCAATACCTTGTAGCCATGCCTTATAGGACCCAAACCTGAACCAAAGTATGTCCAAACCCGAGCCAAAACATTCCCTAAGTCGTGCTAGCAAGTGTAGAAGGCAAGACAAAAGACTATGTATTCGTATCTCTTTTTATTTCAAAGTTATTCCTATTCAATGTTGTATTGAATTGTAATTTTATTTTGTTTTGTTTTGGGTTGTAACACAAGTTCTAAGATTGGATATCTTCCCACTTGAACCTATTGTTGTGTCATCGTGCCTTCTGGATCCGTTATGTCATTAATATCTCCAACATAAAAATGTGAGTATTTCTCACCAGATGTTTATACTTATACAAATGTGAATTGACACCCTGTGAATCTGTAGAACTATATTATCATGTTATATATGCTTATATTATTATCATATGATGTTCACCCATGCTTAAACACCTGTTATATCATATGTTACTGTTATTTCATGCTATTTTGTATATTTTGTCAGTTTATCACGCTGCAAGTTCCCTGTAAATTAGAATCACTATGGGTTGAAATGATACATACCCAACGGACTTTAGAATAGGGAAAAATCGTTATGGGCTGAAATGGTAGGCCTGAACGATTTTCAACTTATTTTATTTACTTGGGACTGCGGGTTTGAAATGATAAAACCCGGATTTTTCTTTGTAAATTTCAAGTTGAAATGATACATTACCCGTATCACTTTACCTAGCGTAGAAAATTATATACAGGCCCGTAGTTAAAATATGTTTTTCTAAAAAATTTAAATTATTTTAGAAATTTAATTATTATAATATTTTGATTTAAAATTAAATAAAAATATAATTTTTGTAAAGTATTATTGATTTTCTGGAAATTTATACGTTAAATAAATTATGGAAAAGCTAGAAAATCTGAATGTAAGTTATTTTGAAAATTTTGATTTAATTTTTAATGGAATTTAAATTAACTTTGAAAATATGATAAATTTATGATATTTTGAATTTTAAATTAATTTAAAATGATTTTATAACATATTAATGTTTTTTGAATAAAGTTAAAATGTTTATGAGCGAATATTGAGTTGAATTTGGAAATATAACTTAAATTGGAATTTATGAATTTGGTTTAAATGTGAAATTTTAAGTTGAGTTAAATAAAATGGAATTAAGTTATATTTTAAACTTTAAACTTAAGTGTTAAGTTGAAATTTAATGTAATGAATTTAAATTTGAATGTTGAAATTTAATAAGTGAATTATTAATAAATATTGATTTTTGGGAGGAAACTTAACTTTATAAAATCATGAACTTGAGGAAAATTAAATGATGTTTATAAATTTGAAAATGTATGATTTTATATGTTAAAAATGTTTTAAATAAAAATATAATTGGTTGAGAAATTTTATTGAATATTTGGAGTTAATTGACTGCATTTTTGAAATGCTATTAATTACAATGTAAATGATATTACAATATTTGTAAATGTTGTAGTTGATGATAATGAACTAAAAAGCTAAATTGAATTAAAAACTATTATAGCAATTTTGTAAGTGCTATAATTTTTGAATTTAACTAAGTTTATTTGGAATTTAAGTAAACCCTATTACAACATTTTAAAATGTTATCTTTTGTTAAATTGAACTGCTTTGAATGTAACTTTCCGTAGCGTTTTCTAAATGCTGCGAAAAGTGAAATTTCACTGTTTTGATAAACGTAAGTGAATAAATGAACTTTGGAAGTTGAAAATTTTAAAAATTTAATAATTTAATTTTTAACATAATAACTTCATTTTTATGATTAAAAATGATCTTTTTTGGAATATAAACTGTTTTGAAGTATGAATTGAAATGGTATTTTAAATTGAATAAAATGAATAATGATTTGAAATGTGGTTTCGAAAAGATATGATATTTTGATATATTAAAATGATTTGAAATGTGGTTTCCAAAAGATATGATATTTTGATATATTAAAATGATTTGAAATGTGGTACTGAAAGATATGATATTTTGATATATTAAAATGATTTGAAACAAAGTTTTGAAAGATATGATATTTTGATATTAAATGATTTGAAAAATGAAGCTTTGAAAGGTTATGATATTTTGATGTATTAAAATGATTTGAAAGGAAGTTTTAAAGGATACGATAATTTAAAATATTGAAATGGTTAGAAATGACTTGATATTTATTTTGATAAATATTTGAATTGAAAGATATGGTATGATGATATATTGAAATGGTTTGGAAATGATTTAATCTTTATTTTGATAAAGATTTGGGTTGAAATGACATTTTATTTTTGAAGTATAAAATATTGTTTTAAAGTTATAACTACGGGTTATAATAACGATTGGTTGTTAAAGAGACCGGGATCGGATATTGTCTTATAGCCGGCCAATACCGAAAATCACTTTAACAACTGTGTACGCGGTGGAGAATGCAGAATGAAGTAGGATGGTGGCGACGTTCTCGAGGTATATTACGTGGACCCAACTTCCGTGAGTTGGCATAAATGACTAAACAGGAGCTATACCGGGCTACACAAAGGGTCGCACCCTTTCATCGAGCATGCTCCATCGGAAACCATTATGTTACTTTTGTGATTCGATATGTGGCGCCACTTTGATTCGGGGGTATTGTTCGAGGTGGGCGGAAGCTGCTGGCTTGCCGTCACCACCGGTCCGGGAGTGCAAACGGTGTATCCACCCTGGCATTGCCTCGCGTGTCGTGTCATCTCCTTATATCGAGCCCACTACGATTTTGGTTTTAATGATCCGACCGCGTTAAGGTTCACCATCCCCTTAACGCTATTTTCTATATGATTATACTTTGCTGATTAGACACTACTGTATATAGCGTATATTACTACATAGTAAATAGTTTAACGGATCCTTAGAGGATGGGAGGTCCCAAGCATCTTCTAAGTTACTTGTACCTTTACTACAGTTCACTTTAGTTGGTTTACATTGTATAAGTATGTATGTCCTGACTCGAGTGTTTGTATTTTTATTTACGCTCGGGTCAGCCTGAGTTATTCACAGATTTGGATTTCCACTTTCTGGAGATTGGAATCGCTGGAGATTATCTACTTGTCAAGTTTCATCTTTTCAGTTCGGTTGTTCTATTCAGCTTGTACTTGGTTATCATATTTAAACTTCTGTTGTACTTTATTTCTTTTATTGTATCTTATGTAACTCTGATATATTTATATAATAGCTTCATGAACTACTATCTCTTTTACTTCCGATGCATTATTATTACTCTGTGTCTGTGATCTGTGATTTTTATTTACTGTATATTCTGAGATTTGCCAAATTTCTATTTACAACGCGGTATTTTAAGAAATTCAATTCCGGCATGAGTGTCTACCTATACACTTATAATGGATGCGAATGGTTGAAAATATCGGGTCGTTACAGTTGGTATCAGAGCTTTGGTAGCTCTAGGCAAAACTCAGCATATGGAGTGAATGTATTTACAGAATCACTTTCATTCGAGTTTGAATCTCTTCCTTTTTGACTCGATTCCTTTGAATTTTGGAACGTTCCCTGCGGTTCCAAAATCATTCGTGTCCTTCACTATTCATCTTCTTTTGACTCTGGGGTATTCCATAACTCCGCTTCGAATGATCTTCCTAGTGAGTCGACGGTCACGCCAATTTCAAATTGAATTGAAAAAGGGGGGAAACTCCTTTACAATTAGCATCGATTCACCAGAGATTTATATCTATCCTTGTTTAGATGCTAATATCTTTTGTTATTCCAAACTCTAACTCTTGAGATCGAATGTAGATTTACCCCAGAAAAAAAATCCACATTGATCTTATTCTTTAAGTCACGGTTGACCCCGTTAAGGTTGCCCGTGATTTACTTAAGCTTATCCACCTCCCTATTTTGTTATTTAATCATCTTGTCTTTTGTTTCCAATATATTCTTCCAAACATTTTGAATTGTACTTGTATATCTATATTTTGTTTTATATATTGTGTTGTTTGGGTTGTTGATGTTGATTTGGGTTTCCGATCGATTCGTCTGATCAACGCTATCGATAAGATTTCCAAAACACTTTGACAGAACAAATTGACACAATATTATTTTAAAATTTGGTTAATGAAATAAATTTTGATATATAAGTAAATTTATGGAACTTAATAAATTGATTATTTGAAATGATAATACTTGATTTATCATTTATTGTTCTATAAATGAATTTATAGATAGTTGTTTATAAATTTATTTGGGAACTGAAATGAATTCAAAACAAGAAATTTGAGAAATTTAATTTCCGATGGTTTCAAACCTTGTGTTTAAGTTTTAAAGTATATTATTTAAAGTATTTTCAAATAAGAATATGTTTCCAAAGGATTTTAAAGTTTAAAAATTAGTGCTCTTCTCTTTGTCGCTGGGAAATATTTTCGGTGATGACTACAGCATCATCGACATTCATTTTTGAGTTTCGAAGTGAAGAGACCGCTCTGTAGTCTTGCTACAGCTTTGTTTAGGAAATCAATTTGATTTGAATTTCTAAAATATGACTTGATTTTAATATACATAGATATTTGACTGAAATTTGATTTGACATATTATGTATATATTATTATTTATCTCTAAATGGTTTGAATGTAATCGGAAATTTAGTTCTTAAATTTTATTTTAAAGAATATTTCAATTATAAAAAAAAATCAATCAAAATTTTAGATGAATATCAAGCATGAAATGATTTAATTGGAAAGTTTATTTGTATAATACAATTGCATTCAAATATAACTTACCTTAATTTCAGAAGTTAACAATGTAATTGGATAATATACAATATAAAAAGATTTATAAATAAAATTTGAGTGGTTATAATAATTGGTATACACTTAAATTTTAGTTATAAAACGATTAACAGAGGTAAATATAATAAAGGGTAATTGAATAACTTACAATAAAATAATGTTAAAAGAACTAAGAATAAAATGAAGCAGTTATAATAAGTGTAAGCATATTTAACATGAGTGATAAATATATAGAGAGGAATAAATCTAATTTTAATTGGGAATAAAGAAGAGTAAAATTTATTAAGTACATTATGAGTATAATAAATGATTATTTTTCAAAACCCATGGTTTGAAAAATTGTTAATTTAAGATGATTGGATAATAAGATAATGAAATTTGAGATAGTTAAGATTTATTTAACTCGTGTGAAAATTTATTTTCTGTTTAAGTTGAAATTTCCATGGTTTCAAACTTATTTCCTTATTTTGTTTTTTTCAAACTATCTTTTATTTGTCCTCATTATCCATATCTTACTACAGACTGGTATAGGCATCCTTTTATAATCTTTCTGTTTAGAAATCTTTCTATAATCTTTGATAATCTTTGGTACTCATTTTGAATCTATTTTTCCGTGTTTGTATTCCTGATTTGATCACCTTCACCTTGTTAAATCCACCTATAACAATAGTTATCGGGTGTAATTTCAATCTCCTTGTCATCTTATCTTAATTTTATTTCATTTCTATTTTTTTTCTGTGCTTTCCCGTACCTCATTCCTTTTCGGGGACGAAAAGTTTTGAGTGGGGGAGAGTGTAACAACCCTGAATTTTGTGATTTATTTTAATTGTTTATTTTGATTATTTTATTTGAAATTTTGATTTAAGAATTTTATTTTATTTATTAAAGTGAATAAGTTATGTTATTCTAAATATAAATGTTGATTTTTAGGTGAATTAAAGTTTCAAACTTGTATAAATTGAATATTTTACTGTAAAGTGAATTTTTGGTCAAAATAGTCAAACTTTGACTTTTAATTTAAATTTTTAAAAGTTTGAAAATTTAAATTTTATCTTTTATTATGAAAGTACATAAAATTTTAAGAACACTGTTTTTTGTTTCGTTGGAAACGGATGTAAATTGTGAAAGTTATGTATATTTCAATATTGAGTGCAATTCGTTTATTCTGCAATTTTGTTATTTTAAATAGTATAAATTTTATTTTTCTTTGTCATATTTTTTTTGTAATATTTATTGATATGTTATTTTATGTATGTGTTTTGTCTTTTTATATTTTTGAAGTGAGGTAAGAATTTTTCTAGAGCTAGTTGTATTTTTCATGTAATTTCCATGCCCTATTTTCAATTTTTAAACATTTTCTTTAGTTCTTTTCTATTTTTCTCCAATTTAATTATTTATTTTATTTTAGAAATGATAAATAAATTATTTTATTTCAAAATTTTTCTTTAGAATATTTTTAAAATGAAGTAGATATTTTTCCAAAGCCATTGATGTTTTAATTATAATTTTTGAACCCTGTTTTCAATTTTTAAGCAATTTCCTTAATCCTTTTTATATTTTCTTTAAAATTAATTAATTATTTTCTTATTATTTCACTTGGTTTCGGTTTTTAAAGGTATTTGCTGATTTATTGTTGTTTTTATTTGATCTTTAGAAAACGGAAATGCGTTTCATTTCTAGACGTTTCATTGTCCAAAGTCGTTTCATTTGCCATAACCTCTCCTTTACTCCTCTAGGCCGTGCATTTTTTCATTTGCTGTGTATTCCCTTCAATTTTCACGTGAAAAACAACTCAGCACTTCTCATTCTCATGGCTTCTTCAAACTTCCTTGGTAATGGCCTCCTCTCTTCTCTCTTTTCTTCTTCCCTTTTCTATTGTTTTGCTTGATTTTTGCCTTGCTTCTCTTGCTTTGTTTGGCCTAACACCTCCACCATCTCCTCCACCGACCACCACCACTTCCTTCCCCACATCATATATGACCAAAACTCTTCCTCCTCTGACTAGCAAGTGCCATGACCATCCCATGATGCAAAATCCACAAAAACTATGTTAAAACTCCTTAAAAAGCATGTCTAGCCACCTAGTCTTCGTCACCATCACCATAGATGACCTTGGCCACCTCCTATTGATCCACCACCACCTTAACACACCCCCAACCATCACCTTCATCCTCTGTCCAGATCTGAAACATGCTATAGCCGAGCCATAGATCCATGTAGCCTAGCCCAAAATGAACCAAAAACCCACTATTTGCATAAGCCTCTTCATATTCATGCATAGTAACTCCTTCACCACTTCAATACCTTGTAGCCATGCCTTATAGGACCCAAACCTGAACCAAAGTATGTCCAAACCTGAGCCAAAAAATTCCCTAAGCCGTGCTAGCAAGTGTAGAAGGCAAGACAAAAGACTGTGTATTCGTATCTCTTTTTATTTCAAAGTTATTCCTATTCAATGTTGTATTGAATTGTAATTTTATTTTGTTTTGTTTTGGGTTGTAACACAAGTTCTAAGCTTGGATCTCTTCCCACTTGAGCCTATTGTTGTGTTATCGTTCCTTCTGGATCCGTTGTGTCATTCAGATTGATATCTCCAGCATAAAAATGTGAGTATTTCTCACCAGATGTTTATACTTATACAAATATGAATTGACACCCTGTGAATCTTTAGAACTATATTATCATGTTATATATGCTTATATTATTATCATATGATGTTCACCCATGCTTAAACACCTGTTATATCATATGTTATTGTTATTTCATGCTATTTTGTATATTTTGTCAGTTTATCACGCTGCAAGTTCCCTGTAAATTAGAATCACTATGGGTTGAAATGATACATACCCGAACGGACTTTAGAATAGGAAAAAATCGTTATGGGCTAAAATGGTAGGCCTGAACGATTTTCAACTTATTTTATTTACTTGGGACTGCGGGTTTGAAATGATAAAACCCGGATTTTTCTTTGTAAATTTCGGGTTGAAATGATACATTACCTGTATCACTTTATCTAGCGTAGAAAATTATATACAGGCCCGTAGTTAAAATATGTTTTTCTAAAATTTTTAAATTATTTTAGAAATTTAATTATTATAATATTTTGATTTAAAATTAAATAAAAATATAATTTTTGTAAAGTATTATTGATTTTCTGGAAATCTATACGTTAAATAAATTATGGAAAAGTTAGAAAATCTGAATGTAAGTTATTTTGAAAATTTTGATTTAATTTTTAATGGAATTTAAATTAACTTTGAAAATATGATAAATTTATGATATTTTGAATTTTAAATTAATTTAAAATGATTTTATAACATATTAATGATTTTTGAATAAAGTTAAAATATTAATGAGCGAATATTGAGTTGAATTTGGAAATATAACTTAAATTGGAATTTATGAATTTGGTTTAAAAGTGAAAATTTAAGTTAAGTTAAATAAAATGGAATTAAGTTATATTTGAAATTTTAAACTTAAGCGTTAAGTTTAAATTTAATGTAATGAATTTAAATTTGAATGTTGAAATTTAATAAGTGAATTATTAATAAATATTGATTTTTGGAAGGAAACTTAACTTTATAAAATCATGAACTTGAGGAAAATTAAATGTGTTTATAAATGTGAATATGTATGATTTTATGAGTTAAAAATGTTTTAAATAAAAATATAATTGGTTGAGAAATTTTATTGAATATTTGGAGTTAATTGACTGCATTTTTGAAATGCTATTAATTACAATGTAAATGATATTACAGTATTTGTAAACGCTGTAGTTGATGGTAATGAACTAAAAAGCTAAATTGAAGTAAAAACTATTATAGCAATTTTGTAAGTGCTATAATTTTTGAATTTAACTAAGTTTATTTGGAATTTAAGTAAACCCTATTACAACATTTTAAAATGTTGTCTTTTGTTAAATTGAACTGTTTTGAATGTAACTTTTTGTAGCGTTTTCTAAATGCTGCGAAAAGTGAAATTTCACTGTTTTGATAGATGTAAGTGAATAAATGAACTTTGGAAGTTGAAAATTTTGAAAATTTAATAATTTAATTTTAACATAATAACTTCATTTTTATGATTAAAAATGATTTTTTTTTTGGAATATAAACTGTTTTGAAATATGAATTGAAATGGTATTTTAAATTGAATAAAATGAATAATGATTTGAAATGTGGTTTCGAAAAGATATGATATTTTGATATATTAAATTGATTTGAATGTGGTTTTCAAAAGATATAATATTTTGATATATTAAAATGGTTTGAAATGTGGTACTGAAAGATATGATATTTTAATATATTAAAATGATTTGAAACGAAGTTTTGAAAGATATGATATTTTGATATTAAATGATTTGAAAAATGAAGCTTTGAAAGGTTATGATATTTTATTTATTAAAATGATTTGAAAGGAAGTTTTTAAAGGATATGATAATTTAAAATATTGAAATGGTTAGAAATGACTTGATATTTATTTTGATAAATATTTGAATTGAAAGATATGGTATGATGAT
The DNA here is from genome assembly GCA_030765085.1 of Allium cepa. Lineage (NCBI taxonomy): Eukaryota > Viridiplantae > Streptophyta > Magnoliopsida > Asparagales > Amaryllidaceae > Allium > Allium cepa. The sequence continues at coordinate 244,508,503 of CM060942.1, forward strand.
ATATTGAAATGGTTTGGAAATGATTTAATCTTTATTTTGATAAAGATTTGGGTTGAAATGACATTTTATTTTTGAAGTATAAAATATTGTTTTAAAGTTATAACTACGGGTTATAATAACGATTGGTTGTTAAAGAGACCGGGATCGGATATTGTCTTATAGCCGGCCAATACCGAAAACCACTTTAACAACTGTGTACGCGGTGGAGATTCCAAAATGAAGTAGGATGGTGGCGACGTTCTCGAGGTATATTACGTGGACCCAACTTCCATGAGTTGGCATAAATGACTAAACAGGAGCTATACCGGGCTACACAAAGGGTCGCACCCTTTCATCGAGCATGCTCCATCGAAAACCATTCTGTTACTTTTGTGATTCGATATGTGGCACCACTTTGATTCGGGGGTATTGTTCGAAGTGGGCGGAAGCTGCTGGCTTTCCGTCACCACCGGTCCGGGAGTGCAAATGGTGTATCCACCCTCGCAATGCCTCGCGTGCCGTGTCATCTCCTTATATCGAGCCCACTACGATTTTGCTTTTAAAGATCCGACCGCGTTAAGGTTCACCATCCTCTTAACGCTATTTTCTGTATGATTATACTTTACTGTTTAGACACTACTGTATATAGCGTATATTACTACATAGTAAATAGTTTAACGGATCCTTAGAGGATGGGCGGTCTCAAGCATCTTCTAAGTTACTTGTACCTTTACTACAGTTCACTTGAGTTGGTTTATATTGTATAAGTATGTATGTCCTGACTCGAGTGTTTGTATTTTTATTTACGCTCGGGTCAGCCTGAATTATTCACAGATTTGGATTTCCACTTTTTGGAGATTAGAATCGCTGGAGATTATCTACTTGTCAAGTTTCATCTTTTCAGTTCGGTTGTTCTATTCAGCTTGTACTTGGTTATCATATTTAAACTTCTGTTGTACTTTATTTCTTCTATTGTATCTTATGTAACTCTGATATATTTATATAGTAGCTTCATGAACTACTATCTCTTTTACTTCCGCTGCATTATTATTACTCTGTGTCTGTGATCTGTGATTTTTATTTACCGTATATTATGAGCTTTGCCAAATTTCTATTTACAACGCGGTATTTTGAGCAATTCAATTCCGGCATGAGTGTCTACCTATACACTTATAATGGATGCGAATTGTTGAAAATATCGGGTCGTTACACGACGATTCACCAAAAAACATTTTCGATAGGGTCTTATAGAAAAAAATTGAAAAAACGACGACTTATCACTGAAAAACCAAGGACAGTTCTGGATTTAATTTATTTCGATTAACGGGGGGAATTGGGGTGTGCAATTTTTTTTACACCCCCTAGCAATTTTTTGAAAAATGAAAAAATATCTTTCCTTCTAGTTTTGAAGTCCTTGTAACAATATTTCAATAAAATTAAACCAAACTGTTCAAATTGCCTTTATTCCAATCTATAATTTCTTAGCATTTAAAGTTGATAAGTAACTATAATAATTTATATTACATAAAGCAAACATGAATCGTTAATCACTATAAATATCCATGTGTTCATTTTACTTTCAGGTTTTCTACATTGACTATTCTCTAATTTTTAGGTCCTCTACTATTATTTAATCATATCATACTTCATATCATATTTCATATTAGGTAAAGTATTCCACCCATAAACATATATCTAATCATGTTGTGCTGGAAGAAGAAGATGAAAATACAAGTGACGTTGATAGAATTTTGGTTCTATTGTAGTCATTAACAGTGAGTTTATGAAGTTTTTTTTCTTTCTATTTTTATACTATTCAACTGTAAAGTGGAAATTTAAATTGGAATTAGAAAGAATTTTGATGAATATTAACAACATTTGAAAGCTAAAGAGATTATTGAAACGTATAATGATAGAAAATGGAGTTTGCTATCGTGACAAAAACAATTGATGAAACTAATCAAAAAGAAAAAGTTGAGACTGATTTTAATCTAAAAGACACGACTTTTAAAGTTTAGTCTAAAAAACAACAGAATGCTATATTCATATAGCATTACACATATATAATGTTGTATTTATATAGCATTACACAAAATTCTAAAATTTTAAAAGCTCCCTAACATTGCATAATTAAGTAAATGCATATAAATGTGTGTGTATCATTATGTGAGTATAAAACAGGATAAACAATGGCAATGTTAATAATTAAGCAGATCAGTCAAGGCAATTGCTGATTGGGAAGAGCAGAAATAGCCAGAAATCATTTCTTAGTGATCAGCCAAGGGGAGACATGTATGTTTGCTGCAAGAAGGCACGATACAGAGTATAAATAAAATAATGTAGGCACAACATAGAATAACGTTGCATAATTCAGTGCATCAAAAGCGACAGGGCAACTCAAAACAGTCCTGTAACGAAACGAAACGAAATCAAACCAAAATTATATATGTGTAATGCTACATGAATATAGCATTATATATGGTACTATTATATGAATATATATATATATATATATATATATATATATATATATATATATATTGTCATTCAGACTAAATTTAGAAATTTGTATCGTTCAGACTACAATTTATCTTAGCCTTTTACTTTATACTAATTCCCTAAAAAAAGATTCTGGCAGAATGTAAGAATAGTGTATTTGAAAGAAATCACAGAACAAATTTGCAATTTGATTTGTTTTCTTCACAATGTATAGTGTAGAAATTGACAAAATCTTGTTTTGTGGGTACCATCTAACATTGTAATACATTAAGCGTTAGAAGGCCCTCTTAAACGTAGTGGGCTACATGGTACAAGCCCAATTAGTCTCATTCTATTCCAGTCTTTTATATCTTCAAATTCATTCTTTTCTATTGATCTTAAAAGCTTATTTTCTGTTTCCATGGACGCTGTAGATTCCGTCGTCGATCCCCTCCGCGAGTTCGCAAAAGACAGTGTTCGCCTCGTCAAACGATGCCATAAACCCGATCGCAAAGGTACAGTAAAAAAAAGTCTGATTTTGTACCTTTGAAATCTAACTTTAAGACCTTGCCGTAAGAATTTAATTTTATGTGGTTTTCAGAGTTCACTAAAGTTGCGTTCCGTACCGCAATCGGATTCGTCGTGATGGGATTTGTTGGCTTTTTTGTGAAGCTGATCTTCATTCCGATTAACAATATTATTGTTGGATCTGGCTGAGGTTGGTGAAAATTTATAGAATTTAATATGATTTTTTATCTTTGTGGTTATTAAGGAATTCGGGACGTATATAGCTGGATCCATTTGGATGTGTGGTGTTTTCTGCCGTAGTTATTCGTTTTTGTGATTAGAGAAAAAGGCTGTATTTTTTTTCTTTTGAAAATGGGTAATTGACAGAGAAATGGCGGTTATTTGTGCGTTCGTGTTGTGCATGTTATGCAATTTGCTAAAGGTGAAATTAGGGGTATTCTTGGCGGAAGGTTATTAATTTTTATCATCAAATCCAAACGATCATGCAGAGCTTAACCATAAACAAAAAAAGAAAGTGTTTTGCATAGATTTCAATAACTTGGATGTTAGTTTCCTCTGACTCAGGGCAATTTTATATAGTTGTTGAACATGGTTGTAATATTCTTAAGATTAACTTTATCAGATGACAGTTTAGATTACTGAATGTCAGTTTTGGTATATAGATTGTCGGAGAAATGGCAGTTATTTGTGTGTTTGTTTTGTGCATGTTATGCAATTTTCTAAAGGTAATGTTAGGGGTATTCTAAGTGGAAGGTTATTATTTTTTATCATCAAATCCAAACTATCATGCAGAGCTTAATCATAAACAAAAAAGAAAATGTTTTTTTTTTCAAATAAATTTTAATTAATTTGGATGTCAGTTTCCTCTGACTCAGGGCAATTTTATATGGCTGTTGAACATGGCCGTAATATTCTTAAGATTAACTTTATCAGATGACAGTAGATAATTGAATATCATTTTTGGTATATAGATTCTTATCTTCATTGCAAACAGCAAGCTCTTATGAGTCATAAAAATCTGTACATTGGCTTGGCCCATGAAGTAGAGATTGGATTTTATATCTGCAACATTGTGAATGCTGCGATTATAAGTTGTATCAGAGCATATTCTCGTTGTAGCCTGTATCATGTAGGTTATGTGTAGTGGCAAAGCCACAGTTGGGTGAAGTGGATCAGTTGATTCTCCTGAATTTTCCATTTTCAGTCAATAGATCCCTTCTTTCTCATGATGATCCCTTTTGATCTATGAAGATTACAAGGATGTCGTACTACTTTTCTTTGGATTAAAAAAATACTTATGCCCACGGAGGAGCAAAATCATGAGTGCGATGAATTTTTTTTACAACCAAAACGCTATTTCGCTTGCGGATGTCTCTATAAGCTCTCTCTGAATGTAGGTTATTGTGGTTATAATACTGAAATTGTCATTTTCTACAATTTGGACTGTTGATCGTTCAGTTTTCGTGAAAAAATTGCTTCCGCTTAACTTGGAAGGATTGTTATTTTCTAATTTCATTGCTTAGATAAATATGGACAGTTTCTATTGTTTTACTGATTTCACTGCTCAATTAACATGGATGAATTGTTTTGCACTACTGGTCAAACATACGATTTGAATTTTTTTCTCCGGATCAAAGTTTTTATGCCTAAAAATTAATTTGCTTTGAGAACTTATTTTTTTAGTTTATGCATCCATTCATGGAATATGGATATCATAATATTTGTATTACCATCCATTTTTTTTTGATCCATGATCTTTTTATTTGGTATCTTTCCTTTTTGAGTTCTAATCATTCTCTGATTTATTATTATTATTGTGAGTGTTAGGATTTCAAATGCATTCAAACTTAAAAGACACCATTTTATTTGCTGTTACTGTGCTTATTGTTGGCTTAACTCCGTTTAATATTGTTTTTTTTTTCACTTTCCTTTTGCTGACCCGTCTATGTTAAATTTTTGGCTTCACCTTTGGTAGTGTGTGTGAATCGTAGTGGACATTATGACTTAAACACAGGTACCCAGAGTAATCTTTATAGTTTTATGTCTTTTTTTTCATAAATTTAAAGAGTAAGTACAATTTAAAATTATATGCTGTTATAACCAAGGAAATCTAAATTAATATTATTGTATACGAAGAACAAATGTTATTAAAAAAAAAAAGATTTTTTAAGCAAAAAATTATACCACTTCTGTCAACATGTTTACACCAAGGTTTCAGATCTCGGTTTGAGTTTTTTGCAATTTTAGGAATTTTGATCTAATTCATAAATTTTGGGAATTTCGGTTCAAGTTTCGGTTTTGGATTTCATTATTTATTTTTCACATAGTATCACATATGGCTTGTTTGGGAATAATCGCTTTGTTGTTGATGTTGTTGTTGTATCACATATATTGGTCAATTAATTGAAACAAGATATGTAAATTTATCTTTAATTGAAAAATAAGGTATAAACGAACAATATTTATTAATTATAAATATTTATAACACTAATAATTTTATTATTATTATTTCATAATTAACTTTTTTGGTTGCACACTTGCACTATTTAATTTTTTTGCATGTTTCCGCTGTTATAATTTCAGATTTTGAATATTTTTACATTTGGAACTTTAACACTTATTTTTTTTGTTATAAAATTTGAGTTTCAATATTTTTTTTCTTGGACCGGAGTTTCACCGCGGTCCCTACTGAAATTGGAATAAAACGACTGGAATCTCGGTGTTTTGGACGAAACATCAAAACTTGGTTTGCACTGAACTTTAATAGCATGATATATTTTCCATTATATTTTTTCTAAATGTTTATTTCCTGAATATCTAAAATATGATATAAAATGAAATTGCCTGCGCTAATGAACAATGGCTTTAATCTATGATATCAAATATCAAATCGGTAATAATTGACAAATCAGTTATTCGAATTAAAAAAAAAATTAATCAACTTATAAGGATGCAAATTGCAATTTTGCGATGCAAAATTTTTGTAATTTCCTATTCAGTTTGAAAAGGATGATGATACTGAAAGATAAATAATATTTTAAGAAACAGCCCATAGGCTTCACTTCTTTTAGATTTATAGCATTGGCTTTGTTTGTTTACGCTCAACCTTCATGCTGACAACTAGTTGAGAGTAATAAAAATAATATGAGAATCGATTTTATCTTGGCCAGATCATGTAAAATCCCCTCAGTGCCAGTTAATCCCGTGCCTTACTGTTTTAATTTCAATTCATCTTTCCATACTTTCTATTTTCCCTTTGTAATATAATTATTCTAGTCATGATCAAACTGAAATTTCTATTAGGACTCGCTCCAACTTAACCATTAATCGTATAAAACTAACTTAAGTAAGTGTATATTGAGAAATCTGAATCTAATTGGAGACATAAATTAAAAAATGAATGAATAGGAGTATATTTTTAATTATTTCTTTGATTACAGTAAGGCACAAGCTAAATATTATATTGATTTCTACAAATAGAAATGTTATAATTATTACTTTATTGACCGTTTATGTTAAGGGACAATGAAAACCAGTTTGTGTTTCTCTGTCTTGGGGATTCGCCCTCGAATGTACATCTTAATTTTCACCAGATCATTAAATGTACTTTACATTGTTAGGAATAAATTGCCGGTGTTACTTATCATTGATACGGTTGTAATGCAATAATTACACCTTAATCAGCTTTCCAACTGTTTTGTGTAAACAATTCTTGTTTTGGATCAAAAAATATAGATCATCAAACCGCCTTGTGGAGATTTTTCTACTGTAAGCTTGTAAACTAAATATTGTGAAGCCAAAAAACAAAGAATATGTTTTTAACATGTCTCATTAAATCCATCATATACTATTTATTTTGTTCTCTACACAAATGTCTTCTTTACTCTCTCCAATTCTATTTTTTTCTAACCTATTGTCATTTTCCGTTTAACTAAAATTAACGAAGTAATACATTTTTGTTTTGTTTTTTTTGAAATTATGTAATTTAGTGGTCAATTCCCCACCGTTATGTGGTTGTGTTAGTATCAAGGGTTTAAATTTCGATCATATTTTGTCTCAGCGTTTCCAAATAAGCTATTTCATATTGGATGTGATCTCGAACAAAATGAGTGTATCTAGGGTGTACATCCCGTATTGATATCTCGGATCTTAAAGTACGTTTCGACAAGATCTCAAGTAACCGATGTGTCAAAAATTGATGTTTTAACGATATATCTAACCGTTATAATTTTCAAAATAAAAATTACAATCGTGGCTTAATTTGCATTGAAATTGATGTTTTGAAGAAGAGTGGTGGTTTGATTAGTTTAATTGATTTTGTAGATTCTCGTTAAGCATAAAAAAAAAAAAAAAATTGATGACTCATCAAAGATAAAAGTAATTAATATGTTTAGGGAGTTGGTAATAGCAATTGGATTGAGTAGTATTTTTGAACCAACATGAAAAAAAAAATTCTACGTAAGAGAACAAAAAAGACAACTTCGGATGAGATTTCGGATTGGGATTTTAATTCATATTTCGGGTAATATTTGAATATTTCGGACGAGATGAGTGTTGGATGAGATATGAATGAGATTTGACGTCTCGTCTCGTCCAAGTATGAAAATGAGGTCCCGGATCAGATATAGGAGAGTTAAAACCATGACTAGTATAGCTGGGATATTGTGCCATTCCTGCCTAGGAATTTGAGTTTCTTTCTTTTATATGACTTTGTGGATTGACTAGTCAATTAAAAAAGATTTATCTGAGCTAATATTGTATTATGTTAATGCTTTGGGGAATAATTTGTTTTACTATGTTTATTGTTTCCCATGCGCTAAGCATGGTCTGTAATATTATCAAGCATAATTGTAGGCCCTATCCGGTGGATCACGGTTCTAGATCGGTTGGGTTTTGTTGGTTCAAAATATGCATTTTAAAACCTAGACCTGGCCCAAGGTTCGATTTCGGGATGGATCCAGTTGGGTAATAACACAAAATGCATATATTTCAATATTTTCTAGTCAGGTCTTTCGGGTCGGATTGAATTTTTATGGTATTTTTCATCATCTAGACCCGATCTAAAATCCATTGGGTTGAGTTTGGGTTTGGGTTTACCGTTCTCGGTTCTAATTACCTACATAATTTAGTAACACATGCTTATCCAAGTTTAGATAACATTATCCAAGTCATGACTCCTAGACTGGATGATTCACGTGCTTTTTTTTTTTGGTTGCAGGTATCATATGTTGAAGACAGAGGGACGCTTTTAGAATACATAGTTTTCTGCAAGTGACATTTCCCCTAGGCCTTAATATGTTTACTTATTTTATTTCGTTTTTTTTTTGTTCTTTGTTGGAACTTTGCTCCCTAGGTGGCTGTAAGCTTTTTCTATACGCAGTAAAGTGACGTTGAATGAAAGCTTTGAAAGTATGAGTGATCGGAATATTTCAAGGATTATCTGTGTTAATCTTATACATGTCTTTGCATCTAAGAGCTATGAGTAAATTTGAAGTTTTATATTATATGCATTTCACATTTATATGATCCATTTTTCATTTATTAACGTCCTAGTCATTCCATGGTGACTACGTTGATAATTTTCGCTTGTACACGAGAAAAGTTGATATATCCTCTTTCATCAAGATGGTTTTAATAGGTTTGTCAACGGATAATTTTGGATGCATATAATTTTATTCATATGTCGTGTTATCTTCGTATGTGCGTTTGAAATCATTTTCGAATATTGAATATGTAGTGTTATGGTCTATTGTTTGTTTTTTACATTAACAATTGATAAATAGAAATCACCTGGATGCTCTTTTTTATCTTGAGTATCAAATACACATTAAATTAAAATAGTATATGAAATATTAACTTGATAAATACATATCATTCATTATATGAAAATATTCAATATAAACTATAATTTTGATAAAAATCAAATGGATGATTTTTTGAGGCGAATCCTGTCATATCTACATTTTGGTATCTGTTTTTTCAAGCATCGAATATTTATTAGTTTTGTAGATGTAGATGGATTTTAAAAATTTTAAGAAAGGCGTTTCTCTTTTGCAAAGTTAGATATTATTTCATTAGTTTCTACTATGTTAACCATGTGTTAGAATCTATTTTTGATGTTTTGATTGTGACAACTATATAAGTAAATATTATGTGAACTAACCATATTTGTAGGAGAAAATAGGTAACTGTCCGCAAACCCGTACCTCTTTGAGTCAACAATATTCCCATCAGTCAAACTCAAATTGGACAGAACTACGAGCCATTAGGGTTAAATAAGGAGGTAGAAGAAGAAAACAGAAAAGCAACATTAGAATCTCACAATCGCAGCGGAACAAAATATATTATATAACAATAGATTTTCATACAAAAGAATTTATAACCGTTTAATACTTACAATCATCAGAGTACACAATCATCACATCAAATCTGGACAGTTTAGTAACTTGTCCTTACGCAACAGAATGCACAAATCTAGGGAAATACGCCTCGCCATCCAACTCGTCTCGTGAGCTTCAAAGTATCCTATCATGTATCTGTAATACTCGGCCTGACTCGACTATTATAATAAAATAACACCCGAGTCAGTCTGGAAAACCAGCGTGAGAAAACGCACTCAATTGTATTATTAAAGTTTCAAAATCCTTTGAAATCAGAGGTATCTCGTAAGACCACGCCACAAATAAACATGTCGGGTTTTATCTTACGATAACCAAAATATTTTTTATCAAATTCGTCTGATATTATAATAATGTCTATAGAAAGTAAAATAAAATCTAGCTGAAATGCTTGCATCTCACATTCCAGCATAGCTGGGCACAATCAAAACCGTACAGGCGCTTATTGGAGATTGGATTCCATATAATGACAGGGATACTGGGGTACCCCCCGTCACATTACCTGGTCTAGATCAGAGTACCGAGGACCACTCCCGATTCCCTCCAACGCAAGACCGGAGCTACCCCTTACTGGATAGTATTAGGAAATCAAATCTACGGTTTCGATGACAACAACTATACAATAGAAATCGAATATGCACATATATTTATATATACATGTACTTTCTAGAACAACATCACTAGAAAGACAAAAATAAGGCTCAAAGGACACTACAAGAAACTACAAGTCGATAGGAACAAAAAAGCACAAAAACTGATATGCACAATATCAGACGTCTAGGTGCACAAGCCAGACGTCTGAAATAGTTCTATGGATGACAGGCTGAACCAGACGTCTGGCAATTGCACTCAGATGTCTGATCTACAACTATATTCAAAAATATATATAGTATCAGACGTTTGAAACATATTCCAGACATCTGATTTCAAACTTAGATTTCAAATAAGAACTTCAACTGTCACACTCGAATGGACATCTCCGCTTCTCTTTGCTGCAACTCTTCATCATCAACAGAAGCAACTGTAGAGCACTCGTTAATGGATGCAACTACTCAAGATATCTATCTACAACTATATATAACATCAAGAATCAAGAAGAACCTACCTTACTCACTTACGCTCTCTAATAATATACTCTATCATATATTCTTGATCTCTGCACTCTAGCAATCTATACTTGTATTCACTCTTCCATATATTTAGTTCTTCACAGACAATACTCTCTAGATATATATTCGAAGCAATTGTACTAAAGTCAATATCCGTGTTATACTAGAACACACATTTTACAAGAACAACTTATTATATTCAAGTTTATTCCTCCGGCCGAAGCGAGGGTGTTTGATAGTCGAACTCCGAAGGGGAGCTTCAGAACTGGATGTAGGATGGGAAATCCGAACCAATATAAAATCCTGGTGATTAATATTGTTTTAGTTGCATATTATATTTTGTCACATATACTTGCATATACACTACACGATCCACCCTATAGACTTTCAATTGTTATCAAAGCAAGGTTTCATCAAAGTATAGTAACACGTTTTTGAACCACTTTAATATGGTAAGTATTTTTTAAGAAGGTCAGTCCACATTAGACACCCACTTTTTAATGGTTCTAACTATGCATATTGGTCAACATGTATGAGAATTTTTATGGAAGCTAATGGATTAGAAATTTGGTCAGCCACTCAAGATAAATATGAAGCACCTGACACTGCTATGAACACATGGAATGATGCACAAAAAACCACAGCTTCTAATAATGCCAAAGCAACGAATGTCTTATTTTGTTCATTAGATAAGAATGAATTTTCACGTGTCATGTTATGTAACACTGCATATGATATTTGACGTACCTTACAAGTTACACACGAAGGCACAAACAAAGTTAAACAAACTAAAATTTCAATTTTACAAAATCAATTTTCATCATTTAAAATGAAACAAAATGAATCTATAGTAGACATGTACTCTAGAATCCAATCCATTCAACACGATTTAATGGCACTTGGAATCAAATTCATAAATTTTGACTTAATATATAGAATACTCAATTTTTTAACTCCAAAGTGGGAAAGAAAAGTATTAGCCATCGAAGAAGCTAATGATCTCTCAACACTCTTAGTTGAAGAATTGATAGGAAATTTAATGTCCTATGAAGCTAATTTGCAGGCAAGAAAAGAACGAAATTTGGAAAAGAAAAACATAACATTCCCAACAATAAATGAAGACCCCGACTTAGACGAAGAAGAAATTGTATTTATTGCCAAAAACTACAACAAATTCAAGAAGTTTAGGAAAATGAATAGATTTCAGAAAGGAGGAAAATCAAGCTCAACAAATCAAATGTCAATCAATGAATGTGATCAATTTGGACATATGAAGAAAGATTGTCCCAAGCTCAACAATGATGAAAAGAAGAACAAATTTGAAAATTCAAAAAGAAGAAAGCTTTCAAAGTAGCATGGGATGACTCAGATTCTTCATCATCATCAGATAGTGACAGCGATAATGACGGAGAACAAGCTAAATGTATGCTTTATGACACAAACTGATGAGGTATGTCTCGAACTTAACTATGATGAATTATTAGAACTTAGCATGGATTAGGCGATAATTTAGACAAATTAAAAAATTGAATAAAGAACACATAACCAAAATAAATAGATTAGAACTAGAAATAGAAATGTCAAAAGATGAAAAAATTATTTTAGAGGAGGAACTAGAATTATCTCAAGGAAAAATTAAAAATAGTTTAGTTGAAAATGAGACTATGTCTAATGATTTTGTAAAAGTTAAACTAGAAAATGATAAATTGTTAAAAGAAAATATCAACTTGAAAAGTAATATAGAAACATTGAAAATTGAAAATTTAGAATTATAGATAAAATTACAAATAATGTTTCAAAATTTAATAAAGGAAAACAAGATTTGAAAAATCTTATAAATACTTCAAAACCGTCAGGTAGTAGAAATGGAATATGATTTAAAAATACTCCTGAACAAAAAGGAAATAATATTAAGAAATATAGTTTTATCTATCAAAAGGCTAAAAAATCACCTAAGTCTAAAACAAATACGAAAAATATAAAAATTTGGATTCCTAAGACAAATAATAATTTGATTAGACAAAAACATATTAATAATTTTTTAGATAACGTAGTCTATAATAAAAATTATGTTCATAAAGGTACCAAACCTTCTTGGGTATGGTTGCCTGCTCCTCCTAACATCTAGGACCCTAACAAAGTATATGAGTACCAATTAAATCATCTTTTATTTTGCAGGTACCCAAAATAAAATATAAGGAGAAATGGATACTTGATAGGGGATGCTCCAAGCATATGACCGAAAACTCAAAAATGTTATCAAATATAGCATACATCGATGGTGGAACGGTAACTTTTGGAGATAACTCAAAAGGATACGTCGTTGGCATCGAAGAAGTCATCAACTCTGGCATTTCTAACTCTCTTATTATTACAAATGTTTTGTTAGTAGAAAATTTAAAACACAACCTACTTATTATTAGTCAATTATACGATAAAGGTTTTCAAATCAATTTTGAAAAAGATAGATATAATATTTTCGACAATAACAAACGACTTATCTTTAAGGGTTTTAGAAACAAAAATATTTATGTCTTAAATATGAATATAAAGAAATTCAAATTTATGTTTAACTACCAAACATGACGATCCATGGTTGTGGCATAAATGATTTTGTCATATTAATTTTAAATATATTAATAAATTAGCAAAATATGAGCTAGTTAGAGGTTTACCTAAAATAAATTGTAAAGTAGAAAATTTATGCGACGATTGTCAATTTGGAAAACTAAAGAAAAGCTCTTTTAAATCTAAAATTAATAATTCTACAAAACAACCATTAGAATTATTGCATTTAGATTTATTTGGTCCAATGCAAGTACGATTTACAAATCACAACAAATATGTTTTCGTAATAGTTGATGAATTTTCAAGGTATACATAGGCTTTATTTTTAAAACATAAAAGTGACACCTTTGGTATGTTTAAAATTTTTGCCAAAAGAATTAAAACTCAAATGAATTTGAAAATTAAGAATATTCGAAGTGATCACGGTGGTGAATTCGAAAATGATTTTTACTAATTTTTGTAATAAAAAGGGCATAAGTCATATTTTTTTTCTTTTCCTTCCACACCTCAACAAAATGGTGTAGTAGAAAGAAAAAATCGTATGTTACAAGAATATGCATGAACACTATTAAATAGTAGTGGTTTACCAAGACATTTTTGGGCTGAAGCTATTGCTACGGCTTGTTATGTTTTGAATCGAGTAACCATATGACATATGACTATACATACTTGTTTTGAAATATATTTTGGAAGAAAACCTAAAGTATCATACTAAAACTTTCGGATCAAAATTTTTAATACTAAATACAAAAGATAATTTGGGAAAATTCGACCCGAAGGCCGATGAAAGAATCTTTGTTGGATATTGGGATCGTAGCAAAGCATATAGAATTTTTAATAAACGTACTAACACAATTGAAGAAAGTTTACATGTTTCATTTGATGAAAATTTTATTAATCATCATACTAATGACGATGAATAAATAATTCCAAATATAACAATCTCTTCTAATAATGAGACAAGTGCACAAAATAATACTTTAGTGTCATCTCCTAGAATTCTAAAAGATCATCCAAAAGATAATATCATTAGAAATCTAAACTTCAGAGTAACTAGAAATAAGTAATATAGCATTTGTGCCAAATTTTGAACCAAAAAATTATAAAGAAGCTTCAAACGATAATTTTTGGATAATAGCTATGCAATAAGAATTAAATCAATTTGAACGTAATAATGTTTGGGAACTAGTATCAAGATCAGAAAATCAATCAGTTACTGAAACAAAGTGGGTATTCAAAAACAAAGCAGATGAAAACGGAAACATAATTAGAAATAAAGAACGTCTAGTTCAAGGTTATAATCAAGAAGAAGGTATCGACTATGACGAAACTTTTGCTCCAGTAGCAAGACTCGAGGCTATACGTACATTGCATGCTTTTGCAAGTCATCACAATTTTAAATTATTTCAAATGGATGTCAAAAATGCTTTTTTAAATGGTTTTATTAAAGAAAGCGTATATGTTGAACAATCTTCATTGTTTGTTTACGAAAAATATCCCGATCATGTTTTTAAATTACAAAAGGCCTTATATAGTTTAAAGCAAGGCCTCCATGCCTGGTACGAACGTCTTAAAAATCATTTAATTACATCTTGTTTTTAAATAGGTAAACTTGATACGACTTTATTTATTAAACGAGAAAATAACGACATTTTAGTAGTACAAATTTACATAGACGATATTATTTTTGGTTCAACTAACGAAAATCTTTGTACTCAATTTTCAAATATTATGAAAAATGAATTTAAAATGTCTCGTATGGGAGAATTAATAAATAAAACAACTTGAAAATGTTATTTTTATTCATAAAAAAAAATATTGTAACAATCTATTATGTCGTTTTGAAATGGATAAAACTTCAAGAAAACCAGCACTAATGAGTACTAGTGTTCATTTGGAAAAAGAAGATAACGGAAAAGATTTTAATGAAAAATTATATTGTAGTATGATTCGCTCCTTTCTTTATTTGACGGCTAGTCGACTCGACATTATGATGAGCGTATGTCTTTGTGCCCGATTTGAAGCAAAACCAAAAGAATCTCACCAACGAGCTGTTAAACGTACCTTACGATGTCTATCTATTTATAGAGATTATGGTTTATTTTATCCTAAGGGATTATCGTTTGAACTAGTTTCATATAGTGACACAGATTTCGGTGGATGTAAGATAGATCGTAAGAGTGCTAGCAGAACATGTCACTTTATCGGACAGTCAATAGTTTCATGGTTTAGCAAAAAGCAAAATTGTGTCTCCTTATTTACTTGCAAAGCCAAGTATATTTCAGCTACTCTAGCATGTGTACAAGTGATATACATGCAACAAACACTTAAGGATTTCGACAAAGTTATTGACAAATCACCAATATATTGCGATAATACAAGTGTAATAAATCTATCAAAAAAACCCTGTAAATCACTCATGTACTAAGCATATAGATATATGACATCATTTTTTACGTGACAATGTAGAAAATGAAATTATTACATTAGAATACGTAAATACCGAGAATCAAATAGCCGATATTTTCACAAAACCACTAAATGAAAAAACATTTGTTAAACTACGACATGATTTAGGAATATGTTCTCTTAATGATCTTCTTAACTAATACTACATTTTCATTCATTCTATTTTTGGTTAAAT
This sequence comes from Allium cepa, assembly GCA_030765085.1. NCBI lineage: Eukaryota > Viridiplantae > Streptophyta > Magnoliopsida > Asparagales > Amaryllidaceae > Allium > Allium cepa. The sequence goes on from CM060942.1 coordinate 244,524,207, forward strand.
TTCTTTTATCCACAAATCAATATTGTTAACTCCTGCACCTTAAATATTTTAGAAATTTGTTTTCTGAAATTACCCATGAATAACCTTTAAAATAAGGTATAAATAGCTTTTTTACAGAACAAAATGTAAATAATATATAGATTTCATATATTTTTTTCAACAGAAAATAAAAGCATGTCTTTCGACAACTCTCATCTCTCCTTCTCGACACCAACAACAAATAGTTCAGTGGATACACCTCATTGTCTTCCTACTCCTACACCAGATCAAGATCCAACCTATAAGCGGTCCTCCTACCACACGGGATTCACTCTCAATAAAAAGAAGTCCAAACGATCTCTATTTGTCTCTCCTAAAAACAAGGAGAAAATCGATGAGATACATCACTACCAAAAGCAACAAATATATTTACAACGAGAATTATACTTTGAACAAAAGGTTACAGCATGACGACTAAGTTTTCTGGAGCAAGTGGCAATAAAATTTTGTAATTCATGAAAGAAGGATGTACATGAACCATTTTTGATTCCTTGCAATCCTTTGGATCTCTCTGCCCCTTATCGTACACCTTTGTATCCTTCACCTAGACGATTTTTTGGTTCCTTGAAAACCAACGAACGTGGAAATATATGGTCTCTACTCAAGCCATGGAGGGATGACAAGTCTGAAGAGCGCAATGCTACATCTTTAGCTAAATAAATTTACTTATTCTCAATGTATTTTTATCTACGTATATTTGTATGTCATTTCACAAATAATAATATTATGTTTTATTAAAATCAATCTCTCGAAAAATAAGCAACACCTTTCAAAATTAGGCTATTTTAAGACGAATTGGTCATTTCAGATGTCTGAACATTGCCATCAGACGTCAGACACTCTTGTATCACACAAAATTTTAAACATCACACACATACATATATATATCAGACGTCCGATATAACCTTCCAAACGTCTGAAAATTATCTCTGCTTAATAAAAAATACAAACCAGTCTATGTCAGACGTCTGAACTATTGACCAGATGTATGAACAGTCTCTGCCTCCTTAAGATACAAACTCAGGCTATTTTCAGACGTCTGATATTACATCTAGAAGTTTGAGAAAACTATCTGTCCTACAAAAATTACACTTCGACATATTCCAGACGTCTAATTCTACATCCAGAAGTCTGATAAATCTCTCTTCCTTTCAAAATTTACAAATCAATCTATTCCAAACGTCTACCACCAACAACCAAACGTCTGAACATATATACTATCTTAAAACTAGGTTAAATCAGACGTCTGATTCACCTTCCAGACGTCTGAAATTCGATCGACACTCTAAAGTACCCTGCTAACGTCTATTTTTTCACCTTTCTCACTTACATTTTATTTTGTTTCTACCGCAAGGTCGATTCTCTAATTCTCAAGCTTTCTTTCTCCTCCAAAGATGCTCGAATTTCATGGCCCTAAAACGAAAAACCCTAAAATCTCTAAGCGCAAGCAAGATCAAGCTACTTCTTCCCACTCACAAGTTTGCTCTGACGATCAAATTGAGCTATGGATGAATCGTGTACCACATTCAATCAAGAGATACGAGGATATTCAAAAGAAGAAGCTCCATACAAGTCCATTCTATAAGTTGCAAAAGTTCGCAATGTATGATTTGGACGAAATGTGCGAAAGTGCTGGATTAGAAACATTGATATCCTTTAATCTCAATAATATCCAAATCGATCAGCTAGCCATATTTCTTTTCTATACTAATTTAGAAAGCGTAGCAGTTTGGAACACTGACAATGATGATAATTGGCTATGGTCAAGTGTTTACGACAATACAATTAGACTTACTCCCGGGATCATAGGCCGAACTCTCGGATGTTCCATCACCAGAGAAGATTTATATAATACTCCAGATATGCATCTCAAACCGAGAGATAATATCACACATCAAATATGGAAAGATGAAATGCATAGATTTACATCAAAATACCTAAGACCTTAGGCGAGACTTCTCACTAGAATGATCATCAACACTATCATTGCTCGCCTTGGTAGTCATGAGCAAATCACGAAGTTAGAGCACAAGGCTCTATATGTTATATTCAGTGGAACAAGGGTTAATTGGGCAAACTTTATATTTGACGAGCTCAAACATTTTTGGACTCGATCATACCCATCCATCATCTATCCTACATACATCATGAGATTTCTAAGAGCTCACAACATCCCTTCATATTTATCCACTTTTGAAGAGATTTCTCTGAAATACGCATCTACAAAATTTTCTCTCCAAGGCACTTACCAGAAAATCCTTCGGATTTTATATCATTTGAAGAGTGGATGCAAAGTCTCAAGCCGAACAAATTAAGCCTCTACCTGAAAAACAATTGAATTATCACAAGAGGTAGAGCAACATCGCAAAAATACTCCCACTTCTCATGCTCATTTTGATTATATGTTTCAAGACGATATTTTAGAGACTTGCACTGAATCCAAATGAAAGTGTTCATGACTTAACTCTCCAAAATCAATTTATTTTGTCTCGAAATCAAAATTATTGGCTAAGTGTATTGATTATTTTGAAACATCTTTTGCTTCTCGCATTGCCACAGTTGAAGCGTTGCTTTCAACTACATTATCCGTTCTAAAAGAGGTTCTTCAATGGGTTCGTGGCCTACACCACAGTCAGAAGATTGGCCAACCTCTGTGCTTTCTCCCCTTCCTTCAAAACATTCCAAACTTTTTGATGAGGAGAAACAACCTCTCGAACACGCTCTGACATTTCCTAAAAAACAAGCTAGCTCTTCCAAGGCAGAAGATGAAGGAGATGATCAAGATAAAGCTTCCCCATAAGACTTTTAATTTTTTTAGGATTCCTTCTTTTGTATAAAAATGCTAAAAATCTATGCATGTAATCAATTAATATAATCAATGAAAATTACTTTTTGGTGTGTTATTTCTGTGTATATTCACGTAACCTTACAACGATTAGTAAATACTAAATGGTATGAACTGATGTCTACAATTAAAAAATTATTAATGCTTTTTGATAATGCCAAAAGGTAAGAAATAATAAAAAGCACAATAAATAATGGAAAGCACATATTCAAGGGGAGATTTATAAAATTATATATAAGTACGTTGTATAGTTGTCATCATCAAAAATGGAGAGATTGTTAGGAAATCATATATACGGTTTCAATGATAACAACTATACAATAGAAATCGAATATGCATATATATTTATATATACAAGTACTTGCTAGAACAACATCACTAGAAATACAAGAACAAGGCTCAAAGGACAACAAGAAACTACAAGTCAATAGGAACAAAGAAGCACAAGAAAAAGAGCACAAAAACTGATATGCACAATATCAGACGTCTGGGTGCACAAGCCAGACGTTTGAAATTTTCTCTGTAACAACAGATAGGTTGAACCAGACGTCTGGCAATTGCACTCAGACATCTGATCTACTACTATATTCCAAAATATATATAGTATCAGATGTTTGAAACATATTCCAGACGTCTGATTTCAAACTCAGAGTTTAAGTAAGACCTTCAACTGCCACTTTCGAATGGACATCTCCGCTTCTCTTCACTGCAACTCTTCATCATCAACAGAGGCAACTGTAGAGCACTCGTTAACGGATGCAACTACTCAAGATATCTACCTACAACTAAATGTAGCATCAAGAATCAAGAAGAACATACCTTACTCACTTACGCTCTCTAATTACATAATCTATCATATATTCTTGATCTCTGCACTCTAGTAATCTATGCCTGTATTCACTCTTCCATATATTCAATTCTTCATAGACAATACTATATATATATATATATATATATTAAAAGCAATTGTACTAATTAGTCAATGCCCATATTATAGTAGAACAAATGTTTGATAAGAACAACTTATTGTAACCAAGCCTATTCCTCCGGATGAAGCGAGGGTGTTTGATAGTCGAATTTCTAAGGAGAACTTCGGGACTGTACATAGGACGGGAAGTCCGAACCAGTATAAAATCCTGGTGTGTTTATTCTATATTTACTTAGATTAATATTGTTTTAGTTGCATATTATATTTTGTCACATATACTTGCATATACAGTACACGATCCACCCTGTAGACTTTCAGATTGTTCGAATAAGATCACCCTACGGTTGGGATCAACAACCGCCCACTAAGCTGAGATCAAAAGGGACTCTAGACAGGAACGACCTTACCCTACTTGGGTGCTACCCACTTAGCCTTGTTGCACCTTCCATGTTTTAGCCATTCACGATTGATGAGGCTTGAGGCTATGCATTACCTTTTTAGAACACATTTCACTTAGAATGCTCATCGTCCACCTGGCGATGGTCTGATAGCATTCGTCCATACAAGTTGCCCTAGGTCTGGACAAAGCGAATCACTGTCTTCATCATCTTCACGATCTTCATTCGCAAAAGTTCAAACCAGATCGAAGTGGTTTTCGGATAATTAAACCCGATCTCGGTCACTTCGAAACGATAAGCGCATTGGCCAATATTGATAGTTGGTTATTTAACTATCAAATAACATTCATAAGCCAAATATTTTATTTCCGTTGAAAAGCACCAAGTCTTATCAAATTTAATTTTCACATAAACTAAATCACTTTAATATACACTTAAAACATTTAAAATAAAATTACTTAATCACTTTGTTCAAAATAATAGCTATGAAATTCTATAATAATTTCCCAAGTAAAACTTTTAGCCAAAACTACTTTTAAAATAAAGCTATTATATAAGGTATAAATTTAATAGTTATTCTTTACATCAAAATACTAATTTAACCTTCGAAAACAATTACTACTATAATTAACTTAAATAAATATTTACTTTAACAATTTTGAAACAACTAAATAATACTTTTTCTAAAACATTCTTTCAAACCACTTTTAAAACTTCTAACTTATACTTAAAAAATCTCCTTTGAAATATAATTTGGCTTTTCAGGAAAATACACTTTTCATTCCAATATAGCCCATCTAACCACTTATAAATCCTTCATGATTTATCCCAATATAATTTACGTCCCAATCCCGTAAATTTCATTCCCACACTTTCAAAAATAAAACCACTATTTATTTAAAATGAACGACCATCTCCTTATAAATTCCCACTGCGAATTTAAAATCTCAAATATCCAATGATATTTATTTCACTTTATTTATAAACCCAGTTTATAGCTCTTATAATCCCGTTCTCCCTTTAAATCACAGTTTCCAAAACATTTAATCGATTTTCAAACCGATTCTCTGAATTTAATTCCCTTTAAAATTTATTTCTTGATTTATCCAATTTATTCCAAATCCATTTATTTCAGATTCACTTCTTTATTATGATTTAAAACCTTATTCAAATCTGAAATATCAATTTCATACACTTTTTCAAAATTCTCTTTTTATTTTTCCTAACCCATCTTAAAACTTTAATTTTAAATAAACCCTTTGTACTTAAAATCAATATTGCTTAAGTCCTTACTTTTAAAATCCTTTAATTCACATTTATTCAAGACCCTGTTCTTTTCCATATTCCGAAATTTATTAAACATGATTTAAAAATAAAACCATTTACTTTTTCCAAATTCACCATTTTAAATTTATCCATCTTTACTATAAACTTTCTTACTTTAAATTTCCCTTTTTTATTTCCCTTTAAAAAAATTCAATATTTATATTTTCGAAATGACATAATATATCCAATAATATATTGACATCAAATAAATAAATTTTCTAACATAATATCACATATTATTCAACATTTCATAAAACTGAATATGAAAATAAATTCAACATTTTTGAGGAATCCAGTTGGATCCCTCCAACATCTTTCCTTGCATCCACAGATGTTAGTCAACAAATAAAATACCAATCCCGCTTCAAGGCGGGATATCGCGGTATAAGGGATCATCCATTATTACGCGGGGTGCATAGGGTCTCATCCGCTATATAATGCATGAATATCAGTTACTCCCATATATATGCTATTGTATATAATATCACATCCAGACTGATAGTAATTATCAATTTCAATCAATCATCCAATAATTTAACTTTTAACTAATTAAATTAACCAGCAATCCAATTTGAGTGAGATTAACCCACCTTTGCCCTTTTATTTGCAATCCGATCCAAACCAGCACCTTCAAGCTTTTGAACGTCATACAAACATTATATGGTTTATTAATATTTTAAACAATCAGACAATTAATTACCATTTAATTAACTAACAATTTAATTCAACTAATAATTCCCTTTAAAAATCTTTTTAGTAACTAAAATAATTAAATAAGTTTATTAAACAAATAAATCTCCATAATACATTATTTTAAAATTAAACTAGTAAATGAAAATAGGTATATATACATATTTATTTTATTTTTCTACTTTGAAACTACTTATACCAAAATAATATATACATGTTAAAAATCTAATCTTTATAAATTCGACACTTTTTTAAATTCCTATACTTTCCAAAATCATATATAAACTAATTTTCTGTTTTCCTATGTATATATTAAAATGTGTGTGTCTCTTTATTTATATATATATATATATATTCTTATAAAAAAATTATTTTCTTTTTCTATAAATAACAACAAAAATTACTTTACTGTAAATTAATAATAAATTTTCTAACTTGTATATATGTATGTATACATCAAATTAAAAGCCAAAATTGTACCTTTACTGTAAATTCAAATACTAAGTTATATTTTTTTCTGACCTATATATACACACATATATATAAATTTAATAAAAGAAAATACCCCTACTTTACCTCACTATCCTATCGAAGCGAAACCTTAGCCTCGCGACCGATGCACGCTCGTGCCTCGCCTCATCACCGAAAACCTAACATCGCCACCTATTCCCACTATGACCCGATTCGCAAGCCTCAATGCCGCTGCTATCGCCTTTGCCCACTCAAGTGCATCTCCACTACTCTCTCCGGACTGCCTCATGAACTCCGAGACCAGCAGCACCCCAAACTCAAATCAATCGAGCCCTAGTTGATCGAACAGCTTCCATCACGCGAGCAACCCTCAAAACGATTGACCAGTAACCCCGTCCTTCCCTTGGCCATCGCCTGCTCGCGCGATTCGATCACCACCCCTTTGCATTATTTTTTTAGGAGGAACGAATGATTTCGTGAATTATTAACCAGGAGAGGAAAAAGGAATTTTCGTTTTGAATGCTTAGAAGAGAGGTCACCATTTTTAACAGAGACAATTTTATTTTATTTTTTTAGTCTCGGCATTCCTCTTGCTTGAATCCACCTGCCTTCGTGCATTTTAAAAAGAAAGGGGAGGGGACAAGATACCATGGTGGTATGCAAAAGAAGGCTACAATGATCTGAAAAGAAAAAACTGCTAAGAAAGAAAAAGATTTGATGGTTAAAGAATTTCAGCTGAATGTTGGGTTGTATGTGAATATATATATATATATATATATATATATATATATATATATATATATATATATATATTAAATTGAATTCAAATTGTCTCGATTTACGTAGCTAAAATTTTTGACATTCTATCGAGGCACGTCATTAGGCGTTTATAATGTTATACCCCTATCCTGAACGCAATGTAAAAGGTTTCGAGTCCTAATTCAATCATATGGAGAAGATAGCTTTCTGGATCTAATAATTATATAGAATTTTCGATATAAATTTCAACGCGTTTACCTACCGTATGATTGCATGACTACCCCAAACACTATGAAGTTTGAAATCCGATAATAATACACTATTACGGTTCCAATGGAACTGGTTTCATTGAATTCCGAGACTGTGCCTCGGAAGTCTCGGAAGGCTATTTTTAAATTCAATTTGACCGATATATTTTTAAAACTGACCAAATCACTGTTAACTTCAATTTTAACACTTTTATTATCCTTAGTATTATCAATATAAATTTTATAAGCCTTCAAATTATTTTTAACAAGCTCCAAACTCAAGATTTCATATTTTATCCAATTTTCAATGATTAAATTCAATAATTTAATTATCCGATAAATGGAGATGTTTCAACTTCAAGTTAAAAGTTAACTTTTGAATATTTAAAATCAATTAAATATCCCAATTTCAAATATCTAAAACTCGGGTCGTTAAATTTCTCCCTCTTATAAGAATTTCGTCCCTAAAATTGGTAGTTAAGAAGAATGGTCCACATCCGTTTACTATTTTCCAAAACCAAACAGTTTTTAACAACTTTCCAAAACAATCTTTTTATTAAAGACATACTATCACCCTTACTAACTTTCCAAATTCATCCATAGGTTTCCAATAATATATCTCCTCAATAATTCAAATTATAATTTAATAGCGAATTTTAAATTATCAAATTTTCTAAAGAATTTCTAACTCCTAAAATTTTTGAAATTTTTTGCCAGCGTCTCCTTTGCACGGCTAGCTCGGCACAACTTCAAAACGCCTTTACGGGCCCTGAATTTCAAAATTAAACAAAAGCCAAGTGTCTAGATCAGAAAATCATCAAATTTCATATGCCAATTTAAGTACATACCTTTTTTTCGGGCAATTCAATTTATCTTCTAAAGTCAAAAACACCAATTTTCTTTTGCTTCTGAAACACCTATATATCCTACTTAGCAATAATATCCAATTATAGAATCCAAAATCATTTTATTCATTTCTTTTACAAATTTTCAATATTTTCTTTACATAATCCCGTACGATGCACATATATCATCTATACGCACTCCGATCGCTTACTCGATCACGTAATTTCACTTCTAAACTAATATCGTCCACCCGACTTCCTAGTGAGAACTCAGATCTGGTTTCTTGATCAGAAACCGTCATTCTCCTTGCATAGCCATATACTATTATAGAGAACTTCCAGAATCAATCAAAATCCATATCCAGGGTTCGCCGTCAAAAATCGAGTGAAAAGTCCCAACTCGGTTTGATATGACTATCTCGAAATTATATGCTCGAATCTAGATCAATTGTTATACGAAAAACATAATATACGTACATCCTGCATATTTATCTCAATTGATTATTAACTGTATCAATTCTCTTTTTATTCACTTTTATTCAATTTACATTTCAATTCCCATTGAATTCAATTTACCCTTTAGTTTTAAATTTTGAATTCTATTCACCTTATCCCAAACCATATTTAATTAACCACTTCTTTAATTATTTCCACTTACTAATTTATTTTAAGTCCCAATCAAATTTTATTTCCAAACCTTCATTTTATTCAAAACAATTCAAACTAATTTTTCAATTCAATTTACTTACACAATTTAAATTAAATATCATTCTAATTTTCAATTTTCAATTCATTTACTTACAAATGCAAATTCATTTGTTCCACCACATATTTGTTTACAATCTAAATAAACTTATTTTCAATAGTCATTTCCTTAAGCCTACTTATACTTTTTCCCTTAATTCACTTTTATTTGACTATATTCAATTACACTTCGATCTAATTCAAAATTTTAAACTTCTATAAGTTTCCTAACTTATTTACATTCCATTTACTAATCTCTTTAATTTACTTCATTTAATGCACTTACTTTCTAACTTATTTCGTCTTCACACTTATTTTAATTAACTCTTCTTCAAGTTAAATTATTATTCTAAAAAATTTCAATTTTTATAAGTTTCCAAACTCATTTGTATTCCATAAACATTTTTAATTAACTTCCAGAGTTTAAATAATTTCTCAACATTTCAAAATCACCTTTGTAATCAACTATATCCAAAATCCCTTTGTATATCAAATTATTTCTTTGAATTTTAAAACCAAACTCAGATTTGCAAACAACTCCAATTTAAAACATTCGGGTAGCAATTCCTCCCTCAGAAACTCGAAAATGAACGCCGATGATGTCGCGATCATTATCAGAATTATTTTCCAACGACCGAAGTGAGTTCAGTGCTTTTACTCTTTAAAAACATTTTCAAATACTTTTAATTCCATATCTCACCAGATTTCATATCCCATTTAAAAATATTCCTGAACAATATCACTATTATTCCTCCAAAGCCTTTGAAAAAAATCATTTTCAAACCCAAGGAAATTAAATATTCGAATTTCAAATCCTCTCAATCCATATTCACATATTACTCAGGAATTTTATCTCATTTCATCCATAAATCACATTTATAATTCACATTTACAAATTCCATTTGTTATCTGAATTTATTGTTGAATCACTAGTTTTGATTCATGACAAAGCAAGTTAGAGAAAAAGAGAATTCACGACAAAAAAAAATGGACTGTGGCTATATCATCAAAGACCTTTAATCTATGTTTTCACTGTCTAGTATGTATAATTGAGTCTTAGAAATATTTTAAAATCTATCCTCAAGTAGTCCGCACTTTATATTTCACAAAAACATTCAAAACAGAAGCACACTATTAAAATGTCACAGCCAGTCGACTGATCGTAACCATCCAGTCGACTGACTGTGTACATATACATATGCACTGTTTATTTTTTAAATATTATGCATAGTCAGTCGACTGACCATAAACAACCAGTCGACTGACCCGATACCAACTGCCATATTTTCGAAAAGACATCTTCTTCTCCGAAAGGATGAAACTCTTCTCTGAATGGAAATAGGTGCACCTCTTCGTCAAAACCCTTCACCAATGGCAGTAACTCTTCAACTATTATATATAGATACTCCCAAACACTTCACAATCATCGATTTTCATTTTAACTCTCTAATATTCTTCTTGTGCTTTAATATTTGCATACAAACAGTGAACATACGCTTTTACTGCTTTGAATCTACAAATAACTTTCATAATCTTTGATTCTTAACATTACCTTCTCTTTATATCTTCACATACACTTCATATACTTGAGGATTTGATTATAGGAGGTTTGTACTATCAGTAAAAAATCAGTGTTATAAAGAACACACAGTGTCAGATATTATTTTGTATTAGTAAAGTCCTCTTCTGCTGCTGAGGCAAAAATCCTGTTCAGTTGCTTAGGTGTCTGTTCTGCTGCTCAGACTGTGTATACCTGTTCCTCCGTGTTAAGTGAGGGTTATTGTAGTTGAAATTTCTGAAAGGAGTCTGGGACTGGACGTAGAACGCGAAGTTCGAACCATTATAAAAATTCCTGATGTGCTTGTTCTATTTTACTTATTTCCATTTACTGTGCTATTATTATCTGTTACCACATTTAGATTTAAGTATATTCCACATTACACGATCCTACACACTTTCATTTGGTATCAGAGCAAGGCATCTTATAACTGTTACAAAGTTATCTGATATCTTGCTAACATGGAAAATAACACCAGCACTACCACTAACACTAGTTTTATTGAAGGTCAATCCACTGCACGACCTCTTTTTTTTAATGGTTTAAACTATAATTATTGGTCTACTCGTATGAGAATCTACATGCAATCAAATAGTTTTGAATCATGGAATATCACACAAAATGTATACACTCTTCCTACTAGAGAATACTCCACTTGGTCAAACACATAAAAATTAGATGCTACTGCCAATGCTAAAGCTATGAACATGTTATTCTGTGCACTAGATAGAAATGAATTTAATCGTGTTAGCATGTGTCAAACTGCTTATGAAATATGGAGAACGCTTAAAATCACTCATGAAGGAACTAACAAGGTAAAACAAAGGATAATCTCCATGCCCAAAAATCAGTTCTAAAACTTTAGAATGAAACAAGATGAATCCATCAATGATATGTACTCTAGATTTCAAGATATCTATCATTCACTATTAGGATTAGGAGAAAAGTACACTGATTTTGATATTGTATCAAAAATCCTAAACTCTTTAATCGATGAATGGGAAAGAAAAGACTTGGCTATTGAAGAAGCTAATGACCTCTCTACCATAAAACCTGAAGAGTTAATAGGAAATCTAATGTTCTATGAAGTTAATTTGAAGGCAAAACGAGTACAAGCACAAGATAAAAAGAAAATAGCTTTCCATGCCGAAGAAGAAAAAGATGAAGATTTGGATGAAGAAGATCTAGTACTTATTGCCAAAAATTTCAAAAAGTTCTTGAAATTAAGGAAAAATAACAGAAATAATGGAAAAAGAAGCTTCCAAACAAACCATCATCTTCAATTCTAGAATGCTTTAATTGCCATAAGAAAGGTCATATCTAGAAAGAATGTCCAGAATTAAAGAAAAAATACCTCAACAAGAGCAGAAAAGATAAGAAAAAGAAAGCATTCTCCGTAACATGGGATGATTCAGATACTTCTTCATCAGATAACAGTAGTGAAAGTGAAAACGAGCAAGCAAATGTCTGCTTCATGGCTACTGAAAACGAGGTTAGTGATTTTACTTTTGATGATATGATTGAGATAAATGCAGAACTAGTTGACACTCTGAAAAGTCTCAAAAGAGAATATAAGGAGACTCATGAACTTCTGAACAAAGCAGAATTCGAAAGAGATATGCTTAAAGATGAGAAGAAAATACTAGAGGAAGAACTTAAAAAATTACAAGAATCATTCTCTAATAACAATTCCCAAATCACTCTTTTGACTCAAGAAATTGAAACTCAAAAAGAGAAGAATGACGCTCTTGTTTCTGAAAATCATGAACTAAAAACAAAGGTAAAATTGATAGAATTGGATAATGCTAGTCTCAAAACTAAGTTAGAAAGCATCACCAAAAGTGTTTCGAACTTTAATAAAGAAAGAGAAACTCTATCAAAAATTATTGATAGTTCTCAATTTGTTTCAAGTAGGAAAGGATTAGGATATGTTAAGAAATCAACAGCTCCACCTAAAAAGAAAATTAGGAGAAATGTTAATCCTACTATAGTACAGACAAAAAGGAATTCTTATCCAAAAAGCATAAAAGTTTGGGTTCCTAAAACAAACAACAGTTTGATTAGGAAGAGATATATAAACACCTTTTTAGAAACTGTTCATAAAAATAAAGATTACATTTTTAAATGGGATACTGAACCTTCTTAGGTTTGGTTTCCTAAGGCCTAACTCTTAGGACCATATAAAAAAGGTGGGTACCAATGTTATCTTATATTTTTTTATAGGTCCCACTCAAGAAAAGAGGAAAATGGATGCTCGACAGTGGTTGCTCAAAACATATGACAGGAGACAAAGATATTCTATCAAATATTATTTACTCAGATGGAGGCTCTGTCACATTTGGAGACAACTCCAAAGGCTATATCATCGACAAAGGCAATGTGAGCAACAATGGTATTTCAAATTTACCTCTTATTTCAAGTGTTTTACTTGTCAATTTAAAACATAATTTACTTAGTATCAGCCAATTGTGTGACAAAGGATTCAAAATCACTTTTTCTGAAAACAAATGTAGTATTTTCGATCAGAATCAAAATCTTATCTTTGAAGGAAATAGAGACAGAAATATCTATGTTCTGAATATGAAAATAAATCATAATTCAGATATGTGTTTAATAGCCAATGAAAATGATCCTTGGTTATGGAACAAACAATTCTGTCATAACTTCAAAACTATAAACAAGCTCTCTAAAAACGATTTAGTAAAAGGTCTACCAAAAATGAATTTTAAAATGGATCATATTTATGATGCATGTCAGTTATGAAAATTAACTAAGTCATCTTTTAAATCTAAAAAGGTCATTTCAACTTTACAACCACTTGAATTACTACATATGGATTTATTTGGACCAACACAAGTACAATCCATTAATCATAGTAGATATGTGTTTGTTATTTTTGATGATTTTTCCAGGTATACTTGGACTATCTTTATGGAAAAAATAAATGTGATACCTTTGATAATTTCAAAATGTTTGTCAAAAGAATTCAAAATTTTAAAGGCTTGAAAATCAAAAATATTAGAAGTGATCATGGAGGAGAACTTGAAAACGAAGCCTTTGAACATTTTTGTAAGAAAAATGGAATATTCCATAATATTTTTTTCCCTAGAACTCCACAACAAAATGGAGTTGTAGAACGTAAAAATAGAACCTTACAAGAATGTGCAAGGACTTTGTTAAATGGAAGTACGTTACCAAAACATTTCTAGGCTGAAGCAGTTGCAACCGCTTGTTATGTTTTGAATTGTGTTTCTATTCGACCACTAACTAAGAATACCTCTTATGAACTTCTTAATGGATGAAAACCAAATATTCTCATTTTAAAGTTTTCGGTTCAAAATGTTTTGTTTTAAACACAAAGGATCAGCTTGGTAAATTTGATCCAAAATCCGATGAAGGAATCTTTTTAGGATATTCGGATCGAAGCAAAGCTTATAGAATTTATAATAAAAGAACAAATATCATCGAAGAAACTATTCATGTATCTTGCGATGGGAATTTTAAAATAATTCCAAGTATAAGAGACGATGAAGATTTCCCTGATAATACCACAAATACAGAAACTTCAAATTTTGAAATTAATGAAAACATTGTTCACAATAACAATGAATTAAGATCTCCACCTAGAGTATTAAGAGATCATCCTCCTATTAATGTTATTGGAGAACTAAATTCATCTGTTTGAACAAGAAGTCAATTAAATAAAATGGGTCATGTAGATTTCCTTTCTCACATTGAACCTAAAAATATTAAACAAGCATCTACCGATGAAAATTGGTTAATCTCTATGCAAGAAGAGCTAAACCAATTCGAAAGAAATGATGTTTGGGAATTAGTTCCACGTCCTAGTAATCAATCAGTTATTGGTACAAAATGGGTTTTCAAACATAAAGCAAATGAACAAGGAAATATTACTAGAAATAAATCTAGATTAGTTGCTCAAGGATAAAATCAAGAAGAAGGAATTGACTATGAAGAAACATTTGCTTCAGTTGCTAGACTAGAAGCAATACGAATCTTACTAGCATTTGCATGTTTCCATAACTTTAAATTATATCAAATGGATGTCAAAAGTGCCTTTTTAAATGGTTTTATAAAAGAAAATGTTTATGTTGAACAACCTCCGTTATTTATACACGAACAATTTCCTGACCATGTCTATAAGCTTAAAAAAGCTTTATACGGTTTGAAACAAGCACCCCGTGCTTGGTACGATTGTCTTAAACGATATTTAATAGATTCTGGTTTTGAAATTGGAAAGGTTGGTCAAACTCTTTTTATTAAAAGAAATAAACAGGACATTTTAATTATTCAAATACATGTTAGTGATATAATTTTTGGATCTACAAATGAAAGACTTTGTCAAGAATTTTCTAAAATAATGACCAATGAATTTGAAATGTCATATATGGGTGAGTTAAATTATTTTCTTGGCTTGCAAATAAAACAACTAGAAAATGGTATTTTTATTAATCAAGAAAAATATTGTAACAATCTAATTAAACGCTTTGGTATGGAAAATACTTCTACCAAACCAACTCCTATGAGTACAACCATACATCTTGATAAGGATGAAAATGGCAAAAGTATTGACCAAAAATTATATCGAATTATGATTGGATCGTTACTATATTTAACAGCTAGTTGACAGACATAATGATGAGTATTTGTTTGTGTGCATGATTTCAAGCAGATCCTAAAGAATCACATTTACGAGCAGTGAAACGCATACTACGGGTATCTTAATAAAACCAAGGACTTTGGACTATTCTATCTAAAGGAATGTCCTTTTGAATTAGTATCATATAGTGATGCTGATTTTGGAGGAAGCCGAACAGATAGAAAAAGTACAAGTGGGACTTGTCATTTGATTGGACGGTCACTTGTATCTTGGTTTAGCAAGAAACAAAACTGTGTTTCATTATCGACATTTGAAGCAGAATATATTTCTGCAGCTCTGGCATGTGCTCAAGTTATCTATATGCAACAAACACTACAAGATTTTGGTTTTCATTTATCTGAGTCAACTATTTACTGTGATAATTCTAGTGCTATTAATTTGTCTAAAAATCCTGTTAATCACTCACGAACAAAACACATTGACATCCGTCATCATTTTCTTTGTGATAATATTGACAAGGATTTGATAAAACTAGAATTTGTTTCCTTTGATAAACAATTGAAAGATATTTTTACAAAACCTTTAAATGAAAACACTTTCATTAATTTATGACGAGAACTTGGAATCATCTCTTTTAAATTATAAATTTTTTATATATACTATTTGTATTTGTAGTTTTTCATAACAAAACTTGACAATATATATATATAACTCTCACTCAAATTTTTTCAAAACAATTTTTTTTATGACTCTAGAGAGACTTGAGAACCAATGACCTCTCGTTTATTGTATTTCTTGCTTCTTACCAATTGAGCTATGATTGTTTCTTGTTTCAATTTAGAAGTTTGGTTTTAATGGTTCTGAAATTTTTCGTTCAAAAAAAATATTAATTAAATACATAGCTGCTGCAGCTCGAACTTAGGTCTTCTAGTTGGTAGTTCAATGTCTTACCAGTTGTGCTATGTATGTTTTTCCTGCTGAGTCTTATTCTTCATTCGTTCTTAACCATTCATCTTTCAATAAAATTTCATTCATTCCTTGTATTGTTTTTTTCCTCTCTGGATATTAATGTTCTGCTGTTTTTAACCAATCAATCTCAGCTCATATTCATCTATTTAATCTGCATTCCTTTCATTTTTTTTATCATCCTTGCAATTTCTTCAAAAAATTTAAACTTCAAGTTTCACTCAATGGCCTCTCACGATTCCTCTGACTCCAAATTGTCATTTGCTACTCCAACATCCTCTAGTAGCTATAATTCTTCCGGTAGCTCTGCTCCATCCTTGCCAACTCCTACCCCTATACATAACCAGGTCTATTTCACACTGGTTTTTCTCCAAAACCTAAGAAGTCTTGAAGATCATTGTTTGTTTCTCCAAAAACGAAAGAAAAAATTGATGAAATTCATCATTATCAAAAGGAGCAAATCAATCTACAAAGGGAAATGTATTATGAACAAAGGATGAACTCCAGTCGCCTTAGCCTTATAGAATCAATTGCTCTTAAATTATGTGGAAAATCATCTAAGTATGACGCTGTTGAACCTTCAACATCTCGTCATCCAAACTCATTCGGCTGGAAACAATGGGAGCAAACTCCACCTCAACCTCCGGCATCTCCAAACTCATGGGAACGCCAAAATTATTGGTCTCGTTTGCAACGTTATGACGAGAACACCAAGGTTGAACCACATGAATGCTCTCCAAAAACTCATAAATAATCTTCTTTTCTAGTATATTATAGTTCTTGCTTACTTGGATTTCAATTATGTATATGACTTTTTAATAAAATTTTTGTTTTAAAGCTTCATTGCATTTCTTATCTACAGTCAGTCGACTGATATTTCAAACCAGTCGACTGTTTACAGGGTGAAAAAACTCTCGGGATGTCAACCAGTCGACTGAGTCATATGGGTCAGTCGATTGATTACAGAGTAAAAAAATCTCGGGTTATCAACCAGTCGACTGACCTACCCCGACCAGTCGACTGGCTATACAAAAAAACTTCTCTTGTGTCTTTTTAAACTTTTATTTCACCATCTATTCACTTTACCTTCTTCGTTTTTACTGCCTCCAAAACCCTAGCCCCCATTTTTTTCACAAATTCCTCAAAAATACCAAAATTAATGGCCCCTCCTAGATCTAAACGCTCAAAACAAGCTCTTCATCCTTTGTTGATACTCATGTTTCTCATTGGCTATATGATACAACTGCAATTGAACGATGGGAGTAGATGAAGAACTCTAGGATCTTTGATGCCTCCTTCATGGTTTATTTTCATTTTGGTGCTTACTCCCTTCAAGAATTAATGCGAAGATGTTGTTTAGAGTCACTTCTTGACTACAATGCAAACCATCACAATATTAATCATCTTATGGTAAAACTTTTCTTCGCCAATTTAAATCTTGGTCACCAACAACCGTCGAATCCAAATAATTGTGTATGGAGTTTAGTATATGGACATCAAGTTTTCTTTTCTCTTGATAGAATGGTACATATACTTCAATCTCCAAATGAAGGAATAGATTTAAATGATGTCGAATGCAATCCAAGAAAAAGAGATAGAATAAGTCATATGTTCATGGGTGATGACATGATTGAATTGCGTTCTAAGCTTCTTCATCCTAATGCAAGAATTTTACACAAGACGCTTATGCGATCTATTCTTCCCCGAACCGGATCATATGGATTAATATATCCGAAAAATTTCAAAGCTCTTTATGTCATATGGGGAAATATACGCGTTAATTGGTTGCGTCTTATTATGGATGAATTTCTCACCTTCACACATGGGAATATGCATGTTATCTACTTTGGAGAATATATATGCGACTTATTCTAGATGCGGGTGTTCGTCAGCCAGATTTGGAATTCTCAACTGTCGGAATGATAAATATAAGGACCATAAGTCTTATGAAGCTACCAACACGACCGCCGCCTTTTACTTCATTTGAAGATTGGAAGCATCAACAGGCTCAACAACAACAATCTGGAGGTCCTACAATTCGAGAACCGGTTGCGCAACAAGAAGAAGGCGATATTCGCTTAGCTACTTCCTCTAGCACCTGTGAATCCATAGAAATTCTCTCCCGCAATCAACTTATTTTGGATTCTATACTCAAGAAAATGGATAAGAAGCTCGATAAAATCAAAGGTTTCTTTTCTACATTATGGGATGCATTATCATGTTCTTCTTCAACCGCTGCCACATCTATCGCCCAAGGAAAACACCCCGCACCTTGATTTACATGTTCAACATCTGAGGAGCATACTAGTAGTGACACTAGTGGAGAAGGTAGTGGTGCTCAAGGCGCTTCTAGACCATGAAAAGAGCTAGCACTAGAGGGAGAATACAATTGGGATCTTGATGAGTAAATCTTTTGGTGAGTGAGTTGGGTATGAACTATTTGCATATCTATAACTTTGTTGTCTATTTAAACATATTGGAACTTGCTAATTATTTATCTTTTAAGACTTGTACTAAATAGTCTCACTTTGATATTTATTTCTGCACTTTATATTGAAATAATTTTTGCTATATATCCTTTTTGTCGATGAAAAAGGGGGAAAAAAATTGTCCTAATCATCTTTATATAGGTACAAGAAGTATCATATATTCAGGGGGAGTTTTTATATCTATTCTCTAGGAACTATATATAGGTTTGTCATCAATCAAAAAGGGGGAGAATGTTGAATCACTAGTTTTGATTCATGACAAAGAAAGTTAGAAGAAAAGGAGAATTCACGACAAAAAGAAAATGGACTATGGCTATATCGTCAAAGACTTTTAATCTATGCTTTCACCGTCTAGTATGTATAATTGAGTCTTAGAAATATGTTACAATCTATCCTCAAGTAGTCCGCACTTCATATTTCAAAAAACATTCAAAACAGAAGCACACTATGTAAAATGTCACAGCCAGTCGACTGACCGTAACCATCCAGTCGAATGACTGTGTACATTTACATATGCACTGTTTATTTTTTAAATATTCTGCATAGTCAGTCGACTGACCATAAACGACCAGTCGACTGACCCGAGACCAATTTCCATATTTTCGAAAAGGTATCTTCTTCTCCGAAAGGATGCAACTCTTCTTTGAACGGAAATAAGTGCTCCTTCGTCAGAACCCTTCACCAATGGCAGTAACTCTTCAACTATTATATATAGATACTCCCAAACACTTCACAATCATCGATTTTCATTCTAACTCTCTAATATTCTTCTTGTGCTTTAATATTTGCATTCATACAGTGAACATACGCTTTTACTGCTTTGAATCTACAAATAACTTTCATAATCTTTGATTCTTAGCATTATCTTCTCTTCATATCTTCACATACACTTCATATACTTGGGGATTTAATTATAGGAGGTTTGTACTATCAGTGACAAATCAGTGTTAACACACAGTGTCAGATATTATTTTGTATTAGTGAAGTCCTCTTCTGCTGCTGAAGCGAAAATCCTGTTCAGTTGCTCAGGTGCCTGTTCTGCTGCTCAGACTGTATATACATATTCCTCCAGGTTAAGTGAGGGTTATTGTAGTTGAAGTCCCAGAAAGGAGTTTGGGACTGGACGTAGAACGGGAAGTTCGAACCAGTATAAAAATTCATGGTGTGCTTATTCTATTTTACTTATTTCCATTTACTGTGCTATTATCATCTGTTACTACATTTAGATCTAAGTATATTCCATATTACATGATCCTACACACTTTCATTTATTTCCTTAACTTATGGTTATGATTTCAATTCCTTATTCAATTTCCACTTAACAATGATAATAATTTAATATTATCATTCTCTAACAACCAAGCAACCACATAGACTTATAATAATTTACGGAAAATTATTCCTTTTATATATAAAAATAATTTGGGCAAAATTATTTCATTCACCCTATTTAAAACAATACCGTGTCGAATTGTTCTGTACAAGTTTTTAAAGATCCCTATCAATAACGTTAATTACTTGTATTGACCAGAATCCATAAGCCACTTAACAAACAAATCAACATTATATAAAACAATTTTCTATTCACTAACAAATACATGCTCATATCTATTAATACTCTCAAACTCATTCTAGGTTGCTACTGACCCCATCTCTAATGAGTAATCCCCACTAGAGCCAAGGTTCTCACTTAACCTTCAGCTCTAATACCAACTGTAACAGCCCACAAACCCATACCACTTTGAGTCGACAATATTCTCATCAGTCAAACTCAAATTGGACAGAATTACGAACCATTAGGGTTAAATAAGAAGGAAGTAGCAGAAGAAAATAGAAAAGCAACATCAGAATCTCAAAGTCGCAGTGGAACGAAATATATTATATAACAATAAATTTTCACACAAAAGAATCTGTAACTGTTTAATACTTACAATCATCAGAGTACACAATCATCACATCAAATCTGGACAGTTTAGTAACTTGTCCTTACACAGCGGAACACACAAATCTACGGAAATACGCCTCGCCATTCAGCTCGTCTATTGAGCTACACAGCATCCAATCCTATATTTGTAATATTCGGTCTGACCCGAGCATTATAATAAAATAACACCTGAGTCAGTCCAGAAAACTAACGTGAGAAAACACACTCAATTGGATTATTAAAGTTTCAAAATTCTTTGAAATCAAAGGTATATCGTAAGACCACGCCACAAATAAACATGCTGGGTTTTTACTTTATGATAACTAAAACATTGCTATCAAATTCATCTGATGTTATAATAGTGTCTATAGAAAGTAAAATAGAATCTAGCTGAAATGCTTACATCTCACGTTCCAGCATAGCTGGGCACAATCAAAGCCGTATAGGCACTTATGGAGATTGGATTCCATATAATGGCAGGTCTATTGGGGTACTGTCCGTCATAGTACCTGGCCTAGATCAGAGTACCGAGGACCACTCCCGATCCCCTGCAACACAAGACCAGAGCTACCCCTTACTGGATAGTGTTAGGAAATCAAATCTACGGTTACGATGACAACAACTATAAAATAGAAATCCAATATGCATATATAGTTATACATACAGGTACTTGCTAGAGCAACATCACTAGAAAGACAAGAACAAGGCCCAAAGGATACTACAAGAAACTACAAGTCGATAGGAACAAAGAAGCACAAGAAAAAGAGCACAAAAAATGATATGCACAATAGCCGGCGTCTGGATGCCCAAGCCAGATGTCTGAAATAGTACTCTAGAATAACAGACAGGCTGAACTAGACGTCTAGCAATTGCACTCAGACGTTTGATCTACAACTATATTCAAAAATATATATAGTATCAGATGTCTGAAACATATTCCAGACGTCTGATTTCAAACTCGGATTTCAAATAAGAACTTCAAATGCCACATTCGGATGAATATCTCCGCTTCTCTTCGCTGCAACTCTTCATCATCAACAAAAGCAACTGTAGAGCACTCGTTAATGGATGCAGCTACTCAAGATATCTATTTACAACTATATATAGCATCAAGAATCAAGAAGAACTTACCTTACTCACTTATGCTCCCTAATTACATACTCTGTCATATATTCTTGATCTCTGCACTCTAGCAATCTATACTTGTATTTACTCTTCCATATATTCAGTTCCTCATAGACAATACTCTCTAGATAAATATTGAAAGCAATTGTACTAATTAGTCAATATCTGTAACAACCCGTGATTGCAATTACCAAATAATAAATTAAAATTTTGATTTTAATTTAATTGGATCTATTAATGAATTTTTAATGTGGCTAATTTGTTCAAAATTTTGTTATTTTGAATAAATCAATATTTTTGGGCTTAAGTGTAAAATGGAGCATTTTATGGAAATTAATTAGGAAAATTTGAAATTTATAAAATTGCAAAATTTTATATGTGTAAAATAGTGCAATATTTGATTTGGGAATTTAATTTGCAATTTATTTGCAAAATGGTGATTTTGGCAAATATTAACTATAAACGGTATTTTGGGGAAATTAGGGGTTCAAATGTAAAATATTGTTGATATAGGATTTTATGAAATGGCTAAAAATAATTGTTAATATCTTTTCATAATTTTCTATTGTTTGAAATGTATTTAGTAATTTGTATGTAGATTGTACTTAGAGAAAATTGCCTATCTATATACACATGAATAATACTAAGTCATAATGGGTATTAGACCCAATAACCCTAACCATTAGCCTATAAATTATCTTTTACTCTCCCATTTCAGCCAACGCTTCATTCCATTACGACAAAACCCTAATTAGAAAGCTCCTAAACCTAGCCATGGCCTCCTAAGCAAAACTCCAATCTACACAAAATCAAAGAGAGTTAATCCAAACCATTAAAAGACGTAATAACAATTACAAAACCCACCTCTAATTCATTCTTTGATTTCTGCAATAAATTAGTAATAAATTTTTTTGTGCATTTTCATGGACTCAAGCTCATTGATCTTCATATTCTTGCTTGGGGATTTCTAATCTTTGTGTTTGATCATTCTCTTGCTTGGTGAAAGGTAGTAAATGCTAGCTAGAAACCCATTTAATTTCAGTTCAAATGTCCAACTTCGTGGCCTAGCTGCGAGCAGATCCGACGTCGGATTTCATCGTTTTCGGTCTCGTGGAAAGATGAGGTCGAGATTTTCAACCTTGCAATATTTGATTAAGATCTGGATGCGTTTGTTACTTCATTTTTATTGCCAAAGTAGTACTCAGAAACTGTTTGAAAAATAAACAACACAGTGATTAATTTTAGTTCAAATGTCCAACTTCGTGACCTCGCTGCTAGCAGGTCCGATGTCGAATTTCATCGATTTTGATGTCGTTGGAAAGATGAGGTCGAGCTCTTCAACCTTGAAAAGTTTGGTTTAGACTTAGGTGAGTTAGATACTTCGTTTTTATTGCCGAAATAGCACCCAGAAACTGTTTTACAACAGCGATCATTTTCAGTTATCGTCGGACCAATTTTTGAGACGTTGCTATTTCTTCGTTTCAAGTCAGAACTGAACGATTCTTATTTCATATCAAAGTAGGAGTACTGTAATATGCTTCTGCAAATTTTCATAAGATCTGGGTTCATATGACCCTTCGACCATGTCGTCGAAGTTGGACCTTTGCATTGTTTTGACACAGCAAAGTTTTGCGAATTTTGACCGACTTTGAGACGACGCCGTTTCTTCGTTTCAAGTCGGAATTGCCCCACTCTTTATGCAATTTGGATCAGGGATGTTGGTCTACATGCTCGCCAATTTTCATGCCATTTGGACTCAGCTTGCAGGTTCAAATCTGCCGTCGAACTAGTGACTTTGACTTGTTTTCAGCGATTTTATATTTGTATAATTTCGACTATTTTTCAAAGATTTTCTGATTTCTTTGAGATTTGTCTGTAGATTTCATGCACGGATTTCATAAACCATTTTAAAGTGATTTTCCATCAAATTAGCTTTTGAAACTATTATTTAGTATTATTTTAAATATTAAATTAATTACTCCATAATAGGAGAATTTCAAAGGCTATTTCTAAAGAGGTTTTCAAACGATTAAAAATCCGCTTTCTCCAAATATTTTCTAAGTAAAATATACACTCTTCTGCACTTCGAGCAAAGTGGAAAGGTGATTAAATGGTTAGGTAAAACACGGACTATGAATCCACGCGTTTATCTTTTCGGTTAATCCTTAACCAATTCGATTGATCGTTTTGGCCTTTTGGCCTAGTTTACCGATGACATGAGGTGAACTTTTTACTACTTTGAGTGTGGAAGCTTAAGATTGATTAGTAAACCATTTAGTTCGAACTTGGGGTATGGGACTAATGTTACTACTTTACAGGTTCCTTGCTAAGAGTTCGTGACACATTCCTGCCGCTAGTGGTAAACGAGTACTGGGCCTACGAGCCTTTGCCACTACGGCGTGTTTCCTGAGTGATACCTTTGAGATAGTGTTTTTGGACTGTCTCCCTTGGGTTTATTGCCTTTGGGATAGTGTCTTCTGACTGTCTCCTTCTGGCTCATCACCTTCTGGATTGTGTCTTCGGACTGTCTCCTTTAGGTGTTGCCCCTTAGCTAAAGTGATGGGTGTGCCACTGGGGTATATTTCCTGTGTGGTTGAGTACAGTACTAGCGCGCTAATGTTTTCTTGTGTGATTTATATTCCCTTATGTAGCGCCATTCAAAGGTTTTATGCAACCACACGATATACACGTGACTACCTTGTGGAACTTGTTTTATGCCTACACTGACACTTGTGCTTATGTTATGCCGATGATATGAGGCTTGTTATACATCTCTACTTAGATGTTTGTTTCTTCTCTATGTGAGAGAATTTGGTCTTTATTACCATGATATATGTTTCTCTTTTGGAGATTATTATGTTATACGTTGCCTCATTATCTTATCGTGATTATTGTTCAGTTTATCTAATTGATTAGCTAGCCTGGTCCGAGTATTTTATGATCGGGTCAGACCGCGTTGTTTCAGGTTAGGTCGCTTTGGACTTAGCTTGCATCGGTGATTCTACTTTGGATATATCCACTATACTATAGATAGCTTTACTTGTTATTAATCCTTTATGATACTCAGATATTATGACTATCTTGTGTATATTCTTTTGACTCACGGATGTGTGAGTAGTGGCTTTGTACCCACTTTTATATTTGGGTCTGTACTTGATGTTGTATTGTGCTGAGACTATTTGCTTATTATCTGACGCTGTTCTGTGATGATATTTATTTTGCTATTATGCTTTGTTCTAATAGATCTTTTAGCCATTGTATTTTTGCTTTAAGTATTTATTGAATATGTCGAACCACATAAGATGAAAAAAATAGATTCCACTTTTCGATGTGTTCAGTAGATAGTTAAAGTAAGATTACACATAGTCGCTTCCATTATACTCTATTGTCTGCATTAGATGACGGTATTATCCATATAATACTCTTTGTTAATGAGACTCTCAGAGTGGGGCGTTACAGCTTGGTACCAGAGCGAGGTTCAGAACTAAGTATAATAAACACAGAACAATAACACTTAGTTCAATACATTCTAGTATGATTCAAATATTACAAAGCCCTTTCCTCATGACATTGGATAGATAAGTTAGGAATATGTTTAGGAATACATTCATATTCCGTAGTATTACACTTTGTATTATCTATCTTTGAATCGTGCTTAACTCGTATCTTATCTTAACTTTCAGTATGTTTGGAAGAGGTAGGACCCATCGTTCTGTAGATGCTGGGAAATCCGGTGACCCACATCCGGGATGCATTTTTTTGAGTATCGATCAGATTATGGAGCTTGTTCGGAACTCTCAGCCTCCTACTCCAGTTTCTGATGCACCTCGCAAATGTGCCTTTGCGCGCCTTTGTAGTGATTTCTCACATCTCGGGGGTAAGCCGTTCAATGGCTCCGAGTCTGTTCTTGAGGTCTAGGCATGGATCCGCGTATGCGAGCGCATCTTTTCTCGCATGACTCTTCCTGATCATGATAGAGTTCTTGTAGCTTCCAGTATGCTTCAGCACCGTGCTTTGGATTGGCATAAGCTTCTCATTGCCGAGGTCGATGAGACCACTCTTACTTGGGCTCAGTTCCGTAAGCGTTTTGAGCTCAAATTTGTTTCAAAATCTAAGAAGATCTCTCTTGCTCGCCGCTTTATTGATCCTAAGCAAGGGAAATCCACTGTTTCGGATTATATTTCTTCTTTCGTGGCCTCGTCCAAGTACGGCCTCGAGTTCATTAGCACACCACATCAGAAGAATCTCAAATTTGTTGAGGGTCTGAAGAAGTACCTCAAGAAGCAACTGATGCTTCAGCTCAAGCTTTCATTCGAAGAGCTTGTAGATTCGGCGCTTCACCTTGAAGCAGTCAAGAGGGAGAAGGATAGTGATGATGATGTTGAGGTACCCAAGCACCCCGACAAGAAGAGGTTTTTCCACAAGCCTAATTCTTCCTCTTCCCAGAAGAAGAAGAAGTTCATCAGTTCTGGTTCTCAGCCTCAGCCTCAGCCTAGTGGAACACCTTCCATTCGGAAGTGAGGAGGGTCATCTTATTTCCTCTTGTCCTACTGCACCTCCTAGATCTGGCAAGCTTAATACTTCCAAGGCTCCTGCATCTTCATCTCATCCTCGAGGTACGCATCCTTCCATTCTCAAAGGATCTATTTTATTTCATGATCAGTTTATTAGAGTTCTCTTTGATACAGGTGATTCTCACTCATTCGTATCAAAGGAACTTGTTAATATTATGTCTTTGGATGTTTCTTGTTTGGTTTCTTCTCTAAGGATTGTGAATCCCATTGGTGGATCCACGACCCTTAGCTTGCTTTGTGAGAATGTTGATATTGATCTTTGTGGCTTTTCTTTCCAGGTGAATCTGCACGTTATGGCTTATTTGGGTTTCGACATGATATTGGGGATGGATTGTCTCATTCGATACGATGCCAAGATCATTTGTTCTAAACGGGTACTATTTCTTAGCCACCCTGACTCTTCCGCTCAGTTAGATCTTGTTCTTCGGGATGTAGATATCTCCAAAGCTTCTCTATGTGCTCTTGATTCATGAGATGGTGATTGTGATATATCTCGTATATTACCCCGATATTTTTGAGCCAGTTTCGAGTTTATCGCCTAAATGGACTATTGAGTTCCGTATTGATCTCATTCTCGGTTCTCATCCATTTAGTCGTCCTCCCACAAGGATGTCTACAAAGGAGAATGAGGAACTCAAGAAGCAATTAGTAGAACTCAAAGAAAAGCATTTTATTTAGTCCAGTTCTTCACCGTAGGCTACTGCGGTGGTCTTCGTGAAGAAGTCTGATGGTTCTCTTAGGCTTTGCATTGATTATCGCAAGCTTAATAAGGTGACCATCAAGAATCGTTATCCATTGCCATGGATTGACGATATGTTTGATCAGCTAAGTGGTGCGAAGGTCTTTTCTCAGCTAGACCTTGCCACAGGATTTCATCAGCTCCGAGTTGGGGATGATAGTGTGCCACTTATAGCTTTCCGCACTCGATATGGTTCATTTGAGTGGTTAGTCATGCCGTTCGGTTTGACGAACACTCCTGCATTATTTGTCGATCTCATGAATTGAGTATTCCAGGGATATCTTGATAAGTTTGTTCTTGTATTCATTGATGACATTCTGATATATTCTAGATCTGAGACAGAGCATACCCATCATTTGAGGATTGTCTTAGATACACTTCGTCTTCATCATCTTAGAGCCAAATTCTCCAAACGCCACTTTTGGGAGAATGAGGTTAGGTTCTTTGGTCATGTTGTATCTTCTGAAGGCATATCTGTCGATCCCGCTAAGACCGAAGCCATTCAGAATTGGAAGCGACCCGAGAATGTGCATGAGATTCGTAGCTTCCTGGGACTGGTAGGTTATTACCGCCGGTTCATAAAGGACTTTTCCCATGTTATGCTTCCATTGACTACCCTTACTCGTAAGGGCATTTGTTATATCTGGTCAGACAAGTGTGAAGATTCTTTTCAGCGATTGAAAGAACTTCTCACTCATGCTCCTATTCTTGTGGTTCCCGAAGGAAACCACGATCTAGTTGTCTATACTGATGCATGCGGTAGCGGTCTCAGTGTCGTTCTCATGTAGAAGGATTGGGTGGTTACTTATTCTTCTAGGCAACTACGTCCGAATGAGGTTCGCTATCCTACTCATGATCTTGAGTTAGCTTCCATTGTCTTGGTCTTGAAGATACGGTGCCATGATTTATTGGACGAACGTTTCATTCTTTATACAGATCATAATTCCTTGAAATATCTCTTCACTCTGAAGGATCTTAATATGAGGCAGCAGTGATGGCTTGAGTTCCTTGCCTAATATGACCTTGACATTAAGTATACCCTTGGCAAGGATAATCGTGTAGCAGATGCGCTTAGTCGCAAACATTTGGCTGTAGTTTCTATGATGATAGCCGAATGGGATATTCTTGAGACATTATCTATTTGTGATATTCGTGATCGAGCTCCACCTCCTAATTCTCCGATATTATTATTCGGTCTGGAAGCTCGACCTAGCTTATTGAATCGCATAGCCCATGCTCAGTGGCAAGATCCAGATTTATTGCCTTTCATTCATCTTCTTGAGACTGGAGCCAGTGATGAGACATCATTGGATTACAGTATCGATTCTCATCAGTGCCTTCACAAGAAGAACCATGTTATTGTGCCTTCTAATTCTGCACTTAGGCGTGACATTCTTGACAACTGTCATCGTACTAAGTATACCATTCATCCTGGTTCTGGCAAGATGTATGCCGACACGTGTCGCTTATATTTTTGGGAAGGGCTGAAGCGTGATGTTGCAAGTTATGTGAGCAATTGCATGACTTGTCAACTTATCAAGGCCGAGCATCAGCGCTCTTTCGGTCTTCTTCAGCCATTAGAGATTCCATTGTGGAAATGGGATCAAATTTCGGTGGATTTTATTGATGGTCTACCTCGATCGAGGTCGGGTCATACTTCTGTTTGGGTCATAGTTGATCGACTGACCAAGTCTGCTCACTTTATTCCGATTAAGTCCACTCGGACTGCTCTTTTTTGGCTAAGCTTTATGTGAAGGAAGTCGTTCGACTTCATGGTATCCCTAGTTCCATTGTTTGTGACCGTGACCCCTTATTCACTAGTCACTTTTGGAAGTGTCTTCAATCAGCTTTGGGCATAAAGCTGAATTTTTATTCTTCTTATCATCCTCAGACTGATGGTCAGACTGAGAGAATGAATCATGTCTCGGAAGATCTCCTTCGCTGTTATATCCTTGATTTTAGAGGTAGTTGGGAGGACCACTTGCCACTTGTGGAGTTCTCCTACAACAACAGTTTTCAGTCGAGTATTGGCATGGTTCCTTTCGAAGCCTTATATGGAAGGCCATGTCGTTCTCCATCTTGTTGGTTAGAATCTGGTGAGAAGCTTATTCTTGGTCCAGATTCAGTTTGGGAATCTTCTGCGAAGATTATTCTTATTCGTCGGAGAATGAAAGAGGCACAAAGCCATTAGAAATCCTACACGGACAACCGTAGGAAGCCTCTTGAATTCTCGATTGGGGATCATGTATTTATTCGGATACCTTCTATGAAGGGGGTTGTGCGTTTCAGCTCCATTGGGAAATTAGCTCCTCGCTATGTCGGACCATTTCCTATTACAGAACGCATTGGCCCCATAGCTTAAGTGTTGCTCTGCCTGCTCATTTTTTCGGAATGCATGACGTGTTCCATGTTTCTCAGCTTCACAAGTGTGTTCGTGATCCTGATTCTGTTATTGATCCGCTTATTATACCAGATTTAGAGATTTCTCCTGATCTATCTATTGACCATCAACCTCTTCATTGCTTGATTCGGAGGTTAGATGCCTTCGAAACAAAGAGGTCCCGCTTGTTAAAATTCAATGGTCGTCTAATCCTAAGGACTGCTGTAACAACCCTGTATTTTGTGATTTATTTTTTTTGTATATTTTAATTATTTTAATTGAATTTTTGATTTAAAAACTTATTTTATTTATTTTTAATGATAACTTTAGTTTTGATATGAATTATCATTCCAAAGCATGACTAAAAAGAATATTTTCCAAAAAGTGATTTTTGGTCAAAATAGTCAAACTTTGACTTTTAACTTAAATTTTTAAAAGTTTCAAAATTTAAATTTTATCTTTTATTATGAAATTACATAAAATTTTAAGAATACTGTTTTTGTTTCGTTGGAAACGGATTTAAATTGTGAAAGTTATGTATATTTCAATATTGAGTGCAATTTGTTTATTCTGTAATTTTATTATTTTAAATAGTATAAATTTTATTTTTCTTCATATTTTATTGTAATATGTATTGATATGTTATTTTATGTATGTTTTTGTCTTTTAATATTTTGAAGTAAGGTAGGAATTTTTCTAGAGCTAGTAGTATTTTTCTTGTAATTTCTATGCCCTTTTTTCAATTTTTAAACATTTTCTTTAGTTCTTTTCTATTTTTCCACAATTTAATTATTTATTTTATTTTATAAATGATAAATAAATTATTTTATTTCAAAATTTTTATTTAGAATATTTTTAAAATGAAGTAGATATTTTTCCAAATCCATTGATGTTTTAATTGTAATTTTTGAACCCTGTTTTCAATTTTAAGCAATTTCCTTAATTCTTTTTATATTTTCTTTAAATTTAATTATATATTTTTATTTTATTTCATTTTGTTTCGGTTTTTAGATGTACTTGCTGAAGTTTATTTTGTTTTACTTGATTTAAAAGAAAAGGAAGCATGGAAGGTTTTAAAAGCTAAGAAACGTAAAGTCGTTTCACCGTTTCTTTTACAATCAATACATCAATTATTTTAGCCGTTCCTTCTACTATCTTCAGCTGACTTCTTTTCTTCATTTTCATGAATTACCAAAGCTTCTCAACCCTAAAAAAAAAATCATGGCCTCCATCTTGCAAAAATTTGGTAAAATCTTCTTCTCTTCTCTTGTTTTCTAGTTTTTCTATGTGATTTTGCAACTTGTTCTCTACTTCATGGCTCCACTCCTCCTCAACCAGATCTAGGCTGACCTCCACCTCCTCCTTCTCTGATCAACCACCCCTCTAGTCCATCACCATGACCAGGCCGAACCCACCTTAGCAAGAGACAACACCAAAAATGCACAAACCCATCACCTATTTACATAAATCAAGCCTAGTTTGCTAGCACCACCTTCTACAAACATTAGCCGCCACTTCCACCACCACTACCACCTCTGACCTGACCTCCACCCTCTGCCACATCACCCACCACCACTGGATCCACTGGCCATGCCCCTAGAGCCTATGGTCGAACCCATTTATAGCATAGAAGTGATGAATTTGCCTTGTAGTTGTTGTTTTGTTGCACCTATGTCCATCCACCTTTGCACCATTACTTCCAAGCTATGGCCGACCCATATGAGCCCAAGACCTGATCCTAACCCACTCCTTAGACATGTATTTCAGATCTATAGCTGAAGCATAGGCGGTAGAAAGCAAGTGCAAAAACTTTGGCTTTGTTTTATGCATTTAATTCTAACATTGTTTTATTGAATTTGGGTTTGAAAACTTATGTTATTTGTTTGTTTTGTTTGAATGTTTGCAAGGCTATTAGCCTTGTCTCTCCCACACTCATATCATCATCATGGCTGAGAAAACGAACCCCTTAGTCGAGCTTTTGAATGGTTGTAGCAAGGTCAAGTTATCTTGTCTTTGTTGCCTTTCAATTTCAATTTATTTCAATATATTTTGGTTGAATATTCATAAGTTATATTGTCTTGTTTTGGGGTTGTTTACAAGATGATATCTTGGCTATTTCTCTCCACTCAAATCAAAGGTCGTGCCTTCTGGATCCGTTGTGTCATTCTAATTGATATCTCCAGCATAAAAATGTGAGTATTTCTCACCGGACATTATGTACTTATATAAGTAGTAAATTGACACCCTGTGAATCTGTAGAACTATATTAACATGTTATAACTGCTTATATTATTATCATATGATGTTCACACCTGTTATTACACCTGTTATATCATATGTTACTGTTATTTCATGCTATTCTGTATATTTTATCAGTTTATCACACTGCAAGTTCCCTGTAAATTAGAAATCACTATGGGTTGAAATGACACATACCCGAACGGACTTTAGAATAAGGGAAAATTGTTATGGGCTGAAATGATGGCCTGAATGATTTTCAATTTATTTCATTTACTTGGGACTGCGGGTTTGAAATGATAAAACACGGATTTTCTTTGTAAATTACGGGTTGAAATGATATATTGCCCGTATCACTTTTCCTAGTGTAGAAAATTATATACAGACCCGTAGTTAATATATGTTTTCTAAAATTTTTAAATTTTTTTTAGAAATGTAAATATTAAAACCTTTTGATTTAAACCTAATTAAAAAGGATTTTTGTAAAATATTATTGATTTTCTGAATAATTGTAAGTAAAATGAATTAATGAAAAGTTAGAAAATTTTGAACGCAAGTTATTTTGGAAAATTTGATTTAATTATAATTGGAAATTAAATTGAATATGAAACTGTGATAAATTTATGATAATTTGAATTTAAATGAATTCAAAGTGATTTTATATCATATTAATGATTTCTAATAAAGTTGAAATAAGAAATGTATGAATACTTTAAGTTGAAATTTTGAAATATAACTAAATTGGAAATTTATGAATTTGGTTTAAAAGTGAAATTTTAAGTTAAGTTAAATAAAATGGAATTAAGTTATATTTGAAATTTTAAACTTAAGTGTTAAGTTGAAATTTAATGTAATGAATTTAAATTTGAATGTTGAAACTTAATAAGTGAATTATTAATAAATATTGATTTTTGAAAGGAAACTTAACTTTATAAAATCATGAATTTAAGGAAAATTAAATGATGCTTATAAATGTGAAAATGTATGATTTTATAAGTTAAAAATGATTTAAATAAAAAAATAAGTGTTTGTGAAGTTCTATTGAATATTTGAAGTTAATTAGCAGCATCTTTAAATGCTGTTTTTTGTTAAATTGAATTGTTTTGAATGTAACTTTCTGTAGCATTTTTCAAATGCTGCGAAACTTGAATTTTCATTGTTTTAATAAATTTAAGTGCATAAATGAACATTGAAAAGTTTAAATTTTTGGAATTTAATAATTTAATTATTAAATGTAATAACTTCATTTTTATGATTTAAAATGAAGTAATTTGTTTTGAAATATAACTATTTGATATATTAAAATGATTGAAATGTGGTTTCGAAAAGATATTATATTTTGATATATTAAAATGATTTAAAATGTAGTACTGAAAGATATGATATTTTGGTATATTGAAATGATTTGAAAGGTGGTTTTGAAAAAAATATAGCTATTTTGATATATTAAAATGATTTGAAATGCGGTTTTGAAAAGATATGATATCTTGATATATTAAAATGATTTGAAACGAAGTTTTGAAAGATATGATATTTTGATATTAAAATGATTTAAAAAGAAGTTTTGAAAGATATGGTATTTTGGAAACGAAGTTTTGAAAGGTTATGATATTTTGATATATTAAAATGATTTGAAATGAAGTTTTGAAAGGATATGATAATTTAATATATTGAAATGGTTAGAAATGACTTGATATTTATTTTGATAAATATTTGAATCGAAAGATATGGTATGATGATATATTGAAATGGTTTGGAAATAATTTAATCTTTATTTTGATAAAGATTTGGGTTGAAATGATATTTTATTTTACAGTATAAAATATATTTTTTAAAATTATAACTACGGGTTATAATAACGATCGTTGTTAAAGAGACCGGGATCGGATATTGTCTTATAGCCGGCCAATACCGAAACCCACTTTAACAACTGTGTACACGGTGGAGATTCCAGAATGAAGTAGGATGGTGGCGACGTTCTCGAGGTGTATTACGTGGACTCAACTCCCGTGAGTTGGCATAAATGACTAAAACAGGAGCTATACCGGGCTACACAGAGGGTCGCACCCTTTCATAGAGCATGCTCCATCGTAAACCATTCTATTACTTTTGTGATTCGATATGTGGCGCCACTTTGATTCGGGGGTATTGTTCGAGGTGGGCGGAAGCTGCTGGCTTGCCGTCACCACCAGTCCCGGAGTGCAAACGGTGTATCCACCCTGGCATTGCCTCGTGAGCCGTGTCATCTCCTTATAGCGATCCCACTACGATTTTGGTTTTAAAGATCCGACCGCTTTAAGGTTCACCATCCCCTTAATGCTATTTTCTATATGATTATACTTTACTGATTAGACACTACTGTATATAGCGTATATTACTACATAGTTAATTTGGTATCTTTATGATATTATTTTGTATCTTTAATTATGATAATATATTTCATATCTTTATGATAATATTTATCCTTATGATACT
Source organism: Allium cepa (assembly GCA_030765085.1). Lineage (NCBI taxonomy): Eukaryota > Viridiplantae > Streptophyta > Magnoliopsida > Asparagales > Amaryllidaceae > Allium > Allium cepa. The sequence continues at coordinate 244,558,589 of CM060942.1, forward strand.
ATTTCTTTATGATATTATTTTTCATCAGATGAAAAATAATATCATAAAGAAATAGTATCATAAGGATAAATATTATCATAAAGATATGAAATATATTATCATAAAGATACAAAATAATATCATAAAGATACCAAATAATAGTTTAACGGATCCTTAGAGGATGAGCGGTCCCACGCATTTTTTAAGTTACTTGTACCTTTACTACAGTTCACTTGAGTTGGTTTACATTTTATAAGTATGTATGTCCTGACTCGAGTGTTTGTATTTTTATTTACGCTCGGGTCAGCCTGAGTATTCATAGATTTGGATTTCCACTTTCTGGAGATTGGAATCGCTGGAGATTATCTGCTTGTCATGTTTTATCTTTTGCACTCTGTTGGTCCTTTCCAGCTATTGTATTAATAGATTTCTATATATTGAGACTTCTTTTGTACTTTATTTCTTCTGTTATATCTTATGTAACTCTGATATATTTATATAGTAGCTTCATGAACTACTATCTCTTTTATTTCCGCTGCATTATTATTATTCTGTGTCTGTGATCTGTGATTTTTATTTACTGTATATTCTGAGATTTTGCCAAATTTTATTTACAACGCGGTATTTTGAGCAATTCAATTCCGGCATGAGTGTCTACCTATACACTTATAATGGATGCGAACGGTTGAAAATACCTAGTTGTTACAGTTGGGCACTTGGGAGACCAAAGAATTTATTGAGCGTACTTATCCTGGTTTTCTATCTTCATCTGTTTCTAGTGAGTATCTTTACTTCACCTTTGTTTGATTTATTTTTAGGTTTAGATGTTATAGATAATTTCCATATTTAAGAAATTGGGGGGACACAATTTTCTTAAGGGAGGGAGTCTGTAACAACCCGTGATTGCAATCACCAAATAATAAGTTAAAATTGTGATTTTAATTTAATTGGAGCTATTAATGAATTTTTAACGTGGCTAATTTGTTCAAAATTTAGTTATATTGAATAAATCGATATTTTTGGGCTTAAGTGTAAAATGGAGCATTTTATGAAAATTAATTAGGAAAATTTGAAATTTATAAAATTGCAAAATTTTATGTGTAAAATAGTGCAATATTTGATTTGGGAATTTAATTTGCAATTTATTTGCAAAATGGTGATTCCCTACTCGCAATAGCCCCTTGAATAGATAAGATTTTTGGCTAATATTAACTATAAATGGTATTTTGGGGAAATTAGGGGTTAAAATGTAAAATATTGTTGATATAGGATTTTATGAAATGGCTAAATATAATTGTTAATATCTTTTCATAATTTTCTATTGTTTGAAATGTATTTAGTAATTTGTATGTAGATTGTACTTAAAGAAAATTGCCTATCTACACATGAACAATACTAAGTCCTAATGGGTATTAGACCCAATAATCCTAACCATTAGCCTATAAATTATCTTTTACTCTCCCATTTCAGCCAACGCTTCATTTCATTACCATAAAACCCTAATTAGAAAGCTCCTAAACCTAGCCATGGCCACCTAAGTAAAACTCCAATCTACACCAAATCAAATAGAGTTAATCCAAACCATTAAAAGAGGTAATAGCAATTACGAAACCCACCTCTAATTCATTCTTTGATTTCTGAAATAAATTAGTTATCATTTTTTTGTGCATTTTCATGGACTCAAGCTCATTGATCTTCATCTTCTTGCTTGGGGATTGCTAATCTTTGTGTTTGATCATTCTCTTGCTTGGTGGAAGGTAGTAAATGCTAGCTAGAAACCCATTTGATATTTGCTATGGTTGGAATGTTGGTTTGCAAGTTTCTGGAATTGTTTTGAAAAAAAAAACTGTTTTGACAAAACAGTGATTAATTTTAGTTTAGATGTCCAACTTCGCGACCTCGCCACGAGTAGGTCCGACGTCGGATTTCATCGATTTTGGTCTCGTTGGAAAGATGAGGTCGAGATCTTCAACTTTGAAAAATTTGGTTAACATCCGGGTGTGTTAGATACTTCGTTTTTATTGCCGAAGTAGCATCCAGAAACCGTTTTGACAAAATAGTGATTAATTTCAGTTCAGATGTCCAACTTCGCGACCTCTCTGCAAGCAGGTCCGATCTTGGATTTCATCGATTTCTGTCTCGTTGGAAAGACAAGATCAAGATCTTCAACCTTGCAAAATTTGGTTAAGACTGAGTGCATTTGATACTTCATTTTTATCGCAAATGTAGCACCTAGAAACTGTTTGAAAAAAAAACAACACAGTGATTAATTTTAGTTCAAGCGTCCAACTTCACGACCTCACTGCGAGCAGGTCCAATGTCGAATTTCTTCGATTTCGGTCTCGCTGGAAAGATGAGTTCAAGATCTTCAAACTTGAAAAGTTTGGTTTAGATCTATGTGCGTTAGATACTTCGTTTTTATTGCCGAATTAGCATCCAGAAACTGTTTTACAACAGTGATCATTTTCAGTTATCGTCGGAGCAACTTTGAGACGTTGCTATTTATTCGTTTCAAGTCGGAATCGAATGATTCTTGTTGTATATCAAAGTAGGAGTACTGTATTATGCTCTTGCAAATTTTCATCAAGATCTGGGTTCATACGACCATACGACCATATCGTCGAAGTTGGACCTTTGTACTGTTTTGACATAGCAAAGTTTTTTGATTTTTGTCCGACTTTGAGATGACGCCGTTTCTTCGTTTCAAGTCGGAATTGCCTGGTTCTTTATGCAGTTTAGATCAGGAATGTTGTTCAACATTCCTTCCAATTTTCATGCCATTTGGACTCACCTTGCAGGTTCAAATCTGCCGTCGAACTAGTGACTTCGACTTGTTTTCAGCGATTTTATACTTGGTATAATTTCGACTATTTTTCTGAGATTTTCTGATTTCTTTGAGATTTATCTCTAGATTTCATGCATGGATTTCATAAATCATTTTAAAGTGATTTTCCATCAAATAAGCTTTTGAAACTATTATTTAGTATTATTTTAAATATTAAATTAATTACTCTATAATAGGAGAATTTCAAAGGCTATTTCTAAAGAGGTTTTCAAACGATCAAAAATCCGCTTTCTCCAACTATTTTCTAAGTAAAACATACACTATTCTGCACTTCGAGCGAAGTGGAAAGGTGATTAAATGGTTAGGTAGAATACAGACTATGAATCCGCGCGTTTATCTTTCCGATTAATCCCCGACCTATTCGATTGATCGTTTTGGCCTTTTGGCCTAATTTACCGATGACATGAGGTGAACTTTTTACTGCTTTGAGTTTGGAAGCTTACGATTGGTTAGTAAACCGTTTAGTGCAAACGTTGGGGTATGTGACTCACGTTACTACTTTATGGGTTCCTTGCTAAGAGTTCGTGACACATTCCTACCGTTAGTGGTAAAGGAGTACTGAGCCTACGAGCCTTTACCACTACGGTGCGTTTCCTGAGTAATACCTTTGAGATAGTGTCTTCGGACTGTCTCCCTTGGGTTTATTACCTTTGGGATAGTGTCTTCGGACTGTCTCCTTCTGGCTCATCACCTTCTGGATAGTGTCTTCGGACTGTCTCTTTTAGGTGTTGCCCCTTAGCTAAAGTGATGGGTGTGCCACTGGGGTATATTTCCTGTGTGATTGAGTATAGTATTAGCGCGCTAATGTTTTCTTGTGTGATTTATATTCCGTTATGTAGCGCCATTCAGTGATGGTTTTATGCAACCACACGATATAAGCATGACTACCTTATGGAACTTGTTTTATGCCTACACTGGCACTTGTGCTTATGTTATGCCGATGATATGAGGCTTGTTATACATCTCTACTTAGATGTTTGTTTCTTCACTATGTGAGAGATTTTGGTCTTTATTACCATGATATATGTTTCTCTTTTGGAGATTATTATGTTATATGTTGTCTCATTATCTTATCATGATTAATGTTCAGTTTATCTAACTGATTTGTTTAGCTAGCCTGGCCCGAGTATTTTATGATCGAGTCAGACCGAGTTGTTTCAGGTTAGGTCGCTTTGGACTTAGCTTGCATCAGTGCTTCTACTTTGGATATATCCACTATACTATAGATAGATTTACTTGTTATTCATCCTTTATGATACTTAGATATTATGACTATCTTGTGTATACTCTTTTGACTCACGGATGTGTGAGTAGTGGATTTGTACCCACTTTTATATTTGGGTCTGTACTAGATGTTGTATTGTGCTGAGACTACTTGGTTATTATCTGATGTTGTTCTGTGATGATGTTTATTTTACTATTATGCTTTGTTCTTATAGATCTTTTGGCCATTGTAGTTTTGCTTTAAGTATTTATTGAATATGTCGAACCATATGAGATGAAAAAATAGATTCCACTTTTCGTTGTGTTCAATAGATAGTTAAAGTAAGATTACACATGGTCGCTTCCATTGTACTCTATTGTCCGCATTAGCAGACGGTATTATCCATGTAATACTCTTTGTTAATGAGGCTCTCGGAGTGGGGCGTTACAGCTTGGTACCAGAGCGAGGTTCAGAACTAAGTATAATAAACACAGAAAACACTTAGTTCAATATATCCTAGTATGATTCAAATATTACAAAGCCATTCCCTGATGACATTGGATAGATAAGTTAGGAATATGTTTAGGAATACATTTATATTCCGTAGTATTCCACTTTGTATTATCTATCTTTGAATCGTGCTTAACTCGTATCTTATCTTAACTTTCAGTATGTCTGGAAGAGGTATGACCCATCGTTCTATAGATGCTGGGCAATCCGGTGACCCACATCCGGGACACATTTTTTTGACTATCGATCAGATTATGGAGCTTGTTCGGAACTCTCATCCTCCTACTTCAGTTTCTGATGCACCTCGCAAGTTTGCCTTTGCGCCCCTTTGCAGTGATTTCTCACATCTCGGGGGCAAGCCGTTCAATGGCTCCGAGTCTGTTCTTGAGGTCCAGGCATGGATCCGCGTATGCGAGCGCATCTTTTCTCGCATGACTCTTCCTGATCATGATAGAGTTCTTGTAGCTTCCAGTATGCTTCAGAGCCGTGCTTTGGATTGGCATAAGCTTCTCATTGCCGAGGTCGATGAGACCACTCTTACTTGGGCTCAGTTCCGTGAGCGTTTTGAGCTCAAATTTGTTCCGGAATCTAAGAAGATCTCTCTTGCTCACCGCTTTATTGATCCTAAGCAAGGGAAATCCACTGTTTCAGATTGTATTTCTTCTTTCGTGGCCCTGTCCAAGTACGGTCTCGAGTTCATTAGCACACCACATCAGAAGAATCTCAAATTTGTTGAGGGTCTGAAGAAGTACCTCAAGAAGCAACTGATGCTTCAGCTCAAGCTTTCGTTCAAAGAGCTTGTAGATTCGGCGCTTCACCTTGAAGCAGTCGAGAGGGAAAAGGATAGTGATGAACATCAAAAGCTGTTGAGAAAGAAAAAGGTTTGATGGAGAAATAATTTCAGCTGAATGTTGGGTTGTATGTGAATATATATATCAAATTGAAATCAAATTGTCTCGATTTACGTAGCTAAAAATCTTGACATCCTATTGAGGCGTGCCGCTAGGTGTTTATAATGTTATACTCCTATCCCTAATGCAATGGAAAAGGTTTCGAGTCCTAATTCGATCATATGGTGAAGATATTTTTTTGGACCCAATTATAATAGTAAATTTTCGATATAAATTACAGCGCATTTACCTACCGTACGATCACACAACAACCCCAAACACTATGAAGTTTGAAATTCAATAATAATACACTATTACAGATCCAATGGAACTGGTTTCTCAAATTTTGAGACTGCACCTCGGAAGGCTATTTTTAAATGTCAAATTAAACGATACATTTTCAAAATGACCAAATCACTGTTAACTGCAATTTTAACACTTTTGTTATCCTTAGTATTATCAATATAAATTTTATAAGCCATCAACTTATTTTTAATGAGCTTAAAACTCAATATTCAATATTTTATCCAATTTCCAATGGTTAAATTCAATAATTTATTTATCCAATAAACGGAGATATTTGAACTTCAAGTTAAAAGTTAACTTTTGAACACTCAAAATCAATTAAATATCCCGTTTTCAAATATCTAAAACCTGAGTCATTACAAGATACTATTTTATTCGACAAATAGATTGCAAACCCGTTTCCAGATAAAAGCTTCAATATTGTCTATTGTTTGTCTATGGTTTAAGTCTAGTAGTTAATTTTTGTTAAAATCTCTCCCAAGTGGTATATGCACGCACACGTACTTAAAAATATTTTAAACTATAGTTCATATATCAAAAAATTCAGCACAGTTTTTCACACACAAAAGCTTTGTTGAAAATCATGAATATGGCAGAAAACAGGCAATTCAGTCGAATGAATTGCATAGGTTAGTCGATTGAATTTCTATGCACGTGTACAACTTCGTATGAATATTTAGTCAACTGAATCGTATGATTCAGCCTGCTGAATTACATGACTTTTGCACCGTTTTCTTTCTGATTCGATTTTAATCAATTCAGCTGGCCGAATTATTCTATTCAGTCGATCGAATCTTCATAACGGCTATAGTTTTGAAAAGATACTTCACTTCAGCGAACAGAAACAACTCTTGATTCAAGAGTTGCTTCCGTATCTTTTGATCGCTACTTTTCATGAATGATTGCAACTCTTAATCACTATATATGGCTATGAAATCAATTATTTTAATCACTTAACTCTGATCTTATTTTCTCATTCTTATTGTCTAAACAATCTTGGCATTTGCATTCAATAATCTCGTTCTAATCACTTGTTCATTTAAGAAAAAATTCATTAGTGATTAAATAAACTTCATATCTTTATGAATTACACTATATATCACAAAGGAGAAGATTATAGAAAGAGCATACGTTATTGACTTATCAGAGCTACTCAAGAGCATACTCAGTCAGAAGCAATTTTATAGTTTGTATTAGAAGTCATGTTCGGTTGCTTAGGCGGTTAAAGTCCTATTATGTTGCTTAGGCGGTAGAAGTCATATTCGATTGCTCAAGTGGTGTAATACATGTTTCTCCGGTTAAAAGAGGTTTGATAGTTAAATTACAGAAGGAGTCTGGGACAGAATGTAGAACGGAAAGTTCGAACCCGTATAAATATATTTTGTGTCATTTAATTTACTATTTTATTTTATATTCATATTCCACGCAAGTAAATAGTTTAGTTAATATTCCATATTTCACGATCCTTAGTCCCTTTCACTTAGTGCCGGAGCAAGATCATCGTACAACCATAACACGGTAATTTAATATTCAGTTAATATTGAAAATAACATTAACACAAGTTTTATTGAAGGTCAATCCATTGCATGACCACCATTATTTAATGGTTTGAATTACAACTATTGGTCAACTCGAATAAGAATTTATATGCAAGCAAATGGATACGATAATTGGAATATCACTCAGAGTGAATACCCTATATCTTCTACACCATATAGACAGTGGTCAAACATACAAAAGATAGATGTTATATCAAATGCAAAAGCCATGAATTTTTTATTTTGTGCATTAGATAAGAATGAATTCAATAGAGTTAGCATGCGTACAACTGCTTATGAAATTTAGTGAACTCTAAATATCACAAACGAAGGAACAAATAAAGTTAAGCAAAGCAAGATTTCTATGCTCAAAAATCAGTTCCAAATTTTCAAAATCAAACCGTATGAAATCATAAATGATATGTATTCTAGATTTCAAGACATATATCATTCACTATTGGCATTAATAGAAAAATATACAGATTTGGATATTGTCTCGAAAACCCTAAACTCATTGACGGATGAATGGGAACGAAAAGTCTTAGCTATTGAAGAAGCTAATGACATTTCTAACATCAGAAGAGTTGATAGGAAATCTCATGTCATACAAAGTAAATTTGTAGGGAAAGCGAGATGAAGCCTAAGATAGAAAGAATTTTTCTTTCCATGCTGAACAAGAAGATTCATGTAACAAACGGGAATTTTCGACTTTCGAAAACTCAACATCAATACTCACTTTATCGACTGCCGAGAAATCGAAGGCTAGAAAAATTGAAATGTTATGGGTTTAAGAAAGAAGAAAGGAAGAAGAAGAGAAGAAGGTAGAAGATGGAGAGAAGAAAGAATAGAAAAATAGAGGGAAGAGAAAAACAGAAAATAGAAATTTTATACTTTAAATAGATTAAATTCTAAAATTTAATCGCCAATTCATAGTTTTATTGGAATTCAATTTAAATCATCTTTCAAATATTTAAAATTAACTAAATATTTTCAAATTTAAATTGTTCAAAATTCTGGGTCGTTACAATCTTCCCTCCTTAAAAGAATTTCGTCTCGAAATTACAAGTTAAGAAGTATGCCCCTATCCCATTAACTACTTTTCACAATCCAAATAGTTTTATCAACTTACTAACCTAAATCTTTTTACTAGAGATTCACTATCATTTCAACTAGCTTTCCAACTTCAATTATAAGTTTCAAACAACATTGTTCTCCTTACAATTTAAATTTAAATTCAAATTTCAAACTTTCAAAATTTTCTCAAAAATTTTCTAACACCCTAAATTTTCGAAAAATTTCGCCAGCGTCTCCTTTGCGCGGCTAGCTCGGTACGACTACAAAATGGCACCACGGCCCCTCAGAATCAAAAAGAAAAGAGAAAAGCCAAGTGGCTAGAGAAGAAAGTCATCAAATTTCATACTGAAATTCAAATACGTACCTTTTTGTCGAGCCATTTAATTTTATCTTTGAAATCAAAATCTCAATTCCTTTATATACCTGTATAACCTGCTAGTAGTAGTAGCATACAAATCCAAATACAATATTCAAACCAATTTGCCAATTCTATTGCAAAATTTTGATATATGTTTCTTATATATTTTAACTTCACTATTGAAGTTACATATTCATTTCATTCAATTTTACTCTTCAATTCAATTCACAATTTCATTTGAATTCAATTCTCAATTCTAAATATTGAATTCTATCGATTTACTTTCATTTACTAATTCCTTTCAATTAGTACATTCACTAATTCATTTCAATATTTCAATTCATCTCGAATTTACTTAATTTCTCAATTCAATTTTTATTGCTTACTACCAATTCACATACCATGTTCATATTCATTCCATTTGAAATTATTTCGCAAATGAATAAATTATCAAGTTAATTTACTTGAATCCAATCCATCTTATTTTACTCCATATACTAATGATAATAATTCTATATTATCACTTCTAACAATCATGCAACCATATACTATAATAATTCATAGAAAACCATTTCTTTTCTATACAAAAATAGTTTTGGGCAAAATTACTTTATTTACCCGATTCAAAAACAATTTTATATTCACTAACAAATACGCTCTCATAGCTATTATTACACTCAACTCATTCTAGAGTACTGCTGACTCTATCTCTAACGAGTAATACCCAACAGAACCATGGTTGTCGCTTAACCATAAGCTCCGATACCAAATGTAACAAACGGGAATTTTCGACTTTCGAAAACTCAACATCAATACTCACTTTATCGACTGCCGAGAAATCGAAGGCTAGAAAAACCGAAATGTTATGGGTTTAAGAAAGAAGAAAGGAAGAAGAAGAGAAGAAGGTAGAAGATGGAGAGAAGAAAGAATAGAAAAATAGAGGGAAGAGAAAAACAGAAAATAGAAATTTATACTTTAAACAAAGAACATAGAACAGAACAGAAAACAACAGAACAATAACAGAATCTCACAATTCGCAGCGGAACAACATATAATAATAAATGAATATTCTTTAAAACAAAGAACTATATCAGTTATTACATTTTATACTTTACATCATATCATCATCAGAGTGTACAACAACAAACAATGCAGCGGAAAAAGAAATACTATATAAACTAGTAATACGCCATGCTTTGGGTCAACAAATGATCAACACAATGATCACTAAGATAGACGATCAAATAAACGATCCTATCACAATAATCAACACAATGATCATTTCAGCATCACTCAGCATATCACATTATCAAATTGGGAATATATCGCTGATAACTTCAACTATATAACCTCTGAGCTCGTACGTCTCAGAGAAGGGTGTTAAGCTAAAAGAATAAATTCTCCGCCACCATAGAAATATATTTGAAAGAAATCGGCTTTACATCTCAACTTGTAATGTCAGACACACAATCCATACAAGTCTGTTCCGGGCTCGAACAGAACTGAAGGCACTTACAAAGAAGTCCTTGCAATCCGAATAATCTCTAATCACGTTCGGATTTCCCATCACATATGGAGATCTCAATGCCAGGGATCAGCCAGTGCAGAGACAATCAACAAGAAACCCTTTCGCTTTCGAAAATATCCGGTCTTCAACACCGATCTTCGAATGCAATTCATAATGACGTATCACATATTCGGAATGGGTTATACGACCCCAAGGTCCTTTCCCGGTTAACCCGAATAGTGAGCGCTTATTTTTAAAAAAATAAGTATGGCATTCAAATTCAAGCAAATCACAGCAAATACCTATTAAAGGTAAATATTGATAGTCGGTTATTGAACTATCAATAGATATGCCAACATCACCAGATTCCAAATAATTTTCCAAATTATTTATTTCCCAAAAATATCTTTATAAGATATATAGTTTTCACACTTCAAAAATAAATCAACATTTATTTTCAAACAAATCCCCTTTTCATTTATAAATTCCATAAGGAATTTACATTCCCAAAATATTTATGAATATACGATTTCCATTTAATTTTTAATATTCATTTTCAATTTATCTTCAAAAAGATAAATTCCAAATATTCACTTAATATTGGAAAAGCATTTCTATACTTATTGAAAATAAGTAATTCACAGATCTTTTTATTTTCTATACTGAGAAAATATTTAATATACCCTAATCGAAATTAAGTATATATTTCATTCTTTTAAGGAAATCATTCACTTAATCATAATTATTTGGGTCAAAACGAATGTCGCGTAAAACATCGTTACGACAACCCAAAATCACTAGTATAGGGATTCGAAATTAAAATAGATATATAAATCCCAATACTATACAAAAAACATTTCCTTTCGGAAATCATTTAATATAACCACAGTGTTATAGTCCACCATTTCCTTTTATTTCTCGAAAGCATCTATTTCAACAATAAATGTTGAAATCTATGGTTTCGAATCTCAATACAGTTTAAAACATCTTTAGATCGTTTTAATTCTATTTAAAACATCCCATCTAAAATAATTTCTTTAACATAATATTCACTATTCAAAAACGTGAATACACTTGTTAATAAATTTCATCACTTCTATTCATTTTATTTTAAAGAATTATTCACTGTCTAAAACATGAATATAACTCCATAAATAAATTACAACAATTCCTTATCAAAATAAGTCGTTGCGGATTTATAAAACAATGTTTATAAATTCTATTTCTATTTATTTTATAACAATTTCCTTTTATAAATTTCCTTTATAAATCTATTCAATTTCATATCTTAATGATATACTAAAATTCATATTATAAGTCAAATACTTATAATTTATTTATTTACAAAATCATTCCTTCAAACTTCCCAAATCTATAAATCTTATAACTTCTAAGATTCATTTATTTATCCACATCTATTTCCTAAATAACTTTATAAATTTTTATTTATAAAATTCTATTTATAACTTCACCGTTATAATTCTATAAATTTCATTCATTAGTGAAATTCATTCACAATTCTTTCTAATACTTATAAAAGCTCGTTTTATAATTCCAATATTTTTAATTTATAAATATCAATTTATAAATCTTTTAATATAAAACAATTTATATTACTATTTTAAAACGTCTTCCAACTCCTTTATAATTTATCATTTTGATTTATAAAATAATCAAATTTGATAAATTCTATAGATTTCATTCCTTTATGAAATCTATTTACAAATCATCTTATCATTTATAAAAGCTCGTTTTATAATTTAAGATATTCTAAATTTATAAATATCAACTTATAAATCTTTTAATATAAATCAATTTATATTATTACTTTAAACATCTTTAAACTCTTTAATAATTTCCTCATTCTGATTTATAAAATAAAAATTTTATAAATCCTATTGTAACAACCCCACTTCCTACTCCCAGGAAGTAGCATCGTTAATAAGAAAGAAAGAGGTGAGAAAATAGAAAAAGATAGAGAAGAAAGAACAACAACATCAGAATCTCACAGCTGAACGAATAAAATATATTAATTACATAAGTATTTACATAATATATAACATCAATCAGAGCTATACAGATAATACATCACATACTAGACAGTTATAAACACCTGTCTAGTTATACGACTCAATACACAATACAACTCAAACAATACAGAGATACCAACACAGCGGAACTATATATATATCTATAACGCTGAAGCCTCCTGCTCCATTGCTCCTCCAGAATTCGTCAAAGCTAAACCTGAATCCCTTGGCTACCCGTAAAAATTTGGGTACCTGAGAGTTTATGAAAAACAAAATAAACTTCGGGTCAGACATGGGTCTGGTATGAGTAACAGGTTAAAGTTGCTTAATTTTGAAAAATCCTTTGAAAACAAAAGGTATCACGTAAGACTTCCCACACATAAACATGGAAAAGTTTTTACCTTACGCTAACCAAAACATTTTATAGGAAATTCTGTGATATTATAATAGGTCTAGGGTTTTCAAGTAAATAGAAAATAGCCGAAATTGTTACATGATTAAATTCCAGCTACTAGCCACAAAAGTGGGTAATACAATCAAAACCGTGGGCACTTATTGGATTTTGGATTCCATACAATGGCAGGGCTACTGGGGTACCGCCTGTCACAGTACGGGGCCTAGATCACCGTACCGTGGATTACTCCCTTCATCCCCTGCAACACAAGGCCGGAACCATTCCTTACTGAACAGTCCCGAACAAGATACACCCCGCAGTTGGCTGCAGACCAACCGCCCACTAAGCCGAATAAAAAGGGACATCTAGACAAGGGAATATCCTTGTCCTGCTTGGGCATGACCCACCTAACCTTGCTGCACCTCCCCTGTTTTAGCCATTCCCGGTTGATGAGTCTTGAGGTTACGATTACCTTTATAGAACATATTTCTTAGAATGCTCATCGTCCGCCTGACGATGTGTTGAAAGCATTCAATCCATACAAGTTCGTTTCGGGTTCGAACGAAACCGAAGGCATTATCTCGTTACATTCATTTTGGAATCACCCTCAGAGTTAACGACGATAACCCTTGCATTCTGAACCTTCATCTTCACTTCAGATTCACGACCTAACGTTAATTTGGAAACGATGTGGTTTTCGGACGTTCCTAATGCGGAAAACCCGATCCCGGTCTCATCGAAATCCAAAGCGTGTCTTTTAAGGCCAAGTTGTCTATTTAGTCTTAACAGTGAATTCAATATCATCAATATGCACAGATAGACAATTCACATCTCATAATAGATAATACATCATCATCATAAACAGATAATTAATATTATCATCCAAACAGATAATTAAACATTATCATACTTAAAACATACATCCATATCACATAGACATTACCCATCTCATTCCTGAGATTACAATCAATCAGTGAAATATCCATATCATCCATAAGCAATGATTTATGAATCATAAGCTATAGTTATTTAAAATGAATTAAATTAACTACTTCCAATTTTAATTAATTTAAAATAAATTAAATTAATTACTCATTCCATAAATCCCGCTCTCATAATCAATAATTGATTATAAATCAAATTACTAAATCATTCTCTAATTACAAGAATAATTTAGTCTTTGTTAAATTCCTTAAATGAATTATTCTAAATCATTTATAGCAGATTAACATTTAATTACTTACCCATTAATTATTCCTTAATTTACAATTCTTAATTACATCATTAATTATATTAATTAATGATCTTCAATTTATATTCAATTACTTATCTAAAATAATTGAGTGATTAATCTTTACTTAAACACAATTATTAATCACCCCTTGATTAATAACAAACCAGTAATTAACTACTCATAATTACTTATTAACAAATTAATCATTCCATGATTAATTAATTCCATAAATTAATCCTTTGATTAATTATAAAAGAAATTACTCAAATTACTTTACTTACAAATCATCTTGTATGAATTTCATCAAGTAATTATCATCTAATTACTTTCCTAAGTAATTATGCTCCATTAATTACACAAAGTAATTACACATACCAAAACATCAAATGATTTCTTAAGTAAATTAATTAATTCACTTAATTTAAATCTTATCATCCATTACTTATATATTCAAATTAATCATCTTGATTTACATATCTTTTACTGTATACCAGAAGTTTTCCTTAATTAATTTACAGAAATAAATCTTGAATAAATCCATATATTAATTACATTTATATAGATTTATTACCTTTCTAATTATCTTGTTGATTTATTATTCTCAAATAAATTAATATCATCATTAATTATTAATTAATGATTTCTAATTACATCTTCATTTGTTAATTTATATTAAGAATACACATCTTCAAATCATAAATCTTAATCCTCTTGATTAATAACAAACAGTAATTAATCATTCAATATTAATTACTTCTCAATAACACTCTAAATTAATCCCCTGATTAATTTTAAGTAATTATATTTCAATTACTTCCATTAATAACATCACCCAATTTATTTCATCCCGTAATTATCCTTCAATTACTTCTCTAAGTAATTCAATTCCAAATTATCAGTTAATTAAACTAAATTAATTAACTCGAATCAATTTACATAATTAATAAGTAATTAATTTCTTAATTACTTTTCAATAAATAATTTATAATTAAACTATTGAATTAATTAATCCAATTAATTTATTACAAAATCAACCATATTAATTAATTATAACATAATCTGGTTAATGAACTTCATAAATAATTATTTAATTATCAACTTATATTAATTATTATTAATTATAAGTTAATTAACCATTTAAAAATCTAATCTATAGTTCTAAATCACATATTAGTTAATTAATTCATTAATTAACTTTAATTACTACTTTTAAACTATTAATTACTAATTTAATTAATTTCAATCATTAATTATTCTTACTTAATCAACTTAAGAGTTAAAGCATATAAACTCTAAGTCTTCATTACTTAAAGTAGATTATCTTATTATTGATTAATTTCACTTCCAATATGTATGAAACATTTGTTTCAAATTACTTCTTAAACAAATTCTAATTTTTTTCTTAATAAAGTTTTAAAACTAAATTTCAAACCCTTCTTAAACTCACATGTTTAAAAGCATATTTAATATCCAAACTTATCATAAAACTTTACTTTTATTTCTTATCTAGAAATTTAAGTTCTAATTTCAATTTGGTTATTATCTTTGTTTAAATCTTCCTTAGCAATATATATTTCATTATTGATTTCAATTCATTCAAATATTTAGCGCTTTTTAAATTAATAAAATAATTTAGATTATGAAACTTAATTACTTACAACTATATTTCAAAACTATCTTAAATTCACCATTTAAACTTGTTTAAAACTGGGTTTGACTTTGTTTTTAAATTTAACAAAGGTTTCAAAAAAAAACTGTTGAAACCTGTTAAAACAGTTTCAGGTTTACAACCTGTACATTAAAACCCGAGCACCCCCTAGTTTTACTTCGAGTTATACGCGAGACCTCCCCGAGAAAATTAACCACCTGCTTCGAGTTACTCCATGCGCGCAAAAGAATCAAGTTACAGAACCTGGAAATAACACAAACACAACAGCCCTAAACCTGTCAACTCCACGCACGCAGCGGTCCCACCACCGGAGGCCACCAAACTCCGGTCATCACATCTACTATCACTCCCCTACCTAAACCCAAAGACACGTGGCACTTGAACCCCTGTGGTGGCCGCAGCGACCAAAACATAAAACTCAGTATAAAATAGGTTTAGGAACTTAAAACCATTGCCGACGCTTCCACTAACAAATTTGCTGCCACCCACTATTTTTCATATCACCACGGCAACCTCCTCTACCCCTTGTCAGAGTCTCGACCCCCCATATCCACTTGATCACTCGCGGTGACTCGAAACACTCCAAACACTAAAACACGAACTGCACCTCACCCCTTCCACTAAAAATCCCCATATTCATTTTAAAAATCATGATTCGATTTAACTATTTGTTTTAGGTACCTGAATTGATAAAATAAGATATTCAAATTTTAGATGTTATTGAGATGCTCAGTTCCTTTTTCTGTTTCCAGAGCCATATAATCACTACTTTAGTGTAAATGAAATCTTAAACTAGCATAGAAATGAAACATACTGATTTCCTTTAAATCTTAGAACTAGACAAGAACTTATTTAAAGAGTTTTGAATTTTAAAGGAACAAAACTGGAAACAGAGAATATACTAAGTCAAATACCTGCACACAATCACACAATCATACTTTATAGTACAATCTTTATCATACTTCAAACATAAGCATTCATCTATATGAACAACAATCTGATACTTTAAATTTATTAAAAAGTTGTTGTTACTCACAGGGCAAGTCAATATGCAGTACTTATTTTTGAGATTTGTCAGAGAAAAAGCAAATGTATAGATTCATACTAATATTTTAAACATCCAGATATTAACTTGCAACATGTTAAATTTAAGAAATTTATAAAGTGTTACTCACCAATCTACAGAGTAGAACAGAGATACTTTTGATAAATGAAACAACTGTAAACTTCCATTTTGCTTTCTTCCTGAATTTTGTTAAGTATGGAGTAGTTTCATTTTCATGTTTTAGTTGAAATGAAGTTTTATTTTAGTTTATGCCTAGTTCGACTGAATATGCAGATTTATAAAAAGAAAAGAAACAGGGTTATAATTATGTTTCAGTAACTAAGACAATATTTGTACAATATAACCCAAAAATCTTGCTTGTGCAGTCTTTAAACCAGAGATATTTTAGAAATGGTGGCTGATATGAATACTTAAGTGTACTAAAAGATTTTTACATTAATTACTTTTGTTTGTTAGCTTAAGGATATTTAACACTATCTTTCTAAGCAAGCTTCACATATACACAGTTTAGTTATTTAGCCTGCATACAAATATGTCTTAATATCTTCATTTTGTTACTGTCCTTATTGTTTTACACTATATACAGTTGTGTATTTTTTTTTTTAGCCTGCACACATAGAAATTTTTATATCTTTCATTTTGTTTGTACTTAGCTATTTATGTGTTATGCATAAATATGTTACTTATCTTATATTTTACTTCCTTTTGAAAACTCAGCCTGCACACACACACATATATATATATATATATATATATATATATATATATATTTGCTCATTGGCCTGCATATTTATCTAGATGCTTTAAACATATACTTATATGTATATGCTGCAGTTCATATATGGGTTTACAAATTTGAAAATTTATTTGTTCTAGTTTCATTGCTGACTTGTTATATTTTGAAATGCATGTGAATGTTGTTATTTTTATTCTGTTATTTGCAAACTAAATGAATTTATAGTTGTTAAGCTATTATAATGTAACCAATGTACTACTTTACGTTTTCCTAATTTATCTTTTAGTCTTATATTTATATTTATTAATATTATTTAAGAGTAACTCATTTATCAATTTATAATGGTAAATAAATTAAATTATCATTTTATCATAAACTACATATTTTATTAATGTATGTTGATGTATTGTTTGACAAAATTCTGTTAAAAACTCATATATCATTTTAAATTCATATTTTAAATCAAGCCATACTAAAAAGAAAAGAAAACAAATCAATTTGTTAATAATTTAAATTTAAACTTAAGTTAAAATAAGCTTTCAAACTATTTATTTATTTAGCTTTGAAATGTTTATATTAAATAAAACACAAATTTCTAATTCACTAAAATATATATTAGTATTTAAACATAATTTATTAGTTAAACTTTAAAACAAATCTCATCTATTTACAATGTATACAAATATATACATATATAAATAGAAAACAAACAATTAATTTTTAACAGATTAAATTTATCCATTAGATATTTATTAAAAGAAAAGTATCAAATTCAGATTTAATTAATAAAAATATATCATATCAATTTAATATTTAATGCAGATTATTAAATTGATATTGCTAGAAAATTCCGGGTCGTCACATTCCTCCCCCCTTAAAAGAATTTCGTCCCCGAAATTTAAAAGCAAAGGTAATTTAATAATATATTTAAGATTTTAATTTAATTTTAAATCATAAGCATATATCAATCACATGCTAACAATCATCACAACCAATCTACTCAATCAACAAAACTAACTATCCAGACAAAATTCTGGATAGAGTTCCCTAGAGTTTCCCAGTATAATACCGGAATACTCGATCTATAGAATCCAATCAGTCTATACTCCTAATCTATAGAACTCCTTTGGATCAGAGAAAATTCATCCAAAATGAAATCTCCGACTCCCAAATCCAAATTTGTTTGTCTCTTATCTACCAAATACTTCTGACAATCCAGAGCTACCTTCAACTTACTGATCAGCTCAACCTTCGCTGATAACTCCTAAAACAATTTGAATCCAAAAACAATCCAATAGAATAATTTCCTCAAAATCAACTAAAACCAAGAACTCAACCTCTACTATCATCAGTAGAAAACAACTTTTCTTTCCCAGAAAAGAAAAACAGATGCACTTCCAACTGCTTCCGCTGCACAACTCTGATCTAGAGTAGATGAAAATGCTGATGATACACATAAGCATAACTGGACAACACATTACTAAAATATGATTCAGCAGATCCAAAATAGAACTTAGAAATTCCTCCGAAACTTGAGCTGCTTTACCAATTCCTTTCTCCAGAAACTATTCTATTATTAAGCTGAACTATCGGCACTACTTCTGAAATCCAGTCGATACCAAGCTCAACTCCGCAGATGCTAAGGCAAACCACCGACCTCTTCAAAGATATTCAGGAAAATTTCTGCCATCCCAGAGAATACTCAACTATCGCAAGTCTCTTTTGCGATCAACCCAGGCTAATATCCAAAGAAAACTGCTCTCTCCTTACCAAACTTAACAGCTTAAGCTTATCAAGCCAATCCATTGAAGAAATGGATCCACAAAACTGGTTCTGGACTTCACTTCTAAAGAACTGCTGACAGATGACTTCCTCGCTTGCGGGCAGAACAATCTGAGCTGCAACACTGCTACTGATGCCAAAAATCCTTAATCCAAAACTCCTCGAAAAACTCGGGCCTCAAAGCCAAACACAACATTCAGCTGAACTCAACCTCAAACTAATGCAGACACACTTCCTTGTCCAAAGAGCCTTGAGAACTTCTTCGGAAACAATCCATCGCTACTGCATCTCAACACACAACCACTACTTCTTGAGTTACCAAGATAATATTTAAGCTTCTGCTCAACTCACAAAAATCCAAATTCTTCTCATCCAAACTTGTACAACAAAAAAAATGGACTCCAAATCTCAACAGGTTTTCCCTCCAGAGATTAGGTGAAATCCTTACACCATGAATCTATTCGAGACGGTATTAGGTCTACAGTCTCGTCAAATATACTTCCAACCGCAGGTAGTCGTGTTACACACACCACTACTCAATCTATCCTTATACTTATATTGGAAAACCCGGACAGGTAATCCAACAAATAGATAGAAAAAAAATAAATAAATATATATATATATATATATATCAAATTTACAAATACGCTCTCTCAGGAAAGAAATCACTTAAGAGCCTAGGTATTCACTTAACCTAGCGCTCTGATACCACTGTAACAACCCCACTTCCTACTCCCAGGAAGTAGCATCGTTAATAAGAAAGAAAGAGGTGAGAAAATAGAAAAAGATAGAGAAGAAAGAACAACAACATCAGAATCTCACAGCGGAACGAATAAAATATATTAATTACATAAGTATTTACATAATATATAACATCAATCAGAGCTATACAGATAATACATCACATACTAGACAGTTATAAACACCTGTCTAGTTATACGACTCAATACACAATACAACTCAAACAATACAGAGATACCAACACAGCGGAACTATATATATATCTATAACGCTGAAGCCTCCTGCTCCATTGCTCCTCCAGAATTCGTCAAAGCTAAACCTGAATCCCTTGGCTACCCGTAAAAATTTGGGTACCCGAGAGTTTATGAAAAACAAAATAAACTTCGGGTCAGACATGGGTCTGGTATGAGTAACAGGTTAAAGTTGCTTAATTTTGAAAAATCCTTTGAAAACAAAAGGTATCACGTAAGACTTCCCACACATAAACATGGAAAAGTTTTTACCTTACGCTAACCAAAACATTTTATAGGAAATTCTGTGATATTATAATAGGTCTAGGGTTTTCAAGTAAATAGAAAATAGCCGAAATTGTTACATGATTAAATTCCAGCTACTAGCCAAAAAAGTGGGTAATACAATCAAAACCGTGGGCACTTATTGGATTTTGGATTCCATACAATGGCAGGGCTACTGGGGTACCGCCCGTCACAGTACGGGGCCTAGATCACCGTACCGAGGATTACTCCCTTCATCCCCTGCAACACAAGGCCGGAACCATTCCTTACTGAACAGTCCCGAACAAGATACACCCCGCAGTTGGCTGCAGACCAACCGCCCACTAAGCCGAATAAAAAGGGACATCTAGACAGGGGAATATCCTTGTCCTGCTTGGGCATGACCCACCTAACCTTGCTGCACCTCCCCTGTTTTAGCCATTCCCGGTTGATGAGTCTTGAGGTTACGATTACCTTTATAGAACATATTTCTTAGAATGCTCATCGTCCGCCTGACGATGTGTTGAAAGCATTCAATCCATACAAGTTCGTTCCGGGTTCGAACGAAACCGAAGGCATTATCTCGTTACACTCATTTTGGAATCACCCTCAGAGTTAACGACGATAACCCTTGCATTCTGAACCTTCATCTTCACTTCAGATTCACGACCTAACGTTAATTCGGAAACGATGTGGTTTTCGGATGTTCCTAATGCGGAAAACCCGATCTCGGTCTCATCGAAATCCAAAGCGTGTCTTTTAAGGCCAAGTTGTCTATTTAGTCTTAACAGTGAATTCAATATCACCAATATGCACAGATAGACAATTCACATCTCATAATAGATAATACATCATCATCATAAACAGATAATTAATATTATCATCCAAACAGATAATTAAACATTATCATACTTAAAACATACATCCATATCACATAGACATTACCCATCTCATTCCTGAGATTACAATCAATCAGTGAAATATCCATATCATCCATAAGCAATGATTTATGAATCATAAGCTATAGTTATTTAAAATGAATTAAATTAACTACTTCCAATTTTAATTAATTTAAAATAAATTAAATTAATTACTCATTCCATAAATCCCGCTCTCATAATCAATAATTGATTATAAATCAAATTACTAAATCATTCTCTAATTACAAGAATAATTTAGTCTTTGTTAAATTCCTTAAATGAATTATTCTAAATCATTTATAGCAGATTAACATTTAATTACTTACCCATTAATTATTCCTTAATTTACAATTCTTAATTACACCATTAATTATATTAATTAATGATCTTCAATTTATATTCAATTACTTATCTAAAATAATTGAGTGATTAATCTTTACTTAAACACAATTATTAATCACCCCTTGATTAATAACAAACCAGTAATTAACTACTCATAATTACTTATTAACAAATTAATCATTCCATGATTAATTAATTCCATAAATTAATCCTTTGATTAATTATAAAAGAAATTACTCAAATTACTTTACTTACAAATCATCTTGTATGAATTTCATCAAGTAATTATCATCTAATTACTTTCCTAAGTAATTATGCTCCATTAATTACACAAAGTAATTACACATACCAAAACATCAAATGATTTCTTAAGTAAATTAATTAATTCACTTAATTTAAATCTTATCATCCATTACTTATATATTCAAATTAATCATCTTGATTTACATATCTTTTACTGTATTCCAGAAGTTTTCCTTAATTAATTTACAGAAATAAATCTTGAATAAATCCATTAATTAATTACATTTATATAGATTTATTACCTTTCTAATTATCTTGTTGATTTATTATTCTCAAATAAATCAATATCATCATTAATTATTAATTAATGATTTCTAATTACATCTTCATTTGTTAATTTATATTAAGAATACACATCTTCAAATCATAAATATTAATCCTCTTGATTAATAACAAACAGTAATTAATCATTCAATATTAATTACTTCTCAATAACACTCTAAATTAATCCCCTGATTAATTTTAAGTAATTATATTTCAATTACTTCCATTAATAACATCACCCAATTTATTTCATCCCGTAATTATCCTTCAATTACTTCTCTAAGTAATTCAATTCCAAATTATCAGTTAATTAAACTAAATTAATTAACTCGAATCAATTTACATAATTAATAAGTAATTAATTTCTTAATTACTTTTCAATAAATAATTTATAATTAAACTATTGAATTAATTAATCCAATTAATTTATTACAAAATCAACCATATTAATTAATTATAACATAATCTGGTTAATGAACTTCATAAATAATTATTTAATTATCAACTTATATTAATTATTATTAATTATAAGTTAATTAACCATTTAAAAATCTAATCTATAGTTCTAAATCACATATTAGTTAATTAATTCATTAATTAACTTTAATTACTACTTTTAAACTATTAATTACTAATTTAATTAATTTCAATCATTAATTATTCTTACTTAATCAACTTAAGAGTTAATGCATATAAACTCTAAGTCTTCATTACTTAAAGTAGATTATCTTATTATTGATTAATTTCACTTCCAATATGTATGAAACATTTGTTTCAAATTACTTCTTAAACAAATTCTAATTTTTTTCTTAATAAAGTTTTAAAACTAAATTTCAAACCCTTCTTAAACTCACATGTTTAAAAGCATATTTAATATCCAAACTTATCATAAAACTTTACTTTTATTTCTTATCTAGAAATTTAAGTTCTAATTTCAATTTGGTTATTATCTTTGTTTAAATCTTCCTTAGCAATATATATTTCATTATTGATTTCAATTCATTCAAATATTTAGCGCTTTTTAAATTAATAAAATAATTTAGATTATGAAACTTAATTACTTACAACTATATTTCAAAACTATCTTAAATTCACCATTTAAACTTGTTTAAAACTGGGTTTGACTTTGTTTTTAAATTTAACAAAGGTTTCAAAAAAAAACTGTTGAAACCTGTTAAAACAGTTTCAGGTTTACAACCTGTACATTAAAACCCGAGCACCCCCTAGTTTTACTTCGAGTTATACGCGAGACCTCCCCGAGAAAATTAACCACCTGCATCGAGTTACTCCATGCGCGCAAAAGAATCAAGTTACAGAACCTGGAAATAACACAAACACAACAGCCCTAAACCTTTCAACTCCACGCACGCAGCGGTCCCACCACCGGAGGCCACCAAACTCCGGTCATCACATCTACTATCACTCCCTACCTAAACCCAAAGACACATGGCACTCGAACCCCTGTGGTGGCCGCAGCGACCAAAACTTAAAACTCAGTATAAAATAGGTTTAGGAACTTAAAACCATTGCCGACGCTTCCACTAACAAATTTGCTGCCACCCACTATTTTTCTTATCACCACGGCAACCTCCTCTACCCCTTGTCAGAGTCTCGACCCCCCATATCCACTTGATCACTCGCGGTGACTCGAAACACTCCAAACACTAAAACACGAACTGCACCTCACCCCTTCCACTAAAAATCCCCATACTCATTTTAAAAATCATGATTCGATTTAACTATTTGTTTTAGGTACCTGAATTGATAAAATAAGATATTCAAATTTTAGATGTTATTGAGATGCTCAGTTCCTTTTTCTGTTTCCAGAGCCATATAATCACTACTTTAGTGTAAATGAAATCTTAAACTAGCATAGAAATGAAACATACTGATTTCCTTTAAATCTTAGAACTAGACAAGGACTTATTTAAAGAGTTTTGAATTTTAAAGGAACAAAACTGGAAACAGAGAATATACTAAGTCAAATACCTGCACATAATCACACAATCATACTTTATAATACAATCTTTATCATACTTCAAACATAAGCATTCATCTATATGAACAACAATCTGATACTTTAAATTTATTAAAAAGTTGTTGTTACTCACAGGGGAAGTCAATATGCAGTACTTATTTTTGAGATTTGTCAGAGAAAAAGCAAATGTATAGATTCATACTAATATTTTAAACATCCAGATATTAACTTGCAACAGGTTAAATTTAAGAAATTTATAAAGTGTTACTCACCAATCTGCAGAGTAGAACAGAGATACTTTTGATAAATGAAACAACTGTAAACTTCCATTTTGCTTTCTTCCTGAATTTTGTTAAGTATGGAGTAGTTTCATTTTCATGTTTTAGTTGAAATGAAGTTTTATTTTAGTTTATGCCTAGTTCGACTGAATATGCAGATTTATAAAAAGAAAAGAAACAGGGTTATAATTATGTTTCAGTAACTAAGACAATATTTGTACAATATAACCCAAAAATCTTGCTTGTGCAGTCTTTAAACCAGAGATATTTTAGAAATGGTGGCTGATATGAATACTTAAGTGTACTAAAAGATTTTTACATTAATTACTTTTGTTTGTTAGCTTAAGGATATTTAACACTATCTTTCTAAGCAAGCTTCACATATACACAGTTTAGTTATTTAGCCTGCATACAAATATGTCTTAATATCTTCATTTTGTTACTGTCCTTATTGTTTTACACTATATACAGTTGTGTATTTTTTTTTTAGCCTGCACACATAGAAAATTTTATATCTTTCATTTTGTTTATACTTAGCTATTTATGTGTTATGCATAAATATGTTACTTATCTTATATTTTACTTCCTTTTGAAAACTCAGCCTGCACACACACACACACACACACAGATATATATATATATATATATATATATATATATATATATATATATATTTGCTCATTGGCCTGCATATTTATCTAGATGCTTTAAACATATACTTATATGTATATGCTGCAGTTCATATATGGGTTTACAAATTTGAAAATTTATTTGTTCTAGTTTCATTGCTGACTTGTTATATTTTGAAATGCATGTGAATGTTGTTATTTTTGTTCTGTTATTTGCAAACTAAATGAATTTATAGTTGTTAAGCTATTATAATGTAACCAATGTACTACTTTACATTTTCCTAATTTATCTTTTAGTCTTATATTTATATTTATTAATATTATTTAAGAGTAACTCATTTATCAATTTATAATGGTAAATAAATTAAATTATCTTTTTATCATAAACTACATATTTTGTTAATGTATGTTGATGTATTGTTTGACAAAATTCTGTTAAAAACTCATATATCATTTTAAATTCATATTTTAAATCAAACCATACTAAAAAGAAAAGAAAACAAATCAATTTGTTAATAATTTAAATTTAAACTTAAGTTAAAATAAGTTTTCAAACTATTTATTTATTTAGCTTTGAAATGTTTATATTAAATAAAACACAAATTTCTAATTCACTAAAATATATATTAGTATTTAAACATAATTTATTAGTTAAACTTTAAAACAAATCTCATCTATTTACAATGTATACAAATATATACATATATAAATAGAAAACAAACAATTAATTTTTAACAGATTAAATTTATCCATTAGATATTTATTAAAAGAAAAGTATCAAATTCAGATTTAATTAATAAAAATATATCATATCAATTTAATATTTAATGCAGATTATTAAATTGATATTGCTAGAAAATTCCGGGTCGTCACATTCCTCCCCCCTTAAAAGAATTTCGTCCCCGAAATTTAAAAGCAAAGGTAATTTAATAATATATTTAAGATTTTAATTTAATTTTAAATCATAAGCATATATCAATCACATGCTAACAATCATCACAACCAATCTACTCAATCAACAAAACTAACTATCCAGACAAAATTCTGGATAGAGTTCCCTAGAGGTTCCCAGTATAATACCGGAATACTCGATCTATAGAATCCAATCAGTCTATACTCCTAATCTATAGAACTCCTTTGGATCAGAGAAAATTCATCCAAAATGAAATCTCCGACTCCCAAATCCAAATTTCTTTGTCTCTTATCTACCAAATACTTCTGACAATCCAGAGCTACCTTCAACTTATTGATCAGCTCAACCTTCGCTGATAACTCCTAAAACAATCTGAATCCAAAAACAATCCAATAGAATAATTTCCTCAAAATCAACTAAAACCAAGAACTCAACCTCTACTATCATCAGTAGAAAACAACTTTTCTTTCCCAGAAAAGAAAAACAGATGCACTTCCAACTGCTTCCGCTGCACAACTCTGATCTAGAGTAGATGAAAATGCTGATGATACACATAAGCATAACTGGACAACACATTACTAAAATATGATTCAGCAGATCCAAAATAGAACTTAGAAATTCCTCCGAAACTTGAGCTGCTTTACCAATTCCTTTCTCCAGAAACTATTCTATTATTAAGCTGAACTATCGGCGCTACTTCTGAAATCCAGTCGATACCAAGCTCAACTTCGCAGATGCTAAGGCAAACCACCGACCTCTTCAAAGATATTCAGGAAAATTTCTGCCATCCCAGAGAATACTCAACTATCGCAAGTCTCTTTTGCGATCAACCCAGACTAATATCCAAAGAAAACTGCTCTCTCCTTACCAAACTTAACAGCTTAAGCTTATCAAGCCAATCCATTGAAGAAATGGATCCACAAAACTGGTTCTGGACTTCACTTCTAAAGAATTGCTGACAAATGACTTCCTCGCTTGCTGGCAGAACAATCTGAGCTGCAACACTGCTACTGATGCCAAAAATCCTTAATCCAAAACTCCTCGAAAAACTCGGGCCTCAAAGCCAAACACAACATTCAGCTGAACTCAACCTCAAACTAATGCAGACACACTTCCTTGTCCAAAGAGCCTTGAGAACTTCTTCGAAAACAATCCATCGCTACTGCATCTCAACACACAATCACTACTTCTTGAGTTACCAAGATAATATTTAAGCTTCTGCTCAACTCACAAAAATCCAAATTCTTCTCATCCAAACTTGTACAACAAAAAAAATGGACTCCAAATCTCAACAGGTTTTCCCTCCAGAGATTAGGTGAAATCCTTACACCATGAATCTATTCGAGACGGTATTAGGTCTACAGTCTCGTCAAATATACTTCCAACCGCAGGTAGTCGTGTTACACACACCACTACTCAATCTATCCTTATACTTATATTGGAAAACCCGGACAGGTAATCCAACAAATAGATAGAAAAAAAATAAATATATATATATATATATATATATCAAATTTACAAATACGCTCTCTCAGGAAAGAAATCACTTAAGAGCCTAGGTATTCACTTAACCTAGCGCTCTGATACCACTGTAACAACCCCACTTCCTACTCCCAGGAAGTAGCATCGTTAATAAGAAAGAAAGAGGTGAGAAAATAGAAAATGATAGAGAAGAAAGAACAACAACATCAGAATCTCACAGCGGAACGAATAAAATATATTAATTACATAAGTATTTACATAATATATAACATCAATCAGAGCTATACAGATAATACATCACATACTAGACAGTTATAAACACCTGTCTAGTTATACGACTCAATACACAATACAACTCAAACAATACAGAGATACCAACACAGCGGAACTATATATATATCTATAACGCTGAAGCCTCCTGCTCCATTGCTCCTCCAGAATTCGTCAAAGCTAAACCTGAATCCCTTGGCTACCCGTAAAAATTTGGGTACCCGAGAGTTTATGAAAAACAAAATAAACTTCGGGTCAGACATGGGTCTGGTATGAGTAACAGGTTAAAGTTGCTTAATTTTGAAAAATCCTTTGAAAACAAAAGGTATCACGTAAGACTTCCCACACATAAACATGGAAAAGTGTTTACCTTACGCTAACCAAAACATTTTATAGGAAATTCTGTGATATTATAATAGGTCTAGGGTTTTCAAGTAAATAGAAAATAGCCGAAATTGTTACATGATTAAATTCCAGCTACTAGCCACAAAAGTGGGTAATACAATCAAAACCGTGGGCACTTATTGGATTTTGGATTCCATACAATGGCAGGGCTACTGGGGTACCGCCCGTCATAGTACGGGGCCTAGATCACCGTACCGAGGATTACTCCCTTCATCCCCTGCAACACAAGGCCGGAACCATTCCTTACTGAACAGTCCCGAACAAGATACACCCCGCAGTTGGCTGCAGACCAACTGCCCACTAAGCCGAATAAAAAGGGACATCTAGACAGGGGAATATCCTTGTCCTGCTTGGGCATGACCCACCTAACCTTGCTGCACCTCCCCTGTTTTAGCCATTCCCGGTTGATGAGTCTTGAGGTTACGATTACCTTTATAGAACATATTTCTTAGAATGCTCATCGTCCGCCTGACGATGTGTTGAAAGCATTCAATCCATACAAGTTCGTTCCGGGTTCGAACGAAACCGAAGGCATTATCTCGTTACACTCATTTTGGAATCACCCTCAGAGTTAACGACGATAACCCTTGCATTCTGAACCTTCATCTTCACTTCAGATTCACGACCTAACGTTAATTTGGAAACGATGTGGTTTTCGGATGTTCCTAATGCGGAAAACCCGATCCCGGTCTCATCGAAATCCAAAGCGTGTCTTTTAAGGCCAAGTTGTCTATTTAGTCTTAACAGTGAATTCAATATCATCAATATGCACAGATAGACAATTCACATCTCATAATAGATAATACATCATCATCATAAACAGATAATTAATATTATCATCCAAACAGATAATTAAACATTATCATACTTAAAACATACATCCATATCACATAGACATTACCCATCTCATTCCTGAGATTACAATCAATCAGTGAAATATCCATATCATCCATAAGCAATGATTTATGAATCATAAGCTATAGTTATTTAAAATGAATTAAATTAACTACTTCCAATTTTAATTAATTTAAAATAAATTAAATTAATTACTCATTCCATAAATCCCGCTCTCATAATCAATAATTGATTATAAATCAAATTACTAAATCATTCTCTAATTACAAGAATAATTTAGTCTTTGTTAAATTCCTTAAATGAATTATTCTAAATCATTTATAGCATATTAACGTTTAATTACTTACCCATTAATTATTCCTTAATTTACAATTCTTAATTACATCATTAATTATATTAATTAATGATCTTCAATTTATATTCAATTACTTATCTAAAATAATTGAGTGATTAATCTTTACTTAAACACAATTATTAATCACCCCTTGATTAATAACAAACCAGTAATTAACTACTCATAATTACTTATTAACAAATTAATCATTCCATGATTAATTAATTCCATAAATTAATCCTTTGATTAATTATAAAAGAAATTACTCAAATTACTTTACTTACAAATCATCTTGTATGAATTTCATCAAGTAATTATCATCTAATTACTTTCCTAAGTAATTATGCTCCATTAATTACACAAAGTAATTACACATACCAAAACATCAAATGATTTCTTAAGTAAATTAATTAATTCACCTAATTTAAATCTTATCATCCATTACTTATATATTCAAATTAATCATCTTGATTTACATATCTTTTACTGTATTCCAGAAGTTTTCCTTAATTAATTTACAGAAATAAATCTTGAATAAATCCATTAATTAATTACATTTATATAGATTTATTACCTTTCTAATTATCTTGTTGATTTATTATTCTCAAATAAATCAATATCATCATTAATTATTAATTAATGATTTCTAATTACATCTTCATTTGTTAATTTATATTAAGAATACACATCTTCAAATCACAAATATTAATCCTCTTGATTAATAACAAACAGTAATTAATCATTTAATATTAATTACTTCTCAATAACACTCTAAATTAATCCCCTGATTAATTTTAAGTAATTATATTTCAATTACTTCCATTAATAACATCACCCAATTTATTTCATCCCGTAATTATCCTTCAATTACTTCTCTAAGTAATTCAATTCCAAATTATCAGTTAATTAAACTAAATTAATTAACTCGAATCAATTTACATAATTAATAAGTAATTAATTTCTTAATTACTTTTCAATAAATAATTTATAATTAAACTATTGAATTAATTAATCCAATTAATTTATTACAAAATCAACCATATTAATTAATTATAACATAATCTGGTTAATGAACTTCATAAATAATTATTTAATTATCAACTTATATTAATTATTATTAATTATAAGTTAATTAACCATTTAAAAATCTAATCTATAGTTCTAAATCACATATTAGTTAATTAATTCATTAATTAACTTTAATTACTACTTTTAAACTATTAATTACTAATTTAATTAATTTCAATCATTAATTATTCTTACTTAATCAACTTAAGAGTTAATGCATATAAACTCTAAGTCTTCATTACTTAAAGTAGATTATCTTATTATTGATTAATTTCACTTCCAATATGTATGAAACATTTGTTTCAAATTACTTCTTAAACAAATTCTAATTTTTTTCTTAATAAAGTTTTAAAACTAAATTTCAAACCCTTCTTAAACTCACATGTTTAAAAGCATATTTAATATCCAAACTTATCATAAAACTTTACTTTTATTTCTTATCTAGAAATTTAAGTTCTAAATTCAATTTGGTTATTATCTTTGTTTAAATCTTCCTTAACAATATATATTTCATTATTGATTTCAATTCATTCAAATATTTAGCGCTTTTTAAATTAATAAAATAATTTAGATTATGAAACTTAATTACTTACAACTATATTTCAAAACTATCTTAAATTCACCATTTAAACTTGTTTAAAACTGGGTTTGACTTTGTTTTTAAATTTAAAACAAAGGTTTCAAAAAAAAACTGTTGAAACCTGTTAAAACAGTTTCAGGTTTACAACCTGTACATTAAAACCCGAGCACCCCCTAGTTTTACTTCGAGTTATACGCGAGACCTCCCCGAGAAAATTAACCACCTGCTTCGAGTTACTCCATGCGCGCAAAAGAATCAAGTTACAGAACCTGGAAATAACACAAACACAACAGCCCTAAACCTGTCAACTCCACGCACGCAGCGGTCCCACCACCGGAGGCCACCAAACTCCGGTCATCACATCTACTATCACTCCCCTACCTAAACCCAAAGACACGTGGCACTCGAACCCCTGTGGTGGCCGCAGCGACCAAAACTTAAAACTCAGTATAAAATAGGTTTAGGAACTTAAAACCATTGCCGACGCTTCCACTAACAAATTTGCTGCCACCCACTATTTTTCATATCACCACGGCAACCTCCTCTACCCCTTGTCAGAGTCTCGACCCCCCATATCCACTTGATCACTCGCGGTGACTCGAAACACTCCAAACACTAAAACACGAACTGCACCTCACCCCTTCCACTAAAAATCCCCATATTCATTTTAAAAATCATGATTCGATTTAACTATTTGTTTTAGGTACCTGAATTGATAAAATAAGATATTCAAATTTTAGATGTTATTGAGATGCTCAGTTCCTTTTTCTGTTTCCAGAGCCATATAATCACTACTTTAGTGTAAATGAAATCTTAAACTAGCATAGAAATGAAACATACTGATTTCCTTTAAATCTTAGAACTAGACAAGGACTTATTTAAAGAGTTTTGAATTTTAAAGGAACAAAACTGGAAACAGAGAATATACTAAGTCAAATACCTGCACACAATCACACAATCATACTTTATAATACAATCTTTATCATACTTCAAACATAAGCATTCATCTATATGAACAACAATCTGATACTTTAAATTTATTAAAAAGTTGTTGTTACTCACAGGGGAAGCCAATATGCAGTACTTATTTTTGAGATTTGTCAGAGAAAAAGCAAATGTATAGATTCATACTAATATTTTAAACATCCAGATATTAACTTGCAACAGGTTAAATTTAAGAAATTTATAAAGTGTTACTCACCAATCTGCAGAGTAGAACAGAGATACTTTTGATAAATGAAACAACTGTAAACTTCCATTTTGCTTTCTTCCTGAATTTTGTTAAGTATGGAGTAGTTTCATTTTCATGTTTTAGTTGAAATGAAGTTTTATTTTAGTTTATGCCTAGTTCGACTGAATATGCAGATTTATAAAAAGAAAAGAAACAGGGTTATAATTATGTTTCAGTAACTAAGACAATATTTGTACAATATAACCCAAAAATCTTGCTTGTGCAGTCTTTAAACCAGAGATATTTTAGAAATGGTGGCTGATATGAATACTTAAGTGTACTAAAAGATTTTTACATTAATTACTTTTGTTTGTTAGCTTAAGGATATTTAACACTATCTTTCTAAGCAAGCTTCACATATACACAGTTTAGTTATTTAGCCTGCATACAAATATGTCTTAATATCTTCATTTTGTTACTGTCCTTATTGTTTTACACTATATACAGTTGTGTATTTTTTTTTTAGCCTGCACACATAGAAATTTTTATATCTTTCATTTTGTTTGTACTTAGCTATTTATGTGTTATGCATAAATATGTTACTTATCTTATATTTTACTTCCTTTTGAAAACTCAGCCTGCACACATATATATATATATATTTGCTCATTGGCCTGCATATTTATCTAGATGCTTTAAACATATACTTATATGTATATGCTGCAGTTCATATATGGGTTTACAAATTTGAAAATTTATTTGTTCTAGTTTCATTGCTGACTTGTTATATTTTGAAATGCATGTGAATGTTGTTATTTTTGTTCTGTTATTTGCAAACTAAATGAATTTATAGTTGTTAAGCTATTATAATGTAACCAATGTACTACTTTACATTTTCCTAATTTATCTTTTAGTCTTATATTTATATTTATTAATATTATTTAAGAGTAACTCATTTATCAATTTATAATGGTAAATAAATTAAATTATCTTTTTATCATAAACTACATATTTTATTAATGTATGTTGATGTATTGTTTGACAAAATTCTGTTAAAAACTCATATATCATTTTAAATTCATATTTTAAATCAAACCATACTAAAAAGAAAAGAAAACAAATCAATTTGTTAATAATTTAAATTTAAACTTAAGTTAAAATAAGTTTTCAAACTATTTATTTATTTAGCTTTGAAATGTTTATATTAAATAAAACACAAATTTCTAATTCACTAAAATATATATTAGTATTTAAACATAATTTATTAGTTAAACTTTAAAACAAATCTCATCTATTTACAATGTATACAAATATATACATATATAAATAGAAAACAAACAATTAATTTTTAACAGATTAAATTTATCCATTAGATATTTATTAAAAGAAAAGTATCAAATTCAGATTTAATTAATAAAAATATATCATATCAATTTAATATTTAATGCACATTATTAAATTGATATTGCTAGAAAATTCCGGGTCGTCACACCTATTTCTAAACTTCTTATAATAAATTCAGAAGTCCCAGTTCAAACTATTTTATAAAATCACTAATCCCATATTTTCAAAAATTAACTTTTAACTGTATTTCTCAAAAATCATAATTTTTATAATATTAAAATTGTAACGTTTTATTTATTTAAGATGAATCAATTCCAAAAATATTTTATAAACGTATATTTCCAAAAATCACTTTAGAAATCAAAATCGTTATTTTTAAACTTCAAAAATTGGATCCGATGATGCAACACATCAATAGTCAATCACGACTTTCCAATATCATATATCATCCATGATAACAAATCAAATATCACAATGAAATCAAATAAATATTTGTGAGGAATCCAGTTGGATCCCTCCAACCTGTTTCCCTGCATCCACAGACATTAGCACAATACCATTCCGTTTCAAGACGGAATATCGCGGTACATGGGATTTTATAAATATATATCCGCTTACTAACGGCGCAATAGGGTCTCATCCGCTAAAAGAAAATGCGGGAAATCAATCAACTGCAATATATACATATGCCAATATATATATATTGCTATATATAATATAATACCAATTCCACTTCGAGGTGGAATATCGCGGTATATGTGTGTAATAAATAACCTCCGCTTACTAACGGCGTATAGGGTCTATTCACATTCAATATATATATATAACAATCATCATTCAATCATTCAATCAACACAGTCAAGCAAATTTTAAATCTATCTATTTAAAATTTAAATAAACAATAAAATTCCTTATGAGTGAGAAGTTCTCACCTTTATTCCCGTTTGCAATCCACTCCCAATTCGACTTGTTTTCTTCATTTATACCTTGTATAAATATTTACACAATTTATTAATATTCGAAATAATCGAATAATAAATTTTCATTAGATAATTTCGATTCATTGGTGATTTCATTTTAATAGTTAAATTAACTCATAGTTTCGTTTAAACCAATTTCTCGTTTAATAAATTTATTTAAACTAATTTTTTTCTTCTTTAATAAATTTATTTCAACTAATTATTTTACTTTTAAAATAATTTTAACTAGAAATTTTCAATTGAACTGAATTTCCTTTTCATAAATTAGATCTACTAATTATTTTACTCTAAATTAATATCTTAAAATCGATTTTCTTTTAAATAAATTTGTTTGACTAAAATTTTAAAATAACTTCTTTGTAATAAAATATTCTTTAGTAACTAAAAATAGTTAAATAGTTTAATACAATAAGTAAATCATCACATTCGTTATTTTTATTTTAAACTAAAAATAAAAAATTCAAACTGATTTTAATTAAACTTGTTTAACTAAAGGTTACAAATTTAAAAATTAAATTCCCTTTTTAAATAGATTGTTTTTGGCTTTCAACATTTTTGCTTATATAAATTTACTCAATCTTTTAAAATTTCTTTATTTAATAAATTTATTTTAACTATAATTTAAACTTCCTTTTTTTTTAAATTTATTTAAATTAACCAAGGGTTTTATTTTTGAACTAATAATTTGAACTGTAAACAAATTTTCTTTTTACCAATCTACTTAACAAAATTTTAAAACTACCTTTCTTTTTACAGTAACAATTTATTTTTTTCTTTTTAAACCTAACTATTTATATTTTATTTTATTTTTTTTACTGCAAATTTTCTTAAATAAATCATTTTTATCAATAATTTGAATTCTTAACAAATTTTCTTTAATAATTTTATTTAACTACAAATTTACAATTTAAAACTAAGTTTCCTTAAAAAATTTATTTTTAAATGACAAAAATTACTTGAACCATTTATACAACTTAATTCCGCTAGTCGAAAAATTAATTTCCATTCATATTCATAAATTTCTTTTCTTTATTTATACCCATCTGTAATTTATTTTACTGCTTCGAACTTGTATACAATTCTCAGCAGATATACAAAATAAATTTTCTACTCTATATTTTGTTCTTAAATCTATACAGATTTATATATTATTATTATTATTTTTTTATTTTTTTTATTAATAAAACGAAAAGAAGAATTACCATACTGTGAAGTCAAAACCCAATCCAACATCTCCGCGCACGTACGCGCAAACCCCCATCGTGCTCGAGTCGACACACGACCCCATCAGAAGTGACTCCCCAATCGCCTACTCCACGCGCGCGTGCCTTTTGCCAAACCCCTGCGCGAGTCGTCGTCGCGAGCGCCTCCACCTCCTTACGCATACGCGCGCGCCCATTCCCCCAAATCGACGCAGCCGCCATTGCACGAGACCCACGCGAGTCGCCTCGTGCCACTGCTGCCGCCGCGCGACCTGAATCCCACGTGCACGATGCACAATCGCGATCGACTTCGCGAGATGCCCCCCCTTTTTCTCTGAATCGGCTGCGGCCATTATTCTTTTTTTTTTCTTTTTCGATTTGAACTGATGGAGGAAGGGGTGTCGTGTTTTATGGGAGAAGGAGATCGTGTTTTTAGGTATGGAGGAAGGTACGAGTTAAGGCGTGTTTACCGCTGATCTGTGGTAAGGCAGTGTATACTTCATATTTTATATATATATATATATATATTCAATTTAATTCAATTAGTTTTTTTTTGTTAAAATTATGTTGTTAAAATTTTTCCAATGTAGTTACATTATATTTTACAAAATTTATAAATATGTTGTTTGAATTTTTAACTATGCGTATTTCTTTATTTATTTTATTATATATATAATTATATTTTTATTTTTATTTTGAATTCAATTTTGTTTTGTAAATTGTTTTCTTTAATAAACATAGAAACGTTTTGAAGTTCAACTATCAACATCTATTTATAAGTTTACATAAATATAATTCGTAAATCCAAATTATTTTTTTTTCTAAGTCATTAGTTCAAATTTTAAATACCTATTCAATATTCAATTTCAAATTCCAAAGTCAAATTCAAATTTAGTTCAACTTTAAATAGATTAAATTCTAAAATTTAATCGCCAATTCATAGTTTTATTGGAATTCAATTTAAATCAACTTTCAAATATTTAAAATTAATTAAATATTTTCAAATTTAAATTGTTCAAAATTCTGGGTCGTTACAATTCAGATTCAGATAAAGGTAACATGGCACTTGTAGCAAAGAATTTTAAAAATTTTAAAATTTAAAAAGAATAAGAAATTCGAAAACAACAAAAGAGACAATAGCAATAAACCACCAGCATCAAATCTTGAGTGCTATGAATGTCATAGGAAGGGCTACATAAAGAAAGATTGTCTTAGTAAAAAGAAAGACAGATACAAGAGTAAGAAGGACAAGTACAAAAAGAAGCAAGCATTCTCTATTACATGGGATAATTCAGAATCGTCTTCATCATCAAATAGTGACATTGATAGTGATTCTGAACAATCCAATGTCTTCTTTATGGCTTCGACTAACGATGTAAGTGATCTAACTTTTAACGACTTAAAAGATATAAACTCAGAGCTATTAGATGAACCAAAAAGTTAAAAGAAAGTATAAAGATGCTCTAGAAATGTAACGACCCGGATTTTCCATCATTTGATTTTGAACATTTAAATGGTTTTAATCATTGGATATAAAATATAAATTGATTTTTATATATAAAGATTTTTGGTTGGAATTTTAAATTGAATTTAAAATTTCAAATATAATAATTTATCGTGATACGGAAAAGCCGAATAATTGAAATTGCGTTGAACATGAATCGAAAATGATTTCTAATGTTAATATAAATTCTAATGGAATTATAATTGAGTTAATAAGTTTATGAAACTGGAATTTTAAGTAATTTCGTTAATTTTTGAAAATCATTCATTTATTCGACACGTTAAAATAGCGAGCCGGGACATAGTCTCGGAATTCGAGGAAACGTAGTTCCATTAGATACATAATAGTGCATTATTATTGGATTTCAATTTCCGTAGCATTTGGATTTATAGTTTGGTCATACGGAATAGAAATGCATTGAAATAATACAGAAAATTTAATATAATAATTTGGTTCAAAAAGCTATCTTCTTCATACGATCGAATTAGGTCCTGAAAATGTTCCATTACGTTTGGGTATAACATTTGGAACGCCAGGCTGCTCGCCTCAATAGGGGTTTCAGATTTTAAGGTACGCAAACGAGATATTTTGGATAAAAAATAAAATATATTTATAAGAAGTCAAACCCTATATTGTCTCAGAGCCACCCTAGCATCTGATCGCGTAGACCTACTTTCCCCTTCTCGTTTAAATCGTGAGTTCCTCCTTCCTATGCCTCTTCAGTTCGAACCACAATAAAAAAATAAAAAAAAAGAGAAAGAAAAATATATTTTTATCGCAATCTAGACAAAATCAAGGAATTCGCCTCGTATGAGGGCTCTAGTGGAGAGAAACGATGCTGGGGATGGAGGGGGAAAGACTACTGCTGTGAGTCGATGATGGAGTAGTTGGGGATCATCAGTGCTAACGAAGAGGCAAAGTTTTGGAGTGACGGCAATTGTCGAGGGTTGAACGACGGCAGGCGCGCAAAAGGAGGACAAGGTCTGGCGATATGGAGGAGCAAGAGAGATGGGTTGTGCACACGCAAGAGGCATCGTCGACGTCGATGATGGTTGTGCAAGGTGAGTTGATGGCGTGCGTTTGGGGGATGGTGAAACCTATGGGGGTTGAGGCTAGTGATGACATTGTAGTGGTGAGTGAATTGATGAATTTGATATGAGCTTTGATCCTGTCTGGTGAGTTAAACTCCCTGATGTTAATTCTTCTCTATTAGATGATATTTTTGCCTTGTAGAGTTAATATACATGATGTTAGGCTTGTAGACTTTGCAAACCCTTTAGATGAATTTGTAATATTTCATTAGGAATGTATGAATATAGTTTAACAATTAAGATGCTTCCTTCGATAATGTTTAAAAACCAAATTGGTTTAAGAGAATAACGTTTATGCGTATCGCGTTATGGAAGGCTCTGAAATAAATTTTAGGAAATTTATATTAATTAACTTGAATCGTATATTAATCATTATAGTTCAAAATTGAAAATTACATTTCGTCAGTAAAGTTTATAAATAAGGTAAATTGCTGTCATTAAGTTAATAATAATATTATAAATTATAAATCTTATAAAAGGTATAAATTTTTAATATGAGGTTCGTTCAAAACAAAATAGGTGGCCTGGATTAGTAATGACGTAGGCTACGAAATAAAATTGGTTTGAAATTTTTCAAAGGTTGCTAGAATTTAAATTAAATTGAATGCTGTTCAATTTAATTTAAAATTGGTACGGATTGCAAATAAAAGTCAAGATGAGTAAATCTCACTCCTTTGGATTATTGCATTTAATTTTAAGTATTAAAATTTAATTATTGGATGATTGGTTGAATTGATAAGTTTTTATCAGTTGAATGTGATATTATATATAGCAGTATATATTAGCAGTTAGACATATTTCCACCTATTGGAGTGGATGAGACACTATGCGTCCAGCATGATAACGGATGACCCTATGTTACAACGATATCCCGCCTCGAAGTAGGATTGGTATTTTATGTTATATAACATCTGTGGTTATAGTTCAAAACTGAAAATTACATTTCGTCAGTAAAGTTTATAAATAAGGTAAATTGCTGTCATTAAGTTAATAATAATATTATAAATTATAAATCTTATAAAAGGTATAAATTTTTAATATGAGGTTCGTTCAAAACAAAATACGTGGCCTGGATTAGTAATGACGTAGGCTACGAAATAAAATTGGTTTGAAATTTTTCAAAGATAGCTAGAATTTAAATTAAATTGAATGCTGTTCAATTTAATTTAAAATTGGTACGGATTGCAAATAAAAGTCAAGATGAGTAAATCTCACTCCTTTGGATTATTGCATTTAATTTTAAGTATTAAAATTTAATTATTGGATGATTGGTTGAATTGATAAGTTTTTATCAGTTGAATGTGATATTATATATAGCAGTATATATTAGCAGTTAGACATATTTCCACCTATTGGAGTGGATGAGACACTTTGCGTCCAGCATAATAACGGATGACCCTATGTTACAACGATATCCCGCCTCGAAGTAGGATTGGTATTTTATGTTATATAACATCTGTGGATGTAGGGAAACATGCAACTTGATTCCTCAAAAATATATTAATTGTTTCATATATATTGATATATAATGTGTGTGAATATCCTATTATGGATTGTGATATGTTTATTTATTTGGTTGTTATAGTAGCGCTAGCCTTAATTTTGGTATTTAAAATACCATAAATAATATTTTCGAATCTAAAAAGAAACTAAAAGGTCTATTTTGGAATTTTAGACACTTATATAGAATCTGAGTATTTTATAAGAAATGGGTTTGAACTAAATCAAAGATTTGAATTTTGGAAATTTATTTAACTATTTTATTAAATGTTTTAAATAGAGATTTTTGAAAATAATTTATACGAAGAAATTTTAAACAATAAATTTAAGGATATCTACTAAATATGATTTGGAAGTTGAAATTGAGTTTTCAAGTGGATTCGAAATATTAATTGGATTGATTGAGAATTAGATTTTCCAACAGGATTTTTAACAGAAATTGAAATTAAATGGGCTTTCGAAGTATTTACCTCTTATTAATAGATAAAACAAGAATGAGTTATGAATTTATAATCAATATTAAAAATAGATTTCAAAAATTAAGAGGATTATAAAGAAATGGATTTAAGAAATGAAATTTAATAAATGAGATTATGTTTATAAATAAGTTTATAAATAAGGGAAAATGATATTGGTTGATAAAATGGAATAATTTATTTCAAGATATGGAAACCGGGTTTTGGGAATAAATAGTGGATTCTATATTTGAATGTGAGAATGGTTAAGAAATCGGAATGAAATCGATGTGTTGTGAATCGGGAGGTATTTTTAAATTGCAATTGGTTATTGAAATTTTAAGAAAAATATATTTTGTCGAGAAATTCAGTTTTTTTTTAAAAATGGGAATTTTATTTATTAAAATATATAGCTAAGCTGTTTTAGTATTGAAATATTTTGAGAAGTGGATTTTTCATATATCTAATATTAATTGAAATAAATTCTAATTTTTATAATAAGCTTTGTAAAATCGATTAGTTTTATTTAAAATTAATTGGAAATAAGTTATCGATGTTTATTTAAATTTTTTTAATATTTTTAATAATTACCTAAAAGTGTTTTAAAAATAAATTATTATTCTTTTAAAATACATATTATATATATAGAGCTTTGAATGATTAAGATTTACTTATAAATCCTCTTGTATTTGTAGCGGTGTTTATTTAAAGAATATGCATTTTATAAGGGAAATCTTATAATGGAATTCTGGAAACTGAAGTAAACTTTCGAAATGCTAAAATATGAGAACTTTGAAAATGAATTGGAATTCATAAAAAGAAGTTAGAAATGGGCAGTTGGAATTATAGACAAGTGCAATAGATTTTGGAAAATTTAAAGGAAGTTAATTAATTAATTCCAGATACTTATAATTTGTTATAAGTGAGTTAAGGAATTTACGAATAAATTGTAAAGGATTTTGAGAGATAAGAATAAGTGAAATATTTTCTAAGTGTTGGAAATAAATGATTTTAGGAAAATAACTTATAAATTTCCTAAGTATTGAACTGGAAGGGTTTGAAATATTTTAACTACGAGATTATTATTATAGAAATATTTTGAAAGTGTTGAATTATAAATGGAATTGGAAGAAAATATTTCTAAGTATCGATATGATACGAAAATATTACGTTATGGATATAAGTTTTTGATTTTGTTTTCGAATATTGAAATATTGAAAGAGATTTGGTTATATATCTTTGTAAAGATATTTTGAAACAAATAATTTGGAAAATTTATAATATGGGCCTAGTGACTTCTTATATGTGTTATTTGATAGTTAGATAATTGACTATAAAATCTTACCAAATTCCTTGATTGTTTTAAAGAGACCAGGATCAGATTTAATTATCCGAAACCACTTTGGTCTGGTTTGTGCGTTACGAATTAGGATATCTCGAAGATAATGGAGATGGTGATCTTGAAGGAGGTTCGTTTTTTAGACCCAAAACAACTTGTATGGATGAATACTGTCATTTGCATCATTGCCTAGAAGGCATTGTTAGCATTCCAAGTATGAATGCCATTCTATAGGTAAAACGTAGCCTCAAGCCTCATCAACCGAGAATGACTAAAACAGGAAAGATGCAGTAGGGCTAAGTGGGTCGCACCTAAGTAGGGTATGTCATCACTTTTCTAGATACCCTCAGATATATTATATTATAATTATGGATATGGTTGTGCATGGAAAAGAGAGCACTTAATTAGGGCGGGAACATCCAGGGTGATAACATATTCGGTACTATCTAGCAAAGGGTTAGGCCAGTCCTATGTTGGCAGGGATCGTTAGGTATGATCTTGCGACATTTTTCTAGAGGTGTACTGTGGTTGGCGGTACCCTAGTAGCCTAGTCATTGTATGGAATCCCATACCCACTACGAGCCTGTACGGTTTTGATTGTGCCCAACTATGTTGAAACATAAGATGTAAGCATTTCAGCTATTTTCTAGTCTCTTTTCTATAGACACTATTATAATATCAAATGATTTTGATATAAAATGTTTTGGTTATCGTAAGGTAAAAACTCATCGTATTTATGTGTGACGCAGTCTTACGAGGTACCTTTGTTTTTTTAAAGGATTTTGAAAATAGTAATGATTCAAATTGAGCGTGTTTTCTCACGCTGGTTTTCCAGATCGACTCGGGTGTTATTTTATTATAATGCTCGAGTCAGACCGAGTATTATAGATTCAGGTTAGGATGCTATGGTGCTCAGGAGATGAGGTGGAGGATTTCAAGCATATATCAGTACTTCATTATATTCTGCTATGTGTGTATGTTATATAGTTAGCACTGGTGAGGATAAGTTATAATAATTTTCCATATTGACTGATTGATTATTGTACCCTGTTGATTGTATATATATTAACAGTTACAATTTCCTTTTGTATAAAGATCTAAATTTATATATTATATATTGTTTCACTGCGATTGTGAGATTCTGTGTATTATTGTTTTTGTTTTCTTCTATCTCTTTCTTCTTCACCCCTAATGATATGGTAATTCTGGCACTCGATTGCTCAGCATGCTATACGGTGAATATATTAATGTTGATTTTCAAGGATCGAAAATCCCGATTCGCTACAGTTGGTATCAGAGATGAAGATTAAGCAAGAACCTTGGATGTGGTGGGGATTACTCATTAGTGATAAGGTCGGTAGTACCCTAGAATGATTCTGGGTGTATTATAGATATGAGCGCGTATTTGTTAATGATATAAAATGTTTTATTGTGTTGGTTGATTTATTTAGTTGCTTATGAACTTTGATCGGTACAATCCATACAACAGTATTGATAGGGGTTTTAAACACTTGAATAAAGTAATTCGTCACAATATTTTTTTGAAAGTGGGTAAATGGAATAATTTTACTCAAATTATATTTTGGTATGAAGAAAATAATTTTCTGAAATTATTATAGTATATTGAAGTGTTTGGTTGATATTATTATAATCTAAACAAAATTATAAAATTGAAATGGTTATAAATAACCAAATGAAAATTGTATAAGTATGAATTATATAAATGAATTATAAATAAAATGGATTCAAAGTCGAATTCGGAAATTTGAATCCTAAAAGGTTTGGAAAATATTTTTAGGAGTGTTGTGAAATGATTTGGTGTTATTTTGGAAATATTTTTGAAATAAATAATGATAATATAATTATGGAATATTTTTGAATAGAAAATGTTTTAAAAATGTATTTTGGAAGTGATATAGCACTGTACTCACTTCAGTTGTTGGAAAATAATCCTTATGATGAGTGTGTATTTGTAAGTGATATAAAATGTTTTATATTGTGTTGGCTGATTTATTGAGTTGCTTATGAACTCTGGTCGGCACAGTCCGTACAACAGTATTGAAAGGGCTTTCTAAACACTTGAATAAAGTAATTCATCACAGTATTGTTTTGAAAGTGGGTAAATGAAATAATTTTACTCAAACTATATTTTGGTATGAAGAAAATAATTTTCTGAAAATATTATAGTACATTGACGTGTTTGGTTGATATTATTATAATCTAAACAAAATTATAAAATTGAAATGGTTATATATAACCAAATGAAAATTGTATAAGTATGAATTATATAAATGAATTATAAATAAAATGGATTCAAAGTCGAATTCGAAAATTTGAATCCCGGAAGATTTGGAAAATATTTGTAGGAGTGTAATGAATGATATTGGTGTTATTTTGGAAATATTTTTGAAATAAATAATGATAATATAATTGTCGAATGTTTTTGAATAGAAAATGTTTTAAAAATGTATTTTGAAAGTGATATAGCACTGAACTCACTTCAGTCGTTGGAAAATAATCCT
The DNA here is from genome assembly GCA_030765085.1 of Allium cepa. Lineage (NCBI taxonomy): Eukaryota > Viridiplantae > Streptophyta > Magnoliopsida > Asparagales > Amaryllidaceae > Allium > Allium cepa. Next base: position 244,602,675 of record CM060942.1, read on the forward strand.
TGTGATGGCTGCAACATTATCAATATTTGTTTTCGAGTTTCTAAGTGACAGGTTGCTACCATTATTATTTGTTTTGGACTTGTTTAGTAAACAAGTTTTGTTTTAAAACATAAATTCTAAAAGGAATTGATATGTATAAAAACCAGGTTTGTTTTAAAATTAAAAAAGTATGATTTGGCATATATATATATATATATATATGATTTTAAAGTGATTTGAAATAAATATAGAGTGTTTGAACTCTAGAATTAAAATTTAACTTGAGTAAGTTAATTAGATTGAATGAATTGAGATTTAACTTAAGCTAAGTTAAACAAAATTGAATTGGGGTAGAAATAATATCGAATTGAATTAAATATAAAATTTGAGTTGAAATAACATCTGTATTTATGTTGAGTTATAAATGATTGTACAACTATAAGTTATAAATTTTGAATGGAATAAAATTTAAGTGAAAAATTATGGAATTGTGAATAAATAAGTTTAAATAACTTATAAATGTGAGGAAATGGAAAAGAAAACCCAATTATATAGGTTAATAGATTTTCTAAAGGAACTAAAATTTGAATTTGAATTATAAATTGGATGCAATTGTATTATTGTGAATAAATTTAAAATTGAATAAATGGTACGCAAATTAATTTGGAAGTGAATGATTGAATGTTAGGACCTAATATTTACATGTACATACTTGATATACATATCATAGCGTGTTTGTTTATGAAATTGGTTATACATCCATGATATAACATGTTGGTTATGAAAATAATGTTTTTAATTATTTAAATGCATGAAATGCTATTAAACTTCATATTTTTGGTACTTATGAGGTTTATTTAAGTAAGTACAGGTACAAAAAGTCCATTGGGCTATATTTTGGTTGATTTATTGCATACAAATTGAGCGAGCTTACTTAATAACACTAGTATAAGGTATGATTACGATGTAAATGCGAATATGATACAAATATTGCTATATATTGCGTTTATGACCGTGTGGGCCGATGATATCATTTTTATTATATTTGTGATATTGCAAAAGGCTCTCCGTAAAAGGGAGACTCTGTCAAAAAATTTCGAAAATTTTGGATGTTAGAAAATTTATGGAAAATTTTTGTTAACTAAATTTGATTTGGAATTATAGCTTGAAATAATGGAATTTGATGAATAAATAAGATTTAGTGGATTTGGGTGGGACTAAAAGACTTAGGAAATGGTAATAACAGAATTTTAGCCAAATAAGGTTTTAAAAAAAATGGGTTTGGAGCATTTTCCCTACCTTATCAATTTCGGGGACGAAATTCTTTTAAGGGGGAGGAATGTGACGACTCGGATTTTCCATCATTTGATTTTGAACATTTAAATTATTTTAATCATTAGATTTAGAATATAAATTGATTTTTGTATATGAAGATTTTTGGTCGGAATTTTAAATTGAATTTACATATGAAGATTAAGAAGAATAACTCATCATATAAAATTTTCAATTTACATAAGAATTATGTAAAAGCAAAACCAAAATCAAAGGTTTTCACTCAAAAGGGAGAAGTTTGTAAAACAAATGCTATAAAGATTTTGGTACCAAAAATAAATAATAATTCAATAGAAATAAGTATATTAAGACTTTTATGAATTCAGTTCATGGAAATGAAAATTTTACTTATAAACGGAATTCTAAACCCTCTTGGGTTTGGTTTCCTAAGATCTAATCCTTAGAACCCTAATAAACAGTGGGTACAACCTCATTCCTATACTTTTGCAGGTACCAAGCGAAGAAAAGAGGAAAGTGGATACTTGACAGTGGTTTCTCAAAACATATGACATGAAACAAAGATATGCTAACTAACATTATCTGCTTAGATGGAGGATCTGTCACATTTGGAGATAATTTCAAAGTCTGTATCGTCGGCAAGGGCAATTTGAGAAATGATGTTACATCTTACTTACCTCTTGTTACAGATGTTTTACTGGTTAAAAATTTAAAACATAATTTTCTTAGTATATATCAACTATGTGATAAAGGTTTTAATATAACGTTTTTGGAAAATAAATCCGACATATTTGATCAAAACAATAATCTTATATTTGAAGAAACTAGAGAATGAAATATATACATGTTAAAAATAAAAATTAATTGTAACATAAATATGTGTCTAGTAGCCAAAGAAAATGATTATTGGTTGTGGCACAAAAGATTTTCCCACATAAATTTAAAGAAATAAGCAAAATATCTAAGAATAATTTAGTAAAAGGATTACCAAAAATGAATTTTAAAGTAAAAAGTATTTGTAATGCTTGTTAGTTACGAAAACTTGAGTTATTGCATTTAGATCTTTCTAGACTAACTCAAGTTTAGTTTCTAAACCATAATAGATATGTTTTGTGATTGTAGATGATCTCTCAAGATTTACTTGAACGGTATTTTTATAAAAATAAAAGTGATACTTTTGAATTTTTTTAAAATATTTGCTAAAAGAATTAAAAATTTAAAGATTAAAAATATTTGGAGTGATCATGGTGGTGAATTCAACAATAAATCTTTTGAAAAATATTGTAATAAGAAAGAAATTATTCGCAATTTTTCACTTCCTAGAACTCTGCAACAAAATGTAGTTTTAGAAAGGAAAAATAGAACACTTCAAAAATGTGTTAGAACTTTATTAAATGGAAGTGATCCACATGAATATTTCTTGGCAGAAGTGGTAGTAACTACTTGTTATGTTTTAAATAGAATTTCCATTAGACCATTAACAAAACATACCCCATATGAACTTTTTAATGGAAGGAGACATAACATATCATATTTTGAAATTTTTAGTTCAAAATGTTTTCTATTAAATACAAAAGACAAACTTGGTATATTCGATCCAAAATCTGATGAAGAAATATTCATTGGATGTTCGAAACAAAGCAAATCCTATAGAATTATATAATAAAAGAACTAAAGTAATCGAAGATATACTTCATGTGTCATTCAATGAAAATTTCAACATTAATCATAAAAATGATGATGAAGAAATTGTTCCTAAATTAGATGTCACAGAAGATGATTTTTAAAATATTGAAAATAATGCTGAAATTAAAAATGAAATTCGAACTCCACCTAGACTTCTAAGAAATCACCTAACTAAAAATATCATTGAAGAAGTAAATGCTAACGTAAGAACTCAAAATCGATTAAATCAAATGGGACATATAGCTTTTCTTTCAAACATTGAACCCAAAAATGCTAAAGAAGCCTCAACTGATGATTAATGGTTTATAGCTATGCTAGAAAAACTCGATCAATTTGAACGAAATGAAGTTTGAGACTTTGTTCCAAGATCGAATAATCAAATAGTTATCGGTACCAAATGAGTGTACAATAATAAAGCCGATGAGCAAGAAAATATTATTCGTAACAAAGCTAGGGTAGTTGCTCAAGATTACTATCAAGAAGAAGGAATAGACTATGGCGAAATATTTTCTCCTATAGCTCGTCTAGAAGCTAGACATATTTTATTAGCTTATGCATGCTTTAATAACTTTAAACTATATCAAATAGACGTAAAAAGTGCATTTTTAAATGGTTTCATAAAATAAAATGTTTATGTAGAACAACCACCTTTTTGGCACATGAAAATTTTCTAAATCATGTTTATGAATTAAAGAAAGCTTTATATGGTTTAAAGCATGCACCTGATGCCTGGTATGACCATCTTAAAAATTATTTAATAAATTCTGGTTTTAAATTGGAAAAGCAGATCAAACTTTATTTATAAAACAAGATAAAAAAGATATTTTAATAATACAGATTTATGTAGATGACATTATTTTTGGTTCCACAAATGAAAAATTATGTCAAGAATTTTCAATATCATGACAAGAGAATTTGAAATGTCTCTGAAGAACTTTCATATTTTCTTAGTTTACAAATTAAACAATTAAGTAATGGAATTTTTATTAACCAAGAAAAATATTATAATAATCTTATAAATAGATTTGGTATGGAAAACACTTTTGCTAACCGACTCCTATGAGCATTACAGTACATCTCGATCAAGATGAAAATGGCAAAAGTGTTGACCAAAAACTATATCATAGCATGATTGGATCATATAACTGCTAGTTGACCAGATTTAATGAAGAGTGTATACTTGTGTGCACGATTTCAAGTAAATCCCAAAGAATTACTTTTGCGGATAGTGAAAGAATTTTGCGTTACTTAAGCAAGATTAAGAATATAGTCTCTTTTATCCAAAAGAATGTCTTTTTGAGTTAGTATCATACAATGACGCTGTTTTTGGAGGATGTCGAATGAATCGAAAACGTACAAGTGGTACTTGTCATTTCATTGGAGGATTTTTAGTATCATGGTTTAATAAGAAAAATGTTGTGCTTCACTTTCGATGTATGAGGCAGAATATATTTCTGCTACTTTGGCATGTGCTCAAGTAATATACATGCAACAAAAACTACAAGATTTTGGAATAAAACTTTCTAAATCAACAATATACTGTGATAATACAAGTGAGATAAATTTATCAAAAAATCCTATAAATCATTTTAGAACTAAACAAATTAATATATGACGTCATTTTCTTTGCGATAATAGAGAAAACAGAAAGAGGTTTTTAGGCTCAAGGAAAAAGTTAGAGAAAAATTTAGTTTCAGGGATAACAAGTTTCTTTTTTAGGCTGAAGGACACTTTTTAGTGTAATTCACAGAATGATAGTTGTAACTATCATTTTCAGTTTACACTAAAAAGTGTCCTTCAAACTAAAAAGAAAACTTGTTGTCCCTGAGACTAAATTTTTTTGTAACTTCTTCCTTGTGCCTATTTACCTGAAACAGAAATATATCACTAGATTTTGTACTATCATAAAATCAAATAACCGATATATTTACTACTCTTAAATGAAAATATTTTTATTAAATTGAGACGTGAAATAGGAATTGTACCATTAGATGAGTTATAATTCGATATTATTGTATAAAACAGTTTTACAAGTATAAAATAAGTTGAAGTTTTAAAACAAAAAAAATTAGAGCTGATGGCACTCGAACTCGGCACTTATGGGAGAAACTTGCATGATTTTCCAATTTTCTAATATGTTTCCTCAATTCAGACCTTACATATTTTTAATTTAACCTACGATCATAATCTCTCACATTTCTAACCTCTCATTTTACTTGGCTGAAGTTTTCTATACTTTTTTAACCTAAAAAACAAAAACCTGATATAGTAGATAGCTCAGTATATATATACAATCAACTTTTATATTTTCTTAAACATTCATTTAAAAACCGTTCAAATGAATTATCTTCAGATAGTATACAAACATTGCAACATCGTCACAAGAAGGCTCAAACCAATCCTTAACTGTATTTAGCACTCTTCCTTAGATTCCTCAAACAATTTAACTTCAGTATATGTCCCATTTAAGATTACACCTTCTCCAAATCATCACACTGGGTAGTCACCAAAAGGAAAGTGAGCTAACAAAACTTGCGTTTCGGCTCCCTATTAACTAAAGAAAAGATTGATGACATCCATCATTATCAACATGAAATGTTAGAACTACAATGTGTATGAATAAAAATTCAATATAAAACAGTTAAATTTCCTAGAGCATTTCACTCTCAAGTTCTACGGATCATCTCCCAAACAAAGCATGAAGCAGCCGTCTCCTCTCCTTAACATCCTCAAGTTTCGCCTAACTCTTGGGAACGAGTGCTCAAAGTAATGCATGAATCCATCCATTACAAGAAATCACCAAAGATGAACCACGCTCGGATGCCTCCAAAAATTCAGGAAATTAAATCAATTTGTATATTAATTTTTAAATGTTGTAATATGTGTAAGTATTGTAATAATAACTATATGTTTGTGTTTAACATCCGAATCACACTAAAAAACATAGGAATATATATGTTTACAACTAAATAAGGGATAAGCTAGAAGAAAGGATAACCTAAAAACAAACAACATTTTCATCCGATTGAGAGATGGCTACCAGTCGACTGAAAATTCAAACTCATTTAAATTTATTACTAAAGACAGTCGATTGAAATGTTCCTAACCAGGCGAGTAAATCACTTCAAAAATGAACTACGAATTTACAGGTTAAATTTCCCGATAAACAAGTCGACTGAAATACCAAAACAATCGAATGAATATTCATTGTTTTTGAATTTTCACTCAGCATTTAGTCGACAGACACTCAAATTTCAATCGACTGAATTTTTATAAATTTCACTATGAAGTTGTGGGATAAGAATCCCTGCATTCAGTCGACTGAGCACCCCATTTTAGTCGACTGCCCCGAGTATTTTTAGCTTTTCAAAATAACTCTACACTCTTTTCAATACAACTTTTCATTCAAACTCTACTTAACTACCCATTTATTCTTCATTCTACCACTTACCTAAATCCTCTTACTCTAAAAGGGATCCAACTCAAACCATAGCCACCTCATCAAAAATCAATTTTTTCCCTCAAACCTATTCGATCAAATGGCACCGGGATCCAAACGTGCTCGTGAATCAATTACCAACCCATCCAAGAGCCAATTATGTGCTTGGCTTCACAATGAAATGGTGGTAACTAGGTTCAATTCCTTGAAAAACTCAGGATTTTTGAAGGTGCTTTCATCAAATTTACTAATTTAAATGGCTATGCTATAAGAGAACTTGCTGAAGCTAATGACATCCACCGTCTCATAGGGTATGAATCAAATAACATTAAAATATACCCGCTTTTGATGAAGTTATTCTTTGCTAACATGAATCTAGACCACCAAGATCCCCGTAATAAGGATGATTGTGCTTGGACCTTGGTCGAGTGAAAATTTGGCTACCTCTTTAATGAATTGACACATACTACGATGTCCATCCAAAGGGTTATATACTGATGATGTAGAAGTAGATATGTACAACCATGATGAGTTTTTGCTTCTCTTTCTATCGGATGATTTGATAGTTTGAAATCTAGTGCGTTACATTTGAAGGCATGAATCATTCACTGAGCTCTCACTCGATCATTGCAACCTCGGACTGGTAGCTACGAAAAGGTATATAAGAGCGATTTTCAAGTCCTCTGTGCTATTTACTTTTCCCAAAGCATAAATTGGAAAAAATTACTTTGGATGAGTTTCTCATTGTTAATCATAAGAGAAACTATAATACAATCCACTATGGAGCGTATATTATGCGAATTTTACAAAACATTGGAGTTCCTTTACCCAATGCAGTATTCATGACTATTGGCGAACTTAACTCGAAGACTCTAAGTCTAATGGGTCTTCCAAAACTTCCCGAACAACAACAAATTATAAGTATTCAATAATGGTCAGCTGATCGCGAGCAAGGGATTCCTCAGCCAAGGGATACAAATGTCGCCACTTCATCCTCTCAGACTCCTAGACAAGAAGAAGAAGACCCATGGTCACATAGCTCCGAAACACGCTCTTATCACCTTTCTCGAAATCAAAAAAATCTTGGACGATGTTTGGCTAACGATGAGAAAATTGTGTTTAAAACAAATAAAAAGCTAAATTCAATCAAAGGCTTTTTAAACAAAATTGAGAAGAAGTGTCATATACCGGCTCTACATCTGCCAGTATTGTTGAAAATCTTTGCACCATTTACTAGGCCAATTTCCAAGAAGAAGAGGAAGAAGATGTCCACAACAGTGAATATTTCTAGTTTTTATTTTTTCTTTCATTGTCAGCTTATCATATTGTCTTAAGATACTCTCTTATTTGTTTATTGCATTTTGATGTTATTCTGTAACATTGTCCTTTGTTTCTAGTATTTACATGCTCATGTTTATTTCTTTGGTATCTATGATGTTAAGTTTATTTGCATCCCCTAAACTATACACCTATTTGTGTACTTATATGTCTAAATTTCTCATGTTAATTAATTTTTCCTTTTTTTCAATGACAAATGGGGAGAATATGATTGATAAAAGGAATAATCATTCGGTGGGAGTAAATTGCTTTCGTAAATTTACAAATTTACATAGTTATCATCATCAAAAAGGTGGAGAATGTTAGAACCTACTTTTGATATTTTGATTGCGACAACTATACATGTAAATATTATGTGAACTAACCATATTTGCTGGAGAAGATACTATTTTACTAGAGAAGTAGATTGCAGACCAGATTCTAAATAGAAGCTTCAATATTGTCTACAGTTTGTCTATATTCTAAGTCTAGTAGTTAACTTTTTTTTTAAATCTCTCCAAAGTGGTATATGCATGCTCATGTACTTAAAAATCTTTCAAATCATAGTTCATATATCAAAGTTTTTGGTACACTTGTTCATACACAAAATTATTTTTGAAAAATCATGAATATGGTAGGAAATAGGCAAATCAGCCGATAGAATTGCATAGGTCAGTCGATTGGATTCCTATGCATATGCACAACTTCATATGAATATTCATTCGACTGAACCATATGATTAAGCTGGCTGAATTGCATGACTTTTGCACCATTTTCTTGCTGATTTGATTTTTAATCAATTCAGCTAACTAAATTTTCATAACGGCCATATTGTTGAAAAGACACTTTACTTCAGCGAATAGAAACAACTCTTGATTCAAGAGTTGCTTCCATATCTTTCGATCGCTACCTTTCACGAATGATTGCAACTCTTAATCACTATATATAACCACTTAATTATGATCTTATTTTCTCATTCTTATTATCTATACAATCTTGCCATTTACATTCAATACTCTGTTCTAATCACTTGTTCATTCAAGCAAAACTTCATTAGTTATTAAATAAACTTCCTGTCTTCATAAATTGCACTATATACCATAAAGGAGAAGATTATAGGAAGGGTGTATATTATTGACTTATCAGTGGTACTCAACAACATACTAGGTCAGAAGCAATTTTACTGTTTGTATTAAAAGTCCTGTTCGGTTTCTCGGGCGGTTAAAGTCCTATTCTGTTGCTCAGGCGGTGTAATATCTGTTCCTCTAGGTTAAGAGAGGGTTGATAGTTGAATTTCAGAAGGAGTCTGGGACTGGACGTAGAGAAGTTCGAGCCAGTATAAAAATCTCTGGTGTTATTTACTTTATTATTTACTTTTATGTTCATATTCCACACTTGTAAATAGTTTAGTTAATATTCTATATTGCACGACCCTTAGTCACTTTCACCATGATGGTTATTGAAGGATGGCTCTTTCCATGTGACAAGCAATTTCAAGTGGATGTAATTATACAACTTAGGATCAATGATTAAATGACGATACAAATGATGTTACAAAGCTCACAATTTGAAAATGGTTAGAATATTCATTGTTTACATGATATGTAACATAGGTTTGGATATGAAATCCAAGAGAGTAATTCCTCTTGACCTGTTAAGTAACAACCATTTAGAAAAATACCATCGGATTTAAATTGTTAATTTTGGGCCAAATGAAATAACATGAACGTATAATAGAATGTGACTTTTGTCAAAAGCATCAATGTTTTTCATTCGGGTTTTTGATTCAGATTCAGATTTTCTCGGATCGATTCAGTTTGGATTTGCGGTTCTTAGTTCTAATTACCAGCCGTAAGGCACTCCTGTGCAAATCCAAAATGTTTTTCAGTGAATCCAAAATGTTTTTCATTAAATCCAAAATGTTTTCATCCAGTATTGGTAACCCCCCTAATGCCAGTCATAATCCAATCATAAAATAAATGATTATGCCAAAATGAGTGGTAACATTTAATCTTTTTGGAACTATAGGATTAAAGCGATCTGCACTAATCTAATATTGTATGATACAAGCATATTTAGGATGTTTAATTGACGTGATCGAAGAATGATATAAATGAAGGAACTTGGTTGGATCGTGGCATGTTAAATGGGGGATTTCAATTTTTTTCCTCATGTTTAGATATTTATTGTCGTGTTCGGATTTTAGACTTTCGAAAATCGACATCAATATGCCCACTGTATTACATATCGAACAATTGAGTGTCGAAAATACCAGATCGTTAGGGAAAGAAGAAAGAGGTAGAAGAAGAAAATAGAAATAATAACAGAGAATCTCACAATCGCAACGGAACAATATATAATAGATAACAATTGATCTTTATACAAAATGAAATATTGCTATTTTTTTTACATTACATCATCAGAGTACAATACATCAATAGCACAATACTGGACAGTTATAATAAATTGTCCTCACAAAAGCTGACTATACAGCTTACAATACACAGTGGAATATACACTAAGTACGTATGATACGTCTCGTCATCCAGCTCGTCTCCTGAGCTCCATAACATCCCTTCCAGAATCTGTAATACTCAGTCTGACCCGAGCATTATAATAAAATAACACCTGACTCAGTCTGGAAACCAAGCGTGTGAAAACACACTCAAATTGAATTATTAAAGTTTTCAAAATCCTTTGAAATCAAAGGTATCTCGTAAGGCCACGCCACAAATAAACAAGACAGGTTTTTACTTTACGATAACAAGAATATTTTATATCAAAATCCTCTGATATTATAATACTGTCTAAGTAAAAATACTTATTCAAATAGCTAAAACTGTTACATTTATTAAATTCCAGCAATTCCAGGCTCTACAATCAAAACCGTGAAGACACGTATTGGAGGATGGATTCCAACTGGATGATTAGGCACTGGGGTACCACTTGTCACATTACATGTCTAGAATAGCATACCAAGGACCACCTTAGGATCCCCTGCTACACAAGACGGATTACCCTTAAACTGGATAGCCCAAAAAAGATTACCCCACGGTTGGGATCAGCAACTGCCTCACAGCCGAATAAAAAGGACTCTAGATAGGGGTAACCTTACCCTACTTAGGTGCGACCCACTTAGCCCTGCTACATCTCTCCTGATTTTTAGTCATTCCCAGTTGATGAGGCTTGAGGCTAAGTGTTACCTTTTTAGAAATATTCACTTAAAATGCTCATTGTCCTCCAATGACAATCTACTGATAGTATTCATTCATACAAGTTTGTTCCCGGTCCGAATGGAACCGTAGGCCCTATTCCTACTGCATCCATTTTGGAACAACCCTCAGGATTAGTAGCAAATAGCCCTTGCACTTCACCGCTCCATCTTCGACTCCAAGTTCTTGTCTTCATTTTGAAAACGTACTCATTGGATCAAATTGGTTTTCGGATCACAAAGCTGATCCCGGTCTTTTTTAAAAAACGTTCGACATTACGCGGCAAACTCAACCCCGGTTTTTTTGGAAATAAACAGACGAAAATAAGATCAAAGATCACCTCCTAATCTTTAGTGGATGGATTTCCTTATATACGTTCTAGAAGAACGAAACAACTTTCCAAAAACAATCTTTTTATTAAAGACACACTATCCTCTAACTAACTTCCCAAACTCATCCATAGATCACAATTGATATTATTCCCCAAATAATTCCAACTATAATTTTAAATACAAATTTTAAATTATCAAAACTATTTCAAAAAATTTCTAACTCCTTAAATTTTCGAAAATTTTCGCCAGCATCGCTTTTGCGCTGCTAGATCGGAACATCTACAAAACTGCCTCTACGACCCAAATTTTCAAAAGAAAATAAAAACCAAGTGGCTAAATAAGAAACCATCAATTTCATACAACAATTTAAACACATTCCTTTTGTCGGGCAATCAAATTTTACTTCTAAAATCGAAGGTATCAATTTATCTTTTGCTCTTAAATACCTGAATCTTAATTACCAATCATACACGATCATTCAATTTAAAATTATTTGATTTAATTTCTTTTCAATACTCTCAAGATTTACTTTACCAAAGCCCATACAATGTAGATACATCATTCACACGCAAAATCAAATCTAATCGCTCCCTCGATCACACAATTTCACTTCCAAACTAGCATTGTTCACACAACTCCTTAGTGCGGACTCTGATCTAGTTCCTTGATCAGCAATAGTCATTCTCCTTGCACATCCATATACTATGATAGAGAATTCCAGGATCAATCAAAAACCCATATCCAGGGTTCGCAATCAAAAATTGGGCGGAAAACCCCAACTCGGATTGATATAACTATCTGGAAATTCTATGCTCGAATCTGGATTAAATCATTATACAAATAAAATAATATATGTACAACTTACGTATCAATTTTCCAATTGAATATTTGCTATATCCAATCCTTTCTATTTACATTTATTTACATTTCCATTAAATTATTCTCAATTATCCTTTTACTCAAGTTTAATTAAATCTTCGTTCAAATATCAACTTAGTATATTCTAATACCAAATTTTACTTAAGGATTTTACCATCAATTTCTTAAGTTCAATATAAATATTTTATACAACTCCTTATATTTATTCCCACTTCATTATTTAGATTATATCCATTTTTACTAAAAATCAAATTTCAATTTAATTTGAATTCAATTTACCTTTCATTTATTAATTTATATTTGAACTTTCATTTTATTTAGCCCCACTCGAACTAATTCCTCAATTTCACTTTATTTAACACAATCCAAATTAAATCCTATTATTCAATTTCAATTCCATTTACTTGCAAATTCAAATTCATTTTTTCATCTACACATTTGTTTACGATCTTAATAAACTTATTTTCAATAATCATTTCCTTTAGCCTACTTCGGCTCAAATCCAAATTTCTCTTATTTAACTTAATTCAAGCAAATTTCCATTTCAATCCAAATTTCAAGTTTTATAAGTTTTCTAATTTATTTATATTCCATAACATTTTGATCCAACTCCAGAGTTTTTAAACAACTACTTAATATTTGAAATCCATATTTGAAATCATATATACCAAAATTCTTTGGTATATCAAATTATTCCTTTGCATTCCAAAATCAAACCAGTTTCGCAAACAAATTCAAATTCAAAACATTCAGGTAGCAATTTCTCCCTTGGAAACTCGAAAATGAATACCAATGAGGTCACGATCATTATCGAAATTATTTTCCAGTGACCGAAGTGAGTTCAGTGCTTTTATTCCATTAAAACCATTTTTTTAGAAGTTTTCAATCCACAAATATCAAAAGAATTCATTTCCAATTCAAAATATTTCCTCTAATAATATTACTATTATTCCCTAGACTTCGAAAATCATTTCCAAATCCACGTGATTTAAATTCTCACGACCTTGGAAAATATCTCAAAAATAAAGGGAATTAAATTCCCAAATTTCCAACTTTGGAATCTCTTTTTAAATCTATATTTAAATATTCCACTAGAATTTCCTTTCAAATTATAAATCAAATTTATAAATTCATATTTACAAATTCTGAATTATTTCTCTTAACTTTTGGTTATATTATCTCTTCCTGAAAACCAAGCAACTACATATAACTATAATAATTTACGAAAATTATTCCTTTATATATATGCAAAAATAATTGGGTAAAATTATTCCATTTACCCCGTTTAAAACAATACCGTGTCGAACTGACCAATTATAGCGCTTAGAGATCCCTATCAATAACATCAATTACTCGTACTAACCAGAATCCCTAAGCCACTCAAAAAATCAATCAACACAGTATAAAACTGTTTTATATTCACTAAGAAATATGCGTTCATATCTATTAATACACTTAAACTCATTCTAGGGTGCTACTGACCCTATCTATAATGAGTAATTTCCACTAGATCTAAGATTCTCGCTTAACCTTCAACACTGATACTAAGTGTCACGCTACGGATTTTCGACCTCTGAAAATTGACGTTAATATGTACATTATATTACATGTTGAACAATCGAATGCCAGAAATACCAGATCGTTAGGGAAAGAAGAAACAGGTAGAAGAAGTAAATAGAAATAACAACACAGAATCTCACAATCACAGCAGAACAATATGTAATATATAACAATTGATCTTTATACGGAAAGACCTATTATTGTTTTTATACATTACATCATCAGAGTACAATACAACAATTGCACAATACTGGACAGTTATAATGACTTGTCCTTACAAAAGCTAACTATCAGCGGCGTCTTGTCATCCAGCTCGTCTCCTGAACTCCATAGCATTCCATCTAGAATCTATAATACTTGGTCTGACCCGGGCATTATAATAAAATAACACTCGCGTCAGTCTGGAAAACTAGCGTGAGAAAACACACACAAATTGAATTATTAAAGTTTTCAAAATCCTTTGAAATCAAAGGTATCTTGTAAGACCACGCCACAAATAAACACGACGGGTTTTTAACTTGCAATAACCAAAACATTTCATATCAAATCCTCTGATATTATAATAGTGTCTAAGTACAAATACTTACATTCAAATAGCTGAAATTGTTACATTAATTAAATTCCAGCAATACTAGGCTCTACAATCAAAATCGAAAAGGCACGTATTGGAGAATGGATTCCAACTGAATGACTAGGCACCGTGGTACAACCTATCATAGTACACGTCTAGAATAGCGTACCGTGGACCCCTCCCGGATCCCCTTCTACACAAGACTAGACTACCCCTTAAACTAGATAGCCCGAATAAGATTACCTCGCCGTTGGGATTAGCAACCTCCACATAGCCGAATAAAAGGGACTCTAAATAGGGTTTACCTTACCCTACTTGGGTGCGACCCACTTAGGGTTGCTGCATATCAAGGGATTTTCAGTCATTCCCAGTTGATGAGGCTCGAGGAAAAGTGTTACCTTTTAAGACATATTCACTTAGAATGCTCATTGTCTTCCAATGACAACGTGCTGATAGCATTCATCCATACATGTCCATTCACGGTCCAAACGGAATCGATTGCACTATTCCTTCTACATCCATTTTAGAATCACCCTCAGGAATAGCTGCAATTAGCCCTTGCACTTCAATGCTCCATTTTCGATTCCAAGCTCCTATCTTCATTCCGAAAACGTACTCGTTGGGTCGAAGTGGTTTTCGGATCACAAATCTAATCTCGGTCTTTCCGAAACAACATTCGATATTACTCGGTAAACTTAACCCCGGTTCTTTAGGAAAATAAGTAGATGAAAATAAGATCAGAGATCACCTCCTAACCATTAGTGTACGGATTTCCTTATAAATGTCCTAGAAGAAAGAAACGAGTTTATACGTACAATATAGCACCTCGAACCGTAACTGTACCATATAAATCCTGTGCTTCTACTAGGTATTTCCAAAGTTATATTTGGGTCCATATTTGATAGTTGGTTATTTAACTATCACATAAATATTCAATTCAGTCAAATACTTCACTTTCAACCGAAAACTCCAAATCCATTTTCAATTTAATTTTATGCATTAATTCTCCGTATCCAAAATATATACTTACCTTATCAAGTTAAGTAAATTTTCTAAAATTATTCTTTCGAAAATAATTGGAAAACCTTTAAAATAATTTGGAAAGTACCACTGCAGTATCCAAACATGGATCACGGTTCAATGGTAACATATCTATCCTAGAGAAATCCAAGTCTTAACTACAGGCACTCACTATCTCTGATTTCGCCATATGAGTATACCAATACTTCCCGAAACTCTATTTAAAAATTTTCAAAATAATACTTACGAAATTATCTAAAATAATTCTCCAAGTAAAACTTTAGACAAAAACTACTTTTAAATAAAAGCTATTATAAAAAATATAAATATTTAATAACTATCCTTTTAAAACCATAATACTAATTTAACCTTTAAAAATAATTAACTAATATAACCAACTAAATACATATTTATTTTAACAAAATTTAAAATGATTAAATAATACATTTTTCTAAAACATTCTTTTAAATATCTTTAAATTTTCAAATTAATACTTAAAACCTTTCCTTTTTAAAATAACTTAACTTCTCAGAAAAATACATTTTTAACTCCAATATAGCCAGTCTAATCATTTATAAACCCCTCTCAATTTATCTCAGTTTAATTTACGTTCCAACCCCGTAAAATTTCTTTTTCACATTTTTAAAAATAAAACTACCATTTATTTTTAAAACAATTTACCCATCTCCTTATAAATTCCCATCGTGAATTTAAATTTTCAAATCATCCACTGATAATTAGTTCACTTTATAAATAAAACTTCATTTATAAATTCCATAGTCCCATTTTCCCTTGAATCACTGCTTCACACACTTAGTCAATTTTCAAATCGATTTCCTGAATTGAATTCCATTTTAAATTTATTTCTTGATTTACCCAAATTCATTCAAAACTACCTAGTTTCAGATTGATTTCCTTTCCTGATTTAAAATCTTATTTAAACCCGGAACAAAAATTTCCTACCTTATTTCAAAAATTTCCTTTTTATTTTTCCCAAACTATTTAAATATTAAATTTAAAATACGTTTTTTTTATACTTAGAACAATATCGCTTAAGTTCTAAATTAAAAAAAAAACCTTTATCCACATTTACTCAAAAATATATATTTTTCCATATTTGGAATTTTTTAGCTATTTACTTCTTCCAAATTCATTCTTTAATTTATTCAACTTCACTGTAAATATTTTGCTTAATATTTCCTTTTTATTTTCCTTCAAAAATCTAAATTTTATATTTTTAATATTTTAAAATGCCAAAAATATATCCAGCAATACCATAGCATTCAATAATTTCACTTTTCAATGTAATATATCATAGATTATTCAAATAAATCATATCACTGAATATGAAAATAATTTCAATATTTTTGAGGAATCCAGTTGGATCCCTCCAAACTGTTTCCCTGCATCCACAGATGTTGGCACAATATAAAAATACAAATCCTACTTCGATGGGGATATCGCGATATATAGGGTCATCCGCTATTATGCGGAGCACGTAGAGTCTCATCTGCTATATAATGCGGGAATATCAATCACTCCAATATACACACACACTATATACTATATATATAACATCACATTCAACTGATAAATATTTATCAATGCATAATTAACTTAACTATTTAAAATTTACTAGCAATCCAAATTTGAGTGAGATGAGCTCATCTTTATTCACGCTGCTAATCGTTCCCATTTTGATTCTACTGCATTGATTTCAGCTACAAAACCCACCCGACGGATTTATTCATTTCGGACCGCGTATGTAATCGATATTTAATATATAAAAAATTTCTGATTTGTATAAATATCTTAAATCTTTCTCATTAATTACAGTAAGTAGAAAGATTAATTACCTTAATCATTTTTATTTAAGCCCTCAGTTGTTGCAGCATCTGAAAAGAACAACTTCTCCTCAGCTATCTGCTCATCATTTCCCTCTTCCATGCCAACTGCTCCACGCCACCCACTTCCAATCGCATCACCAACCGTACGCATTGCCAGACCCAATGACCACTTCCTCTCGCGATACTCCCTTCAAATCGATCAAACCCTAGCCTAGCTTCCCAACTCTAACCGTGATGGCACTCATCTAGTTATGCGCATGTGACTTGAGATAAGCGCAACTTCCCTCCATCGACGAGACGAACTACAGATCCCACTATGCCAATGATGCGATTCAATACTTCCGGTGCCGCCTCTGACATTATTTTCTTGCCATCGTACGTGAAGTGATTGTTCGATCCCTTTTTTTTCAACACCGACTTCGTACTCAAAAAAGGTAGGCCACGAAATCAAATTTAGAGGGAACTCGTGATTTTGATTTTTGTTTATTTGTTCGGCCAATTTTTTTAATTCCCACTAAAGCTCAATCAAATCTTGAACGAGAGGGAAACCTCTCTGTCGAATTAAAAAGGGAAGGAGGGAAGATTTTCTTTTTGAAAGTTGCCATTTTTATTAATTCATTATGCTTGGTTGTTTTGAAAAAGAAGAGGGAGATGTGATATTTGAAAGGAGGGAATGTGATTTCGAAAGGAAGGTTACATGCTAGAGAAAATCTATAGTGAATTGAGAAAAGGTAAAACGTTGATGTGAAATTTTGACTGGTCAATGTATACATTATATATATTTTTAAAATCCAAAATCGTCACCAATATGTAGCTTAAAATCTTAACTTCCTATCGAGGTGTGCTGTTAGGCTTTTATAATGTTATACCCCTATTTCGAACGAAATGAAAAAGGTTTCGAGTCCTAATTCGATCGTATGGAGAAGATAGCTTTTTGGACACAATTATTATATTGAATTTTCGATATAAGTTCCAACGCTTTTATATCTCGTATGACCACACGTTAACTCCAAATGTTACTAAATTTGAAATCCGATAATGATATATTATTACGGATTCAATGGATCTGGTTTCGTCGAAATCCGAGACCGTGCCCTGGAAGACTATTTCTAAATGTCAATTTAAACGATATGTTTTTGAAACTGAACGAATCACTTTTAAATTCACTTTTAAAACTCTATTAACTTCAGTATTATTAATATAAATTTTACAAGCCTTTAAATTATTTTTAACAAGCTTGAAACGCCAGATTTAATATTTTATTCAATTTCTAATTATTAAATTCAATAATTAATCATCTAATAATTAGTTATGTTTGAAATTCATGTTAAAATTTACCTTTCTAAGTATTTAAAGTCAATTAAATATTTCAATTTTAAATAACCAAAAATCTGGGTCGTTACATTTATTGTGCCTACAAAAACTAATTTTCGATCCGATCTAAAATATTTAAAATAAACTTTTATTTTATTTATTAATATAAATTTATTTATTTATGTAAGATATATTTTATAATTGTATCAAATACTTATGTTGTGCACATGCAAATTCGTATATAGTAGGTGGGATCTATACTGCAGTGGACACATTGTTCCTTATATACATATCGGTTGTCCTAAATATTACATATAATTATTTATAAATATGCCGATAATTTCAAATTTTTATATTTACAAAAAATAAAATATTTGGACCAAAATAATAATTTTTCAAATTTAAGATCTTTGAAAATATAATAGTTTATTTAGTAAAACAATTTTAAAATAGATTTAGATCTGTAATTTCAAAAAAAATGTATATGTATTACGTATACACATACATACATACACACATTAAAAATAAAAATAAAACTATGATACTTAAATAATGTATATAAATCATGAAAATAATAATTATTTTAAAATATGTATAATATATGTTTATTTATTTAATTTATTATATCTTCTATACAAATATAAAATATAAAAATATATTAAAATTCCCTTTGACTATATTAATTTTTTAATAAATGAAAACATTATTTTGGAATAAAATATCAATATATATGTATATTAATATATACACACACACTCTTATATCATTAAAAACAACGTGTATAAATTTATATTTATAAATACTATATATTATTTATTTTTTGTTATCTACCGAAAGTGATATTTATTAAAATATAATTTACAATTTTTTTAAACATATACATACTATATATATATATATCAATTAGATTTATTTTTATTATTTAGTAAATAAAAAAGTTTAAAAATTCCGTTATATTTATATATTATATATTACAAAATTAAATTTTTATTAATTGTACATCAAACTTGTAAACTACACACACAGAGATGTATGTATGTATATATGAATGTACGTATATACGTGTGTATGTGAACATTTTATGATATTGAATATGTGTGTATTATCATGATGATATAGAATTGTAAATAATAGAAAATTTTCTTATAGATGTGGACTTACATTTGCACCTTGGTTGATAGATAGTCCTGGATCTAATCCTAGCTCCTAGCGTTACACTAGCTTAGTGTTCCACAGTTACTATTATTTTGATGTCATTGGGTTGAAGTATTTTAAAAAAGGAATGCAATGGGCGTTGGCGTTTGCATAAAGGAAGTGAGAACGTCAAAAATAGTTCAATAAACAATGAAAGAGTAGCGTGGCTTACACATAGAGAGTGGACATCTTTTCTCCTTGGTTTACTATGTCTCTCTCTACCAATTCAACATCCAACACTTTAATTTGAATCCCCATTCTCCCCTCATCACGGCCGACCATACAAGGACTACATATGCCTCAAAACCATGTCCAAATCCATTAAGTAATAAAATACATTTAAATCAAATTTGAATGCGTATCGATATCGATATCAATTCATCCATATATAACTTTGATATGCACAAACATTTAATTAATAATGATACTCATAGAATACACTTTGTGGCAATTCATGGGACAACTAGTTTAGCAGAGCATCGATGAAGAGAACGGATGTAACAACCCTGCTTTCTATGCCTTATAAATAAATAAATTTAGTTAAAATAAGATTGTTCAAATTCAATATTTGATAATTATATTTTGAAAATAAATTTTTTAGTTAATAAAATTCTTTTTAATATAAGATTTTGATTTAATAAAGTGAAATAAATTAATATATTCTTTTTGAATAATATTTGAAATTAAATAGAATGTTTTAAATTGAATATAAGATATACTTTTTTAAAATGTGTAAAATAATTTGAATCGAATTGAAATATATTTGTAGACAAATGTTAAGGATTAAATTTAAATTTAATGAAAATAAAATTAATTAAAATTTGAAATGAATTAAATTAGGCCCGAAACTATAAAGCCCAAGCCTGTGTATTCCCTAAGCTATAGTACTTGCTTCCTTAGAACTAACGCATGCATGCATAAGAAATAAAAAAAAGAAGGGGCAATGTGATTGGTAGATAATCTAGATGGACGTAGAGCAAGGTGTAGGTGATCAAGTCGACGCCGGGGATAAGCGGGCTAGCTACCTTTAGCGTATATCCGTTCTTCGATATTTTTTGGACTCGGTCCACATTATTAATCTTATTGTTGGTTTCGATTGGTGCACTTTGATTTTGGGTTGTGATAACCTCCCTTTAACTCGATATGGGATGGATGTATGCAGTGGGAAGTCGTGGCAACGATGCATTACCACCAGCCCAGCAACCCGAACCGGTAGTATCATACCTTGAGCATTGCCTGACGTGCCTTGTCATACTTTTATCCCTATACAAGACCACTATGATTTTTTTAGTGTTGTTATATCATTGTGACGACCCACATTTCAAAAGGTTTAAATCAACAATAATCCACACATGTCCAACTTAAACAATCCAAAATGTAGATAATCAATGGGGTTAATTAATAAAAAAAAGAAAAAAAAAGAAAACAAACACATAATCTCATAGCATAACGATAAAATATAATGATCAAATAACAGTTCATGAAGTTGTTTACTATACATTTGATTATAATCTACAAAAAATTTATTAGAGTTATATATATATATATATCAAGGATAAAAAAATAATGTAGTAGACAATGTGATGCAGAGAATAATAATAGTAATAATATACCAAATCTTCGTCTTCATCCTCTAGAGAATGATCTTCAATACACTGAAAAAAACTCAGAGCTGACTCGAGCATAGTGAAAAGACAAAACATTCGAGTCGGGACTAAAATACACTTATGTCAGTCAAATCAATATCATGAAATATGAATGCAATAACTTAAGAGATGTCACAGGTTTCCCATCTCCTAAGGATCCATCGAACTATCTATATATAATAGGGTATGCTATAATAAATAATGTCTATCAGTAAAATAAATATCAAAATAATATTAGGGCTTTACATTTATCCATCTTAACACATTTTTATAGCATGAATTTTATGCACGTCCTGGAACACAATGTGACGACCCGGGATTTTGGCAATATTATTATAATAAGTATTTAATCTGATTAATTTAAAAAACAATTTATCATCTTAAAAACAAATAAATAATAAATAAGATTTTAGCCTCCACCATTAATCTATATACATATATATATGCATTTTGAAAGAAAACTATGATTTAAAAATTCAAATAAAATCATTCAAAATATTTACAATAAAATCTATCCTATTCAATTTAATTAAAAGCTCTAAATATAAAACATAAGTATAAAAATATATGAATATTAATCAAGTGTTTGATAGTAAGCTTAAAATAGAAATGAAAGTAATGGTTATGCTAGAAATAAGTGGGTTTGTGTGTATGCAACATAAATAAATACATAAGTTAAAACTATAAAAAAATAACAATTTATATTAAGCAAAGCAAAATCAGGTAAGACAAGTATGTATGTGAATTTAATATGTGTATGCAAGAAGAAACAAAATATCTACGTACATATAAAATAAAATAAAAGATAATAATGAAGCTGTAAACTTGTAAGGAAGCATTGCATTTAATACCATCATCTCAGCACAAAACATGTCATTTCGAATGTGTAAAAAAAATCATTCCAGTTCAAAAAGAAAAAAAATCTGCTTGTCAAAGAAATGGAGAAAATCTTGTACGACAAGCTTTCTCTGTAAACCCTTTTACATATGTATATCCTTCTTATTCTAGTTCGTTCTCAAAAACTAAACAAACCTGAAATAAGAAAACATCACCATTTTACCAACTTAAACAACAATTCAACTAATCAAGCAGGAAGATCAAAGAAAAATCAAGATTAGTAGCTTTCAGAATTGTTGTCTGTTCAAATCTATTTCTACAGGTGAGTAAACCTTTCCGAAAACAGTTTGATTTAGATTTAACTTGAATGCATTGGTTTGTATTGAAGTGCTTCATCCTGAAAACATTTGAAAATTTATATGTATGTTGTGTGGGTATATCTGTTTATATATATATATTCAAGATCCTGTTCTCTGACGTTGCACAGTCCTTGATTTACCTTCAAAAATTCAAATCTCTCTATCATGACGGTATTAGACTTTGATATCTGAATGAAAGTTGTTTGCTAATGTATGATAATAATTTTAAAAATAGTTTCTAGATTAAAAATTCAACAAATAATTTTAAAAATGGAAATAACAGTAAAATTCATATTAATGATAAAAATCAACAATCTTAATCTCTGATTTGAATTTCATGAATGAATTAGAGATGGAAAATCATGATTTTTAACATGCATTCCATGATTTTTAGTTTGATAATTTGTTGGAATTTTGGGGTTGATCATTTGGGGCATTTTTGGAGATTGCCGTTGATCGGCACGATGGGGATGATCGATTTTTGGTCTGGAGGTGACCGAGAGGCGGTCGATCTCAAGAAAAATGAAGGAAGTGATGTTTGATCATCGTGGCGATTGCGGTGGATCAAAGTAGGGTTTTGTAATGGGTCTTGGATCACCGGAGTGTCGAGGTTGTTGCGGCAACTATGAAGCATCGAGTGGTTTTCCAGTTTAGGGATGCAAGCTGGAAGGTGTGACGAAGTTTTGGAAAGGATGGCGAGGCTCCTCATTGGTTGGAGGTGTCGGAATAGTCGAGTACTGGCCTTGGCGTTTCTGTTTGGTCGAGTTTTTAACTCCATTTCGATTCGTGGGTTTAGCGTGCGATCTGGGTGCTGTTTCGTGGTCGTGTGAGTACGAGTGGTTGTCGAAGGTGGACGCAACGATCACTGATGGCCAGAGGCGACAGTGCACGTGCACCATGTGCACGATGAAGTCTGGGACGATAGGTTTGAGGGAAGCTCGGGTTTTTCTCATGTCACGCTCGTGTTTTTCTGAAGTCTACTCGAAGTATTATTAAGTATAGGTTTGGGTCAAATTTTATTACAGGTTTTGAAACCTGTCAATGTTTTGGATTTTGAATTTAAACTGAATTTAAAAATGAAAAGCAAGTTTTAATCTCAATTTTAAAGTAAGTTTTAAAGTATGAATTCAAAATGAATTTGAATCCTAGTTTTTAGATGAATAAGTTTTATAAAAATGAAATGTCTTTAACAACTTAAAATTGTTAAAGTATTTTACAAAATGATCAAAAAAATCTGAAAATAAAGATTTGAACAGAGTTTAAATAAGTTTAAATCTGGATTCAAGTTCAGTCTAAATCCTAGTTTGAAATAAAATAAAATTTTATCTTAAAGAAAATTAAAAATTAATGTTTTATATTTCATTAAAGGTAATTAAAGATTTATCAAATATTTATTAAGGGTTGATTAACTATTCGATCAATTAGTGATCAAGGATTAATCAAATGGAAATTAAGGATTGATTATTTGTTTAATCAATTGATAATTATGGAAAATTGATTTAGGTTAATTATAACTATGATATATAATTTGGGTAATTACATTAAGATAAATTAATTTGTGGAATTAATTAAGTATAGATGATTTCTTATTAGGGATTGATTAATTAAGGGTAATCAATTTAGAAATAATTAAGTAATAAGAAATTAAGAGGTTAATTGCTCAATGTAAAGAAAAAAATTATGAATAATTACTTAATGAAGTAACTAAAGGAATTAATTATTCGGTGGAATAAATTAAGTTGATGTGGTTAATTTTAGTTAATTAATTAAGTTTAGTTATCACTTGATGTAGGGTTAAGTATAATTACTTAGGGTAATTAATGAGGTAAAATTACTTAACAAAGAAATTAATGGATAATTACTGGATGTAATAAATAAAAAGGAAATAACTTGATGGGAAGTAATTACTTGGTGCTTCTGTGTTTGGGTGTTTGATTTATTTCTTTGTTTGAAATTAATCAATGTTGAGAAAGCAGGAGTCAATTGTAATTAAAGTAATTAACTTAATTCTTTGGTGGTTAATTAAATTAATTAGAGATGGTGTGGTTGATAAATCATGCTTATATAGGATGGGTTGGTATTTCTGATATGAAATGTTTTGTATGATATCTTTAGTTTTGAATAGTGATAGTGTAGTTATCCATCGATGATGAATTACTATGTCAAAGTTGGTATCTTATAACTTAAAATCGAATTGTATTTCACTTGGATAACTTGGGTTAAGATGACATTAGATTTGAATAGACCGGAGTTAGGTATTAGTTAATACTCGAAACCACTTCGTTTCTTGAAAATTGATATGTGAATTAATAGGCTGAAATGGAATGATTTAGGTGGATTAAATCTAAGTTTTGGTACTTAGAAATTAAGGTGTGAAATAGTGATGTCTATAACAACTTGTGAAGTTGTAAATTGATATAAGTTACCCCGGGTTCATATAAGTTGTACGTTTTTGTATTCCATGTTAGATGGGATTACTCACACTGGTTTCCAGCCTGACCCGGGTGTTACTTTGATGTAATGCTCAGGCAGACCGAGTATTATAGCTTTTCAGGTAAGGACGTTCTGGAGCTCAGGAGGCGAGCTAGATGGCAAGAACGTATGGAGTGTTTCCGTTGTATTATATTGTTGTATATCTGTGACATGATGATTGTGTATATCTAGTGTCTGTATATATGTGTAACTCTGATGTATTGTAATGGTATTTTGACATATACAGAATTCTTTTGTAAACTGTTATTATTTATTATTATATTTTATCCACTGAGAATGTGAGATGTTGATGTTTCTGATCTTCTTCTTCTTCTATCTCTTTCTTCTTTTTTCTAACTATCTAGAATTTTCGGGATCGAAAACTTCGGGTTGTTACCCACAGCCAGTAACTTCGGTAGCTAGTGGGTCCCCTATAGGTACAGTACCAAACCAAAGTCATAATGGGCTCGTATAAGGATAAATATGACATGGCATGTGAGGAAATGCCCAAGGTAGAATTTTGCCAGTTTACCCTTTTTGGCTGGTCGTAACCCATCCATCGCCGACCACGACAACCAATCCAAATACAAAAGATGCACCCACTTAGTCAAAAATCACAATAGTAATACGAGGGATCAACGTCACTAGAGGTAGCTAACCTTATTGACTTTTAATTATGACACGAATGTCAAAGTTATCCACCATCGTTCTCTTACTTCATTCTAGTAAATATTCGCCAATTCAACCACTACTTTTTTAATATCATCCACAGCGTACACAGTTGTCAAACTGGTTCCAATATGGACAGAAAGTATGCCAATAAGATGCCTTGGTCTCTTTAACAACCAAACGTCGTTTTACAAACCGGTTTGTAGTTTTATATTTCGAAAACAAGTCATACTTGATATCAAAATATCGCATTCGCTTCAAGATCAATTTCATTTCGAAATCATTATATTCACTTCAAAATCAAATCCATTTCGAAATCATCATATTTGCTTCAAAAATCATATTTTACTCCAAAATGTTAATCAATTCTATATATCGATTTCACCTAAAAATTTGATTCGAATTACAATCTTGGTTATAATCCACTTCAACCCAATTTGCATTTAAATCCAATATTTAAAAGTAAACCTTTCACCCTTTGACCAGTTTAAATTTTTAGAAGATAGTTTAAATAGTTCTACAATATTTAATTAGTTAAAAAAATTTAATAGAAAATAGTATGAGTATTAAAAATGGTATGTGTAGTAAAATAATTTGGAAAAACAAAATAATTTAAATATTTAAAGAATGTAGAATTTAAACTGTTTATAACAAAACTATTCATTTGAAAATAGTCTCAAAGTCAAACTGATTCGATTCCAAATTTTACAATTCAAATTAATTCCAATTTCCACTTCGATTTAATCGATTGAATTCCGATTTCAAGTCGAATTTAATTTCATTCCCAAATTTATTTCAATTCCTGTTCCAAATAAATTTCAAGTCCAATTCCAAATTAATTTTGATTCCAATTCCAAAGTAATTTCAAAGTCCAAATCCAAATTAATTTTGATTCAATTCTCAAATTTAAACATTTTGATTTATCTCAATTCCGAGTTTGATTTCCAAAATATCGACCCAAAACATTTAAATCAAATTTTCCATCAATATCCAACTTAAAAATCCTAACCTTCAAATATTATTAAATTCCAAGCTTAATTTCGAAATATCATTTTATATCACTTTTACTTAGCAATATCGTAAGCTCTAATAAAAGTCTAATCTTTTAAAACAAATCAATTTCTGAAATTCACAACATATTTCGATTATAACTTAAAAATCTCAACTTCGGATAACTAAACAATTGCGTTTACCAAATTTGAATTTCAACATTTCAAGCTCTAGTTCGAAAATAATTCGATTTCCATAAATTTGATTTTTATTTCTTAAAACTAAATCATCTAAATAATTTCAAATCAAAATTTTAAAATCATTTAATTTCACCAATCCGGTGTCCGTATATAATTCTCTGTCTTACGACCTAGTGAATCAATTATTTCAATTTAATTCTAGGGATTGATATATATCATTTCAATCCAAAATAAATGCCGTAGGTATATATCATTTCCACCTATTTCTTAATTTATTCAAAATAATTCAATTTACAGTCTTATGTACTGTAAATAATAAACAGGATGATAACATGATATATCAAAATATATAAACATCCAAAAACCAACCAATAGCATCCATCAAAATCAATCATCCACGACAGTCAAAAATCACAACAATCAACCAATTACCAATAATCGGGGATTTTACTAACAGTTTAATTCTAATTTAATATAACTGTCAATTCAAATTCTATATATTAAATTCAGATGTCCATTTAAATGTTAATTAAATTTATCAAACGACTATCAATAAAATTAAATCACTTCACGATATAGTTTAACTAACATAAAAATTATTCCAGTCAATTATGAGCATCTACCTTTGATTTATCGACGATTAAAAATCCAAAAAAAGGCCCAAATTTGAACAATTTAGAAATTGACCAAACCTGTTCCACGTTATCTGGAATTTCGATACGATCTTAATGGAGAAAACTATGCATCAATCCGAGCTTGTATGCAAAAGTTATTCGAGTTAGAACATTTAAATTTTAATACAAAATAATTAATTAATTAATAAAAATAACATTTCCTCATGCGATATCATCAGGGATGCATGCATCTAACCCAAACGCACACAACCCAATTTCCATGCGCGCCAACCAATTCTTGACCAGAACTCGATAAGGGAACCTTATGCGCGAGTCTCGACTTCCCCTCGCACGTCGAGCATGTCGAGTTGGATGTGTAAAGCACATCGAGCTCTACAACTTTGCTTTTGAAAGCTTTTGATTGTGTTGAACGGATTGAGAGATATTGAGGGCAGAAGATGGTAAATTTTCGGCCATTGAACGATGGCAGCCATAGAACAAGCGTTTCAGAAATGAAATAATAATAAATTTCTCGTTTTGCATGCCGTATTCATATAGTTTGGTCCAAAACCATCCGAACTCCAATCGAAGCATGCCGCCTGTCTTTCATAATGTTTTACCCTTATTCCAAATGCAATGGAACTTGTTTTGAGGCCTAACACAATCATATGTGGAAGATAGATTTTCAAAGGCAAATTATTTTATCGAAATCTGAAATAAATCCTACACGTTTCAAGCTCGCTTAGCCAAACGACAAGTCCTATCGGTATAAAATTTGAAATCATACATAACTCACTATTACGGATCTGATAAAGTTAGCTTCGTCGAAATCCGAGACAGTTGCCAAAATTGCTATTTTTTACTCGTTAATTAAAATATAAAGTTTTCAAATTTTAATTATTCACATATAAATCCAATTTTAAATGTTAACCATCTTCATTCATATTTAAATCAAATTTAAATCAAATTTCGATGCCATTTTCATTCTTATTAAATCTAGAATTCCATTAATTAAATAACCCTAGTATTAAAATTTAAATAATTTAGTTATCCAATACTAAAATACCTATGAATTTTAGTTATCAACAATTATTTTATTTTCAACTGAATAAGTTAACATTTATTATTCAATCAAACAATTGGTTGTAAATACATTCAATACGTATAATCCCATTTCAATACCGTTATTGCCAAAATCTTCGAAATTGATTATCTCAAAATTTTATCCAAACTCGAATTCAAGAAATAACAATAATAAGTCATTAAATTTTATCTCTAACCATTTTCATTCAATAATTATATCAAACTCTATAATTAAAAATAGTAAAAAAAATATGGGTCGATACAATCATGGCGCGTCCCTGTACTCCAACGTACTACTGGGACGTTATATGCAAACTGTACGATAATGCTTAAAAACGCATTAAGGGGGGTTAATGTAAAGCCTTTACGATAAGATAAATATTTATTTACTAATTAGACATTATATATAGCGTATTGTGCTACATATAAATTATTTGATGGATCCTTGAAAGATGGAAAACCACATAGCATCTCTTGAGTTATTGCATGCACGTTATACGTTGGACAGGAGATATGAAATCCTGTAAACATCTTTGACGCTATTACACTCATGTTATATGTGCTATGGATTTGACTCACATAAGGATATTTTAGTCTTGACTCGAGTGTTTTGTCTTTTCATTACGCTCGGATCACCCCTGAGTATTTCAGTGCATTAAAGATCATTTTTTGTAGGACAAAGACAAAGATTTGGTATATTATTACTATTACTATTCCTTGCATCATATTGTTCTGCTGTATTATATTTTTTTCTATTGTATATATAACTCTGATAGATGTTGTACAAAATTATAATCAAATGTATAGTAAACAACTTCATGAATTATTTATTTGATTATTATATTTTGACTTTCCGCTGCGAGATTCTATGTTTGTTTTCTTCTTCTTTTCTTATTTTTCTTATCGCCATTGATTATCAATGTTCTGGATTGTTTGAGTTGGACATGTGTTGATTATTGTCAATTTAAATCTTTTGAAATGTAGGTCGTCATAGTTGGTATCAAAGCTTTGGCTAATTTGATAACCATAGCATTTATGGGGTTTGACTCATTAGAAATAGGGTAGTAATACCCTAGGATGAGTTGTTTGAGCGTATATATATGAGAGCATGTACTTATTAGTGTTATAAAATGCTTTACATTGTGTTTGCTTACCATTGAGTTGTTTATGAATTCTGGTTGATGCGTGGAACGCCGTGTTATCGATAGGGGTTTTTAAACACTTAAACGAGGCAAATCAACATAATATTATTTGAAAATAGGGTAAATGAATTTTTTTTACCTGAATTATATTATACATATGTAAAATGATTGTTAATGAATTTATTGTTAGGAGATGATAATATTTAGTTAAAATCGATTACAGGTTGAATTAAAATATAACGAATACTTTGTGAATTTTATTTTACGAAGCATTCGATGATTAAATTGAATTGGAATCTAATTTTAATAATATTATTTGAAATAACAAAGATGTAAATAGTGAAATATTTTCATAATCAAGAAATGGAATTGTATAAGCTATATTTTAAATAGAAGAACTTAAAAATTGAGAATTTAAGAATTTAAATCTGTTGCTTTCAAAATTTGTTTTCAAAGCCTTCAAAATTATTAATAATATTATTCTAAAGTGTCTTGGCTTGAAATATATTTTGAAAAGATTTCTAAAAAAATAAAAGCATTGAACTGCTTTAGTCGATGGGAAATAATTTTGGGATGACTGCAGCATCGCCAGTATTCATTTTGAGTTTCTAAGTGAAACTGCTACCAAAAGAAATTTATTTCCGGTTAAAACAAGCTTGATTGTGGAAAAAAATTCCAAGTATGATTTAATAAATATGTGAAAATATTTTTGAACCAATAAATTGAAATAGTATAGATAGAAAAAAATTAAGTTTATAACTTATAAATGTTAAATAAGTTGATTTAGTAAAACAAAGTAAATAAAATAAAATTTAACTCAAGAGCGCTTAACTAAAAGTGAGTTGTACTTGAAATGAATTAGATTTGAGAAATTTTAAGTGAATAAGTTTGTATAACTTATATATTTGAGAAGTATTAAGCCTAAAACAAAATTTAAATTTGTTTAATGTGAAATTGATAAAAAATGAAAAAAGGGTTAACATAAATAAAGTCGAATAAACCAAGAAATGGATTAAATGAAATAAAGTTTAGTTTAATAAAGATTAAATAAATTGAATTGGATTTGAATATAACTAGATAAATTAGTAAAGTGAACTAATTCTGCTTACGCTATAAAATGAATTAATAGAATGAATACGAACTTGAGTTATAAAAATGGAATGTAATTTGATTTGTGAAAGGAATTGAATAAAAATAAACGAGTGTAAGTAAAATTAATGTGAATAATTGACTTCGATTTAAATTGGATGTAAATAAATTGAATGCAAATGGAATGAGTTTTAATAAATTGAATGGTAACTAAAAGAATATGAAATGAGTTAATGAAATAAATTTTAAGATGAAAGT
The DNA here is from genome assembly GCA_030765085.1 of Allium cepa. Lineage (NCBI taxonomy): Eukaryota > Viridiplantae > Streptophyta > Magnoliopsida > Asparagales > Amaryllidaceae > Allium > Allium cepa. Next base: position 244,633,674 of record CM060942.1, read on the forward strand.
TAACTTATGAAAGATTAAATAAAAATTTATGGTTATAAAAAGAAAATTTATTGATATGAATTTGAATTGTAAAATAATACGTACTTAAGTTAATGATATGAATAAATGAAATAAACTAATGAAGTGAGTCAAAAAACTAATATTAAACTTAAGTTATGAAGAAAAAACAACTAAACGTGAATTGCTTTTTATAAATGTATACAATAAACTTAAATGGTTTGTAAATGATATTAGTAATAAAATAGAAATATACTAAGTGGTAATGAAATGAAATTTAACAAAAATAAGATCAAAAGAAATGATTTACAAAAATGCCCATAATTGATTTTATATGATATGTTGTTAAACATAAAATTAAACAATTTCAATTTAACAAATTTAATTGCATAAATTGAATGTATACGAAATAGATTTAAATAAATTTGAAGCAAACCAATTAGCTGTTAATAAAAAATTAGATGTTATTAAGAAATGAAGTGTATACATTAAATATTGACATTGGAAATGTAAATTATGATAGTTTGGATTATTTATATGGACATTAATAATTGTTCAATGGTTTCTTTTGTTGTAAATTTTTGTTATAACTGCTTTTGGCTGCATATGATTGTTTGTTGTGTATTGGTGCTTATACTTGTGATTTAGATTCAAAATTCATGTCATATAGTTCTATTAAACTCATATACGTTCTATACCTTTTCTAAGTGACTAATTGTGATGCCCCTTCTCTACACTCACACTAGCCATGGACACTACGGAGTAATGCCGTCAACTAGCACAAAGAAGAAGACTGTTGAGAAGTGACCATTTGTATAATTTCTTTGTGCGAGTACCAATATGTCAGATAGTATTACATGCATTTCGTTTCAAGAGGAAATCTGACATATCGAATACAAACTCAAAGCTACTACACAGTGGCTAAATGAGCTTCGGAAACAAATATAAAATAAGAATAACACAAGTCAGTCACAGATATTCATATCACAAAGGCGGAAACAAATATGAATAAAACAAATAGAAGTGTACATCAAAGTAGTGGCCATGCAAGATCCACTACATCACAAAAGAATAGGTACAAGTGCTAGACATAAGAATATGTATACACTAAGGAGTCTCTATCTCGAATGTATAAAAACAAAAACTACTAAAGTAGTAGTTAGCTAAATGTCAGATGACAGACCCAAATAAGAAGTCAAGCAGAAGCACTTGAAATACTTCGGTCTGACACGAGTATTATTTAAGAAGGAAATAATAAACAGTAGGAAATAATAAACGGGTCAGACTAGCTATAAATATTAGATAAAATGAGACAGGTTAAGAGATATGACAAAAATTTATGATAACAATAATGCCATACCGTGGCAAGTATACATTTAACAATAACAAAAATCATACAATATCTCATGAATCTCAAACACCAAGAACGATGTCATATTCTTTATTTTATTCACCAAACCTCAAATATTAACATACATATCAATGCCAATCGCAAAAATTGGTGAAACACAAATTCCAAAAATCACAAAGGAGGAGTCATATCACAAACTGGAGCATGAAAACTCGCCAACACGTGTATCACAAAAGGGTCTCTATCCTATGATCGCCAACTATAGAGTTGGTGCAACGATGTAGTAAAATAATGGAACGCCCAAGGAATCTAAAACACGAATAATTCAAAACTTCGACGTAGTACAATAACGGTATGCCCGATGGACCTAAAACTCCAATAATTCAGAACAACGGCGTAGTACAATAACGGTACGCCCGATGAACCTAATAAGCCATAACAATGACGTAGTACTATAACAGTACATCCGATGATGCTGATAAGCCGGAACAAAGACGTAGTACAATAACGGTACATCCGATGATGCTGATAAGCCGAAACAATCACTAGTACAATAATGGTACATCCGACGAACCGAACTCCATAAAAGAACATGGGTCAATAGCCCATAAAAGAAATGAGACGAAGCTCAATAAAACGAGGTACAGTCCCCCACGTGGACAAAAAGACATCGCATATCGCTAGTCTAAACCATAAAATGATCATCATTGATCAATAAGAAGTGTGAATTATACTAAGCTAGTAAATAAATGAGTTTAGCTTCATGTCCCATAACCACTGGCTTAACTTAAGTATTTACGAACAAATTATAGATTTCCACTCGAAAATTGTCACAAGGTTTCAATCAAACAAGTCTAAGAATTAACCGACGAAGTAAAAGCAAGCGTTTCATACCATTTGTTTTGCTAAGTCGCTTAATTAGATTTCTCAAACGAATGAGGTAAAGGTTTGTACACACTAATATATTAGAAAACGGATTTGAAAACGAGTTCTGTATTAAAATTAATGTTGAAATCACTTTTTGTGAAAGAGTTTGAATATTTACTACTAGCATAGAAACCATTGTATTTTTAAGTGACAAATCACAGAAAATGATTGTAAAAACAATCGGTCACCAAAAATTCACATTCAAAGACGTAAATCAAATCCAAAGAAATCGGTACCAAATCCATCAAAATGGATATTCCCAAAAATCCAGAAAAAGAAGTCATCAAAGTCGATAAAAGTGATAACAACTAATCGGATCAACAAAAATCGATAAACAATGAAAATTTACTCAAAAAATAGGAAAATAGGAAAAACTGAACAGTTCCATACATATGGGGTTAATCCAGACGTTTGGATTTGGGTTCTCGAAATAATTCAGAAAATCCATAGACGTCTATGATTAGAAAGCAAACGTCCGAACCCTAACCAGACATCTGAACCAATAAATCAGACATCTGGAATTTGTCTCTACTGTTTTTATTTTCTGTCGGGACCATAACCAGACGTCTGGACTTGATCAACCAAACGTCTGGTTGCCTGATCTGGGCAACATTTTTCATAGGCCAATGATGGCCAAATAGATTCGATAGCGATCATATAATCGACGGAGGCTAGGGATTTATCCCAAGCAATAACCTAGTCCTATAGGCTCTTCGATACACCACAAATAAAATGACCAAATATCCAAGATAGGATCTTTGAAGATTTTAACTTCAAAACACCAAAATTTATAAAATTCACTACATCAATTCAAATCAAAAGCAAATGAACATGAATAGATGTTAGGAATTCATACCTAATAACAATGAAAGTTATAGACGTAGATGTGAGTTCAAAAATTCACCTTTAAACTCAAAAACAACAAATGAGAAACTTTAAGACAAGGCAAGATCAACCACTCTTCAACTTTAACTCAAGAAGCTTCAATCTAAGCTCATAAGGAAATATTTTCTAAGTTAGGGTTCAGGAATTTCTGAAAATTGAAGGGAGATTGAGATGGAGAAGATGAAGAGGATGCTTACATAAGCTTCTCCTTGATTTTGAAGCTAGAACTTGAATTCCTAAGTGCACTAGGGCTTAGGAATTTTGTTTTCTTTTCTCCTCGCCCATTTATACTTTAGTTTGAAAGTGTTAGGAAATGAAAATGAATGAAGAGGAGACGGGGTGGAGTTAATGTATTATATTGGGTTAATGGGATGAAACCCAAACCCAAAGCCTAATAGAGAAATAGTGAAATACTACTCAACTCCAAACATATCGATGTTTATACTCAAAAAGGTCGCAAATGCCATTTTGGACTCAATGGAAGTGGTCTCGAGTCCTAATTAGACTTTTTACAAAAAGTAACATCTTGGACTTTAATCTGACAAACGATGCTATATTTAAATAAAATATTTAAATATACAATTGTAAAATGTGCAAGTTTTTATAGACTTTCCTCCTTAAAGAAATTGCATCCTCGCAATTCTTAAGAAGAAAACAAAGATTAACAATCATAAAAGCATATCAACACAAAAGAAAATTTGAAATAAGAAGTTCACCCTAAAGAGCACTAGAGAGTATGTCTGGATGTGTTCGCTCGATGAATTCTATGGATTCCCATGAGCAATCCTTAGGATTTGAGGACCATTGAACCTTCACAAGTAGAACATCTTTATTTCAAAGGCGTTTAACTTCCATAGCGATGATACGAATAGGATGTTGCTCATGAGTCAAATTAGGTGAAACTTCAATTTCTCTAATAACACCGGGCTCAAGAATAGAATCGGAATACCTAAGGCGTTTCCGTAGTTGAGAGATGTGGAAAACGTCGTGAATAGCAGAAAATTGAGCCAGTAATAAAAGTCGATAAGCCACGGAACCAATGCGTTTGGTGATGGAAAATAGACCAATATATCGAGGGGCCAATTTTTCCCGATCGACTGAAATGCACAACACCCTTCATAAGTGAAACACAAATAAACACCTAATCTCCCAAAGAAAATTCCAAATTCCTTTTTCGGTTATCGGCATAGGATTTTTGTCTACTTTGAACTTCTTTCATCCTATGACGAATAAGATCGATCTTTTCTGTGGAATCATGAATAAAATCTGGAGCCAAAACCAGAAGGAGATTGACATGGCCTTCCGTAGAGTGCCTCGAAAGGTGCCATACCAATACTAGATTGGAAGCTATTAGTATAGGAAAACTCAACAAGAGAAATATGATCTTCCCAACTTCCCCCAAAATCAAGAACACATGCACGAAGAAGATCTTCAAGAGTTTGATTCACACGCTCGGTTTGTCCATTGGGCTGAGGATGATAAGCGGTGCTAAAATTAAGCTTCATTCCCGAAGCTTTTTGAAAACAGCTCCAAGATTCACTAATATATAATGGATCACGGTCACTGACAATAGAATTAGGAACTTCTCAATTTAACAATTTCTCTAACATAGAGTTTGGCCAAGAGAGGTATGATCCGATTAGACCGAACATGAATAAAATGGGTGGATTTTGTAAGTCTATCAACAATCACCCATAAATTATCATGACCCAAATGAGAACGGCGAAGACCATCAATAAATCCATGGAGACTTGATCCCGCTTTCATACAGGAATATCCAAAGGTTGCAATAACCCACCGGGTCTTTGATGCTCGGCCTTAATGAGTTGGCAAATCATGCAACGCTTAATAAAGTTAGAAATATCAGATTTCATTCCATCCCAATAATAAAGTCGCTTCATGTCCGCGTACATTTTACTACTTCTGGGATGAATGATAAATTTAGAACGATGAGAATCTTCTAAAATATCTTTACGAAGATTACTAATATTTGGCACGATAAGTCTACCAAATTTTCGAATGCCACCACGAGCACCGATTTCAAAGTTTTTCAATCCATCAATATTACTATCCCGACAACTTTGGCTAAGATAAGCCAATTTAGGATCATTCTTTTGAGCGACAAGAATGCGGTCTAAAAGAGATGGATGAGCCTCAAGGCTACATAGAACAAGAGATGAACATGAATTGGATTTACGATCTCGAATCTAACAAGTAGACAAAGTCTCGAGATTATTCCATTCAGATATCATCATAGAAACCGCTGCATGTTGCTTACGACTAAGGGCATCGACAACACGGTTCCCTTTTTCGAGAGTATAGAGAATATCAAGATCATAAGGAATTCGAGCCAACGTTGTTGACACAAATTAAGTTCCTTTTAAGAAAATAAATACTTCAAAGATTTATGATCGGTGTAGAGAACAAATTTCTCTCCCAAAAGATAATAACGCCTAATTCTAAGGGCGAAAACAATAGCCGCAAGCTCTAAATCATGAGTGGCATATCTAGTCTCGACAAGCATTAATTGCCTAGAAGCATAAGCAATAGCACGTTCCCTTTGCATGAGATCGGCTCCCAAACCAACACGACTAGCATTGATATAAACAATAAAGTCTTGGTTCCCCTCGGGAGTCACAAGAATAGGAGTATTAGAGAGGAGTTCTTTTAATTTTTGAAAAAAAGTTTCACGTTTGTTTGACCAAATGTACTTAACTCCCTTCTTTGCCAAACTAGTAAGAGGAACGGAAATTTTAGAAAAGTCTTTTATGAACCGATGATAATAGCCCGCCAACCCATGGAAACTACGAATTTCCATAACACTCTCTGGTCTCTTTCAATTTTGAATCGCTTCAACCTTTGAAAGATCCACGGAAATTTTGGATTCAGAAATAATATGCCCGAGAAATTTCACACGAGATTGCCAAAAGTAGCACTTAGAAAATTTTGCTTTCAATTGATTTCTCTTAAGAGTTTCCAATACTATCCGAAGATGTTTTTCATGCTCCTCCTCAGTTTTAGAATAAACAAGAATATCATCTATAAACGAAGCTTTCAATTGATTTCTCCTAAGAGTTTCCAAAACCATCACCGACATGAAGCACTGGTCAAAACGAAGCTATAGAATCCAAGCTTTATGAATTTTGATTGAAAATTTAAGTTAAATTGATTTTTTGGAATTTGAAATTAACAGCGATGAATAAATAAGGAGGAAGTGGGATGGAGTATAGTACGGTGAGGGAGGTATGGTGAAGTATGGGTTGTTGTATTGGGTATGGGTGAATAATAAAGTACATATATATTATTATAATTAGAAAACGTCTAGCTTTTAAACGTTTGAAATTCTCGAACTCCAAACGAGACATGTCGTCCGACGTTCTATAGTTATACCCTTTTTCAGAATACAATGGAACTAGTCTCGAGACCTAATTCGATCATATGTAGAAGACAGATGTTCAAATCCAATTATATTATAAATTTCTAAAATTAACTTCTATGCGTTTCGATCTCGTATGCCTAAATGGTATGTCCAATCGCCAAGAAATTCGACGACGTATAATAATTTTTATTATGGATCTAATAAAACTGGTTACTTCAAAATTTGAGACAGTGCCCAAAAGGCTAGTTTGAAAAGAATTATTATAAAAGTCAAATTAGTCACTTTTAAATCTAAATTAAAAGTTTATTATCTTCATTCTTATTTAAATTGAATTTTAATTCAACTTTCAAACTCATTTTATTCACATTAAATTCAGAATTAAATTATTTAAACAATTCCAAATATTAAAGTCAACAATTTAATTATACAATAAATCGCTATATTTGAAATCAAGCTATTTAACCTATAAAATTAACTTTTTAATATTTAAAATCAATTAAATATTCAATATTTAATTGACTGAAATTCTAGATTGTTACATTCTTCCCCCTTAAAAGAATTTCGTCCCTAAAATTTCCAAGGTAATAAAAATGGTTCAAACGCATTTACTTTCAGAACCAATTAGTTGAATAGATTATAAAATTTCTATGTCTTTTAAATTCACCCACTTATACCAACTAATTCCCTTCCATTTATTCATTCCAAGTTAACTCAATATCATATTTTAGTTATCAAATATTTTCCTAAATTCTCAAAAAAATTCTAATGCCTTAAATTTACGAAAAATTTCGCCAGTGTCTCCTTAGCGTGGCTCGATAGTAAAAGTTTACAATATATGTATAATCACAAATATACATCTCGTTTTCAAGGATGAGACTTCCTGTAGGGAAAAATATAAAAATACGATTCGTAATTCGAAATGTGTACCTTTTATTAACATTATTAAGCATGTATAATCAACATAATGCGAAAGCAAGCTCCAAATACAAAGCATACGCCATTCGCACCTACTAATCACTCAACAACTAATGAGAGTTTGTTTATAGAAAGCAACATCATTGTACAATATACGATATACAACAACTACGTCCAAATGTAGTAAATGTAAAAAAACCATCAAACAAATAATATTCATCCAATTAATTTATCATCATATCAATTTTCATTTTTTAATGTCAACATTATATTTATACACTTTCATTTCTTATTAACATTCAACTGATTTGTTTTCAATTTATTTACATCTAATTAATTTATGTTCAAGTCATTTTTATTAACTCTACGTAGATTCGCTTTAAATTCTATTTATGTTTAACAACATTTCATTGCATACTAAATTCGTGTATGAATCATTTCATGAAATCGTTACATTTTAACTTTTCCTAAGATAAATCTTATTTCACCATTACCTGGTATATTTCTTAAATATTAGTATTCTTTATGAACCCTTCCATAAAACAATTTCTTAAGTTTGTTACAAACATTTTATTCTGCACATAAATATTCATTACCGCTTCAATTAAGTTCGTATTCAAAATTATCAAACAACACTCCAAACATATTCAATTCATTTTATTAACTCGATTTATTTAACTTTACTAAAGTTAAATTTTAATTTCATATCTTAATTCCCAATTATCTTTTCTTATCTATACCATTTCCAATTTTAAGTTCAATAATTTATTTTCATATATTTATCAATTCATGCTTTGGATATTAAATCAATACTTGTTTTACGAAAACACAACTTAATGGTAGCAATCCATCACTTAGAGACTTGAAAATAAACGCCGACGATGATGTAGTCATCATCAGAATTATTTTTCAATGACCGAAGTGAGTCGAATGCTTCTTATTTCTTTTAAATCCCACTAAAAATATTTATGGTTAAAACATTTTCCAAAATAATATTGTTATTACTCTTCAAAAACCTGTGAACAAAAATTTCCAAAATCAATGGGTTTTATATTCATAAATTCCCAGATTTTAAATCCTTTTCTTTTACATATCATATTTATAAAATTACTTATACAATCTCATTTCCTTTCCCTTTATAAATCACATTTATAGTTCACATTTATATAATCTCACTTCTTATGTACTCCAATTTCACAAATGCTGATTATTTTAATTATAATCAATATTCTATAATTCATACTTATAAAAAAATTCTTATATAACTCATTTTACAAATTTTTATCTTTACTTAGATTATAATAATCACGCTTTTATTAGAATAACAGACAATAAATGATAATAACCAAGTACTATCATTCATTAATAACCAAATACACCATATATAACTATGATAATTTTTGAAAAGCTATTCTTTTATATATAAAATATAAATTAGGTGCAATTATGTCATTTACCAATTCTCAAACAATACTATGTAGGTTTTCCTTTTTCAAGTGTTTAGAAACCCCTATCGACATCGTGGCATCCCACATACCAACCAGAATTCATAAGCCGCTCAACAGACAAATCAACACAATATAAAACATTTTTATAATCACTAACAAATGCATGCTCATATATATAATACACTCAAAACTCCTAATTAGAATTTAATTACCTTATCTCTTAATGAGTTGCCCCACTAAAGGCAAGTTTCTCGCTTAACCTTAAAGTCTGATAATAGCTGCAGTGACCCGCAAATCCGCACAATTCAAGCTAATAATAAACTGCACATGTCCAACCCAGATTAAATGGAAAGATGGATAGTTGTAGGAAAGAAGAAAAAAGAAGAAGAGAAGTGAAGAAGAGGAGAAAAGAAACTAAAAAATAATAAAAAATCCCATAATCGCAGTGGAGCAACATATAATATAATATCACTTATCTTTACAAAAGAGAAACTGTTATATACGTACATCTATCAGAGTAAAAAAATAAATCACAATGATTAGCTTGGACAGTTATAACAACCTGTCCTAACAAATGTCGATAATTTCAACACCAATGCAGCAGAAAAATATACAAATATGGGAATACGACATGAAGACCCTAGCTCATCTCCTAAGCTCCAATGCATCCAAAGCAATCTATAAATATGCTCGGTCTGACCCGAGCATTACAATGAAATAACAACCGGTCAGTCTGGTAAGCCAGCATGAGAAATCACACCCGACTGAATTTTAAAGTTATAAAAAACTCTTTCCAAAATAAAAGTACCTCGTAAGACCATGTAGCTACCTTACGATAACCAAAACATTTTCTATAGAAAATCCATTGATATTATAATAGTGTCTACAGGTTAAAGTAAAATATGAATGCAGCTGAAATGCTTGCACCTCACATTTCAACATAGTTGGGCATAACTAAATCCGTACAGCGCTTATTGGTGAATGGATTTAATAAAATGACTGGGCTACCAGGGTACCACCCATTACAGTGCACCTTTAGATAAAATAACATAGAGAACCTCGCTGGTATCCCGTGCCAGCATAGGACCGACCTACAACTTGACTAGTAGTACCAATTATGATCACCCCTCCGTTAATGGTCCCGAAAGCATACAAATGAGAGATAATATCGTCTTTAGATAGAAATGATCATACCATACTTGGGAGCGACTTAAAGGAACTGGATTTTTGACTCTCGAAAATTGACACTAATATGACCACTGTATCACATGTCGAACATTCGTCGAACATTCAAGTGTCAAGAATACTGATTTGTTAGTGTGAAAGAAGAAGGTAGAAGAAAACTAAACAAATCAGAATCTCACAATAAGGCGAATAATATACAATACAACAACGATCTTTAAAGGAACATCTTTATTCATATATACAACATCATAATACATTAGGCTTATCCTAAATTTGGACAGCTATAGAAAAATGTCCTCACATTGACAAACATGCAGACTTTATAATATAGCAAATGAAAGATACGTGTGAATATGTCTTGACCATCCAGCTCCTCTCCAACTCCAAATATCCAGCTAAACCTTGGAAAACATGCTTAGTTTGACCCCAGCATTACATGGAATAACGCCCAAGTCAGTATGGTAAACCAACATGAGTAAAACTTGATAACAAGTAACAACCAAAATGATTTCTACATTTGAGAACTTTTCAAGCAAAGGGTATTTCGTAAGACCATGCCGCACATATAAACGGATGTGTTTTTACCTTACGATAACCAAAACATTTTATATCAAAATCAAATGATATTATCATAGTGTCTAGGTTTAAAGTAACTAGATAAAATAGCTAAAATGCTTACATTTCACATTCCAATGTACTAGGCCTTATAATCAAAAACATAAGGCATGTATTGAGGATTAGGTTCTAACTGATGACTGGGCTACTAGGGCACCACTCGCCATAGTACACCTCTAGAAAAACGTATTAAGGTCGTATCTAATGACCTCTACCAACACAGAACTGGCCTACCCCTTGCTGGATAATACCGAATATATCATCACTCGGTTGCAAAGCAATCTTTAAACGAGCGCTTCCACATACATGAATTCATTGATGATTGTGTATATATCTAGAAGGGAGATGATATTCCCTAATGGGTGCGACCTGCATAGACCTACTACATATTCCCTGTTCTAGTCATTCCTGATTGATGTGGCTTGAGGCTATGTTTTACCTTTCTGAATAGCAATACATCTTGGAATGCTATCACTGCCCTCCTGACGTAAATGCAATACCAGCATTCATCCATACAAGTTCATTCTGTGTCTGAATGATACCGAAGGTACTAACTTTACTATAGTCATTTTGGAATCACACTCAAGATTAGTAGCAGTAGCCGTTACACATTAAAGAGCCCGTCTTCAATCATCATCAAGATGTCTTCCACTTGAACGTACATTTGGTTTGGAGTGCTTTTCGGATATATAATTCCGATCCGGGTCTCTCCGTACCAACAATCGATAATTTTCAATTGACTCATTCTTGGTTATTTTGGAAGTAAGTATTCGAGTCCTTGTCGGAAACTCGAATTTTGCACTCATGCTTCTTAAGTCAAATTAGGCCAATTTGATAATCGGTTATTCAACTATCAAATACAGCAATAAATTCTAGAGATTTAATTACCCAAAGAAATCTCTAAGCCTCAAAACCATTTTCATTTATAAATCTCCTTTCCCAAACAATTATCAACATTTATATACTTATCTCCTTTACATAAGTATATTCACAAAACACTTATATGATTTCTCATTTTCAAATCTCTTAAACGAATTTAACTATATTATTCAAATTGGAGAAAAGGATAACTCTAAGCACTATTCCTTCGGATTTAAGTGTGGAACGGACGTTTTATACCACCATTTTTTTTAAAAGGTCAACCTTAAGAAATCCTGTAACGACTCGTAAAATTTTATTAGATTTAATAATATATTTAATTGAATTTCTGTGAAACTTTAAATATTTAAATTTGAAAATAGAAATTTAATATTTGGAATGCGTCTAATTAAACATAGCAAATGGTAAATTTTCAACAGAAAATGTGGAAGTTTATTTATTTTGTCATTTTGTATAAATTTAAATTAGTTAATAATTGATGGTAATAAAATGTTTTCCAAACCTGAATATTTTTATACAATAAATTTGTAAATCATCTTCTGAGTGAGACAACATATTTCATTTCTTCAAATTTGGACCATTATTGCTCTATCTATCTTATTTTTGAAAAATTAACGGCACTTTCGGTACGAATATCGACTTTTGATCGGATAGTCATACCATTATTATCTATATACTGTTTTGATCATCTCGTCATGCTGATCTCCGTAGCATATTCCTTTGGGTTTTTCGGTATCCGTCAAGTGACGAATTTGGCGAAATGGTAGTCGTATCGGTTCCGAGCCTTTTTGATTACCTTGTCCTTTCATTTACCCAACGGCTGAAACAAAGAGCCGTTAACATTTATTTTCTCCTGAATTTCTGCTGGACCTTTTCTATTCCCAGTTCTCAATATAGTCAGGTGGGTTGCCTTTCCATTTCATTTTCTTTCACTATTATCAAATGATAAAAATATATGTTATACAAGTTTTAACAGCCAGGTGCCGTCTCTCTTTCAAGCGCCAATCTCCACCTTTCACCAACACTACATGGAAAAGTACGTCGGCCTCCCTCCTCCACCTTCCTAACGACCACCTCTCCCCTCTTCTCTGCCCAAGCTAGCTGATCACTACACTTCTACCTGTGGCCCTACCAAACCTCAACCTTCCACCTCCCTTTTGCCGTTAGTCGCATCTCTTTATACACAACCAACATCTCCACCCCGCAGAAGCTGAATAGCCCACCACTTCATCTTCTCGAATAGCCGCAACCAGCAGCCACACACCACGATTCACCTGCTCCACCAACCATGACCCAAGCCCTGCCAGTTTGCCGAACCCATAGCCTTCAACCAGCTGCGCCGACCTTCCGCCTGCCCGAGCCTCTACCTATGTTGCTTCTAGATTTGCTTAGCCGAGATCTGTATAAAACCTTTAGCCTTCTCAGCGTTGTGAAGCCTGCTTCGTCTCCCTCGTTTTTTTCCTGACCATAGATATCAAGTAATGTTTTGATTTTTGTGTGGTATATGTATATAGTATGTTTGCATATTTATCTACAGCATATATACACATCGAGTTGCTTTCATTTGAGAAGTGTATTCATATTTTTTGAAATCCACTTACACTTTGATCTAAAGCTTAGCCTCCAATTTATATATATATATATAATTTTCATTTTAGTATATACATTGATGTTAAATATAGTTTTGAATATTATGATTTTTTTGATGTGTTTTAAGAATAATGGAATAATTTTATAATTTAGAAGGAAGTCCATATACCTGTGACTACACAACTGAAGTATATTATCTGTGGACTTTATCTATTTAAAATAAAATTATAAGATTATATATATGCGTATATAAGGTCCAGTTGTAATATTTTAGTACTTTATATATATAAGTTTAAGCGTTGTTGTTTATATTATGCAAATTATATACACATATAACTTATACATTCTATTTGCTGGAAGTTTTAAGTGATTGATATTTAAAAGTATACATATATAGCTTATATAAAGTCTATTATAAGAAATGTTATATGAGTTTTTTTTTTGTGTATATCTTAGCATGTTATATTTATGTGAGTTGTTTATAAAATATGAGATAAGTCTACATATATATAGTAATTGTCTGAAGCTTCCTATTTTGCTCTAGTTCTAAAGCATTATTTATTTCGTATATAAATTTGTGTAAGTTTTGTTACAGATTTCTTTTATTGATAGTGATATAACAAAATATTAAGTTATATATATTTATAAAGTAACTAATATGTCATTAATATGAAAAGTATATAAACTATAGAATAGTACTATGTAAAGGTTTGTAGAAGTTATATTGGCTGCTATTATATATATAATATATAGTTTTCTAAGTTATGTTTTCAGCTGCAATTTAAGCAATGGTTTATATAATAGTATTATATCTTTTGGATGTTGGTTGATTATGTCACGACCCACCTTCCACTACCCAGAAAGACACGTCATGATTTAAGAAAGAAAGGGATAGAAAAGAGAAAAGACAGAGAAGAAGAAAGAATCAACATCAAAATCTAAACAGCAGAACAAATAAATTATATTAATCACATAATACTTTACATAGTTTACAACAAATATCAGAGATACACAGCATAATCAACTCATACTAGAGAGTTATAACACCCGTCTAGTTACACAACTCAAACCAACAACTCAGTGAACACACAGCGGAAAAACTCTATAGCTATTCGCAGAAGCCTCCTGCTCCATTTGCTTCTCCAGAATTCGTCAAGCCAACTTAAAATCCTAACCTGAATCCCTTGGCTACTCGTAAAAATTTGAGTACCCAAGAGTTTAAGAAAAACAGAATAAACTCCGGGTCAGACATGGGTCTGGTGTGAGTAAACGGTTAAAGTTGCTTAACTTTAAAAACCTTTGAAAAGAAAAGGTATCACGTAAGAATTCCCACACATAAACATGGAAAAGTTTTTACCTTACGCTAAGCAAAACATTTGGTAGGAAATCCGGTGATATTATAATAGTGTCTAGGGTTTTCAAATAAATAAGAAATAGCTGAAATTGTTACATTATTAAATTCCAGCTACTAGCCACAAAAGTGGGTAATACAATCAAAACCGTTGGCACTTATTGGATTTTTGGATTCCATACAATGGCAGGGCTACTGGGGTACCACCCGTCACGGTACGTGGCCTAGATCACCGTGCCGAGGAGTACTCCCACTCCCCTGCAACACAAGGCTGGGACCATTCCTTATTGAACAGTCCCGAACAAGACTACCCCGGCGATTCTAGCTAGCAATCGCCCCCACACAGCCGAAATAAAAAGGGACATCTAGACAGGGATGTATCTCGCTCTCCGGTGGGAGCTACCCACAAAGCCTTGCTGCACCTCCCCTGTTTTAGCCATTCTCGGTTGATGAGGCTTGAGGCTGCGATTACCTTTTTAGAACACATCTCTTAGAATGCTCATCGTTCACCTGACGATGTTCTGAAAGCATTCAATCCATACAAGTTCGTTCCGGGTTCGAACGAAACCGAAGGCATTATCTCGTTACACTCATTTTGGAATCACCCTCAGAGTTAACGACAATAACCCTTGCACTCTAATTCTCCATCTCGAATCTATAAGTGCTATTCCGTCAACTCATTACGGAATCACCCACAGAGTTATACTTACGTATAGCCCTTACACCTCGAGTCTTCACAAAGCTCCACTTTGACTCACGACCTAACGTTATTTGGAATCGATGTGGTTTTCGGATATCCAAATATGGAAACCCAATCCCGGTCTCATCGAAATCCAAAGCGTTTCTTTTAAGTCCAAGTTGTTTTAAAGGTTTTAAAACAATTAAATTCAACTATCTATATACACACAGATAGATAAATCACATATCAATAATTGTGTTAACGCTAAAATGTGAACGCTAACACCCCGGTGTGTGAAGTGTAGTTGTGAAAGCACCACCCGATAGATCGGGAAAGAATTACAAGCAAGTAATAGCAGAAAAGCAGTAAACAACAACAATTTTATAGTGGTTCGGCTTAAGGGTATAGCCTACGTCCACTCTAAGTACTTTTATTAATAATCTCGTTACAAGCTGATACAATTCTTCTCAAGTACAATATACTTCAAGTTACAAGTGATTTGGAACAAGTAGCTTAAGCTTCCATGTCGATTAAAGTCCTTAAATTCATGTTGAAGATGTGTGGTTTCTTCGTGAAGTTCTTTGATGTATTCCTCTAATCTTGAAAGCTCTAAGTGTTGATGAAGTTCTCAATGCAGCAAGGTAACGGTGTATGAAGAGAATGTGCCAAAAGTCCTAGGTCGTCTCCGAGTCAACACACCTCTTCTCAATAATGTGGCTTCGGACTTATATTCAGTGGCTTTGGGTCGTGAACGACTTAACATAGGTCATAGGTCGGTCGCGACTTAGGTGTAGTTCATGATCTTGTCCCTGTTCTAAGTGGTTAGATCGGTAAATTCTCTGGATGGTTAGGTCGTCTTCTGTCTTAGGTCAGTAGCTATCTTAGGTCGGTAGCCATCTTGTTAAGTTTTAGGTCGGCAACTGTTTAGCCCTAAGTCGGTATCCATTTGGGCCTTAAGTCGGCATCTCCTTAGCCTGTTAGGTCGGCACCTCTTCGAGTCTTAAGTCGGCATGCTACTCAAGCTCCTTAGGTCGGTATCCCTTCGTGCCTTAGGTCGGTCTCCCTGATAAGGCAGTTAGGTCGGCAACCAGTTGAGTCGGTAGCCTTGTTAAAGTATTAGGTCGTCACACTTGTTGAACTGTTAGGTCGGCAACCCCCTTTTAAGCTGTAGGTCGGCATCCTTTCGAGTTGCTAAGTCGACACCGGGGCAGAGTTAACAATTGCCCCTCGAAGTATACGCCTACCGGTTAGGTCGTGTGCTTCGATATCCTCTAACTCGGCCATTCTTTAAGTTGGTAGGTCGTACGCGACCTAACAGTTGAGTCGTAACATACCGCTTCATATCCCTTTACTGCAAGGTATAAATCACATCTCCTTCTTCCTTCTCACTACCTATTTCTCTGATTCTGCCATTAAAAATCTTTCGAGCTCAAAAAGGCGATTTAATTCTAATTATCCACCGACAACCTCTGCTATTCATTGCGTAAGTAAACCCTCTTCTTCGATTATAGATCATTCGTTGGCTCATGAATTCTGTTACTTAAACCGTTTGCTTGCGCGATGTTCCATCGCAAATCTTATTACACCAATGGCTGATGGAGTTTAGGTTGCTCGGTTCGATTTCGACTGATCGATGGGACGATGAAGATGGTTTACTGATTTAGGCTAGCTGATTTTGATTCGTGCTAGGATTGCAAGGCGCTGACTTTGCAGAGGTTTCGAATTGATGTCTTGGATGATCCGAATGCATGAAATAGGATAAATGAAGTGAGAATTTTTTGGTTGAGGGAGTAGCTAACGGGTTAACAGGTTGAGCGGGGCGAGGTATTGATTTAGATACGACCTGGTGATTTTAGGGGGCTTGGCTTTTGGCTGACCCAATCCTTAAATCGTGGCCGTGCTAGCACTTGAGGGAGATCTACCGACCAAACCTTCTGCCGATCTAAGCCTTAAAACTGTGGCCGAGTTAATCCTTGGGGAAATCTGCCGATTTAACCTTCTACTGATTTAACCTTGAACCGCGGCCAAATTAACCCCTAAGTCGCGGCCGAGTTAAGCCCTTAAACCGTGACCGAGTTGGCTCTTAAACCGCTGCCGAGTTAACACTTAAGCTTTGGGCATGCTGACTTTTTGAGAGCATAGATCCACTTTGAGCTTCTGACTTGAACTGTCAAACTAAGTTGCCTAAATTTTGAACTGCCCCAACTTTTAAATTTGCTTGAATCTCATTGTATTATTTCACAGATCGCATTAACTTATAAGCTGCTAACCTGCTGAAAATAACAAACAAAGAAAACCAAGGCGAAAATACTGCCATTGACTGCCCACGTCAGATGACAGATTAGTTAAAACAAGACAGGCAACTTAATTATATTGCATGAAATGTTTGTGAATCAATCAATTAGGGTTAAACATTAATGCAAAGTATCGATAATCTGAACTGATTTATCTGCATCAACATCTTACTTGCATATTTAGGCTTAAAACAATAGTCCCCGAATTTCATAACTAACAAATGCTTGCTAGTTTTCATTCCAGTTATATTTGTTTGCTGCTTGATTGATTTTACACAACACTTCACACACTCTAGGAAACGTGCACCTTTATGTTTGAATACCTAGTTGTTTATGTAGAATGACTTCCCACCGAGAAGAAGAAGTGGTGACTCAAGAGGAAGAAACTTTCCCGATAGCTGTTCCCATAGAGAATCCTCCGGAGAGAACCTCGACTATTCTATCTTTGAGAGCGTTTATTCAGCTGCGCACTCAATTTGGCTTTGCCGAAAGTGATGTCCAACTCCCTGGGCCAAGTGATACTGCTGACAATCCTCCCCATGGTTTTGTTGCAGTCAACCGCCAAATGTGCTTAAGTGGGGCGATTCCTCCTTTTAACGACTTCCTTCGAATTCTTCTCCTTCGGTTGACGATCTCTCCGTTCCAACTTCATCCTAATGGCTATGCCATCTTGATGGGGTTGTGTGTTTTGTTCAGAAGAACTCTCGATCGCCTACCGAGTTTTGAAGAAATCCGTTATCTGTGCTCGTTTGCAAAGAGTAAAGATCATCCTTCCCTTATTATTGTGAGAAGTGCTAGAAACTGCAAGCTCATCTCCGATCTTACTGAAAGCGTTCATGGATTTTTGAACCAGTTTTTCTTTGCTCGCTGTCCCCCAGGGTTTTATGCCATCTGGAGAGTAGGAAGTAAGATTAGTGTTTCTATTTTTTCCGTTTTGAAACCTTTTCGAGATCCGAACTTTCAGTTGCTAATTTCATTCTTTGTTCCTTTCAGCACTTCCTCTCCCTTCTAGAGATCCAATTCATAAGCAAGTTTTTGAGAGGTTGAGTGCCGTGGCCGCAGAAGAGAGGAGCATAAAATTTCTATTGAGGGATGAATTTTTACATCAACATGGTCTTCTACACGCTTCTCGCTCTATGCATGCTCATGAAGTTCCAACGGAAGTCCCTGATTCTCCGATAAAGACTCCTGAGTCTTTGCTAGTGAAGTGCTCCACTTCTGTTGATGTTGCGGGGCCATCTGATAAACTTGCCCCGGTTATCGAAGAAGAAGAGCCTTTGGGATCTTCCCATCATTCACAAGATTCTGGTGAAAAGGCTAAGAAATCCAGTCCTGTCAAGCAAAGCAGGGACGATAACTTCGAAGGATTGAGCGACCTCTTCGCTACTTCACAAGAGATCTTCAAAGATGACCCTACTACTGCCGGGATTTCTTCTTCAGTAGTTGAAGCTACTTCTATTTTGCAACAGTCGCCGTCGACTCAAGAGTTGACGTTAACTATTACACCCACAACCACTCCCCAAATAAAGAGTGGTTCGTAGATTAATGCGCGTAGTTTGCACATCACACACACTTAGAATTTCTCATCACTTCTATGCACTTATCTTCTTGTACTTTAAAGATTTCTAAAGCTTATTATTTTAATTCCAGATTCTCCTATGGGGCGCAGCGGCTCGTACTATGATGATTTCCAGCGCTACGGGAGGTGTAGCCAGTATGATTACAGGCGTTACCTTCCTTCTTACAGAGAGTCGGATGAAGAGAGGGCCATCAGGAAAGCCGACGAGAGACGAGCATGTGAAGAACGTCGCCGAAGGGAACAAGAAAGACATGATCTTCCCCACAGAGATGATGATACCCAAAAGAGAAAAGCTCATGATGAGAGAGGAAAGAGTCACATAGACGATTCTTCTAGCAAGCGGGCTAGACTTACTGAAGAAACAACTCCTTCAGCTTCTGAACATGTCCCTGCTCAATCTCCTGCTCCCGCCCGCTCCGACATTCAAGCAATCATCAACCGGCCCGCATACCAAGTCGGGCAAGGTCCTCCCACTCTTCAAAGTCGATTTCCTCAGTGGTGCCTGAGAGGAGTTCGATTTGATCTCGACTTGGTTCCCCTCGACAAACCGGCTATGCTGCGAAATCTTGATACTGTCAGGACCGATATCGAAAGAATGTCGAACTGGCAAAAACTCGTCGACGAACTTCAGAGGGTTAACCGAGCCAATCTCGAGGCCATGCTAACAATGGAGAATGATAAGGCTGAGTGGCAGAAGACTCTTGAACAGCATGACGCCGAAATGAGAAGTATTGCTTCCTACAATGAAAAGCTGGAAGCGGAAGTAGAAAAACTTAAGGAAGAATTAGCTACTTCATCTACTTTCCATTCACAAAAGGAGAGCATGCTTCAGCAACAAGTACGAGATGCGCATGCCAGTCAAAGAGCAGTCGAAGATAAGCTTGCATACAAGGAAAAGGTCATAGAAGAATATCGTGCTGAAACTTTACAACTGCGAGAACAGACCGGCTCTTAAAGCTTGGAGATAGAGTTGTTAAAAACTCGACTTGCTATGGCCGAAAAGGAGCGCGACGAGGCTGTTGCTGGTAAACTTGCGGCCGAAGAGGCTCATCAAGCAACCAAAGCTGACATTAGCTCCACATTATTCGATTTTTATCTGCACAGCATTTTGGGACGTGGCAGCCTTGCCTTTCTAGGCCCCAAGTATGAAATCACACTGGCTGAAGTTTGGGAGGCAGCACTTGATATGCTCGGTGGTAAAGGTGCTGGATATGCTGAGTCAGCCCTTGAAGAGCATTATCTTGATGATGAGGCCCGTGCCGCTCTTGCCAAGGGAAAGGAGAAGCTTGCCAGAGTGCGGGCCGGGATGGCGGAAGAGGAGCGTTCTAAAAAAGAAGTACCGCCTACTACCTCTGAACGTCCTCTAGTTTCTCCCGAGGTGGACATCACAGGCTCTAGTGCTCATTCGCCGCCTCCTACAAAAACCGGGGTAATTACCCCTACTGATGAAGAGGCTTTGGAGGACATTGGGGCTCAGAATTATGAGATTGAACTGACGAAGCCAATATCTTCAGGTAATTTCGACATTGGTCCGATTCAGGTGGATTACCTGCTTATTCCTCAAAAATTTGATGAGCTTCTCGATTACCTCTTGAATCTCGATGAACCCATATCTCCCTTCTTTCGGGAAGATACTAACATTTTCAAATTTTCTTCTTCTGCAGTTGAAACAACAAGTGCCGTGCAGACTTCGCCTTCTCTGGTTATTCCTCCTTCATCTCTTCAGGTGACTCCTCCTTCTGCTTCACAACCTGGGTCACAAGAGGAGAAAATTGAGGCTCTTCATGGTTTGGATGACCCTATTGCTTCACAAGAGCAAAAAGATGAGGGACTCAAAGGAGGCGAGATCTCTCCGGAGCGGACTCCTTCTGACGACGTAGTTTTGTCCGCTCTCGTTACTCCGGGGAGTGAGTCTTCTTCGAAGAAAAGGAAGAAGCATGGGACATCGAAGAGGAGGGGGAAGAAAATTATCACCACAGAAGAGGAACCGGAAATTGCACCAGTTGCACCTCCCTCCCCTTCTTCCCTTATGCCTTCAGACCAACCTGAAAGACCTGTAAAGCTAATCACTCGGCCGGGTAAAGGGTCTAAAGGCGGCAAGAAGAAATGAAGAGTTGAGCCTTTTGATTCCTTTTTTGTGTAATGGTCGGATGTTGTGCAGGCACCGGCTCCTGCTTTTTTATTTTGAAACCTGTATCTGCAATATCTGCAATTGAATAAAATGATTCTTTATTTGTACAAACTTTTGTTTGAATTTGAGAATGCATTTATTATTCATTTTTGCACAAGTTTATTTATACGATGTTGCGGTGAGCTTGTGGTATGCTGTTTGAGCGTACTTTACCGACATAGTTATACCGCTTTGTATGTAACTATGCCATGTTGCCCCTATACCATGAGCTTACTGCAATATCGTATACTTCGAGGGGACTTGCACTCTCGTTTTCTAAAGAATAATTACTTCATTCTCGAAGAGAATTTTCGTAGAGTGCAACTTCCTTCATATAAGTTTCTACGCTTTACCCTTCGAAGAAATCACTTTTTCCTTTTGCGTATGTATACATTTTGCCAAGTGAATTCTTCTATGTGGTAAAGCGGACCTCTGAATGTACTTTAACTTTCTTTCCCCCCCCTTTTTTTTTTTGATAAAAATTTGTGCCTCTGAGGAGATATTTTTTCACGTTTCAACATTTGGAAGTTTTATTTCAATCTTGGTGAAACGTGTACTTCTGAAGAGGCCTTTCTTTTTAATTGTGTCCCCGGGAGGGGGTTGTACCTCTGAGGAGGGATTTCTCACGTTTCAACACTTGGAAGTTTTATTTCAATCTTGGTGAAACGTGTACCTCCAAAGAGTTGTGCCTTCGAGGAAAGCCTTTTCACGTTTCAACACTTGGAAGTTTTATTTCAATCTCGGTGAAACGTGGGCTTCCGAAGAGGTCTTTCTTCTTGATTGTATCCCCGGGAGGGGGTTGTACCTCTGAGGAGGGATTTTTCACGTTCCAACACTTGGAAGTTTTATTTCAATCTTGGTGAAACGTGTACCTCCAAAGAGTTGTGCCTTCGAAGAAAGCCTTTTCACGTTTCAACACTTGGAAGTTTTATTTCAATCTCGGTGAAACGTGGACTTTCAGAAAGGTCTTTATTTTGTTTTGCATTTCAACTTTGGTGAAGTGAAATTCCGAAGAGCGGTTGTTACACTTCAACTCCTGGCGAAATGTGCCTCCGAAGAGGGCTTTTATTTTGTTTGCATTTCAACTTTGGTGAAGTGAAATCCCGAAGAGCGGTCATAACACTTCAACTCCTGGTGAAATGTGCCCCCGAAGAGGTCTTTATTTTGTTTGCATTTCAACTCTGGTGAAGTGTAATTCCGAAGAGCGGCTGTTACACTTCAACTCCTGGTGAAATGTGCCCCAGAGATGGTTTACATTGCCTGGAAGTTACTCTCTCATGGTTGGTGGGTCATGACTCCTCCAATCTTTTTTGTTGAGTAGAGAACTTTCTTTTTTGTGGCATATGTCCCATTAGAGGTCTTTGTCCTCCGAAGAGTTGTGCCTCCGAAGAGGAGCATTTTGCCTCTGAAGAGGGCTTTGGTCTCTGAGGAGAAGCATTTGGTCCCCGTAGAGAAGCATTTCGCCTCCAAAGAGGGCTTTGGTCTCTGAGGAGAAGCATTCGATCCCCGTAGAGAAGCATTTCGCCTCCAAAGAGGGCTTTGGTCTCTGAGGAGAAGCATTCGATCCCCGTAGAGAAGCATTTCGCCTCCGAAGAGGGCTTTGGTCTCTGAGGAGAAGCATTCGGCCTCCGTAGAGAAGCATTTCGCCTCCGAAGAGGGCTTTGGTCTCTGAGGAGAAGCATTTGGTCTCCGTAGAGAAGCTTTTTGCCTCCGAAGAGGGCTTCGGTCTCTGAGGAGAAGCATTCGGTCTCCGTAGAGAAGCATTTCGCCTCCGAAGAGGGCTTTGGTCTCTGAGGAGAAGCATTTGGTCTCCGTAGAGAAGCTTTTTGCCTCCGAAGAGGGCTTCGGTCTCTGAGGAGAAGCATTCGGTCTCCGTAGAGAAGCATTTCGCCTCCGAAGAGGGCTTTTCACATTTCATCTCACGGGAGTATGTTGACCGGGTGTGGTGAAATGCGTGCCCCTAAGTAGGGTCATTGTCAGGAAGTTTGGAGTTTCCTTTTCTCGGGAGTATGTCGACCAATAACTCCATGACTTTGTAACGAGAAAGACGCCTTTTTTTCGGTGAAGCCCGCTTGAGGTCTTTATCCTCTGAGGAGTTATGCCTTCAAAGAGGGCTTGTGCTTCTGAAATATTCTTTTTGCTGGCTGACGCTTACTCTCGCATGTCTCTTTGTCATTGATTCATGTTGACAATCCCCATTGCTTCGCAAGTGTCACCACTTTCAGCTGCCAAGCCTCTCCCTTACCCAAAGGAGTATATTTTATAGTTAAGCAAATTGGTGGTGGCAGATATAGGTTCTTTAACTTGCTGTTTGTTTGTTCAAGCATTTGTAGTTAGCTATATATGATCTGCTTCTATCCACCTTGCTTACTTTCGTCTGAAGTTCTCCTTTTGTAGGATTTGAATATGGGAATTTTGAATGGCTCAGTGCTTGACTGCTGGATGATGTCGCGGATCACTTGGTCTTGTGACTGGTAAGCTTTGTTTTTATGGCCTGCATTATTAAATCATTTTTTTTTAGTAACACGATTAACGTATTTCATATGCCGAAATAAAACAAAGCAGTTTATAGTAGTAGGGAACACAAGAATTATAGCGGTTTAGCCGAAACTGGGCCTATATCCACTTTATAGCTTTTGTTATTTGCCTGCCTTGCAATTGCCCTTAACAAGAGAATCATATATTTGTAAATTCTTTGCAATATTTCAGCAAAGTTTTCATGTAAAATATGGATGTAAATGGTTGCTGTTCCAAGTTCTTGGAATTGGTTCTCTTTTGACAGTTGTGAATTTGATTGATTATATTAGCAATTCCTTAGTGCCGTCTTTAAGTGTGCATCATCTTCTTCTGAGGTGGTGGTTTTAACTGAAGAAACATACTCTAGCCAAATCTTATTTGTTTGCTTAGAGTACTTCTTATTCAGGATTTGACCCTGGAATTCTGTTGTTTAAGGCTTGCTTTTGAATGCTACCAAGGGTTGCTTGATATTGCAATGAATCAGCTTGGTATTGATTGCCTGCAAATTTAGATCGATAATCTTAGTGATATTCTCAGAGTATTTCACATATCGAAATAAAATAAGCGACTTGTAATAATAGGGAAAGCAAGACTTATAGTTTTTATTATTTATTGGCATTGTTTTTACAACAGATTTTGATACAAGAATCATTGGATCAGCACTCTTTTACAAATTTGAAACAAAGTGTTCAAGTAAGGTATGGAAGCAATTGCTGCCCCAGGCTTTAGGGATTGAATCTTTTGGCATAAGAGGACTGGATGGCAACATCTTTCAGAATCAAAACTTCCTTTCACTTTGAAGGTCTCCTTGGAGCGTGAGCACGTCTTCCCGCCTCATCCAATTTTTCCCTGCCTGGTGAGGGCTTGCTGTGATGATACTGATGATAGGACCTTCATCTCCCTGTGCCACGGTTCTTTTATTTGAGCTACATTGTTGAGCGGGAACCAGCTGCACCTTAGAGGATGAGGAGTAGCTAATTCCATCTTTTTTCACATACTGTTGCAGTTCATTCTGCTTGATCAATTCTTCAATCTCCTTCCTTAGATGGCGACATTGGTTAGTTTCATGGCCAGGTTGATTGTGAAATTGACAGAATTTCCCATTGTCTGTCGCGCTTCTCCTCATCAGAGATGGTTTGGGGTACACAACAACATCCTTTGTTGCCAAGAAGATACTTTCCGGAGTGTCGGTCAAGGGAGTGAAGTCGGAGGGTATGAAGCGTCGAGCTTTTTTCAAGAATTTCTGCTTTCTCCTTCCCCCATTCTTCTCTTTCTGTTCAATCATTTCCGGTATGTATTCTTCATCGTTACCAGGACTCAATGGGTAATCGTCAACTATTCTTTCAAAAGTTCGCCTTGACAAACGTTCGTGGATAGTTGGTCGTGGCCATGAATTCTCTGTTTGGGGGAATGTTCCAATAGTAATGCCAGTTGCTCGTTGAGGAGTATTCCATTCTTCTGAAACCTGGGCCTCTTTGGCAATGGTTTTTATATCACTTTCTAGTCGATGGACTTCTTCCTGCAATGCGTTCATCTTATCCAGTATCCTATTGCTTTGAACTTCCATGTGTTGATATATTCCATATATCATGGCGTTTAATTCAGCCCTTGTGACTCCAATACTTGAAGCTATTTCACTTAGCGTGGGAAGAGCAATGGCATTGCTGCAAGTACCTTCAAACCTCAAAAACTTCTGTTTCCTTTCTGAAGCCATGATTTCTGTTAGAATTTTGTTGAACAATGGTTGAAGTTTGCCCTGAGTTCAATTCTCAGTGAAAGCACCAAAAATGTTAACGCTAAAATGTGAACGCTAACACCCCGGTGTGTGAAGTGTAGTTGTGAAAGCACCACCCGATAGATCGGGAAAGAATTACAAGCAAGTAATAGCAGAAAAGCAGTAAACAACAACAATTTTATAGTGGTTCGGCTTAAGGGTATAGCCTACGTCCACTCTAAGTACTTTTATTAATAATCTCGTTACAAGCTGATACAATTCTTCTCAAGTACAATATACTTCAAGTTACAAGTGATTTGGAACAAGTAGCTTAAGCTTCCATGTCGATTAAAGTCCTTAAATTCATGTTGAAGATGTGTGGTTTCTTCGTGAAGTTCTTTGATGTATTCCTCTAATCTTGAAAGCTCTAAGTGTTGATGAAGTTCTCAATGCAGCAAGGTAACGGTGTATGAAGAGAATGTGCCAAAAGTCCTAGGTCGTCTCCGAGTCAACACACCTCTTCTCAATAATGTGGCATCGGACTTATATTCAGTGGCCTTGGGTCGTGAACGACTTAACATAGGTCATAGGTCGGTCGCGACTTAGGTGTAGTTCATGATCTTGTCCCTGTTCTAAGTGGTTAGATCGGTAAATTCTCTGGATGGTTAGGTCGTCTTCTGTCTTAGGTCGGTAGCTATCTTAGGTCGGTAGCCATCTTGTTAAGTTTTAGGTCGGCAACTGTTTAGCCCTAAGTCGGTATCCATTTGGGCCTTAAGTCGGCATCTCCTTAGCCTGTTAGGTCGGCACCTCTTCGAGTCTTAAGTCGGCATGCTACTCAAGCTCCTTAGGTCGGTATCCCTTCGTGCCTTAGGTCGGTCTCCCTGATAAGGCAGTTAGGTCGGCAACCAGTTGAGTCGGTAGCCTTGTTAAAGTATTAGGTCGTCACACTTGTTGAACTGTTAGGTCGGCAACCCCCTTTTAAGCTGTAGGTCAGCATCCTTTCGAGTTGCTAAGTCGACACCGGGGCAGAGTTAACAAATTGATAATCAATATTATCAAATAACCGGTAATTCGTATAATCCATATCATAATAGATAATCCATACATCAACATTCCAATTAATAATCACAATTCATCCAAACATTCATATCACACAACCATACTTATCTCATTACTCAGATCACACGACATTTAAGACAATCAATGTCATCCAATCATACATAAGCAATGATTCACTCATACCACAATATAATTAATTTAAAATGAATTAAATTAACTATCTCTATCACTAATTAATTTAAAGTGAATTAAATTAATTACTTCTTAATTAATTTAAAATTAATTAAATTAATTACTTTCATCAAAATAAATCTTGCTTAAATAAACATTAGTTAAACCAATTACTAAATCACCATCCTAAATAATCAACTATGATTAATTAACTCTTAATCAAGTTATTAATCCTTAATTATTTTCATTAATCATATCAATTATTGAACCTTAATTAATTACTTCCATAGATTAATTAATTATAATTAATTACATTATTCTTAATTAATCAACTTAATTAAATAGTAATTAATTTTTCTTAATTATTTCTTAATTATTTTAAATTACTTTATAAATTCATTGATTTATTACACCAAGTAATAAAACTTTAATTTTTTTAACAAGTAATTATTCATTAAAAATTACTTTCCAATCAGTAATTTACCTAATCTCAATTACTCCTGTAATTATCAATTACTTTCCTTAAGTAATTAGCCTTAGCAAAACTTGTTAAGTAATAATACTTAATCATTTATCAAGTGACTATTATTAATTAATTAACAAACTAATTAACTTACTTGATTCCACTCATCTCATTAATTATAATTGAGTAATTCATCCCTAATTACTCATTAACCCAAATTAATCTTCAATTATCAGATTAATTATCTCCAACTATTAATTAATAAACCTTAATTATTAATAAATCCTTTAATATAAAGTAATTAATTACTAATTACCATCATAATTAATTAATTAAACTTAATTAACTAATTAATCAACTCTTAATTATTAATTAATAAACTTAATTATTAATTAACAATCTTAATTACAAATTAATTAATCCATAATTAAAATTAATTAATTCTTAATTACAATTAATTAACCATTAATAAAAATAGTTAATTAATTCTTAATTAACTAGCATTATATTTTAATAATTCTTTAATTATTGATTAAGAAATCCCAATTAAAATTTAATAAAACCTTTATTAATTATTAATTAATTACTATATTTTTTAATTAATCCTTAACTACTTAAATAAATAAGTAATTACAAATTAATTAATCATTTGTCATTAATTAAATCATCATCTTAATTAATAGTTAATTAAATAATTAATTATACTTAATTAATTACTTAATTAACCCCTTTTTGAAAATAATAATTAAATAAATGAATTAACTTAAAATTCTTTAATTATTCAATTAATTACAAATTATTAATACTTAATTAATTATTTTAAGATAAAACATTATCTTAAATAAATCTTGAAATCTTTATTTACTTAATTCATTAATTAAATTAAATAATAAAGAAATCATTAATTAATTTCCTTTAATCATTGATTAACAATTCCTAATTCAAGTTAATAAATTATCTTAAACTTTTAATTGTAAACTTATAAATCATTTCCACTAATCAATTTAAATAAAACATTTACTTAAATTCTCTTTATATCCCAAAATAAGATTTGGAATAATATTAAGATTTTAACTTTAAGATGTTTAAAACATTATACAAGTTTATTCAGAAAAATAATTCAATTTCAAAAACAATAAATTTTAATTTAACTTAAACCTTTTAAAGTTTAAAACTTATTTATTCTAAATTTCAAATCTTATTAAGCATTTCCATTTTGATTCAACCTATACGCATGAATCTAAAAGTTTGATTTAAAATTTTAAAACTGTTTCAAATTTTAATAAAATAAAATAAAATAAAATAAAATAAAACAGTTAAATTTTAAACTAACTGTTAAAAACATAACAGAAATCTTCTGTACATAATCCATAGCCCACACGAGCTACAACCAAAATTACTCATGATTCCCTCGAGTCTTCTCCCCTCCTACCCGAGCTAACTCCCAGTAATACAAATCAAACAAAACCCAATACTCTGACATCAATCACCTCCACCATGCAACTTGCACCGATGTCGGCTTCCCTCCGATTAACGCCGACTTCACCGACACATCACCCATCCTCCCTACTAGCATCCACGATCAACCACTCACTGATTATTGCCTTAATCCAAAATCGAGCCTCCAGGATGAACATGACTCAAACACCATCAGTAAACCCCCCTTGAACATCGCCTCCGATCAACTATAGCTGCCAGAACTCCCTCCATAGCTTGTTGATCCACCAAGGTTCCTTCACCCGGACTTACTTCAAACTCGATGCAGTTATGAAGACGCAACGACCCCATATTTCCAGCTCCACCCAAATTAGGTTTAAAACCTAAATCAACCAATCGCCGACGCTACGGAGAACATCCAATTCCTCCATTATTTTTGCCGCACTCCTCGTACGATCACCTATCTCCACCAAAAATCCTAAACACCCCAGACCATGAGGCCATCAGAAATCACTCAAAAACAAAGTTTCAGACAAACCCAAATTTCACATTCAATTCAATAATAAAGATTTGGATTTTTGTTTTAAAAATCTTTACTTCCAAAATGTATTCGAATTAGGATCCTGAAACAACAAACCATGATGTTTGGATTTTAATATGTTTGAAATTTTATCTGTAAATCAAAATTTCCAGATACTTTGTTTAGCTTAACTCCAAATTATATATATATTTTCTTCTTTAAAATCTTGTTAAAATTTACATCTTTTATTTAGAAACTATTTCCTAAAATAAATCATTGAAATGGGAAAGAATTTATGATCATATCTGATGCCTGTAAGCTTGGAAAGTTTCATTTGTCTGATTTCCAGACATGCAAAATCAATACACATCATTTTATACATATAAATATGTTTCCAGAAATTTAAAGACATCATTCAAGCACACTTTCAATCTTACATCACAAAATTACTTCAACCATATGTCAAAGCATCAAATTTGAAGTGGTTCTTGATTTCATCTTTAAGGACAGAGGCTTATAAATTGGAACAGAGATGTTTTTCAAATCAACAGTTAAGCACACACAGAAACTCACATATATGCATTCATGCAGATCAATTATCAAACCCAGTAATTCATAAGCAACACATTTGTTACTAAAAAAAATTTTCTTTAAAAGTTTACTCACCTCGTTTAGAAATGCAG
Organism: Allium cepa; assembly: GCA_030765085.1. Lineage (NCBI taxonomy): Eukaryota > Viridiplantae > Streptophyta > Magnoliopsida > Asparagales > Amaryllidaceae > Allium > Allium cepa. The sequence goes on from CM060942.1 coordinate 244,663,482, forward strand.
TGCAGGGTTTGAAAAAGAACAGGGTGGCTCAACTGAAATTGCTTCCAGATTGCATTTTGAAGTTGGAGGCAGATACTTGAGTTTTGAAGCTTTTTAAAACTGGAGCTTTGCATGCACTTGAAAGATTTGAGGCAGACAAGGGTAATTGCAGATCTGGGTTGATAGATTTGTAAAAATACTTGAAAACATGATGCAGGTTTGGGTTCAAACTGTGTTTCTTTCAGATTAACACATTTGCAGAATTTATTTTGAAGATTGATCAGGTTTTTGGTTTGAGTGAATTGATTTCAAACTTGAGAATGCTTCAGGTTTTTGATAATAGAGATCAATGTTTCAGGATTTTAATTCATGCATGGATTGAATTGAGGAATTGTTTGAAAAAAATTGTTTTGAAGATTTCTGGTTTGGAATGGGTAAAAGTTTCATTGATGGTTTTGGTTTTCTTTTAGAAATGAGCAAAGAATTAAGAAAATAAGAAAGAGGGTTTATATAGGATAGATTTCAGATTTTATAAATTAAAAAGAAAATTAAAAACAAAAATGGACACTTGTCTCTAATTACATAGAGATTGTAACACTTGATAACAAGGTGTTTAAGAAATGAACATTTGTCAATATTAATTTCTATTCTAATTTTAAAGAAATTTAAAAGTATTTAAAACTATTTTTCCTAATTACTAATGTATTTTTCTAAATTTTAAAAATGCTTTTCTTATTAAATATCAAATAAACAAATACACTTACACATTTATAATTGTATGTTAATTTATATAATTTATAAAATGTAATCTTTGAAAAGAATGAAACCAAATATGATTTAAATAAAATTATATACAACATTTCAAACTTATTTTAAATACTATTTTTAAAAAGCCCTTTTGTATTTATTCTTTATTAAATAAACACAAATCAAATTTGTTTAGATAAACTTCTATAAAAGAAAAATAAAACAAAATCTTATTTCTAATTAAAATATTACCTATGTATTTTTAAAACCAAATTATATTATTATTTTATTTTAGGATGAATGTATATCTTTGAATTCAAATTTATATTCCTTTACAAAGTCAAATCAAATCTAAATAAATTTAAATCAATATAAACAACTATTTTAAAATAAGTTCATTATTATTTACAAATAATATATCCTATTTTAAAATCAATTTAAAAGACACAGATTTAAATACACGGATATAAATACATTTTAAACACACGTATAAATTTTTGAAAACAATAAATCTATTTAAAATTTAGTATACAATAAAATAATTATTCTTATTATAAAACCAATTTATAACAATAATTAAAATATTACTTCATTAATTATCTTTGAAAATAACAATTTCCCAATTCAAATAATTTAAATTAAGAGATTATCAGCATTTTAAACTCTTGGAAATTCCGGGATATTACAGATTATATAGTATATACATTTACATATGTTTGGTATATTGATAAAGGTATGTTTATATAAACATATTTATAAAATAAGTATACAATACAGTATTATATGCATGTAAAGGACAGTATGTAGGCTTGCTGGGTATTATATTATGATAGTGCATACAGTTTTGCAATTTATATAGTTTAAAGTATATAAAGTTACAATGGTTATATCTATACTCTGTATATATATATATGTAGATTTTCTAAGTTAAATAATATGTTGTAATTTTCATATGTTTAATATCAATTTCGAATATAATATAAACATGAGTTTGTATATGTTCATATATTGATTTATATTGGCAGGTAGATATAAGTATGGGTTTTAAAGTGTGTATATATATATATATATATCTTTGTTTTCAATATTTGAGTTTAATAATAATGGTTTTAAAATCTTTATATTATTTTAATATTTATCATAAACTAAAATACTGGATTTATATATATATATATATATATTCAGTTTATATTAAAACTGATTTGATTTGTTTCATTGATTCCTATCTATAGATTTGCTCGCCAAATCTGTCCATCTAGCTTTGCTTTGGAAGTCGTGCTTGCATTTCGTAACTCAACTTCATTATCTATATCTCTAGCCTTAAATGGTGAGCATCACTCACGATTAACGTTCTTATATTTATTAAATTTGATTTCAATTGAAACGAAAATTGAAATATGCTGCTGTTAGTTATTTACATTGCTGTCTATATGCTATTTGTTCACTTGTGACATCTGACACCATTATCTGTTATTTATATTGATGATATATGCTTGTTATATTATTATCATATCTGTTATCACTCTGCAAGTTCACTGTTAGTATAGAATTCCCTATGGGTTGAAATGATGCATACCCGAACGATCTGTAGAATAGGAGAAAATCGTTATAGTTGAATTGATAAACCCAAATAATTTTCATTGAATTGAATTTGGGATTGCGGATTGAAATGATATATACCCGTATATATTTAAATTGCGGATTGAAATGATAAATATCTGTATCACTTGACCATAGGATAGAAAATTAGATACAGACACGGTTGATCAATGAATATATATCTTTTGAAAAGATTTCCAAGGTTTGAAATTGAATTTATTAAAGAATTATACTCAAATAAGTTTGATTTGAAATTTATTAAATTTGGGATTTTAAAGAAATGATTTTATAACTTGATTTTTGTAAAAGTGATTTAAATGAATATTTCAAATTTACATAAATTGAAATGGTATATTTAGTTTTATTTAAATTTGAAATTTGAAGTTTTATTTAAATGTTATTTGAATGATTAAGTAAATATTTCAAAATAAATAATAGTAAAGTGAATTATATATATATATATGGAATTATCAAATCTAGTTTTGAAATGTTTAAATATTTAAAGCTTTGAAATATATTGAAATTGAAATGGCTTATTTTATGGTTCAATTCAGTATTCGAAATCGGTAAAATTTGAAATGGTTTGTTAAGAAACTGAACTGAACTGAAATTGATGAATTAAGATTGAATTAATTTGAACTTTGGAATTCGAGTTGATTGAATCTATTTGTGAAATTTGAGAAGCTATTTTATTATATAAAATATTTTTAAATTTCATTTAAAACTATTTATATATTTTACTTTATGAATTATTTTTAATATAAACTATTCTAATACAAACTATTTTAATATAAACTATTTTAATATAAATTATTTTTAATATACACAATTCTAATATAAAATATTTTAATATAAACTATTTTAATATAAAATATTTTATTTTATAAACTATATTATTATATATACTGTTATTAATGTCTAAACTGTTTCAATAGTGGAAGTTATGATTTCAAGTTTTGGTTTTCCAAAGAATTATGATTTCAAAGTGTTATGATTTCCAAAATGCTATAATTTTAAGTGTTTTGGTTTCAAAAGTGTTATAACTTTGAAATGCTACGATTTTGGAAATGAATGTATTTGAAATGGAAATGATATCGTATTGATTTGGTTTCCAAATGAAAATGATATTTTGGTTTTAAAGTATAAACTATTTTGAAATGACCGTGGTGTTATAATAATGTTTGGTTGTTAAAGAGACCGGGATCGGAAGTTGTCATACTCTCTAACGACTCCGAAAACCACTTTAACAACTGTGTACATGGTGGAGATTCCAGAATGAAGTAGGATGGTGGCGACGATCTTATATAAGGTATATATGTGGACCCGACTCCCATGAGTTGGCATAAGGTGGCTAAAACAGGAGCGATTCTCGAGCCAAGTGAGGTAGCTCCTCCGGTCGGACACATTCCTTCGATACTATATTCTGACTTTGTGATTGATTTGGTGGCCACACGTTATTTTTTTTGATTTGGGAGTGTGTTCCGAAGTGGATGGTAGTGGCTGATATGCGTTACCACCAGCCCGGATGCGTAATTGGTATATCTACCATGGCATTGCCTTGTTGTGTTGTGTCGCCTACCCTATCGAGACCACTACGAGTTTGTTTCGTACCATACCTATGGAGTGCTCTCTGATGATGCCCCGTACGGGGAAGATTACGGTACTGTATAGACTTTGAGAATATGTAGAATGTGTTAAGGTGGAAAATGTAAAGCCTTAACGCTATTTTAATAGTTCACTTTACTATAGACATTATTATAATAACGTATATTACTACATAGTAGATAGTTTAACGGATTCTTAAAGGATGGTTATCCCAAACATCCTTTAAGTTACTTGTATCTCAGTTATTACTTCACTTGAGTTGGATTTATTGATACAAGAATGTTAATCCTGACTCGAGCATTTTGTGTTTTGCTTTATGCTCGGGTCAGACTGAGTGTACCAGTCTTCGAGACTCACCTTTGGAGTTGGAGATTCGCTTGGAGATCCATCTATCGATTCTGCTCTCACTTATTCAGTTGATTCCAGTGATGTATTCAGATTTTGTAGTTGACTATTGTATTGAGACATCTATATATTTGAGACTTCTGTTGTATCTTATTCTGTTATACATATAGTAGCTTCATGAACTACTATTCTTTTATTTCCACTGCTTATTGTTATATTACTCTGTGTCTGTGATTCTGTGATTATTTATTTACTATATATGCTAAGTTTTGCCAAATTTAAATTAACAATCTGATATTTTGAGCAATTCAAGTCCGACTTGTGTGGATGCGAATGGTTGAAAATACCAGGATTTTACAAATCCAAACCTCAATTTCTTATAGTAGTTATTTTTAATAAATTCTTTTACAAGTTCTTTATCCATGGAATCCTCTTTGCTTTAACCCAAACCCATTTACAAAACATTTATCCACTTCTATACTCATTTATGAGACTCTTTATAAATATTCAAACCCGGTTATATAAACTTCTTTGTAAACTTTCAAAACTTTTGTAAAACTTCCCTTTATAGAGATCCAAACCCATTTATTAAATCTTTTTTTATAAACATTCAAAACTATTTCTAAACTCCTTATGAACAACCCAAAATTATTCATAAACTTCTTTATATAATACTCTAAACAATTGTCAAATCATTCTTCAAATATCTTGTCCAAAATAGAATAATCTTGAAGAGCATTCTAAAAGAAAATGAAATATTAACTTTACAAAACCAAATAGAGGCTTTATGACTTTAATGGGTCATTAAATTTTTGTTTAACTTATCCAAGCTATATCATAGATATTGCCAAACATCAGATATGCAAGGGATTCACAATAACACATAACCAATCATAAGTAGATGTCGAAGTTTCAAATATTGATACGTCCATTAAGTATATTCTATATGCTTAAGTTAGCATGAACCGCTTATTGAAATTAACTTCTTTATGTCTATCACGTTACGGGTATTCAGCGTTAGTACTAAACATCGATCAACTTACTTCCCATAAAAGGTGTCAACGTTTTGTACTCTAAATTTAATTCATTTGGCTATATAATGGTCCAGATGAGAGCTCTTTTGATTTAAAATCAACAAAAAAGAAAATTGATTTAAAATATATCCGGTTAAGTTTAAAAATAGCTTTAAAATGGTTAAAGTATATTCAACTAGCTTAAACCCTAATTATGTCTTAATTAAATCGAGATTAATTCATAATTAAATTTTAATTAACTTAGTGAACTTGGTTAAGTTCTAATTAACTTCCGAATGTATCTTAGTTAAGGTTTAAACAATTCATTACTAGTTGAATTAATTTAATAATCACTTAATAAAATAATAATTAATTAACTAGTCAAATTAATTAAATAATAATTAACTATTTAATTACTTCTTAATTACATAAATTACTAATTAAAAACTTTATTAATCACTAATTAATCATTAACCTTCCTTAAGTGTTACTTAAACCTTAATCACTTACTTAATTGCTAATTAAGTGCTAATTACTTTTAATTAATTTATTAAATAACAAAATGTTAATTTAACTAAACTTAATCTTTTTTATATGCAGCGACCTAGGATTTTTGACCTTCAAAAATCGACATCAACAGTTTACTGGATAGCATGCCGAATATTCAAGTGTCGGAAATACCGATTGCTAGGGTGAAGTAGAAGAGATAAAAGAAAACAGAAAAAAAAACAACGCATAGAATCTCATAATCGCAACAGAATAAAATATAAAATAAAATAACATTTTTTTATACAAAAGAATCTACAGCTGTTATACACACACAATCATCAAAGTACAACAGTTAACAATCAATCTGGATAGTTATAATAACTTGTCCTCACGAGCGCTGAATATATAGCATACACATAGCGAAATAAAATCAAGTACATGGAGTACGCCTAAGACTACTCCAGCTCATCTTCTGAGCTCCATAGCATCATAACCTAAATCTATAAAACTCAGCCGAGCCCATGCATTATAATAAAATAACACCCCGAGTCGGTCTGAAAAACTAGCACGAGAAATGCTTGCATAAATACCTTTGGAAACAAAGGTACCTCGTAAGACAGCGTTAAACATAAATATGATGGGTTTTTACCTTACGATATCCAAAACATTTCATATCAAAATCATATGATATTATAATAGTATCTATAGAAAATAAACTATAAAATAGCTGAAATGCTTGCATCTCATGTTTTAACATAGTTGGGAACATTTAAAATTGTATAGCGCTTATTAGAGAATGGGTTCCATACTAAGACAAGGTATGGAACTACCTTCCGATGGTGCATCTCTAGATAAAATGCACCGGGGTCTAACAAGAACATCTTGTATCTCTGCCATACAAGACTGGCCTAGCACTTGACTACTGCTGCCGAATATGATCACCTTACCTTTAGGCCATGAAAGCATAAATGAATAGATGGTAACCAGTCTAGATCTTGGGATTACCACACCTTAATGGCAGCGACCCACTTGGCCTTGTTGTATGCCCTTTTTTGTCATTTCCTGATTGATGAGGCTTGAGGCTACGTTTATCTTAAGGATAGCATTCATTCTTGCAATGATAACACGGACTTCCAAGCAACGACGCAATGATAGCATTCATCCATACAAGTTGTTCTGGGACTGAACAAACCGAATCTTCAAATTCACCATCTCTATTATCTTCGAGACATCATAATTCGTAATGCACAGATAAGATCAAAGTGGTTTTCAGATAATTAAATCTGATCTCGATCTCTTCGAAACGATTAACGAATTTGGCCATATTTGATAGTCCGTTATTTAACTATCAAATTACACACAAAAGCAGACACAAGGCCATATCATAAATTTTTCAAACATTTATTTTCAAAATATCTTTATAAAGATATATATTCAGATCTCCTCCAATATTTCAATATCTGAGAACAACTTTAATACTTATATCTATATCAGGATATTTTCAAACCATATCTTATTTCAAAACATAGAGAAATATTTAAAAAAATATTTTTTTTCAAAATCACTTACTTCTCAACACTTTAGAAATATTCATAACTTATATCGATTTTATGGTTATATTTCGAAACAAGGAAATTTCCCCTATTACCAACTTCATAAAACATTTACAACCTGTTTTGTAAATTCTCAACTCATTATAACTTAATTCATAAATCTCCGGAATTTTTGATAAACCCTTTTTGCAATTTCCAAAATCGGTTTTGCTTATTTAAATCTCATCCAACAACTTATAACTTCTTTATGAATTCCGATTCATTTTTTCCATAGTTCACGTATCAAAACACTTTCGAAATTTTTGTAAGTTTCTAGAATTTCATTATAAGATTCCTCTTATAAAATCACTTCCATTAAATAACTTGGTTTATAGATCTCGAGAGAATTTATAAACAAAAGTCCAATCACTTACTTTTAAATTCTACATATAATAATAATAATAAGTATTTTTAAAGAATAATAATTTATTTTCAAAGAACGTTTAAGAAATTGTTTAAAATATCAAAACGCTTTAAATAAACATCGATAACTCATTTCCAATTTATTTTTAAATAAAACTAATCGATTTACAAAGCTTATTATAAATTAAAATTTATTTCAACTAGTATTAGATATTTGAAAAAACCACTTTCCAAAATATTTCAATACTAAACAGTTTCAACTATATAGTTAATAAATAAAATTCCATTTTAAAACAAACTTAATTTCTCGACAAAAATCTATTTTTAGAATCCAAAATTTACCAGTTTAAATTAATAAATCCATCTTGAATCATATCACATCAATTAAGTTTTCAATTTCATACCCATTCCAAATTCCACAAAAGAGTTCGCTATTTCTTTCAAAACCGATTTCCACGTCTCGTTATAAATCCACAATATGAATTTACATTACCAATTACGAATTGATAATCATCTCATTCTATTTATAAACATTGTTTATAAAATTATAAACTCATTAGGGTTTCACTTGTTCAATAAAATAATCTTATTTACAAAATTTCATTTATAAATCTATCACTTCATAAATCTCATACTTTCCTAGAACTATTTTAAATATTTATTTCAACTTTTTTTCCGCATTTCAAAAATATCACCTTAAATCCATTGTTAATAATCCCTTACATAAATTATTTTAAGCTCCCTATTTAAAAATATCCACGTAATTAGTTAAGTAAATATTCCAAAATCAAATCCATTATTTAATTCAAATTCATTCCTTGTTTACTATTCCAAAAGCCAATGTAGATATTTTTATTTCCAAATTGCCTTTGAAATTCATTTTTTTTAAAATTCAAAAATATTATTTATGGTATTTATAATACCATATTTGGCCAGTGCTAACATAGCATCCAATAAATTAAGCATATAATAATCTATAGCATATTATTCAAACACATCATATATCACTATATATGAAAATAAAATCAACATTTTGAGGAATCTAGTTGGTTCTCTCCAACCTGTTTTCTGCAACCACATATGTTATATAACATGAAATACCAATCCCGCTTCGAGGCGGGATATCAAGATAATGTAGGGTCATCTGCTATTATGCGAGGCGCATAGTGTCTCATCCACTCCAACGACGGGAATATACCCAACTACTAATATATATATATATACTACTATATATAATAATATTCAACTGATAATAATATATCAGCTCAACCAATCATCTAATAATTAATTTTTAATTATTATAAGTTAAATCCAGTGGTCAAAAATGTGTGAGATTTACTCATCGAAATTTCAGTCGTCGCTAGAACATTCTGGATTCCATCTAAATTTGAACAGCTTTTGAATTTAGAAAGAAATTCTCATAGCTCCAAATCTTGCCAAACTGATTCCATCGTGTAGCCTTCATCATAACAAGAACAACGCATCGGACCTCGTACAACAGAGTTATATAATTTATAGGATTTAAAATTTTAATTTACAATATGATTCACTAATTACTATAGTTAATTACACTAATAAATAATTAACCCTCCTTCTCCCTCATTCGATACAGCGACGGAAAGAATGCACGTGACTCCCTTTCCTTTCTCTTTTGTTTTCTTAACCGTGTTCGTTTTGCAACATAGTGCCTCCCACGAGGAACCGCCCCAGCGACGCCTGGCTCCGACCTGCCCTTCTTAACCACGCCAGCCAGTGCCTAGACCGCGCGCACGCGTGCTGTGCTACCCCATTGACCATCGTTGACCTCAATGTTGCAGCCCGACATCGCCTGTCGTTCCACACCCCAGCTTCCCGATCGCCTATGCCACTTGTAGCCAAATGGGCCTTCTACCCTGCGCGATTTTATTTGTACACGATTTTGCTTTTTTTTTTCAAAGAAAATCGAACTGTTTGTTTGAGCGAATAAAGAGGAAAAAATCCACGATTATAAACTGTGAGCACAACGCGATCAGAAGGTAGGGCGGCGAGCTTAGGGTGGCTATATATAGAGTTTGACTTTGATTTATAAATTTTATATTAAAAATATCTTGTTTAAGGCAACTTAAAATTCCAAACCCCTATCGGGGCGTGTCGCCTTGCGTTTCTAACATTATACCCATATTCTAAACGAAATAGAACAAGTTTTGGGTCCCAATTCGATTATATGTAGAAGATAGCCTTTTGAACCCAATTATTAAATTAAATTTTCAAAATTAATTTCAACGCGTTTCTATCCCATACGACTAAACGGTAACTCCAAATGCTACGAATTTGAAATCCAATAGTAGTACACTATTATGGATCCAATGGAACTAGTTTCGTCAAATTCCGAGGCTGTGCCCCAGAAGGCTATTTTAACGCAATCGATAAAAATGACGATTTTCATTGACGAAATTACTTGAAATTCCAGTTTTAAAAACTCACTAACTCAATTCTAATTTAAATAGAATTTATATCAACATTAGAAATCGTTTCGGTTCACATTCAATTCAAATTTCAATTATTCACCATTTTCGTATTACGGTAAATCGTTATATTTGAAATTTAAATTCATTCAACAAATTTCAACCAAAATCTTCATATTCAAAATCAATTTATATTCCAAATCTAATATCTAAAACCATTTAAATATTCAAAATTAAATGAATAAAAATCTGGGTCGTTACATTCCTTCCCCCTTTAAAAGAATTTCGTCTCTGAAATTGCTAAGTAGGAAAAATGCAGCAACTCATTAACTTTCCCAAAAACCACTTAGTGAGCTTGTTATTTCACTTTTCTGAATCCTTTAGTTCTATACAAAACATTTAGTTTCCATTTCTAAACCGAAATTCCTTATTTCAATTACATTTCGAAATCAAATTTTGGTTAAAAAATTCAAAATTTTCCTAACACCTTAAATTTCAAAATTTTCTCTTGCACTGAGAGCCTTTTGCAATATGAGAAATACGACAAAAACAATATACATCCATTCACAGGTCAAAAAATGCAATATATATAAATATTTTTATTTTCGCACCCTAAATTCGTAAGTATATCTTATTTTAGCGTTATTAAGCGAGTTCCTATAATTTATATATAATTGCACAACCAAAATCAAGTCAAATAGCTCCATGTACCCGTACTTACTCAAGTAAAGTACATTAATTTCATACATATGAAATTTAATAGCATTGCATTCATTTTTATTAGTTAAACCCTTAATTTGCATAAACCAACATGTTGTACACGTATGTATAAACAATTTCATAAACAAATAGATTATAACATGCGTATCTAGTATGTTAGACATGCAAATACCAGGTTCCAACATTTAATTATTCACTTCCAATTCAATTTATACACCATTTATTCAATTCCGAATGATTCACAGCAATTATTTGCATCCAGTCCATATTTACACATAATATATCCGTATCCACTCCAAATTGCTTCGAAATCAATTTATATAACTTCTCATTGATTCAAAAAAAATTGTGTACTTCCGTTTATGTCGAATGATGGTTCAATTCATGTTATTTGATGATATTCATTTAATAAAATCGCCACTTAAGCTTACAAATTATTTTACTTTGGTTCTAATTCGGTATATCAATTTCTATTGATATGCATTCAATTCATTCACAAAATCTTGTTCACTTCATTTTATATCAACCTATATTTCATTCCATGCCAATTTTTTTATGAATCACCTCATAAAATAAATTTAAGGTTTATTATAACCTTTTATACAACGCTTGAAATTATTTCCACTTCAAAACTTAATTTCATACTCAAATTTTATTCACATAACATCTCAAAACAATATTCAATTTGTTTACTATGAAATTGAACTCATTCGCAACTTAGGTCATTACTATTTTTGAAGCGATGTCAACTCTATTATATTACATTTTTCAAAGGTACTAGAATTCCTATTTTTCTTTTTATTTGGCTCAACATCATCATTACTTGTATAGTCATTCTCACATGACTCCATACACTGGCTATAATGTACACCTTTGTCAACACATGATTTAGCCTCAAACCCTGATCTTGATAATAATAGCTAAAATATTCCAATGATATGTCCTGGCAATAAGCAATCAATCTTTGAAAACAAGCGAGAGCCTGATCTTCTCCTATATAATTTTTAGCAGACCTACAACTTATTCTAAGAGATAAGATTTGTACTGTACTCCATGTTACATCCAAATTTGCATCATTTCTCAACCGGCACTCATTCATATGCTTAAGTAGCTCCAAAAAAACAAGACCAATCCCAGTGTTTAGTAAAATTCTTTTTATAATCCATGAGCAAGAAATGATATGATACTCGTACAACCTTAAGTATTTGAACCGCATTGTTTTCTATATAAGTTCTGAAGCGTCACGAATTGACTGCAGACTCTTGAAAGGTAGTGGTGCAAATTTAAAATACATTAAAATACATCTTAAAAGTGAAGGCAACAAATTCAAAGTTCGAACAAAAGCCAGACTCTTAACCCCCTGTCTCTCCTCAAACAAAAATCAATCATGTTCACCTTTATTTTATAATTCAAAATCTGATTTTCATTTCAAAATTCACTCTATTGGGTCGACTTGAGTTCAACTTCATTTTGTAATAAATTTGGATTTCCAACCTTTACAAAATATCAAACCATCTCTATTTCAGTTTTTCTATTCCATTTTTCCAATTTATAAGTTACACAACTTATTTTTCACTTTTTCATCAATTCCATACTTGAGTTGATTCAATTCATAATTTATAACCTATAGTTATATAATCATTTTACAACTCTAATTTTGTATTCAATTCCATACGATATCATTTCTAATCCAATCTAATTTTATTTAATTTAGCTTAAGTTAAATTCCAATTCATACAATTCTTTTTTTAACTCACTTAAGTTAAAATTCAATTCCAAATTTAATTTTTCACACTTCCTTTCCTTATTAACATCATCCTCAATTTATACGTTCAAAACTTATTTTCTTTCTGATTTCACAAAACTTTTAAATGAATATCCTAGAATTCAACCACCCGGAATTACTTCAAATCGTTTTGAAATCATTATATATATAGCTCTTTTGGTTTAACAAACCATTTCCTTAAAATTTTCAAAATCAACTTGTTTTTTTCCAAAATAATTCCTTCAGAATTTCCAAACCAATACCTGCTACCAAACAAAAATCTCCATATCAAATTACTATGGTAGTCATCCGTCATTTAGAAACTTGAAAATGAATACTAATGATGCTACAGTCATTACTGAAATTATTTTCCAACGACCGAGTGAGTTTAGTGCTCTCAATTCCTTTTAAATCCCTTTGTATTTATAATCTCATTCTCGAATTTCATTTATGTCGTTCCACTTTTGTTATATATGACCATTCCAATTTATAATATTGTTTTGATTGTACTAATAACATCTAACACATCAATATATAATAATAATTTCGTAAAATTATTTCTTTTATATCAAAAATATAATTTGTGTAAAATTATTTCATTTACCTACTTTGAAACAATACTATGTCGATTTAACTTATTCAGAGTTTAAATACCCCTATCGATATAGTTGTCCAGACCGTACTGACCAGAATTCATAAACACTCAACCGATATGTCAACACAATATAAAACAGTTTATATTCACAAACAAATACGTGCTCATATCTATAATTCACTTAGACTCATTCTTGGGTACTACTGACCTTATCTTTAATGACTAATCCCCACCAAAGTCAAGGTTCTTGCTTAACCTTGTGCTTCGATACCAAATGTAGTGACCCAGGATTTTCGACCATAAATCGACATCATTATGTTTACTGTATAGCATGCCGATTATTCAAGTGTCGAAAATACCAACTGCTAGGGGTGAAGAAGAAGAGATAGAAGAAAAACAGAAAAACAACACATAGAATCTCACAATCGCAGCGGAATAAAATATAATATATAATAACATATTTTTATACAAAGAAAATGTAAAGGCCTGTATCTTTGTACCCTTTGAGTCGACCATAATGCACATCAGTTCAACTTAAATTGAACAGAAATATAAATCTTTAGGGGTTAAGAAGAAAAGGATAGAAGAAAATAGAAACACAACATAGAATCTCACAAACTCAACGGAACAAAAATATAATATATAATAACAAATTTTATACAAAGGAATCTGTAACTGTTTTACACTCAAAATCATCAGAGTATAACAAAACATTAATCTAGACAGTTTTAATAACTTGTCCTTATATAGCGGAAATATAAATAAAGTACGAAAATAAGTCTCCATCATCCAGCTCGTCTCCTAAGCCACATAACATCCTATCTTGAATCTATATACTCGGTCTGACCTGAATATTAAAATAAAATAACATCCGAATCAGTCTGGAACACCAGTGTGAGAAAACACACTCAATTTGAATTAACTTTTATCATAAATTCTTTAAAAATAAGGTATCTCGTAAGACCACGTCACACATAAACACGATGGTTTTTACCTTACGACAACCAAAACAAATTTTATCAAAATCATCTGATATTATAATAGTGTCTATAGAAAGTAAATAGAAAATAGCTGAAATGTTTGCATCTCACATTTCAACATAGTTGGGTACAATTAAAACTGTATGGCACTTATTGGAAATGGATACCATAAAATGACTAGGCACTGGGTACCGCCTATTACAGTACATGTCTAGATATATGTACCGAGGATCTCGTCGAGACCCTCTACAACACAAGACCGGGACTATCCCAAACATGGATAGAACCGAATATGTTATCACCCCGGGTGTTCCCACCCTTAAAATCAAGCACTCATTTTTCCATGCACAACCGTATCCATAATTTAAATATATCCGAGGGCATCTAGAGAAGTGATAACATACCCTAATTGGATGTGATAGCACTTAGCCTTGTAGCATCTTCCTTGATTTTCAGCCATTCCGGTTGATGAGGCTTGAGGCTATGATTACCATTCAAAAATTCACTTATAAAGCTCGTTGTCCTTCAAATGACAATGTTCTGAGAACATTCGTCCATATAAGTTGTCCTGGGTCTGGACAAACCGAATAACCGTCTTCACTATCTTCACAATATTCATTCGTAACGTTCAAATCGGATCTAAATAGCTATTGAATAATTAAATCCGAACCCGGTCTCTCTGAAATGATCAACGAAATTGGCCAACATTTGATAGTCAGTTATTTAACTTTAAAATAACATCCATAATTAGTCACTAAGCCAATATTATAATTTTATTCCAAAAATTTATTTCAAAATATCTTAATAATATCAGATATACCAATTCCTTCCAAAATTTCCAACATTTGAAACGATTTCGAATCCTTATATTTTCAATAGAATATTTCCAAACCTTTTCAATACTTCGAATATGTAACAACCCGCATATTTATCGATTTTTATATTTAAATATTTTATCGATACTCGGAATTTAGTCCGAAAAACTACTTTTTTCATATGGTCGAATTAGGATTCGGGACCACTTCCATTGAGTTCAAAACGCCGTTTACGATCTTTTTGAGTATAAGCTTTGATATGTTTGGAGTTAGAGGAATTTTGCCACTTTTCCCTTAGGGCTTTGGTTTGGGCAGAACCCATTAATCACTTACTAACTCGGTCCCAACCCCTTCTCCTCTTCATTACTTCATTCCTCATTTCCTAATAACTCAAG
Organism: Allium cepa; assembly: GCA_030765085.1. Lineage (NCBI taxonomy): Eukaryota > Viridiplantae > Streptophyta > Magnoliopsida > Asparagales > Amaryllidaceae > Allium > Allium cepa. The sequence goes on from CM060942.1 coordinate 244,678,928, forward strand.
CTTTTATAGCAATGGAGAGTGGAAGAGGAAATTAAAACTCCAAGCCCTAGTCTTCATTAGCAAATCAACTTCTAGCTCTAAATTCAAGAGAACCCATTGGTAAGCCTTCTCTTCTTCTTCTCCAACTCATTTTCTTATCAATTTCAGAAATTCCTAAACCTAACTTTGGGAATGTTCTTCTTTTAAAGCGTAGAATCAAGCTTCTTGTGTTGGATTTGAAGAGTGGTTAATTCTCCTTAGCTTTCAAGCTTCTTCTCCATTTGTTTTGGTTCAAAGGTGAGATTTTTATCTCACATCTTAGTCTATAATTATCTTCGATTGTTAGGTATGAATTCCTAACACTTATTCTTATGCAATTGATTTTGGTTTGGATTGATTTGGTGTATATTCCAGTTTTTGGTGCATTGGTGAATTCGTGTGTCATTGACTTGTTGTGAATACAAGTTTTGGGTATGAAACCCTTTTTGGATCTTTGTGAAGATTCTTGTGGTATTGAACGATCTTTTGTTGATCATCATTTGCATGCTTATAGTAGTATGCCATTAAGGATATTATATGTTTATGCCATATCTCTTATTCTATATCATGTCATCTGATATTTATAGCTAGACTGATCCGTTTATTATTTTCTTATTAAATAATACTCGGGTCAGACCGAGATGTTACAGGTGCTTCTGTTTGACTTCTTCTCGGGATTTGCTACTCTGACTTTTGGCTAACTATTTAGATTAGCAGTTTTTGTTGTTTACACCTCAGATACAGACTCATAGTTGCATTCTTTTGTATAGCACGTGTTGCTATTCTTTTGTGTTATTGTGGATCTTTTTGACCACTACTCTGATGTACACTTTCATGTGTTAGTTATATATTCATATCTTCTTCTGCCTTTGTGATATGGATGTCTGTGACTGATTTATCTTAATATTATAGCCACTGTGTAGTAGCTTTGAGTTTGTATCGGTATGTCGGATTTCCCCTTGAAATGAATTGCATGTTATTCTATCTGACATATCGGTGCTCGCACAAAGCAATTACACGGATGGTCGCTCCTCAACAGCCTTATTCTCCGTGCTAGTTGACAGCACTACACCGTAGTGTTCTTGACTAGCGTGGGTATAGAGGTGGGGCATCACAGCTTGGTATCAGAGCCAAACTTCGGAACAATGTAGAATAACTTAGCAAGGATCATCGTCCTAAGTCTATATTAGGAGTCGTGCTTTAGGATTTAATTCAAGTCTTCGTACCGATTTATCCTATTTTCTTTATGATTCCTTGTTTTATCTATCAAGATTGCTTGATATTCATTTTGTGAATAACCTTCTTCTTCTACCTTCTTTCTTTCTTAAGGAAGATAAATGGTTAGACCTGGTCGTCCCAGAGCTGGACCATCTAGTGTTCCACCCCAAGATGGAGTTTTTATGACTACCCAGCAACTTCTTGACCTTGTCACAAATGCTCAAGCAGCTGGTTCTAGTCCGGAACATACTCACCCTAAATCTGGGTTTGCACGTTTGTGCAATGATTACACCAACCTTGGTGGGAAGCCATTTAAAGGTTCTGAAACTGTCATCGAAGTCCAGGCTTGGTTGAGGACCTACGATCGAATCTTCATTCGCATGAATCTCGTCGATCTTCACCGTGTTCAGGTGGCTTCCAGTATGCTCCAAGAGAGAGCATTGGACTGGTATGAACTTCTTATTTCTGAGATTAATGAAGCGGATCTCACCTGGGAGCAATTCCGGAAACGCTTCGAATTAAAATTCGTGCCATAAGCATAGAAAGTGGCATTGGCTCGACGTTTCATAGACCTTGTTCAGGGTGAAGCCTCCGTGACTGATTATGTTGCATCCTTCGAGTCACTTTCCAAATATGGGGTTGAGTACATCAACACCCTATTGAAGAAGAACCAAAGATTTGTTTATGGGTTAAAAAAAAATCTCAAGAAGCCATTACTTCTAAAATTAGAGGTTCCCTTCGACCAACTCGTTGATATCGCTCTTCGTCTTGAAGAGGCAGATAGGGAAAGTGATGTTGAAGTGGTGGGTTCCAAACCAAACTTCAACAACAAGAAGAGGCCAAACAAATTCAAAGGTCCGTATCCCAACAAAAAGGGTAAGCAAGCAACTCCTGCTGCAAAGGCTCCTTCTCCTAGTAGTGGGAAATGCTTCAATTGTGGGTCTAGGGACCATTTTGCGAACAAAAGCCTCGTACTTGTCGCTATTGCAAAAGCCCGGATCATTATTTATCTTCTTGTCCCAAACTTCAAAATAGGAAGGAGGGAAAGCTTAATGTTGCTCAAGCCCCTGGCAACACATCTCGTGGTCAAGGTATTTCTCATTCTATCCTTGATGGTATTATTATATTTCGTGATCAACCTATTCGAGTTCTTTTTGATACGGGAGCATCCCATTCTTTTATATCAGAAGAGCTTGTTGATACTTTTTCTTTAAGTGTTGTTGCTTTAATGACTTCTTTGAGAATTGCGAATCTGGTTGGTGGACCTGCAACGCTTAGTTTGCTTTGTAAAGATGTGGAGATTATTTTGTGTGATTTTTCCTTCCTAGCCGATTTGCATGTCATGCGTTATTTAGGCTTTGGGATGATTTTGGGAATGGATTGGCTTAACCGTTATGAAGCTCATATCCTATGTCCTGAGCGGACTATTCATCTTCGACATCCTCAATCTGTTAAGCAAATTTCTATTATTCTCAAAGATTCAAATTCCACTTTATCTGCATCTTTATATTCTTTAAATCTCGTGATGACGATAATGATGACGAGGAAGATGTCATTGCTCTTATTCACGTTGTTCGTGAATTTTCCGACATATTTGAGCCCGTTTTAGGATTGCCACCTAAGCGAGCAATTGAGTTCAAAATTAATCTTATCCCTGGAGATCAACCTATTACTCGTCCTCCTTATCGCATATCTAATAAGGAGAATGAGGAGATGCGCATACAATTATCCAATTTGGAAACGAAGCAATTTATTCGCTCTAGTTCCTCGCCTTGGGGAGCTTCGGCTATTTTCGTGAAGAAATCCGATGGTACACTTAGACTTGCGTTGACTACCGCAAGCTTAATGATCTTACTATCAAAAATAAATATCCTTTACCTCGGATTGATGATCTATTTGACCAACTTAGCGGTGCTAGAGTCTTTTCGCAATTGGACTTGGCTACCGATTTTCATCAGCTTCGTATTGCAGAGGATAGCAGTCCTTTGACATCATTCCGTACCCGTTATGGATCTTAGGAATGGCTTGTTATGCCATTTGGTTTAACGAATGCTCCGGCTTATTTCGTTGACCTTATGAATCGAGTTTTCAAAGATTTCCTCGATCGGTTTGTTCTCATATTCATTAATGATATTCTTGTGTATTCAAAAACCGAGGAGGAACATGAGAAGCATCTTCGGATTGTGTTGGAAACTCTTAGGAGTAATCATTTAAAAGCAAAATTTTCTAAATGCCATTTTTGGCAATCTCGTGTGAAGTTTCTCGGTCATATTATTTCCGAATTCGGAATTTCCGTGGATCCTTCAAAGATTGAAGCGATTCAAGATTGGAAAAGACCTGAGAGTGTGATTGAAATCCGTAGCTTTCTCAGATTGGCGGGCTATTACCGTAGTTTTATTAAAGACTTTTCTAAAATTGCCATGCCTCTCACTAGCTTAACGAAGAAAGGTGTTAAATACATTTGGTCGGACAAATGTGAAACTTCTTTTCAGAAATTAAAAGAACTCCTTTCCGATGCTCCTATTCTCGTTATTCCCGAGGGGAATCAAGATTTTGTTGTTTATACCGATGCTAGTCGCATTGGTTTGGGTGTCGTTCTTATGCAAAAGGAACGTGTTATTGCTTATGCTTCTAGGCAATTGAAGCCGACCGAGACTAGATATGCCACACATGATTTAGAACTCGCGGTTATTGTTTTTGCCCTTCGAATTTGGCGTCATTATCTATTGGGAGAGAAATTTATTCTTTATACCGATCATAAGTCTTTAAAGTATTTATTCTCTCAAAAGGAACTTAATTTGCGTCAACAACGTTGGCTCGAATTCCTTGCTCCTTATGATCTTGATATTCTTTATACCCCCGGTAAGGGTAATCGTGTCGCCGATGCTCTTAGCCGTAAGCAACAAGCAGTTGTTTCCATGATGATATCCGAATGGAATGATCTCGAGGTTTTATCCACTTGTGAAATTCAAGACCGTGTTTCCGATTTATGCTCATCATTTGTTTTATGTAGCCTTGAGGCTCATCCTTCTCTTTTAGACCGCATTCTTGAAGCTCAAAGGCTAGATTCCGACTTGGCTCTTCTTGGCCAAAATTTTAAGGATAGAATTGATATTGAAGGTTTGAAAGACTTTGATGTTGATTCTCGTGGCGGCATTCGGAAATTTCGTAGACTTTTCGTGCCAAATATTAGTGATCTTCGCAATGATATTTTAGAAGATTCACATCATTCTAAATTTACCATTTATCCTGGTAGTAGTAAAATGTACGCGGATATGAAGTGACTTTATTATTGGGAGGGAATGAAACTTGACATCGCTAACTTCGTTAAGTGTTGCATGACTTGCCAACTCGTTAAAGCCGAACATCAAAGGCCCGGTGGGTTATTGCAACCTTTAGAAATTCCAGTTTGGAAGTGGGACCAAATTTCCGTGGATTTTATAGATGGCATTCCCCGTTCTCGTTCAGGTCATGATAGCTTATGGGTTATAGTTGATAGGCTTACTAAATCCGCCCATTTTATTCCCGTTCGGTCTAACCGAACCATTCCTCTTTTGGCCAAACTCTTTGTTAAAGAAATTGTTAAATTACATGGAGTTCCTATTTCTATTGTTAGTGATCGAGATCCATTGTTTACTACTGGATTTTGGAAGAGTCTTCAAAAAGCTTTAGGAACGAAGCTTAATTTTAGCACCTCTTATCACCCCCAGTCCGATGGACAAACCTAGCGTGTGAATCAAACTCTTGAAGATCTTCTTCGTGCTTGTGTGCTCGATTTTGGTGGAAGTTGGGAAGATCATATTTCACTTGTTGAATTTTCCTATAATAATAGCTTCCAATCTAGTATTGGTATGGCATCTTTCGAGGCACTCTATGGAAGGCCATGTCGATCTCCTTCTTGTTGGCTTGAGGCCGGTGAGAAGCTGGTTTTAGGTCCAGACTTTATTCGTGATTCCACAGAAAAGATTGAACTTATTCGACATAGGATGAAAGAAGCCCAGAGTAGACAAAAATCCTATGCCGATAATCGAAGAAGGAGATTAGAATTTTCTGTCGGAGATCTCGTTTTTATTCGTGTTTCGCCTATGAAAGGTATGGTACGTTTCAGTCGGTCGGGAAAGTTAGAACCTCGATATATTGGGCCATTTCCTATCACTAAACGTATTGGTTCTATGGCTTATCGCCTTACATTACCGACTCAGTTTTCTGCTATGCATGACGTGTTTCATGTTTCTCAATTACGGAAGTGCCTTCGAGATTCCGATTCTATTCTTGAGCCCGGTGTTGTGGAAGAGATTGAAGTTTCGCCTAATTTAACTTACGAGCAACATCCTATTCGTATCATTGCTTCGGAACTCAAACGACTTCGAAATAAAGATGTTCCGCTTGTTAAAATTCAATGGTCTTCAAATCCTAAGGATTGTTGTTGGGAATCTAGAGAGTTCATCGAGCGGACGCATCCTGACTTACTTTCTCATGCTCTACAAGGTGAACTTCTTACTTCAAAATTCTTTTGTGTTAATATGCTTTTATGGTTGTTACTATATATCTTCTTCTTAAATATTGTGAGGACGCAATTTCTTTAAGGAGGGGAGTCTGTAACAACCCGCATATTTATCGATTTTTATATTTAAATATTTTATTTAAATATTTTATCGATACTCGGAATTTAGTCCGAAAAGCTACTTTTTGCATACGGTCGAATTAGGACTCGGGACCACTTCCATTGAGTTCAAAATGCCGTTTGCGATCTTTTTGAGTATAAGCTTTGATATGTTTGGAGTTAGAGGAATTTTGCCACTTTTCCCTTAGGGCTTTGGTTTGGGCTGAACCCATTAATCACTTACTAAATCAGTCCCAATCCCTTCTCCTCTTCATTACTTCATTGCTCATTTCCTAATAATTCAATCTTTTATAGCAATGGAGAGTGGAAGAGGAAATTAAAACTCCATGCCCTTGACTTCATTAGCAAATCCAACTTCTAGCTCCAAATTCAAGAGAACCCATTGGTAAGCCTTCTCTTCTTCTTCTCCAACTCATTCTCTTATCAATTTCAGAAATTCCTAAACCTAACTTTGGGAATGTTCTTCTTTTAAAGCTTAGAATCAAGCTTCTTGTGTTGGAATTGAAGAGTGGTTAATTCTCTTTTGCTTTCAAGCTTCTTCTTCATTTGTTTGGGTTCAAAGGTGAGATTTTTATCTCACATCTTAGTCTATAATTATCTTTGATTGTTAGGTATGAATTCCTAGCACTTATTCTTGTGCAATTGATTTTGGTTTGGATTGATTTGGTGTATATTCCAATTTTTGGTGCATTGGTGAATTCGTGTGTCATTGACTTGTTGTGGATACAAGTTTTGGGTATGAAACCCTTTTTGGATCTTTGTGAAGATTCTTGTGGTATTGAACGATCTTTTGTTGATCATCATTTGCATGCTTATAGTAGTATGCCATTATGGATATTACATGTTTATGCTATATCTCTTATTCTATATCATGTCATCTGATATTTATAGCTAGACTGATCCGTTTATTATTTTCTTATTAAATAATACTCGGGTCAGACCGAGATGTTACATTGCTTCTGTTTGACTTCTTCCCGTGATTTTCTACTTTGACTTTTGGCTAACTATTTAGATTAGCAGTTTTTGTTGTTTACACCTGAGATATAGACTCATAGTTGTATTCTTTTGTATAGCACGTGTTGCTATTCTTTTGTGTTATTGTGGATCTTTTAACCACTACTCTGATGTACACTTTCATGTGTTAGTTATATATTCATATCTTCTTCCGCCTTTGTGATATGGATGTATGTGACTGATTTATGTTATGCTTATTTCTATATTTGTTTTCGAAGATATTATAGCCACTGTGTAGTAGCTTTGAGTTTGTATCGGTATGTCGGATTTCCCCTCAAAATGAATTGCATGTTATTCTATCTGACATATCGGTGCTCGCACAAAGCAATTACACGGATGGTCGCTCCTCAACAGCCTTATTCTCCGTGCTAATTGACAGCACTACACCGTAGTGTTCTTGGCTAGCATGGGTATAGAGGTGGGGCGTCACAGAATATTTTTCCAACTCCATTTTTATGTTCAACGCTTATGAAGTATTCCATTTATTTCCTATTTTCTCAAGATTATATACAAATTTATTTGTAAATTCCTTTACTCATTTAGAACAAATTCTATAAGTTTCAATTTCCTTAATTAATTTCCTTTAATATTTTCCAAGTCAAACACTTATCTAAAATTCCAAATATCTATTTCTAACTTCTTTCATGAATTCTAATTTACTTTTTTCCAGTTTTATTTAACTATTTCGGAAATATTCTTACTCTTCCCAAATTCCATTTTGAGAATTTCTCCTAAAAGTCCTATCTACTGGATAAATTCCATTTTACAACCTTGAGAAGATTTATAAATAATTTTAAATCGTTACAAAACTCTATATATATAGTAAGTATTTAAGAATAATAATTTATTTTTAATGACATATTCAAATAATTATTAAAAAAATCAGGCAATTCTTAACAAAAATTAATAACTCATTTCAAATCCATCTTTAATTAGAACTAATCGATTTACAAAGCTTGTTATAAAAATTATAATTTATTCCAATAAAAATTTATATTTGAATAATCCACTTTCTGAAATATCGATTTCAACCCCTTTCCATATTTTCCAGAAATGTCGTTTAAAAAATCCAACGTTTAAAAATCCATATATAAAAATTATTTTAAAATTTCTATTTAAAATATAATTTTACGAATAGTTAAATACAAACCAAAATCAATTATTGTTCTTAAAGGAAAAATAAAGATTTTGGAATAATGAAAATAAAAGGAGTTTAAATAATAAAAATTAAGCGATATTGTTTAAGTGTAAAAATTTTAAAGTCGAGATTAAAATAGTTTGGTAAAAATAAAAAGGAAATTTGGAAATAAAAATATGAAATTGTTATACTAGTTTTAAATAAGATTTTAAATTCTATAAAGGAAGCGGAATCGGAATTTAGTTTATTTGGAAAATAGTTGGGTTATTTAAAAATTAATTTAAAAATGGAATTTAATTTAGAAATTGATTTAAAATTGTAAAGTATTGTGAAACTGTTATAAATGGGAAATGAGACTATGAATTTATAAACAAGGTTTATAAATAAAGTAAAGTGACTATCAGAGGATAAATTGGAATTTTAAATTCATGGTGAGGATTTATAATGAGATGGATAAATCGGCTTAAAAATAAATGGAAGATTTTTTTCGGAAAATGTGAAAAATGGAATTTACGGAATTGGTACGTAAATCAAATTGGGTATAAATTGAGAGAGGTTTATAAATGTTAGATTGGTTATATTGAAACTGGAAAATATATTTTTATCAAGAAATTGAGTTTGTTTTAAAAAGAAGGTTTTAATTATTAACCTGGTAATTTAAAAAGTGTTTAAGAATATTTCAGAAAAATTATTATTTAGTTGTTTAAAAATTATTTTAGGAATACTTAATTTTTAATTAAGCTAGTTTATATTAACTCAGTTATTAATTAAGAATTAATCAGTATTACTAGTTTAAAAGATGAATTATTTAATATTAATATTTTATATAATAACTTTTATTAAAGAGTATTTGCTTAAAGTTTAACATGCAAAATTTATATAGGAATTTCATAATTATTATTTTAGAAAAAATTATTTAATAAATTTTTTGGGAAGTAATGGCATACTTGCATGGCGAAATCAGTAGCAGTGAGTGCTATAGTTAAGTTTTGGATTTCTCTGGGATAGTGACATAACCATTGAGCAGTGAATCCATTTAATACTACAGTGGTACTTTCCAGACTATTTTAAAGGTTTCCAAATATCTTTGAAAAGAATAGTTTGTAAATATACTAAATTCGGGAAGAAAGTATATATTTTAGATAAAGAGATTTAAGTGATTGAAATATAAATTGAACGAAAACTTAGTTGTTTCTATGGTAAAAGAAAATATCTTGTTGAATGATTGATTTTTTGATAGTTAAATAACCGACTATCAAATATGTACCCAAAATATAATTTTGGGAGTATCTAGAAGAAACGCAGGGATTATATGGTACAGTTGCTGTTCGAAGTGCTATCCAATACGTATAAACTCGGTTTGTTCTTCTAGGACGACTAGAAGGAAATTCATCCTCTAACTTTTTCTTTCAAAACAAAAGTATCTCGTAACACATTCCCACACATAAACACAGACATGTTTTTACCTTATGATAACTAAATCATTTCATATCCAATCCTTTTATATTATACTAGTGTCCAGTATACAAATAACATTAATCATAGCCAAAATTGTTACATTGATTAAATTCCAGCATATAGCCCAAAATGGGTGATACAATCCAAATGGCAGGTACGTAGTGGAGTTTGGATTTCCATACAAATGACCAGGCGAAGAGACTACCTTTCAGCAGTACATCTCTAGAGTAATGTACCGAGAACCATCACAAAGGATCCTCTACCAACACAAGACCGGCCCATCTCTGTAACTAGATAGTACCGAATATATCGTCCTTCGATTGTTACCAACTTTTTATGAGGGAACTCATAGCATACCCACAATAATTTACATCCCGAACATCATAGTGGGAAGAAATATATCTAGAAGAGGATGATCATATCCTAATGGGAGCGACCCACTTAGCTCTACTGCATCTAACGCTGTTTCGATCATTTTCGGTTAATGAGGCCTGAGGTAACGATTACCTTTCACATATCACATCACTTTGAGTGCCATACAGTTATTTCCATTGACTGATAATTGCCTTCTACAAAAATACAACCCTTAAGCTCATATGTCTCAAGAAAGGCGTTAAGCTAAGAGAATTTGCCTTCTCTACCACCACTACTGTACGTTTGTAAAAACAAATGTACGTAATCGTTAAAAATGCAATGTCAGACAAACATCCATACAAGTTGTCCCGAAACAGGACAAACTGAAGGTACTTTCCTACCACATCCTATCGGAAAATCCTTAGGATTAGTAGCGAATAGTCCTTGCGTTGGATATTTCATAATGAAGAGACTACTGCTACTAGATGTATATTGGGATTTTAACCCCAAAGATCAACAAGCAGTCCTCCACTATGAAAATCCCGAATATTAATATCATCACAAACGACCTGCACAATCTTCTCATAAATGTTGGTCCGAAGTGGCTTTCGGATAAACCAATCTCGGTCTCTTTGCATCCACCATGCAAAAGCGGCTCACACAGAAACTTAGTCTTGTAGATTTATCACGTCTCTAACTTTCAACTTGCTATCCTTCGGCCAAGAAGGAAGCTCGATAGATTCGAGTAATACTACACACTACATGAATCAACATCCTCAACACAAACGATAATCAAGCCCACAGAAGGCTACGTACTTAGTATACGACTAAATAGTTCCTACATCAAGTCGAGGAACTAAAATGGCCAAATTTGATAGTCAATTATTTAACTATCAAAGCAAACAGCAAATATCCAACACCATAAGCAATCACTATGCCCTTTTAATTAATCTTTTATTAATCACATCACTTGCAAATATTCACTATAAATTATCTTTAAAAAGATATAATTCCAAATCCATTTCAATATTGAAAAACATTTCCATATACTTATTTAATAATAAGTAATTCACAATTCAATTTTTTTTCAACACTTAGAAAGTATTACATATACTTAAATCATGATTAAGTATATATTTTATTCTTTAACGAAAACATTCTCTTAACATACTTATTTGAGTCAAAACGAATGTTGTGTAAAACATCATTACGACAACCCAAAATCATTAGTATAGGGATTCAATAATTAGATAGATATATAATTCTCATATACTATACAAAACGTCTCCTTTGGAAAATCATTTACTACAACAATAGTGTTATAGTCCATCATCTCCTGTACTTCTCAAAAACGTCTATTTTAACAATGAATGTTGAATCTATGGTTCTATACTTAACACACTTTAAAACATCTTCAAATCTTTTAACTTCATTTTATAATATCACTTTCCAAAAATATCCATTTTATTTATACAATATTCACTGTCTAAAATCTTGAATATAATTCTCTTATCCAAATTCAACACTTCTACACAATTATTAAAGGATTATCCACTGTCCAAAATCATGAATAAAATCCCTTTAATAAGCTTTCATATTTAACTTATCAAAATAATTTGATTTTGGATTTATAAAACAATGTTTATAAATTCCTTATATATTTTAATAAAAACTTCAATTTATAAATTCCTTTATTTACCACTTCCATATATATCTCATTTACATGCCAAAATCCAAATTATAAGTTAATTTACTTCTAATTCAATTATTTACAAAAGCATTCTTTTATAACTTCATCAATTATAAATCTTATTCACTTACAGGATTTAATTATAACTTCATTGTAACATTTACAAAACTCCTCTATAATTCCATTATTTTTATTTATAAAATATCAACTTTATAAATCTTATACATAAAACGTTTATAATAATTCAAAAAAATCTCAATTTAAACTATTTTACTAGTTAACTCCATATTTCAAAAATCGCATTTCAATTATTTTCACAAAAATCATAATTCTTATAACATAAAAATTAGAACTTTTATTTATTTAAAATAGGTTCATTTCCTTTACAATTAAAAATTTAATAAAACATCTATTTTCAAAAATCACTTCAAAATCCTTTCTAAATTGAAATCGTCACTTTAATATTTTAATTTACCCAAAAATAGGCTCTATGCTGCAACGGCACTAAGTAAATCAATCATGGCATCCAAAAATCATATATCACATGATAACATCATATATCATAATATCTGTAAATAAAACCAATACTAGTGAGGAATACAGTTGGATCCCTCCAATCTGTCACCTATAATAAATACATATTAGAATATGTGTACAATGTCCGGTTCGAGGCAGACGCGAGTACAAAGGGTCATCCGCTCATACACGGGAACATATAGAGTCTCATATGTTCCAATAGGCAGGAATATAACCAAATACAAATCAATATTGTCATCTGTTCTAGTAGGCAGGAATATATCCAAATACAAATCGATATATATATATATATATATATATATATAATATAATATATCATATATCATCCAAACAATCATCAATCATCATAAAATAAATTTATTTTCACTTATACAAAAATATCAGTGAGTCGGAAAGAGTGAGTTGTACTCACATTGGTTCCAATAGCAGTTGCGGTGTTTTATTCCAAATAAAATTAAACAAGCGTTTAATTTTACCCAAAATTTACACTAACTCCAATCAACTCCTAACCAACTCTAAAAAGTAGTGCTCGTCAATTAGGACCCAATGCAACTTGTTTCGTCAAAAACAGACCTCATATGAAGAAGTTATGACATTCAAACGTTTATACGGATTTACAAATTTTTATTTTTATTTTTTTAACCTTTTTTAATCTCGGATGTTGATTTCAAATCCCATAGATCCAGGCCGCATCTGTTTACTTCTTCCTTCCCCCGGCCGTTCATGCACGGAGAAACCCATAGCACGCACTCAAAACTTGAACAACGCAACCACCTACGACCATCGAGACGATGATCCATCGCCACGACGTCGAAGACCCCACCGCCATGCACCACCGCCTAGAGCCACTTAGTGCTCGGCCTCACCGTCGCGTCAAAAAGCTTGGGTGAATGCGCGACCTTCCCAAACTAATTGTCGTTGATCTACTCAATAAAACTCGATCGCCACCGTTGAGTTGGAAGATCTCGATGTGCTCTACAATTTTGCAATTGAACGTTTTTTATGAAAGTCAACGGATTGGAAAAGATCGAAGGAAGAAAAATGATGTTTTCTGGCAACTGAAAATAAAACTAGCGGCTAGCCCTAGTTTCTTTAGGGTTTGTGAAAAATGAAGGAAATAAGGGGGTTTTATAGAAAATTTACGTGCATTGTTCATCCAAAACTTTCTGAACTCCAATCGAAGCGTGCTGCCGGGCGTTTGTAATGTTTTATCCCTATTCCGAACACAATGGAATATACGTCGAGAGCCAGTTCGACCGATAGGTTTTCAAATCGACTTATTTAAATTAAAATTTACTTAAACAAATTTCTATGCGTTTTAGCTTCGCACGGGCAAACCGTAAGTCCGATTAACACGAAATTTGAAATCCTACAATAATATAACATTACGATCCAACTAAACTCCTTTCGTCGAAATCCGAGACTGTGTGAAAAATGACTATTTTTACACGGTAATTAAATATTAAAAATTCAGTTTCAATAAATTTACTTTTAAATCAATTTTAAAAGTTTACCGGCATCATTCTAATTAAAATAGAATCAAATTCAACTTTATAAATCATTTTATTCACATTAAATTCAAATTTCAATTATTTACACCATTTCAAATATTAAATTAACAATTTAATAATCCAGTTAATCATTATATCCAAAATATAAGTTATTCAACTTATAAATTTTACTTTCGAATATTTAAAATTAGATATCCCAATTTCCCATGACTAAAATTCTAGGTCATTACATTCTCTCCACCTTATAAGAATTTCGTCCTCGAAATTACCATGTAAGAAAAAGCCATAAAATCCATTAACTTTTCAAAACAATTCGTGCAATTTAGATTTACCAAAATCAATTAAACCTTTCAACTTTTTCCAAAATCATTCGTTAAACTTCTTACAAAAACTTTTCTTAAGTTCTTAAATCCACACTTAATTATCTTTTCAAATGTAACTAATATCGTTTAACCTTTAACTCAGAATCAAAATTTTAGTTATCAATTTTTTGACCAATTTTTCTCAAAAACCTTTCTAATGCCTAAAATTTTCAAAAATTTCCCATAGTCTCTTTTGCACGGTTCGATCGTAGTAGGATCACAATACACACACACACACACACACACACACACATATATATATATCACAAATATACATCTCATCTTCAAGGATGAGGCATCCCCTAGGGAAAATATATATTAAAGTACGATATGCAATCTGAGATATGTACCTTATATATTATTAGCGAGCATATACGGCTAATATAGCGTGTAAACGAGCTCTACATGGAAAGCATACACCCTCTGCACTTACTAAACACTCAACAGACAAATGAGAAACATGTATATATATGAAAAGTGATATCAATATACAACATATACCAATATAACAACTATATATGCCCATATAGCAAATGCAATCAAGAGCAAAAAATCCAATCATCAAACAACTATCATCCAACTAACATTCAACAAACCAATATCTATCCAATCAATCCACAACCAAATCGGTATTCATTCAATTCTAATTAATATTCATTGAATTGGTTTTCAATTTAATCGCATTTGATTCGTTAACTTTAGATTTTACTAACATTCATTTATTCATATTAAATTAGTTTACATTCACTAATTTACATTCAAGTTTGTTCATTTCCAGTTCATTCATATTCAATTCTATTTAGATTTACTTCACTACTAATTTGAATTCAACTATTTTAGCTTTCAATTTCATATGAATTTCTGTACAATCAACTAACATCCATCCAATAACCAATGTATATCCAACATAACCAAATTTATCTAATTTACACTCAACATTCATATTTACTCCGTTTAAATTCAATTTGGTTTAACATGTTTAATTCCAGTTGGTTGATATTCAGTTGACTTTCATTCAATTATTCAATTCTCAATTTTATTAGCTTTTAATGAATTAACACGTACATCCATTAATTCCATATCGATTCATTTACATTTGATTTATTAACATTCAATCCATATTTTATTACTAATTTATTTTGATATCAAATCCAACTTCATTCAACATGACTTAAGTTACATTTCATTTCATTCTCACTTGCATTCACTTTAACTTAAGTTCACTTCTGATTTAGTTGAAATTATATTTTATTTAACTTTTACTTAAGTCAAATTTCATATCACTATCCAAATTTAGATTTTATTTTGCTTAACAAAATTGTTTAACCATTTTGACAGTTGATTTTACTAACATTTTCTCACTTTATAAGTTATACAACTTATTTACTTAAACTTCCAACTTCATATTATAATCACTTATCATTTAAGTTTAATTTCCATTTCGATGGCTTATCTAATCTAGTTCGAATTATTTAACGTCCCTTTAATTAAATTTCAAATCAAATATTTATTATGCTAACTCAAATTTATTATTCCATATTATAAGTCCAAATTCATTTTACTTATATTTATCAATTTCAACTTCGATTTTAAATTCAAATTCGTATATCACAAAAAAACTTCAATTTTAATTTACTAATGATGGCAAATCAATCACACATCGAAAATGATACTGATGATGCTGCAGTCATCATCCTTGTCATTTCCCAGCAACAGTAGTGAATTCAGTGCTTTATATTCTTTTAAAAATTCTTTTTACATTTAAAAATCACATTTATAGATTCTTACTTATATATTTTCATTATTTTACCTTACTTATATAAGATTTGCTCGACATTCAGTTATCTTATTTAGATTTATAACAATATAATCTCTTTAAATTTTGCAAAACAACTGTAAAAATAAACGGGATTCAAATTCTCAAATTCTTGGTTTAAATTCATTTTTCATTTATAATTCATATTTATAAATATACTCATGTAGTTCCATTTCTTATATATAAGATTATTTCACAATTGTAAATCATTTTAATTATAACTCCAAACTTTATAATTCATTTACTTATATAATTTATTCTTTTACAATTGTTGTTTTTATTTAGACTATACAAACAACTTTTATCGACTTACATATATTTATATTTTAAACAGCCAAACAATTAATCTATATGCACTATAATATTTCTGAAAAATTGTCTCTTTATATATAAAATATAATCGAGGTAAAATTATTTCATTTACCTAATTTAAAATGATACTATGTCGACTTGCCTTGTTTAAGTGTTTGGAAATCTCTATCGATAACATGGCGTTCCAAATACTGACCAGAATTCACAAACAACTCAACAGATAAGTAAACACAATATAAAACATTTTTATATCACTAACAAATACGCGCTCATATATATAATACACTTAAACTCAATCTAGGGTGCTACTGTCCCTATTTATACCGAGTACACATCAAAGCCTAAGAATATACAAAACCTAAACTCCGATACCAACTGTGACTACCCGCAAATCCGTACCCTTTGAATCGACAATAAACCATACATGTCCGACTCAAAAAGCACAGACTGACGGAAAGTCAAGAGAAAAAAGAAGAGAGCAGAAGAGAAGAGAAGAAAGAGAGAAGAGAGAACCAAACAGAATAATACAGAATCTCACATCGCGGTGGAAAACATATAATATCAGATCAATGATCTTTACAAATCAGAAACTATATATACATAAATCAATTAGAGTTCAACAATCAATCACCAATCGTCGGCCTGGATAATTATAATAACCAATCCTTACAATTCCCGATAATATACAACAATAATAATGCACAAAGAGGAAAATCAAAACAGATACGTGTATACGAAATGAAGATCTCTAGCTCTCCCACTGAAGCTCCAAAAGCACCAAATCTGAACCTGTAAACATACTCGGTCTGACCCGAGCATTAAAAGGGGAGAACGTCCGGTTCAGTCTAGTAAACCAGCTTGAGAAACAAACTCAACTGAATTTATTAAATTGCCAAACTTTTTCTTTCAAAACAAAAGTATCTCGTAAGACACGCCCACATATAAACACAGACATATTTTTACCATACGATAACTAAAACATTTCATATCCAATCCTCTTATATTATACTAGTGTTTAGTATACAAATAATATTAATCATAGACGAAATTGTTAGATTGATTAAAATCCAGCGTATAGCCAAAAATCGGTAATACAATCAAAATGGCATGCATGTAATGGAGTTTGGATTTCCATACAAATGACCAGGCGAAGGGACTACCTTTCGACAGTACATCTCTAGAGGAATGTACCGAGGACCAACACAAAGGATCCTCTACCAACACAAGATCAGCCTATCTCCGTAACTAGATAGTACCGAATATATCATCCCTCGGTCATTACTAACCTTTCTTAAGGGCACTCGTAACATACAAACCACAATAATTTACATCCTGACTGCCAAAGAAGGAAGAAATATATCTAGAAGAGGATGATCATGTCCTAATGGGAACGACCCAATTAACCCTACTGCATTTAA
The DNA here is from genome assembly GCA_030765085.1 of Allium cepa. Classification (NCBI taxonomy): domain Eukaryota; kingdom Viridiplantae; phylum Streptophyta; class Magnoliopsida; order Asparagales; family Amaryllidaceae; genus Allium; species Allium cepa. The sequence goes on from CM060942.1 coordinate 244,696,398, forward strand.
CGCGGTTTCGGACATTTTTCGTTGATGAGATCTGAGGTAACGATTACCTTTCACATATCACATATCAAATCACTTTGAGTGCCACACGGCCATTTCCATTGACTACTAATTGCCTTTTACAAAAATACAACAATTAAGCTCATACGTCTCAAGGAAGGTGTTAAGCCAAGAGAAGTTGCATTCTCCGCAACCACTAACGTACGTTTGTAAAAACCAATGTACGTAATCTTTAGAAATGCAATGTCAGACAAACATCCATACAAGTTGTCCAGGAATAGGACAAACTGAAGGTCCTTTTCTACCACATCCTATCGGGAATCCTTAGGATTAGTAGCGAATAGTCGTTGTATTAGTATTTCATAACAAAGAAACTGCTACTACTGGATGTATATTGAGATTTTAACCCCAAAACGATTAACAACCAGTCCTCCACTATGAAAATCCCGAATATCAATATCATCACAACCGACCTGCGCAATCGTCACATAAATGTTGGTCCGAAGTGGTTTTTTGGATAAATCGATCCCGGTCTCTTCGCACCAACAACGCAAAAGCATTTCTCAACCTCGCACAGAAACTAAGTCGCATAGATTTATCACGTCTCCAACTCAACTTGCTATCCTTCGGCCAAGAAGGAAGCCCGATAGATTGGAGTAATACTCCGTACTACACGAATCAACATCCTCAACACAAACGATAATCAAGCCTACACAGAAGGTTATGTACTAAGTATACGACTAAATAGTACCCACATCAAGTCGAGGAACTAAAATGGCCAAATATGATAGTCGGTTATTTAACTATCAAAGCAAACGTCAAATATCTAGCACCATAAGCAATCACTAGGCCCTTCTAATTAATCTTTTATTAATTACATCACTTGTTAAATATTCACTTCAAATTACCTTTAAAAGTATATAATTCTAAACCCATTTCAATATTTCAATATAGAAAAACATTTCCATATACTTATTTAATAATAAGTAATTCACAATTCAATTTATTTTCAACACTTAGAAAATATTAAATATATTTAAATCACGATTAAGTATATATTTTGTTCTTCAAGGAAAACATTCTCTTAACATATTTATTTGAGTCAAAATGAATGTTGCATAAAACATCGTTACGACAACCCAGAATCATTAGTATAGAGATTCAGTAATTAGATAGATATATAAATCCCATATACTATACAAAACGTCTCCTTTCGAAAATCTTCACTATAACAATGGTATTATAGTCCATCATTTCCTGTACTTCTCGAAAACGTCTATTTCAACAATGAATGTTGAAATATATGGTTCGATACTTAACATATTTTAAAACATCTTCAAATCTTTTAACTTCATTTTATAATATCACTTCCCAAAAATATCCATTTTATTTATAGATTATTCACTGTCCAAAATCGTGAATATAATTCTCTTATCCAAATTCAAAACTTCTACACATTTATTAAAGGATTATCCACTGTCCAAAATCATGAATAAAATCCCTTTAATAAGCTTTCATATTTAACGTATCAAAATCAGTTGACTTCGTATTTATAAAACAATGTTTATAAATTCTACACATATTTTAATAAAAACATCAATTTATAAAATTCCTTCATTTACCAATTCCATATATATCTCATTTACATGCCAAAAGCCAAATTATAAGTTAATTTGCTTATAATTCATTTATTTACAAAATCATTCTTTTATAACCTCATCAATTATAAATCTTATTCACTTATAAGATTCAATTATAACTTCATTTTAACATCTACAAAACTCCTTTATAATTCCATTATTTTTATTTATGAAATATCAATTTTATAAATTTTATATATAAACCGTTTATAATAATTCAAAAAAAATTAATTTAAACTATTTTACAAAATAGTTAATCCATATTTCAAAAATCGCGTTTCAATTATATTGTCACTAAAATCATAATTTTTATAACATAAAATTTATAACTTTAATTTATTTATAATAGATTCGTTTCCTTTACAATTCAAAATTTTAATAAAACATTTATTTTCAAAAATCACTTGAAAATCCTTTTAAATTGAAATCATCACTTTAATATTTTAATTTACCCAAAAATAGGCCCAACGGCATTCGAACATCATATATCATATGTTAACAGCATATATCACAATATCTATAAATAAAACCAATACTGGTGAGAAATCCAGTTAGGTCCCTCCAACCTGTCACCTGCAACAAATACATATTAGAATATGTGTACAAGAGGCAGACACGCGTAGAAAGGGTCATTCGCTCATACACGGGAACATATAGGGTCTCATTGGCTCCAATAGGAAGGAATATATCCAAATACCAATCGATAAATATATAATATATCACATATCATCTAAACAATCATCAATCGTTATAAAATAAATTGATTCTCAATTATATACAAATATCAGTGAGTCGGAAAGAGTGAGTTGTACTCACATTGGTTCCAATAGTAGTTGCAGTATTTTATCCTGAATAAAACTAAACAAATGTTTAATTTTATCTAAAATTTACACTAGCACAATTCTACTCCAAAATAGCTCTAAAATGTAGTGCTCATCAATACGGACCCAATACAACTTGTTTCGTCAAAAACAGACCTCGTATGAAGAAGTTATGGCATTTAAAAGTTTATAGGAATTATTATATAGATTATTTACAAATTTTATTTTATTATTTTAAACTTTTTTTTCGTGGCCGTTGATTTCAAATCCCATAGATCCAAGCCGCATCTGTTTACTTCTTCTTTTCCCAGCCGTTCGCGCACGAAGAAACCCATAGCACGCACTCAAAACTTGAACGATGCGACCACCTACGACCAACGAGACGATGATCCATCGCCACCACATTGAAGTGCCCACAGCCATGCACCACCGTCCAAAGCCTCTTAGAGCTCAGTTCCACCATCACATCAAAAAGCGTGGGTGAACGCACGACCTTCCCAAACTAATTGCCGTTGATCTACTCAATAAAAACTCGATCACCACCGTTAAATTGGAAGATCTAGATGTGCTCTATGATTTTGCAGTTAAATGCTGTTGATGAAAGTTGATGGATTGGAAGAGATGGAGGGAAGGACGATGATGTTTTTTGGCTATTAAAAATAAAGCTGGCTGCTAGCCGTAGTTTTTTTAGGGTTTGTGAAAAATGAAGGAAATAAGGGGTTTTTATAGAAAATTTACGCGCACTATTCATCCGGAAACTTTCCAAACTCCAATCGAAGCATGTCGCCTGACGTTTCTAATGTTTTACCCCTATTCCAAACACTGTGGAATATATAACTAGAGCTGATTCGATTATATTTGAAAGATAGGCTTTCAAATCGACTTATATAAATTTAAATTTACTTAAACAAATTTCTACGCGTTTTAGATTCGTACGGGCAAACAGTAATCCGATTGACATGTAATTTGAAATCCAAAAATAAAATAACATTAGGATCTAATGAAACTAGTTTCGTCGAAATCCGAGACTGTGTGAAAAATGACTATTTTTACACCTTAATTAAATATTAAAATATTCAATTTCAATAAATTTACTTTTAAATCAATTTTAAAAGTTTACCAACATCATTCTAATTCAAATAGAATTAAATTCAACTTTACAAATCATTTTATTCACATTAAATTCAAATTTCAATTATTTACATCATTTCAAATATTAAATTAACAACTCAATTATCCGATTAATCATTATATCCGAAATATAAGTTATTCGACTTATCAAATTTACTTTTGAATATTTAAAATTAATTAAATATCCCAATTTACCATGACTAAAATTTTGGGTCGTTACACTAATCCTGAGGATGATTCCAAAATGGATGTATAGGAATAGTGTCTTCAGTTCCGTCCGGACCCAGAACGAACTTGCATGGGTAAATGCTATCAGTACATTGTCATTGGAGGACAATGAACATTCTTATAAAATTCCTTAAAAGGTAATCGTAGCATGTAGCCTCATCAACCGTGAATGACTGAAATGCAAGGGGAATGCAGCATGGCTAAGTGGGTCGCACCAAATTAGGGTATGTTTATCACCTTTCTAGATACCCTTAGATATTATTACTATGATTCATGGAAGGAGCTCGAAAAGAGTGGGAACACCCGAGGTGATAGCATATTCAGTCTATCCAGGTTAAGGATAGTCCGGTCTTATGTTGCAGGGGATCCTAACGTGGTCCTTGGTACATTTTTCTAGACGTGTACTGTGACAGGTGATACCCCAGTGCCTAGTCATTCGTATGGAATCCATTCTCCAATAAGCGCCGCACGGTTTTGATTGTGCCGAACTATGCTGAAACGTGAGATGCAAGCATTTCAGCTATTTGAATAAGTATTTGTATTTAGACACTACTATAATATAAGAGGATTTGATATGAAATATTTTGGTTATCGTAAGGTAAAAACCCATCGTGTTTATGTGTGGCGTAGTATTACAAGATACCCTTTTTTAATGGATTTTGATAACCTTAATAATTCAAATTGAGTGTGTTTTCTCACGATGGTTTTGCATAATGACTCGGATGTTATTTTGTTATAATGCTCGGGTCAGACGGAGTATTACAGATATATGATAGGATGCTATAGAGCTTAGGAGATGAGCTGGATGATGAAGACATATCACACGTACTTGATTTTTATTCTGTTGTGTGTTGTATGCTGTACATTCAGCATTTGTGAGGACAAGTTATTATAACTGTCCAGTACGTGTAATTGATGTGCTGTACTCTGATGATATAATGTATAAATAACAGTTATAATTCTTTTTTGTATAAAGACCAGTTTTATCTATTATATATTGTTCCTCTACAATTGTGAGATTCTGTGTTCTTGTTTCTATTTTCCTTCTTCTACCTCTTCTTCTTTTTCCCTAACGATCTGGTATTTTCAGCACTCGATTGCTCGGCACGTGATACAATGAACGTATTGACGTCGATTTTCGAAGGTCGTAAATCTCGGGCCTTCACACTTAGTATCACAGCTGAAGATTAAGTGAGAACCTTGGCTCTGGCGGGGCTAACTCATTAGAGGTAGGATCAGTAGCGCCCTAAAAAGAGTTTGACTGTATTAATAGTTATGAGCGTGTATTTGTTAGTGAATATAGAACTGTTTTATATAGTGTTGATTGATCTATTGAGTGGCTAATGGATTCTGGTCAATACGAGTAAGTGACGTTATTGATAGGGATCTCTAAACACTATAACAAAATAATTCGACACAGTATTGTTTTGAAATGGGATAAATGAAATAATTTTACCCAAATTATTTTTATATATAAAAGGAATAATTTTCTTAAATTATTATAGTGTATATGGTTTGCTTGGTTGCCAAGAAGTGATAATATTAAACTATTATCATTGTTATTGCGGTAATTGAATAAAAGTTGATATTTTAGTCAATAGTCAAGAAATAATTCATATAACAAAATGGAATTTGTAAATATGAGTCTATAAATGTGATTTATATTTTGAAACGGAATGAAATCCCATGGGAATATTTAAATATAGATTTAAAATGATTTAAAAGTTGGAAATTTAGGAATTTAATTTCTCGTTGGATTTGAAAATGATTTTCAAAGGCTTTGGAGAAATAATAGTGGTATTATTTGAAAATATTTTTGGAATGAAATCTATTGAGATCATAAAAATATATAAAAATGTTTGTTTAAGGGAAAAAAGCACTGAACTCACTTTGATCGTTGGAAAATAACTTCGGTGATGACTATAACATTATCGACGTTCATTTTCAAGTCTTTAAGGGAGGATTGCTGCCTTAATGATTTGCAATTGGAGTTTGTTTGCAAAACTAGTTTTGGTTTGAAATGCAAAGAAATAATTTGATATACCAAGGGATTTTGGGTATATATGATTTCAAAAATGATTTTGAAATACATCTTTTTGCAAATTACCTATAAAAATAATTTTGTTTTAACAATATCAAACATGATAAATTAATAAAAATATTCAAATCAGTTTAACTATTATAAAGCATTCCTAATGTATATTTTATAAATTTCTTACTCGTAATCGAGAATAATAAACTAATGAAGATTGGTTGATAACTACCTGTACATACATATACTGGATGGACCAATTACATTTTCCTAAAAATATACGGCTGTAGTTGATGATAAGAATAAATTTTACACCTAAAAAATGTTACAAATTATATTCATGGGTGTTATTATTATTGTTACAAGTCACTGAAATAGGAGGATTTGTTAATTCTTCATTTTTTCTACTGCAAACATAGAGTTCTAATATCGTAAACCTTAAAAATAAAATAACGGAGAAGAGTTTGTTGTTGTTGTGTTGGTTCCAATAGACTGTATATTTGATAGTTTTAAAAACTACGACTCTATGACTTAGCGTGCCACTACACCAGAAAAGCGATTTTTCCACGGCTCAGAACCGTGGCTAAACAGTTAGCCACGGTTCTGAGCCGTGGCAAAATTGGCAGTGGCAAATATTTTGCCACGGCTTAGGGCCGTGGCAATTAATATTTTGCCACGGCTCAGGGCCATGACAAATAATATTTTCCCACAGCCCTTAACCGTGGCAAATTGAACTTTTTCCACGGCGCTGAGCCGTGGCAAAATTTAAAAAAGCCCCAGCTTTTACCATTTTAACCACGCCTCAAATTCATTCCTAAATGCAGTTTCATGATACACGGACATTCTACATGCAGTTTCAATATATATATAGTACATGGGATAAATAACGTAAATACAAAACCAGTAATAGATGACAAACCCAATTTATAATACAACTACTACAAGTGCTTGATTACAAACTTACAACTTTAAGTTCATACAACTTCATAGTGAAACCATCAGTTCATAGAAAAACAAGTAAACAACATTTATTGTTCATGTAAACACTAAACAACAAGAAAGAAATGATTCCTGAATTCGTCAAAGCATATACTTCATCATAGTATAACGACTGCAGTTCTTAGTGAAGCAATGACAACTCCAAGCTAACTGTAGAATCTAATATATAAGTGAAGGCAACAAATTGAACTCAGTAGCCCACGTGCAGATGCAAATTAAAGATATTTCAGATGCTTCTCTCCCTAAGCAAAATCCCTAGATGTAAAATAAACAGAAAATATGCAGAAAGTCAACAATGGAAAATAAACAGAAATTATGTTAGTGTTGAGCAGATGTTACTGTAAATTTCTCTAATATGTGACGATTCATATAATACTATAGTTCAATATATCAGATGTTACTAAAGTTTTATGTACACAGAGGGGAAGCAGGTCAGACCAAAAAATACACAAAGAAGAGGCTGATGCTTCAAGTAGCAGTTTAATGAATGATCAAAACAGAGAGGTTGAAACAAGCGACTTTGACTTGGATGCTTTTATAAACGATAACTTATCTTTAGACGCCTCAAATCTTGAAGCTCAGCTTATTTTTACTGAACCTCTTAAAATTAAATCGAGTAGAAAATTGTAGAGATCTGACAAAAAATACATCGTTGTTCAGCCTTGAATCAGAATATGTACATTTCTGTTCTTAGGCTCATTGTTGTTTATATGTTGCTAATCGTTATTTATTTATGATGTATTTGTGTACCAAGAATATGTAGTTCAGTGCAAACAAATGAGATTAGCAAAGTAATGCATACAAAGAAATCATAGCCAAAGCAAAAGTGGTGATTTGGCTACTTCATCACCTTTCAATTCACTACATCAAATACAACAGTTCTACCACGTCCATCAACAAACAATCATTGCTGCTGCCTTGACCAACTGCCAACATCCAATTTTGACTGCCAAAAAATAAACAATCCCCACCGCCTTTTCATCAACTGCTCCACAGCACCACCAGTCTACTGCAAAATCCATCACATTTCATAACACAACCACCGCACATTGCCTGCATCCCCTCTAACTCATCACTGCCATTCTTCATCTCCACTATCATCACTCCGAAACCACTTCAATCACTTGCGAACCATACTAATCACAACCCACAATAGCATCAAACTCCATCCACTTTCCTGAACACAACCGGAACAACAACATTATAGTTCCATCCTGTAACAACCCGCATATTTATCGATTTTATATTTAAATATTTTGTCGTTAATCGGATATTGGTCCGAAAAGCTACTTTTTGCAAACGGTCAAATTAGGACTCGAGACCCCTTCCATTGAGTTCGAAATGCCGTTTACAAATTTTTTAAGTATAAACATTGGTAGGTTTGGAGTTAGTGGAATTTCACTAACTTTTCCCGCTTTGGACTTTGGGTTAGATTGCCATTATAACTCAAGCCCAAACCCCCTTCCTTCTTCTTACTCTTCATAAATTTCCTAACAACCAAGCTTTTGCATTAATGGTGAGTGGAAGAGGAAATTAAAACTCCAAGCTTAGGTTTCAACTTTAAATCCATCATTCGACTCCAAAATCAAAGTGAAGACATTGGATTCTAGCTTGTAGTTGCTTCTCCATTGTTTCAAGCTCCTTCTTCATTGAATTTGTGCAAAGGTGAGATTTTTATCTCACAATTCTAGCCTATAACTATATTGGACTGTTGGGAATGATTCCCTATCATTTTTGCATGCATGTTAGCATTTGGTTTGGATTGGATTGGCGAAAAACTCCAATTTTTAGCGTTTTGGTGAATTTTCTGCACTTAGGTCGTTCTGGCCATTTTTAGCTCGTTCGGAGTTAAGTCGTTCGTCCATAGGTCGTGAGTCGTTTACGAGTTAACCCTAGGTCGTTCTGGCCATTTTTAGCTCATTCGGAGTTAAGTCGTTCGTCCATAGGTCGTGAGTCGTTTACGAGTTAACCCTAGGTCGTTCTGGCCTTTTTTAGCTCGTTTGGAGTTAAGTCGTGCAACCCTTAAGTCGTGCAGCCCTTCAGTCACGCAACTCTTAAGTCGGTTACGAGTTATCCCGATAGGTCGTTGGACCCTTAACTCGTAGGTCGTTGGACCTTATCTCGTTAGGTCGCTCCTGGCCTAACCCTTAAGTCGTGCAACCCTTAAGTCGTGCAGCCCTTCAGTCACGCAACTCTTAAGTCGGTTGCGAGTTATCCCGATAGGTCGTTGGACCCTTAACTCGTAGGTCGTTGGACCTTATCTCGTTAGGTCGCTCCTGGCCTAACCCTTAAGTCGTGCAACCCTTAAGTCGTGCAACCCTTAAGTCGTGCAGCCCTTTAGTCACGCACCCCCACCTTGGGGGGTTGCCACCCCCCCTGGACCCCCCCTCCATAGGGGATCTTATCTGAAAAACATTGAGCTGATTTCCTTGGATCTATTCACATCTCCGTATGCGATCTTTGTGATTGATTGTTTATATAATTGCTTCTGTGTTTTGTCATTTTATAATATAAAGGTTTCAATACTAGTAGTAAATATCAAAACTCTTTTAACAAACAATTTCAACTCTATTTTTAATAGCAAAGCTCTTTTCTTAAACCGTTTTCCAATCTATTAGTATATACAAACCTTTACCTCACTCGGATGAGAAATCTAATTAAACGACTTAGTAAAACAAGTGGTATGAAACGCTTGCGTTCACTTCGTCGGTTAATTCTTGGACTTGTTCGATTGAACCTCTTGTGAAAATTTTATTAGTTAAGATTTACAGTTTGTTCGTAAATATTTAAGTTAAGCAAGTGGTTATGGGACATGAAGCTAAACTTCTATATTTACTAGCTTAGTGTAATTGACACTTCTCGTTGATCATGACGATCATTCTGATGCTTTAGACTAGCAACTGTGCGATGTCTCTTGTTGCGAGGTTAGACTAGACACCACTTGTGTGATTCCACTCACACATCCCTTTTTGCTTTTTGGTTAGTCTGGACCTTAATCTGTGTGATTCCATTCACACATGTGGGGTAGCTCCCCTTGGTCTTCGGACCGTCATGTGATAGGCCTCTTTCTTTTTTCTATGATTTCTGGACTTCTTGCATTGATTTCTAGAATTTATGTCATTGACTTGTTATGAGTACAAGTTTGGGGTATAATGCCCTTTCCGAATCTTTGAGAATATTCTTGTGATATTGATTATCTCTTATTGATTGATCTTTTGTTGATCATTATTTACATACTTATAGTGGTATGTCATTATGGATATTTTATGTTTATGCCATATCTTTTATGTTATATCATGTCATCTGATATTTATAGCTAGACTGACCTGTTTATTATTTTCTTAAATAATACTCGGGTCAGACCGAGATGTTACAGGTGCTTCTGCTTGACTTCTTCCCAGGGATTCATCACTCTGACTTTTGGCTAACTGTTTAGATTAGCAGTTTTTGTTGTATACACTTGAGATATAGACTCATAGTTGTATTCTTTTGTATAGCACGTGTTGCTATTCTTTTGTATTATTGTGGATCTTTTGACCACTACTCTGATGTACACTTTCATGTATTAGTTATATATTCATATCTTCTTCCGCCTTTGTGATATGGATGTCTGTGACTGAATTGCGTTATGCTTATTTCTATGTTTGTTTCCGAAGATTATTTGTAGCCACCGTGTGATAAGCAATTACATGGATGGTCGCTCCTCAACAGCCTTATTCTCCGTGCTAGTTGACAGCACTACTCCGTAGTGTTCTTGGCTAGCGTGGGTATAGAGGTGGGGCGTTACACATCCCCAGCCACTTTAATCATCACTACCTCTGTACAACATACCTTTAACACTTCCGACAACACCTTGCCTTTCACCTTCCAGCATATCACCACATAACCATTTGCCACCATCAACATTACTACTGCATATTGCTCACTGACTGCAGATAACCAACTTCATACAACTATCATCTTCTGCCTTAACATCACATCATATATAAACACTGCAATTCACCATTACTTCTGCAGTTCATCTACCATCACCTCTACAATACCGTCCTACAACATCAAATTCTTCTACATCAGCCACTGCCAACAAAATCACCACTTTAGTCTCCTTTCAATGTCGTTAACTTCCACCTCCTCAGTCAAACAAATTTATATATTGTAATAAAAAAATAATTTATAAGAATAAAGAAGCAAAAGTGAAGAAGTAAAAGAAAATTTAAATGCCTATACAAAACAAAGGTAGGAACAAATGGAGGCTACAGACTGCAGTTTATATAAGAAGCAAGAGAAAGGTGGAACAATGGAATGTAGTTTAGAGTTCCATGGTACAAAAGAACATATGGAAAATACAACAGAACAAATAAGCATTGATAATGAACTCAGTTAATATGGGACTTGCCCAACGAAACAGAGACTGAAGGTATCCAACGCAGTGAGTAAATGCCCAATGGGTTTGTTGCACAGAGGGAAGCAGGTCAGACCAAAAAATAGCAATAGTTAGTCAGATCGTTTATAAAAGCATCCAAGTCAAAGCCTATGATAATTACAATTTTTATCTACATGAATATGCTAAATGAAATGGAATGGTACTGCTATCAGTTTGTCGCGCAAATATTTTGTATTCATTAACCGTTTGTGATTCTCAAGATTACTCTATAAAGAAGTATTTTACTAATTAATTCCCTCCACAACAAATCTGCTTATTAATAGTAATATGCTTTGATTAAAAGTATTTTCGAAAATTAACCTAGTTAAAATTGCCAAAGAATAATAATACATACATACCTGCTTATGGGTCTATAGATATCGAAAATTACTCTTTGGATGACACACATAACTACCGACTCCAACTTCACCAAAGGTCATAGCAAGAGGATGATTTTGTTTGCATGTTTTCTCTTCTGGTAGCAGTATATTGTCCATAACTAACTTCTCATGTGTTGGAGGTAATGATTTTCCATGTATAATGGATGTTGTCGAATCTTTACAAACAGTGGCTGTTGCAATGACCTTAAGGTCAATGTTCAGGATTTCACATTTTTGATTGGCTAAACCAGACGAATTCAATGAATTTGCCAAGTCATTATTCAGCATTCTTCCAACACTTCCACGTGGTGACCGCTTCCTCCTTCATTTGAAGCAATGTCCGGTAAATGATTCCCTTGACCTGCATATTGTCTCTTCAACAAGTCGACCAATGACTTCAATGTACCTTCCATATTATCCATTCTAGCTTTCAAGTCTTCTGTGCCTCCTTGAGCCTTTTTGAGTTGTTTACGTGCAATAGTACAAGCCTTAACTTGAGTCCTTGATACTTTAGCTCCAATACTTCGAATCTGACCTCTTTTATCCTTGCCAAACACTTGTGATAGGATATCTTCATCCAATGGCAAGTCTTCTTCATCACTACCGATGATTGATTCCTTTTATTTTGCAATTTTATCCTAAAATATGGTAATACTTGAGATGTTATTTACAACAAAGACTTTATAGAATATGTAACGACCCGCCTTTTAGGAAAGTTTAAACCGACGATCAAATACACATGTCGATTCCAAACCATTAAAAGGGCAGATAGTTATTGGGGTAATTAAGAAAAGAAAAGGAAGGGAAATAAAGGAAATGAAACAACACAGAATCTCACAGCGGAAGGCTAAAGTATAATAATAAAATAACAGTTCATGAAGCTGTTAATTAAATGAATACATTTGAAATGAATACATTTGATTATTAATATACGACATTTATCAGAGTTACATACACAACAAATATCATACAACAATGCAGCGGAATGGAATGAATATAATAGTAGTACATAATATACCAAATCTTCGTCTCCGTCCTCCAAGGAAATGATCTTCAACCTAAACTGAAAACTCAGGACTGACCCGAGCGTAATGAAAAGACAAAACACTCGAGTCAGGACTAAAATATCCTTATGAAAGTGAAATCAATCGTAAATAAATATGAGTGTAACGGCGTCAGAGATGTTTACGGGGTTTGACATCTCCTATCCAGTGTCAACGTGCGTACAATAACTCAAGAGATGTTACGGGATTTTCCATCTCTCAAGGATCCGTGAAACTATCTACTATGTAGTAATATACGCTAAGTAGATAATGTCTATCAGTAATATAAAGTATCAAAATAGCGTTAAGGCGTTACCATAATCCCCCTTAACACATTTTATATTCCCAAAAGCATATACAAGACCGTAGTTTCCCCAAAACCGGAAGTCACCAGAGGGCAATCCATATACTCAAGGTACAAATCAAAACGTAGTGGTCGCGAATAGGATAATCAGTATGACAAGGTACATGAGGCAATACCAACTAGGATACTAGTAGTTGCGTGATCCGGACTGATGTTGGGCATAGCCAGCAGCTACCCCAACACCGCGAAACAACACTCCCAAATCAAGGGGTGCACCCAAATCGCATCACAAATGTAATAGATATGGTATCGAAGAAGTGTGTCCGCTAGAGGTGGCGAACCTCAATGGCCCGGCGCGGCTCCTGTTTTAGTCATGTCAGGGGTCATCCAATAATCGTTCTCTTTCTTCAGTCAACGCGTTCACCAAACCATCCACTTCATTCTGAATCAACACTCCGCGTATAATAGTTATTAAAGTGGTTTTCGGTATCGACAGAGAGTATGTCCATATCCGATCCCGGTCTCTTTAATAACTACGTATTATTACACCGTTGGCTCTTTTACATTTCAAATCGATTCATAATTGATATTAAAATATCATGTTTGCTTCAAAAATCAAATCCATTTCAAATATCGACATAGCCATTCAAAATATAAGGTCCCTTTCAAAAATCATTTTTCGTCTCAATATCTCATTTCGTTTTCAAAATCATTTCGAATTTCCATTTAGATTGCAACTTCATTTAACTCAATTCATATTTAAATTCAAGATTTAAACATAAACATTTCACCTTATTAACCAGTTTGGAATCTTAGAAAATAGTTTAAGTAGTTTAAAGTAGTTTTTAATAATTAAAATAGTTAAAAATACTTAAAATCTTAAAATGGAGTTCAAATAGATAAATTAGTTTAAAATAATTTAAATCGGGTTAAGTAGATTTAAAATAGATTAAAATAGTTTAAGTGTTCAAAAATGGTTTTATATAACCGAGAAATTTGGAAAACAAAATAAAACAGCTTCAAAACTAATCCATTTCAATTACATCTTCCCAATTCAAATCAATTTCAATTTCCATTCTACCGATTTAATTTCGATTTCAATTCAAAACAATGTCAACTTTGACTCAAATTAATTAAATTTTCATTCAACTTCAATTTATTCAATTTCAATTTTTATCGATTTGGAGCTTGATTTCTCAAAAATATCGATTCATAACACTTAACAAATTTTCCATCAATATTCAAGTTTAAATCCAAATTTCAAATATGGTTCAATTCCAAGCTCGATTTCAAAATATCATTTTCATATCACTTTTACTTAGTAATATTCAAAGCCCGAATTAAGGTTAAACCTTCAAGCAATTAATTTTCGAACTCCAATCATATCCAATTTCAAACCTCAAAATCTCAACTTAAATTATTTAACAAAATCCCTTTAACCAAAATTTATTTCAACGTTCCAACTCACATTTTCGATAAATTCGATTTTTATAAATTGATTTCTATTTATAACCTTTAAATCAAAACAATTAAATAAATTTCAAATCGACGATTTTTAAAATTATTAATTTAGCCAATTCGGTGTCCGTATATAATTTTCTATCCTATGGCCAAGTAATTATTTATTTCAACTGAATGTCAGGGATGAACATATATTACTTAAATTTAATCACAGTATCATATGTATGCATAACAGGATCTATATAAGCAAATAAACATCCAAACACTCAATTATCAACCAATAGCATCCATCAAAATACATCATCCAATAAACAATACAATTCATGGCAGTTTCATAGTTATCAAAGTCAGGTAATTTAATTGCAATTCAATTTTAACTTCAATTTAACTGTCAATTTAACGGTTAACTCGAATGACAATCTATATGACAATTAAATTCTATCAAACAACGACTAATAAAATTCATAACACTTCATAATATCAAATTTAACTAACATAAAGATATTTAGTACGTTGTGAGCGTTAAAAACACTCACTTTGATTTTACGATTTTAAATCAAATCGAACGACGTTCGATTTAATCCAAAATTTTCTCTAGCTCCAAACGATTCCAATCCAGCTTCATTGCGTAGTATTCGTCCATACGATTCCAACGCAACTGGTTTCGTACGTTTTCGACCTCGTATGAAAAAGTTATATGGTTTTAAAGTTACACGAATTATAATATAACTCAATTTACATTTCCCTTTTTTTTTTTTTATTACCTAGCAATCAGGACCGTAGATTTCAAGGCTACAGATCCAGGCCGCACGAGACTCTCCTCCCCATCACGTTGAAACGCACGCAAGCTCCAGGCTATTCACGTGAAACCAAACCCACCACCAATGAACTAGGGTTCCAAATAGCTCCTCCACCGATCCACTTGAAGGCGATCAGAGACTACCGCGTCGAAGGCCATTGCTCCCTCCACCTTCGCCTGAACCCGTGGCGAACTCGGCCACCCCCTTCGGCCTAGAAACGCGTGCAAACAGCAGCAGGTCGCGGCCTCCCCTACTCCCCCACGCTGCTCGAAACTTGATCATCTCCGTATGCAATCGAAGCTCTTGCTTAGCTCTTCGACTTTCGTGTTGAACACTTCGCGCAATTGTCGCTGGATTGAGAGTAATTGAGGAGAGAAAGGTATTAATTTCTGGCCATTCATAAAGGTGATGGCGGCTGAAGGTTTTGAAAACCCTAGGCAGTTTTTCTTTTGCAAAATGAAGATTAAGGGGTCCCTTTATAGAAGTTTCAATGAACACTATACACTTTAAATTTTCGAACTCCGATGCACGCGCGGTGACCGGCGTTTCCAGGGTTTATCCCGCGTTTCGGACACAATGGAACAGGTTTCGGAAGCTAATTCGATCGTATGCGCGAGTTACGGCAATAAACGATCAATTTAAAATTAAATCGATTAAACCGATTTCTATGCGTTTTGGCTCACCCCGGACAAACGGTAAATCCAATTGACACGAAATTTGAAATATTACAATAATATCACATTACGGATCCGATGAAACTGGTTTCGTCGAAATCCGAGACTGTTTGAAAAATGACTATTTTAACTCGTCAAATTAATATTAAAACAATTTCAACGCGTTTCGAGCTGCCACGGTCAAACGACAACTCCGATTGCTACGAAAATTGAAATCCGATAATAACTAACTATTACGGATCCAATGGAACTAGTTTTGTCCAATTCTGAGACTGTTCAAAAATTGGCTATTTTCCAGTCGAAAATTAAATATTAAAATATTCAATTTTCACAAATAAATTTTAAATTCAGTTTTAAAAGTTCTATAACATCACTATAAAATCAATATGATAAAATAAAATTTTACAAATCATTTTTAATCATATTAAACCCGTTATTTAATTTATCCAATAAATCCCAAATATTTAATTTAAACAATTTCGCTTATCCAATAATTCATTATCTTTTGAAATATTGAAATTGAACTTATAAAATTTAACTTTTGAAACGAATTAAAATTATAGAACAACTATTTCCATTATACGGTTATTTAATTCCCATTATTAAATTATTGAATAATTTCCAAATATTTAATTTAAAATATTTTACCGGTTCAATAGTCAATATTTGATTTTAAATAGATTTTACTTATCAATCAATTACTCTATTATACCCAATGAATTTCAACATTTATTATCCTATTCAACTATTGATTTCAAAGGCATTCACTAAGTAGCATTTATTTTTCATTACTTGGATAATTGTTGTCGAAATTCATTCCATTTATTATTATTCCAAACGACTTATAAATTTTTTTCTAACACTAAAATCACGAAAACTTATTAAATTAGCTATTTTAATTATCGGAAATTTACGGGTCGTTACATTCTCCCCCACTCAAAACTTTTCGTCCCCGAAAAGGAAAAAAGAAGGGAAAAAGAACTAAGTATAGAATTCAACATTAGATACATTTTATCCAAAGTTACCTACTTATAAAACAATGAAATTCCATCTATAAAGTCATTACTACACTTTTACTAAGTTATTCCAAATGCCTTTTTAACTTTAAAAGTTAGTTATCAAAACAAGTTATAAAATTTTTTTTTAAAACTTGAAAATTTTCTAACACCCGGATTTACGGAAAATTTCGGCAGAGTCTCCTTTGCGCGGCTCGATCGGAAAAATATAATAGCATATATATCATAAATATACATCTCATCTCAATGATGAGGCATCCCATATGTGGGGAAACAACATATAAATATCACCAATATCATATAAAACCGTAAGCGTACCTTTTATTTAGCATTTATTAGCATTTTACTTACATTATGCGTTTAGCGTAGAAGCGAACTCCACAACGAAGCGCAACCCCTTTGCTACCTACTAAAATGCTCAATAACTAAGTTAGAACCATGCATATAAAGATAGATCGATATATTTAGCCTACACAACATATATATAACATATTTAGCTTCAAAACTGAGATTTCAATTTCTGGACAGCAAACAAATCTTAGCTTTAGGTCACCTAAACTGTAAAATTTGACAACAGAATCTAAAGAAAAGTTGTTGCATTCATTTCAGGTTTTCCGGAATGTCCAAAATCATCGAATTCGGATCATCCGTTCAAAAGTTATGGCCGTTTTACTTAAGGGATACGCTTCAGCCTGGGCAATGAATTGCGCAGGCCAGCGACGTTCACCCACGGTTTTGACCTTCTAAACGACCTCAAAACACAAAACACTTAAAACAAAAGTTTTAGCTTAAGTTCTTAGCTTTCCAGAAAGTACAAGATCATCAAAATACGATAAACCAGTCAAAATATATGGCGAAAATACTAAGGGTGTATACTACAGATTTTTTTTTTACTTATTTTACACAGGCCAGCGAGTAACATTCAAGTTTTTAACCTAGTAGACGAAGGAATTTCTCAAGACACTCTAAATAAAAGTTGTGCTATAGTTTCTAAGCTTTTCGAAAAGTCCAAGATTGTCAAATTCCGTTCAGCCATTTAAAAGTTATGGTTGTTTTCGTTTCAGCATACATTGGACAATTTTGGATTTTCCCAAAAATTTGCTTTTATTATTTCAAAGTGCAAACCATCAAAACTTCAAATTTTCTAAAAAAAACAATCATAAACACAAAGTCATTTATTTTCTTATTCATCCATGCAATAGGTTTGCATTCAATTTGTTTCCGATTTATTCAAGTTTGTTTCATTCACATTTTAAATTCAAGTCAATTTGCTTCAATTTAAATTGAATTCAATTATATTTAATTTCACTTTGCTTCAAATTTGAATTTAATTATTTTACAATTTTATTCCGTTTATTCAATTCCATTAACACTAATGAATTCTACTTAATCAATTATCATCCATCTAACAGCCAATGCATATCAAACATTAACATCCATCCAAAATCTACACTAAATCAATTATACAATTTCAAGTCAACTTTAATTTCATACACTTCCAAGTTTATTGAAATTTAGTTATATTCAAATTTTATTAGTTTTCATTTACCAATTTTATATTTCACTAATTTTAAATTTTATTCATTCACTTATATATATCATTCATTTTACAGCTTAAATTCTTTTATATTTACAACTATCAATAGATCTTCACATTTTATTATTCACTCTCACATTGGTATATTATTTCTCTACTTATCCTTATTAGCATTTTAAACCCTTTAAGTATTTGGTAAGTTATAGTTATGCAAATAGAATGTAGTTAAACAACATACAACTTCTTTCCATTTAAAGTTGAATTTTCAATTAATTAATTCTTAAGTCATTACTTAAATTTCACTATAATTTAATTTCACATTTTCATTCACATATAGTATTTCCATTTTATATTAACATAATTGTGAATCACCTTTAAATGTTAATTTAAATTCTAATTATTTACTAACAATTTTATTTATATTTGCAAACCATTAATTAAATGCATATTTTATTATTCAAACCTATACTTGTATATTATCCAATTAACAATTCATATAACATTTTTGAACTTCTTAAATGTTTTGGTAAGTTATATCTATGCTATAGAATGAAATTTAATACTATGCGAGTTTTACAGTTTCAATTTTATTTTAAGTTCATAATTTCCTAATTCTAAGGATTTCTACTTCAATTGATATTTTCACTTAGCTCTTAGGTTCATTTCTCATTTCACAATTCAGAAGTTCCTTAATGATTCAAGTCTAAATTCATTTCAATCATTTAAAAGAAATCATTAATTATTAAAGGACTTAAGAATTTCAATCCCAGTTTCATTTCAAATCAAGTTTTGGAATAATATATACTTATATAATTTATATAACCAATCATACTATAGAGAGTACAAAATAAAATAAAATTTGAATCAAAACAAAGTTTAGACAAGCTATTAAGTGGCCTCCCCCACTCGGACTCTCGAAAATAAACGCCGATGATGCGTGCACTCATCACCGAAATCATTTTCTAGCGTCAAGAGAAGGGAATATATCACTTATCATAAAAAAAAAAAATCCTTCGAAAACAATTTCAACTCAATTATACTATCATATAATACTCATATTATGTTTTTCAAATTCTTGTAAGTCAATCTCAAACACCGGAATTTAAATTTCCAAATCCAAGTTAAAATTCATTTATATCCATTATCAATTGTGTTTACAAGATTTCATTTTCCTAAATCCATTGTTATTTAATCAATTGTTGTAAATATTGACTGATCAAACAATAATGATAATAATCTAATATTATCATCTCCTAACAATCAATTCAATCAAAATGAATAAATATTCAAATAATTCTTTATATAAAAATATATTCCAAAACGATATTGTGTTGGTTTGTCCTATTCGAGTGTTTAGAAATTCCTATCGACGCCTTGGCGTCCCAAGTATCAACCAGAATTCATAAATACTCAACGGAACAAATTAACACAATATAAAACCATTTTATATCAAATAACAAGTACGCTCCCTCATATACACTCAACTCATTCATATAGTTTACCTCTATTTCAATGAGTTATTCCCCACTAGAGCCAAGGTTTATCGCTAAACCAAAGCTCTGATACCAACTGTAACGACCCGCCTTTTAGGAAAGTTTAAACCGACGATCAAATACACATGTCGATTCCAAACCATTAAAAGGGCAGATAGTTATTGGGGTAATTAAGAAAAGAAAAGGAAGGGAAATAAAGGAAATGAAACAACACAGAATCTCACAGCGGAAGGCTAAAGTATAATAATAAAATAACAGTTCATGAAGCTGTTAATTAAATGAATACATTTGAAATGAATACATTTGATTATTAATATACGACATTTATCAGAGTTACATACACAACAAATATCATACAACAATGCAGCGGAATGGAATGAATATAATAGTAGTACATAATATACCAAATCTTCGTCTCCGTCCTCCAAGGAAATGATCTTCAACCTAAACTGAAAACTCAGGACTGACCCGAGCGTAATGAAAAGACAAAACACTCGAGTCAGGACTAAAATATCCTTATGAAAGTGAAATCAATCGTAAATAAATATGAGTGTAACGGCGTCAGAGATGTTTACGGGGTTTGACATCTCCTATCCAGTGTCAACGTGCGTACAATAACTCAAGAGATGTTACGGGATTTTCCATCTCTCAAGGATCCGTGAAACTATCTACTATGTAGTAATATACGCTAAGTAGATAATGTCTATCAGTAATATAAAGTATCAAAATAGCGTTAAGGCGTTACCATAATCCCCCTTAACACATTTTATATTCCCAAAAGCATATACAAGACCGTAGTTTCCCCAAAACCGGAAGTCACCAGAGGGCAATCCATATACTCAAGGTACAAATCAAAACGTAGTGGTCGCGAATAGGATAATCAGTATGACAAGGTACATGAGGCAATACCAACTAGGATACTAGTAGTTGCGTGATCCGGACTGATGTTGGGCATAGCCAGCAGCTACCCCAACACCGCGAAACAACACTCCCAAATCAAGGGGTGCACCCAAATCGCATCACAAATGTAATAGATATGGTATCGAAGAAGTGTGTCCGCTAGAGGTGGCGAACCTCAATGGCCCGGCGCGGCTCCTGTTTTAGTCATGTCAGGGGTCATCCAATAATCGTTCTCTTTCTTCAGTCAACGCGTTCACCAAACCATCCACTTCATTCTGAATCAACACTCCGCGTATAATAGTTATTAAAGTGGTTTTCGGTATCGACAGAGAGTATGTCCATATCCGATCCCGGTCTCTTTAATAACTACGTATTATTACACCGTTGGCTCTTTTACATTTCAAATCGATTCATAATTGATATTAAAATATCATGTTTGCTTCAAAAATCAAATCCATTTCAAATATCGACATAGCCATTCAAAATATAAGGTCCCTTTCAAAAATCATTTTTCGTCTCAATATCTCATTTCGTTTTCAAAATCATTTCGAATTTCCATTTAGATTGCAACTTCATTTAACTCAATTCATATTTAAATTCAAGATTTAAACATAAACATTTCACCTTATTAACCAGTTTGGAATCTTAGAAAATAGTTTAAGTAGTTTAAAGTAGTTTTTAATAATTAAAATAGTTAAAAATACTTAAAATCTTAAAATGGAGTTCAAATAGATAAATTAGTTTAAAATAATTTAAATCGGGTTAAGTAGATTTAAAATAGATTAAAATAGTTTAAGTGTTCAAAAATGGTTTTATATAACCGAGAAATTTGGAAAACAAAATAAAACAGCTTCAAAACTAATCCATTTCAATTACATCTTCCCAATTCAAATCAATTTCAATTTCCATTCTACCGATTTAATTTCGATTTCAATTCAAAACAATGTCAACTTTGACTCAAATTAATTAAATTTTCATTCAACTTCAATTTATTCAATTTCAATTTTTATCGATTTGGAGCTTGATTTCTCAAAAATATCGATTCATAACACTTAACAAATTTTCCATCAATATTCAAGTTTAAATCCAAATTTCAAATATGGTTCAATTCCAAGCTCGATTTCAAAATATCATTTTCATATCACTTTTACTTAGTAATATTCAAAGCCCGAATTAAGGTTAAACCTTCAAGCAATTAATTTTCGAACTCCAATCATATCCAATTTCAAACCTCAAAATCTCAACTTAAATTATTTAACAAAATCCCTTTAACCAAAATTTATTTCAACGTTCCAACTCACATTTTCGATAAATTCGATTTTTATAAATTGATTTCTATTTATAACCTTTAAATCAAAACAATTAAATAAATTTCAAATCGACGATTTTTAAAATTATTAATTTAGCCAATTCGGTGTCCGTATATAATTTTCTATCCTATGGCCAAGTAATTATTTATTTCAACTGAATGTCAGGGATGAACATATATTACTTAAATTTAATCACAGTATCATATGTATGCATAACAGGATCTATATAAGCAAATAAACATCCAAACACTCAATTATCAACCAATAGCATCCATCAAAATACATCATCCAATAAACAATACAATTCATGGCAGTTTCATAGTTATCAAAGTCAGGTAATTTAATTGCAATTCAATTTTAACTTCAATTTAACTGTCAATTTAACGGTTAACTCGAATGACAATCTATATGACAATTAAATTCTATCAAACAACGACTAATAAAATTCATAACACTTCATAATATCAAATTTAACTAACATAAAGATATTTAGTACGTTGTGAGCGTTAAAAACACTCACTTTGATTTTACGATTTTAAATCAAATCGAACGACGTTCGATTTAATCCAAAATTTTCTCTAGCTCCAAACGATTCCAATCCAGCTTCATTGCGTAGTATTCGTCCATACGATTCCAACGCAACTGGTTTCGTACGTTTTCGACCTCGTATGAAAAAGTTATATGGTTTTAAAGTTACACGAATTATAATATAACTCAATTTACATTTCCCTTTTTTTTTTTTTATTACCTAGCAATCAGGACCGTAGATTTCAAGGCTACAGATCCAGGCCGCACGAGACTCTCCTCCCCATCACGTTGAAACGCACGCAAGCTCCAGGCTATTCACGTGAAACCAAACCCACCACCAATGAACTAGGGTTCCAAATAGCTCCTCCACCGATCCACTTGAAGGCGATCAGAGACTACCGCGTCGAAGGCCATTGCTCCCTCCACCTTCGCCTGAACCCGTGGCGAACTCGGCCACCCCCTTCGGCCTAGAAACGCGTGCAAACAGCAGCAGGTCGCGGCCTCCCCTACTCCCCCACGCTGCTCGAAACTTGATCATCTCCGTATGCAATCGAAGCTCTTGCTTAGCTCTTCGACTTTCGTGTTGAACACTTCGCGCAATTGTCGCTGGATTGAGAGTAATTGAGGAGAGAAAGGTATTAATTTCTGGCCATTCATAAAGGTGATGGCGGCTGAAGGTTTTGAAAACCCTAGGCAGTTTTTCTTTTGCAAAATGAAGATTAAGGGGTCCCTTTATAGAAGTTTCAATGAACACTATACACTTTAAATTTTCGAACTCCGATGCACGCGCGGTGACCGGCGTTTCCAGGGTTTATCCCGCGTTTCGGACACAATGGAACAGGTTTCGGAAGCTAATTCGATCGTATGCGCGAGTTACGGCAATAAACGATCAATTTAAAATTAAATCGATTAAACCGATTTCTATGCGTTTTGGCTCACCCCGGACAAACGGTAAATCCAATTGACACGAAATTTGAAATATTACAATAATATCACATTACGGATCCGATGAAACTGGTTTCGTCGAAATCCGAGACTGTTTGAAAAATGACTATTTTAACTCGTCAAATTAATATTAAAACAATTTCAACGCGTTTCGAGCTGCCACGGTCAAACGACAACTCCGATTGCTACGAAAATTGAAATCCGATAATAACTAACTATTACGGATCCAATGGAACTAGTTTTGTCCAATTCTGAGACTGTTCAAAAATTGGCTATTTTCCAGTCGAAAATTAAATATTAAAATATTCAATTTTCACAAATAAATTTTAAATTCAGTTTTAAAAGTTCTATAACATCACTATAAAATCAATATGATAAAATAAAATTTTACAAATCATTTTTAATCATATTAAACCCGTTATTTAATTTATCCAATAAATCCCAAATATTTAATTTAAACAATTTCGCTTATCCAATAATTCATTATCTTTTGAAATATTGAAATTGAACTTATAAAATTTAACTTTTGAAACGAATTAAAATTATAGAACAACTATTTCCATTATACGGTTATTTAATTCCCATTATTAAATTATTGAATAATTTCCAAATATTTAATTTAAAATATTTTACCGGTTCAATAGTCAATATTTGATTTTAAATAGATTTTACTTATCAATCAATTACTCTATTATACCCAATGAATTTCAACATTTATTATCCTATTCAACTATTGATTTCAAAGGCATTCACTAAGTAGCATTTATTTTTCATTACTTGGATAATTGTTGTCGAAATTCATTCCATTTATTATTATTCCAAACGACTTATAAATTTTTTTCTAACACTAAAATCACGAAAACTTATTAAATTAGCTATTTTAATTATCGGAAATTTACGGGTCGTTACAGAATAGCTGAATTATTATCTGTTTAACTTACGAAGTATGTAGAAGTCGAATCTGATATGGTACCGTCTTTTTTGGTGTGAGACTTCTCCCATACCTGACGACGTGTGATTTCTTTTGTCGGATTTGCACCGGCCTACAACAACAAAAAGAGAAAGAGATCATTAATTTTGAAAGAAAAGAACACAAAAGAGCATCTATATTTGGGTGCTAGCTTTAACATAAAAGAGCAGCTTCTATAATGGAGTACACCCATGATGCTAACTGTGACATAAGTGTTTAACACCCATGATGCTAACTGTGACAAATTTATTCTTGATTCAAACATGGACTCTGAATGGATTCATCTACCATTCACAAAATGAAATTTAGATGCTAGGAAATAAGCCTATAGTAACAAAAGGAGGTCAATTCGTGATAGTTTACTTACATTTAATTTAAAAAATGAAACAAACATACCATTTCATGTTCTACTACAGCGTGACTTGTACGTCTAGTATGATGACAGTAGTTGTACAGTGATCTGTTTTTTTGCCTATCTCTCTTCTTTCCCTTGCACCGGGTTTTGCATCATTTTTCACAAACTCGGTCCAATCTTCTTGGCGATTGTTAGTAGATAATTTTTCAGCCTATCTTCGTCATTATCATGTTTGTCATAATAGTTTGTCCTCAATTCGCTCTTGTGTTTCCTAAATGACTCGACCATTTTTTTTAAAACAAGTCTTTTGAATCCGACTCTATATCATAAGATGTCTGTAAAATTAGGAGTTGTTTATGTAAGAAAAGAAATTATGTGGCAATACATATATATATATATAACATACATATATATATATATATTTATAAAAAAACTGAAAGTGGTTCAAATCAGTTTTTGCTTACCAGCAATTCATACCAAACGTCAATTTTGTATTTTTCAGGTACTTTATCCCAACTTTCATATGAGACCGGCACATGAATTCGTACCAATTTACCGACTCGACTGCTTACTTTTCCAGCATTTTTTGAAATAGGAGCACCTAATGCATTTATCTCAACCTTTTCGGGTTGTGTAGAGGATGACTGTGTAATTGAATGGGTTGACGCTTCCGCAGGTTCTGACATTGCTACTATCTTCTTGGTTGCAATCCAAACGACCAAGACCACCCGCAACAAACAATAAAACAGATTAACAACAAAAAATGCATCGTATTATTTATTTATATAATAATGCTTTCAATCATGGTAACATAAGATAATGTTATTATTGAAGACTGCAATAGTAAATCAACTAAAAACCAATACAACAGAGGATGTTTTTGATACAAATCACCAGTTTGTATATAGCATTGCATTCCATATTCAAACTGTTGCTCATCCTAAAAGACAAACTAGGATTTCTAAAAGACAAACTAGAAGTTTATTTCATCTAGTTTAACCTATAAAAATTATCAACAAAGAAGGTAGAAGATACTTATATGCTGCTGTCTCCATTTCCAAATAAAAAGATGCAATGTTCTTTATAAAAGATTCAAAAAGCCTAAATAGCTTCACTTCTAAATTTTACAGGTTACATTAGGATGAGTTGCAAAACAGATTTTTCGATGCAGTCACAATTGTCTTTGAAATCTAAATCATCTCTAATGCTAGTGTAAACATACTAGCATTAGAGAAGCATTCAACAGAAGTAATAGCAACAAATCACTTTCTAAATTAACATATATTGCAATGACTACTCTAATCTGCTATATCTGGGTAGAATGTAACACTAGAGGTTTTCAAAATTTTGAAAATCTAGTACATACAAGATTGATGCAAGTTATGGCAGACTGTAAGCAGCTACTCAAAATGAACTAGCATTAGAGACGAGGATAAAAGGGGATGGGAATTTATCTTTAGGGAATTCAAAGACTGATCCCCTCCAATGCATCAAATAAAATGGGAAGTGAAGGACCCCTAATGCATGCAGATCAGTGTAGCAGCATATGATGAAGCACCTGATCTCGAGAATATGCTTGGAAGCAACTGTAGGTTTTTTCTTTCTTTTCTACCAGTATAGAAGAGATGAGTGGTAGTCATAGATTCGACGGATTTAAGGAGATCGTTGAATGGAATAATAAAAGTACATTGAACGAAGAATTGAAGGCAGCAAGTTTAATGCTTTAACAAACATACAAGTTGTTTTTGTAATGGCTTGTTGGTCATTATAGTTTGTTTATGTTTTGAATTATTATAGATATTGGCATTTACGGATCGTACAGTGGATTTTTATTTAATTTATTTAGTTAAAATCCTACCAAAGTTTGTTCCCTAATTGAACATTTCTGCATTTGTTTTTTCCCGTTGGTAAATAAAGTACCTGTTCAAAAACATTTGCTTTTCAATTTTACTTCGTTATATATTTTTCCAGGAAAGACCTTACTAAATCATGTTGTATAGTTTGGATTCATATTATTTACATGCAATCTAACAATAGGATCATGCTCAAGTAATTAGTATCATTAAAGCAAGAAGATGGACGGTTGAGGAGTCATGTTTAGTTGGAAACTTAGTATAGAGAAAGTGATATGATGAGTACTTATATATACAAAGTTAGCGGTTTTAAATTTAATGTGCTACTAATCGCACTTTAATTTTATCTTATTAATACAGTGTCTATAAAATATCAAAAAAAACTTATTTGTCAAACATCATAATATGATTAATTGTGCTTTGGGCCATAATTACATATATTTATTAAATTATTACAGATTTTCCTCAAATAAACATCTTAATAAACTGAATAGTCTTCCTTCCCAATTTTAGACATAATACCAAATACATTAGCAATTGATTCCCTCAATTGGCAATGAGGTAGAATAAGAAGAAGATATTTCGAAGAATCACCTTTTCAATATTTAGCTATGTGATCTATATGTGCTAAGGATTGATGGAAGGGCTTCAATTGTATACCTATTGGTGCAGTATTAGATGTAGTGCTTTAGATTTCCAATGCAATTATTTATAAAATCATAAGAGTAAGCAAGAGCAAGTAAAATCTCATGGTTAATAGTATGCAAATAGTTTTCATACTGTACGAACATGGAGCAAGATTTAAAAAAAAATCCATGCATCTCTAATGCTAGTGTGCTGGTCCTAAAAATTATTGCCATGTTAAAAAACTCGATATTATTTCATAGGTGATATTCAAAAATCATTGCCATCGAGAATCAGCAAAAGTCATAGGTGAGATGGTTAAAGGATGGAGATCAATGCTCCAAATTCTTTTGTGCATGTATGTCAACTAACAGAAACCATAACAGCCTCAGACAATTATTAGTCAATTCCGGTTACCCTATCACTAATTCTTCAAAACTGCAAAATACTGCTATCTCTTATTTTCCAACTTATATAATATACTAATAGTATTTCTGTTAACTTTCCTGACATCACTTGCAAGCAAGTCTCTTTTCAGGCCAACCAATTTGTCATTTGTTTTTCTTTCAAGGGTTCTCTTTTTCCATACCTGAACAAACTCAGTTCCAAAAAAGGAAATAGTGAAGAAGCAAACATAAATAGTGAAACATAAGCAAACATAAATATCAGAGTAGGTGCATAAATATCAGAGTAGGTGCATAAAACGAAAATGAAACATAAGCAAACATAAATAGTGAAGAAATTCTAAATTCAATCACACTTGAAATTCAACTCATTTCAAGTAAGAAATACATCTTATATTAACATATGCATTTAGTAAGGTCCTCTAATTTTTTATTATCTCCAAAATCTGATTGATAGAAAATAGGAAACTCGGTGTCATCCACAGTTGTAGTCAACCGTTTTGTGTATGCAAAACCACAAACCATCCGCTACTTTTTAAATCTTTTGAGTAAAACACTTGATTCGCTTCTGATGCAAGAATAAATGGCTCATCGTTCACTCTATCTTTGGTCTTTAATTTCTCTAAGTTAACAGTAATCAAGTTTGAAACAGGATCTATCTTACAACCATTGATCTTATCTTCGACCTTTACCCAATCACAGTAAAAAACCGTTTGTTTGAAGTCAATATAATCCAACTCAATTATCTGCTGAATAACTCCATAATACATTGTTTCCGCTTCCTTGTAATTTTTATCCTTCTCGCTCGCTCTAAATTTTGTAATTGCTCTCATACAAACGCCACTATCTTGTGTTACCATCCGTTCATCATAACTTCTTGGAGAAAATATGAATCCATTCACTAGGTACTTCGTATAACTACGCGCCTTGAACTTCGGCCCGTTCACCTAATGCCAAAGAGTTGAATCAACTTCATTTGTCTTGACCAACTAAAAAAACATAATAAGTAAAAAAAACATGATCGTGATGGTGTATGATCCACTTAAATACACATGAATACCTAAGAAGATGTAATACCTCATCACGTAACCATAGAGTGAAACTTTGACAAGTTTCCACGGATGCAACCCTACTTCGAGATTTAGATTTAGTACTTTTCACATTGATATTACACCTCCTGCGATGGACATTTCAATATGTATATGAGTTAATTTATTTTACAATAATGGAAATTCAGGATAAATTGGTGAACTTACTTCTCCCATTCATCCAATCCATCGTACTTATTAAGGACTCATCTACGAACTTGTTCAAACTGCACTTGGGTCAAAGTTATATCTTTACCACTATCTAGAGGCATCTCATTAGCAAACTCATCATCCTCGTCTAAAAATGCTTCATGGGTATGTTTATGAGTGCCATCACCTCCTCTTGGCATATACTCCATGCAGTAATAACTAGCTTCTTGTATAATATATCCTTCTGCAATACACCCTTCAATATATCCTTTATTGCGCACATATCCTTTATATGTTTTCATCAACCTATGTAGGTAATTAATTGTAATAACTGGTAGCTATTTAAATCGAATGATGAAGAATAAAACAAAAATTAGTAATTTACTGTTCAAAAGGATACATCCATCTATATCTAACAGGGCCACAAATCAATGCTTCATCAGCTAGATGAACAATAAGGTGGATACTGATATCAAAAAATGCGGGTGGAAAATGTTTTTCAAACACACACACATTGCTTCTACCAAACTAGCCTTTGCTTTTAAAAGATGTTCCCCATTGATTACCTTTAAGCACAAAATGTTAAAAAATAGACTTATACGGTGTATAGCATTACGCAGATCCTTATGTTGTGGATAAGAATGTTGAAGCTATACCGGAAGTAATTGTTGCATTAGGACATGATAATCATATGACTTCGTATTTGTTAGCTCGGGAGGATTGTTACTCACATTATTGTGGAAGTTAGAAGAGAATTTGTTATGTACTTTAAGGTTTTTCGAAATGGTGCAAAATCAAACCTTTTCTTCTTTGCTCAAAGTGAGAGTTGCTTCTGGTATAGTCATTTTATTTGTTTCATGATCTTCCCTCACCCACAATTTTTGTTTTATACCCATGGTTTTCAAATCTTTCCGTGCATTGATGCCATCTTTTGACTTGTCTTTATGACCCATAATTGTACTGATGAGATGCTCGGTGACATTCTTCTCTGTATGCATAACATCAACATTATGTCGGACCAAATTTGCTTTCCAATATGGCAAATCAAAGAGAATAGACCTCCTATACCATGCAGAAACATTGATAAGGTCTTCATAATCGGTTTTCTTTTTTCGTTTTCGACTGATTTCTTGTTTGTTTTTACCAACTTTCATCTTGATATTAACTACATTTTCTTCAACTTGATAACCATTCAATGGCCATGGAGGATGACGATATTCTTGTTCATTATTGAAGTTTGCCTTATCGTCTCGAAACTTGTGTTGGGAAGGAAGAAATCTTTGATGTCCCATGTAACACGTTTTCTTACTTTTAGGAAGATAATAAGAACAAGTATCTTCCCCACAAATAGGACATGCAAAATAGCCGTGAGTTGTGCGCCCCGATAAAGTACCAAGCACAGGATGATCATGAATTGCCCACAGCATCCTAGCTCTCATTGTGAACTCGAAATCATTAAATGAGTCAAATGCATTGACTCCTTCCCATAACTGCTTTAACTCGTCTATCAACGGTTGTAAATAAACATCGATATCCTTCCTTGGTTGTTTTGGCCCGGAAATCAACAATGTCAACATTGAGAACTCTCTTTTCATACACATTGATGGAGGAAGATTATATGGTATATAATTACTAGCCAACAACTATAACGAATGGATGGAGACACATGCGGATTGAAACCATTAGTTGCTATTCCAAGTGTGATATTTCGTGGTTCAGTAGTAAGTGTTTTATCAAAAGAATCTACAGCTCGCCATTGAGAAGTGTCATGTGGATGACGCATCACATTTGAATCAGACTTGGTACGAGCATGCCAAGTCATATCATATGTTATCCATGGTATGGTATACAGTCTCCTCAATCTAGAAATTAAAGGGAGATGTCTCAACGTCTTTTGAGGTACTTTGGTAGCTCTTTTCTCTTCGTTCAATGTTGTCTTATATCTTGGTTCGTTGCAAATTGTACAAGAAACTCTGTTTGCATCATCTTTCCAATATAACATGCAGTCCTTAATGCATGCATCATAAGTCTTGTAATTCATCCAAACTTGTTTAATCATCTTATTCATGTCGGGGTACTTTGTCGGTAGTGTGTTACCTTTAGGGAGTAACTCCTTTATAAATTCGAGGAATGCAGTCACACCATTTTCAGAAAAGTCGTATTGAGTTTTCAAGCTATTCAGTTTCACAATGGCATACAATGTTATTATACCTTTAGAACATGAAGGATACAACGGCTCTTTTGCACTATCAAAAAGTGATTTGCGCTTCTTCCTTTGAGTGGTCGACCGATCAACATCAACCATAGACGGTTCTCCAATATTATCAAGCAACAGACTGTTAGGCTGAAAATATGAAATCTATCAGCATCATTGACCAAGTCTTCCATCCTAGGATGTTCAGCCTCATTAGTACTTACGACTTGACTAATAGATTGTTTTTGCTTCTCTGTCGATTCTTCTCCATGAAAATGCCAAACGGTGTATGACTGGACAGTTCCCCGTCTGAGTAAATGATAATGAATGTCATCTACTTTAATCTTCATTTTCATATTTTTGCACTGTGTGCAAGGACAAGAATAGATTTTCTTATCACCACCATTTTCCACAACGAATTAAATAAACTTCTGCACTCCTTCTATATATCGTGTGGTTCTTCGATCGGATTCTTTCATCCATTATTTGTCTATACTAGACGACATAT
The DNA here is from genome assembly GCA_030765085.1 of Allium cepa. Lineage (NCBI taxonomy): Eukaryota > Viridiplantae > Streptophyta > Magnoliopsida > Asparagales > Amaryllidaceae > Allium > Allium cepa. Next base: position 244,728,206 of record CM060942.1, read on the forward strand.
TGCGCTGCTATATCATACATTATATACAACATTATGAGTGTAAACAATACCATTTCTTATTTTACACTATGAAATAAAAAAACAAATTAATCAAAACAACTTGCATTTAGAAACTGGTCGAAACTTGTATATATTTTGTAAAGTTAGGCTCCATATTTCAAAGCAATATGGTATATATGAATAGTCAAGCTAGGCTACTTATATGAATAGGCAAATAAAGTGTACAAAGTGATGTCAAGTGGCTTCTAAAACGTGCACATGCAAGTAGGGACGAAATAATTCAATTAAGGATGCTTAGTTTAATAAACCAATGCATGCCCATATCCAGTTATATGGCTTTTTTAAAGCAAAGTATATATAAAGGAAGTGTGTCCATGTGCATTAAATTAAGCAATGCACGACAGAATATGCCATTAATGTTAAAGCAAATATATGTGACCAATTCTTATGTTATAGGCAAGAAAGAAAATTCAAAAGCAAATATGCTTATTTACGTAATCACTTATCAAAGCAACACAATGTAACAGCCAACAAACTAAGAAGGGGATTCATGCAAATTAAAAATGAAACAGCCAACAAACAATGCACATACCTAAGAAATGAGAACACTTTGAGTGAATCTCAACAAAATATAAATGCATCTAATATATTTACAAAGAAGAAAAACAAAATTAGTAAAATATGTGCAGGCCATCATAAGACAGCAGTCAGACATTTTATTAGAAAGTGCTGCTAAGCCTACCTGATTGAAATGGCAAAGTTTACATGCTTTGAAAGGGAGAACTTGAATCTTACATATAACTGTCCATTACAGTATGATCATGTGGCATGTGTTATGAAAATATGGACTATATGATTAATAATCATATGACGTGGAAAATGTTTGATAAAGTTGAATAGTTGGTTTCAATTGGTCATTATTTCATTCAACATGAAAACTGAATCATCCATACATTGCAAAAATGTTTGCCACATATTGTTTTGCTGAAATGTGAATTGTCATGTATACTCTAGCTTTATGGACTGAAAAGAAAAGTTCATCATAAATGCTTATTTACATTATAATCTTGTATTGAATTTGGTCTGGGTTTCCAAAAAGTGGTGGTGGTATTTACCTAAAATAAGCTCTATAATCTTGTATGCAAAATGGATAGCTAATGATCCCATGTAATCCTATAGAGAAAGGATATGCAGTGTATCCTTCATTAGGAACTATAATAAGAGTAAGCATAAAATATCTATTATAATACCAGGATCAAGTACTGTAATGCAGTAGTTAAACGCTAATAGATGCAAGTAAGAAATGCAAACAAAAAACGTGAAGAGTTGACTACTTTACTTTTGAGCTGCATAAGTAATATGTCAGTAACTTACACGTAGATATTTAAGGCTTGAGTCGGAAAATATTGTTGTATATATATGTACATGTATATTGAAATTTTCAATTTTCAATTTTTGATACGAGGTCACATGTTCTTTACTTCTTTTCATATTGAGATGAGCAAACTCTGGGTAAAACCAAATAAACCAATCAAACTGGTTTATTTCGGTTGGTTTGGTTGAAATTAAATTGATTTACCATTGGCCTATAAAATAATTTAGTTAGGTTATCTATTTAATGAAATTATCCGAACATTTATTATATTATTAGAATTACTAATGTTATAATGATTTTTGGTTTAGTTTAGTGGTCTAAATAAATTTTATTTATCGTAATTGTGTCCAAAATACTATCCGCAAACATTGCAATTGGGTGATCATATGATTTGATGTTGTTTATTTGCATACCTTTACATCAAAATTTTCGCAAACAAGCAAAACACCATGAAACAAAACAAAATAAAATACCTTACCACTAAATCAAATCATAAGAAAGAAGTACAAATTTTTATACCTATCGAAAACAACAGCAAGAGTATCGAAATTAGTAGCCTCCTCCAAGCACAACTTAAGCTCAGCAGCCCTCTTTGCAGTCCCAAATCTAGATAATGAAAATAACTATTCATGATAAGTACACATATACACATGTAAATGTACCCACACACAATCATCAATTCGGTGGAATAACTTTACTTTTGAAAATATTCTTCCTTTACTCTTGACAATATTCTTCTTCCTAAACAAATTCTGATTTCATCATGATATTCATGCAAAAGTGGCATTGTTTTAAATATTATGTTTCACTCTCATTTATGTTTTAGATTCATGATACTAAATATATCAACAAATATATGAATCATTTCAGTGTACTGAATAAATAGTAAAAGGGATCATTAGGTGTAAATTACTTTAGCTCCTTATCATAGCAGGAGCGGCACCATTTCACAAATTCTTCAATGTAAGTTTTCTGATTGTAGACCAACACAGAAGAGGTAAGGATCTGTTTTTATAACATTCAGAAATGCATTTTTTTCTTTTAGAAAAGCAAAAATAAAGAACTATAAGCTTAATTTTTATTTATTTTTACCTGAATGTATTTGTATAGCAAACAATGTGAGACTGAAATATGCTGTTATTATACATGTATATATTGTTTCTTTAGTTGAAGATATATAGTTTGATGTAATGTATGCATGCTTAATTCTTTCATTAGCCTACTTATATGTTCTACATGCTTAAGCTTGCTCAACCAGTAGGTATTACCACAACCAGATCCATAAATGGTCAATCATATATTTATAAACTTTTAACTGTATAATCAAAAGTATATTAGTATACCTCTATGTCTTAGTAAGTAAAGAAACAACGTGTTTTTGTTCTTTTAGCTATATATCAGAAAAATGTACTGTATACTGTGGACTTGTGCTACCTGTACTCTTCCGAATATGGGGATGGTCGTCCAACACTGGTTCTACTTCAGTTTACGTGTCATCTCTTCCAGTATATAACCTTGAACGTCGTGTATTTCTCCACCTAAAAAATTCAAAGTTGAGTAATATACTAAATATTGATTGGCAGGTAAAACTGTGTACATATAACTTTATTATATGATGCATTTTTGTGCTCTTGTGGTTATTAAGTTTTGAAATGTATCGCAATATTTGGTTAGATTGAAACCTACACATTACAAATTTAACCTTACAGAGAAATATTTACCAAAATACAATTACTAAAATAAATTTTGATTCATAGCATGTAATTTTTTATCGACGGAAATCAAAAGAATATATGAAACTGAGATGTGTAATCCAGATATCAGTTGTTTATCTCTTAGTATAGATGTACTAATTCACTTAGATCAGAAGAGAGAATGTAACATCGCAATCTAAAGTGATCAGTCATACTATAGTAGTAAGTGCCTAAGAAATTAATGTACGTTAACAACAAGTAGATCAAAGGACCAAATGATAATATAATACACCTAAATTGACTTGGTTCTGATTATTAAGTCTAACTAGTCCAATCCCTGCTTCCATCTTATCTTTAAGACACCTTCGTTAATCAAAACTTAGATTTATCAAAATTTTGACTTTGTACTCAATGAAACTGCAAATCTTACTACAAAGTCATGGCTAGTACATAAGTTTAAAACGGGACCTGTATGGGCCAATGAATAAATCAACGAGAAAATTTTCATTATGTTTTTTTTCTGTCTAAGCTAAATTAAAGTACCATATATATACTTTGGGTATGAATAAATTCTGTAAGATAAATCTAAATCAAAGAACTTTGAGTCAAACCATACTAATTAAAGGACAAATTACTTTCGCATGAATACCTCGAAACGGAGAACAACGATTTGATTGAGAAATTGAATTACGCAATCCAAGGAGCGATTATGTTTCTGGGTGATTCAAGGAACGTAGATGGGGATTTGGGTGAAAATGGACAAGAGTTAGGGCGCGCGCGGGGGATGGAAGATATTGTAATCTATATCTTGCGAATAACATAAACCCTAAGATCTAGAATTACATGATTATCACATATGTAAAGAATTAATAAAACATATCTTCAGACATCTTGTATGCGAATCAGCAATGGATGTTGTCGAAAGCTGTTTCAATGGAGAAAGGAAAATGGTTACTCTCTCTTTTCCTATATCTTACTTTATGTGTTTTCTATATCCTTTGTGATGGGCAAAGGTTAATATTTATAGGTAGAGAGAGGACCAAATTTTCAGATTTGTAGACTTAATCTTGATCGTCCATCAAGATAAGATGAGAGAAATTAACGCTCTAAATTATAACCGTTTTATTTATTTAGCATATTAATAGGAAAAACCTTTTAAATTCTATTGACCACATAATGAGAGAGGAAACGTTTGAGGAAAGAAACATAATGAGGAAGGAAACGGTCCATTAATGTACCACATAATGAGAAAGGAAACGATCCATTAATGTACCACATAATGAGGAAGGAAACAGTCCATTAATGTTTCCACATTAATTTCCTTACAAAACGGTAAACTTTCCTTACAAATATTTCTTACGTATGCGGGATGGAAAATATTTTCTTACATATGCAATTAAGGAAAGGGGGTTCTGTGTGTATCGATTGTGTGAGATGTCAAAAAGGAAGGGGGTGATTTTTTTTGGGTAAATTTAGAACGGTCTACGGTCATTCCAAAATTGTCACGGTCAAAAACCATGCTAAATTGTTTTACCATAGCTCTAAACCGTGGTAAAATTGCCACGGCTTAAGACCGTGGCAATTTTTCCGCCTATGGGTGTGGCAAAATTGGCTGTATGGTGTAGTGCGCGCACGCGCACATACATACATAATTAATTATTCTTTATTTTTTGTTTTGTTCATTGGTTTTATTTTTTTCACTAATTTTAATATTATCTTTAATAGTTGAAAATATGTTGTTTTTCACTTAAAATTATATTTAAAAGAATAGATCCGATGAAATTTAAACAAAAATCATGGTCAATTATTTAAAATAAACACAACATAAGGTCATTAAATTTAAATTTTGATTTTGGTTGAGAGTTATAAATAAGAAGGGACTTATAGTGAAAAAAAGAATTTTAAGCGAATTAAGTGATTCTCGAATATACTAGATAAAAGAAGGCAATACGTATTCAAGTTTGGGTACTTGTGAATAAAGTAAATTGCATGAAATGAAGTTGTTTCTGAAATATAAAAGTTTGATTAGTGGGATTTGAACGTGTGAGTTCCTCGAAAGTATACTGAATCAATAAGAGCAGGGCATTTAAATTCTAGAATTAGAAGAAAATAGAAAATATTGTCGAATATATGACTCTACGATACATAGTATAAGATAAGATGACAACCTTATTTTGTAATACCCTTTAAGCATAACTATTATGTAATTTCAAATGCTAGAAAATTTTGTGTATATCTTTATCTCATACTCAAGACCATCTTCATGAAATTTGGACTGATTTAAATATATGTAACATGATATATTTGATAATCAAATATAATGGGGAAATTAAACTTTTTAACGGCGAATAATTGACTCATATTTGTGAAAAAATTAAGAGTTTCGAAATAATCTAATTTTGGTAGTGATTGTTGAATATGCGCTTTGCACTATATGATTTTTGTTTGATGATAATAAACATATATACATTCATTTAAATGTATTTGTCAATGTACTATTTTTCATAGAATAAATAAATATTTGTTGAATAAAATAAATTACACAGAATTTGAATTTGAATTCAAACAAAACAAGTTAAACAGATTTTGAATTCAAACAGAAATTTTATTCAAACAAATATTTATTACAATTTTGAATAGTATGTTTTTGGTAATGTACTATTTTTTTTTCATAGATTAAATAAATATTTGTTGAATAAAATTAAATTACACAGAATTCGAATTTGAATTCAAACAGAACAAGTTAAACAGATTTTGATTCAAACAGAAATTTTTATTCAAACAAATATTTATTACAACTTTGATAGTACAATATCAAGCTCTCACTATACATATACAATTTTGACTACTATACATGACATTTCACATTTACATCACAACCTTACTACATATCACTCACACTCATATTTTTGTCTTCAACTATAATCCAGTTTGAATCCAGCATCTGAGTAATCTGCAAAAATATTTTCAAACGCAGTAAAATTGAAAGAGAAATATTTTTGAAATTTGAAAGAAACGATGATTTTGAAAACATTGTTTACCTCAGTTATTTGGGTTGTTCGTCATCATTTTTGACTGTGCAATATCTGTGCATATCAGTATTTTTATCAGGGACAGGTAACTATAAGTGGCTGCAATACACACGTGTACATTCGTATACGTGTGCACTGCCTCGCCAACTTGTGTGCAAAAAATCAAACAAAAGCAAAGAAATCAAAAACAAGGACAAACCCAGGATAGGTTCAACTCAAGGCAAATAGACAAAGCAATTGACTACAAACAGTTCCAGTACAAGCCTGCAGAATGCAAATGGACTCGACCAAGTATACAAATGCAACAGTCAGACCAAAAGGCTGCATGAAGAACCAGAATACAAGTACAGGAGGTAGTTCAATATAAACATGCTCAGGTCAAAGACAACAAGTACAACACTGTACAAGTGCCACAAGCAACATCAACAAGCAGTGCAGACTCAAAGCACCACTGACCAGAATACATAGGCAACATGAAGCAATGCACATGTCATCAGAACATAATGAAGGCTGCAGTGAAGCATGTACATGAGTGGACTGGACTACAACTCGACCAAATGGCCAACATAACATGCAGTGCTGTGCACAAAAGCTACAATGGACTGCACAGATGTATTCAAGTCCAGCAACATGAACACATGAGAATGGACAAGGCACAAATCAAGTTGCAGACTCCAAGTTACAAACTCAAATGCAAACAGGAATAAAACAATGAACAACTCAAAGCAACAGTCAACTGGCCAAGACTACAAGTACAAGCAGCAGTGTGCAACTCGAAAATGTACACAAGTGAAACCAGGAAAATCATGACATCAAGTATGATCAAGACAAAATGCAAACAGCAGCATACAAGATTGCCACCAACAACAATGTGAATACTGCAACAACAAGTATGGTGAAGCACTGACTCAAATAAACAACTACAAAGACCAGCTATTCAATGCAACTCAGTGGCAAATGAGTACAACATAACCAAAAGTGTATGCAAACAGTCAAAGGCAAGACACATGGAACAATGCAACACAGACCAAATGCTCAAGCCACCAAGATGACCAAGCAATGATCAGAGACCAGAAAGGTCAGAAGCACAGTGACAATTTTATGAAGACAAGAACAACAATGAACAAGTGTAGCATCTGTGTCAAAGAAAATGTCAACATAAAGTGTATGCAATTCAAAGTAATATATCAGCAAATACCAGCATCATCAAATCAACATGAATATCACAAGCATGCAACAGCAAGCATGTAACAGAGACCAAGCAAGGCATTGCAACTGCACAGCAACAGTGAATGGGGCAATGCACAAGACAGTGTACAACATCAACTACACAAAGCCAAGCATGATACAGGTGGACAGAAAACTGCAAGTTCATATGTACAGCAAGCTACAAGTTATGCAGAATCAAAGTGAACAAATGTCAATGAAAGCACAGCCTCAAACATGAGAAGACTAATATGCAGTGTACTGTAATACAACAGTGAGCACATTCATATGTACAAATGCAAAGAACAGTGGTGATGCAGTGCAATATCTTCAACAAGCAACTGAAGGCAACAGGACCAGAGCAACAAAGACCAAAGCTACAACCTCAAATGAAGTACAAAGCAAATATGCCAACAACTAATGCATCAGTAACCGAGCAACAAAGTGAAAAATCACGAAATCAATGCTACAGTGGAGGAATGCAAAGATGAATGAAGCTGTGTCAATCAAGATGATTAAACAAGTCAAAAATATACGTGTGACAAAGTCAAATGTCACAAATTAAAGCCGTGACCAACCAAGCAAGAAATATGAACAAGTCGACATCAAAGCCGTGGGACGCAAGAAATAAAATTATACGCATATGAAAAAGTCAGAATCGATCTCAATCATTCAAGCATCATCAAGTGGCAGAGATGAAGGATTTGACAAATTCAAATCAACATATACGAACACTACACCAGAAAATACTTTTGGTAGCGTTGAAAAAACGCTACCATAACTTATAGTAGCGTTTTAGAGAACGCTGCTATACGACATGCAACTAAAAGTCTAAAACTTTTTGTTGCGTTGTAGAAAACGCTACCAAAAGTCACTTTTAAATGCAACTATAGGTATTTTCAGTAGGATTTAAAAAACGCTACCAAAAGTCGCTTTTAAATGCAGCTATAGATTTTTTCTGTAGGGTTAAAAAACGCTACCGTAAGTCTTCTTTTTTGGTTGCATTTTTTGTTTATATGCTTTTTTTGATTTTCAGTAGCGTTTTTAAAATGCAACTGTATAATTTTTATATTAGTTTACATTTGATTTGTAGCATTTCTGAAACGCTACTAAATGGTTGTTTGGTAGCATATTTTAAATGCTACTATTTACGGTTGATGGTTTGTACCATCTCCAGCAATCGCTTATATACTATTCATATTAAAACGAACGATCAATCGTATAATTTTCATATATTCAAACAAACAATTAAATCACATAATTAGCGTATACAAACAATCAATCATATGATCATCATATTCAAATAATTGCAAAAACATGCTAATCTCACAATCAAATATAATATCCATAATCAATTCGATAATAGTTTTTCAACAAAATAAGTCACATACTACAAGCATTCACAGACAAGTTTCCACAAATGGTACTAACAAAATACGACAACATATATAACAATTAAATTCATGTTCGTTGCTTGATTACCAATAGTTCTTTGTTGTCGACAGTCTTCGCTTAGAGAGCATGGACATAAAAAGTTTCCTGAGACATAAAGGCACCATTTCTAGTATATCAAAATGAAATTTTAGAAAGGTAATAATACCTCAAGCACTTTTTCCATCACATCCATTTCTAGGATATCAGGCTTAAACCCCATGCCATTACCGGTAATGTGATGAGGACCTAGCAGAATCAATGTTAGTCGATGAACAAGAGTTATAAAATCTTTAGTTCCAGTGTAAAAAAGAAGAATGGCTTTAAAAATTTCAACTATGCATCAAGAGTTATAAAACCAAATTCACAGCTATCATCTTTACATGCTTCTGCATACAAGCCCAAACACTGCTGCCTCCCTCATACCAAACTCATTCAACAATCTCTGTCACCGCTTCTTCATTGCATAAGCAAACTTCACCATTCATACAATCATCAAACTGACCACCAACGCATAACAGCCATTGCCAAAAACTCTCCCTGTCAAACTGTCACACATCAAAACATAGCAGTCCACAACCGCTTCTATACTTCATACTTCGACATCACAAAAAAAAAAGTTACCTTCCACCAGTAAACTACAACCAGAGAAATTCCTACTACCCCCTACATTCTCCTCTCCCTCAAACATCATCCATCTCTCTTACAAACTTCACTGCTTCGACTTCCTCCACTGCCACAGCCCTTCATCACCATCTGCCTTGACTTCACCACTTCCTGCTGCAAACAATTCTTTCACAATACATCATTTCCTACAACACTTCATACCCCTACTGAATCTCCACCATCACTCCAGTCAGTACCCTACTACTGCAACCATCTCAAATCACCAATCCACACAATACTACATAATCAAACAATTTGCTATTGACAGTTTCCAATCCTACTCTGCCAGTTTTCAATCCTGCCGACAATGTTTTTAATCATCTATCCTACAACTACTAACCATCCACCTTCATTAACATTCTTCACTGCATATAACAACCACTAGAAACTGTCACCTCCATCAAACTGCTGAAAACATATACTCGAAGTGCGTTCCCCTTCATTACCATCTCCAGCCACTACATCTCAATCAGCAACCTGACTTCGAACACCACCCTTCAGCAACCACTCGTGAAAAACACAGCTATCAAACCGCCTACCACTTCTGATGCTACAACCAAATTTCCACAAAACGACGAACACTTTACCAACCTCGACTTCGACGCTCCAATTAGCATCACTCCATTCCAATTAGCTACAGTTAAATTTTTCCAAACATTAAAGTAATTCTAATCACCATGTAATTGAGAACCACAATGGTATATTATAAAATCATGCACATTAGGATGACCTATTTCTTTATAATCAAAATAAAACAAGTATTTACATTAGGTAGTGTTGCATTGTTGATTATTGTGCATGCTCCTCTCTCTTTCTACAACATTAAATAGATCTTAACTGCTAAAGTAAATCAAAAAGAGATTCCAGTTAAAACATTCAGAAACCCGAATTCAATTGAATCAAAATTCCATTATGCAGATCTAAAACAAATGTTCAAACACGTTTTTAACCAAACAATAGTCGATGTAAAAACATTTTAGTTCAAATACTAGCGAGTTTATAAATTCAAACTCAGTGATACTTAGAATCGAGTAATGTAAAAGCTTACGGTTAGACTGATAACAAAAGGGATACCCTGGCAATAGTTATATCTCATGGTACATAAAAAATGAAATGTTAAAGTGTATATAACATTGATTTATTAACAGTAATACTATATCTCATGGTACGTAAATTATTTCCAAAGGCATAATTTATCTCTTGGTACATAATTTATTTATGTAATAATAATGCAGTCAAAGAAGCAACCGTTATTGATAATATTATTAATATAATTTCAACCAACAGTATATTAGTATTAATCATTTATTGACCACCATTTATTTCCATACATTCCTACCTAACCAAATCATATATTGATATATAACAGAATCTTTAGAATTGCCTTTCTTTAAAGTATTAACAAGCAGGCATTGACTACCATTCAATATGATTAAAAATAGAGATAATATTATGTAATTGATGGGCTGGCATGCATCTTCAAAGAAAGTTAACTCATCGTCGGTAATTATAAGAACTTGATTCATCATTATGTAATAAAATAAATGTTTTATTAACCCAACTTTACTGCCATGAAAATTGCAGTATATGGCTTTTTATCCACAGAGAGTGATAATTGTCTTCAGAAACGCATATGTAACTTCTACTATTAGCACATCAATAAACATATTATTCATATAAAGCTTAAGATGTTATAGCATGAATACCTGTTGCTGAAGAGATACGGTCAGCTCAGGGCAAACAGCAAGGATGGCCTCTGAATCTGGAACTTGGGAATTGTAAAGTTTCTCTGCTAGACGAACAACACCAGACATGACACGGACGTTGAACCAGAAGGAATATTCATGCGTGCATTTAGCCACATCAAATCAATGACAAGCCTTTGAAAGTTCCCGTGTTGAACTGAAAATAAAAAGGTTGCAAAAAGATCAGCAAAAAGACCTAAATTATTATCCCCGCATAAGCTGAATGCCTTTAAAGTCATCTGCCTATTTTCCACAAGAAGCCTGGCTGAATTATCACCAAAAGATGCAATTGCTGCGGCACCTGTAACAAAATAGCAAACAATTTGTGAATATGAAACATTGCAGTAGCGTTATAATTAGTAATAACTAATCATGTTCAAAACATTGCATAGGTTCTTTCGAACCTAGTCTACTTTGCATAAAATGTGTTCATTCTGAAAATCATAGACAGTGATGCCATTGACGGTCTTATTATATACAGTATGCATGTCATTTAGTTATTAACAAAACAAGAACTGTTTATTTATATGGAGTCCACCTCATAAGACTATAACACGTTCTTATAAATTTATGCTATTATCAATGTACAGCTAATGGCAAATACAGTAAAAGCATGAAGACAATAATTGCAGATTGAAGCTGCATATACAAACACAGAGATATATGTGTGCCTACGCACAGGCGTGTATTAAGGAATAAGCCGAGGGTCCAAATTTAATTTTGTCAAAATGAGCGTAATACAGAGAATAATTTGGGACCCCTTAATTTCCAGATTTATAATTATTTTTCTATCCGCATTTTCCCCTACTTAATTTTTCAGGCCCTGTACCAGTACTTGTGTTTTATATCGCAATATTTCTACCAGATTACTTATTTATTTTGAACATATGATCGATACAAACACGTTTCCATTGGATTTTTTTCCTTATAATAAACTAGTGTAAATCGCGCGTAGTGCATCTAAGAGTTAGAAATATTATACTTTTTATTTAATAAGAAATTTATGGACGGGTGTGTGCTATAAGTGCAAAAGTTTCGATTTCCACAACACTTTTATTTCAAGCAAATTGATAGTGAATTCCGTTGATGGGTGATTGAAAAGTGGATGGTGGTGGAGGTTGCAAACCGATTGTGAGAATACGTTGATGAATCTAGCGTATTTTCGAAATTTCAAAAAGACACTATGAAAATCTATTCGTTAAATTTTCTATATTAATAGCAGAGATGAATAAAAATTTAGAGAAATTAAACTCAAATATGTCAAATGAAACACTACTCACTGCCAGTTTCATACCCATTTACGCAATCTTAGCTTTGCACAAGTTTTTAGTAGCAGTATCAGGGGCAAAAATTAAATATTATATCATTAATAAGAAAGCCTTGAAGTCCAACATAATTCTGCCTAGGGAGTTTGAGATGATCTGAAAACCTGAGCTCCTACACGTAGCAACATAATTGTGCATTATATATGTATATTGACTATTGATGTCTTTAGATGTTGTGTTCATTCACCATGGTTCAACAGATCATATCTTGAAAGTTTTTGTAATAATAATTTGCCCTAGGCTCGCTTAATACAAAAGGAATATTCTTTACATGCTGGTCAATTCATCGATATGATAATATTTTTGTGGAATTCTTCCTAAATTTTTTATCAAGTATCTATGGAAAGGTTCATCTTCTTTTGCATGGGACTACGAATTGCTCATGCTAGTGACCAATAGCTATACTTGAGAAATATCATTTGCACATCTAAAACATAAAGCTGCAACTATTCTTTGGCATGAATGACTAGGTTATAAGCTTCTAATAAATAATTTTCTCATTTAAATTACATCATACATTGAGTTCTGATATGGATATATCTTAGCAGAATACATTAAAATGAGTGGGATGAAATGCAACAGCAAGCAAATTTGAATATAACAAGTTATTGTTACTTGCAGTATGGGATGCCACCTGTTAATGGAAGTGAAGGAAAGGCTTCAAATTCCAGCCGGTAACATCAGTCTTTATGTTCGATGGAAAAGCCTCGAACCTTTTTGACATAAATCTTATTAACTTTCCTGAAATCATGTAGGTCATCACTAGCTTTTAGTACCTCACCAAATACAAAAACATGTAAACTTTGATAGCATGGGTATAAAATCTCAATATAGCAGGTGCATTCTTTAAAGAAGCTGCTTCTTTTTTGTTGGTAATAGTAGTAGTAATAGACAAAAACATAAGTGGGAGCGAAGGGCAAATATTGAAAAGCTTCAGGAGATGTAAATTAGAAACTTTGGGCAGTGGCAAGGAAGAGAAAAATCAATAACCTAACAGTACCACGAGCCGTGACTTTACGGTGGTGGCAATCGATTGATAACTGGGATTAACTTGTTTTTAACCGCAGATAAGATTTACTTGTAAGGAAAAACATAAGCAAGAAATTTATGTTTGTATACATTTAGTTTTGTACCTATATTCTTTGTTCAATGCAATTATGTATACATGTATAAATTTTTAACATTTGTGATCTTATTAAATATCATTATGTACCAATGTTATGTATTTGTATAGATGGCATTAAATTGTTAATGGACATATGCTAACATTTGTAGTGCAGTGTAGATGCAGTTTTATTCATAATGATAACAGTCTTTTGAATAATAAACCAAATATTGTGATTTATAAAATGCAATACTTAGTATTTACTTTACACCGCCCATACTTAAAACTCATTTTATGGTGTTCACATAAAATAACGTATCCAATTATCAAACCAGGAAAGCTGACCAACTCACAGTCAATATACATCTTTGTTCTCGTGTTTATTATGAATATTTTTTACTTTCAATTATTTTATTATTATGAAATGAATCTGAGGTCTGTAAACTTGTAAAGATGCTTCAAGGTAAATAAACAATAAATTGAAGTTCTGAATACATGATAACATGAAGCTTTGATTAAATCTTGAAGATTAATAAAATTTTAGTTCAGATCAAACAACAATGGCAAGAAATTATTTGAAAAGATAATGAAAGTTCGTTAATATACAAAACACTTCAGATCAAATATATCAGGCACTGAATTATTAAAAAAATTTCACAAAAAAAGGCCTTCATATTCATTAGTAATTAAGGAAATTAATACAATCTCTGTGTTTTACAGTCACACCTTACATAAAGTTCCATTTGAATAAAATTTGTCATTAATCTGGTTAATTTTTGGTTGAGTGGTCCTTTAGTTCATATCAAATCAATGCAAAAAGCAAGTGAATATTTATCTTGTAATTTTCTAATATTTAACTAGTATGACCATATGTTCATTGTTATAGTGATAAATGTGCACTTACTTTTTTTAAGACATTAAATGAAACAATGAACCAAGGCCCAAAAAAAGAAGAGACCGAGTACAAAGCATTATTACTCGTATTTACACAACGACATCTAAACATATCAAAACCTAGCCGTTTAGTTACTTCATTCTATCTTTCTCTCTGCAACAAAAAACTCAACCCTAGAAAAATAGGGCTTTGCTTCAGTGACAATTTACTCCATCTCTCAAGTTAATGAGAAATCCCAGCTCAAGGAGATATCTTCATATTTGCTATTTTCTTGTCTAAACGCTGCTGAAAATGAAAGTTTGGACACAACACATGCAGTGTTTCCTCTATATGCAAGACAACTTTTCAAATTAGTGGCATGTTCTTTTCAAGTCCAGCAATGAAGATGCACGAATCTGAATGTTTTGCAGCTCGACTAAAAGTATTTTAAGTTGCTATTTAATTTGTAAGTATTTAGATATTTTCATTTATTACAGAACTTCAATTATGTTCCCTTGGTAACTATTAAAATACGTTTGAATTAATAATTAGATGACCGATTATTCGATTTCTATAAAAAAATACAGTTTAAAGACATGAACAAAGGCATCGACAGTATAACCCAAAGGCAATATACTAGTAGAAGAACTCAACAAGGAATACAAAGAAGACATTAACAAAACTTGGGGACTGCTAATTCACTGCTAATACAACGATCGAAGGAAAAATCACTAACTCTTGAGAAAAAAAGGCAAAATTCATGATTGATTTTAAAAGAAATTTCCTCATTCTATCATCAACTCGAATAATAACAGCAAACATGTAGTTATTAGGGTTCTTGCAGTAACAGCGAATATACTACAGAAATTAAAATACCTTAGCCAAATTAGGGTTATGCGATTACCTCGATCTGTCTATTCAGGGCTTGTGAACAAATCTGAAGGAAGCAAACGGATGGAGGGGGCAGGTGGATGGAGGTAAATAGCGCAAGACGAAGTAGCGTGAATGCATAAGAGAGGAATTTCTTTGACTATTGGGCGGGGAAAGGGCCAAATTTTGGAAGCCCGGGATAAAGGAAAGATAAATAAAAAGAAATGGTCAAAATAACATTAGTTGCATTCGTATTACAAACGCTACCAATATATGCAACCAAAGGTAGATTTTCTTGTAGTGGAACGTAATTCTAGGAAATCAAATCCTATATAATACCCAAAATCATCATCGGCAAGGGCATCGAGTTCAAGTATCAATTTAGAAAAGAAAAAGGACACAGTACATACCGAATTCACAAGCAACGAACTCGATCGAGCAACTGCAAAACGAGCAATAGTCAACCATCAGAGAAGCAGCGAGCTAGGGCAACATATAACAGATCAATTGAAGAAACCGAAGCCCTAATTGGAACAAAGAGCCGAAGCCCTAACTGGAACAAAAGGGAACGAAGCCCTAATTAGAACGAAGCCGCCATTATTCTCACGAACGAGACAAAAGGGGATCGGGCTTGAGATAACAAAGAAAGGAACGGGTTTAAGTGGGCCGGTCTAATTAAAATCAAAAGGGGGTTTTGTTTTAATTTGAGGCTTTATTATATTAATTAGTTTTTAGGGTTATTTTCTATTGTCTCTTAATTACTGTTTTTTATTTTACGAACCAAAGAATCTTGGTAAATCACCACCTAGGTTTAGGTAGTGTCAGATTGTCTATTTTGAATTAGTTCAGTGAGCAGGGTGTGCGAGTTTGCAAAGCTCTATAGGCGGGAGCAGTGTTTGCGAGTGAGCGAAACTCTATAGGCGGGAGCAGGGTGTGCGAGTCTAGTAGAGTGTTTGTGAGCGGGAGCAAAAGGGTCTGAGAGTCTAGTAGAGTATTTGTAAGCGTGATACTGTTTAATTCTAATAGAAATCTGTGAATGCAGCAGTAGGCAGGGGTTGTTGAAGCTGGGTAAATTTTGTGTGTGATTTACTTTTCAGCATATTTATTTCTGCTATTATATTTCTGTGTTTAATTCGAGAAAATTTGCTATAACCCTATTCACCCCCCCCCTCTAGGGTTAATCTAGATCCTACAAGTGGTATCAGAGCCCGGTAAATTTTTTTTAACTCTAGAGTCATGAGTCTACAAAATAATGCCTTTTCTGAGGGGCAATCTATTGCTAGGCCACCCATGTTTAACGGGAACGATTATGCTTATTGGAAAGTTAGGATGAGTATTTATCTTAGTTCCGTTGATTATGATGTTTGGGATATTATTGAAACTGGCTATAAACCTCCCACTATAATCGTTGGTGGTACTGAGATTCCCAAACCTAAGGATAGGTGGGATGCTAACGATAAGAAATTGAAAACGACAAATGCTAAAGCCATGAATGCTTTGTATGTGCTCTTGATAAAAATGAATTTAATAGAATTTCTCATTGTACAACAGCACAGGAAATATGGCATACTTTGGAGGTGACACACGAAGGAACTTCTCAAGTCAAGGAGTCTCGGTTAGCCCTATTCGGCAATGAATACGAAAACTTTGTGATGGACAAAGGCGAGAGCATAAAGGATATGTTTGGACGTTTTTCAACCTTGGTATACAATGCTAGAGCGCTTGGGAAGGTATTCACTGAGGTAGAGCTTGTGAGGAAGATACTACGAGTTTTACCAATGAACTTTGAGGCAAAAGTCACAGCAATCCAAGAATCGAAAGATCTGAGCAAACTAAGCATGGAGGAGTTGATTGGCAACTTGATGACATATGAGCTTGAGTTAAAAGCAAAGGAAGAACGCAACAACTCCGAACCAAAGAAGAAGACGATTGCCTTAAAAAGTAAAGAAGAAAGCGATGAAGAAGATCCAATTGAAGAGCTTGCAATGGCTGTCAATAATCTTAGAAGATGGTCTAGATTCAAGCCACGCAAGAAGAAAACAAAGGGCAATAGGTCAAAAGATTCCGAAAATTCCGATAATGAACTGACATGTTATAACTGCAACAAGCCTGGCCACATCAAACCAAAATGCCCATTTCTCAAAAACAACAAAGAAAAAAAAAAGCCGAAGAAGGTATTTGCAGCGACTTGGGATGATGAAGAAGGAGTGGAAGCTTCGGATAGCAGCCCAGAGGAGGCTAACTTGTGTTGCATGGCAAAATCAGAATCAGAAGCAACCTCCGACGAATCTAGTGAGGCAGGTGAGTTTTCTTATAAAGAACTTGTTTTTATGTGTTCTGATCTTACTAAGGTAGTGGATACTCTTGAATCTAAAATTGAAAAACTGAAATCTGATAGGAGAGAATTTGCTCGTGAAAATTTTAGGTTAAAAACTGAACTTGAAAATATTCAAAACCTAGAATGTAAAAAATGTAAGATTTTAGATTCAGAATTATCAAAACCGAGGAATAACTTTGAAAGTCTTGAAAATGAAAACTTGAATCTTAAGGAAACCATCGACACTAGGAGAAAGGATTTTATTAATCGATGCACCTCACTTGTCACTGAAAATTCAACATTAAAAACCAAAGTCCAAAATCTTGAGAAATCTTTGAATAACTTTTCAAGAGGCGAAAAATCTTTCAAAATGTTATTTGGAAATCAAATTTTTGCTAACAATAGAAAAGGACTAGGTTATGGAAAATCACAAGATGATGGTAAAGGTAAAAATGTTGCTCGATCTGAAATAATTGGAAATCATGTTGAAAATCATAGTCATAGGAACACAAAATTTAATCAAGTCAATTTAATGTGCACGTTTTGTAGAGAATTTGGACATAATCGAAATAATTGTTGGTATAGACCCAAACACGTGAAAACTATACCAATTTGGGTTCCAAAAGGCACAAATATAAAATCTTTGAAAGTCAAACAAATTTGGGTGCCAAAAGGAACATATATAAATAGTTTTGAGTCTCCAAAAACATATTTTTCATATTCTGCCACTAACAACAATGGACCTATAAAAACAAATAGGTCACACAAATCTTTTATCGTGTAGGTGTGGTGGCAGGCTAAGGAACAACAACAGTGTTCTCTGGATTTCGGCTGTTCCAGAAACACAACGTGCGACAAAGCAAAGTTTCTTAGCCTAGTATAAAGGTGACAGAATCACAATGGGCAATCACGAAAAATTATCGTAAAGGTAAAACAGGTAATTGTTTTTAAATGTGATTATCTGCACCATACTCTAAATTAAAATCAGCCAATATTGAGATGAACAAAAGATGATGATTTTGATGCTATGATTTTTTTTTAAAAATATTGACTAACCATCTTTAAATAGAATTACTTGGAGTAATTATGATGGTTGACTGATTCGGACTTAATTGATATGATTTTTTTTGACTTGTTCTTATTTATGACATTAATTTGTGCTTAATTGATGACCAATCAGATTTTCAATTTTGAACTAATAAATTTGTTCGGTCAAATGCTGGTTACTCATGCTACACATAGATATATTGGTTCTGACATTTCGATCACTGCTTGTAAATTTGCACGATTTCAAATTCATGAGAAAAAGGATTTTTAGAAATTGTTTTTGAAATAATTATGATGTTGATTGACTGTTGATTACTCATGAAAATAATTATTTATCCTCTGGTTTCTGAAATTAACATCATGATATTTGTTTGAGTGTTAACACGGCTTAAATTCAAAATTCAAAAGAATGATGTTTTGAATTTTTTTGGTGCACATCTCATGGTTTGATTCAACAAGTGAAAATTGAGTGAAATTTAAATTCAGATGCGGATTACACTGGTAATATAGTTGATAGAAAAATTATTAGTGTAACGTGATTAATTTTTGAAACATTCATTTGCTGCATCGTTTTTTTTCAAAGAAAATATCTGCATATTTTTCACTTGAAATAATTTTCAAATAGCAGAAAATTTTCTTATAAAACTCCCCTCAAGAAAATCATGTTTGACCATATTTACAGCTTAATCATTTTTGAAAAATTGATTTTTTAATTTTTAATTTGATTTTAAATGACAAATTTGACTAATCTGACTCCCTTTGATTATCGAAAAGATAAATAGTGATTGAAAAAGAGATGAGTGTTGATATTTATCATATATTATAACTCGAGAAAGTATAATTAGAAAATTTCTTTAGAATTTCATAACAAGAGTTATAAAAACTTTTTGTTGGGTAATAATTCCATGACCATTTCTATTTCTATCATCTTTCTATCGAACATCACTCATCAAGATCATATTTAGTATGTAAATTTGTGGTAGTTTACAAAGGAAATCATTTGTTCTTCAATATCTTAAATCTGTGAAGGAAATTATTTGTGCTTCAACTTATTATATTTAGCAATAAAAATAAATATCCAAAGTATTCACTCTCATTTAAAAGTCCTCACGGTTATGCATGGGTGAATTACTTGGATTTTTGATTATGTGCTTCCATGCTCATTTAAAACTCCTCACGGTTATGCATGTATGGAACGCATATTAAAAATAATTGATTTAATAGACAAGTTGATTCTAATCCCATTTAAAAGTCCTCACGGTCATGCGTGGTTAGAAGATACTTGATTTCATTTTTTTTAAAATTGGAATACTACTAATCTCATTTAAAAGTCCTAACGGTTATGCATGGTTAGTAGATATTCAAATTTCCAGAAATAAATATACCACAAATAGACATATCTATATGAATTTTTTGATGATTCTATCTCCATCACTTCTGAAAGTGGAATATGCGCTTGACAAGGGTAATTATGATTTTTGTTTGAGTTTTATTGAGATTTGATATTTATATTTAATTGAGTTAAATGTTTGATTTATGTCTATCACTTCATCCCTATTTTATAACACTATTATTCTTTTGCTGATAACAAAAGGGGGAGAGAAAAGTTAAGATTTTGTCAAATAGAATCAAGCAAAGGTCAAATAACTTTCAATTTGCATATAGGCTCATTTACATATTTTTATTTGTATGCATATATGTAGGGGGAGCCATATATGTAGGGGGGGTATCACATAAAAAGGAAGCATTCAAATAGGGGGAGCAAATGAAATTATCAAATACATTTAATATATTCAAAATCTTAAATATATGTTTGTTATCATCAAAAGGGGGAGATTGTTGAATATGCGCTTTGCGCTATATGATTTTTGTTTGATGATAATAAACATATATACATTCGTTTAAATGTATTTGTCAATGTACTATTTTTCATAGAATAAATAAATATTTGTTGAATAAAATAAATTACATAGAATTTGAATTTGAATTCAAACAAAACAAGTTAAACAGATTTTGAATTCAAACAGAAATTTTATTCAAACAAATATTTATTACAATTTTGAATAGTATGTATTTGGTAATGTACTATTTTTTTTTCATAGATTAAATAAATATTTGTTGAATAAAATTAAATTACACGGAATTCGAATTTGAATTCAAACAGAACAAGTTAAACAGATTTTGAATTCAAACAGAAATTTTTATTCAAACAAATATTTATTACAACTTTGATAGTACAATATCAAGCTCTCACTATACATATACAATTTTGACTACTATACATGACATTTCACATTTACATCACAACCTTACTACATATCACTCACACTCATATTTTTGTCTTCAACCATAATCCAGTTTGAATCCAGCATCTGAGTAATCTGCAAAAATATTTTCAAACGCAGTAAAATTGAAAGAGAAATATTTTTGAAATTTGAAAGAAACAATGATTTTGAAAACATTGTTTGCCTCAGTTATTTGGGTTGTTCGTCATCATTTTTGACTGTGCAATATCTGTGCATATCAGTATTTTTATCAGGGACAGGTAACTATAAGTGGCTGCAATACACACGTGTACATTCGTATACGTGTGCACTGCCTCGCCAACTTGTGTGCAAAAAATCAAACAAAAGCACAGAAATCAAAAACAAGGACAAACCCAGGATAGGTTCAACTCAAGGCAAATAGACAAAGCAATTGACTACAAACAGTTCCAGTACAAGCCTGCAGAATGCAAATGGACTCGACCAAGTATACAAATGCAACAGTCAGACCAAAAGGCTGCATGAAGAACCAGAATACAAGTATAGGAGGTAGTTCAATATAAACATGCTCAGGTCAAAGACAACAAGTACAACACTGTACAAGTGCCACAAGCAACATCAACAAGCAGTGCAGACTCAAAGCACCACTGACCAGAATACATAGGCAACATGAAGCAATGCACATGTCATCAGAACATAATGAAGGCTGCAGTGAAGCATGTACATGAGTGGACTGGACTACAACTCGACCAAATGGCCAACATAACATGCAGTGCTGAGCACAAAAGCTACAATGGACTGCACAGATGTATTCAAGTCCAGCAACATGAACACATGAGAATGGACAAGGCACAAATCAAGTTGCACACTCCAAGTTACAAACTCAAATGCAAACAGGAATAAAACAATGAACAACTCAAAGCAACAGTCAACTGGCCAAGACTACAAGTACAAGCAGCAGTGTGCAACTCGAAAATGTACACAAGTGAAACCAGGAAAATCATGACATCAAGTATGATCAAGACAAAATGCAAACAGCAGCATACAAGATTGCCACCAACAACAATGTGAATACTGCAACAACGAGTATGGTGAAGCACTGACTCAAATAAACAACTACAAAGACCAGCTATTCAATGCAACTCAGTGGCAAATGAGTACAACATGACCAAAAGTGTATGCAAACAGTCAAAGGCAAGACACATGGAACAATGCAACACAGACCAAATGCTCAAGCCACCAAGATGACCAAGCAATGATCAGAGACCAGAAAGGTCAGAAGCACAGTGACAATTTTATGAAGACAAGAACAACAATGAACAAGTGTAGCATCTGTGTCAAAGAAAATGTCAACATAAAGTGTATGCAATTCAAAGTAATATATCAGCAAATACCAGCATCATCAAATCAACATGAATATCACAAGCATGCAACAGCAAGCATGTAACAGAGACCAAGCAAGGCATTGCAACTGCACAGCAACAGTGAATGGGGCAATGCACAAGACAGTGTACAACATCAACTACACAAAGCCAAGCATGATACAGGTGGACAGAAAACTGCAAGTTCATATGTACAACAAGCTACAAGTTATGCAGAATCAAAGTGAACAAATGTCAATGAAAGCACAGCCTCAAACATGAGAAGACTAATATGCAGTGTACTGTAATACAACAGTGAGCACATTCATATGTACAAATGCAAAGAACAGTGGTGATGCAGTGCAATATCTTCAACAAGCAACTGAAGGCAACAGGACCAGAGCAACAAAGACCAAAGCTACAACCTCAAATGAAGTACAAAGCAAATATGCCAACAACTAATGCATCAGTAACCGAGCAACAAAGTGAAAAATCACGAAATCAATGCTACAGTGGAGGAATGCAAAGATGAATGAAGCTGTGTCAATCAAGATGATTAAACAAGTCAAAAATATACGTGTGACAAAGTCAAATGTCACAAATTAAAGCCGTGACCAACCAAGCAAGAAATATGAACAAGTCAACATCAAAGCCGTGGGACGCAAGAAATAAAATTATACGCATATGAAAAAGTCAGAATCGATCTCAATCATTCAAGCATCATCAAGTGGCAGAGATGAAGGATTTGACAAATTCAAATCAACATATACGAACGTAATTCTAGGAAATCAAATCCTATATAATACCCAAAATCATCATCGGCAAGGGCATCGAGTTCAAGTATCAATTTAGAAAAGAAAAAGGACACAGTACATACCGAATTCACAAGCAACGAACTCGATCGAGCAACTGCAAAACGAGCAATAGTCAACCATCAGAGAAGCAGCGAGCTAGGGCAACATATAACAGATCAATTGAAGAAACCGAAGCCCTAATTGGAACAAAGAGCCGAAGCCCTAACTGGAACAAAAGGGAACGAAGCCCTAATTAGAACGAAGCCGCCATTATTCTCACGAACGAGACAAAAGGGGATCGGGCTTGAGATAACAAAGAAAGGAACGGGTTTAAGTGGGCCGGTCTAATTAAAATCAAAAGGGGGTTTTGTTTTAATTTGAGGCTTTATTATATTAATTAGTTTTTAGGGTTATTTTCTATTGTCTCTTAATTACTGTTTTTTATTTTACGAACCAAAGAATCTTGGTAAATCACCACCTAGGTTTAGGTAGTGTCAGATTGTCTATTTTGAATTAGTTCAGTGAGCAGGGTGTGCGAGTTTGCAAAGCTCTATAGGCGGGAGCAGTGTTTGCGAGTGAGCGAAACTCTATAGGCGGGAGCAGGGTGTGCGAGTCTAGTAGAGTGTTTGTGAGCGGGAGCAAAAGAGTCTGCGAGTCTAGTAGAGTGTTTGTAAGCGTGATACTGTTTAATTCTAATAGAAATCTGTGAATGCAACAGTAGGCAGGGGTTGTTGAAGCTGGGTAAATTTTGTGTGTGATTTACTTTTCAGCATATTTATTTCTGCTATTATATTTCTGTGTTTAATTCGAGAAAATTTGCTATAACCCTATTCACCCACCCCTCTAGGGTTAATCTAGATCCTACAGTGATGATATTCATAATATAGATAACACATCATTAATTTTTGTAGCATTTGAAACATTATAGTTCGACATATGATGAAAGTGTGTAGCTGAAAATGTTTGGGTAATAGAATCAGATATAGTTATCATGACCGGATCTTGAGTCGAATCATGACCATTCAAGATTTAAGATTTCAATGGTTCAACTGATCAAACCATGCCCTTTTTATTTTTTAATAACTTACACATTTAAATACAAACCGTATGTAAAAATATCGACAGAAAAAGTTAGATAAAGATGAGTCATAGAGTGTCATGTCTACAGCTGAAATTGCATGATCAAGACCAGGTGATTTCTCCCTTGGATATTACACGTGTGCACAAGATAACGGCAAACATGCACTAACCAACTCAACTATCGTAAACATACATCCTTCCTCTTCCTCCGTGCAAACAACTAAAAAGGAAAAAATAGGGAAAAGAAAACGAAAAGGAAAAAACTGAAAACATAATCACCAATCTCACCAGCATCTTCATCAATCCTCCAACATTGCACAACTTCATCATCCGACGACCACATCAAACAAAAATCAAATTCCGAAATGTTCCACCACAAAAAGGACATCCATCACAGCGACAGCGAAGGCGAATTATCCCGTCTAACCCTAACAGACCCAGAATGGCCGTCCGAGGCGTCCAAAAGGGAAGCGATAAAGGCAGCAATAGCCGGAACTCTAAAGGGATGCGGGCTGCCTATAGGGAAAATAGACAAGGAGGAGCTGAAGAGGAAGATCGCGATCCCCCTCAGGTTGAGGAAGGCCATGGCGGAAGCCATGCGGATCGGAGACTGCAATGTGGAAGGGTTCGACAAGGATGTGGGTGAGTTCGACGATGATGAGGAGGTACGGGTTGGGGATGTGCCTATTGTTGTTTTTATCAATCCTAAGAGTGGGGGTAGGCAGGGCATGGTTTTGAAGACCAAGCTTCTTGATTTTATTCGTGAGGAGCAGGTTTGTTTAGGCTTGATTATTAACTAGAGCAGATGATCTGAATGATATAGTATATAATGATCTGAGTAATAATATATGATGCAGATTTATGATCTTACCCTTACGAAACCACCGGATTTTTTTCGTTATGCTTTAGCTTGTTTGGAGATATTAGCTGCTCGTGGGGATGAATGTGCCAGCTCCATCCGTACAAATTTGAGAATTGTGGTATGATCAGTAATGTATCCTTCTCTTGTGTTAATAGTCATTCATTTTTTATTATATGAAGAAAAAGAACATCATGATGCATTTTACTGGACATAACTGGTTAGAAATAGATTTGGAGATTAATGTGATCCTTGATAAGAATAAAAACTCGCTATGGGAAGTTATGAGGCCTAAACAGATAAACTTATGTACATTTTATAGATTATGCTAAGTGTCCCCTATAAAATAAAAGTCATCTGATTAAATTATTGAAATATCCATAAAATATGAAATTGTCAAATTCCAACTATGAGAGTAAAATATTTTGCTTTCAGCCTAGACATTAAAGTTAATTGGTACACGCCTTTGAATGTTTATGGACAAATGTCTTGAATATTTAGTATTAGAAAAATGAAAAATATAGATTGAAGATGAATTAACAGAGGAAGTTGAAGT
Source organism: Allium cepa (assembly GCA_030765085.1). Taxonomy (NCBI): domain Eukaryota; kingdom Viridiplantae; phylum Streptophyta; class Magnoliopsida; order Asparagales; family Amaryllidaceae; genus Allium; species Allium cepa. The sequence goes on from CM060942.1 coordinate 244,753,807, forward strand.
ATCTCCAACAGAGGTTTTTCGAACCCCTTTAACGGTGGGTTGCAAGTTGCAATCCAGTAATAATAATAGTTAAAAAAAAAAAAAAGATCAATGTACTGGTTACATATTTGTAACCATACCTAGTTAGGTGCTTGTTAAACAGACGCTCGGTGTATTATTGCTTGTTAAAAGTAACATGACACTTGTTAAACGACTGCCTAGATATTGGACGGGCCCAACAACGACCGTTTAACATATTCCCGTTATAGGATGCCTATCAAATATGTATATGAACACGGGCGCTTGTTTAACAACTGCCTAGACTTAGGCAGCTGTTTAACAGGCTCCCAAATTAATTTCTCTATTCTAGAAATTGCTCGACTTCAAATTGTAGTTTTGCATTTTGTAATTTTAAGTTCAATAGCTGTTGAAGATGCTCTTATAATGTAAATAATGGCAGGTAGCGGGTGGAGACGGCACAGTTGGTTGGGTATTGGGCAATGTCGGTGAGCTTAATGATGAAAACAGAGAGCCAGTTCCTCCAACTGGCATCATTCCTCTTGGAACCGGTAATGATCTTTCTAGAAGCTTCGGTTGGGTATGTAAATCTTGTATCAGATATAGCCTTCTTCTGGTTAAATGCTTTTTTTAAAATGCAATTGATTAACTTTGGTTGTGGTGTGATTATGTTAGGGTGGTTCCTTTCCTTTTGCCTGGAAATCAGCCATTAAGCGCGTACTCTATAGGGCAGCCAATAATCCAATTTGCCATCTTGATAGGTATGTTGCTATATGTATAGCAACTTTTTTCAAATGTATGCATGCCTGTGTAGCATTTATAACGGTTGCACATTGTGCTAGTAAATATCATGGCCTAACCAGGCAACAAATTATCTCCTGCTTGCAATCCTAATTAGCATGTCATATAATGTAGTTAACAAAAACGTGTTATGCTTAATTTTCCAAAGCGTAACATTTGCACTATTAACAATTTAATTGGTGAGCTTGCTTATAGTTTCATATATATGGTAGTGTATGACATGCATTATGTGGGTACACATGCATGATGGTGTAGAGATTCAATTGAACATGAAAATTTAAAAAGCTATTTACGAATAAAACTTGAAACGACACACCGGTGAATCATATAAGATAAATTCCATCTGTTGATAGTAGAGATTGTGATTTTGATTTACTGGAATGAAGATACTAATTTGCTGGAAACACCTTTTCATATATGTAGTTGGCATGTTACTGTGGTCACTGCTAAAGGATTACACCTAGAACTGCCATATGCTCTTAAGTACACCGACAACTGCCCTCTCCAGGTTAGAGACTAGACTATTTCAATTCTATGTCACGAGATTATAATTGGACAAATTTCGAAACTAAGCTTCAAAAAGAACTTATTTCAGCTATAAGATTGAATACAAACCTCTTACGAAAATAGACCTGGTTTTCACCAAGTGTGCAAGCATACATTTGATAAAAAAAAAAAAATTGTCTGTATTTTAGTACAATATAGGATATGTATTTATTATTATATTAAGTTAATAGTTTATGTTATTATGCATTCAATGCATATTAACTGCATAAAAGTATTTATTATCATCATATTTGTTGATTTTGAATACTTCTATAATTAGTGGATTTGATAAAAAAAATTATGTTAAACCAAAAATTTCTATTTATGTTCCTTGAGTTATCGATCATTGATGGATAGGTTATTCATTCGATATCAGTCAGTATTCATGGATGTGGATATCCGATATTCGAAAATGATTTCGGTTACGTATACGGGTATGATACTATCTGCATTCTACAGTATCCATTATAGACCTATCTATATTTGAAGTAAGTTTATTTATGGAGCTTAGTTGTAAGTTTTGTCCATTATAATATCAGTCAATAAGTCTGAACATCAACTCTTTTTTACTTTCCATGTAAAATTGAAACAGGATGGAAATACATTTGAAGATTTCCCCGAGAAAGTTTCTTGTTTTGAGGGAGTTTTCTACAACTACTTAAGCATAGGTTCTTATTATTCCTCCACAAGCTTTGCCAGTTGTGTTTGTTCATTTTGTATGATATCACCATAAACCCAGATTGTTATAACAGTACATTATTCGAATTGCTTAGCTGATCTCAAAGATACAGTTTACTCATTGTCATATATACTGAAATGAATGCAGGAATGGATGCACAAGTTGCTTATGGCTTCCATCAATTACGTGACGAAAAGCCTCACCTTGCACAAAGTGCAATTGCAAACAAGGTATTCTATGAGTTGCCAACATTTTCCTTTGTTTTTTTCACTAAAATGTGATTACAAATGTTGTCTTTATGCAGCTGATATACACAGGATATAGTTGTACTCAGGGATGGTTTCTTACTCCCTGTTTGAGTGATCCAAGCCTAAGGTTACTCATTTACCTTATGTCTAATCCTTATTCTCCTCATAATGAATTATACCAATTCAAAGCTATGTGCATGTTTTTGCTTGTGCCTGTTAGTGAATAGTAATATGGGAATGTAATGTGTCATATGCAGCACTTGTACTTAAAACTCAAAATCACTATTTGTTCAATGTGCGAAACAAATCCAATTGTAAGTATACTCTTTTTAAGTTAAGAAGTTTATGTTGCAGGGGACTAAAGAATATTTTGAGGATATCAATAAAAAGAATGGATAGCTCAGATTGGGAGAGCATTCCAGTACCTTCAGGGTAAGTTTTTGAACTAGGCGGTTAACTTTATTTTCTATTTATGCTCACCCATAGAAATGAGACATATAGTGTGTTTTAAAAATGCAGCATTAGAGCAGTGGTAGCTCTTAATCATCACAGCTATGGAAGTGGTAGGAATCCATGGGGCCAACTCAAGCCTGAATACCTAGAAAAGGTATCATTATCAATCAATCTGTATTTTCTTTTTCTTGTGTTTAAATGCAATCAAGATAAATTAGTGTCCCAAACTGTAATTCTGAGATACTGGTAAATTTTGCTTTAAGACTGTTATAATAACGGGTTGCCGTTACCAGTAACATAAGAACCATTGTGTTGCCATTTCAAGCTAACAATAAATATGTTACTTTTACCAAATACCATTGATAAATTGAATACAACGAGATTGGTAAACAATTAGTAATGGTATATTTACCAATAAATAAAGACTTTAAAAGTTAATTATCACAAGTGTGTGACAATGTGAAAAGGTAATTTGTTGTTACTTATACTAAATGTAAATCCAGTAATGAATATATCAACATATTAACATTTTTTCTCTTAACATAAAATGTTTTTTTATGCTCCCAAAGAATAACGTCAGAAGAACTAAAATGAAGGATCATACGGTTGGACCATCAAACGCTCAATCATTCATATGGTTACCATTTACTACGGTAACAGTTCTAGATTTTGGTAACCGTAGTAATAGATATCAACCATACACGATTTTTTATATTGTATTTTATAATAAAGCATGTAATTAAAAATTACAACTTAAAGAAAATAATTTCTATACATAATTGATAATATATTGTATTTTCAAGCACTAGTAACCTCTCAAAATGCATGGTTTATTACAAACAACGTTGTTTGTGAAAAAAGATTGAACCATGATATATAAAAGATTGAACCATAAATATATATCAACGGTAATTGATAATATATGTTAAAAAATCAATAATTTAAAAATGTGACGGTTAATCATCATTTGCGCAATGGTTAGGAAACTTTTATATCGTCAACGACGATTGCGGTTATAGTTGAAGGTAATAACGATCGTTACCGCAATTGTAACACCCATAATAATACATTAGACTATAACATTCTTTAAAATCAAACATATCTTCGAAAATGTTCATGGTTATGATTGAAAACAATAAAAAATGGTGAATTCACTGTTTTTCATTGTTTAACATTTTTTGCCTCTGCATTTACCAACAACACCAGCAATTTACCATTATCATACTAGTAACATTCGTATTTATATACCATAATACTGATTATCTATTACTTGATAATACTACAGTAACATAAATTTTATCATGACCGTAACAGTCCTAGAATGAATATAATAGACTTTACATATACAGAGAGGGTTTTTAGAGGCACATCCGGACGATGGTCTACTAGAAATATTCGGGTTAAAGCAAGGGTGGCACGCAGCATTTGTTATGGTCGAGCTCATTTCCGCCAAACACATCGCCCAGGTATATTACCTTCTATTAATCAAAACGTAGAATCGTAGTCAATGACCACTAACCCAAGTATCAAGGGATATGACATTCTGAACTGAGGTTTCAGATGTTATGGATTCGAAACTCGATACAACAAAACGAGTGTTCTCCTTCAATAAAGTATCACTTTTATTTTAAAATAATAATAATGCAAAATATCTGGCTCTGTAATTACCGTCCCGTTTGTTTAAGTGCTTTTTTTCTCATAAATTAATGATGCAGGCAGCAGCAATAAGACTGGAAATAAGAGGAGGGCAATGGAACGAAGCCTTTCTGCAAATGGACGGAGAACCGTGGAAACAACCGTTGAACAATTATCATTCAACGTACGTGGAAATACTGAGAGTGCCCAAACAGTCTATCATGATAAATGGACATCATATAAATGCAGAATGATTTCCTTTTTATTCTGCTTCTGTACCATTCACCAATCCTGTACATATCTTGAGGAGTTCACTAACTTAGCCCCTTGTTGCGAAAAAAGAAAATGTGAATATACATCGAATTTCATTGTCTACAAACAATACTTTGATATGGACATCTGTGTCAAAAGATATCCCTATCAAAATTTTGATGCAAGTCATTTCAGATTTTACAGCTGTACTATAAAACGAAACAATTTTCTTTTTATATCATATTTCCAATGTACTATAAAACAGAATAAATTCCTTTATATATCATATTCCCAATGTACTGCAAAACAAAGCAAATTTCATTTCATACCATGCATCATGTTTCATATTTTTATATCATATTTCTTTTTAAATGAATGTCACCCTCGTGCTGATTTGGGTGTCCAAATTCGAATTCGAAAAGTCTCTTCGCAATGCGAAGGAAAGACTACGTACATCATCGATTTTTTCGGAACCTGTTATTTTACGGAAGTGTCGTGCATTGGGTTCCAACCTCTTTTGTGCAAATGGAGAGAACTGCATCAAAGTTTTCGTGCAAACTTCATTCATTTTTTGATGTCCCGGTGTGTTTAGTAAATCAACATATGACGTATTTGTTGGAGATCTTTGCGTGCAAACGAGCACCGACCGCAACGTCAAGCAACTATTTATTACCAATAGAGTCAGACACAGAGCACAACATCGTACTTTTTTTCTTCGAAGCAGCAGAATATGACTCCATCTTTTATACTAATATCGATTGGTCATAACCATATTAGTCTCTTATTAACCAATTAGCTGGTATGGAATAGCTATTCCTTTGATAATATTGTCTTAAATAATCCCGGTAATGGTATTGAATATAAGCCCTTCGGAGCCTATGCAGTTTCACTAGCCAAGACGTCTGTATGTGCCATAGTCACCCACCTCTTTGTGACGGGTTGAAGTCTAGCTTATACGAAGTCTCAGAATTTTCTACCGTTTTATATCAGTATCTTATTGTTGTGCATCCTTATGCGCATTTTAGTATAGTTCTTAAAAATGTAATCTTGTTGTTACTGTTTCGGTAATACAACTATCTACAATATATACATATATCAGTGTCTTATTGTTGTACATCCTTATGGGCTAACCACCTTTCTTAATTTATCAAAAATGTAGTCATTCGAACAACATAGTGGTGTGTCACTAGATATAAATTATTGGAGTTACAGCAATCATTATCATATATACACAAGATGATATGGTGTGAATGACCGTGACAGACGATTATCTGTATTAATTCTATAAATAGCCGAAACTTGAATTTGATTTTAGTTTCATTTGTTATTATCTTCAAGTTGAAGTCTTTTTACATCACACGTATGTTTTTCAATATTTGCAAACTGTTAAGTCAATGATTAGGGACGTTAGTTGGCTTGTATCAAATATTTTTATACTCAAACTACACTACAGTGAAAACGTTCGGTAAATTTATCTGTTTCTATGGTAAAACATTGATGATATTTTCTCGAACGATGATAACGGTAATTTACCGGTTATTTATAATATATTGATATTTATGTAATATATTATATTGCTGACACTCTGAAGAAGAAAAAAGTTCTTTTAATATTTTCTCGAAAAGTGACGAATATTTACCAGTTATTTGTAATGCACTAGTATTTATGTAATATGTTATATCATTGATATTGATATTCTATAGTTTTTCTTTTGTTTTAGCATTCTCCAAGTTGAAACATGTGCCAAAGTATGACAATTGCAAAGAGTGATGAATTTTAAGTAGACGACCATGTAAAATGTACACAGAATGGCAGTCTGGAAAGGTGCATAATTGTCGATTACTTTCGGATACCACCACTAGCTAAATTGGAACAATCACTGAACGAATACGAATAAAATATGGAATTGTTAAGTTTAGTGGAACTCTACTCATTGTAAAATTGTTACATGATTCTAATTTTTTTTTTAAATACGTTTCGAAATCCCCTTGACTATCATCAAATATGAAAATGATGGGGTTCAACGTAACAAGGAAACAAAAAAACAATAAGGGTTTTTAGGCACAGAGAAGAAGTTGCAAAAAAATTTAGCCTTAAGAACAACAAATTTGTTTTTTAGTCTGAAGGAAACTTTGTAGTGTAAATCACAGAATGATAGATATAGCTATCATTTTCTGTTTACACTATAAAGTGTCATTTAGACTAAAAAAAAACTTATCGTTTCTGAGACTAAATTTTTTTGTAACCTTTTCTTTCTGCCTATTTTCCTGAAAATAATAATGTAAATTTCAATAATAGCATATAATAAAAAGTAAAAAGTTGGATTGGCATCTTATTTTCAAATTTTAATACGTAAAAATTCCTTTTAAAAACAATTTTCGAATTAATCCCTCGTCCCGTTAAATTATTTTTGAATTTTTCTAACTTTTTATGTATTTTATCTTTCTTTTTTTCAAAAATCAAATTTGCACCAAATCGAAGGTTATCTAACAAAACTAAAATTTTCTTTATAATTTTTTTTACGAGACATCCAAATATTTGCCCTTTTTACGATTGTAAATATTTACAGTTTAATTGAAATAAAAAATAGCGATGTTTGTGGAAACTCTTAATTTGACTGATCGATGTGTATTTTGAAATTTAAAAATGTTATTTTACGTAATTTCAAAATTAATTGGTTTTATTTATATATTAGTACTCTTCTTTTCCGTTTTCTATAATATTTATCAAATTACTAAAACCAAAACATTCCACTAAATTCTAACATTATTGTTTTGATGGCTAGATACTCCGCATTTGATTCATAAATTCACAGATTCAAATCATTATGTACTACCATCTAAACACCCAATCTTTTTATTAGCACTGTTAAAACGGCTTTACCTTTGGATAAGAGGACCAATCTTAGAAGGGCTCTACCTAAAACTTTGTCGGTAAGGAGGACATGATAAAGGAAAACAAACAAAACTACCTACTTTTTTACCCTCATGCCGAGCAAAATTTAACAAACCGCATCGAAATGAAAAGAAATACAATGATGTTTTGTCAAAAACTATTTCAGCCGTGCACAAAAGAAAGTCAAAAAAACGGTGGAGTATCACCGAAATAATAATGTAAGCTACGGGTTTTTTCAGTTAGAGGGCACCATCTTTTGCTACCTTCCCTAGCAACTTTAGGAAAGTTGAAAATTGAGATCGCTTTAACAATGTTCTTTTATATTTATTTGTTTATTTATATATTTTTGAAAGTTACAATCCTCTAAGAAAAATACAATCACTTTCATCATTCAAAGTAGCAAGTAAAATATTTGCTACAATAAAAGTCGAAGTTATTTACATATGGTGAATTTACAAACTTAACTAATTTTTTTTACACGAACTGAGCACCTAAATGAATCAAAAAATAAAGTAAAAAAAAGCTAAGCACATCCCAAAAAAAAAAAAAAAAAAAGCTATTTTTAACTAATTTCTACAACATAATCAGCTCCAGTCACCTGCATATCCAAACTCATATTACGATCACCGCCTTCTCCCTTCATATCAGCGGTTTCCTGACCAATCCTGACGTCGGCGGGGGTTGCTAAAAAGGTTGGATTATGGTCACCGGCCATAACAACGACGAAGCCTTCAGCAAAGATGGGGGTAACTTTAACGCCGGCATCGTTAACCTCCTTATGGTCACCGCCGCCCTGATGATTGTAGTTATCGTCACCTCCTTCGCGCCAGTATGTACATGCTAAGACTAGCAGAGCCATGGCGATTAAACCCAACATGGCCGCTATGCCTCCGTACAAGTACGGCACTGGTGACCTCCACGTGTCGATATGTGGTACGGAACTTGATGGTGCATTCGATTCCATGTATGCCATGCTTCTCATTTTTGCCTTTTTTTTTGTTCGTGTGTAAAAAACCACAGAGGAAGAAAAGCTTTGCAATTTGTATAATAGATGACTTTACGAGAAGAAGACTATTTATAACAGAGATTACTGTTAAGTTAGCAAACAGAGTTTTTATCAAACACCCCTCTTAAAATCTTATTTTTCAAAACACGGTTCACCGATAAACACCTCTGTTATTATTTGCAGAAAATAGGCATAACGGAAGAAAAAAAAAAAACAAGTAGACTAAAGGACAAGCAGTTTCATTTTTGGACTGAAAAACAAAATTTGTGCGGTGTAAACTAAATATATTGTACTTCGGTTTAATTTTCTTATCAAAATTTATGCCTCAAAGCCTTAAAGAAAACATATCTCAACTGCAGGACTCAAGCCCGTAACCTTCAGGAACTTTGTTCCATAATTGCAAGGTAGTTCTCAACCAATTGAGCTATGCTTACCTCTTATTATTTTTGGTAAAACATGGTTTCATTTTTGCTTTTTTCATAACTTAAATCTGCATTAAACACATCAAATCTGCATTAAACACATCAAAAAATGAATAAAAACTACTTTTTTCTCTCTAAAATTTTGCATTATTTTTTTAAATCATTTCCATTGGAAGCTACAAATTTCACTTTTTATTTATTTATTTACTTGAAATGTTAGTGATTTAGAGGGTATTTGAATTTTAAAGAGGAAAAAATAACAAAAAAAGAATAAAAATATTCAATTTTCACAGATTTTAAAATATTCGGTTGTATGTTACAAAACATATTCTTTTCTAAAGGGCTTTCATACTGCGATGCACTTTATGAGATAATTATATATCTTTGGATTATCCATTTTACAGTCTTGAACAGAATTCCAGTGATTTTCATTGGTTGATATTTATCTTCATATATTTAAATCATCATAGTGAAAATGAAATAGGTTCCAAATATTTAAAAACTGATTCTGAGAATATAATAAAAAGGAATACTTTTATGTCTTTCTTCTTTTTTTTTTTTTTTTAATGCAAAGGAGATGTGAAAAAACATGGAGAATTTACAACATGAGTGTTGCTTAATTAGTACTTTAATGCGCATATAAAGTTTAGGTTGTGTAGCACAAAATTTATTTTAATGGAAGAAAAGAAATATATTCGGTATGTAAAGCTTAGCCAACCTACAAGTTTGGAATAAAAGAACCATATTAACTCCTAGCTAGTATAACTTAAGATGGAATTCATTCCAAATGTCTAAATGTCTAAATATCACAGTATAGTTCAATAATTTGGATTAAAAAGATCCATTTTTTCGTCAAAATAAATGTTGTGCTGCACTAGTGGGATAGGGCTTCTATTTTTTTTTCTTTAAATAAAATTAATGTACTATACTACAAATTATATAGCAAACTACATGTTAATATATGTTCAGTGGTTTGAATTACATGCTACGCGAGATTGAATCTGTGACTTTATGGATCAAAATCAAAACGTCTAACCGCTAGAGCAAATGGTGGACAAGTATGAACATATCATACTTTTTTTAATTTCCATCCATCCATGCGTCTTCCACTATGTCAACATGATGTGAGACTCTGCTTCCATGTCATTTTGCTAGATCCAATGCACATCTCTACGTGAGGACAACATATGAGTTTTGCCAACACCTTTTAACATAAAGAATCTCTTATTGTTACATGCGATCAAACTCATATATATGTCACTCTACCTCCATTATTTTTCAAGATATGACACTAGTATTTTTTTTCAATATGCGTCCATTACTCACACAATGCGAGACATTCAATATGTATTATAACAAAATGTATTATTTATACTTCTCGAGAAACAAGTGGAGTATTTCTTTGCAAAATTGTGCTCAATTTCATATACATGGATTTATACGGATATCATGTATCCGCATGCATACTCCTGAAAGAGTAACGGATATAGGAAATATTGTTGCCAAGATATACCTTTTTCTGAAAATGTCATAAATTGAAGTATGAACTTATCCAAAACATGTGTCAACAAATACGATGGATTCTCACCACATTAATTAGTTTACCTTGCGTATGCTCGAGATCTTCATTAGTTTAAGTCCTATATGGTTAATTAATCTAACATTTTCTGAAAGCTAACATGAGCACTAAGCAAAAGTGCCATTAAATCAACTAAATATTCACTTAAATCCGTTAAAACAACTTTATAGAGCCAGTAGATTAGGGAATCCCAATTAAATACATTGGGCACTTATTATGGATGAGATGAACTTTATTTCTCTTTTCATAATTACATAGAGACAAGGCATGTGGTTGCCTTGAGCAATTAGGCCTCTTTTCAATTGGACACAATTAATGTTTAATTAGTTAGTTGATTAATTAAAGCTTTTGCAAGCAAGTGATATATAAAATTTTCCATCTATAGTAATTTGTTAAACAGTAACAATGTTTTTATCTGCTCATGTGCATGCATGATACATACATGCATGGCCTACAGATAATAACTACACAAAAACATTGAGCTGTATTTACTCCCTTTAGTTCAGGGACCAATTCATAAGTAGGGTATATATGTGCTAAATTCTGATTTAAGAATTTGGTCTAGTCACATGGATTGGTCTTGCCTGTGTATGTAGTACCTGTTGAAATTTTCGGCACCATACGCGCACTTCATTTAGAACAACAAAAAGCAAGACCGCTGAACAAAACTCTTTTGATGTCAGCATCGTTACTGGATATCCCTAAATACCATTGAAAACACACGTGCTTATGACAACATTTACTTTAGCAAAATGAATCTTCTGTTTTACATGTTTTCAATCTCATATATAGATATACTCGTCTTTTTTAGGATGTTCTGTGATTTGAGAGTAATTACAATCCAATTTATGCATCCACTCTAGTACAATACGAGCCAAATGCTGATGTCCATGGTTTTACTGGGTAAATTTAGCTATTTTCAATGATAGTAATAAAGATTTAGTAGCAAATTGTCAACAACTACTCAACTACAAGAATTTTTGATGTTTTTACCTATTTAATGTAATGGGAACTAAATATGTGATAAAAAGATTGATAGACTGATACAACTTCATACATCATGTATCATGTTTGCTGCATGGTAAATAATGTATACTGTCATTGTAAAAACAATATTTGACTACAATTATTTCATGAAGCAAATCAAGAAGGTTCTGAGTCACTGAATAAAATTGTAATTCTTGATTTATTTTGGCTAAAGATTTCTTATTTTTATGTGCAGTAAGTAGGATACAGAAGATATGAGAAACCAAATCAAAATCTCTGTGAGAATAACAATAATTGTTGTGAGACATAAAGTTTGATTTGCTTAGTGCACCAAGTATAATATCCACTATGTATGATGCACACGTATGTCATGGCTTTATTGAAATATTGTTGCTTGATGTAATTATTAAGCCAATTTCTTCCTTACTTTGACATAAGCAGTTTACTTTTCTTTTTCTGCAGAAAAGTGTTCTGAGAATATGTGTATATAATAATGGTTCCAACTTGCATAAGCTACATGCTAGAAGAACTAACATCAAATTATGAGCAAAGTTTAATTAAATTTAAATAGCTGTCTAATGCAAACCTGAAAAGTTCAAATTAGAACAGAGAATCATATTTGTTACAGACAGCAACCAGAGATACAAAGTCATCAAAGATGTTACTGACCGGCAGCTAATACAATTATATCTCAATATGTGTAATGTCCCTGTCTGTTAACCAGCCTAAACATAGAAAGAGAAAAAAAAGAGCTTTTATATGCAGAATATACAGGTACCTGTACAAAGAGAGTTTTGAAGAAATCAATTTCCTTTTGATTTTTTTTAGTAGGCCACGGTAGAAAGCCCAGCCCATGTTATATATAGACACAAAGACAAATACTTATCCCTCTTTACATTATATAAACCCCATATTCCACCGTCTGTAAGCTTCCATCTTTCCTCAAGCTTTAAATTCTTCTTCTCTATGAAAAGTAGAAATCACAAATTCAAGTGAGGCAACCAGGAGAAAAAGAGAAATTTGAATGGGGACTTTTGGAGAAAATAAAAAAGGCGGATAAGCTATAGGATCTCATTTGCAAATTGCAACTAGGGATTAGAGATTAAAGTGTACTTTGTTTACTCAAGCAGAATACTCAAGTTTCAAAGGTTTGAACATATGAGATTTAGGATCTCAGCCTACATAACACCGCCACTTGAATTAATGGTCATTAGTTTGTAAAATGATGGGTTGTTTACATAGTGTTTAAACGTATAAGAGGGCATTCCTTCATTAGATTAAAACACTTATGACAACATTACCCCTCCATATGCATAAATAAATAACAATTATTTTGAATAAATGATCAAAATATAAAATCAAATAATAAGAAAGCGAATCTATATTTTGGTAAAATATAGAAAAACTATTACGAAAGTTGATTAAATTTAATGTGGTTAATTTTCTTAATAAGCGAAATCTTAAATATTTTTCTCAGTGAACTATAAAAGAAATAAAAATAATTCTTTGAAACCTGGAAAGAAAAATATGATAATAAAATATGGAGTGAGAATGAGAAAAGGATAGTAAGGGAAAATAAATTATATCTCAAACAATATTTAAAAAATTGTCATTTATTCATCTAAAGGTATAATGGGTAAAACTTACCATTCAACATTTAGAGGTTGTGCCAAGCAATAAGACAAATTCATCAAAATTGAATTAAAAGTTCGGAACACCCATTACTTATTGGAAACAAACAATATTTTAACATTCATATCAATTTTTTTGTCCTAGTTAAGAACCCCTTACTACAAAATAAACACACCACGAATCGTTAAAGGTAAAAGTAAAAATATCTATGATCAATTTTGACCGACTCTGGTTATGCTTCGAGTATAGCATTGCTAGCTCTATGATCATCTAGTCCAATCAAAAGCAACCTATTAGAACAAATGTTATGCTTTCATCACCTTTACTTAATGTTTATCTAATGAGAGTCGATGCCGGTGGTTTTCTTGAAAGAAAAGTAATTTACCGACTATTTTTTTGGGTAGGGTGTAAATTTTGTATGATTATTCGACTTCGGCTCAGTCCGACACTCTAAAACGTCCGATGCGTATCTGTACGGTTCCCATTTAGTACACGAATTAAGACAAGAAAAAATGTATGAAAATATGTCCATTCGGAAATGTTCGATGTTTTTTATCATCCGAACATTATCTGTTTATTATCCGCCTTGTATGAACAATGTTCGAACATAAACCTTGTCCATTTTATGTCCATCCAAATCTTTTATAGGTTAGTACATGAACCCACCTTCATTCGGCTCGGCTCGACCCATTTAAACTCGTATTTTCGGATGTTGAAACCATGGTTGCTTGAAAATGGAGTATTTTTTTCTTCAAAATTTTATAATTTGCTTGAAACTGCGTGATTAGGTTTAGTTTAGAGCATTAGTGCATTCACTATTAGTTTGATTTTGGATAATTGAGATTATTTTAATGTATTTGCCATCCGAGATAATTTGATTTTGGGCAATTGAGATAATTTACTTCATTTACCAATTGGGATAGTTTGACATCAGGTTTCAACTGCGTTAGATTTTTTGTTTCATGTATTCTTTTTTATGAAGAATGATTTGATAGTTTGATTTGAGAGGAATTGGTAAATTTAATTCGATGTAGTTTTTAGTTTGCTAAATGGATGTTAATTCCAATGGTATAAATCATTAGATTTCTTAACAAAGACGACTGTGGCACCTCATGGTGAAGAACTAGGCCGAATGAATTGCTTGGCTTCAAGCTCCAACAATTGCTTGCTTTTGAGTTCCTTATTTTCCTTAGTGGACATCCTCATGGAAGGATGACGAACAGGCTGAGCACTAGGAATGAGTTCAATACGAAACTCAATTGTCTGCTTGGGTGGAAAACCCGAAACAAACTCAAATACATCTGCAAAATCACAAGCGATTGGAATTCGAGATACATCATCATCACCTGGAGACTCAAGAGCAAATAAAAGTGCTTCGGAATCACCGTCAATCATTCTGAAGGGTAAGAGATAACAGATCAGTCGAATTAGGATGCCTAAGATATATGATCCTTTCAGAACATTGGATCGGGCTTGATAACAATCGAGCCAATCCATTCCCAAAATTATATCAAATCCAAAATAATGAAAAATGTGTAGATTCACATTAAATGAAAAACTACAAAGAATAATCTCAACATTCTCACACAATATGCTAAGGGTTGCGGATTCCCCAATATGATTCGCAATTCTCAATGAAGTAATAAGGCAAGCAATATCCAACGGTATAACATCAACAAATTCCTTTGATACGAATGTGTATGAAGCATCTGTATCGAAGAGAACTCGAATAGAACAATCACGACAAGGATTATTCATAGTGTAAGATATCATTGATTCAATTATGGAATAGTATGGAATTAAAATGCATTCCTAGAGGTATTTCCAACGTATATCTACCCCAAGGACATGAAAAGATTAAGGACACGATGATAAGGAATATGTAACACTTATACTGTACTCTGATGTACCGTAATATATGTTATGTTCTGTGTTTATCATATTTTGTTTTGAATTCAACTATAATACCGAGCTGTGATGCCCCACCCCGAGACTAACATTAACAAAGAGCGTTACAGAGTAATACTGTCTATTAATGCAGAGAATATGACTGGTTAGGAGCGACCTTCCATAAGTTATGTCTTAAACAAGTATTGAATACGTCGTTTGGGTGCTCCAATTTTTCTTCCATTTATCTTTCTCAAGTGGATCGACATACTCAATAATTGTTTAACAAAAAAGTACAGTGGATAATGGATCTATCAAAAGAAAATATAATAACAACGAATATAACAGATCACAGAATAACAATCACATATATATACATATAAGCAGATACATCATAGTATAGTACATAGTGATACAACAGTGGTGGTACACGGACCATAATATATATCTAGTCAAAATGAATAAGTATATGTCAGAGTTTACAAAACATTACAAAGCGAAACAAAAGGTAACTAGCAGAAAGTCTAAAGCGGAAGCAGAAAATCAGAAATCTACAGCAGATGACTAATTTGAAATATCCTGGTCTGACCCAAGTACATAAAATACATGGGTCAGTCTAGCATAACTAAACTGAATAGTATAAGATAAGTGAAATATAGGGATAGGTGATAACATCTCTTTTCAAAAGAGAAGAAGCAACATCTAACATATGTCAACTATTAAATATAAGGTAATGTCACTAAAATACTACATATAGAAGTTTCTCGAAAAAGGCAAGTTCAACAACATATCATTGAATCACAAATAATCGCCTCATATCATCGGCATGTACAATAGCCAATAAAATGGCTTTCAACAACCATAACTCCTAATTAGGTAATCAAATGTCTCAAAATCCGCCAAAGAATGGCAATCTCAAATATCTCCTAAAATAGGAAATCAAAAATCTCAAAAATATGCCAAAGAATGGCAATCACAAATAGCTCCTAGAAAGGAGATCATAAATCTCCAAAATACGCCAAAGAATGGAAAACACTAATCAATATACATTGTAACGACCCAGAATTTCTGTCACTTGAAATTCGAATATTTAATTGATTTTAAATATCAACAAGTAAAAATTTATAAGTCAAATAATTTATTTTTCGAATATTTAGATTTGATTGGATAATTGAATCGGCAACTTAATATTTGAAATTGCGTAAATAATTGGAAATTGAGTTTAATGTGATTAAAAATGATTTATAAAGTTATATTAAATCATATTGGAGTTAGAACAATGTTTGTGAACTTTTAAAATTGAATTAAAAGTTAATTTGTGAAAATTGAATATTTTAATATTTAATCGACTAGTGAAAATAGCCATTTTTCAAACAGTCTCGGATTTCGACGAAATCAGTTTCATCGGATCTGTAATGTTATATTATTGTATGGTTTTAAATTTTGTGTCAATCGGATTTACGGTTTGTCTGGGGCAAGCCAAATCACATAGAAATTTGTTTAATCGATTTAATTTAAATTTGATCGTTTATTGCTGTAACTCGCACAGATGATCGAATTGGCTCTCGATACCTATTCCATTGTGCCTGGAATGCGGGGTAAACTCTAGAAACGCTGGTCACCGCGCGAGATTTGGAGTTCGGAAAATTTTGAGTGAATAGTAATTTGTGAATTTTCTATAAAAGGCCTCCATTATTTCCATTTGCAACAAAAAAAAACGAAAACCCTAACCCTAATCCTCTTCTAGCCGCCCGTAAACATATTAACGGCCGAAATTTCCTAATTTTCTTCCCTCAATCTCTCAAAATCCATCAACAATTAGGAAAAACTTTCAACTGCAAGGTTGAAGATCGTAACGAGTTCTATAACTTCAACGGTCGAGATGGGGTTTCGAGTGATGGATCATCGGAAATTGAAGCTGGAAGGCGGCGGGTTCGAGAACGTCGTTCAAGAGCAGATGACGACCGAGCTCGCCTATGTCTCGGCCGAAGGTGTGTCGCGTGATGGGCTTCAAAGTGGCAAGGTTCGATCGTCTTCAAAATGCAGGCGGTGGTTGCAAAAATTAGGGTTAGAGGAGGCGGCTCGTGGGTTCGGTTTCACTAGGTTTTCGCGTTGGGGAAGATGATGTAGATAGCGGCCAGGATCTGTTGACCTTGGAAGCAACAGCCTTGATGAAATCTGGGTATAAAAATTAAAAGAAATTATAAATTATTTTATATTATAATGTGTACAATCTTTTAAATGCGATAACTTGTTCATACGAGGTCCAAACCGCACGAAACAAATTGCGTCGGGTTCGTTTTGTCGAGCACTACACAATGGACCTAGTTTGGAGTCGTTTGGAGCTAGTGATAATTTCGGGTAAAATTAAACGCACCTTAATTTTATTCGAAACAAACACTACAACTATTATCAGAAACTCAAGGTGAGAACTTCTCACTCAATCGAATTTTTTCGATTTAAATTTTAAATAGTTAGATTTAAAATTGCTTGATTGTGTGATTGGATGATAGTTATTATCTGTGTATTGAAGCAGACCCTATACGCCGTATATTAAGCGGATGTTATTTATTAAAAACATATACCGCGATAATTCCAACTTGTATGGAATTAGTATTATATATGTATTTGGAGTTGATTTTCCCGCATTATATAGCGAATGAGACCCTATTGTGCCGCATAATAGCGGATAGTATTTTATAAATTCCATATACCGCGATATTCTGTCTTGAAGCAGAATTGGTATTGTGCTAACATCTTTGGATGTAGGGAAACAGGTTGGAGGGATCCAACTGGATTCCTCAAATGATTGAATTGGTTTCAATGTTGTATGTTGATCTAATTATAATTTGCGTGATTATCTTTATGATTGAAATCGTTAAAGGCTAAATTTTAGCCGAATATATTTTGGTATCGTTAGATGTCAAAAATAAATAAAATTTGATTTTTGAAAATTTAAGTTGAGAATTCATAATAAAATTTAATTTTGGAATTGATTCATTTTAAATAAATAAACGTTGTAATTTTTATGTTATAAAAATTATGATTTTTATGAAATATAACCGAAATGTGATTTTTGAAATAAGTAGTTGATTAATTTATAAAATGGTTTAAATTGGGATTTTTGAATTATTATAAATGATTTATATAAAAGATTTGTAAAATTGATATTTATAAATTAAAAATATTGGAATTATAAAACGAGTTTTTATAAGTATCAGAATGAAGTATTAATGGATTTCATAAGTGGATGAAATTTATAGATTTATAAATTATGAAGTTATAAAATGAATAGATTTTTGTAAAATAAAAGATTTATAAGTAATTAACTTATAAATTGGATTTTGGCGTGTAAATGGGATATGGATAGAATTTGTTAATAAAGTGATTTTATAAGTGAAGTTGTTATGAAGTATAAATGGAATTTATAAATGTTGTTTTATAAATCCGAAATCGACTTATTTTAATAAGTTTAATTATTATAGCTTATTAAGGGAGATATATCGACAGTGGATAATCCTTTAAATAAAATATGTAGAAACTGAATTTGGTTAACGAAGTATGTTCACGATTTTGGACGGTGAATAATATATTAAAGAAATATTTTGGAAAAGTGATATTTTAAATAGAATTAAAACAATTCAAAAACGTTTTAAAATGTATTAAGTATCAAAACCATAGATTTCAACATTCATTGTTGAAATAGACGTTTTCGAGAAATAGAAGGAAATGGTGGACTATAACACTGTTGTTATAGTAAATGATTTCCGAAAGGAAAAGTTTTACATAGTATTGGGATTTATATATCTATCTTAATTTCGAATCCCGATACTAGTGATTTTGGATTGTCGTAACGTGTTTTACGCAACATTCGTTTTGACTCAAATAAATGTGTTTAAGAGGATGTTTTCCTTAAAGAATAAAATATATACTTAATTGTGATTTAAGTATATTAAATATTTTCCAAATATTGAAAATAAATAGATTGGTGAATTACTTATTATTAAATAAGTATGGAAATGTTTTCCAATATGAAGTGAATGTTTTGAGATTATATCTTTTAAAGATGAATTGAAAGTGAATAATTGAAATCGTTTTGAAAAATCGTATAAAAAGTGAATATTTGGAAATGTAAATTCACAATGGAAAATTTGTAGGGGAAATTTGTTTTAAAAATAAATATTGATTTATTTTTAAAAGCGTGGAAATAAATTTACAAGTTTGGAACGTAAATTTAATAAATCGGTAAGGATTTATTTAATTGGTTTAAATGAGCCATTTTAAAATGAAAGTTGTAAAGGTGAAAAGTGATTTGAAATCTGTTTTCAAATGGTTGAAGTGTGGAACTTATATCTTGTAAAGATATTTTTGAAAATAAATAATTTGGGAAATTATTTAAAATCGGGTGATGTTGTGAATATTGATTGATAGTTAAATAACCGATATCAATATTGACCCTTGAATGGATATTTGTTGTGAATTGGTTGAAACTGAATGCTACACTTATTTTTAAATTATTGCGCTCGTTATTCGGATTACCCATTCCGAGTAGTGATACGACGTAATGGATAGCATTGAAGACCGGTGTTGAAGATTGGGTATTTGTGAAAACGATAGGATGACCTATCGATTGTCTCTGCACCGTTAGCTACGGTATGAAGATTTCCTTTGTGATGGGAAATTCGATTGGGATTGTGAATACCCGGATTGCAAGGGCTTCTTTAGAAGTGCCTTCGGTTCTGTTCGAACCCGGAACAGACTTGTATGGTTACGTGTCTGACATTACATTTTGAGATATAAAGCAGATTTCTTTCAAATACAATTCTGTTGGTGGCGGAGAATTTATTCTCTTAGCTTAACACCCTTCTCTGAGACGTACGAGCTCAGAGGTTTTGTAGTTGAAGGTTATCAGCAATATATTCCCAACTTGGTAATGTGGCATGCTGAGTGTTGCTGTGTGATGATTATTTATTGATCATTTGTTGATCAAAGCGTGGCTTTGTAAAAAAATGTAGCTTTGTGGACGAGACTTCGTCAGACCTCACGCCCCGGAAATGGTCGAAACAGGAATATGCGGCAAGGTTATGAGGGTCGCTCCCTTTAGGGTATGTCATTCCCTTCTGGAAAAGGGTGGTGTCAGGTATGGAGCCCTGATGCTTAACCTATGTGGTTGCTCCAATCTCACTTTTCTGTGTGGTTGTTGCTTGGTGATAGAGGGCCCTCGGATAAAGGTCCCAAAGGACCGGGGGGTGGCATATTCGTGTAGTAGTTACCTAGTGACAAAGGTAACCTGGCCTTGTGTTGGTAGAGAGCTGGTTAAGTTCTCGGGACGTCCCTCCAGAGGCGATCCCATTGACAGTATGAAGTTCCTTAGCCTGACCATTTGTTGGAAAATCCAAAGAAACAATACGAGCCTTGTACGGTTTTAGTTGTATAACCTGCCATGGAATGTGGCGGTAACATGCTATTGAACATGGTAGCTATAGTTGGCATACGATAATGGTCGTATGTTGGCTAAGATTTATATTCTATTTTCGAAATGTTTTCATCACTATGCACTAATAATAATATCAAAAATGATTTGTTTTGCGTATTAAGCATCTTTGACTATCATAAGGAGAAATCTCCTCCAATTCTGCGTTTGCATTGTGTGTGTGCGGGGAGGCCTGATGGTAGTTTCATTTTCCAAAAGCATTGCGGATATTTTCCACTTCTATTATTGTTGTTTTAAAAGATAAATAACTGTTTTGAGTTCTCACACCAGTCTCATGACTGACCTAGAGTTTATTGTTCTCTTCCTAAACTCTGGGTGCCCATAATTTTCCACACGGGCAGTCTAGAGTCAGATTATCAGGTCATTCTGGATTCAGAAGTGCTATGGAGCTCAAGTGGCGAGCTGGATGGCGAGACGTATTACTTGTATATGATATTATCTTTCCGCTATAAATTCACTTGTAGGGACATGTTGTATATCTGTCCATTGTCTAGTTGTGTTGTATATTGTTGTTGTATACTCTGATGATGATGTGATGTAATATAATAACTGAGATTGTTCTTTGTTTTAAAGATTATTCATTTATCTATTATATGTTGTACAGCTGCGACTGTGAGATTCTGATATTGTTTCTGTTCTGTTTTCTTACTTCTTCTATCTTTTTCTTCTACCTCTTCTTTTTAACCCTAACAATTCGGTTTTCCGGCATTCGATTATGCGGCATTTGATAAAGTGGACGTAAGAATGCCGACCTTCGGATCCCGATAAAATCGATTTGTTACATACATAGAACTCGGTTAAGAGTTCAGAACTCCAAAATATAATCACCATATAATAATTTCTCAAACGGCTCAAAAGGCACAATAATCTCAAAATGGTGAAAACATTTGGGAATCACAAATAAACCATGAAATATCACAAAGATTAACGTGCTTAATAAAATGGTCAAAGCTCACCAGGTATTGTATCTCATATAAGGCGCCAACATCTCGAAGGACAAACATCCTGAAGGAAAAATGACCCAAAGGTTCAGTATTAGCAATCAACCTGTCCATAAAAATGTATAGCTTCAAACGAACAGGTCCAGAATTAACCGAAAAAGTAAACACATGTGTCCCATACCACATGTTTTACTAAATCATTTAATACTCTTTCTCATACGCTCGAAGAGTGTAAAATTAGCTTCAAACGAACAAGTCCGGAATTAACTGAAAAAGTAAATACATGTGTCCTATACCACATGTTTTACTAAATCGTTTAATGCTCCTTCTCATATGCTCGAAGGGTGCAAAAATTTGTACCTTATATAGAAAATACTTTGCTTTGAGAAAACTAGTTTTTAAAACAATTTCTGAAATCGTTTGGAAATTTTGGCTTTGAAATTCTCTTTATTATAGAGAATACATAATTTTAGTAGCTTTAAAAATAATTATAAATATTGTAAAATACTTATTTCAAAAGCTATTTATAAAATCATTTCAAAATTCTTTTAGAAAACCCGTGCTCGAAAACAACAGAAATCATCGAAAATGCCATAAAATCGGCATAAGAAATCATCTCAAAAACTCATCAATCCGATATATGAATCAACTAAAATGTTGGCTTGCCTATTGATTGGTTGAAGCCCTTCAAAAAAAACTAAAATATCACAAGAATTGGTTGTAAGAGGCATTGGATCAAGCACAAGAACACAAACAGTGCACAGAACAAAAGAAAAGAGTTCTCAAAAATGAACAGGCTCAAGTCAACCTATAGGTCATCCTTTAAATTGCTTAGGTCAAACCTAAGGTCAACCTATGCATTGAATAGGTCAACCCTAAGGTCGACCTCTGATAGCTTTTGGTCAACTCGATGGTTGAGATTCTTACAGGCAATTTTTGCCTTCTTCGATCCAGTTTTTGAACACAAATTTCAGGCCGTTCCAAGTTGAATTAGACTATGAAATTTGGCATGCACAAACAACAACACTTAAACAACAATCCGAAGAAATTCTGGCATGGACTCATGAAAATAATAGATATATATGTGAATACAAGAAGAAGCACTCTAGAACAAAAACTTTCAAGCAACAGGATTTCGTTTGCATTAAGAAATATTTGGCAGTTTCAATCATACATACCTACTCTAAGCTAGAATTTGTAAGTTAAAAACTCACCTTATATGTTTTTGAGCGAATTTGAGTTGCATGGTGATGACTTTCTAGTCCAAAGAAGCTTTACTGACCTATAGACAAAAGACAGAAGACATGCAAACAGGAAGAAATGGATTATAGACAACCCAAGTTCTCAAAATTGAAATAGATGAACTAATTTGTGATTTTGGTTTTGATTACCTATTATTCTCTTTAATTAGCTAATTTATCCTTTGATTTCCTTTTGATTTCTCTTAATTTTGAAGCTAGTTTTGAATAGTTAATAGGAGGTCATTTTTTTCTTTTACCGGTTGTTATAAGAAGATGATAGAATGAGGAGAGGAAAGTGTACGTATAGTACAACTCCTTCCATCCTGATTTCTCTTAGAGAATAGGTTTGGGCTTGAACCCAATACCCATTAGCCTATATGCAAAAACTTAGTTAAATTAAACCAAGTTAATTCATGTATTAGCCTATTATTTCCACCATATTTCACAAATCTCACAAATTAAATTACGCAACATAGGTTTATGTTTACAAAAATGTTTTATCAAAACACAAAAAATATTTTAGCCATTTAAAATTATTTTCCATCATTAAATTCTTATTTTTAATTAAATACCTCAATTTACACTATTATTTACATAAAACTCCATTCTATTTAAATAAATCATCATTTTAACAACCGAAATTATATAAAATCATTTCTCTTGTCAATTAAATGTAACAAACCTTATTAACATTGGTTTTCACATCCAAATATTATTTTTGAACAAAATTCCAACTTTTATTTAGAATATTCATCATATTAAATTTGTAATACTTCATTAAAATTTACAAAACTAAATATTTGGCAATAATTTCCAAAATTATTGTATTTATCAAATTAAAACCATATAACGCTCATCTTTATCAAAAACTAACAAAATAATGTTTTTAAAACTTTATTTTCAATGTTTTTATTTATTTACAACAATGATATTGAATTAAACTCTTTTTTCTTTTATTTAATTCAATTTATCACCAAAACACACAGCCGAACTATCTTAATTCTATTTTTATTTGACTCTAGTCCATTGTTTATTTAAAATAAACAATTTTTAGCAATACATTTCCAATTTATTTTTTTCCTCCATTATTAAATTATAACCACGTTATAATTTAATTTCACAGGTAATCACCTAAACCCAGGGTTGTTACACAAAATTTGGTTAAATAAATCGATAGATCAAAACTTTTACGATTGCTAGATTTCTAAGTATTATTATCTTCTTTTCAGATTTGCAATGAAAAAGAACTTCAAAATGTTTTCTTTCAATGTGTATTCTTCTTCTAATAATTTAGATAACAATGATCAAAATGAGGTGACAATTACTAAAGTAGGCTTTCGTAAAAAACTTACTATGAAAATAGGTTTCGTCTGAAACTATTTAAAAAACCAATGCATTAGAGCTTTGACCATTTATTGAACATTATAAATCTAAGCGATTGCAGTACTGATAGAGTTAGGGGCATGTGTAACAGCATGTAAGTTTTACGGTTAGCTATTTAATATCCGTTAATTAGTTAATCAGGCTCAAAAAACGGAATCTATACAAGAGATGGAATTTGACCATGAAGCTTGCACTATTGTCTTCGTGGAAAAATTCTGAGCAACTTTCATATTTGGAGTTTTGCAACCGGTATCCAAACAAAGAAGTTACGGATGAAAAATGAATATGGAACAAAAATAATTAAATTAGAAAAGTTTGCAATTATATAATAAATACTAGACCCACTAATCGACCCCTTTATTGGGTAGGTCGACCAGTGGCAGTTGATCCCTTAAATGGAGCTATCGATCAGTCGTCCAACGGTGGCAGGGTTAGCCTTGGCCAAATGGTCTAAATTTGATATGATTAAATATAACAATCTAACGGCTGTTGTTGGTTCAATTGCATATAAATTCAAGCCTATCCCTCTCTTCTTTTCTCATTTTTTTGCAAATAGTAGCTAAGCTCTATCATATTCTCTTCTCTATCATAATATTTATATTTGTATTTATACAAATAGGAGAAGAATAGAAATAAAATAAGCGAAAAAGATAAGCGAATCAACACTATGCAATAACAAGGTTATATATGTATATGTCTGCATACATACATACATACATATATGTATATATATGTGTGTGTGTGTATATATATATATGTACGTATATATTTGTATTTATATTTCCCTTTAATCCTAGTTCTCTTCTTTGATATGTAATTCTAATATATGTATACCTTATATATATATATATATATATATATATATATATATATATATATATATATATATCGAATAAGAAGGAAATGGAGTTGCATTAAAGGCTTTACTGCAGATTTGGAGACTTGAAACGCTTTTAGAAGGTGAGTGGGAAATTTATAAATTGTTTATGATATTGCATCTATTCTGTTGGCATATTTTTGATTTTTATGCTTAAATGAATAAATATATGTGAATTGTAAGCTAAAATTGAATATATTATTATATACATATTTTTAAGAGATCTGACTGGAAATATTATTACACCTTGATTTGGAAATTAGTCTCGAAAGTTAAAGATACGAATATTTTGGTATCTATATATTGGTAGAAAAATACTACGAAATTTGATTAAATTTAATGTGATTAATTTTCTTAATAAATAAAATCTTAAATATTTTTCTTAGTGAACTATGAAAGAAACGAAAATAATTCTTTGAAATATGGAAAGAAATATATGAAAATAGAATATGGAGTGAGAATAAGAAAAGGGAAAAAATTGAGGGGAAAAATTATATTTCAATCAATATTTATAAAATTGTCATTTATTCATCTAAAGGTGTAATGGGTAAAACTTACCATTCAACATTTAGAGGTTGTAACATGCAATAAGATAACATTCATCGAAATTGAATTAAAAGTTCGGAACACCTATTACTTATTGGAAACAAACAATATTTTAAAATTCATATCAATTTTTTTGTCCTAATTAAGAACCCCTTACTACAAACAAAACACACCACGAACCGTTAAAGGTAAAACTAAAATATTTATGAACACATTTGACTGACTCTGGTTGTGCTTCGAGTATGGCACTACTAGCTCTATGATCATCTAGTTCAATCAGAAGCAACCAACAAGAACTAATGCTATATTCTCATCACCTACTTAATGTTCAGTTTATGTGAATCGATGCTGGCGGTTTTTTTGAAAGAAAAGTAATCTATCGACTCTTTTTTTAAGGTAGGGTGTAAATTTTGTATGATTATTCGACTTTGGCTCGGTTTGAGACTCTAAAATGTTCAGTCCGTGTCTGTACGATTCTCATTTAGTACATAATTTAAAACAAGAAAATGTACGAAAATATGTACATTCAGAAATGTTTAATGTTTTTTATCATCCGAACATTATCTATCTGTTATCTGCCTCTTAAGAACAATGTCTGAATTTAAACCTTGTCCAGTATGTGCCCATCTGAACCTTTCACAGGATAATACATGAACATACCTTCATTCGGTTCGGCTCGACACATTTACACTCATATTTTCAGATGTTGAAACCTTGATTGCTTGAAAATGGAGGATTTTTTTTCCTCAAAATTTTACAGTTTGCTTGAAAATGCGTGAATTAGGTTTAGTTTGGAACATGCATTTAGTGCATTCCCTATTAGTTGATTTTGGATAATTGAGATAATTTATGTATTTGCCAATCGAGATAATTTGATTTTGGGCAATTGAGGTAATTTACTTCATTTACCAATTGGGATAGTTTGACATTGGGTTTCAATTGCATTGGATTGTTCGTTTCATGTATTCTATTTTAAGAAGAATAATTTGATAGTTTGATTTGAGAGGAATTGGTAAATTTAATTCGATGTAGTTTTTAGTTTGCTAAATGGATGTTAATTATTTGGAATTTTTTTTTGTTGCTTATTGATTTAGGCAAGTAATGAATACAAAATTTTGTTAAACAAATTGATAACTCGATAACCTTTACGATTGCTAGATCTCTAAGTTCTGTTACCTTCTTTTCAGATTTGCAATGCAAAAGAACTTTGAAATTTTTTCTTACAATGTGTGGTCTTCTTCTAATAATTTAGATAATAATGATCAAAATGAGGTTACTCTGATAATAGTGACATAAGGTCACGTTCAATTTATTTATTGGGTCTTTCTTTAAATCCAAGTTTACCAAATTGGATATTTAACTATGAATTTTCTTTGATTATGGTCAATCGTGTGAAATTTGTTTGCATTACAACTAAAGTTGAGTATGTGTCGAGAATCGTCGTGCAGTGAAACATAATCAAGACCGAAATTGCGTCATTGGATATATAAGGTTAGTATTATCTTAATTAGAATATAACACTAGGTCAAAATTTTTTTGTCAAAGTAATACGATTAATCAATAAATGTTATGAGCAGATTAATCTAAGTGACTTTGAAGGCCAGACTTCACAATGAAGTAGCAATGTATTAGAGCTTTGACCATTTAATGAACACTATAAATCTAAGTAATTGTAATACTGATAGAGTTAGGGGTATGTGTAACACCCTTTAAATTTTACGGTTGGTTCTTTAATATCCGTTAATTAGTTAATTAGGCTCAAAAAGTGAAATTCGTACAAGAGATGGAGTTTGACCATGTAGCTTACGCTATTGTCTTCGTGGTGAAATTCCGAGCAACTTTCTATTGAGAGTTTTTCGGTCAGATTCCAAACGAAGAAGTTGCAGACGAAAAATAAATTTGGAATAGAAATAATTAAATTTTAAAAGTTAGCAATTATATAATAAATACCGGACCTTCTAGTTGACCCTTTTATTGGGCAGTTCGATCAATAGTGGTTGATCCCATTAAATGAAGCGGTCGATCGATCGAACAACGACATCTAAAGTCAGCCTTGGCCAAATGGTCTGGATTTCATATAATTAAATCCAATGGCCGTGGTTGATTCGAGTGCCTATAAATTCAAGCCTAACCTTCTCTTCTCCTCTCACGTTTTTCTACAAATAGTAGTAAAGATTTATCATATTCTCTTCTCCACTATTTTCAAAATTATAAATTATCATATTTTGTATTTATACAAATAGGAGAAGAATAGAAACTAAATAAGAGAAGAATATAAGTGAATCTACACTATGCGATAACGAGGTTATATATATATATATGTGTGTGTGTGTGTGTATTTGTATTTATATTTCCCTTTGATCCTTGATCTCTTCTCAGATATGTAATTATAATATATTTATACCGTTTTTATACATATTTCTTGGTAAGAAGGAAATGGAATTGAATTAAAGGCTATACTACAGACCTGGAGATTTGAAACGCTTTTAGAATGTAGTGGGAAATTTATAAATTGTTTATGATATTAAATCTATTTGTTCGCATACATTTGACTTTTATTCGTAAACGAATAAATATATGTGAATTGTAGGCTAATATTCAATATATTAAACATCACCTACATATTCATAGGAGATCTGATTGGAAATATTGTTACACCCTAATATGGAAATTAGTCCCAAAAGCTATAGAT
Source organism: Allium cepa (assembly GCA_030765085.1). Lineage (NCBI taxonomy): Eukaryota > Viridiplantae > Streptophyta > Magnoliopsida > Asparagales > Amaryllidaceae > Allium > Allium cepa. Next base: position 244,782,000 of record CM060942.1, read on the forward strand.
ATGAATATTGATTAGATATGAAATTTATTCCAAATTTAAAATTGGGTGTAGATTATTAGTATGATTTTGATTTTTATAAAAAAATTATGTTTCCAAATTGCATAGAAAATGAAGTGTTTGATTTAACAAGGAATATATGCAAATGAAAAGGAAGTGATGTGTGAAGTACAGAGTAATTCTTCATAGTTTACAATGTTTATTACAATAAAAAGAAAATAGTCATGCCTTATAATTCCAAATGAGGCAAATCTTTCCTTTTATTTTTGATCATTTGTTTTAAACTAATTTTTGGAAATCATAATGTAGAACCTTCTTAAGAAATGCAATTCAGTAAATTAAATATGAAAAAGAGTATTCTAGTTAAGGATTTGTGACTAGAGCATATTTGGTAGAAGTAGGTATTTATAAGTATTTATACGTGCTAATAAATACTTAACTAGTATGACGATTTATGCGTAACACTCACTTAGGATACTAGTTATACATAAAAATAGGGTAGAATAACGAATAGGAAATAGGAGGAAGGTTTGAAAAGGTGGTACCTCCAATTAATGGGTAATAAATATGAAATAGATTTGAGAGTTACAAGTAATTAATAGAGTAAATGGATTAATAAGACTAATACATAAAGTTAGGTTAAACACTATGGAATAGTTAGAAAAGGTTACTAATTGGAAATTAGTAAATATACATAAATGTCTTTGGAAATGTTTGTTAGGATGATATTCTTTATCGTAAATAAATTGACATTTATAGAAGAAGCAAATAAAGGGGATTTATGAGTAACTGAATATTTAAGGTAAATTATATTGCCTTGAATAAATAAAAGGAGATTAGTAAGCTAAGTCCAATATCCAATTTAGGATGATAAAGCTTAGTAATAATAAACCTAAGATAATATAAATTAAGTTAGTAAAGCCTAGAATAATTAATTGGACTAAGTAGGTTATGATGCGAGGTCAGTAGAGTTACGCAATGGAAGTATGTCCTTCACTTTGAGGCTACTAGCGGCTGTGTATACAACTTGCGGATGTGAGACATTTTTAACCATATGACCAATAGAATAACATATTAGGCTTAGAAGATTGGGATGCGAGGTCAATAAAGTGACATAACGGAAGTCTTCCCTTTACTCAGGGGCTACCAGCAATTGTGTACACTTATCATAGGACATCACAAATCTTAGGACCCATGAGAAACGATTATGTGAATTATAGGATCTGCTTCGGGGTTAGATGTATTAAGTGGTTGTTTGGGGGTCCACCTCTTTCCTAATTAAAATGTATTAAATAGTTTGAATTAGCAATTTGGAGCGGTAGTGGATATCTCGAGAAGGGTTTATTTCGGGTTTGAGATACCAAGTGATATATTTAAGGTCCGTCTCTCTCCTACAAAGAAGTATTAAGTGTCCCACCAAGGTTCCAAACGATGTCGGCTAGATCGTACTACTGAGAAGTCCGCCTTTGGGTTAGGTATTAAATGAAAAAGACCTGCTAGAATATAGGTATAAATGGCCAGGCGTTTGCTTATTCCTTATTAATAAGGTATTAAGTGGCGTGGGTACCATATCTCCCATGGCTATGACTTTAATGACGATTGAGGCGTTAGTAATATGGATATTATGTATATTATAAAGCCATAAATAGTGGAAAAAAAATTTGGTACCAGGACCAATATAACGATGATGATGCTAGGAGCCCACTTCATATTTGAAAGTATTATGTAGTTGATAGGCTTACGTCATTATTTTGTACCTTGGGAAGGGTAGGTAGGTGAACTATGCTAGGTAGGAATATCATGTGTGCAATATCAGGTTAACATAATAAACCTTAAAATAGTAGACAAAACGATTAAATGGAAACCAATAGGTATAAATTTATGTTATGTACACTACAGATTTTCCAGTCACCAGAATTTTGTACCAACTCCCTCCTCATTACATCCCATAGGATATATTTAGAGGACTACAATTTATTCTAAGGTAATATACGTAGTTATTATTTATATCATATTATTGTTTCCGACATAATGGACTTGGGTTTTATCAAAATATGTCTGTATTTAGCTTTTATCAATCTTTGATATGATCATGCTTATTTGTAGGTACCAAATCCAACAATTTGTGCTCTGAAGGAGTCAAATTTGAACCCATTAAAGTGCAGATTTTTATATTTTATAATGACCCAGAATTTCCGTAATTTGAATTTGGAATAATTAGTTGATTTTAAATATTGAAAGGTTAATTCTATAAGATAAATAATTTGAATTTCAATTATGGCAATTTATTTAATAATTAAATTATTGAATTTAATATTGGAAATATTAATCCTGAATAATATGAAAAAATGGATTTTGAAAGCTAGTTTCAATTTTATTTAAATAAGAATGGAGATAGTAAACTTTTAAATTGAGAATTTAAAGTGATAGATTTGGTTTTTATAATTTTATGTTTTAATTAACGTATAAAAATAGCCTTTCGAGGATTGTCTCGGATTTCGATGAAACCAGTTTCATTAGATCTGTAATAGTGAATTATTATATGCCATTGAATTTCGTGGCGATCGAACATATCATTTGGTCGTGCGAGTTTGAAACGCGTAGAGATTGATTGAAGGATTTTCAATTAACACAATTCGATTTTAAAAAGTTAACTTGTGAATATGATGGAATTAGCTCATGATATATATTCCATTGTGTTCATAATAGGGGTATAACATATAGAATGCCAGGTGACACGCTTTGTATGGAGTTTGAAATTTTCACAAATGAATAGTGCCACAAAATTTCCTATATAAGGCCATCAATTCCTTTCATTTGCAACCAAACCCTAGCTTCTAATTCTCATCCACCATCAAAAACTTAACCATCCAATGGCCGACAATGATCAGAGCATTTAAAGGATGAATTGGCCAACGACTTCAACTAGGAAAATGTAGAGCGTGACTATAGGAAGGCAATCAAAGGTTGGATCGAGCCATTATGAGATGAGATGGTCGAAAATCAACAACGTTGATGGCTGCAGTTTTGGGTTCGGTTCGATTTCTGCGCATTTGCACGTGCATGGTAGAGGTGTGGGGAGGGGCTGTGGCGAGATAGAGCAGAGGGGCACGACAGTGGTCGAGGCGGTCGTGGGTGAGGCGCGTTTAATGGCCAACATAAAAAAGGAATGACACTTGGTATCGCGTACGTGAGGCAGTAGAAGGAGAAGGTTTAATTACTTAAACTTTGATTAATTTTAGTTAATTATCAATTAATTATCTCGTATGATCAATTATCCATAACTTTTTCGCACGAGTTCGGTTTTGAGCGCAACAAGTTGCGTTCGCATTAGTGATCACTATGCTTTGGAGTTAGATTGGATAGGTTTGAAACTAATAAAATTTTTGGGTTTAATTGAACGATCATCCAATTTTAATCTAAACCAAAACATTTTGGCGAAGCAAAAAATTAGTGTGAGTTAATATCATCTTTTTGGTCAATCAGAAAATATTACGGCCAATAAAATTATTCATTGGATGTGTGAATATTTTATTGTTGGTTGTTATTGACTGTTTGATAATTTACCGATTGTTGTTAGTTGGTGTGAATAAATTCCAGCCTATTGGAGTGGATGAGGCCCTATTACATTATCGTATAAGAGCAGATGACCCTTTGTATATGAATCTCGCCTCAAAGTGGTTAATTTATATTTTTATTGTAACGACCCGTAAAATTTTTATTTATTTTATTAACGTAAATAATTGAAATTTTATGAAATTTTAAATAATAATATTTTGAAATAAAATTTGATATTTGGAATACGTATATTTATATATAGCAGATGGTAAATTTTCATCAGAAATTATGAAAGAAAATTTTATGGTGTAATTTTATTTCAATTTAAATAAGTCAATATTTAATGATAATAAAATATTTTCCAAAGCATAATATTTTTATACAGAAAATTTGTAAATCATCTTCTGGGTGAGACTCAAATTTCGTTTCATCAAATTCGGACTTCTGTAGCTCTGTCGATCTTATATTTCTGCGTTTTTGCTGCGTTTTCCGCAAGCGGAAATTTGAATTTTTAAAATTCAATCGTACCACTGATATATGTATACCGTTTTGATCGTCTCATCGTGCTGATCTCTATGATATATTTATTTTTGTATTTTGAGGTCCGATACAAAACGGATATAATAAAACTGTTCGTGTCGTATCGGTTCCGTATCGGGACCCTTGGGCTTTGTTGTGTCTGTTCAGTATTCACCAGTTGAAATCATTGTGACATTTGCTTTATTATTTCCTAAATTCACGCGTTACCTTCTTCTTTCGCATCACTTTAATTTATTAATTGCCAATGCATCATTCTGAGTCTCTTCGTTTGAGCTGTACATACGTTATAGCTACATTTTTTTATATAGATTAGCTCTAATATCTTTTTTTACTTTCCTCCTCTACTTATAACTTTAAATTTTTTATTGAAGCCTTCACTGCTCCCTCATTTTTAAGCCCATCAACCTTCATTTTTTCCTACCCCGGCCTCTCTTCGCCACCAACGTTGGCAGCCCGACCTCGCCCGCGTCCCCCTGCTCCGCCTTCACCTGGGCGTTACCGCCATCGCCACCCACCAACTCGCCTCATGCCAGTTTTTCCGCCGAATATGCACCTCCCCTCCGCCTCGACAACCACCGCCGTACCCATGTCCACTCCAACCTTCACCTCCCATCGCATCACGTGCCGTGCCGACCAAGGCTGCACCCCCTCACCAAGCGTCGCCTCCTGCCTTTCCTCCGCCTCCCACCTTTCTAGTTCGACCACCGGCCTCACGACCTGACCGATCTCCGACAGTGCCTGCTCCTTCTCTCACCGCCTTCAAATCTCAGTCGACATCACCTGAGCCACCGTGCCTCTCTCCGCCTTGCTTCCCTTTCGCTCTTCTGTGCTTTGTTAGGCGAGTATATATGGATAGGTTATGTAAATAATATGACATGTTATAGAGTATGGTTATGTGCTAGTTTGTATTTGCAAAGTTATATAAAGTGTCTTGCAATGTTATTAAGTATATAACATATTCGTATTTTTTTTTTATATTTCATGTAATCAAATTATGTTATAATATAAACTAACAAACGTGTACAATATTAATATTGAATACTGTTAAGTATAAAATGTTTAGAGCCTCTATATGTATATGATATATATTGTGGTTTGCTCAGCTTTTTTGTTTATATGCGAACGTGTGTGTGTATATATATATTTTGTAGTGATCATATTTTAAAATATGTTATTTATATAAAAAGTATAGGTATGCCATATTTCCTTTATTTGATATAAGTTTACTATATGTATGTTTATATAAGTATGTACTATTATAGTTTACATTAGTTTTGTAATATGTCGGTTGTACATTGGACCTTATATATAGAACCGTATCATATTTCATATGTTTACAGTTCATACGATTTTATATTATAGTTGCTGATATTTGAAATGTTGGGTTTAACGTTAGTTATAAAGTTTATATATATATGTGTGTGTATTTGTATATTAGTTGCTTTCATTCATATTTTGCAAATGAATGATTTCAATTGTAAATATATATATATATATATATATATATATATATATATATATATATATAGATATAAGTTGCTGTATTATACATATAATATAATAGTTTAGATCTATGTGTTTATATAATATATATATATATATATATATATATATATATATAATACATATGTTTAGATATATGTGTTTAAATTTGAGTATTGATTACTCAATATAATATGATGATGTTTTGTTTTAATATTTGTTTTAAATTTTATATTAGTTTCAAACTATGTGAATATTTTGTTTGAACATCTATCTTAAATTAAAATATTGATTATAAGGAAATTTAAATAACAAATATTTCTGTATATATCAGTCTGATTCTGATTTAATTCATCAATTCTTGATTATAAGCCTTGTTCGTCCAATTCGTGCCAACCCTACTTTGCTTTGAAATTCGTGCTTGGATGCGCAATTCAATTTCAGTGTCCATTTCAGTGTGCATATCTACGTCACCTTCTGTATTCTCTTGCCTTGAAAGGTAAGTAATCACTCACGATTAACGTTATTATATTTATTAAATTTGATTTCAATTGAAACGACAATTGAAATATGATGCTGTAGTTATTTAAATTGTTATATTTGCTATTATTTGTAAATATTCACCTGTAGGATATGATACAATATCCTGTTGTTTATATTATATTGTTATTGATGATATGTATGCCTGGTATATTATTTTTCATATTTGTTATCACTCTGCAAATTCCCTGTTAGTATAAAATTCACTATGGGTAGAAATGATACATACGTGAATGGACTTTACAATAGGAGAAAATCGTTATGGCTTGAAATGATAGACCCAAGTGATTTTCATTTGCATTGAATTGGGATTACAGGTCGAAATGATATCTACCCTTATATATTTGAATTGCGGATAAAAATGATAAATCTCTGTATCACTTGACCATATGGTAGAATTCTATATGCAGACACCGTTGGTCTATATATCTATAAATATTTTGATAATGAATTCTATGGTTCTGAAAGGAAATATACGAGCTTATTAAATATTGACTTAAAAACATTATATCAAAAGGTTATTTTACATGTAGATTTAATAATAATATATATTAATTAAGATTGATTTAATTAATATGAATGTCTAAGTGCTTAGTAAAATTCATATTACAAAAATAGATTTTTGTAAAAGTTATAAGCTAAGGTTGTAAGATATAGTTGAGATTTATTTGGAATTGTATTAAATTAAGAATTTTATTTAATTAAATCAATTCGAAACTTACTGAATTTGGAATTTAAGATATAGTTTCATAACTTGATATTTGATTTAAGTAATTTAATGAATATTTCACGTTTAAAGAAATTTAAGGAAATATATGTAGAAAAGTGAAATGTAAGGTCATATAAATAATGTCGGATTTATTAAGCAAATATTTCAAAAATAAATAATAATGAGGTTAAATCAAGACCTATATAAACTGTTGAATTTAGTTCTGAAATTGTTGAATATTAAAGCTTTGAAATATATTGAAATATAAATGTTTTATCTTGTGATTCAGATCTGTATTTGAAATCGATATAATTTGAAATTGTCTATCTAGAGATCGAATTGAATTGAAATTGTTAAATTGAGACTGAATTTAATCTAATTGAAAAGTCGGGTTGATTTTGAAGCGCTTTGTGAAGCTCGAGGAAATTACGAATACTTTACTTTAAATTTTTTTTAATATACATATACTATTTTGGAAAATAGATATATTTGAAATGAAATGATATTTTGGTTTGAAGTGGAAATTAATTTGAAATGACCATTGTGTTATAATGTATATTTCTACATTGTAAAAAGTTCCTCGGATCCTTGGAGGATGGTTATCCCAAACATCCCCTAAGTTACTTGTGTTTCAGTTGATATTTCACACTTGAGTTGGATTTATTGATATAAAAATGTTAATCCCGACTCGAGTGTTTGTGTTTTTCTTTACGCTTGGGTCAGACTGAGTAATACAGCATTTGAGACTCACCTTTGGAGTTTGGAGCTTCGCTTGGAGATCTAGTTATCGATTCAGCTTTCAGCTTTTCCAGATGATTCGTTCAGAGAGGTCATCAGTTTGTATTGGAGACTTCACCGTATTTGTGTCACGGTCCAAATTCCAGCGTTCGAAAATCGACATCCGTACTCCACTGTACTTAAATGCCGCAGATTCAAACGTTGAAACTCAAGTCGTGCCGGAGCTTATAACACATCAAGTATAACAACACAACGGAAGAAAAGAAATGAATATCATATACAACTCCAATGAATACAATATTCAAATATACAATAATGATATGAATATGATACCAGAATATCAGAGACAATAAACAGCAGCGGAAAACAAATAGCCAAGAGATAACTTCAATCCAATGCTCCAAAGCTAAACTTCAAACTAAAAGCTCGAACCACCATAAAGTTGCACTAAGCTAAGCAAGTCTGGTCCGGCGTCCTAACCAAATACTTCAATATCCAAAGTCTTCAAAGAATACCAAAGAGAAAGCCGAAAGCTACAGAATCGATTCTATATCTACTACCTGAAAAACCCAACTGTAGACTGCCCGTGTGGAAAATTGTGGGCACCCAGAGTTTAGGAAAGGAACAATAAACTCCGGGTCAGTCATGGGACTGGTATAAGTAAACAAAAACAATTTATCTTTTAAGAAACAACAAAAGAATTTTAATTTGAAATCCACAATGCTTTTTAGAAAATGAAACTACCATAAGGCCTCCCGCCACTCACACAATGCAAACGCAGAATTGGAGGAGATTTCTCCTTATGATAGTCAAATATGCTTGATACGAGAAAATTTCTTTTATATTATTATTATAAGTGCACGGTGTGGAAAATCATTTCGAAAGTACAATATAAATCCTAGCCATCATAGACATTCCGAACTATGCCTACCATAGCTACCATCTAAACTGTGGTGACCACCATAAGTAAATGGAAGATTCTACAATTAAAACCATACAAGGCGCATATTGAAGAATGGATTTCCAACAAATGGTCAGGCTAAGGAACTTCCTGGGCCATATGGGTACGCCTCTGGAGGGACGCCCCGAGAACCTAACCGAATCTCTGCCAACACAAGGCCGGGTTACCTCTGTAACTAGGTAACTACTGACACGAGTATGCCATCCTCAGTCGTAACCAACCTTTATCCCAAGATTCACCAACAACCACAAAGTAATAAATTTGCAGCAACCACATAGGTTAAGTATCTGGGCTCCATACCATGATACCACCTCTATCCAGAAGGAAATGAACATACCCTTGGGGGGCGCTACCCCCAAATAACCTTGTTGCATTCTTCCTGTTTTGACCATTCCGAGTTGTGAAGTTCGACGAAGTCTCGTCCACAAAGCTACGCTTTTCACAAAAGCCATGCTTTGATCAACAAATGATCAGTAGCACTTCGTATGCCACATTACCAAATTGGGAATGTATCACTAGTAACCATCAATTACATAACCTCTAAGCTCGTACGTCTCAGAGAAGGGTGTTAAGCTAAGAGAATAAATCTCCGCCACCAAACAGAAATGTATTTGATAGAAACCGGTTTTACATCTCAAAGTGTAATGTCAGACACACATCCATACAAGTCTGTTCCAGGTTCGAACAGAACCGAAGGCACTTCCGAAGAAGCCCTTGCAATCCGGGAATCCACAATCCCGATCGGACTTCCATCACTTGGGGAATCTCTATACCGTAGCTACTCGGTGTAGAGACAATCGATAGGTCATCCTATCGTTCTCGTAAATACCCGGTCTTCACCACCGGTCTTCAAATGCTATCCATAACATCGTATCATTATTCGGAATGAGTTATATGACACAAGGTCCTCTCCCGGCTAAACCGAATAATGAGCGCAGAATTTTAAAAACATATGGATATGGGATTTCAGTTAAGTCACAACTTATAAAATCCAAAACCTTTCTTCAAATGGTTAAACAAATTACCATTCTCAATCTTTTAAACAAAAAGATTCATTTTAAAAACCTTCAGTGGTTTAAACAATTTTCACATTTAAATCTTTTAAACAAAAGATTCATTTTAAGACCCCTTTCAATTTAAAACAAGGTTCACTAATCTTTTACAAAGATTCATTCATAGCCTTTCAAAAAAAATCCCGTTTCAAAAAGATCCACTATAAAAAAAATCTTCTTAAATTTCAAAATAGGGTTCAACTATCTTTCACAAGGATTCAATTATAGCTTTTCAAAACCATTAAATTTTCAAATTTGAAATCTTTTCATCATAATTTTGGAAATTCTTTCCTTGTATAAAAGCTATTATTATTTGAAATCACCTGTTTCCATTTTCGAAAAACCCGATTATATTTGCATGAGTTAAGGCCTTTCAAATATAAACTTGGGTTAAATTCAAATTCTTAAAACCATACTTTTAAAATGGTTTAAAACCCATATAAACACATTTATAGTTTGTATAACCTTTTTACATCATAAATACCAGATAAAGAATTCAATTTCAGATATTGAATTTCAATTTAAATCAAATGATTAAAATTTCAAATCTTTATTAAGTTATTCACAATAACTTTCATTTTTTAAAACACCTTTTCAAAAGTTTTTCACTTTAAACCCAATCCATTTCCAAAACCATTTGGATTAAAAATTCAAATTCAAAACTATTTTAAAAATCTACGACTTAACTGATTTCCATGTGCAATCCATATTTTTGTGTGTATAGTGTAGTCCAGGGGTTTTACACACAATAGTGCAACAACATCAACCATTACAGATTCAAACACAGAAATATCGATAAGCCGTATAAACTGTAACGCTTATCTTCATTCACAGATTCATAGATAAAGTAAATTTATCAATAACAAAGATTCATCATTACGATTCAATGTGGGTTTCGAATAACCAACTGGAATCCGACTCCCTGTCGCATCGAAATTCAAATGTCATTTTATGGGTCAAGGGGTTTTCATAATTACACAGAAACAATCACAAATATTACAATTCAGCACAAAGCATTTCATATCTCATAGCATTACAATTACATACCAATTATATTAAGCCATCATACAACATTCAATAACAATCAACATCTTTGATTAAGGTGAATAAAATATGCGGTTTTAAAATTTATTACTCATATAATTACTTTCATTGTAATCTTCAATCAACGATTAATTATCATTAACTACAATTGATTATGTCTTAATCATCTTCATTAATTAATCATTTCTTTAATCAATCATGTTAATTAATTAACCCTTAATTGTAATTAATTAAACCTTAATTACTTATTCCTTAATTAATTACTTTAATTAATAAACCTTTAATTATTTATTAATTAAATCTTAATTAAAATTAATTATCCTTAATTGATTAATTAATATAATTAATTACAATAATTAAATACTCCTTAATTAATAATGGTTTCTTAATCACTCTAAGTTAATTTACCTTAATTAATTATTCTTGATTTAATTACCTTAATTAATTAACCACATTTCTTAGTTATTCTTTAAAGTAATTAACTCTTAATATTGATAAATCAATCTTTAATCTTTAATTATCTTCCCTTAATTACTTTGACTAAGTAATTATTATTTTTTATTTAATCATTCATTAATTACTTGATTTATTAACTCGAATTATTAGCTAATTTACTTTAATTACTTACATTAAGTAATTCACTTCAAATAATAATTATTTCCCCTCAATATGTTAACGCAACTTTGAAAATTAATTTAACCATTTTAAAACATCCTTTTTAATAATTATTTCTTTATACATTATTAAGAAGACACCCTTCAAATAAAAATCGATTTATTTAAACCATTTAGATTTAGGTTAATTAAAACAATTATTTTAAAAACCCTCCTTAACTATTTTAAAACTTAGGAAACGTTTAAATATTGAAAAGAATTTTAGTTTAACAAATTTTATTTTCAAAACTTGAATTCCTTAAAATTTCAAACTGTTTTGCATGCTGACTCGAGAAAATTACTGGCTGCTTCGAGTCAAACCCGAGCTCAAAACTCCATTACTTCGGGTTTTCCCTCAAAGTTACACGAGTGACTCAAAATTTCAATTTAAATTTTTTTCCTAAGTACTTTACTTAAACACCAAAACCCTACTTCGAGTAAAAACTCGAGCTATCCCACGTTCGCCACGTATCTTGCTTCGAGTTGACCCGAGTTTCCTCAATACCCAGAAAAGAACAAAACGAACGGACACAACCACGAGATGGTGCACCTGCACAGTCAACCGAGACGACTCTGACCAACCTCGTACCCTCTGACACATCGTCCATCGCCCAAATCATCGATCCAGGTCACCAATTCTCCGCCCAAAATCCACAAAAGAGATCAAGCATGTAGAGCCAAACCTGGAACCACTAGCATCACCTGTTAACTCCGCTTTCTCTACGACCTAACGACTTAAGAAATGTCACGACCTAAAGAAGGCTACGACCTAACGACTTAAGGAAGTACACGACTTAAGGAAGTACACGACTTAAGGCATTGACGACCTAACAACTCAGAGTACTTCACGACCTACGACTTAAGGTATGGACGACCTAACGAGTTAAGGTCTAGACGACCTAAGAATTGAAACGGTCTAAGCAGTTCACGACTTAAGAAGTTACGATCTAACAACCTAAAAAGGGTACGACTTAACGACTCAAGGCACGAAAAGGTTAAGACAACTACACTTAAGTCGCAACCGACTTACGACCTTTGCTAGGTCGTTCACGACTTAAGACTGCGGAGTCAAGATTCAATGCCGCATCACTTACGAGAGGACCGGTTGACTCATTTGCGACTTAGGACTTGTGATATATATGAGCAAGCTTACCAGTTGGGCCACGACCCACGACTTAGTTTGAGTCGGCCACGACCTAAAGCTACCGAGTTAAAATCCAATGCCGTGATGTTTATACCGCATCTTTTTAACTCATTCGCGGCTTAGGACTTATGACATGAATTTAGGAAGACAAGCTGATCTCTATTAAACTATGGACTTGGCTCGATAAGTCGGCCACGACTTATCCTAAGTCGGCCACGACTTATCTTAAGTCGGCCATGACTTAAGACTTGGCAATACTTTCTGCCCAGAATTCTCTATAAATACATTGCCATCTCCAACTTTCAAAGGACTTTTGGGGGGGACAATCTCTTCAAGCGCCGATACTCTGCCAGTTTCTAAACCGACTCTATACTTGAAGTCTCGAAGAACACTACAAGCTACTTTGAAAGGCTTTCACACGTCCGACATGGATTCGAAGACTTTCATCTACATCAAAGCTTAAGCTACTTGTTCAAAGTGTTTTGTAACTAAAGAGATTTGTACTTGAAGAGCATTGTATCGTTTTGTAGCAAGATCAGTAATAAAGATACTTAAAGTGGACGTAGGCTACTCCTTAAGCCGAACCACTATAAAATTACCGTCTCTTACTGTATTTTCAGTTATTTTAGCTGATATTCCGTTCCCGAACCATCGGGTGGTGCTTTCACATTCACACTTCACACACCGGGGTGTTAGCGTTCAATTTTAAGCGTTAACATTTTTTGGTGCTTTCACTGAGAATTGAACTCAGGTTGTTCTCACCATTGCTTCTCAAAAAGTTGTTGAAAGGATTTCTTTTAAAACCAGAAGTTTATTGGAAATAATGGCTCCTGGGAGAAAACGAAGTTATGTAAGATCCGACAATGTTCAAGAGAATACCGCTACCTCTCCTCCTTCAAGTCAGCAGCTCCAACTGTTGGAGTTACGCGAGCATAATCGGACGCCGTAGTTTTGGGGTTGAATCAACAATTGAATGCCCAGAATGCACAGTTGGAGGCCCAGAATGCCCAGAATGCCCTGATCTTAAGTAAGTTGAATGATCTACTTGGGGCTAACCGTCAACCGGTTAATAATGATGGAAACCCTACTGTGGGAGTTCAAGATGTTGAAGGAGGGAACGTTTCTCAAAGAGTCGCAGACCCTGTGGAAAAGACACCTCTACAGGCTGGGGGATCAGGACCGCAGCCGACCCTCCGTGAAAGGTTGTCAAGACAGAATTCAGAGAGAATGGCTGATGTTTGCCCTCCAGCGCCTTTAGATGATGAAGAGTATTTCTCAGGCATGGTTCGTCAGATCATGAAGGAAAGCATGCGAAGAGATGAAGATGAGAAAGAATGGGGCTTTGCTCCAAGCAAAACTCCATTTACTGAAAAGATCTTGAAGGCAGAATTCCCAAGGAAATTCGTTCCCCCTACTATTCCGGCTTACAAGGGGACGAGTGATCCTAATGAGTTTCTGTATAAGTACGATTGGCATATGACGGGTGCCAGAGCGTCTGATGAAATCAAATGTCGATATTTCCCGGTATATCTGGAAGGTGTGGCACTATTGTGGTTTACAAAGCTGCCGGTCAGGTCCATTGATCAGTTCTTCGATTTGACCAGGAAATTCAAGGAGCAATTTCGATTGTATGCTTCAAAAGCAAAGGATATAATGTCGCCGTCAAGTCTAGAGCAAAATCCAGGAGAATCCATCAGATCATTTTTGAATCGTTTTAACATAGCATTGGCTGAGGTAGATAATGCTGAGCCACGCATGGTCCTAACATACTTGATGAAGGCGATTGACAAATCAAGCGAATTTGGAAAATGGTTGAAAATGAAAGAACCAAACTCGCTTGACAAATTCTACAAGAAAGCGGACGAATTCATGCGCTTGGAGAGCCTCCAAACACCGGCTAAGGTGGTATCAGTAGAAGCCGGGAACAATGGTGCTGCTTCGAACAAGAAAGAACCTAACACTCAGAAAATGGGAAATGATGGTGGAAAGAAACAGGGAGATGCTAAGAAAGGCCGTCCTTTCAATTTCACACCCTTGACCGATACCCTTGAGAACATTTTCTTTGCGACCAAGGATGATGTCAATTATCCGACACCACCTAAACTGAGAGTTGGAAGTAAGATGGAAAAAAGTGGAAGGTTCTGTCGATTCCACAACCAACCCGGCCATGACACCAACGAATGCCGTCATTTGAAAGAGGTAATTGAACAACTCTTGAAAGAGAACAAGCTCCAGCAGTATGTGAAAAGGAATAGAAATGCCCCAGCCTCGTCGACTCAAGGACAACAAGTTCTCGCTCACCATCCTGGCTCAAGTGAGAAGGCCCTAGAACATGAGTCGGAAAGACCTGTCATCAATATAATAACTGGAGGGCCTCACCCAGCAGGCAAAAGCTGGGGCGAGATGGAAAGGCATGCCCGGGCGTACCGGCTGAAGAGAATGTTTTTGTATTAGAAAATGATGCACCTTTAAAGCAACAAAAGACATCCACTGATGATATTGTATTCAGTGCCAGAGATTCTTTGGGTATCGAGGCTCCTACCATAGATCCTTTGGTCATATCCGCTGGTATTGGGCTGGCTATTGTGAGAAGAGTTCTAGTTGATTGTGGAGCTTCATGCAACATTCTCTTCAAGAAGACTTTTGATCAAATGAAAATTCCAATGGCTGACGTTCAAGCTTCATCGCTTAAGATTGCTGGGTTTGTTGGGGAACCCAAACAGCCGATTGAGACCATAGATTTGTTTGTAGAACTTGGAAAAGGGCTGAGGAAGGTGGCTTGAAAGCAAACCTTTATAATTGTTGAAGAATTCTCTGCCTACAATGCCTTTTTAGGCCGACCAACTCTTGCTGCATTCAAAGCTGTTCTTGCCCCATGGTGTCTGACTATAAAATTCCCCACAGATAATGGAGTTGGTGTGATTAAAGGAGACCAAGATGCGGAGCGAGAATGTTATCTTACAGAGTTGCGTGAATCAAGGAAAAGAGAAACGGGAAAAGGTGCGGCGGCTCCAGTCCGCATCAAAGAACCAACCTTGTAGCAATTACAGGGTGGACCCTGCACTGGTGAATATAGTGGCGCACGAAGAGAGATGGATCCAAGGAAAGCCAGTGCAGGGGAGAATAGGGTAGTACCGGTAGAGGTAACAGTGCCGGTACCCGTTGACCCAAAGAACCCAAACAAAGTGCTGAATGTGGGTTCACAGCTCAACACAACAGTTTAGAATGTTCTGATTTCATTTTTGAAGGCAAATTTGGATGTATTCGCTTGGACTCATGCTGACATGTGTGGAATATCCCCAGAGATTGTAGTACACACTCTGAACATTGATCCAAAGTTTACACCCGTGAAACAGAAAAGAAGAACTCAGGGTCCAGAAAGGTCAGCAGCATTGAAAGAAGAAGTGGATCGGCTCATGGAGAACGGTTTCATCAGAGAATCTACTTATCCAAATTGGGTATCAAATCCAGTGCTGGTTAAAAAAGCTAACGGAAAATGGAGAGTATGCATTGACTTTTCAGATTTGAACAAAGCCTGCCCCAAAGACTGCTTCCCGCTGCCCAGGATCGATCAATTGGTGGATGAGACGGCGGGGCATGAATTGTTATCTTTTATGGATGCATACTCCGGATATAACCAGATTATGATGCATGAGCCAGATCAAGAGGACACAAGCTTCATCACAGATGCTGGACTCTACTGCTACAAGGTCATGCCTTTCGGACTCAAGAATGCAAGGGCAACTTACCAAAGGCTTGTTAATGCCATGTTTAAACCGCAGATTGGCAAGACAATGGAAGTTTATGTTGATGATATGCTAGTGAAGTCTAAGAAAGCAGTGGACCATATGGATCACTTGGCAGAGATGTTCGCAGTACTTCGAAAGTACAGAATGAAGCTTAATCCTTTGAAATGTTCATTTGGAGTGGAGTCCGGAAAGTTTTTGGGTTTCATTGTGAGCGCCAGGGGCATTGAAGCTAATCCTGCTCAGATCACTGCCCTGAGAGAGATCAAAGCTCCTAGAACGAAGAAGGAATTGCAAAGTCTCAATGGAAAGGTTGCTGCCTTGAGTCGGTTCATTTCTAAAGCTACTGACAAATGCATTCCATTCTTTGATGCTCTGAAGAAAGGAAGAAAAAACTTTAAGTGGACTCCTGAATGTCAGAAAGCATTTGTTGAGTTGGTTCGTCATATGGAAGTGCCTCCGATACTTTCAAAGCCTGACAATGGTGAAGATCTCTTCATATATTCGACAATTTCATCTCATGCTCTCAGTGCAGCGTTGGTACGGGAAGACGCAAGGATTCAACGCCCAGTCTATTATATCAGCAAAAGATTCACTGGGGAAGAGATGAGCTATTCAAGGTTGGAAAAGCTCGCCTATTGTTTGTTGATCGCATCAAGAAAATTGAGGCCGTATTTCCAGGCTCATCCTATTAAAGTCCTCACTGATCAACCTCTAAAGCAGGTCCTATTCCGTCCTGAGACTTCGGGCCGTCTTTTGAAATGGAATATTGAACTCAGCCAATATGACATCATTTATCATCCCCGGAAAGCAATCAATGGACAAGCTTTAGCAGATTTCATCGCAGGATGTACGGATAAAGGTGATAGTGAGGAAGAAGCCACTGATAACATCCCAATCCAATGGAAATTGAATGTCGATGGCGCAAGGAATGATTACTATTTTAGAGCAGGGGTTGTCCTTGAAACCCCAGAAGGGCGATCGCTGTGTTATGCACTGAGATTAGAATTTCCTTCGACAAATAATGAAGCAGAATATGAAGCTCTTATCGCTGGCTTGAGGATTGCTAAAGAACTAAATATCATAGCATTACGAATCTTCAGCGATTCTCAACTTATCGTATGCCAAGTCAAGAGGGAATTTCAAGCTAGAGGGGGAAATCTTCCCGCTTATTTGTCAAAGGCCTGGGAACTTCTTGATGATTTTGATCATTATTCAATAAGTCACATAACCCGGGAAGAGAACATGAAGGCGGATTCTTTTGCAAAGTATTCAAGTACCGGCGAAGCTCAACTATTGGGATTAGTTCCCGTGGAAGTCTTGTCAACTCCGAGCACAGATGAGATGGATATTGATTGGATTATGAGTGTATCTCAAGAGCAAGAATCTTGGATGACTCCGATATTGGAATATTTACTCAATGGATCTTTGCCTGAAAGTTCAAAAGAACGACAGAAGCTGTTAAGGAAAGCCTCTAGATATACGATCCAGGATGGCCGATTGTACAGACGGGGATTTTCAATGCCACTACTCCGCTGCGTAACTAAAGAAGAAGTCAAGACAATTCTAACTGAAGTACACGGAGGGGAGTGTGGAGATCATACAGGAGGTCAAACTTTAGCAAAGAAAATTCTCCCTTATGGATATTTTTGGCCAGAGATTAATCGAGATGCTGCTGAGTATTCCCAAAAGTGTGATAAATCCCAGAGATTTGCCAAAATTCCTAGAGCACCTTCCACTGAGCTAACACAAATGGTCAGTCCATGGTCGTTTGCCATCTGGGGAATAGATCTCATTGAGCCTTTGCCGACTGCCAAATCAGGGATTAAATATGCTATCGTTGCTGTTGATTATTTCACTACATGGGCTGAAGCTAAACCATTGGCTACCGTTACCTCTAAGAAAATGATAAGTTTTGTGACTAAAAATATCATTTGCAGGTATGGTGTGCCTCAGAAGATAATTACAGACAATGGTACACAGTTCGAAAGTGAGGAATTCCAAGATTTCTACAAACGATTCAAGATCCGAAAAAGCTTCTCAGCAGTGGCTTATCCGCAGGCAAACAGGCAAGTGGAAGCAATAAACAAAATCATCAAATCAACCATCAAAAAGCAGCTAGAAAAAGCAAAAGGTGGTTGGGTCGATAAGTTACCACTTGCACTATGGGCATACAGAACTACCCACAAAACTGCGACTGGGCATACTCCATTTTCATTGGCATACGGATCAAAAGCAATGATTCCAGTGGAAATGGAAGTTCCCATACACAGAAGGATCTATTTTGATCAAGATGAGAATGAAAAACTGCAATTGGAAGCGCTTGACCTCCTTGATGAAAGAAGAGAAGAGGCTAAGCTTAGAATTGCAGCCCATCAGCAAAGGATAGCCAAGCACTTCAATTCCAATGTTCGTCAGCGCAGCTTTGAAGTTGGGGACCTAGTCCTGAAGAGAATTATGACAGCCACAGGTGTGTTTGGGCCAAACTGGGAGGGGCCATATGTCATAGGCACGAAACTTCTTGATGGCACATTCAAACTCACTACTGTCGAAGGAGAACCAATCCCAAGAACTTGGAACAGCAATCATTTGCGTCCATATTTCACTTAAAAGCTTTGCTGAAATGTTGTAAAAGAATTACGAATATATGATTCTTGTATTGAAAGCAATTGTAAAGCAAGTGAATAATGAAAAGCTATAAAGTGGATGTAGGCCCAGCTTTTGGCCGAACCACTATAAATCTTGTGTTCTCTACTACTATAAACTGCTTTGTTTTATTTCGACATATAAAATACGTTAATTATGTTACTAAAATGTCGATTTAATAATGCAGGCCATAAAAAAAAAGCTTACCCATCACAAGACCAAGCGATCTCCGACATCACCTAGCAAGCAAACGCTAAACCATTCAAATTTCCATACTCAAATCCTACGAAAGAAGTGCTTCGAACAAAAGTTAGCGATGTGGCTGGAAGTGGACCATTTCCAACTAACTGCGAATGTTTGTACAAACGAGCATCCAGTTAAATAGCCTGTGTCTACCACCACCAACTCGCTTAACTATGAAGTATATTTATTTGGATAAGGAAAATTGTTGGCAACTAAAAAGGGATGATATTTGGAAAAGATAACGGGGATCGCCGACATGAATAGATGGCAAAGAGACATGGGCGAGCAAGCATCAAACAGCAAAAGACCTCTTCAGAGACACAAGCCCTCTTCGGAGGCACAACTCTTCGGAGGATAAAGACCTCAAACGGGGCATGCCAGAAGACTTTATCAATATGGTATGGAATGATCGGAAGCACCTTCCCAACAGGAAGGCAAAGCGCTTGTTTACTAGTTGAGACAGTCTGCATAGACAAGCGTCCAAGTAACTAGCGTCCGCCCCGTGAGTCCATGAGACGACCGAAGGCACCTTCCCAAATGGAAGGCAAGGCGCTCGTTCACTAGTTGAGACAATCTACGTAAACAAACGTCCAAGTAACTTGCGCTCGCCCCGTGAATCCAGCCAACGATGAGAAAGAAACTTTCAGGTAGACTCGGAGGCACGCATTCCACCGAGATCTGAAATAAAACTTCACAAGTGGTGGAATGTGAAAAGCCCTCTTCGGAGGCCCATTTCACCATAGTTGAAATGCTAAAAGACCTCGAGCGGGCCTCGCCAGAAAAAGAGAGTTCTTTCTCGACATAAAGTTGCGGACTGATCGGTGGTACACCCCCGTGAATCCATCCAACTAAGAGAAAGAAGCTCCAAACTTCCAAGAAAAAGCCTTACTCAGAGGCACACATTTCACCGTGATCTGAAATAAAACTTCACACAAGTCGAAATGTGAAAAGCCCTCTTTGGAGGCCCGCTTCCCAGCGAACAGGGAAAAGATAAAAGCCTCTCCCAAGAGGCAGAAACAAAAAGACCTCTTCCCAGAGGCACAATCAAACAAAAAGACCTCTTCCCAGAGGCACAATCAAACAAAAAGACCTCTTCCCAGAGGCGCAATCAAAAACTCTCATCAGAGGCCCAAGCAGGTTGAAACCCCTTTTTCTTTTCGAAAGGCCCACTGCACTATGAAGTGAAACTCACTAGCCAAAGCAAAAGTGACTTTTCTTCAAAAGAAAAAGAAAAGGAGGAGTGCAAAAACTTTGCAATAAAAAAGAAGAAGGAAGCCCTCTTTAAAGGCACACTTTAGCTTTCAAAGGAAGATTGGTTCATCTATTCTCGAAAATACTCTTCCTCAAAAAAGTTAAAGTGCCCTTCGGAGGCCCGCTTTACCACATATGAGAATTCATTTTTTAAGAATGTATACATGCAAAAGAAAAAGTGATATCTCCGAAGGGTGGAGCGTGAAAACTCATATGAAACGAGGTGTACTCTATTTAGGGCAAAATGATATTTCCACAAATATGGAATAATTATTCTCCAAAAATAGGAGTACAAGTCCCCTCGAGATTGGAAATATTACGATGAGCTTATGGTATGAGGGCAATACGGTATGGCTGCATTGGTAAAAACAACGCCCGAACAATATACCACATGCTCACTGTAATATTATATAAAGAAACTTGCATATATAAAAAAAAAGAAGAAGAAAAGAATAGATGCATTCTCAAACATAGACAGAAGTTTGTACAAGCAAGAGAATCATTTTATTCAACGATTATGAAAATTACGTACATTTATTCAACGTTATGAAAATTATGTACATATGCAGGTTTCAAAATAAAAGAAAAGCGGGGGCCGGTACCCGCACAACGCCCGGTCAGTACAAACAAAAAGCTAAAAGAAAAAAGTAAAAACAAGGAAGGGGAAGCAGGGCTCATCACTTCTTCTTCTTACCACCACCTTTGGAGCCTTCACCTGACCTAATAGGTAGTTTTTTAGGACGGCTTGGGAGAGTTGGTGAAGAAGGAGAGAGGGCTACTGCCGGATCAACCTCCGGTTCCTTTTGAGTAACAGAAATGCTTTTCCTTTCTTCTTAGAAGTAGTACTCTTCCTCCTCCTCTTCGAAGAAGACTCGCTTCCCGGAGTAAAAAGAGCAGACAATTTTATATCATCGGAAATGGTTCGCTCCGGGGACTCATTGCCTTCTCCAAGCCCTTCTCCCTCGTGTTCCCATGAAGCATTAGGATTATCTAAGCCTCGAAGAGCCTCTATTTGCTCCTCTTGCGACCCGGGTTGGAAGGCGGATGGAGGGGTGACCGGGAGAGGTGGGGGAGAAATAACTGAAGGAGGGGGAGTCTGAACGATGCTCTGCACTTTCTCTACAAAAGAAAAGAAGTTAAAGCCAGTAAAGAGAGGAGATAAAGGCTCGTTGAGATTCAGGAAGTAGTCAAGAAGCTCATCAAACTCATAGGAAGCAAATGAGCAGTCTATTTGAGCAAGATCAACATTAGAATTACCTGGCGAAGTAGGCTTTGCTACGTCAATCTCAAAACCCAGCGCTCCACCGCTCTCTTGGCTTTCGTCTCCGTTATGGACAGTTGCACCTTCTGTGATAGCTTTGGTAGGGGGTGGAGAATGAGAACTGGAGCCGACAATGTCGATTTCGGCCGAAGGTGAAGGCTAAACTGGATCAGTTGAAGTAGTTTTTCCTAAATGTTCCCCTTCTGCCATCTCGGCTCTTAATTTCGCAAGTTGTTCTTTTCCCCTGACAAGAGCGGCGCGAGCTTCGTCATCCAAGTAATGCTCCTCAAGAACTGATTCGACGTAGCCAACACCTTTAGCACCAAGCATGTCAAGTGCGGCCTCCCACACTTCAGCCAGAGTAATTTCATATTTGGGGCCGAGAAAGGTGAGACTACCGCGCCCCAGGACGCTGTGCAGATAGGTGTCAAATAATGTTGAACTGACATCGGCTTTAGTTGCTTGATGAGCTTCTTCAGCTGCAATTTCGCCGGCCACTGCCTCATCACGCTCTCTTTCAATCTTGGAGAGTTGAAGCTTTAACATTTCGATCTCCATCTCCTGGGAGCTAGTTTTCTTTCGAAGCTCAGCAATATCGGCAGTATGGCCCTCATTAATTCTGTTTTGCACCTCGAGCCTATCGTCGGCATCCCTCTGAGCAGCATGAGCGTCCCGCACTTGTTCCTGAAGCACTTTCTCCCTCTAGGAGTAGGAAGTAGAGGAAGTAGCAAGCTCCGCTTTAAGTTTCCCAACTTCCGCTTCGAGCTTTTCGTTATAGTCAGTGATGCTCCTCATCTCTGCGTCATGTTCATTGAGAATTTTCTGCCATTCAGATTTATCGTTCTCCATGGTCAGCATAGCCTCAAGATTCGCACGATTCACTCTCTGGAGTTCGTCAACAAGTTTTTGCCAGCTCGACATTCTTTCAATATCAAGTCTGACGACATCAAGATTTTGCAACATGGCAGGCTTGTCGATTGGAACTAAGTCGAGATCAAAGCGAACTCCCTTCAAGCACCATTGTGGAAACCGGCTTTGGAGAGTAGCTGGACCTGGCCCAACTTGATATGAAGGCCTGTTGATGATTGTCTGGATATCGGTACGGGAAGGGGCAGGAGATTGAGAAGGAATGAGAGCAGTGGTCTTCTCAGAAATTGCAGGCACTGATTGCTCACTAACTTTAGCCCGTTTGCTTGGGTCATCAGCCATGTGGCTCTTCCCTCTGTCATCATGGGATTTACGTTTATGGGAATCGCCCTCTCTATGGGAAGAATCGTACCGCTCATCCCCTCTTCCATAGCGTTCTTCATAAGAACGTCTCTCCTGAGCCTTTCGAGCAGCCCTCTCTTCATCAGTTTCCCTATAAGTGGGAAGATAGCGCCTATAGTCATACTGACCATGCTTTCCGTATTGCTTGAAGTCGTCGTAATATGAACCACTTCGCCTCATTGGAGAACCTGAAAATGAAAAAGAAGCGTAACTTTAGAATCTTCAAAGTACAAAGAGCTAAGTGCATGAAAGTGCCGAAAAGTTCTAAGTGTGTGTGATGTGCAAACTACGCGCGTCAAAATACGAATCACTCTTCGATCGCGGAAGAATGGTAGGGGTAGTAGTTAACGTCAACTCTTGAGTCGACGGAGCTTGTTGCAAAGTAGAAGTCGCTTCAACTACTGAAGAAGAAACCATAGTAGTAATAGGGTCGTCTTTAAAGAGCTCCTGTGAAGTGACAAACAGGTCGCTCAACCCTTCAAAAGTGTCGTCCCCGCTCTGCTTGACAGGGCTTGTTTTCCCGGCTTCTTCATCACCAGACTTCTTTGAATATTGGGGAGATCCCTGAGGCTCTTCTTCTTCAATGACCGGGGCAAGTGCAAATTTGCCAGA
Source organism: Allium cepa (assembly GCA_030765085.1). Lineage (NCBI taxonomy): Eukaryota > Viridiplantae > Streptophyta > Magnoliopsida > Asparagales > Amaryllidaceae > Allium > Allium cepa. The sequence goes on from CM060942.1 coordinate 244,805,446, forward strand.
TAACCCCGCAACATCAATAAAAGTAGAGCACTTCACTAGAGAAGCCTCAGAAGCAGGTTCTTTTGGTGTAGGTGCGTCAGTAGAAACTGGGGCATCTAATGCTTTAGCTGGGGAATCTGGGACCTCATGGGGGTGTGTAGAGCGAGAAGTGTGTAAAAGTCCATACTGATGCAAAAGTTCGTCCCTCAACAAAAACTTTATACTTCTCTCTTCAGCGGTCACATCATTCAATCTTTCAAAAACTTGCTTATGACCTGGATCTCTAGAGGGGGGAGGAAGTGCTGAAAAAGGAAAAGAGTGAAATTAGCAATTAGCGACTCAGATCTCGAAAAGCTCAGGAATGGAAAATAGAACAGGTAATCTTACTTCCTACTCTCCAGATGGCGTAAAACCCTGGGGGGCAGCGAACAAAGAAAAACTGATTGAAGAAGCCATGAACGCTTTCGAAAAGATCAGTGATGAGTTTGCGATTCTTAGCGCTTCTTATAACAACAATGGAGGGATGATCTTTAGTCTTTGTGAAAGAACATAAATAACAAATTTCCTTGAAACTCGGCAGTCGATGCAGAGTTCTCATGAATAAAACACACAACCCCATCAGAATGGCGTAACCATTGGGGTGCAGTTGGAACGGAGAGATGGTCAATCGAAGTAGAAACTGTTGAAGAAAGTCATTGAAGGGACGAATAGCACCGCACAAGCACATTTGGCGGTTGACCGCTACAAAGCCAGGAGGCGCCACATCAGCAGTGTTAGTTTTCTCAGGAAGAATGACATCTTCTTCAGCAATGCCAAACTGAGTGCATAATTGACGAAAAACTTTGTATGATAAAGTGGTAGAGGCTCTCTCTGGAGGATTAACTAGGGGAGCCGGAATAAGAGTGGCTTCTCCAGTCTGGGCTGTTATCTCTTCTTGTTGAGAAGTCATTCTACACAAGCAACTGGATATTCAAATGTGAAGGTGCACGTTTCCTAAAAGTGTGAAGTGTTGTGCAGAACTAATAAAAATAACAAGTAAATATAACTGGAATTAAACTATTCGACAATTGATCGATTACCAAATTTCAGGACTTGTTAATTTAAAGTTCAGGTATAGTATTAGTGCAAACTGGGCAGTTTCAGTTGACTATTTCAATGTTGCTTTAATACTTTACTTGAATTTGATGATTTAAAAGCACTTCGTTCACACAATCTATTTAAGTTGATTATCTGTTGTTAACTAATCTACCATTTGATGTGGGCAGTCAGTGGCAGTATATTCGTCCCAATTTTCTGTAAATGATGTATTGAACAGATTGTTAGCTTGCAAGTCAAAAGTGATTTGTGAAAGAATGCAACAAAGTTTAACAGTTTAAAGACTAAACAGTTCAAGGTTCAAGCAATCCAAAGTTCAGAAAGATCAAGTGCTAACTCGCTGACGAGTTAAGAATTTTTCCTACGGGTTAAGTTAAGTCGTTGGTTCTCTGGCTAACTCGTCCACGACCTAAGGATTATGAGGCGAGTCAGGTTAGGTCGCTTCAATTTTGAGTCATTGATGTTTTAAGTCGGCAGTGCTTTGAGTCGTAAGTCGTGAAATAGAAGAAAAGCTTCAGTTCAAAGCAGTGAGAAATTCTCCAAGTCCAAACTCGGCCACGACTCAGGGCTTAAGTCGTAAAAGTTGCTAGGTCGGTTCATAGTTAAATCACAGAGATCACTTGGCCGCATAAAATTTCTAGATCGTACCTAAGGCAATATCCCACTCTATTTGGCCAACTTACCTTCCCATCTAACTCCTAACCCGTTAACCTTCTAACTCTTAACCCGTTAACCCAATAACCTCTCGATCAACAACGACCCTAGTTCTATCACATCGCTGAATCGCCACAAATCGCGAGTCATCTTAAGTCAAATCAAACAGCTTTGAGTCCATCGATGACCAATGCAACAATACTCGCACGGCTAAAGGGATGAATCGGAGACGAAGAACGGGGCTCGTAGATTGACGATGTTCGACGATTGAAAAGAAGCAGGATCGCTTACGCAGTGTGATGCTAGAGAGAATCGGAAACGAATCAGGAAGGAATCACCGTAGGGAGCTCGGAGAAATGCTAATGCCAGATGCGACTTAGGAGATAGGTAATGAGAAGAAAGAAGTAAGAGAAATGACTCAAGTCTTTTATATCTCAGGGCAGTGGAACCCGAATCGGCACACGCGAGTTAAGGAAAGTCGAAGCACACGACCTACGACTTAGGCGTGTACTTCGAGGGGCAAATGTTAACTCCGCTTTCTCTACGACCTAACGACTTAAGAAATGTCATGACCTAAAGAAGGCTACGACCTAACGACTTAAGGAAGTACACGACTTAAGGAAGTACACGACTTAAGGCATTGATGACCTAACAACTCAGAGTACTTCACGACCTACGACTTAAGGTATGGACGACCTAATGAGTTAAGGTCTAGACGACCTAAGAATTGAAACGGTCTAAGCAGTTCACGACTTAAGAAGTTACGATCTAACAACCTAAAAAGGGTACGACTTAACGACTCAAGGCACGAAAAGGTTAAAACAACTACACTTAAGTCGCAACCGACTTACGACCTTTGCTAGGTCGTTCACGACTTAAGACTGCGGAGTCAAGATTCAATGCCGCATCACTTACGAGAGGACCGGTTGACTTGTTTGCGACTTAGGACTTGTGATATATATGAGCAAGCTTACCAGTTGGGCCACGACCCACGACTTAGTTTGAGTCGGCCACAACCTAAAGCTACAGAGTTAAAATCCAATGCCGTGATACTTATGCCGCATCTTTTTAACTCATTCGCGGCTTAGGACTTATGACATGAATTCAGGAAGACAAGCTGATCTCTATTAAACTATGGACTTGGCTCGATAAGTCGGCCACGACTTATCTTAAGTCGGCCACGACTTAAGACTTGGCAATACTTTCTGCCCAGAATTCTCTATAAATACATTGCCATCTCCAACTTTCAAAGGACTTTTGGGGGGGACAATCTCTTCAAGCGCCGATACTCTGCCAGTTTCTAAACCGACTCTATACTTGAAGTCTCGAAGAACACTACAAGCTACTTTGAAAGACTTTCACACGTCCGGCATGGATTCGAAGACTTTCATCTACATCAAAGCTTAAGCTACTTGTTCAAAGTGTTTTGTAACTAAAGAGATTTGTACTTGAAGAGCATTGTATCGTTTTGTAGCAAGATCAGTAATAAAGATACTTAAAGTGGACGTAGGCTACTCCTTAAGCCGAACCACTATAAAATCACCGTCTCTTACTGTATTTTCAGTTATTTTAGCTGATATTCCATTCCCGAACCATCGGGTGGTGCTTTCACATTCACACTTCACACACCGGGGTGTTAGCGTTCAATTTTAAGCGTTAACATCACCAAAGATCCCCTCGAACTGCCCATGCCGATCATTAGCGGTCACACCAGTGCACTTAAAGCTTCCCTGACATCCAACGCTTCGGTCTCCCCGGGTCTGGTGGCGCTCGATCCACCATAAGCGTCGTGATGGCAACAATTTCAACCCCAACCTATTTTAGGGCTTAGATCCTAAATCACTTTCGTTCACCGTCCACAGTGACCTGAAATTATTTGGAGCATTTTTCTCAAGCAACCCTATCCCCCAACTAGACCCACCCATGATCGCGAAATTAAGTACGTTGCCGATCACCAGAAATTACCAAAAGACTCAAATTTGTTTATCCTTACATTACTCAGTGAATGTTTGCTTAAAATTTTTGATTTAACATTCAAAAATAATTATTTTCAAAAGCCTTAAAATTGACATATTTGAAATCAAAGTTCACCATGGTTAAATTTGCAACCTATACTTGTTTTGCCTATATATATATTTTAGAGAAACTTAAATTGTTCAGCTCTCATCTACCTTTAAAACTTAAAACATGTTCAAAAAACAAAATTTATTCGAATCCTAAGGTCTAACAAGTATCAGGGGTGAAAGATTTTGAATCTCGGACAAGTTTTGGAAACTTGTTTCCAGAAAGAAGAAAAAACCTGATACTAAGCATGCATAGTTTCCTTTTCACATATATAAGTCATATACAGGCATAAAATAACTTTCACATAACACACAAGCAGACATCATCAAGGAAAATCAAACACATAAGCAGATTCAAGTTTGAATGGAGGTTTGCTCACCAATTTTATGAAAGAACAAAGGTCAGACACTAGTTTTCTTGGAAACTTGGTCTTGAACTTTTGAACAGTAGCTTTGAAACTGACCTTGCTTTGATTCAAATTAAGTTGAATTTGTATTTGATTTAGTTGAATTTTGAATTTGATTCTTGTTCCCAGTTTTCAACTTGCTTCAGATTTTTGCTTTTGATTTGTCTCAGATTTGAACTGCAACTTGAGTTTGAATATGATGCACTACTTGATTCCAGGTTTGAGATCTTTTGAATTGAATCAGATCTTCCTTGAATTCCAATGCATTGCTTCAACAACATGAATCTGAAACTTGATCTCTTTCCTTTGTTCCAGATTTGAAAATTGCTTCAGATTTAAGTTGCAACTTGTTTTGAATTTCAATTATCACGTTTTGATTTTTGTCCTACTTTTGATCAGATTGTTATTGTTTTGAATTTGAGGTGCTTTGAGTATGGATTTCTCAGATTTGAGAAAGAAATGAAAATGGCCTGATTTGTATTTATTTGTAAATTAATATCTTTTCTTTCTTTTTTAAAAAAAAACAATGTGCCACTTGTTTAAATGGGTAAACACTTGTTAATTGTATTGCTTAAATTTTACAAATGTCATTTGGGACAAAATTTATGTTTATATCCTTATCTTGATTTAATTTATAATTTTTTATTTTAAACCCTTTTCATTTTAATATTTTACATATGTATATTTTTAATTTTGAATCCCTACTCTATCATAATTATGTGATATGTTTATCTATTTTGTTTCCTTACATTCTATTTTGTACTTATTATGTTTTAAATGTTAAAAAAAATTATTTAATACTTTCTTATGTATTATTTATACTTATACAAATTAAAGAAAAATGTTTTAAATTAAATTATACATTACTAATAAATATTTATAAGTTAGAAAATACAATTTTTATTTTAAATACATTTATATTTTTAAACTTAAGATATTAAACTTATTAACAAATACTTATTTTAAAATTTTCATCTTAAACTTAAGTAATCATACTTATTATATTTTTGTTTCAAATAAAATTTCTTTAAGTCCAATTTAATTTTAATATATTAACATTTGAATTTCAAATTCAAATTTCAAATTATATATATATATATATATAAACACAAACCAAACACATATCTTTATATAATTTGGAAAATTTCACAATTTAATTTTAAAAATTAATTTATTTATCAAATTATACTGGGCTAAAATCCGGGGATGTTACAATTTGAGATATTCTGCTGTATTTTATTTCTAACTCTGGTGTTTACATAGTAGCTTCATGAACTACTATTTATCTATTCCACTGCATTATATTACTCTGTGTCTGTGATTGATTTATTTACTGTATATGTTGAGTTTTGTCAAATATAAATTAAAAATATGATATTTTCAACAATTCAAGTCCGGCATGTGCGGATGCGAATGGTTGAAAATATCTGGTCGTTACATTTATGATTATATATTGTATGTGATGTAGGGGGACAGGTTGGAGGGATCCAAAAGAATTCCTCACATTGTTGATTTTACTTTCACACACGCACATATATATAGTGATATATGATATGTTGGATGTTAAAATTAACGACACGGACATGACTTTGCTTATTTAGTGCTTAGCAGCACTGGGCCTTATATTTTGGTATTTTAAAATACCATAAAATAATGATTTGATTTTTAAAAGGGATTTCAAGTGATTTTGGAAATTATATATGTTTTAAATATTTATTCTTGAATTATTTAAAAGAAGTAATTTATTTTCAAATCAGAGGTATGATTTTTGGATATTATAATTTAATAGTTTTATAAAATATTTTAAATAGAGATGTATGAATTGTAAAATAAAGATTTTTTAAATCTTAAGATAAGCCTATCTTTTGTAATATAGGATATGGTTTTTAAAAAAGAAACAAGAAATATTTTTATATAAATTTTTATTATCCATTTTACATAAAGTCATATATATATATATGGGTACATATATTAAAAAATGTAATTTATAAATGTGATAAGTTATAAAAATGATATTTTACAAAAGAAGTGGAGATTACCAAAATCGTATTTTTGTTAGTAAAAGTACAGATTTATAAACAGTGTTTATAAATAAAAGGAAACTATTATCATGGGAAACATTGGGAAAAATAAATAAACTGGTCGATCTATTATATGATGTGGAATGTTGTTTTGAAAATAGTTGATTCTATTTTGGAAATTGAAGGTGAGGGTAAATTTGTAAGATGTCGAATGATTTCATAATTTAAAAAGGAATTTATGAAAGGAATCCATGAATATGGGAGCAAGTTTCAAACGAGTTGAAATTATGTTTCGAATAGGACTTAAAGAATAAGTGAGATTTATAAAAGAATGGAGTTATAAATGGAGTTCATAAATAAAGGGATTTTATGAAAGGAAGTTTCGTAACATAAAATAGAAGAGACTTATAAGTGTAGCTTTATAAATATAAAAAAGATTATTGTGACGACCCGGTTCCTGACCCCAGAAATCCGGTTCATCTTGAAGAAAGAAAGGGATGAGAAAATAGAAAAGATAGAGAAGAAAGAACAAACACATCAGAATCTCTCAGCGGAATGGGACAAAATATAATAGATCACATAACTATTACAGAATTTTACATATATCAGAGTTAACACATCACATACTAGACAGTTATATACACCTGTCTAGTTAATACAACACAACTCAAACAAATAACCCAAAGATACTAACACAGCGGAACTATATATAAATCTATCTACAACGCTGAAGCCTCCTGCTCCATTGCTCCTCCAGAATTCGTCAAAGCTAACTTGATTCCCATGGCTACCCGTAAAAATTTGGGTACCCGAGAGTTTATGAAAAACAAAAATAAACTCCGAGTCAGGCATGGGTCTGGTATGAGTAACAGGTTAAAGTTGCTTAACTTTGAAAAACATTTGAAAACAAAAGGTATCACGTAAGACTTCCCACGAATAAATATGGTAAGTTTTTACCTTACGCTAACCAAATCATTTTATAGGAATTCTGTGATATTATAATAGGTCTAGGGTTTTCAAGTAAATAGAAAATAGCCGAAATTGTTACATTATTAAATTCCATCTACTAGCCACGAAAGTGGGTAATACAATTAAAACCGTTGGCACTTATTGGATTATGGATTCCATACAATGGCAGGGCTACTGGGGTACTGCCCGTCACAGTACGTGGCCTAGATCAACGTACCGAGGAGTACGTCCGCTCCCCTGCAACACAAGGCCGGAACCATTCCTTACTGAACAGTCCCGAACAAGACAACCCCGATAGTTTGAGCTCACAACTTCCACACAGCCGAATAAAAAGGGACATCTAGACAGGGGAAAATCTTGTCCTGCTTGGGCACGACCCACCTAACCTTGCCGCACCTCCCCTGTTTTAGCCATTCCCGGTTGATGAGGCTTGAGGCTAAGATTACCTTTAGAGAACACATCTCTTAGAATGCTCATCGCCCACTTGACGATGTTCTGAAAGCATTCAATCCATACAAGTTCGTTTCGGGTTCGAACAAAACCGAAGGCATTATCTCGTTACACTCATTTTGGAATCACCCTCGGAGTTAACGATGATAACCCTTGCATTCTGGATCTTCATCTTCACTTCAGATTCACGACCTATCGTTAATTTGGAATCGATGTGGTTTTCTGACTTCCAAATATGGAAAACCCGATCCCGGTCTCATCGAAATCCAAAACGTGTCTTTTAAGGCCAAGTTGTTTTAAAGTTTAAAACAATTCAATCCAATTATCCATATACACACAGATAGATAATTCACAACATCATACTAGATAATCACTTCATCATCATGAACAGATAATTCATATTATCATCACAAACAGATAATAAATACTTTCATCATACTTAAATCAAGCATCTGTATTACACAGCATAATATCACATATCCGAGATCTCAAATTATTCAAGGTAAATGATATCATCCATCCATACATAAGCAATCATATGAGCTATAGTTAATTTAAAACGGATTAAATTAATTACCTACATCTCTAATTAACTTAAAATGAATTAAATTAATTACTATACCATTATAACTCTTGCTTATTAATTATCAATCAATTATAAATAAATTAATAAATCATTCACTAATTATTCGTTTCAATCAATCACACTTGATTAATTAACATTTAATTATATTCAAGTAATCATCCTTTAATTATTTTTCACAAATTAATTATCTTGTCCAAATATAGAAATTAACCTTAAATTACAAACATTACATTACTTCTTAATTACTCTAATTAATTACTCTTAATTACTTATTATTGATTAATTAATCTAAATTTATAATCCTATTATTAATTATATCAATTAATGATTTCTAATTACATTTTAATTAACTCCCTGTTTAAATTAATTACCTTAAGTAATTAATCTTCAATAAAACCACATTTATTAATCACCTCTGATTAATATCATTCAGTAGTTAACCATCTTTAATTACTCCATCAAATAAATTAATTTCTCCTTAATTAATTTTCTCTAATTAATCCCCTGACTAATTATACAAAGTAATTATATTCCAATTACTTTCAATATTAAATCACCCTCAGTTAATTACACCCAGTAATTATCATTAATTACTTTCCTAAGTAATTATACTTATCACATCCTCAAAATGGTTGTCTAAATTAATTAAACTTAATTAATTAACTTAAACAATTCATAGAATTAATTACAACGAGTAATTAATTCCTTAATTACTTGCGTTAAGTAATTATTTTAACAATTCACAATTGCTTATCTTTAAATAAATAATTTAATTAATTATTAAAAATAATCCCATTAATTGATTATTTCATAATTTTTAGTTAATGTCCTTCATTAACTATTTATAATTCTTTAATTATCCTAAGGTAATTTACTAAAATTTATTATCAATTACATTTTTATAAATATCAATGACTCATTAATTAATCCCTAATTAATTCATTAATTTTTTACTAATCATAAATTTAAAATTAAATCAATGATTTCTTAATTACCAATTGAGTTACCTTAAATTAATTAACTTATATCTTATTTAAATAAATTTAAAACTCTAAAATTTTAATTTAATTAATTCAAGTCATTAATTATCCACTTAGTTAACTTAATAATTACAAATCCTTAAGTCTTTAAAAACCTTTTTCTATTAAATGATCAATTTATCATTAATAAAGTATTTTAACAATTTAATTTAAATTTACTTTTAAATTTTCATTTTAAATTTAAGATTTAAAATGAAATCAAATTAATCTTAACAATTCCAAACTCCTTTTTATTTTACAACTAAAAGAATAATTTTCTTGAAATAGAAGATTGAAAGAATTTAAACACGATTTCATTTTGAATTCAAATCAAATTTAAAAATTCTCTTTATCATTCAAATTTGTTTAAAACAAATTTTAAATTTATAAACTTTATTTACTTAAAATTGGGATTCACTACTTTTGAAATCAACTTAACTTGATTTAATCATTGTTTAAATATCTATTTTTCATTTTAAAAACCCAGTTTTAAATTTTTTATAAAACTTACAGGTTCTAAACCCTGTAACTAAAATACCCGAGACAAACAAAAACTTCTTCGAGCAAAACCCCAAATTTCTTCGGGTCAACACTCGAATCACTCGAGTGAAACTCGAGCAACAATCCCCCTTTTAAAGTGGTTTCAAATAATTTAAAATTTTAAAACTTTATTCTATTTCTCATTTTAAAACCCAGGTTTAATTTTTTTACCTTACAGGTTTTTAAAACCTGTTACCAACCTACCCAGGTTCCCCCCTACATTACTCTGAGTCAAGCTCGAACGTGCTTCGAGTTCGCGTGAAGTTTTCCCCGAGTCAAATCCTTAAAGACTCGAGTACCCCTACTTCAACAATCCATTCCAGGCACAACCCAGTGCACGTGTACCCTCACCGGAGCTCCCTTCGATCATCGATGATCACTCCAACACATCGCCTAACCACGCAGCAACCCACAACGATCACCCAACCATTTGCACGAGCCTCGAATCGAAATTGAGCACAAAACCCAAACCTGGAAACGCACGAGCATCACCTCCATGAAACCTGTCATCGCCTTACTTGCAAAATTCCGACCACCGTAAACACTGAAACTCCGGCTATGACCTTGACCACGTCCAAGCTTTCATCCTTCAAGACCCCGCTGCACTCGATCCACTATAGAGGCTGTGGTGATCGATTCTTTATGCGCAGCAAAAATTAGGGTTCTAAAAGAAAAACCCCTGCCAAAATTTCCCTGGTGAATTTTATCACCATCAACCATTTTTCCACCAATCTCCACTCATACTTCTTCCTCCAGAAAGAAACCCGATTCCCATATTCACATAGATCACCCCAAAATCACAGATTCACATATCATATTCAACCCCGAACTAAACCTTAAATACTTAACTAAAAATAGTTATTCTGGTTTTAAAAATCAAGTTTTTGTTTTAGCATTTGATTCATATGCCTGAAACTATGATTTATAAGAATTGGGTTTTAACTTATTTTAGTTTCCACTGTTGTTCTATATTTTCCAGAACTAATACAAACTGTTTTTCTTTTAAACCAATTTTTAGACTCAAGTCTATGTTATAACAACATTTTATGTTCAAAACTTATGTCGTGTTAAAGCTTGAATTAAGAACAAAGAATTTTTTTTATGTGAACTTAAGCCTGAAATCAAAACAGAGAAAGATACACAGAAATGATTATCATATATCCATAGCTTAACACAGAGATATATTTGCAAAATATACTCACAAATAACTAAACTTCAGAGAGAACATATAACAGAATAAATATACTCAAACATTTATAGATGTGATGTTACTCACCTGATTTTGAGAGGATGAACAGAGCACAACTTGGTTTTGAAAACAGTTTGAACTTTTAAAAACTGTAAACTGGTTTGCTCTTCCTTCAAATCATCTTTTCTTTGGTTTGAGGTAGTTTAGGTTTGTAAATAAAAACTTACTTATATTTTCTGATTTTTCTTATGTTTTATAAACAAAAAGAAGTGGAAGATACGTACTTTTATAAGGAAAGATTTCATAGGAAGGTGCTTACTGGGTAAACTCTTTGCTGGAACAAAATTTATCTTTGTTCAAAGATTTTATTTTATTTTTTATCAAGCAGTTGTTCTTCAAAAGGGAGGCTGAAATGTTAATTTAGATTTCTAGTTGACTTTATTTGTATGCTGCAATGAAAGTATTAAATGCCTATGTACTTTTTGTTTCCTACTAGCTTACCTTATCTAATTAGTACATGTTGAAACTTAACTAAGCAGCATAATCTAAACTTCCTATATAAGATTTTTACATGTTTCTTACTTGTCTTATTCTTAGCTTGTATATTAGGTTGCAGGCAACAAATATTACAATGTCAGGTTTTTGTGTGTGTGTGTGTGTGTGTGTGTGTGTGTATATATATATATTTGCCTGTACCTGCATATTTTACTTATATAAAATTTTCTTTATTGCTTTGTCTGGTTATGATTTATTTTATCTTGTATATATATATTAGTTTCACTTGCCTGCAAATCTTGCTTTGCTCTTTGCTTTTAGTTATTTCATTTTACTTTGTTATTTTGCAGGCAACAAATATTACAATGTCAGGTTTGTATCTTTTACTTGTATCTGCATATTTTACTTATATAAAATTTTCTTTATTGCTTTGTCTGGTTATACTTTATTTCATCTTGTTCTTAGCTTTGCATTAATTTATTTCTTTTTGGTTTTTAAACTTTAACTATTAAATACTTAATTTACTACTATCTATTTTTATACTCAAGCTTATAGATGTTTATGTATTTATACTCATTTTAATACCATACATTTGATTTATGCTTATGTTTAATATATTTAAGATTTGTTTTATTTTAAACATGTTTGAAAGATGTTATTTCAAATTTACAATCATAGCTTTCCTATCAAATACACATACATAAATTTAAGATAATAATTTTTATTTATATTAAAATCCATTTGTAAAACATTACATCATCAATACTGTTTAAATATAACTCATGATTAAATTAAAATAATTCATAAAAGCATTTGTCTTCTTACCTAATATATTACTTATTTTATTAGCTGCATAAAAACAAAACAAACCTTTTTATTTAAATTTTAAACTTAAGCTAACATCAATTTTAAATAGTTAAGTTTTTAGCTTGAGTATTATAATCACATGGTTATTTATTTAATAGCTTAATATCAAATTAAATCCATTTTTAATTTATCAAAACATTAGAATAAGAAAACATGCCTATGTGTATTAAATTTAAAACAATGATTATCTATTTATAATATATATAGATATGTATACATTACAATATAAAACAATTTATTAGCCTTTAAAGATAGATTATTAGTTTAAATATTTATTTTAAAGAAGATTATTAATTTTAATTCAACTTTATTATTAACAATATGGTCAAATCAATTAAATTTTGACATAAATTATTAAATTGTTATTGTCAAAATTTCCGGGATATCACATTCCTCCCCCCTTAAAAGAATTTCGTCCTCGAAATTTAAAACAAAGGTAATTTAATAATTTAATTAAAGATTTAATATTGAAGCAAAAGTGTATATCAATCATATGCTAACAATCATAGCAACCAATTCATTCAATCTACAGATCTGATTGTCCAGATAAAAATTCTTAATAGAATTTTCTCGAGTTTCCCCAAGTATAAATATTGGGATACTCTCTTTAAAGAATCCAAACAAAACAATATTACTAAGCTACTGAGTTTCTACTCATCTGAATCTACAAAACAAAACAGGATATCAGACTACAGATAAGTCTGACTCAACAACTAAAACTCTCTGGCCTGCTGACTCTTCAATCAAAGATAGCTCTTACACGTACTCCCTCAGAGATAGGTGAAACACACCGAATTTCAGTTATCCAAACTGGCAATCCACCCCTGAAGACCAAACACTAATCCTAAGAAGAACAACAGAAGAAGATCCAAATATCTCGGAGTTAGCTTCCCAATCTTATCCAATCCTATAGTTCCCATTGATCGAAGAAAACTCCAACAACAAAGTCTCTACTTACGAATCTCCGTCTTTTATTCACAATACGCTTCTGATGATCCTGGGCTGCCTACATCTTTACTGATCAGCTCAACCCTTGCTGATTCTCCTTAGAAACAAATTGATCCAAAAACAATCCAACAAAATGATCTTTCCCAGATTATCTTCAAAAATCAGATCACAACTCAATTCCAAAATCAGTAGACTGATCTTACTTCTTCTCATCTGGAAAAGATAAAAACAGGTGTACTCCAATCTGGCCTTACGATCCCGAAAAATTCCCAGTAGAAACTCTCTAATTCAAACACTGAAAAATCTAGTTGTTTTCCATACCAAACAGCTGCCACCATGCTTCCACTGCGCTACTCTAACCGAGCAGATGAAAATGCTGATGATGATCACGAGGACAAACTGGACAACACATCTAAGAACTATGGTTCAACAGATCCTCTAAAGTTACTCAGGAGTTCCTCCAAAACTCGAGCCGCTTCACCAACTCATTTTTCTAAAAATCATCTTACTGAACCATCGGTACCACTCCTGGAATCCAGTCGATACCAAACTCAATCTCCAGATACGGACAAAATTCTAACTTCCTGAAGACATCCAGAAAAATCAGATAACCCAAGAGAACACTCAACAATCGCAAGTCACCTTTGCGATCAACCTAGCCCACTACCAAAGAAAAACCGTTCTCTCTTTACCAAACAGATCAGCCTACACTTAATTAGCCAACCCATCGAAGAAATGGAATCACTCTGCTATTTCAGAACTCCACTGCTGATGCAGAAGTTAAAAACTTCCTTGCCAGCACACCAATGCCAAGAAATTCCTAACCCATAGCTCTTCGAGAAACTCGGACCTCAAACCAACAGAAACATTATACTGAACTCAGCCCCAACACCGAAACAAATACACTTCCTCAACTGATTCCAAAGAAACATCTTCGGAGACATCCATAATCACTGTGTCCCATCGCACAGCTACAATATCCTGGGATAAGATATCATGACTCACTTCTGTCCAACCAACAGATCCAAACTCTAGCTCATCCAAACTTACACTTCAAAAATAAACTCTGAACCTTAACAGGTTTCTTCAGAGATCAATGAAATCCTTACATCACCCAGAGCTCACTCGAAACGGTAATAGGTCTACAGTCTCGACATATACACTTTCAACTTCAAATATACATACTCCAACCATTGGTAGTCGTGTTACACACACCACTACCCTATCTACCTTTATAACTTATATTGGATAAGCCGGACAGGTAACCCAACAAATAGGTAGAAATAAATATAAATATATATTACAAAATTACAAATACGTTCTCTCAAGATAGAAATCACTCAAGAGCCTAGGTATTCACTCAACCTAGCGCTCTGATACCAACTGTGACGACCCGGGTTCCTGACCCCAGAAATCCGGTTCATCTTGAAGAAAGAAAGGGATGAGAAAATAGAAAAGATAGAGAAGAAAGAACAAACACATCAGAATCTCACAGCGGAATGGGACAAAATATAATAGATCACATAACTATTACATAATTTTACATATATCAGAGTTAACACATCACATACTAGACAGTTATAAACACCTGTCTAGTTTATACAACACAACTCAAACAAATAACCCAAAGATACCGACACAGCGGAACTATATATATATATATATATATATATATCTATCTACAACGCTGAAGCCTCCTGCTCCATTGCTCCTCCAGAATTCGTCAAAACTAACCTGAATCCTTTGGCTACCCGTAAAAATTTGGGTACCCGACAGTTTATGAAAAACAAAAATAAACTCCGGGTCAG
The DNA here is from genome assembly GCA_030765085.1 of Allium cepa. NCBI lineage: Eukaryota > Viridiplantae > Streptophyta > Magnoliopsida > Asparagales > Amaryllidaceae > Allium > Allium cepa. The sequence goes on from CM060942.1 coordinate 244,820,536, forward strand.
ACATGGGTCTGGTATGAGTAACAGGTTAAAGTTTCTTAACTTTGAAAAACATTTGAAAACAAAAGGTATCACGTAAGACTTCCCACGAATAAATATGGTAAGTTTTTACCTTACGCTAACCAAATCATTTTATAGGAAATTCTGTGATATTATAATAGGTCTAGGGTTTTCAAGTAAATAGAAAATAGCCGAAATTGTTATATTATTAAATTCCAGCTACTAGCCACAAAAGTGGGTAATACAATCAAAACCGTTGGCACTTATTGGATTATGGATTCCATATAATGGCAGGGCTACTGGGGTACCGCCCGTCACAGTACGTGGCCTAGATCAACGTATCGAGGAGTACGCCCGCTCCCCTGTAACACAAGGCCGGAACCATTCCTTACTGAACAGTCCCGAACAAGACAACCCCGACAGTTGGAGCTCACAACTGTCCACACAGCCGAATAAAAAGGGACATCTAGACAGGGGAAAATCTTGTCCTGCTTGGGCATGACCCACCTAACCTTGCTGCACCTCCCCTGTTTTATCCATTCCCGGTTGATGAGGCTTGAGGCTACGATTACCTTTAGAGAACACATCTCGTAGAATGCTCATCGCCCACCTGACGATGTTCTGAAAGCATTCAATCCATACAAGTTCGTTCCGGGTTCGAACGAAACCGAAGGCATTATCTCGTTACACTCATTTGGAATCACACTCAGAGTTAACGACGATAACCCTTGCACTCTGAATCTTCATCTTCACTTCAGATTCACGACCTATCGTTAATTTGGAATCGATGTGGTTTTCAGACTTCCAAATATGGAAAACCCGATCCCCGTCTCATCGAAATCCAAAACGTGTCTTTTAAGGCCAAGTTGTTTTAAAGTTTAAAACAATTCAATCCAATTATCCATATACACACAGATAGATAATTCACAACATCATACTAGATAATCACTTCATCATCATGAACAGATAATTCATATTATCATCACAAACAGATAATAAATACTTTCATCATACTTAAATCAAACATCCGTATCACACAACATAATATCATATATCAGAGATCTCAAATTATTCAAGGTAAATGATATCATCCATCCATACATAAGCAATCATATCAGCTATAGTTAATTTAAAACGGATTAAATTAATTACTTACATCTCTAATTAACTTAAAATGAATTAAATTAACTACTATACCATTATAACTCTTGCTTATTAATTATCAATCAATTATAAATCAATTAATAAATCATTCACTAATTATTCGTTTCAATCAATCACACTTGATTAATTAACATTTAATTATATTCAAGTAATCATCCTTTAATTATTTTTCACAAATTAATTATCTTGTCCAAATATAGAAATTAACCTTAAATTACAAACATTACATTACTTCTTAATTACTCTAATTAATTACTCTTAATTACTTATTATTGATTAATTAACCTAACTTTATAATCCCATTATTAATTATATCAATTAATGATTTCTAATTACATTTTAATTAACTCCCTGTTTAAATTAATTACCTTAAGTAATTAATCTTCAATTAAACCACATTTATTAATCACCTCTGATTAATATCATTCAGTAGTTAACTATCTTTAATTACTCCATCAAATAAATTAATTTCTCCTTAATTAATTTTCTCTAATTAATCCCCTGATTAATAATACAAAGTAATTATATTCCAATTACTTTCACTATTAAATCACCCTCAGTTAATTACACCCAGTAATTATCATTAATTAATTTCCTAAGTAATTATACTTATCACATCCTCAAAATGGTTGTCTAAATTAATTAAACTTAATTAATTAACTTAAACAATTCATAGAATTAATTACAATGAGTAATTAATTCCTTAATTACTTGCGTTAAGTAATTATTTTAACAATTCACAATTGCATATCTTTAAATAAATAATTTAATTAATTATTAAAAATAATCCCATTAATTGATTATTTCATAATTTTTAGGTAATGTCCTTCATTAACTATTTATAATTCTTTAATTACTTTTCCTAAGGTAATTTACTAAAATTTATTGTCAATTACATTTTTATAAATATTAATGACTCATTAATTAATCCCTAATTGATTCATTAATTGTTTACTAATCATAAATTTAAAATTAAATCAATGATTTCTCAATTACCAATTGATTTACCTTAAATTATTTAACTTATATCTTATTAAATAAATTTAAAACTCTAAATTTTTAAGTTAATTAATTCAAGTCATTAATTATCCACTTAGTTAACTTAATAATTACAAATCCTTAAGTCTTTAAAAACCTTTTTCTATTGAATGATCAATTTATCATTAATAGAGTATTTTAACAATTTAATTTAAATTTACTTTTAAATTTTCATTTTAAATTTAAGATTTAAAATGAAATCAAATTAATCTTAACAATTCCAAACTCCTTTTTATTTTACAACTAAAAGAATAATTTTCTTAAAATAGAAGATTGAAAGAATTTAAACACGATTTCATTTTGAATTCAAATCAAATTTAAAAATTCTCTTTATCATTCAAATTTGTTTAAAAAAAATTTTAAATTTAAAAACTTTATTTATTTAAAACTAGGATTCACTACTTTTGAAATCAACTTAACTTGATTTAATCATTGTTTAAATATCTATTTTTCATTTTAAAAACGCAGTTTTAAAATTTTTATAAAACTTACAGGTTCTAAACCCTGCAACTAAAATACTTGAGACAAACAAAAACTTCTTCGAGAAAAACCCCAAATTTCTTTGGGTCAACACTCGAATCACTCGAGTGAAACTCGAGCAACAATCCCCCTTTTAAAGTGGTTTCAAATAATTTAAAATTTTAAAACTTTATTCTATTTCTCATTTTTAAACCCAGGTTTAATTTTTTTACCTTACAGGTTTTTAAAACCTGTTACCAACCTACCCAGGTTCCCCCCTACATTACTCCGAGCCAAGCTCGAACGTGCTTCGAGTTCGCGTGAAGTTTTCCCCGAGTCAAATCCTTAAAGACTCGAGTACCCCTACTTCAACAATCCATTCCAGGCACAACCCAGTGCACGTGTACCCTCACCGGAGCTCCCTCCGATCATCGATGATCACTCCAACACATCACCTAACCACGCAGCAACCCACAACGATCACCCAACCATTTGCACGAGCCTCGAATCGAAATTGAGCACAAAACCCAAACCTGGAAATGCACGAGCATCACCTCCACGAAACCTGTCATCGCCTTACTTGCAAAATTCCGACCACCGTAAACACTGAAACTCCGACTATGACCTTGACCACGTCCAAGCTTTCATCCTTCAAGACCCCACTGCACTCGATCCACTATAGAGGCTGTGGTGATCGATTCTTTATGCGCAGCAAAAATTAGGGTTCTAAAAGAAAAACCCCTGCCGAAATTTCCCTGGTGAATTTTATCACCATCAACCATTTTTCCACCAATCTCCACTCATACTTCTTCCTCCAGAAACAAACCCGATTCCCATATTCACATAGACACCCCAAAATCACAGATTCACATATCATATTCAACCCCGAACTAAACCTTAAATACTTAACTAAAAATAGTTATTCTGGTTTTAAAAATCAAGTTTTTGTTTTAGCATTTGATTCATATGCCTGAAACTATGATTTATAAGAATTGGGTTTTAACTTATTTTAGTTTCCACTGTTGTTCTATATTTTCCAGAACTAATACAAACTGTTTTTCTTTTAAACCAATTTTTAGACTCAAGTCTATGTTATAACAACATTTTATGTTCAAAACTTATGTCTTGTTAAAGCTTGAATTATGAACAAAGAAATTTTTTTATGTGAACTTAAGCCTGAAATCAAAACAGAGAAAGATACACAGAAATGATTATCATATATCCACACCTTAACACAGAGATATATTTGCAAAATATACTCACAAATAACTAAACTTCAGAGAGAACATATAACAGAATAAATATACTCAAACATTTATAGATGTGATGTTACTCACCTGATTTTGAGAGGATGAACAGAGCACAACTTGGTTTTGAAAACAGTTTGAACTTTTAAAAACTGTAAACTGGTTTGCTCTTCCTTCAAATCATCCGTTCTTTGGTTTTGAGGTAGTTTAGGTTTGTAAATAAAAACTTACTTATATTTTCTGATTTTGCTTATGTTTTATAAACAAAAAGAAGTGGAAGATACGTACTTTTATAAGGAAAGATTTCAGAGGAAGGTGTTTACTGGGTAAACTCTTTGCTGGAACAAAATTTATCTTTGTTCAAAGATTTTATTTTTGTTTTTATCAGGCAGATGTTCTTCAAAAGGGAGGCTGAAATGTTAATTTAGATTTCGAATTGACTTTATTTGTATGCTGAAATGAAAGTATTAAATGCCTATGTACTTTTTGTTTCCTACTAGCTTACCTTATCTAATTAGTACATGTTGAAACTTAACTAAGCAGCATAATCTAAACTTCCTATATAAGATTTTTACATGTTTCTTACTTGTCTTATTCTTAGCTTGTATATTAGGTTGCAGGCAACAAATATTACAATATCAGGTTTGTGTATATATATATATATATTTTGCCTGTACCTGCATATTTTACTTATATAAAATTTTCTTTATTGCTTTGTCTCGTTATGATTTATTTTATCTTGTATATATATATTAGTTTCACTTGCCTGCAAATCTTGCTTTGCTCTTTGCTTTTAGTTATTTCATTTTACTTTGTTATTTTGCAGGCAACAAATATTACAATGTCAGGTTTGTATCTTTTACTTTTATCTGCATATTTTACTTATATAAAATTTTCTTTATTGCTTTGTCTGATTATACTTTATTTTATCTTGTTCTTAGCTTTGCATTAATTTATTTCTTTTTGGTTTTTAAACTTTAACTACTAAATACTTAATTTACTACTATCTATTTTTATACTCAAGCTTATAGATGTTTATGCATTTGTACTCATTTTAATACCATACATTTGATTTATGTTTGTGTTTAATATATTTAAGATTTGTTTTATTTTAAACATGTTTGAAAGATGTTATTTCAAATTTACAATCATAGCTTTCCTATCAAATACACATACATAAATTTGAGATAGTAATTTTTATTTATATTAAAATCCATTTGTAAAACATTACATCATTAATACTGTTTAAATATAACTCATGATTAAATTAAAATAATTCATAAAAGCATTTGTCTTCTTACCTAATATATTACTTATTTTATTAGCTGCATAAAAACAAAACAAACCTTTTTATTTAAATTTTAAACTTAAGCTAAAATCAATTTTAAATAGTTAAGTTTTTAGCTTGAGTATTAAAATCATATGGTTATTTATTTAATAGCTTAATATCAAATTAAATCCAATTTTTAATTTATCAAAACATTAGAATAAGAAAACATGCTTATGTATATTAAATTTAAAACAAAGATTATCTATTTATAATATATATAGATATGTATACATTACAATATAAAACAATTTATTAGCCTTCAAAGATAGATTATCAGTTTAAATATTTATTTTAAAGAAGATTATTAATTTTAATTCAACTTTATTATTAACAATATGGTCAGATCTATTAAATTTTGACATAAATTATTAAATTGTTATTGTCAAAATTTCCGGGATATCACAATTATGTTGAATTATGTATGGATTTTATCAACGAAACATAATTACATTTTAAAAATTAGTTATTTATATTAATTGTTTAAAAGTTTTTTGTCAATATTTTAATATTTTGAAAGGTTAATTATTTAAAATATTTATTTAATTTGAATTAAATAAATTATCATCAATAATGTTTTAGTAACTAATTATTAGTATTTATGAAATTGTTGAATATAAATTATTATTGTTTATTTAAGAATGTTATGAAAATTATTAATTATTATTTTAAGATGTTTTAAATTTAGTATTTATTTATTTATAATGTTATTAGTATACAGTAGTTCTTAAAGGTAAGTGGTTCGAATTTATTTATAATTATTTTCGATATTTATAAATGGAGTTTTATAAAAAGATGGGGTTTTTATAAGAGGAATCTTATAGCATGTTTTGAAAAATGTAAAGGAAGATTGCTTAAAAATGGTAAAAGTGTTTTACAAATGGTTTTAAACATTTATAAAAGACATTTATAAAAGAATTTTAGAAATGGGTTTATGGATATATAAAAGGAATTGTAAAAATGATTTTGTAGATGTATAATGAAGTTTACAAATGATTTTAGAATTAAAAAGAAAGGAATTCTTCCCTAAAGTGGGTGAATATAATTGTCTTGTTGAGATAAATATATGGATTTTTTCTTCCAAGTATTGAGAAATAGGGATTTGTGGATATATATATATATATATATATATATATCTTTGTAAAAAGTATTTTTGATTCAAGTAATTACAAAGTATATTTAGTTAATGAAGGATTTTTAAAAGAGGCTTAGAGTTGCTTGGTGCTTAACAGATGTTGATTTTCCCTGTGGAATCAAACTCCTGATTGAATGTTTGTTGTTCAACAGTTAAATAACCGACTATTGAAATTCGACCCAAAGCGTAACAATGATAATATCTAAGAGAAACACATAAGTAATATGGCATACTCATCCCCGTTGATGCTTATTGTGCGTATAATCTAATTTCGTTCTCCTTGGACAATGATAAGAAAATCCATCCACTAACAGTTAGGAGGTGACCTCTGCTCTTATCTTTGACTGTTTATTTCCCAAAGAACCAGAGTTGAGTTTACCAAGAATTATCGAATGTTGTTTCAAAGAGACCGGGATTGGATATGTTATCTAAAAACCACTTTATCCAACAAATGTGTTTCAAAGTGAAGACATCTTAAAGATGATGGAATTTGGAGACGGAGTCTTAAGTGTTTTGTTCAGTCCCAGAACAAACTTATATGGATGAATGCTGGTATTGCATTGTTGCTTGAAGGACCGTATTAGCATTCTAGCGGGAAGTGTATATAAAAGGTAAAATGTAGCCTCAAGCCTCATCAATCGGAAATGACTAAAACATGGGAGCGCAGTAAGGCTAGGTCGATCGCTCCCATGGGGATAAGGTCATCCCTATCAAGAGTCCTTACTATTAACTTATATATGCTTTTGTGCAGTTGCCGATTTGAACCGATGTGTGATCTTATTTGATACTATCTAGTAAAGGATAGATGGTCTTGTGTTGGCAGGGGTCGATAGGTTCGACCTTGGTGTTATTATCTAGAGATGCACCATGATGGGTGGTACCCAGTAGCCTAGTCATTGTATGGATCTCCAACAAGCGCTATACGGACTTAGTTGTGCCCAACTATGCTGAAGCATGAGATGCAAGCATTTCATCTATATTCATATTTTACTTTGACCCTTAGAAATTATTATAATACAAATGTATTTTCTATTGAAATTATTTTTGTTATCATAAGATAAATACTCATCTGTATTTATGTGCGACGTGTTCTTACGAGAAACTTTTGATTTTCAATGGTTTTATAGAGCTTTAAAATCCAGTTAGGTGTGTTTTCTCATGCTATTTTCCAATTGACTCGGGTGTTATTTTATTATAATACTCGGGTCAGACCGAGCATATTTACAGATTGCATTGGATGCATTAGAGCTTATGAGATGAGTTGGAGGTCTTCAAGTCATATTTCCATATATGAGTTACTATTTTGTTCTTGAAATCATCAGCATTTGTGATGACAGGCTGTTATAATTGTCCAGGTTGATGATAGTGGATTATTATGTTACTCTGTTGAATGCATGTATATAACAGTTTCTCATTATAAAGATCATTGATATTATATTATATATTGTTCTGTTGTGATTGTGAGATTCTATGTTGTTTTAATTTCATTATCCTTCTTCTCTTCTTTTCTTCATTCTTTCCCATAACTACCCATCTTTTCTTTCAATTTAGGTTGGACATGTGCGGTTTATTACCAGCTTGAATAGTGCTGATTGGCGGGTTGTTACATATTTGGTATCAAAGCCTAAGTTAGTCGACCAAAGGAATTTGGATAAATTGAGAGAACCTTATTAATTCATTCCTATCTATTATCATTTTTATGCTAGATTATAACAATCTCGACTATAAAAGTAATTTGCAGTTCCACTCCAAAGGAATAGGCAATACTAACATGGGTTAGAAATATCTTAGAGTTAAGATTTTCACATTGAATCTGAATTACTCATGGAGTATTGGCGATGTGTAAGGCACTGGTGGAGAGAAGAATGAGTATGACATATGCTAGAATCTCGAAGACTAGAGGATGTTCGACTTGATGGTTCAGATTCTAGGTACCTTGTGATTTTGGATTTTGATGATGACTTGCAGCCAAAGGTACATAATTATTATAGATAAGCTGGAAATAGAATTATGTATGTCACAAACATCTAGAAACTAGTTTGGCAAGAAAATGTCCACCAACCGCCTTTAGATGGAAAATTGGATTTTTATTTAATTAAGGTCAATTCCTTAGTCTAAACCCGTGATAGAATTTTTGACAAACTATATTTTAGAAATGCCTTTGATTTTATAAAAAGGATTTCTTTTTTCAAGGATTTATTTTGGAAATTTTGGGAAGTTTTGAAATTTTAATGTTGAAAAAACAATATTTCACTATTAAGAAATTTTGGTTTAAAAAGAAAAAGATTACGAAACCCTAAATACACACACACACACATATGAATAAAGGTTTGTTTTTGATTTTTGGCAAGGAAATAGTTTTTCGATTTGGAAATGAGTTTCAACGGGTGATTATTTAGCCCAATGATTTTCCTATTTATAAAAATTGAAGCTTTTAAAGTTTTCTCTCTTCTACAGGATGGACAAAATAGGAATGACATTTAATTTTATTAGGGTATGAAGTTAGAAGTGTTGTTGTACCCACCAGCTATTGGAAGAATTATTTTTATATGAAGTATATGGAGAATAAATATTGGGATACTATTAGATTTTTTGAATCGTTGATGGTTGAAGTAGTATAAGTCTGAAGTATTATGGAATAGTGGAGAAATGGTTTGAAAAGATAGGCAGTAAGCGTAGGCACCATCTAAAGAGAGTAGTGATTTTTTGGATGATGTTGAGTTGAAGGAGACGACACGAACGATTATAGTTATTATTATAATTAAATGTTACAAATTAACCAAGCTCGAAAGGGTCCAAGTTCAACTTGTGCAAAATTTCCGTATAGCGGTTGATCGGTGAACCTAGAGCAGTTGATCTATCAACGAGTTGTAACATCCTCTATCTTGAGGCCCGAAGTTAAGCACTACAGAAGTTGCAGTCATTTATAGTATTAAATTACAGTGACAAAATATAGTCATGTTAATGATACCCATAAGATCAGAAGCACATGAATATGAAATAAAACAACATAGATTAATACAACTTTTCTGATTACATTTTAAAGCAAAATTTTATATTCAAATTACGTAATCCCATAATCGATTCCTAGGTTTTGATCAAATCTAATTATTAAAAAATACGCTAAGAGTGACATATGAAAATGCCCTCTTGGATGATCAAAGTACTAAATAGACAAAACCGTCTTAATAAATCACAGTGGAAATAGAAACAAAATAACAACTCCTAAATAGCTATCCATGCCTCTTCCATGTCTTCAGAAGCTTTATTTTTCCACCTACTAAAACATATAAATCCTCAACTCTCAACCTACTCAAATCATAGTCTGAACACTCGAGAGTTTAAGGGGAAAACATAAACATCGAGTTAGACATAAAGCCTAGTGTGAATAATACTATACATCTCAGTTTGTTGATATTAAGTGAGACCATAGTGCTTAGCAGAACGGGTTTCCCCTTACTAATATCCCTTTTTAAAATATCTTTTGCAAATCAAAATCCTGCAATCAAATCGGTTAAAGCAATTATAGCAATATCATGTATGCATAAAAATCAGGTAATCAATGTGCTATTTGTTCGAACTCTATAGTTTTGTTTGGCTAACAACTAACCTTTGGCTGACTCAGGCCAACAAAAAATAATAATCTAACTTTTGTTAGACATACTCCTAGACGGTCTGTCCCTAACTTACTTCTTCCAGGGTCATCTGATCCTAATGGTGTTGCAGGCTCACTAATAACCTACCTTTGCTTTGTCTATTCATTTCTGTATGTAACATCATTTTAGTCTTACCTATGACAAAGTCATACACACTGGAATTTTGAACTTATATTAGCTAGGGGTAACCAGCTAAAGTGTAAGGCACGACCTTATACCAGTCCTATATGGTATTCTAGTATCCGAGTCATTTACATAATGTCAACTACCTCATCAAATTTTCCTTGAAATCATTTCTTTCAAATTGATTTAACCCCATAAATCAATTCAAAATCCTTGTTTAAAATCTTAAACCATCTTTTTCAATACCTTTGAAAGTACCCCTTTCAAAACCATAAAAGTACTCCTTTCCAAACAAGTTAACAACTTTACTTTGAAACCTTTGGCCGAAAGACTAAAGCGTACCTTTCGAAACTATTTACAATAAACCTTTCGAAAACATTTGAAAGCTTTATAAAACCTTAGACACACCCCTTTTCAAACCGCTTTAAACATGCCTTTTGAAGACATTGGAAACCCTCCATTAAAAACACTAAGGTAAACCATTCAAAAATAGGAGGAAACCACCCCTTTGAAACCGTTACTATATACTTCAAAAGTATTAAGTCCTTTACATAAATCAAACTTTTGGAAGCATTGGGTTCAAGTAAAAATACATGGAACATAGTCTCGAAACCATTTAAAACAATTCCTTTCGAAACCTTTGGATGTAACTTTCAAAATCTCAAAGGGTCTTAAAACAACTAAGTCGAAAGAAACTCTTTCAAAAGCAATTTCCTAAGTAAAGGAAGTGGATGATGTCGAAATTAATCCCTTTGAAAGCATTGGAGAAGTGGCTTAGGATTTAAAGCTAAAAGGAACCTTTCGAAAGCAATGCTTCAGAAGGTTGTATGCGATAGTAGGTGTTTCGAGCCCTTTAAAAGCTTCTGTTTAGATCAATAGCGGCAACCACTTTTGAAACCTTTCTTTAAAATAATTGACCAAGTCGGAAGCTATCCCATTCGAAAACATTCTTTTCGAAAGCAAAGTAAGCAGCATTTCCTTTTAAAAGCAAAACAAGATCTCGACCCGTTCGAAAGCCCTATCTCAACACTATACCTTTCGCTTATGTCCAATCCACTACGTACCAAGTCTTCGATACTATGTGTATTGGTTTCGACTAGGATGGAGGCGGAAGTATGAAGTTGAAAGGTAGCTGCCAAGAATGGCAAAACAATAAATCCTTTTAAAAACTGATTTTTGACTTTGAAAAGAAATTTCTTTCCAACTAACCTGCTTATTTGTCATCATATACTTGGCTGCCATTTTCTTTTCCAAAATCTTTTTTGAAAATGCTACCGAATTTCAGAGATTAACAATTTAAAATATTTACAAATTGCCCCTCCTCCTTATATAAACATATAAAACATTTAAGTCTCATACCTTAAATAATTTTATATACTTATTCAAATACTTTGGAAAATTCTTCGAAAATTCCCATAAATCACTTTTAATATCTTTTCCAGCATATATAAATTTCTAACCGAAAGCCAATATAAATTATCCATAATTAATTTAAACCCAATTTAACCAATTTCCTCACGAAATTCATGATAAATCCACGTTAATTCATAAAGTTATGAAATTTGAAACCCATCTCTAAAATAATACTTCTGACCTTATATTAAAATCACAAGGCATTTTGATGTTATTTAATAGGATTTTCAAGTTAAACCTTATCAGAAAATCTATATATAAAAAAGGTAAATCATCAACAAGCATATATCTCTATTTAAATAATCAAACGTGGAAAATCATTTGCAAAATAAATTCATATCCGAACTAAAGCTGAAAACAATAAAATGCGAAGTAACCTATTTTTCACCTTTAGCTTGTGATTAAGTGTTTTGAGATTTGCTTCTTGAATTAGATTGATTAACCTTCCTTCTTCATTTTTGCTTATCTTTCTCTTGCTTTCTCCTAATGGTGGTCGACCACTTCTTGGTTTAGTTTTAGTTTGTGAACGTGTAAAATGAAAGTGGTATGAGGGTTTAGGGTATAAGACTATTACTTATTCCTATTTTGCCCTTATCTATTAGCCTTTCTTATTCCAATTTAATTTCTTTTATTTCATTATTTGACTAGGCATGGCTATCCATTACTATTCAAATCTCAATTCCCTTAATCATTTATTTTTTTTTCATTTAATTTAACTAATTAAATATCCTAAATAATATTAATCAAAATTAGGGTTGTTATATGAGTTTTTTCCCAACCTGAACCTGGACGCGACTATAAAGTCACGTCCAATTTTCTTCCCAGCTACATTCGAACTCCTCCCTCTCCATTTCAGCTGAACTCAAAAAGGTCCACCTCCTCCAAATCAGTCCCGCTTCCTCCATTCCACCTCCAAGCGATGCTGTTTCTCCTCCTCCCCAACGAGCAACAGCTTCACGTCCCTCTTGCGCTAGTTTTTACGTGTTAAATCTTGCCCCACCACCACTCCAGATGTAAATCCTATTTCTCCACTTCTCATCCCATGACACATCTCCGCACTATTGGTTCTTCTTTGTGCCACCCTGGTGTCACCGCTTCAGAGATTAGGTGGCTGGACCATAATGACCAAGAGATCTCCACCTCCCTAAGCTCAGCTAATTTCAAGTCCTTCAGGGGCGACTGGTAAAGTTGGGAGACTTCGCTGCTTTTGGGTTAGAAGAGCATTTTGAGGTGGCAAAACTTGCACCAATCCTACACTTCGAGACCTTTGAACATAAATGCTACCGACGCTGTATTTACCTTCTCGATGCTCATTTGGCATTAAATATCAATGAAGACAATAGTTTCATTCAGTTGGAGGTTAAAGGAGTCAGGATCCAGATGTCCGACGATGACTTTGACGATATTTTAAAGATTTCTGGGGGTGGCATGGATTTGGACGATAATGAGATGACCAACCTAGAGATCTTGCAGTGAATCATTTCTTAGGATGTCGGTGTTTGGAACATGGACATTCTACGTCCAACTTCCCATCTTGTTGTGTGCATTATTCAACACAACATCATCCCCGAGATGGGAAGCTATGATCAAATTTATCCTTGGATATGGAAGGCCACCTATGTAGTTATTGGTGGTATAGTCGTCAACTATGCACTATTATGATTCATTTTTCCTTATCAGGGAGTTGGCATCCCATGGAGTTACTTTCCATATTGTCACTTATTCACTCTCATCTTCAAATGATACAGGGTGAATTTTAGTAGGGAGTCGCATCACTGGCTATTGGTATATCCTCCCTTAGGAAGATAGGGATTTATTTTCCCTCAATCATAGTAGAGCAGCAGCAGCAACAGAAGGCAGAGCAGGGATAGAGCGCCAAGGGATATCAGAGTCTCGAGCTAGTCGCCTTTCAGCAACTCTAGATTGAACTCTAGGGGATTTTCGTCGACCAGCGAGAGATGTGGACCGAGCTACAGTGCCAAAGTCATGATACTGGTTGCTTAGCCGTCATGCTTCATATTTTTCAAGGCTGCGGCAACGGCTTGCTCTCTCGTTGAGGATCTGGACCATCCCATAGTCTGTAGGTAGTGTTTTAGGTTGTGTAGTGTGCTGTTGTATCTTTTCCTTATAGCATTTGCTCTTTTCATTTTAGGTTGTTAGGTTGTAACTATTAATTGTCTCTTTTTAAGAGGTGCATGATATTATGAGATATATTTCTATTTATTTATTGTACTACTAGTTTCAAATATGTGAACCGCTCTTATATGTATATTTAGAAGAAATAGCATAAATATGAAAATATCATAAAAACACTTAACGAACAGTAAAATGCAATTTGAGAAAGGAAATTTTAAATAGATAGAAATTTTAGCAAGGGAAGGACATGTTAAATTATTTTGGAACCACGGATCATTATTATTGTTCCTTAAAAGCTAAGGCCCCGTTTGGCTTCAAAATAAATTTTGATTTTTCAGTATTTAATTTGTATTAAAAGAGTGGTGGGAGATGATGGGAGGTGGAAGGGGTTGAAGGGAGATTTTCCATATCCTCAAAAAGCGAAAAAGAAGAAAAATTTGTTTTCAAAAACCCACTCTTCATCCTCTCCTTTCCCCTTTCCTCCTCTCCATGCCACACTTTTCTTCCACGCCATTTGAAGAGCGAATTAAAATCATAAAACTCAAATTTCATTTTGAAACCAAACAACTCTAAATTTTTTGAATAACTAAGTGTGATGACATTTTCAAATAAAATGTCAAGTTTTAGAGGTTAAGATTAGTTGTAGAATGTTGGGATTGGACTTATGCATTTATCGCATAATTAACTTCTGACTATGCTGAAATGTGGATCGAATTATCAAAATTTTGAAAAGGAAAATATTTTAAAAAGTTTCTCTTAATTTAGGAAGTTTCTCTTAAAAAAGAAGTTTTAAGTTTTTTCAAATTATTTTTGGCACTCATTCAAAATTTAACTTAAATTTTATTTAAAGGGAAAATTATGTCTAAATATTTTGAAAAATTATTTTTCAAGCGGCATATAAATTTGAAAAAAGAAAAATATTTGTATGAAGTTTTTGATTTTGAAGGCCACATACTCAGTGTAACGAAGGAAAATAGATTAGACATGAAAATTTAGTAGTGCATTAGGATCGACAATACGATAAAATGAAAGTAATAATAAGGGGAAAGGTAGTTTTAGCCATGGATTTTCTATTCTCAAACCTTGTCGACAACACATGCAAGTCCATTTTGGACTCGATTTCGTTTTGTAGCTTGAAACAAGCCTCCTTACGCATTTTATGTGTGTAAAATTTGAAGCAAATCTGGAGGCAAGGAAATTTTCACTGTACAATGGAAAATAGGTAGCTCATAGAGTCGTAAGAATGTAAAATTCTCCATCAATATCCCTTTTTTGGGCATAGAAGTGACGTTTAGGAAGCTAGATTTCGATGCATTAGATTTTCGATTGGTAGGAATTGGATGAAAATTTGTTGCACCTTATGCAAATTTGTTGCGCCTTACTTCTATTCGTAGGAGTACGAGAATTTTTGATGGAATATTTTTTAAGATCTGCATAGTATAAAACTGCCAGTATACATATAGATTGTTTGCACCATATTTTCAAAAATGTTTTTAATATAAAAGCATTTATATATGAGGGACCGATTTAGAATCATTGTGCATACATGTTTTCTGTGTTATAATACACTATGCACTTATACAAGTTGGTTGCAAAAATTGATTGTACACTAATTGTTTGTGTAGTTTTGGATAATTGCAAGCGAACCATGACTTAGTCATTGGTATAATTTCGTACGAAATTCTTTAAGGGGGAAGAATGTAACACCTTGAAAATTTTGTGGCTAGTTGTTTAATTAGTTAATTATTAATTAGGCTCCAAAAGTAGTCACTGTGCAAACCATGAAATTTGACCAAGAAACGTACACCACTACTTTCATGGCAAAATTCTGAGTAACTTCCATATTTAGAGTTTTGCGATCGGAGTTCGAACGATGAAGTTACGAACGAAAAACGAATTTGAAATGGAAATAATTAAATTAGAATAGTTAGCAATTATATAATAAATACCGGGACCCACCAGTCAACCATCTTTATTGGGTAGGTCAATAAGTAGTGGTTGACGCCCTTGAAGGGAGTGGTCGATCGGTCGACCATAGGTGGTTAGGGTTTGCCTTCGCCAAATGGCCCAGATTTTATATAATTAAATCTAATGGCCATGACTGTTTCGAATGCCTATAAATTCAGGCCTAACCCGTTCTTCTCTTCTCATATTTTCTGCAAATAGTAGCGAGGCTTTGCCACCTTCTTTTCTCCACTGTTTTCTAAATTATAAAATATAATGTTTATATTTGTATATATACAAAAGGGAGAGGAATACAAATCAAATAAGAGAAAAAGATAAGCAAATCAACACTATGCGATAACGAAGTAATATATATTTATATTTATATAATTATATTCCCTTCAATTCCAAATCACTTCTCATATTTGTAATTCTATTATATGTATATACCCTTTTTATACATATTTCTTGGAATAAAAAAGGAGTTGAATCAAAAGCTTTACTAGAGATCTGGAGATTTGAAACACTTTTAGAAGGTGAGTGGAAAACATGTAAATTTTTTATGATATTGAATCTATTCTATTGGCATATGTTTGATTTTTATGCCTAAATGTACAAATATATATCAATTGTAGGCTAAAATTGAATGTATTAAACATCGCCTACATATTTTTAGGACATTTGATTGAAAATGCTATGACAACCTGATATAGAAATCAATCCCAAAGTTATAGATATGAAATTTATTCTAGGTCTGAAATTAGGTTGTATATTATGAGTACAATTTTGATTAATACTCTAATTATGTTGAATTGGAGATTTTTTACTTTATTTAATTTGCAAGAAGAATATCCTTTTGATTTTTATAAATTTACTTATCAAATTTCATAGAAAATGCGGCATTTAAATTAACAACGAATATATGCAAATGAAAAGAAAGAGATATGTAAAGTATAAATTTATTCTTCGTAGTTTACATTATCTATTCCTATAAAAAGAAAATAATCATTCCTTGTATTTTCAAATGAGGTAAATCTTTCCTTTTATCCCTGACCTTTTGTTTTAAACTAATTTATGGAAATCACCACATAGAATCTTCATAAGAAATGTAATTTCAGCAAATTAAATATGGAAAGAATACTGTAATTAAAGATTTGTAACTGGAGTATATTTGGTATAAGTATGTATTTTTACGCACTCTTTAATACTTAACTAACTATATGACAATTTATGCATAACGATCACTTAGGATATTAGCTATATGTAGAAATTGGGTTGATTAATGAATAGGAAATAGGAAGGAAGTTTGGAAAGTTTTAACTCCAACTAATAGGTAGTAAATGTGAAATAGATTTGAGCGTTACAAGTAATTAATACAATCAATGGATTAACGAGATTAATAAATAAAGAAACTAGGTTAATAAATATGGAATAGTTTGAAATGTTTACTAGTTATAAATTAGTAAATATACATAAATATCTTAGGAAATGTCGATTAGGGTGATATTATTTACCATGGAAAAATTTCTATTTACTGAAGAAGCAAAAAAAGGGATTTATGGGTAATTGAATATTAAGGTAAATTATATAGCTTTAAATAAATAAAATGAAGTTAGCAAGCAACGTCCAATATCCAATTTAGGATGATAAAGATTAGTAATAGTAAAGCCTAGGATTATATGGCTTAAGTTTGTAAAGCCTAGAATAATTAATTGGACTTAGTAGGTTGGGATGTGAGGTTAGTTGATTTACATGATGGAATTTACACTTCCCTTTGAGGCAAACAGTAGCCATTTACACTTTCTACTAGTGTGAGAAATCTTTAACTATAGAACCCATAGAATAACTAGTTGGACGTAGA
Source organism: Allium cepa (assembly GCA_030765085.1). Classification (NCBI taxonomy): domain Eukaryota; kingdom Viridiplantae; phylum Streptophyta; class Magnoliopsida; order Asparagales; family Amaryllidaceae; genus Allium; species Allium cepa. The sequence goes on from CM060942.1 coordinate 244,838,036, forward strand.
GGATTGGGATGCATGGTCATTAAAGGGCAAAAATAAGTTTGCCATTCACTCAGAGACTACCAACAATTTTGTACACTTATTATTGATATGAGACACCACCAATCATAGGACTCGTGGGAAATGATTGTGTGAACTATAGGATCTGCTTAGGAGTTAGAGGTATTAGGTGGTTGTTTAAGGGCCTGCTTTCCTAATTAAAGAGTATTAAATGATCCGAATTAATGATTAGGACCAGTAATGAATATCTTGGGAAGGTTCCGTTTCAGGTTGAGGTATTAAGTGACTGGTGTAGGGTCCGGCTCTCCCCTATAAAGAAGAATTAAGTGTTTCAGTAAGATTCCAAACGATGTCAGCTAGATAGTACTAGTGAGGAGTCATCCTTAGGGTTAGGTATTAAATGATAAAGGTTTACATAGAATATAGGTATTAAACGATCAGTGGTTTGCCCAGTCCTTGTTAACAAGATATTAAGTGGTTTGGGTACTGTCTCTCACATAGTTAAGACTAATGACGATAGAAGCATTAGCGATATGACTATTATATATTATAAAGCCATAAATAGTGGTCAAATGTCATTGTAGCTAGGACCAATAGACCACAATGACAATGTTAGGAGCCAGCTTCGTATTTGGAAGCATTAAGTGTTTGATAGCTTATGTTAGTATTTCGTACCTTAGAAAGGGTAGGTAGGTGAACTATGCTTGGTAGGAATATCATCTGTGCAACATTAGGTTAATTTAGTTAACCTTAAAATAGTAAACATAATGATTAAATGAAAAACCAGTCGGTTCAAATCGGTTAAAATAGGAAACATAATCACAAAACAGTAAACATATTAGGTTAATTTTGTATATGGACACTATATAGATTTTTCGGTCACTAGATTATTGTTCTGATCCCCACTTTATTGCAACCCACTAGACTGATTTTGAGGAATAGGTCATTAGAGGTGGACATGGTTGGTTGTTGGGGAATTCTTCTTATCTCTCATCCTCCATATTGTTCTGGCAATTTGATATTCAAGGAATACCATTAATTACTTGGTAGTAGCCATAATTAGTATTTATATCATATTTTTATTTCCACTATGAGTTTATATTTTATCAATCTCCCATATGTTCATCCTTATTTGTAGGTACCAAATTCAAAGATTTGTGCTTCGAAGGACTTAGTTTCAATTTTTGTCGTAATTTGGACCCATTAAAGTGCGGGTTGTTACAGTATGCCCTAGGGATAATTTTCTGATTTGTTACATACATCTAACTCCGTGATTGATCTTTTTTATAATAAAGCATTTGATTTCTATTATATACTTTATTGTATAGTAATATAATTAATTACTGTCTCTCAAAGTTGTTTTGGAAATTTTTACAGGCGATATGGAAAGAGAGAAATGAAAGATTATTTAGTTGAAATATCAAAATAGATGTGCAACTATAGAGTGAAATACTGCATAAAATCAAGCTTGGTATATTAAGCAGTAGCTTTAACTTTGATGCATCCTTTAATCCGTGTAACGACCTAGATTTTTCGATGGTTAATTTTAAATATTTAAATGGTTTAAATATTAGATTTAGGATTATAATTTCTCTAGATCTTAAAACTAAAAATTCAAGCGATTTCGGAATTTTTGAAATCGACGATTTAAAATAGCAATCCAGGGCATAGTCTCATAATTTGACGAAACATGTTCCATTGGATCCGTAATAGTGTATTATTATTGGATTTTAAGTTTCATAACACTTGGAGTTACCATTTGGTCGTACGAACTGAAAACACGTAGAAATAATTTAATTTAATTTAAATAGTCGATTTAAAAGGCTCTCTTCTCCATACGATCGAATTAAGACTCGAAACCTTTTCCGTTGAGACTACAATAGCCGTATAACATTATAAACGCCGGACGGTATGCCTCTATAGGGATTTGAAATAGATATCTAGATATTTTAGAAAATTTTAAATATATATATATATATATATATATATATATATTATTATCATTATTCACATCAGCCATTCCTTCCATCAGTCACCTTAAAAGAAAACCCAATTCGTTCGTATAGCCGTCGTTTCCATCCTTTATGTGAAGTATGTCATTCCTTCCTTTTCACGAATTCAAACAAATCACGTATATCTTATTTCCCTTCCTCCTTTAGTTCAAATCAAATCGACATATACAAAAAAGGGAAGCTTCATCTGTGAGATTCGAAATCAAATTCTATACAATCGGGAATAGGAAAGGATGAGCTTGAATTCCAAAAGGGTTGTATCTTCCACTGGTCGAAGTGCGGGAGTTTACGGCATGGGTTGAGGCTAGGCTGTTATAGCCGCAAGGCTTTGTAGAGGCTAGGGCATGAAGATTTTAAAAATCGAAGCGGGGAAGGCGCGAGTTCATCGATTGGTGCGCGAGACCTTCGGATTGGTGATGGCCGCGATGGTCCACGAACACGCACGTGGGCTATACTAGGGATTGGACAAAGCAGTGGTCGTTGGTGCATTCTGGAGGCTGGATGCATTCGTTGGCACAGGTGTGTGTAGGTGAAGGGTCCCACTGCTATAGGGAAGTTCAAGTTTTGATCTATGGGGATTGTAAATGGGAGTTTCATGTATAAGGAAGGATGTACAGGCATTGCTCGAGGTGAGGGAAAGTGGTTACGTTGGTGGTGGCTATAGGGGAATGGGGATGCAAGAAATGGTGATTTAGGGCTCTGGAATGTAAGCAAGGGAAGGAGGGTTTAGTTTTAAGGTAATTAATATTTTTTTGAAGATGTTATTAATTAGGTTTAACTATACAATTAGTTATTTAAATAAGGATTGAATATATATATATATATATATATATATATATATATATATATATATATATATATATATATAGATAGACTAATGAATTCAAAATTTATCTTTACAAGATGGAATTCGAGTATGGACTTGTGCGTCGAATTCGTGATGACGAAGGATACGCTATTAAATTAGAACGGATTGCAAATAAATATCATGGTGAGTTAATCTCATTCATTGGATTACTGGAATTTATTTTAAAAAGTTAAAATAAATTATTGGATGCTTGATTGAATTTATAAAATAATTATCTGTTGAATGTTATTATACACATACATATACATATACATACATACATACATACATACATATATATATATATATATATATATATTAGTAGTTGGATTGATGTTCCCACCGTTGGTGCGGATGAGACTCTATTCGCTCTGCATAATAGCGAATGACCCTATATACCGCTATATCCCACCGAGAAGTGGGATTGCTATTTTTATGTTGTATTAACATCTGTGGATGCAGAGAACTAGGTTGGAGGGATCCAACTGGATTCCTCAAACTATTAAATTTAATACATATATTTTGATATATGAATTGTGTAGAGTAATCTGTTATAGATTATTGTACTTTTTTGAATTATTGGATGCTATTGTAGCACTAGCCTGAATTTTGATAATTTAAATACCATAAATATTTTTTTAAAAATTAAGGGATAAAAGGGAATTTTCGATTTAAAAATATTTACAATGGAATTGGGGTTATTTTAAAGAAATTGAGTTAGAAAAATATATTGATGTTTGGTAACACTTAACTATTATGAATTATTAAATGGAGAATTTTAAAAATGGATTACATAATAGAATTTATGAATCGTGTTCCAGCAAAAAAAAGTTGAGGTCCATATTAAAAATAGATTGAAGTTAAGATTGGAATTACCGTGGTAATGAATTTATAAAATGAAATTTTATAAACGAGATTGGTTTGAAAAAAATTTAAACTCAAAGGATTTATAAAATTTATAAACGATGTTATAGATAAGGGAAATCAATATCAGATGATAGATTGAAAATATAAATTTTAGGAAGAATTTATATTAGAATATGGGAATAGGTTAAGAAAAATAGTGGTATTATTTTTGAAAGTGAAAATGGTTAAGGAGACATGAATAGAAGGATATGATGTGATTCGAGAAGAATTTATAAATTTAGTCGGTTATTGAGGTTTTTTTTAAAAATATTTTTATTTTCATAAGTTAAGTTCGTTTTTAAAAGGATTTTTTTTTAAAAAATTATGAAATTTTAAACTAAATAGGAGTGAGATACTTCGGTAAGTAGATTTTCAAATAATTAAGTATCTATTTTAGTAAAGTCTAACTTTTGGAATCGGCTTTTAAAATTTATTTGTTTAACAAAAAAAATGATTCACTGATGTTTATAAAGGTTTTCTATATTTTAAATAATTATTTGAAAACGTTTTAAAAATAAATTATTATCCTTCAAAATTACTTATATTGGAGTGATTGAAATTTTTTATTTATCAAAGTTCTCTCAATATGCGTAAATGGGCTTTTAAATGGATATGTTTTGAGGGAAGGAATTTTATAAGGGAGTTGGTGGAAATGAAATTTCAAAATGTATGAATAAGGGAATTTGAAATGAGATCTGAATTTATAAAAGAATTTATAAATTGTTGAATGGGGTTATATATGGTTTGGAAATTGGAAAAAAGAATTTATTAGTGGTTTTAGTGACTTATGGAATAAGAAATATTCTCTAAAGTGTTGATATTTGAAATGATTTGGAAATAAGTATTATAATATTTTCCTAAGTATAAAAATGGAAATTTTTCTAAGTATTGAGTTGGTTTGAAAATATCCTGTTATGGATTTAAGTATTTGAAATTGTTTTCATTTGAAATATTGGAATATGGAAAGGGATTTGAGTATATATCTTAGTAAAGATATTTATGAATAAATGTTTTCAAAAAAATAATAATAAGGCCTAATGACTGCTTATGGATATTTTATTAGTGGTTTAGTAGCCGACTATCAATATTGGCTAATTGCGTTAATTGTTTCGAAGAGACTGGGATCAGATTTAATTATCCAAAAACTGCTTCGATTCGGTTTGAATGTTACGAATGAATACCGTAAAGATGATGAAGATGGTGATTTGGTTTGTCCAGACCCAGGATAACTTGTATGGATGAATGCTATTAAAACATCGTCATTGGAGGACGATGAGCATTCTAAATAGAATTGTTCTTGAAAGCCAATGCATAGCCTCGAGCCTCATCAACTGGGAATGGATAAAACAGGGGAGATGCAACAAGGCTAAGTGAGACGCATCTTCAAATCCAAACTCGTCTTCTTCACGAAAACGTACAAATCGTATCGAAGTGGTTTTCAAGTAATAAATCCCGATCCCTGTCTCTTCGAAATGATCAGCGTATTGGCCAATATTAATAGTCGGTTATTTAATTATCAATCAACAACCATCAAACAATAAATAATTTTCCCAAATTATTTATTAATCTCAAAATATCTTCACAAGATGTATTTTCACTTTTCAACACTTTGAAGACAGTGCCAAACCATCTTCCTCTCACGAAATACATTTCCCAAATATTTTCTATTTCCACTGAAATCACCAAGTAAAAATAATTTAAAACACTTATTATAAATTATACTTTAAAACATTTAAATAAAAAACTACTTTAATACTTTATTCAAAGATATATGCTTTAAGAATATTTAAAATAAAGATACTTAATAAAATAATAAAACTGAATTTTTATTCTCTTAAAACATAATACCAAGTCACCGTTAAATAACTACTACTAAAATAAATTTGAAAAAAATACTTACTTTAAAATTTAAACATTTAATTTTTTTCTAAAACATGCTTTTAAAACAACTTTAAACTTATACTTAAAAATTTGTTTTGAAAACGTACTTGGCTATCCAGGAAAAATACACTTCTCTTTCACATCTTTAAAAATAAATCACTATTTATTTTTAAGCAAATTTACCCATTCCTTTAATAAATTTCCGCCGTGAATTTGTTCTTCCAAATATCCACTGATATATTACTTTACTTTTATAAACCCAGTTTATAAGTTTCATATACTCAACTTCCTTTTAAAATTCCGATTCCAATAGATCAATTTCCAAATTGATTCCCAATTTACTCCATTTTGAAATAAATTTCTTTACTTACTCAATTTATTTCAAAATCCATTAACTTCAGATTTTATTCCTTAATTATGATTTAAAATCTTTTTAACTGAAGATTTACCAAATTTATTCTTTATTATTTTAAATAAATTCAAACCTTGAATTGTTTAAAATAAATTCTTCATTCCTTTACATAACATTACTTAAGTTTTAAAATTCATTATTACTCTATTTATTCAAAATCCCCTTTTCCATACTCGGAACTTATTTATTAGAATTTTAAAATCACTTTCAATCTTTTCCAATTCATTCTTCAATTTATCCCAAATTTTCAATAACCATTTTATTCACAAATTCTCCCTTTTAATTTTCTTTTCAAAATCCAATCTATATACTGTTGGTAACTCAGTTCACCCAAATATTTTAAATCAAACATAGCATCCAACATTCCTGTTACCAATGTAATTAATCATAGATTTTCAATGGCCAAATCATAGAATATTAAAACATTCCAAATAAATTTGAGGATTCCCGTTGGATCCCTCCAACCTGTTTCCCTGCATCCACAGATGTTACCACAATTCATTAATACCAATTCCACTTCGAGATGGAATATCAGGGTATATGGGGTTTATATAATATCATCCGCTATTATGCGGTGAGCATATGGTCTCATTCGCTATATAATGCAAGAAATCAATCACTCCAAATATACTACGTATACCACTATATATGATATATCACATCAAATCAATTCAATCATTCAACCAAATATTTAAATTTAATCATTTAAATTTTAAATAGCAATCCAGATGAGTGAGATTAACTCACCTTTATTTTGCTGCTTGTAGTCCATTCCGATTGGCTTGTTTCTTCATGATTTTAGACCATGTATAAACATTTTATGGTTTATTAATATTTGATTTGATCGAACAATTAATTACCATTTAATTAACTAATTATTTAATTTAAACTAATTTCCTTTAAACGATTTAGTAACTGAAATATTTAAATAAGTTAATAAAAAAAGATAATCACTAAATCCACTATAAAGAAATAAACTAGCAACTTTAAAATAGGTATATGTATATTAATTTATTTATTATTTTTTGAAACTACATATACGTCTAAAAATCTATATAGATTCTAAGATCTGACTTTACACAACCTCCAAACCTTTTTTAAAATCCTAGTTTCTTTTTCCTATAAATAAAACTTTTATCTTACTGTTAAATCTGTAAAATAGCCTTTTCTTTTTAAATCTTGTTGTTAATTTTTCTCTTTTAAACTTCCTAACCTACAATGCATACACATATTTATATATATTAATTTTAATTAAATAAAATTATCGAATACCTCACTGGCAGCATCACGAACCTAGGCCACCATCGCGACCTCATCTTGCTTTTCATACATCAGCCTCTCTGACAACCACAAACCCACTATCCCCTCGATCGCTGCACGTGTACCCATGCGCGTTCCTGACCGCTCAATCTCGCGACTCGATCGATGAATCCGATACTCTCTAATAGTTGCATTCGACTAAACTTCGGCTTCGAGATTCTCCTCTCGATGAACGCGAGGCCACCAAGCCATGCTGTAGTGCCTGTAAGCGTGGACTTGCCTCGCGATTTTCCATGGCCTTTCCCCTCTTATATTTTCAAATTCGAACGAATTGGGTTTCGTTCGTTCCTCATTGATTTCACTTGGCCATTTATTTCACCTGTCGATTTCGAAATGTTCCGCCATTTCGAACTGCTGATTTGAACAGGCTTCGGCCATTTTGATTTTGAAGCTATCGTTTCCTCATTTATTTTTATTTTTCTGAACGATGAAGAAATCCTTCTCAACAGTTCGCGTGATTTAAAGAAAAAGTAGAGACAAGAGAAGACGTTAGCTTGCTCGAGTTAACAAGTTATAGTGCTTTGAAATGAGGTGAAAAAGTTTTGAAGTGAAGGGAAATTTGACTGGTCGGATATAAATTTTAAATTTAAATTTAAGTCGTCTTGGATTCGCAGCTTAAAATCTTGACCTCCCATCGAGGTGTTCCATTAGGCGTTCATAATGTTATACCCCTATTCCGAATGCAATGGAAAAGGTTTCGAGTCCTAATTTGATCGTATGGAGAAGATAGCTTTTTGGACCTAGTTATTAAATTGAATTTTCGATATAGATTTAAGCGCGTTTATCTACCGTACGATCACACGACAACTCCAAATGCTGCAAAATTTTAAATCCAGTAATACTACACTATTACGGTTCCAGTGGAATAGGTTTTGTCGAATTCCGAGACTGTGCCACGAAAGGCTATTTTTAAATATCAAATTAAACGATATTTTTCAAAACTTAACAAAACACTTCCAAATTCAATTTTAACCCTTGTACTATCTTCAGTGCTATCAATATAAATTTTATAGGCCTTTAAAATATTTTTAGCAAGCTTGAAACTCAAGATTAAATATTTCACTCAATCTTCAATTATTGAATTGAATAATTATATTATTCAACATATTGCTGTATCTACCTTCTGAATAGATAAATCCAAGTTTTCCATATTCAAAGCCAATTTATAATTCTATTTCTATACTTAAAACCATTAAAATATTCTAGATTCAACGTTGAAAAATCCAGGCCGTTACAGTTTTAAATGCTCATGAAGTACTAAAATATTTTTATGTTAGTTAAATTTAAATAATGAAGTGTTTATTTTTATTGATTGTTGTTTACTAAATTAATTGACACTTAAATTAACATCTGGATTGACTTTTAGGAATTAAAATTTATAGTACAGTGAAATTGGAGTTAAAAATGCTAGTTAAAATCTAATATTTAATAACTAGTTAATGGTTGTCATATATTGGCTGATTCAGATGTTGTTGGAAATTGAATGCTATTGGTTGATTTTTTGGATGATTGGATTTTTACTTATTTTATATATCCCTGTTATCACACTGTATATTATCGATAGTATATAAAACTACTGTTAGAATTATATTCGATTAAATTAAGAAATAGGTTGAAATGATAACACTTTGATTTGGATTGAAATGATATATATATCCATCCTTGAAATTAAATTGAAATAACTGATCACTTGGCCATATGATAGAAAATTATATACGGACACTAGATTGGTTAAATCTAATGATTTTTAAATTCTTGGATTTGAATCTATTCAAGCGATTTTGTGTTATAAAATTAAAATTGAATTGGAATATGGAAATTGGATTATTTTCAAATTCGAGTCTTGAAATGTTGATTTAAAAATTTGTAAAATAAATTATTTAGAGAATAAAATTTGAAATATGAAGTTATAATTAATATATAATTTGAATTATGGAAATCAAGTTGTTTTAAAAGGTTGAACTTTATTCGAACTTCGAGATTTATCTTCAGAAAAAGGAATTCAAATTGATATTTCAAATTTGAACTCGAAACCGATTTTTTTTAAAGATTTGAACCTTAAATTGTATATTGAAGTTTAAATTGATTTAAATGATTTAAATTGGCGTTTTGAAATCGAAATTGAAATTATATAAATTGAAATGGTTTAAAATTAAGAATTAAATTGATATTTAAACCATTGAATCGAATAGTTGAATCAAACTTGAAATTTAGATTAATTTGGAATTGAGATTGAAATTGATTTATATTGAAATCGAAATCGAGTCGATTTGAATTGATTTGAGATTTAAGATGATCTGAATTGGAAGGTTTGAAATTGAATCAGTTTGATTTAAATTTGGACCTAGATTTAGATTTACGGAAAATGGACAAAAATAGTTTTTAATTGAAATTAATTTCATTATAAACTTTTTAGTATAAACTGTTTTAAAATTCATCTTTTCAAATTATTTAAAATTTCAAATCATTCAATATTATCCGTTTTAATATCTAAATTATTAAACTATTTTAGCTTTTAAAACTATTTTAACTATTCAAACTATTTTAAAAAATTCAAACCGGTCAAAGTGGGAACGATTTATATTTAAATCATGAATGTAAATTCAAATTTGGTTAAAATGAAGTTATAATCTAAATTAAAATTCAATATGGTTTTAGAAGCGAAATTGAGATATTGAAGTGAAAATGATTTTCGAGTGAAATTGATATATTTCAAGTAATTATGATATTTTGAATGAACGATATTTTGAAGTGAATATGATTTTTTGATATCAAGTATGAACCATTTTCGATATGTAAAAGAACCAACTAGTGTGTAAAACAACGTTTGGTTGTTAAAGAGACCCGATGCCTCTTATTGGCATACTCTTTATCAATATTGGAACCACTTTAACAACTGTGTACGCGGAGGAGACTCCAAAATGAAATGGTTAGTTTTGATGTACGTTTGCTGGATTTGAAGAAAGAGAACTATGATGGATAAACCCCGGCATTTGTGGCAATTTGAAATAAAACAAGACGGCTTGACTGGGCTAAGTGGGCTAGCTAGTCCTAGTGGACATCCGTTCTTCGATTTACTTCTTGGACTTGGTCCATACTATTACTTTTGATGTTGGTTTCGATTGGTGCACCTTGATTTGGGACAACCTCCCTTTGACTCGATATGGGATGGATGGATGTGGTGGGTGATCGTGGCTACGATGCATTACCACCAGCCTTGCGACCTGAACTGGTAGTATCCGATCTTGAGCATTACCTCATGTGCCTTGTCATATTTTTACCCTTATACGAGACCACAAATGAGTTTGTTTAGTGTTGTCGTGTCATGGCGCATCCCTATCCCCTGACGTGCTACTGGGGCATTATATGAAAACTGTATGACAATGCTTAAAAACACGTTAAGGGGGATTAATGTAAAACCTTAATGCTAAGAAAAATATTTATTTTACTGATTAGATATTACATATATAGCGTATTATACTATATATAAATATTTTGAGGTATCCATAAGAGATGGAAAATCCCGTAACATCTCTTAAGTTATTGAACACACATTATACACTGGATATGAGATGCAAAACTCTGTAAACATCTCTTATGCTATTACACTCATGTTATATGTGATATTGATCTAACTCATATAAGGATATTTTAGTCATGACTCGAGTGTTTTGTTTTTCATTACGCTCGGGTCAGCCCTGAGTTTTCATCGTAATGAAGATCATATCTTCTGGAGGACGAAGATGAAGATTGGTATATTTAATTACTAGTATTATTTCACCACACTGTTTATTCCGCTACATTATTCTATCGTTCTATTGTATATCTGACTCTGATAGATGCTGTAAAATATTAATCAAATGTATAGTATACAAAGCTTCATGAACTTTTTATTTGATTATTATATTTGTCATTCCGCCACGAGATTCTGTATTTTTTCTTCTTTTTTATTTTTCCTAGTTTACCCTATTGATTATCTGTTCGGAATGTTTAAGTTGGATATGTATGGATTATTGTTGATTTAAACCTTCCAAAATATGGGTTGTCACAAGTAAGTCCAAAAGATTGGCCTAATTGAAAAGACCCAAATTGTTTGGCCTTCAGCTAATTTTCGTAATTTAGTTTGAAAACTTATAATATATTTTAAATTTAAAAGTTAAGTTTAAAATACAAAATAACTTTATGAACGTTATAAAATGTTTTTCAAAATTGTTTCGAAAATAAATTTTGACAGGTTTGAAAATTATTTAATTTTAATTAATTGGATTAGTTAAATCAATAAATGATTAAAGGTTAATTAATTAAAATTAAACATATATATATATATATATATATATATATTGATATGTGCATATACATAACTGTAAATGTTATTGTATAATATATATATATATATATATATATAACTTAAATATTTTAAGGTAAATTTAAGTATTTTTTGTATTTAATAAAATATTTAATTAAAATTCTTTAAATTAAATGAAATGCTTATTTGATAAATAAATGAATTAAATGATAATTAATAAAGATATATATATATAATGATATATGTGTATATATAAATGTTATAGTTTATATACATCTTAAATTATTTAGGATGAATTAAATAACATTATGGATTTAAAATAATTTAATTAATTTGGTAATTAGGTTAATAAGAATAAAAGATATTTAAACACGATTTAATTAATAAAAAATAAAATTACTTAAAATAAGATTTATTTAATGTTATACATAAGGATATATATATATATATACACACACACATATATGATAATTAAATTATAAACAGTTACGAATGAATAAAACTTTTATAATATGAAGGTACAATCTTAAGTGGATTTGTAAGAAATCTAACTCAGATTTAAGAAACAAGTATATGCATATTATACATCTTGATTTCAGATATGTCCAATACTTGAATCAGAAGGGTAACAAAATAAGTACATTGTTCTCTAAATTGATGTCACTCAATGTATATGTTGCCCATGTTTCTCGCATGTAATTAGCAGCCCAGTTTAAGATAGTTTGGCCCGATCAAATCCAGCCTAGTATTCAGTAACTAGCTCATATAGGCCGATCCAAGCCCCAAATGGTCTAAACCATCCCTTTAACTCAGAAAGGTTTTAAGATGAGGTCTAATTCCCTCAACCCTAGGTATCCTTCACATTTACGTGAAGGCTCGACACCTTCTTGTTTGGTCGGGCTTCGCTTAGTTATAACCAGCCTATCTATGTTAACCTTCTTTCGACACAAATCCACGTCGACATGTTCACTCAACATCATTCTAGTTAACGACTGATACCTCTCCAAGCCCGCCTCAACAGGCGACACATCAAGTAAGATGGGCTCTTACATGACTCGTCCTTGGTTCAGCTTCATTACAATTGTCTCTTATCAGTCCCTTGCAGCCCTCCCGGTCACCTCATTCTGACCATGCACCATCTTCCCAATATGGTCATTGGCAATGTTCCTAGTTTCTTTCGTATAATCGACAGCTAGTTGAATAGTTCAACTAGATTTACCACATAAGCAGCACTCAAGTAAACGACAAACTGCCAATCCGCCTATCTGAAGCACTATAGCTAGTAGCCGTAATGATATGGTATACCATTGACATTAAATGCACACTAAATGTGAAATTAGTGCATTAAATCTGAAGCCTACACCTAGTGTGGAGGAGAAATGAGTATATTTTCATCTGTCGCACATCTTTTTATATCTTTGTAACTATCGCCCATCTATCCTTATAGCAATGTCAATGGTCAAATATGTTTTTCACCAGTTCTATAGCTTAAACTCAACCATCCATCATCCACTTCAGCTACAATAAACATCCCCTATATTGCAACTTCAATTACAAGGATACTAAGTACTATATATAATTCTAAACTCTTGATACCACAAGTCCTTAAGATTAGAGTGCTGTATTAGTCTTGAGAGCTTCCTATTTTCTTATTATTCTCATGTAATTCTTCATAGCTGTAAGCGAAACATATAGTAAGAGTACTTCACATTGGACATAGGCAGCTTTGCCAAACAAATATATATCTTATGTTATTTACCTTTCAACTACTTATTTAACCACTCATTTTTCACTTTGAGCCTAGTGATTAGCAAATAACATTTTCTCTTCATAATGCATTAGTCCCATTCCAACGTTGGCTAGAAGACTAACCAACATTTTGGAGCTAGAAGGAGTCCCTCCTAAAGCTCTCACCATTTCACACTTTTTTACTCTGCAAAGACCCGATTTGACTTGTTACCATGGGAAATCTCTCGCCATTCGAATGTAACAAAACTAACGGGCACGAATCAACGACAACACTCTCGACAGTTTAGCTCAATCTGAGCATCAATAAAGAAATATAGCATACTATGATGCTATCTTTATCGAACGTTGGTTAGTTGGCCATGTAGTGAATGGCTTGGGGACACAACTGGATGCTCAAGCCAATGTAAAAATTTTCCCACCGGCTCCTCCGATGGCCGACATAGCCGAACCATACGCTTACGGATCCACTCTCTCGAATGATATACCATCCATGATTACCCTTAGGTTTAGCGACACTCGGTACCGTACTAGGAATGGCGGTCACATTGAAAACCGAGATGGCAAGAACCTAGTGGTCTCGACCACTCCTTAAAGAGCTAAAGAGCACATGGCAGTACAGAATGAACAAATCGCTCCTCATTAGAAGGCAAGATATTCAATCACGACCATTCTTACCCTACCATCGACAATCATCAAATATGTGGAAGTTAGGAGATCTTTACCCCAACTTCAAAATGAACATCCATCCTGACGGAAGATGTTATGAAACGCGTGATATACACAATGGACCAATGCGACTTAACAAGCTCAAACCCAGAGGATGGCCTATTAGATCCCCGCATTTGGTAATTCAAGCATCAATGTTGGGTCAGCCACTCCGTTGGAGTCTATCAACATAGACAACACCGGTCCTAGGAAGATTGGCCAAATTGGTACTAACATCAACCCAAATATTATAGAAGGTCTAGTCAAGTTCCCATAAAAAAGATGCCTTTTCTTGGGAATGCCGATATGACTAGCATTGATCCTAGGATCATTTGACACATGCTCAATATCAATCTGAAGGCCACCCCCATCCGCCAAAAGTTCGACCACTCAACCCAAAGAGGCATCAAGCTCCCAAGAAAGTGGTAGAGAAGTTGTTTGCCAGCTGCTTCATCAAGAAGGCATACTATTTGGTATGGGTCGTGTAATAACCCACCTTGAAACATGCCTAATTTTCGATCTAGTAAGGGCCCATTGACCTTAGACCCATTCCAATGGTGGTTGTTAGTTGGTAAGATTTATACAATGAACAATACATAAAGCTATCTATTTATGCTATCAGATCTCACAGTGGAAATGATAAAATATAATATCAAAAATAGTAACCATTAAATTTCAAACCTCACAAACATGGCATAATATCTCAATATCCAAAATACAATATCTCAACATAACAACATCATGTCTGAAAAGGATATGTCAAAATATAACAAACACATAAATAGATAAATAACTACCACAAGGCCTCGCCTCTACCTTCATTTCCTAAATTAGTATTTGTCTTCTCTAACCTGTATTGTAATAAGGAGGGAGTCAAAAATACAATGTCTGGACAATAATAATCTTGAGTCTTTCTATAACAGTTTCTGGGCTATATAATTTGGATAAGAATATGTCTTACACATCTAACTATATCCTACATGAAATACCTCAAACAATAAGCCCTAAGGCTCTTCCAGTCCAATTCTATAACCTACACTTTGTTGAATATGCGAATATATGATTTTTGTTTGATGATAATAAAATTTAAATGTATTTGTTAACGTACTATTTTATTTTTCACATAATTAAATAAATATTTGGTGAATAAAATAAATAACACAGAATTTAAATTCAAACAGATATTTTATTCAAGCAAATATTTATTACAATTTTGAATAGTACAAATTCAAGCTCTCACTATTCATATACAATTTTGATTACAATACAAATTCAGTTACATCACAATCTATCATTTACAAATACACCTTACTACATATCGGTCATTCACTCGTAATTTAACTACAACTTTATTCCAGATTGAATCCAGCATCGGAGCAATCTGCAAAAATAAATACCGACGCAGTAAAATTGAAAACAAAATATTTTTGCAGTATAAAATAAAATGTAATTTTGAAAATATTATTTGCCTCAGTTATTTGGGTTGTTCTTCATCTTTAAAATTTGAATTCATCATGCACGAACATCTTGCGACATGCACAGTGTATCACTGTACATCCCACAAGGCCGTGCACACCGATGTACACTTGATAAAGTTACAGGGACAGGTGAGCACAAGGTCAAACCCAAATCAAAAGCCGGTTTCAACTCAAGTACAATAAAAATAAAGTCACGATATCAACACAAGGTCAAACCCAAGTTACAAGCTGGATTCAACTCAGGTGTGCTACAAAACATCATAAAATCGTGGATCATAAGAATTCAAATACAACCAGTGCAGCAGTTCAAAATAGCAATCAACAGAGATGAGCATGTGCACCAAAGACCAACAGTACATGTCGACCAGGCAGCGAACAAAGTTAACAAAACATGCATCATATACATGGCAACCAAACAGAAGTATAGAGCATAAGCAAATATACAGTAATAATATGGTTGCAGTGAATCAACCAACTTGAGCAAGTCCAGCTACAATATGAATGCATGCATATGGTATACATATCTAACCAGTTTCTACAAACCAGGTCAAAGTGAAACCCAAATGAACATGACTGAACCCGAAACAATGCAACTGAAACTGTCTCAAAGACGGGAAACAAGGGCAAACAACTCAATGCAACTACATGATGACTGAAAACACAATACAACATAGCAATGTGAATGAACAGACCCAATGATAAAACATGCATATGACACAAGACTGCAAACAAGTCTTGAAATCAGACTCAATGAAACAACACTGCTACACTACAGATGCAAGAAGACTCGAGTGCTACCAAAACTCAAAACCAAGCAGTGAACCAGTAAATGACACAGTACAAGATGAAATCACATACATACATAAATGTATGTACACAAGTGGATGAATACATATGCATCAGGACACAAATGAACACAGAGAAGTACAACATCAAATAACAAACTATAACTCTGACATATCTAACAATGGACTAATACAAGTGACTCATGGAAATACAAACACACATGTACACAATACTACAACAGAGATGAACACAAGCTTCAGACTCAAGTACATATACAAAAATGCTACAAAGAACGGACCATCAGATGACAAAACAATATAAATGAAGACTAACAGACTTCAACATATGATCAGTGGCAAGCATGCAAATACACAGTGGAAAAGATGAATGCATATACATAGCAGACATATACGGGCAATGCATACATGAAGCAATGAACCAGACAAGGCATAGAGAAAATTCAAGTGAAGCAAAAGTAAAGGAAACCATGAAGTACACAACACACGTGTACACGCTTCAATTGGAATATCAGACGTCCAAGAATCATTTCAAATAAACAAAGTCAAGACCAATATCACAATTCGAATGGTACAATTAAAATGACCAGAAGCAATATCAGTGCAACGGTGATGGTCGAAGACATTATCAAGTCAGAGCAGAGTTCGACAATGTCAAGTGCCGAAGTCAATTTGCAAATTCAAGTCAAGGCTGTGAGACCGAAGTCAAAGAGAATGAAGAACGAAAATTAAAATCAAGTGTCAAAAAAATTCAACACCGTGATGACCAAGAAAAATCTAACCAAATCGTGGGAATCAAGTAACAAATATATGAAATTGACAAAGTCAGAAATCATCATAAACATCCAAGCAACATCGAACGTCCGGAACAAAATAAATGACAAATTCAAATGAACGAAATCATAGGAATTCAATTCCTATATAAACCCAATCATCGTCGGCTGTGAAAAGTATTCGAGTTTAAGCAACAACAGAAAAGAATAATCATTCAACTCGATACAAAGTCGCGTATAGTACAAATCGAAAAAGGAACGAACATACAAATTCACGCAACATTCAAACTCGACTTGGTTGAAGCTGCCACCTACATATAATCAATCAAAGAAAGGAATCGAAGCATCAGTAATCAATGCGACAAAGAGGCGACTTCATCCAGAAGCCCTAATTTCAGATTAAGGAACGAATGAAAGAAATAAGAGAGACAAGCAAATAAAAGAGATACGAGCCGAAGCGATAATTATCTTGAAAGAGGGACGCTCTTTTAATTTTAGTTTGGGCCGACTTAAAATAGTGTTTGTGGGCTTTAAATTAGTGTTTCATTTTGTTAATTGTTTTGAATTTGTATTTTCTTCTTTAAACATCTATAATTACTAGTTTTGTAACGAGGGGACAAACTACGTGGCGTAGTTTGAGAATTCGCAACTCAATGGCTGAGCCGTGGCAGGGTTTTGAGTGTAGAATTAAGGCTAGTCGATAGCGGGTGTCGCGACTTTACGTGTGTAAGCGTCTGACTGCTTAATTTCTAGTAGAAACCTTGGGGGCAGCACGTAGGTAGGGTTTTGCCGAAGCTGGGTAAATTCTACTCGTTCTATTTATGCATTTATTATTCTATTATATCTGTGCTGCTATTATTTTGATATATCTGTGTTGAAATAATTTTATACAAACTTCCGCAATAATTTTTTTAATAATTAATAGTATCACCCTATTCACCCCCTCCAGGGTGAAATCGATCCTACAAGTGGCATCAGAGCTAGGTACAAAAGCCATTTTTGTTTTAAAAATTTTGATTTTTCAAAAACCAATATTTTTTTTAATTTTTTTTTGAATTTTTAAAATGGCTACTTTTGCTGAGGGTCGTTCTAGTGTTATCTCTCCTGTTTTTGGTGGAACAGATTTTTTAAATTGGAAACTGAAAATGGAATTTTTTTAAAATATGTTAATATTAAATGTTAGGATATTACTGAAAATGGGTGTAATATAACAGATAAGAAAATTATCTTGATTAATGCTCTTGCTATGCATATATTATATTCTCATATTAATCAAGATAATTTTAACTTTATCTTTCATTGTGAAAATGCACATGAAATCTGGAAAAATTTTGATGCAATATATGGTGCAAAAGTCAACAACAATGAGAAATCCTCCTCAATCGACTCAGTTAAAGAAACAAGCATAACCGGATTGGTAAAAAGCGGTAGTGATGAAGATGATGAAGCAGTTGAGCTGGCTCTACTAATAAAGAGATTCAAAAAGTGGAACCACAAATACGGAAATCCAGCTCCAAATTAACAATTGAAAAGAAGAATAATCAAAGCACTAGACAACTCAGAAGAACACGGGATCATTTGTCACAAATGAAAATTTGCAAATTCAAGTCATGGCCGTGAGACCGAAGTCAAAGAGAATGAAGAACGAAAATTAAAATCAAGTGCCAAAAATTCAACACCGTGATGACCAAGCAAAATCAAAACAAGCCGTGGGAATCAAGTAACAAATATACGAAATTGACAAAGTCAGAAATCATCATAAACATTCAAGAAACATCGAACAACCGAAATAAAATAAATGACAAATTCAAATGAACGAAATCATAGTACAAATCGAAAAAGGAACGATCATACTGATTCACACAACATTCAAACTCGACTTGGTTGAAGCTGCCGCTTACATATAATCAATTGAAGAAAGGAATCGAAGCCTCAACAATCAATTCGACAAAGAGGCGACTTCATCTAGAAGCCCTAATTTCAGATCGAGGAACGAACGAAAGAAATAAGAGAGACAGGCAAATGAAAGAGATATGGGCCGAAGTGGTAATTATTTTGAAAAAGGGACGCTATTTTAATTTTAGTTTGGGCCGACTTAAAATAGCGATTGCGGGCTTTAAATTAGGGTTTTATTTTATTAATTTTTTTGAATTTGTATTTCTTCTTTAAACATCTGTAATTACTAGTCTTGTGACTAGGGGACGAACTACGTGGCATAGTTTAAGAATTCGCAACTCAGTGGCTGAGTTGTGGCAGGGTTTTGAGCACAGAGTTAAGGCTAGTCGATAGCGGTTGTTGCGAGTTTACATGTGTAGCGTCTTACTGCTTAATTTCTAGTAGAAACCTTGGGGGCAGCACGTAGGCAGGGTTTTGCCGAAGCTGGATAAATTCTGCGTCGTTCTATTTCTGCATTTATTATTCTGTTATATCTATGCTGCTATTATTTTAATATATCCGTGTTGAAATAATTTTATACAAACTTCCAAAATATTTTTTTTTATAATTAATAGTATCACCTTATTCACCCCCCCTCTAGGGTGAAATCAATCCTACACACTTTTCCTATCTAACTCTATAACTCCCCTTAAGCTGTAGGCTAAAGGCCCTTTCCATTCCCATGCATCTACCATCAATCATGTTCTAACAATGTGAGAGAAAGTATCCAAGCCACTTAATAACATTTCAGTGGAAGTTAAGTAGACTCTGATCATTTAATACCTATATCTTAGGCAACTCCCTGTCATTTAATACCTAATCCAAGGCGGATCCCTCTCTTATACTCTCTAGCCGATCTCACATAGAATCTCATTAGGTCACTTAACACTTCTTTTTGGGAAGAGACGGACCCTATAATAGCCATTTAAGACCTCGACTCCGAAGCGAACCATTCTCGAGATTTCTCACTTCCATGCCTAAGCAATAACCCTAACCATTTAATACTTTGTAAGTAGGAAGGAGGTGGACCCTACAACAACCTATTAATACCCTCGACCCAGAAGCAAGTCCTACACATCATGACCTGTAATCCAAATTGTGACATCTCACATTATTCTATCTATTCGTAGGTGCTAATGGCCAGATTACTTGGGCACACTTACCATGTAGAATTGGAACTAACCTCCCGTCCTTCGTACATACTTATTATGGGTGATGTCTCATATGAGTTCTAAAGTCACATTGTTGGTAGCCATATGAGCTGGGCAGACTTCTATGTGCTCTTGACTGACCTTATATCTCTATAACTTGGTCATAATTTCCACTCTCCTAACATACTACTATATATACTTCACCACATTTCACATTAAGGTCTTATAAGGAAATATTTTTTTTCTGCATTTAATTATAAATTATTTCCATAATTATCACAATTTCTTTCCTAAGGAGAGTAATGCTAATTACTAGCATATTTAAACTAAGCAATTAATACATTATTAGTTATATATTACTTATATGCTAATACGCAAACATATATACACACAAACGTAACTAAATTCTCTTAAGTATGCGAAGAATTTGCGTCCTACACTAGTCATTTTAAATG
This sequence comes from Allium cepa, assembly GCA_030765085.1. Classification (NCBI taxonomy): domain Eukaryota; kingdom Viridiplantae; phylum Streptophyta; class Magnoliopsida; order Asparagales; family Amaryllidaceae; genus Allium; species Allium cepa. The sequence goes on from CM060942.1 coordinate 244,858,766, forward strand.
TCAAAACTTCAAATTATATAAATTTTGCTCCATACTCCAATTTTACAAAATTAACTAATATCCTTATCCCATTAATAGACTTGCATAAGAAACCGGAATCAACCACAAACTTATCCTATATTAATATAGTAAAAACAGCACCAATTGAACTTACAATTCAAACCCTTTTATATTCTATTTAACTTGTACATATAAAATGAAAAAGAGATTCATATTTAAATTATGGAAATAGGCAGTGTAAACTACAAATAAGAAAATTTGCCCTAACATATTATCTTTTTAGAATCCTCAATTGCATCAAAAGAGAAAAGTCGAAATTGGAATAGAAAGTAAAAATTCATATTGCAATATCTACATAAATTCTTCTATTTTAATATAGAATAGTTGAGATTCTAATAACATAAGAATTGATATTTTTTGTGATAACCTGGATTTTGAAATATCTGTAATTGACAAATTAACTGAATTTAATTAGTGGAAATATTGATTTATGAGTTAAATAAATAATTCTGGTAATGGAAGTATATATCTGAATATGTATTGGTTTGATAATTTTTCTAGTATAATTATTTAAATTGGCAAAATTGATATTTTCAAAACTATAATAATAATTGTGTTGTATATATATAGATTTTAAATAGAACTATTATATACAAATGAAATTTGGATTTATTGAAATAATATGTATCCATCAATTGGATTTTTAAATTGAATTTGAAATTTAATTTGAATTTGGATATTTAAATTAAAATTCAAAAGTTAGTTATTTATATATTAAATCATACTCTGGTTTTAAAATGTATTTTCATGATTTTATTTAGAACATAAAATTGTTTTATATTGTTTTCTTTTTAAAGAGATTAATTTATATAAATTAAATATGTATTTATAAATTAGAAAAATTAATTATAAAAGCTTTCTTAAATATTTAAAATCTAATTATGCATGAAGATACATATGTTAACTTGTAATCATTCCTAAATACATGTGTTAAGAAATTAAATGGGTTTAGTGACAAGTGTCATTTTTATTTTGAATTTTCTTTTATTTTTAATAAATCTAGCTTACACTTATATAAATAAACAACTTCCTCTTCATTACCTTTTTTCTATCTTCTTTCCAAATTCTAAGAACCAAAGGCTATAACCATTTTACAAATCAGAGAGAAAAATTACCCAAACCTTTAACCAAAACCAGATACTTAGTCAAACTGCATATTCAACTAGATCAAGTAAAGATCACCAAGAATCGAGCAACAACCATTCAACTATTACAATCTGAAGCAAATCATCTCAGATTCACCCAGAATGAAAAACAGTTTCATCAAGTAGTAACTCCAGATCAAAATCAAGATGAATCAAAGCAAGATCAAGGCAAATCTGGTTCAATTCAAAGAGTAATCAAAACTGAAATCTTAAAACAGGCAAAAACAAAAATAAAATTCACGACCAGGGAGAAAATTCAAATTTCCAAGAAAAAATATATATTCCCAGGCTTTCTCTGTTCTTAAGGAACTGGTGAGTAAACTTAAAAATTTGTTACTGGATATATTTTACATGCATCTATATATTTGAAATGGGAATAGGATTCTGTACTTTGACATGGGATCATGGTATTAACTACTCTGAAGTTCATATGTGTATCAAACAGGTTACCATTCCTTTTAAAATATATATATATATATAATAATAATAATAATAAGAACAACAACAACAACAACAACAACTCAACATCTAGATGATTTCAAAACCTGGCACCTGAACGAAAGATGAGTGTTTTTGGATATGGATCATTCTAAAATAGTTTCAATAATTTTCATCATGCATAGAAAAAAAAGTATGGTTACAGTTATATGTCACAACTTTGAATCAAATTCGAGTATCAGATTTCCACAAATGGATGGTATGTATAGATTCGTTAATGGAAATTAGGATTTATAAAGCGAGTTTGGTGATTTTTAGACGAGTGTTGAGTGTGGTAGAGGGAGATGAACTTATTGGGGCAATTGATCGATTTCAGGCGATATACTTGATTTCGTGACGGAGTGCTAGGTGTGGTGAGGACATGGCAGGGACGCGTCGGGGAAAATGACTCGATGTTTTACAGATGATCGTGGAAGCGGGTCTAATGCAAAGTAGGGTTTGGCAGCGCGATTTTTTGGACTTGGGTTCGACATTAATGGTGAAGATGTTGGTCAACTTCAAGGGCGCGGTCCAGGGGGATTTTGAAGGAGAGGGAGTGATGGAGCTCTGACCAAAGTCTGATGGGGGACGGTTGGGTATAGTGGCGTGACAAGGGAAATGGCGATGTCAGTTCGAATCCAGATCTGGCGTGATGTCAAAACTTAACGTCGAGGTGATCGAGGGGGTCTGGGTGGATGGAGATGGCGTGGTGGTTATGGGTGACTTGTGTGGTCGGTCGGCTGCAAGTGAGGGTGGCCGACGATGATGTGTAGGTGTACATATCCTAGTGTGCACAATTTTTAGTGGAAGTGCATAAGAACAGAGGAGAAACTGGAGATAAAGAGAAAGGTAGAGAAAGGAGGGAAGTTTGGGCCGAGAATTTGGGCCTAACGGAAGAAATAAAATAAAATAAAAGAAGATGATAAGAAAATAAGGAAAAAGTAAAAGAAAGATTTATTAATTTATAAAAGTAATTAAAGAATAATTGATTTAATGAAAGTAATAAAAGGGTAATTACTTAATTAAAGATAATTAAAGTTAAATAGTTCCATGATTAAGGTAAATTGCTTAACAATTAAGGTTAATAAAGAATGATTACTAGGTTAATTAATTAACAATTAAAGGTTAATTAATTAGTGATAAAAGTGTTAATTTATTAATTAGGGATAATTAGTTAATTAAAGAATGATTAATTAAGGGTTAATTAATTATAAAATTAACTTAAAGTCAGTAAAGGTAATTAAAGGATAAATTGTTAAGGGTTAATTAATTTAATTATTTATTAAAGGTTAAATTAACTAATGATCAGAGGTTGATTAATTGAGGATAATTAACCAATAGGTTAATTATTTTATGAAAGTGATTTAAGGGTAATTATTTAATGGAAGTAATTAAGGATTAATTACTTAGAGTAATTAATCAAGGATTGATTGATTAAGGAAACTAATCAAAGGTTAGATAATTAATGAAGTGTGATTAATTAAGAGATAATTAATCGATGTAAGTAATTATAGAATAATTAATTTGAGTAATTATTTAAGGATAAATGTAATAGATCATTGTTAATTACTTTATAAAGAGTTATTAAAAGGTATTATTTAATGTGATGGGTGAAGGTTTATTAATTTGTGTAATTAATTAAGAATTAATTACTTATTGTAATTAAAATTAGTCAAAGGTGATTAATTAAGAATTAATTACTTATTGTAATTAAAATTAGTCAAAGGTGATTAATTAAGATGGATAATTAAAAAAATCATTATTTAATTGGTTTGTAATTAATTAATGTTAAGTAAAGGTAATCTATGTGATTAAAGTTAGAAACTAATTTAATTGGAGATTAATTAAATTAACTAGGAAGTGATCAATCTTGCATATGAATGATTGAATGATAATAAATACCTTGACTTGGTTGATATCTATGATATGAAATGTTTGTGATATGATATGTTTGAGTGGACAGTGATAATGCGGTTATCTATCAATGATGAATTGCTGTGTAAAAAGTGACATCCTGTATTTAAAGGTTGAATAATATTCACTTGAATAACTTGGGTTAAGTTAGTATGGAATTCGAAGAGACTGGGGTCGGGTATCAGTAAATACCCGAACCCACTTCGATTTGTAACCAATAATAATTCTTTATAGATTGATATGTGAAATCAATAGTCTTAAATGGAATAAATTAAATGACTGGACCATTTAAAGCTAAGTAAAGGTACTTAAGGATTGATTAAGGGATGACTGTACCAAGTGTGACTTGTAATGATGAACGAGTTACCCCGGGATTTAAGTAAATTTTATGCCTTAGTATTTCTTGTTAGATGGGTTTACTCACGCTGGTTTCCATCCTGGCCCGGGTGTTACTTTGATGTAATGCTTGGGTCAGACCAGTATTATAGATTTTCAGGTAAGGACGTTCTGGAGCTCAAGAGGCGAGCTGGATGGTGGGAACGTATGGAGTGTATACCGCTGTGATATTGTAGTTTATCTAGGACATGTGGATTGTATCTATCTAGTGTTTGTGTATATGTAGTAACTCTGATGTATTAAAGTGTAATTTAACAAGTACAATTTTCCTTTGTATAACTATTATTATTTGATATTATATTTTGTCCGCTGCGAATGTGAAAATCGGTGTTTGGTGTTTCCGTTTCTTCTTCTTCTATCTCTTTCCTTTCCTTAACTATCTGGAATTTTCGGGACCGAAAAATTCTGGGTCGTTACAATTTGGTTTTAGAGCGGAAGGTTAAGCGAGAACCTTGGCTCTGGTGGGATTACTCATTAAGGATAGGGTCCATGGTACCCTAGTATGAGTTGAGTGTATATATATGAGAGCATACTTGTTATTTTCTTAAATAAAGATTTTAAATGATTTTATATAAGAATATATTTTGATATATAAAGCAATATTTCTTTCTAATAAATATTAAGGTAATTGGTTGTTAAAATTATTGGAATTAAATTAAGTGGTAATAGAAATACAACCAAATTGAAATTAAATAAAGATAAGTTTGAAATGGAATCAAACTGAAATTAAAATATTGAATTTGGAAAAGATTTTCAGAATTAGATAATAATGAATTGGTTTTCAGATATGATAATCTTGGGTATTATCATAAATGATTGTTGTGTTTGATAATAGAATGTGTATTAATGAATGAGCAAAATGAAATGTTTTAGGTAAGTAAAACATTTAGGCAAGTATGACTTATAAATTGAAACTGAAGATGATCTAAATTGTGAAGTTTTAAATCTAGGTCCAAAAATTTGATAATTGTTTCGAAGGTGATAAAGAAATAATAAATAATATTACCTAATGTATTCGAATGAATGGGTCATATTTCAAACAAGAGTTGTTTGAAAATTTAAAGAAATTTGTTTTGAATTGAAACCAAAGGTGGTTTAAAATTTAAATGCAATTTGGTGTGTAAAGGAAATAAATATGTATGTATGAGGAATATACGTAATATCAAAGATGGTTTGAAATAGACTCTAAATGTCGAGTTTTAAATTTGGAATAAGATGTGAAACCCAAAGTGAAGTAAGTTTTAAACTTAAATGGGAAGATTATTAATCTGAAGTTTAAAATTCAAATGGGATTTCAAATTGTGTAAATTTGACTGGATTAAGTAAATTGAATTTAACTTGGAAAAAGTTAAATAATTTTGAATGATCAACCTGATTTGGAAATTTCAAGATGAAATTAAGATTTAACTTGGGAATTTAAATGGTTGATTTGAATTAGGAGTTTGAGTAATCTCAAATGGGTTTGAGATCCGAAAATTGGAAATGGATGGATGTTTTAAAATAATTGGATAATATTCCCTATTGTTATTAATAATCTTTAAACTGCGAATTGGATTTGTTTAAAGAAATAGGGCGTGGTAATATATCCATTATTAAGATAAAATGGAATCATTTTGGACTTAAGATTTGAATGTTTAAGATAAAACTTCAAAGGTTTGGATTCAAAATTTAAATTTGGTGATAAATTGAATTTCAAAGATTTAGTTGTTTAAAAAGGATTTGAATATTATTTGAACTTTGAAATAAGTTTAAAATGGAATTTGGATTCAGAATTAAATGGTTCAAAGATATGATTTGATTTGATTTAAAGGATTAAATCAACCTTGAAATTTTAACTCGAATTTATAATTCGAGATGGCTTAAAGTTGGGATTTAAATTAAATTAGTTCAAATTGGATTTGATTTGAATTGATTGGAATTGTGACTGAAGATGGATAAGTTTAAAAATTTAAATGGAAAATGTGAATTGGATTAATTTGAAATGGAATTGAAGTTGAATGAGATCAAATTCAAATGGGAATTGGGATTAATTCAAACCAGAATTGATATGAATTAAAATTGGTTCAATTTAAAATTTATATGAATTAACTGAAATTGTGATTAAAGTTGAATAAGTAAATTCAAATGGAATTTGAATTGAATATAGAAAAGAAGTTGAGGATAATTCAACTTGAATTGGGGTTAAATCAATTTCAATGGAAGTTGAAGTTATTTATGGAATTGAGTCAATTTAAATGGAAGTAGAAATTTAAATTGAATTGATGGGAATGGAGATTGGGAATTGAACTGTTTGGCTCTGGACTATTTTCAAAATAAATTATTTTTAATATAAACTGTTTTAAATCTATTTTCCAAGCTATTTACTATATACTACCTTTCTTTTTAAAGCCAAATTATTTTATACTTATTTTACAATTATTTTGGAACTAATTAACTATTTTGCAATTGTTTTATAAACTAATTACTATTTTTCAACTACTTTATAACTAATTTCTATTTTACAACTATTTTGCAACTATTTAAAATTTCTAGAACTATTTAACTATTTTCCAACTATTTTACAATTACTTAACTATTTTATAGTTATTTTGCAAACTAATAATTATTTTTCAACTACTTATCTATTTTTAAAATTTTAAAATTATTTTCTAAATTTAAGCTGGTCAGCGTGCAGACTGTTTATGATTAATTACCAATTGAAGTAAGTATTAAAGTGATAATCCAAATGGAATTGAAGCAATTGTGAATAAGTGGATTGAAATTAAAGTGAATGTGAAAGCTAATAATCAATGGAGACAAATACGTAGGATGTACGTATATTACTCTATTCGCATAGTGATTCGATCCAGATTCGAGCACAGAATTTTGAGATAGTATATCGATCTGAGTTGGGATTTTTCAATCGATTTTCGATGGCAAATCTGGATATGGACTGTGGATTGGTTCTGGATATTATCTATCATAGTTGTGACTATGCAAGGAGAATGACGGTTTCTGATCAAGAAACCAGATCTGAGTCCGCACTAGGAAGTTGGATGGACGATACTAGTTCGGAAGTGAAATTGTGTGATCGAATGAGCGATCAGATTGGTATAGCATATGGAGATATGTGTACATCATAAGGATTTGAATGAAATTGATACTGGGAATTTGTAAATAAGAAATGTGAAATGGTTTTTGAAATGAAAAGTATATTTTGTGAAATATGCAATGAATAAAAGTGGAAATTGGATATTTCTATGGTAAAAATTTACTTTATGGAAGTAATTAATTTGGTAAGTGACTTTAAAGAGTAATCAAATTTGAATATTTGATTTAGAAAAAACAAAGCTATATATATATATATATCTGTTACATACGATAAATCTCCCCTTGTTGAATCTATTGCCGGAAGGAAAAGATCTTCGAAAGTGTTTGAAGTATAAAAGGGAATTTATACAAGTTTGAAGTGATCCAAAGATAGTTTAAAAGTTATATATATATATATATATATATATATGTATATTTGTAAAGGATCATATGAGAATTATTTTGAGAAAAGGTTTTTGGAACCTTTTGATTTGGAAAGGCTTTTGATTTTTGAGTAAAATCAATATTGGAATTTGAAAAGCCTAGTTTGAGAATTATCGATTTTGGGATAATCGATTTTGTGTAAAGGAGCTTTATATGTGATTCATACTAGGTGTATGGTTTGGAAGATACTATATGTGTATAGTATAAAGTGTTTTGAAAATGGCTCTAGAGAAAAAGGTGCTCCCTTGAAATGAACTTCTCAGGAGTACCATAGGTTGGTACTGCCTTGAGCCTCTAAGGGGGAGGTTCTAAAGTTGATCCTGTGAGGAGTCTGGACAAAACTAGTTCCTGAGGATTTTGTGTAGTGTGTAGCGAAAGTTGAGGGCGCTGATTCCTACAGAGGCATTTGGGTTATGCTGTGACGATAGTGTAACTCGATGTCACTGCGATCTACTGCAGACTATAGAGAAAGTTGTGTGATCTGCTGAGAGCCAACAGTCTACGTTTGATTTTATATCGGTAGACTGCGACCTATGGTGGCATAGTGAAAGTCGTGTGTACCGCTAAGAGCCAACAGTCTACGCTTGATTTTACATCGGTAGACTACGACCTATGTGAGAGTGGGGAAGTTTCATTCTTTTGACAGCGGAATTTGAGGGCGCTAAGGACAACGGTTATATGGGTTTTTGCTGTGATAGCAACGTAACCCCGGTTGTAGCTACGATCTGTAGCGGGTTCCATGGCGTAATCGAGGCGCGCATATGCCTACAGTTATCTATGGACTTTTCCGGGATGGCAACGTAACCATCGGGTTAACCGCGACCGTGGATGGGGGTGATGATTTCTAGAGAATTCTCACCAAAAGATGTTTCCTCTATTTTCGAAAATATTTTCTATATTTTCAATAAAATTATTTTCCAAGTATTTCACTGGGTGTTGAAAATGGGTCTGCTAAGTACTTATAGATTTTCAGTCCTACGCCTGATCAACGTATGACCGAATTTCTGTGAGAACGAGGATGGACTTGTTGGGACATCAAGTTATAAAAAGTATTTTTATAAACCATTTTAGTGATATTACATAGATTTATAAAAGTATTTTAAAAACGATCAAAGAATAATTTATCTGATATAAGTATTTTAATCAATTCTGGCTTCGTTCCTTTTCAAGGACGAAAAGATTCAAAGGGCTGATAACCCGGATTTCAGAATATCTGTAATTGATAAATGAACTGAATTTAATTAGTGGAAATACTGATTTATGAGCTAAATAAATAATTCTGGTAATGGAAGTATATATTTGAATATGTATTGGTTTGATAATTTTTCTAGTATAATTATTTAAATTGGCAAAATTGATAATTTCAAAACTATAATAATAATTATGTTGCATATATATAGATTTCAAACAAAGTTATTATATACAAATGGAATTTAGACTTGTTAAAATAATATGTATCTATCAATTGGATTTTTAAATTGAATTTGAAATTTAATTTGAATTTGGAAATTTAAATTAAAATTCAAAAGTTAGTTATTTATATCTTAAATCATATTCTGGTATTAAAATGTATTTTCATGATTTTATTTAGAACAAAAATTGTTTTATATTATTTTCTTTTTAAAGAGATTTATTTATATAAACTAAATATGTATTTATAAATTAGAAAAATTAATTATAAAAGCTTTATTAAATATTTAAAAATCAAATTATGCATGAAGATATATGTGTTAACTTGTAATCACTCCTAAATACATGTGTTAAGAAATTAAATGAGTTTAGTGACAAGCGTCATTTTTATTTTAAATTTTCTTTTATTTTTAATAAATCTAGTTTAAACTTAAATAAACAAACAACTTCATCTTCATTACTTTTTTTTCTGTCTTCTTTCCAAATTTTAAGAACCAAAGGCTGTAACCATTTTACAAACCAGAAAGAAAAATTACCATAACCTTTAACCAAAACCAGATACTTAGTCAAACCGCATATTCAACTAGATCAAGTAAAGATCATCAAGAGTCAAGCAACAACCATTCAACTATTACAATTCGAAGCAAATCATCTCAGATTCACCCAGAATGAAAAACAGTTTCATCAAGTAGCAATTCCAGATAAAAAACAAGCTGAATCAAAGCAAGATCAAGGAAAATCTAGTTCAATTCAAAGAGTATTCAAAACTGGAATCTTAAAACAGGCAAAAACAAAAATAAAATTCGAGATCAGGGAGAAAATTCAAATTTCCAGGAAAAAAAATGCAACGACCCTGAATTTCTGACCCAGTTTAAAATTTTAAATCCATCGTTTTAATATAAAATTTTGAAAATTTATAAACAGTCTCAATTTATGTCCAAACTTTATTTATAAGATACATCTAGTTAGATATGAGTATAGAAAAGTTTCGTCGTAAAATATTACAGTAAACTTCGTTCGCGTTTTACTGTATACCAGTCCATATAAAGCTGCGTAAAATTTATGTTTCAAATCCAAATATTTTTACACAGTTATGTTGTAAAAATTATTCTGATCAAGATAATTTAGTTCGTTTCGTCTAAAACTGAAAGCGCATCGTCGCACTGATCATAACGGTATATTTACTTGTAGAATCGGAGTCCGACATTATCCGTCGCGTTGATTTAATGGATCCGGACGGACCAGTTAATCAAATTGCATCCCAAAATTCTTTAGCCCGTATACATTCAAAATTTTGAAATTTATCTCAGCTGATGCATTTAAGTGGGTAGTTCGAAAATATGAGTTGGCTTTGGAATGGGGTATGACTTTTCGATATTCGATATTGAAAATGTGAGATACGAAGCAATAGAGTAAACATTATATTTCTTTAGTATCATTTCTCCATACCTTTTCACATACTCTCAAAATCTCCTCAGGTATTCACCCTCCGTCTTTTCGTTCATATTTTTCTTTTCCTTCTGAAAATTTTAGAACGCAAGAACTGAAAATGTAAAGCATACGTATGCAATCCACTGTTACTTTCACCCTTCACTACTTTTCCCCTCCCTCCTGAAACACGCACATCACTCACCACCGCCCTCTTCCCTCACTACCTCACCTTCCTCTTATTCTTGTTTTTCCTTCATTCTCTGAAACTACACATGCCCTCTGAAACTATTCGCCACCGCATCCAGTCACAGATCCAGTCACCGACCTTCCCTACCGCCGAATAACTCTACCTCTTCCACATCACGCCGCATCTTTCCCCTCTCCTCCAGCCGAGTCATCTCCTTCCCCTCCCATGTGTGCGTGAGTGTATGGCGTGTTTTTTTTTTAAAAAAATGAGTGCAAATGGACCTGTGCATGAATCTGGGCATGTATGGGTTGCATGTGTATGGATGATGTGTGCGTGTTGTGTGTTTTCTTATGGGTGAGTGTTGTGTTTTGTTGTGTGCGTAGGTTGTTTATAAAAAAATATATACACGCGTGCATGAGGAGGGAGGCAGATGGGAACATGTACAAATTTGTATATGCGTGAGTGAAGGGAAGGAGGATGTTGCATTTTTTCTAGTCTCGGCCGAAAAAAAACAAAAAAAAACAAAATGAAGCAAGTTGTTACGTGATGAAGGGGGGATGATGTATATATGTTGATGTTGTGTATGGTGCATGTGTAGTTGAGTGGATTGTTTAGTTGAGTGGAAGGTGCATGCGTATTTCATGCGTACGTGGCTGCTGCATTTGCAGTCTCGACCGTGATTTTCTAAAAATTGGAACTTATTTTGCTGTCACATCTGTATATAAGTTAAAGTATGTGATAGAGTTGTAACCAATTTCCGTTTCCCTGTTGTTGCAGCAACCAACTAAGTTTCTTTCGCAGTAGCATCAATCTCTCAGCCTTCGTTCTTTCCTTCGTTACCGGTAAGCGCAGTTATAAAATTTTATAATTATATATGACGTTCATTGTATTAATATCGTTTTCTTTGTCGATATTACAGTGTTCGTTGTTCGTGTTGTATCGACTTTATTCGTGTTTCTTTTGCTTCGCCGTCAATTTCCTTATCCACGAAAGGTGAATTACTTTTCACGACTATATTCTTATGCAAGTTGAATGGATGAATGATTGCTATGTGGTGTTGAATTGGATGTTAATGGTTATTGTTAAGTGACAAAATTTGCAAGTTAAATTTGAAATAGGATGGTTAACAAATTCAATCGGATTATATACGTCGAACTTTGATTTGTTAAACTTGACTCCTTCATATGTTAAAATTGATTAGTTAAACTTGACCTTTTTAATTGTTAATTGACACGTAGAAATTTGTTAAATACACTTTGAACCATTGAATGTATATTTGATTAATTATTGTAGTGTGAACTTGAAATTGAAATTGAACGACAAGTGAAAACCGCAATGTAATAATCTTTAATCTACATGAAATGATAATGTAGATTCTAGAAATAATTATATTAATTAGCATAAATAACAAATGTAAATTAATACGGTTATTTCGAGATTATTTAAATTGTTGAACTTTTATGTATGGGTGCTATTTCTTGTTTATTTACTTTGACACCATCCCAGTTATCACACTGCAAGTTCCCTTTGTATGCTTTGATTTTGAATTGAAATGGAATCGGGTTGAAATGATAGATACATAAATAACCTTGACTTAGGATAGAAAATTATATTAAACCCGATTGGTCAAATTTTTGGTTTAAAATAAAATAAAGTTTTATTTGACTAATAACATAGTTTTGAGTAAAATTGGAGTTTAATTTCGAATGAACGTAAATGTGAATATTTGAATTGAAACAAGTATTAACGTCGTAATTGACAAAAGAACATTGTTTAAAATTTAATTATTTAATAATTAAATTTAGAATTATTTAATAATTAAGTTTGAAATTATTAATAATTAAGTTTTGGAATTAGTAATAATTAATTTGGAATCATTATTAATCATTTGAAATTGTTAATAATTAAGTTTGAAATTATTAATAATTAAGTTTTAAAATTTATTAATAAATTAAGTTCGGAATAATTAATGAATGAGTTTGAAATGATTAAAATTTAAGAAATTGAAGCTATTGAGAAATTGATGAGATTGGATTATTTAATAATTGATTTAAACTGAATTCTTTGTTAAGTGAATGGAACCTCTTGAATAAGTAAACTAAGTTTCTTATTTATTGAATTTGAAAATGCAACTAAGGTAATAAGTAAATGAAATTAGATTTCTTTTACAAGAAATAAAAATGCGTTTTATCGAAAAAAATGGAAGACTTGAATTTAAAGAATTGGATTTGACAAATTTAATTTAAATTTAATTTGTAAGCTTTAATAATGACGTTGAACTTAAGAGTAAATTTAATGAATTAGAAATTTAACGGAAATTGTTTAAATGATAATTAAATTAACGAATATCGAATGAAATCGATAATTGAATTTAAATCGATTTGAACGTTAAATCAAGTTAAATGATTATGGGATGAACTTATATACGAAATTAAATGAATATTTGAATCGTTTTAAAACTGGACTTTGAAATTGAATTATAGAAATTTTTAAATGAAATTGTGAATTTATGAAACGTAAATTTTGGAATTGATTTTGGAAGACTAACGAAATGTTGAATTACGAATTATAATTGAAATTGAAATTGATTCGGTTTTGAAATATATTAAACGACCAATCGGTTAATTAATTACAAAGGTTATTAAAGGAACCGGAATCAGTTAGGGACATACTCACTGTCTAAACTGAAAACCACTTTAATAACTATACACGGAGTGTGATCCAGAATGAAGTGGTTGGATATGCGAACGTTGATGATTGAAGAAAGTGAACGATAATGGATATCCTTGACACTTTTGTCAAATTGGAAATGACTAAAACAGGAGCTGTGCCGGGCCAAATGGGGTTAGCTACTTCAAGCGAACACACTTCTTTGTAAACTATTCATTTACTTTGTGATTGATTGGTGCGCACCCTTGAATTTGGAGTGTTGTTTCGCGGTGTTGCGATCGTTGCGGCAATGCGTTCTCACCAGTCCGGATCAGGAAGACGATAGTTTCACTACCTTGGGTATCGCCTCATGTGCCTTGTCATACTTGTATTCCCATATACGCGACCACTACGATTTTGTTTTGTATTATACCTATGAAGTACTCCCTGATATCCCACTTATTTACGGTGGAGTTTACAGTGCTGTGTAGTCTATAATGCTATATAATTGTGTTAAGGGGGACAATGGTAATGCCTTAACACTATTTTGATATTTTACTTTACTGTTAGAAATTATCTATCTATCGTACTCTACTATGTATAAATAGTTTAACGGATCCTTAAAGATGTTATTCCATTCATCGTTGAGTTATTGTTAGTTGAATCTTGAACCGTATTATCTATATAAGAATATATGTCCTGATTCGAGTGTTTGTTTGTGCATATGCTCGGATCAGACTGAGGATTGCTGTTGCTATTCTACTTGGAGCTGAAGACCGAAGACTATCACTATTTATCTTATCAGTATTGCTCTTTCTATTTGGACTATTGGACATCTATGTTGTTCTATTTTATTTTATCTGAGACATTGTTGTATTTGTGGGTAGCTTCATGAACTACTCTTATAACTACGTTGTATTTCCGCTGCACTATTCTGTGATGTTATATTTCTGTGATTCTGTGATGATTCTCATATATATATATATACACACCATTAATGATCCGTGTTTTGTATTATTTAATTTGACAAGTTGGAATATCGTCAATTTAAATGGTACAAATACACGGGTTGTTACAGTTGGTATCAGAGCTTTGGTTCCCGATAACCTTAGCCTGTGGAGTTTAAAGCTCATTAGAAATAGGGTAAACATGCCCTAGAATGAGGAGATTCATTTCAAAATCCATATCCTTTGATTCCATTCTTCTTATTGAATTCATTCGATTTGAATTTCTTTAAGTTCCATAAATTTCTATCTTTGATTCTAAAATCACTTTTGGTATTCCAGGATGGCTACTAGAAGAAATGTTAGAGGCAGGGGTAGGGGAAATGCTCCCGAACCACATGCCCCAGCTCCCGCAATTAGATTCTCCACTCTAAGCAAGGTGTACACTCCGCTTGGTGGAGTCAAATTCACTGGCTCCTAGAGTATCATCGAAGAACAACAATGGCTAAAGAGTTTGGAGAGGATCTTTACTGGCTTACAGATCATAGACGCTTAGAAGCGTAAATTGGCCGCTTGGTAGCTTCAGGATGCTGCACAGGATTGGTGGGAGTTAGTCACTTCTCGTACTGACGAGGAAACCATCACTTGGGCCCAGTTTAGGTAGTAATCTATCTAAAATTTCATCTAAATAAAATTTCCTTTTATCTCGTCAAATTTTGACTCGTTTTTATATCACCTGTAAATAGGGATTCCTTTACGGCTCAGTGGATGCCAGCTACTGAGAAGGCCCAACTCTATAGGTCTTTTATGGATCTCAAGCAGGGCAACATGATCTTCACTGAGTATGAAAGGAAATTCAACGAACTATCTAAGTTCGGCCTGGCTTGATTGATACACCTCTGCTTAAGAATGAGAAGTTCATACATGGCGCACGACCTGAGTATTATGAGCGCCTCACCGCTCATGTCCATGGAACTTTCACTGAGTTGATAGATTTTGCTCTTCGATATGAGGGAAAGCCAAAGGGAACATCAGTCGCTAAGGCTCCAGCTACTCAGCCATCCTCTAGTCAGACAGGGAAGAGGAAGCCAAACTTTGAGCAATAGAAGAAGAACTGGCAGAAATCCGAGCTTGGCTATTCTCAGAAGAAGCCCATTGACATATCGTCTATTACTTGCTTCAACTGCAACCAAAAAGGTCATTATGCTAGTAGCGGCCCATCTCCAAAAGGCGCAGCTGTTCCGCCACCGACATAGATGACTAGGAGGGATGTGTGTCATATCTGCTTACAACCTGGACACTTCAAGAAAGACTGCCCAACACAGAAGAGAGGTACACCATCAGGAGTCTTTGCTCTTTCCACACCTGCCCCGGAAGTTCCTGATAATCAAGGTACTTTGCAAAGTACTTTTATGTTGCATACCTTGCCTGTTAGAGTTCTACTTGACACCGAAGCTACACACAACTTCATATCTATTGATTTATGTGATAAAATTGGCTTGGAACCCACTCTTGCATCTATTTCCTTATGTGTATCTAACCTTATTGGAAGGCCCGCTAACCTCAAAAGGTTTTGCAAATATGTCACACTTATGTATGGCATGCATCGTTTTACTTAGGATTTCTTTGTACTTGGATTCGAGGCGTTCGATATCCTACTAGGCATTGACTGGCTGCGAAAGTTCGAAGCCGTTATTTCATGCAAAGCTCGAACCTTCTCTCTTATCGATGACACGAGCTTACCTTTAGTTATGAAAGGCAAATCGCCTCAAGAATATGCTGGGAGTTTTATATTCTCTCTTGACTCTCATCCAAATGAACTAAGCTCTACTCCAGTGGTCGAATTCTTTTCTGATGTATTTGGAGAAGTCAATTCTCTACCACCTCCATGGGAAATCGAATTCCGCATCGACCTAATTCCTGGTGCACGACCAGTAGTTCTTCCTCCAAGGAGAATGGCTCCTTAAGAAAAGGCAGAGTTGAATGTTCAAATTGAAGATTTATTTTCTAAAGGCTTGATTCGGCGCAGTCATTCAGAATGGGGTGCTGCAGTTGTATTTGTCACCAAATCTGATGGCTCACTCAGAATGTGTGTGGACTATAGGGAGCTAAACTAGCTCACACGCAAGAACAGGTACCCGATGCCCTACATCAATGACCTATTCGATCAGCTTCATGGAGCTAAAGTCTTTTCTCAACTTAATTTGGCTACCGGCTTTCACCAACTCAGAATCGCTGAGGATATTATTCCTAAAACAGCATTCCGCACAGAAAATGGATTCTATGAATGGCTAGTTATGCCGTTCGGTCTCACTAATGCTCCATCTTATTTCGTCGACTTGATGAATAGAGTTTTCCGGGATGTTCTTGACAAGTTCGTTCTTATTTTCATCGATGATATTCTCGTTTTCTCTAAAGATGAGAAAGAGCATAGATCACATTTGGCTTTTGTTCTCGAAACTCTTCGCAGACACCGGCTTAAAGCCAAGTTCTCGAAATGCCACTTTTGGAGAGATGAAGTTCGTTTTCTTGGCCATATTGTTTCGGAGAATGGGATTTCGGTCGATCCAGCTAAGATCGCCGTAATCAATGTAAGTACTATTCTTACTTGTCAATTCTATCTAAACGACTTATCTATATCTAAATTTGAATCCTTGGAATTTGCAGGATTGGGAGACTCCCAAAACCCCTACAGATATCCGCAGTTTCTTGGGTTTGGCCGGCTATTACCGCAGATTTATAGAAAACTTTGCTCGTATTGCTGCTCCACTTACCACACTGACCAAAAAGAATGTGAAGTTTATTTGGAGTGAAAAGTGCGAAGCAACTTTTAATGATATGAAATGAAGGTTGACATCTGCCCCCGTCTTTACAGTTATTGATGGTAGCGAAGGATTGACCGTCTATACAGATGCCTGTCGTGATGGCCTTGGAGCAGTCTTAATGTAGAAAGGAAAGGTAATTGCCTATGCGGATCGTCGGTTAAAGACCCATGAAGCAAATTATGCAACTCACGATTTAGAGCTTCTTGCTGTTGTATTTGCTCTTAAGCTATGGATGCACTATATATTGGGAACCAAATTCGAGCTATTCACTGACCATAAGTCATTGAGATATATCTTCTCACAAAAGGATTTGAATCAGAGACAAGTCCGATGGATCAAATTCTTAGCTGCATATGATCTTGATATTAATTATACTCTAGGGAAAGCAAATGCCGTAGCCGATGCTTTAAACAAAAACCAACCAATGGCGTGTTGTAATCTTGTTGAAGGAATGCTATTCCAGCTTTCCGTCTCCCCAGCTCTTATGGATCGTATTATAGCCAAACAATACGAGGACACTTTGCTTTATCGCATCAAAGAAATAGTTCTCGGAAGAGTTGGAAATGCTGATAATAAATTGGGTGCACTTGTTGATAGTAACGGAGTCTTGAGAATTGATAATCGCATTTGTGTCCCTAATATTGATGGTCTTAGGCAGCAAGTGCTGAAAGAAAACCATCAATCTTCACTTTCATTTCATCCTGGTGTCACTAAAATGTATCAGAATATGAAGAAGTTATATTGGTGGAGTGGGATGAAGCGCGATATCTCTACATATGTTAGCAGATGCACAACTTTCCAACAAGTTAAAGATGACCACAGAAAGATAGCTGGTTTGCTTCAACCATTATAGATTCCAGGTTGGAAGTGGGAGCAGATTTCTATGGACTTTATTGATGGGCTGCCAAGGACTAGAAAGGGTAACGAAAGCATATGGGTGATTGTGACAGACTGACGAAGTCTGCTCACTTTATTCCAGCCAAGTCCACTCGTACAGCTTCGAGTTTGGCAGAGATATATATGAGAGAAGTTGTTAAACTTCATGGTGTACCATCTAGTATCGTATGCGATCGAGATCCTATTTTCACCAGTAAATTCTGGAAAGCATTTCAGGATACTTTGGGCACCAAACTGAATCTGAGCACTGCATATCACCCTCAGACAGATGGCCAAACTAAGAGGGTGAATCAGATTTTGGAAGGCCTTCTCCGAGCATGTATTATTGACTTTAGTGGATCCTGCGAAGACCATCTTCATTTGGTCGAATTCACTTATAATAATAGTTACCAGGTAAAGAAGTTGAATTTCAAATTTGAATAAGTATACTTGAATTTGAATTAATCATCTTTAATAAATCAGGCAAACATTGGTATGGCACCATTCGAAGCCTTATATGGACGGCCGTGCAAATCGCTAGCCTGTTGGATCGAGTCGGGTGATCGATTAGTGCATGGTCCAGAAATAATTATGGAAGCTTCTGAAAAAGTCAAAGAAATCAGGAAGAAAATAAAGACGGCACATGATAGACAGAAGAGCTACACTGACAGAAGGAGAAGAGATCTTGAATTCAGCGTAGGAGATAAAGTATTTCTAAAAGTGTCGCCTTTAAAGAATATTGTTCGATTTGGAAGGAATGGAAAGCTAGCTCCGAGATTTGTTGGTCCGTTTGAGATTACAGAAAGAGTCGAAACATTGGCATATAGAGTTGCATTACCAGAGAAGTTCGTCGGTGTGCACAACGTGTTCCACATCTCACATCTGTGCAAAGTTGTACACGATCCATCTATGACCATCCCTACTGCTCAGTTAGAAGAGATAGTTATTGAGCCTGACTTGACTTTTGAGCGAAAGCCGCTTCAGATAGTTGATCGTGAGACAAAGCAACTCGGAAGGAAGTCGGTAAATCTCGTCAAAGTCCAATGGAGTGCAGATGAGCGAGATTGTACTTGAGAAACTGAGGATAGTATTCAGGATTCAAACCCCGAATTACTAATTTTAGGTATAATTCGAATTTCTTAAAATCTATCTTGACTTTTCTGTTTACTTCATTCGTCTCGTTACATTTTGAGGATGAAAAGTTTTGAGTGGGGGAGATTGTTACGACCCTGAATTTTCGACCCAGTTTAAAATTTTAAATCCAACATTTTATATAAAATTTTGAAAATTTATAAACAATCTCAATTTACGTCCAAACTTTATTTATAAGATGCGTCTAGTTAGATATGAGTATGGAAAAGTTTCGCCGTAAAATATTACAGTAAACTTCGTTCGCGTTTTACTGTATATCAGCCCATATAAAGCTGCGTAAAATTTATCTTTCAAATCCAAATATTTTTACACCGTTATGTTGTAAAAATTATTCTGATCAAGATAATGTAGTTCATTTCGCCTAAAACTGAAATCACCTGCTCCGTTTAAATTGTTTTGCAAATCGTACAATTTAAGCGGCGTAATTCGAATTTTTATAAAACCATCGTATCGCAATAATCTGTGTACCGTTGGAAGCGCATTGTCGCACTGATCATAACGGTATATTTATTTGCGCGAACCGGAGTCCGACATAATCCGTCGCGTTGATTTAACGGTTCCGGACGGACCGGTTAATCAAATTGCAGCCCAAAATTCTTTAGCCCGTATACATTCAAAATTTTGGAATTTATCACAGCTGATGCATTTAAGTGGGTAGTTAGAAAATATGAGTTGGCTTTGGAATGGGGTATGACTTTTCGGTATTCGATATTGAAAATGTGAGATACGAAGCAACAGAGTAAACATTATATTTCTTTAGTATCATTTCACTGTACCTTTTCACATACTCTCGAAATCTCCTCAGGTATTCACCCTCCGTCTTTTCGTTCATATTTTTCTTTTCGTTCTGAAAATTTTAGAAGGCAAGAACTGAAAATGCAAAGCATACGTATGCAATCCACTATTACTTTCACCCTTTACTACTTTTCCCCTCCCTCCTGAAACACGCGCATCACTCACCACCGCTCTCTTCACTCACTACCTCTCCTTCCACTTATTCTTTTTTTTCCTTCATTCTCTAAAACTACACATGCCCTCTGAAACTATTCGCCACCGCATCCAGTCACCGACCTTCCCTACTGCCAAACAACTCTACCCCTTCCACCTCACGCCGCATCTTTCCCCTCTCCTCCAGCCGAGTCATCTCTTTCCCCTCCCATGCGCGTGTGAGTGTATGGCGTGTGTTGTTTATAAAAAAAATGAGTGCAAATGGACCTGTGCATGAATCTGGGCGTGTATGGGTTGCGTGTGTATGGATGATGTGTGCGTGTTGTGTGTTTTCTTGTGGGTGTGTGTTGTGTTTTGTTGTGTGCGTAGGTTGTTTATAAAAAAAAGAAAAAAAATACATGCGTGCGTGAGGAGGGAGGCAGATGGGAACATGTACAAACCTGTACATGTGTGAGTGAAGGGAAGGAGGATGGTGCATTTTTCTAGTCTCAGCCGAATAAAAAAAGAAAAAGAAAATGAAGCAAGTTGTTACACGATGAAGGGGGGATGATGTATATATGTTGATGTTGTGTGTGGTGCATGTGTAGTTGAGTGGAAGGTGCATGTATATTTCATGCGTACGTGGCTGCTGCATTTGCAGTCTCCGCCGTGTTTTTCTAAAAATTGGAACTCATTTTGCTGTCACATCTATATATAAGTTAAGTATATAAGTTAAAGTATGTGATAGAGATGTAACCAATTTCCGTTTCCCTTTTGTTGTTGCAGCAACCGACTAAGTTTCTTTCACAGCAGCATCAATCTCTCAGCCTTCGTTCTTTCCTTCGTTACCGGTAAGCGCAGTTATAATATTTTATAATTATATATGACGTTCATTGTATTAATATCGTTTTCTTTGTCGATATTACAGTGTTCATTGTTCGTGTTGTACCGACTTTATTCGTGCTTCTTTTGCTTCGCCGTCAATTTCCTTATCCACGAAAGGTGAATTAATTTTCGACTATATTCTTATGCAAGTTGAATGGATGAATGATTGCTATGTGGTGTTGAATTAGATGTTAATGGTTATTGTTAAGTGACAAAATTTGCAAGTTAAATTTGAAATAGGATAGTTAACAAATTAAATCGGATTATATACGTCAAACTTTGATTGTTAAACTTGACCCCTTCATATGTTAAAATTGATTAGTTAAACTTTACCCTTTTAATTGTTAATTGACACGTAGAAATTTGTTAAATACACTTTGAACCATTGAGCGTATATTTGATTAATTATTGTAGTGTAAACATGGAATTAAAATTGAATGACAAGTGAAAACTGTAATGTAATAATCTTTAATCTACATGAAATGATAATGTAGATTCTAGAACTAATTATATTAATTTGCATAAATAACAAATGTAAACTAATACGATTATTTCGGGATTATTTAAATTGTTGAATTGTTATGTATGGATGCTATTGCTTGTTTATTTACTTGACACCATCCCAGTTATCACACTGCAAGTTCCCTTTGTATGCTTTGATTTTGAATTGAAATGGAATCGGGTTGAAATGATTGATACCCAAATAACCTTGACTTAGGATAGAAAATTAAATTAAACCCGATTGGTCAAATTTTTGATTTAAAATAATATAAAGTTTTATTTGACTAATAACATGGTTTTGAATAAAATTGGAGTTTAATTTCGAATGAATGTAAATATGAATATTTGAACTGAAACAAATATTAATGTCGTAATTGACAAAAGAACATTGTTTAAAATTTAATTATTTAATAATTAAATTTAGAATTATTTAATAATTAAGTTTGAAATTATTAATAATTATGTTTTGGAATTAGTAATAATTAATTTGGAATTATTATTAATCATTTGAAATTGTTAATAATTAAGTTTCATATTAATAATAATTAAGTCTTAAAATTTATTAATAAATTAAGTTCGGAATAATTAATGAATGAGTTTGAAATGATTAAAATTTAAGAAATTGAAACTATTGATAAATTGATGAGATTGGATTATTTAATAATTGATTCAAATTGAATTCTTTGTTAAGTGAATGGAACCTCTTGAATAAGTAAACTAAGTTTCTTATTTATTGAATTTGAAAATGCAACTAAGGTAATAAGTAAATGAAATTAGATTTCTTTACAAGAAATAAAAATGTGTTTTATCGAAACAAATGGAAGACTTGAATTTAAAGAATTGGATTTGACGAATTTAATTTAAATTTAATTTGTAATCTTTAATAATGACGTTGAACTTAAGAGTAAATTTAATGAATTAGAAATTTAACGTAAATTGTTTAAATGATAATTAAATTAACGAATATCGAATGAAATCGATAATTGTATTTAAATCGATTTGAACGTTAAATCAAGTTAAATGATTATGCGATGAACTTATATACGAAATTAAATGAATATTTGAATCGTTTTAAAACTGGACTTTGAAATTGAATTATATAAATTTTTAAATGAAATTGTGAATTTATGAAACGTAAATTTTGGAATTGATTTTGGAAGACTAACGAAATGTTGAATTATGAATTGTAATTGAAATTGAAATTGATTCGGTTTTGAAATATATTAAACGACCAATCCGTTAATTAATTACGAAGGTTATTAAAGGAACCGGAATCGGTTAGGGACATACTCACTGTCTAAACCGAAAACCACTTTAATAACTATACGCGGAGTGTGATCCAGAATGAAGCGGTTGGATAGGCGAATGTTGATGATTGAAGAAAGTGAACGATAATGGATAGCCTTGACACTTGTGTCAAATTGGAAATGACTAAAACAGGAGCCGTGCCGGGCCAAATGGGGTTAGCTACCTCGAGCGAACACACTTCTTCGTAAACTACTCATTTACTTTGTGATTGATTGGTGCGCACCCTTGAATTTGGAGTGTTGTTTCGCGGTGTTGCGATCGTTATGGCGATGCGTTCTCACCAGTCCGGATCAGGAAAACAGTAGTTTCACTACCTTGGGTATCGCCTCATGTGCCTTGTAATACTTGTATTCCCATATACGCAACCACTACGATTTTGTTTTGTATTATACCTATGGAGTACTCCCTGATATCCCACTAGTTTACGGTGGAGTTTATAGTGCTATATAGTCTATAATGCTATATAATTGTGTTAAGGGGGACAATGGTAATGCCTTAACACTATTTTGATATTTTACTATACCGTTAGACATTATCTATCTATCGTACTCTACTATGTATAAATAGTTTAACGGATCCTTAAAGATGTTATTCCATTCATCTTTGAGTTATTGTTATTTGAATCTTGAACCATATTATCTGTATAAGAATATATGTCCTGATTCGAGTGTTTGTTTGTGCATATGCTCGGATCAGACTGAGGATTGCTGTTGCTGTTCTACTTGGAGCTGAAGACCGAAGACTATCACTATCTTATCTTATCGGTATTGCTCTTTCTATTTGGACTATTGGACATCTATGTTGTTCTATTTTATTTTATTTGAGACATTGTTGTATTTATGGGTAGCTTCATGAACTACTCTTATGACTATGTTGTATTTCCGCTGCACTATTCTGTGTTATATTTCTATGATTCTGTGATGATTCTCATTTATATATATATATATATATAACATTAATGATTCGTGTTTTGTATTATTTAATTTGACAAGTTGGAATATCGTCAATTTAAATGGTACAAATATACGGCTTGTTACAAAAAATATATTCCAAGGCTTTCTCTGGTCTTAAGGAATAGGTGAGTAAACTTAAGAATTTGTTACTGGATATATTTTACATGCATCTATGTATCTGAAATGGGAATATGATTCTGTTCTTTGACATGGGATCATGGTATTAACTGCTCTGAATTCATATGTGTATCAAACAGGTTACTATTCCTTTTAATATATATATATATATATATGTATATATATAATAACAATAATAATAACTCAACATCTAGATTATTTCAAAACTTGGCACCTGAATGAAAGATGAGTGTTTTTGGATATGGATCATTCTAAAACAGTTTCAGTAATTTTCATCATGCATAGAAAAAAAATTATGGTTATAGTTATATGTTAGAGCTTTGAATCAAATTCGAGTATCATATTTCCACAAATGGATGGTATGTTTAGAATCGTTAGTGGAAATTAGGATTTTCAAAGCGAGTTTGGTGATTTTTAGATGAGTGTTGAATGTGGTTGAGGGAGATGAACGTATTTGGGTAATTGCTTAATTTCGGGCGATATACTCGATTTCCTGACGGAGTGCTTGGTGTGGTGAGGACGTGGTCAGGGACGCGTCGGTGAAAAATGACTCGATGTTTTATAGATGATCGTGGAAGAGGGTCTAATGCAAAGTAGGGTTTGGCAGCGTGATTTTCTGGACTTAGGTTCGGCATTAATGGTGAAGATGTTGGTCAACTTCAAGGGCGCGGTCCTGGGGGATTTGAAAGGAGAGCGAGTGACGGAGCTCCGACCAAAGTATGATGGGGTACGGTTGGGTATAGTGGCGTGACGAGGGAAATGGCGATGTCAGTTTGAATCCAGATCTGGCGTGATGTCAAAACTTAACGTCGAGGTGATCGAGGAGGTCTGTGTGGATGCAGATGACGTGGTGGTTATGGGTGACTAGTATGGTCGGTCGAGTGAGGGTGGCCGACGATGATGTGTTGGTGCACGTATCCTAATGTGCACAATTTTGAGTGGAAGTGCATAAGGACAGACGAGAAACTGGAAATAAAGAGAAAGGTAGAGAAAGGAGGGAAGTTTAGGCCAAGATTTTGGGCCTAACGGAAGAAATAAAATAAAATAAAATAAACGAAGATGATAAGAAAATAAGGAAAAAGTAAAAGAAAGATTTATTAATTTATAAAAGTAATTAAAGAAGAATTGATTTTATGAAAGTAATAAAAGGGTAATTAGTTAATTAGAGATAATTAAAGTTAAATAATTCCATGATTAAGGTAAATTGCTTAACAATTAAGGTTAATAAAGAATGATTAATGGGTTAATTAATTAGCAATTAAAGGTTAATTAATTAGTGATAAAAGTGTTAATTTATTAATTAGGGATAATTAGTTAATTAAAGAATGATTAATTAAGGGTTAGTTAATCAAAAAATTAACTTAAAGTTAGTAAAGGTAATTAAAGGATAAATTGTTAAGGGTTTATTAATTTAACTATTTATTAAAGGTTAAATTAATTAATGATCAGAGGTTAATTAATTGAGGATAATTAACCAATAGGATAATTATTTGATGAAAGTGATTTAAGGGTAATTATTTAATGGAAGTAATTAAGGATTAATTACTTAGAGTAATTAATTAAGGATTGATTGATTAAGGAAACTAATCAAAGGTTAGTTAATTAATGAAGTGTGATTAATTAAGAGATAATTAATCGATGTAAGTAATTATAGATTAACTAATTTGAGTAATTAATTAAGGATAAATGTAATAGATCATTGTTAATTACTTTATAAAGAGTAATTAAGGGATTATTTAATGTGATGGGTGAAGGTTAATTAATTTGTGTAATTAATTAAGAATTAATTACTTATTGTAATTAAAATTAGTCAAAGGTGATTAATTAAGATGGATAATTAAAAAAATCATTAATTAATTGGTTTCTAATTAATTAATGTTAAGTAAAGGTAATCTAAGTGATTAAAGTTAGCAATTAATTTAGTTGGAGATTAATTAAAATAATTAGGAAGTGATCAATCTTGCATATGAATGGTTGAATGATAATAAATACCTTGAATTGGTTGATATCTCTGATATGAAATGCTTGTGATATGATATGTTTGAGTGGATAGTGATAATGTGGTTATCTATCAATGATGAATTGCTGTGTAAAAAGTGACATCCTGTATTTAAAGGTTGAATTATATTTCACTTAAATAACTTGGGTTAAGTTAGTATGGAACTCGAAGAGACCGAGGGTCGGGTATTAGTAAATACCCGAACCCACTTCGATTTGTACCCAATAATGATTCTTTATAGATTGATATGTGAAGTCAATAGTCTGAAATGGAATAATTTAAATGACTGGACCATTTAGAACTAAGTAAAGGTACTTAGGGATTGATTAAGTGATGACTATAACAAGTGTGACTTGTAATGATGAACGAGTTACCCCGGGATTTAAGTAAATTTTACGCATTAGTATTTCTTGTTAGATGGGTTTACTCATGCTGGTTTCCAGCCTGACCCGGGTGTTAATTTGATGTAATGCTCGGGTCAGACCGAGTATTACAAATTTTCAGGTAAGGACGTTTTGGAGCTCAGAGGGCGAGCTGGATGGCGGGAACGTATGGAGTGCATACCGCTGTGATATTGTAGTTTACCTGGGACATGTGGATTGTATATGTCCAGTGTTTGTGTATATGTAGTAACTCTGATGTTTTTAAGTGTAATTTGACAAGTACAGTTTTCCTTTGTATAACTATTATTATTTGATATTATATTTTGTCTGCTGCGAATGTGAAAATTTGTGTTTGGCGCTTCTGTTTCTTCTTCTTCTTCTATCTCTTTCCTTTCCTTAACTATCTGGATTTTTGGGATCGAAAAATTCTGGGTCGTTACATTTTTCTATTGGAGGAATTTGGGATTTTAGTTTGTTGTTATCAAGAAAAATAAAACCCCAAGGCATACATCAAATCCAACTTATACTACACAATTACTAAAATGAGAATAACCAAGATTTCCACTAAGTAATGGTTCCTAGCCTTTTTTTGGATTTAATTACAATTGCTTCTAATTTCATTTCATACTTTTTTCCTTTTGAAGTATATAACAATTAGATAATATATGAATTAGATTTAGAAGTTTAGGGATTGGAGAAGAATAAAATTAGAAATCAGATATTTTTTGAGGGAAATGTGTGATCCTCTAAGAATAGAGGAGAGCACACATTTAGAAATCAGATATTAAATATTTAAAATCACATACTTGAAAATCTAAAGAAATTTTGAATTCTATAGAAGAAACTGATAGAGCTCCATTGTTATTTCGAATAATCTGTAAATGAAAATGAGTAGGCTAGCCTCTTATTTATAGTGGTAAGAAAGCATCAAAACCGTTGGATTAAGCTCGGTTTAAAATATTAAAATCTAGGCCATTCACTGCTCATAAAAACCTAGCCACCACACTATTCATCGGTCAGTATTCCTTCCTAAAGAGGTTGACCGCTAGCGGTCGATCAACCTAAGGAAAGCGATCGACCAGTCCTAGCATTTTGGAACATATTAAATGTTATAGTTTTAATTTTATCTAATTCCTTTATTTTACCATTAACATTTATTTTAACGTTTCCTTAACCCTAATTTCTAATCAACATTAATATACTTATTAATATTTTAAATGCTGACATTACTTTAAAATTTGAATTGGTATTTCATTCGAATTATTCAAGAACTTCTAAAGTCAATAACTTTTCCGTTTGAGCTTCAATTATAAAATTTTGTATGAAAATTGATTAAAAAATCATCATAAATGCAACGATGCAACTTTCTTAGACAAATTTCGACATTTACAAAATTTGTATTTTTATTCTTATTATTAATTAATTAATTTCTTATTAATTTTTTTGTGGTGTTACATTCTCCCCTCCTTAAAATGGATTTCGTCGTTGATATCCCTAAAGGATAGGTAGTGTAATGCACACTTAACATCTATGTTTTTCAACCGAGTTATCTACATAACCATCTACCCAACCAAAAATGCAATGTGATTATGTATGCAACATATTATAGGTGAGCGCAATCCTAGCGTGAATGGAAGATCCTGACAGATAGGCTTATATGCAAGTATTTTAAATATGCAAAAAATTATATACGATTGCAAAAATGGCAGTAAAAAGTATGGTAACCATCACCTACCATCCTATTTAGCAACCACGATGCCACCAAAAATCTAAATTTTAAATAAAAAATTTACCAGAGAAAACCTCAGGATGAGAATCCTTCATTTTTTCTTTGGTTTACCATGTGCTTTCCACTGGGTTATCTACCTATTGAACTCTGACCAACTAATTTCTTTATTACAGAGCTTCCTAGTTCCATGCTCTACTATAGGTGTAGTGTTACAGGGTGCTATCGACTCCGTCTTAATGTCTACTAACTGCTCAGGCTTTGCTATAGCGGTAGTGCTATAAAGGTATTTCTGAAAGTGCGCCACATGAAAAACATCATGGCTCCCTACATCTTATCCAGGATTTCTACTCTATATGCAAGTTTCCCTATTATTTCCAAGATCGGGAAAGGCCCAATAAACCTTGGCGCTAACTTCCCTTATATACCAAACCTCATTACTTTCCTAAATGGGGATACCTTAACGAACACCATGTCTCCTACCTCAAACTCCAATTCATTCCTTCGCTTGTCAGCATAGGACTTTTAACGATCCTAGGCGGCCTTCATTTGCTATCTAATCTTCTTTATCTTTTCTGGGATCTTGCAAATCAAATCTGATCCAAGTAGGATTTTATTGGTTATTTCCCACTAATAATTAGGCGATTTACATAGGTCCCGTACAAATCTTTGGAGGGTGCCATGCTAATCGCCGCTTAGTAACTACTGTTGCACACGAATTATACTAATGGTAAATGTTTCTCCCAATATCTTTTGAAATCCGTGATGCAAACTCTCAATTAGTCTTCCAAGATCTTATTCACCCTTTTAGTTCGACCATTAGTCTATTGGTAGTAAGCAATGCTAAGATTCAATGTGGTTCCTAAAGCCGACTGCAAAATCCTCCAAAATCCACTGGTTAACCAAGGGTCCCTATCACTAATAATGCTAACTGATATTCCATGCATTCGTACCACCTCCTTAATATAAGTTTGTGCTGGAGACGTCGGAGTCCTATTACTCTTAACAACAATAAAATAAGTGCTTTTAGTGATCTTATCTACTATAACCCAAATAGCTTCATTGCCTCTTTGAATACTAGGCGACCCATCTATAAAGTCCATCGATATATGCTTCCACTTCCAAGTCGACACCTCCAATAAAAATAACAACCCTCCAAGCTTTCCTTGATCTGCCTTTATCTTTTGGCACGTCAAACACATAGAGACAAAGTTTTCTACCCACTTCTTCATCCTCAGCCAATGGAAAATTTACTTTATATTCATATACATCTTATCTCCTTCGCGGTGAATGGTCGTCCTAGAATGGAGACACTCCACTAGCACTTCCTCCAAAACATCCTCAAATATAGGAAAACAAAGCATCCATCTTGGGTACAAAATGCAATCCTCTATTTGATATGCTCAATTATCACCAACCGACAAAACCCAATGGCTAAGTTCAACCGAGAAATGATTTTGGCCCCAACAAGTTGATCAAACAAATTTGATACCCATTTTTCTTTGTCAACTTGTTGAGTTCCATATAGTCGACACATAGTCTTAGAGAGCATTCCACCGTAATGGTGAACACAATAGGTGGACCACATTCATATGTACTTCAATGAATAGATCTTTTTTGCAATAGCTCCAAAATCTGCTTATTGAACTCTTGCCTTTCTTTGGGGGTCATGTGCCTTAATGGCAGAGCGACTGGTCTACCGTACTTTTCCAAATCGACCCTAAACTAAAAAAAGTCGACCCTAAACTAAATTTCCATTCGGGGTGAGGGACCTGAGACTTCTTTAAAAAGGCTAAAAAATCCTCAAACTATGGGTGTAGATGAGAGGTTGTCGTGTAATATGATATGAGAATATAAATAGCTTAACCCGAAGGAGTTTTGAGGTATGCAACGAATATCTGTATCTCATCCCTTTCGACTTCTTAACCAAATAATCCTCCTATCAAAATCTAGGATAGCCCTATTGTAGGATAACCATTCCATCGCTAGGATATGTCCATAGCTCACAAAAGTAGGAACATATGCGTTATATGAAAAATCAACTTTACATCTATCCACACCTAGGTCTTTGCAAATTAAAGAAATATGGGTTGACCCCCCAATAAGATTTAATATGACTATTAGGTTGGTGATAACTTAGGGTTTTAGACTTAAGGAGTTAGTTTCATTTCTAGCTATGAATGAATGTGACACTCATGAGTCTAATAGGGTATGAGTAGTATTCCTAGAAATAACAATTTCACCTTCCATTGCAGCTTTTCCTTAATCTTTAGGTGGAGGTCTACTTGAGATAGGAACCATTTTAATTGCATAAGCTTGCCCACTCTACCACTTCTTCGCAAGCTTTGGACACTGATTCTTGTAGTGTCCCTCCTCATTTCAGTGATAGTACTTCTCTTTGGTTTCCTCCCTCATCATACTCACCTTACAGTCCTTAGCAATGTATCCTTTCTTCTTACAGCTTCGACATGTTATACCCTCCTTCTTGATCTTTCCCTTGGCTTTCTTGTTTGCTAAAATCCTCCCTTCTTGGATCCACCTTGATTTTTTATCAGTCCCACCTTCTCCTTCTCTTCTTCGACGACAGTCCATAGTAGGGCTGTTTCAAATATCATCTCATAACTGGCACCCACGGGTACTTGGGTCAAAAGAAACTCTCTAAGTTGGGAATTTAAGTGTTAAACGAACTTTGTAGCATTCTTCATATGGGTGTCAATCAAACTCAATCTAAAATTAGCTAGCTCCGTGAACCTGCTGATATATTCCTTTAATGTGGAGCCTTCCTACTTAAGTTGTATAAACCTTTCCAATTGCAAAATTACTTTAACTCTAGATATGTCACGACTCAAAGCGAATCCTGAATTCAGCCTAAGTAGCAGCCTAAGTAATTCCGTCCTTATCAATCTAATTAGCCACCATGGTCAAACAATCTAAGATTCTCCCTTTAGATTCCTTGCCACCATCCTCCTTTTGATCTTGTCTTCCTATCCATGTTCCTGAAATATTCGCTCACGGTCATTAATATAAGTCTTCATCTCCACAAAACTTTTAGCTCCCATATACACCTTTCCTCCTATATTTTGGAAGTCTTTACACATTTTGGGGAAGTCTATAGGGAGGGGTGTTGCTTCAATAGATGGGATAGTGGGTACCGTTGATGCAGCTTTTTGAGGAATGGGAACTTTCCCTACATGGCTCAAGTATTGCATGAACCATTCAGGCGTCCCTTGGATAGTGCATATCTCTTAGGTAGAAGGTTTTTCAGCCTTAGGGGAAAGATTTTTATCCATAATCAAAAGCTAAACGAGAGATTGTGATGAAGAAATATCCTTTACCGAGCATAAATGATTTATTTAAGTACTTAAATGGAGCCAAGGTATGCTCGTAGGGCTTTAGGGTTCCACAAGCTACAGGTTGCGGATGAAACTCTTTCGTTGACTACTTTTAGAAAGAGATATGATTCATATGAGTGGATGTTATTGCCATTTGGACTAACTAATGCACTTGTGTTCTTTACTCAATTGATGAATTGGATCTTTTGAGACCAGTAAGACCAATATGTGTTAATGTTTATCAATGAAATTTTGCAGTACTCAAAGGATGAGAAGGAGCATAACTGTCACCTAAGGCTTATGTTAGAGAAGTTGATGAAACATAACTTAAAGGTGAAATTTTCTAAGTGTCATTTTTGTAGAACTTGGGTTAAGTTCTTCGACCATGTTGTTTCAAAGGAGACATGAATGTAGTTCCTTCGAATGATGACACCGTAAATGGATGGAAAAAACCCGAGACAATTACAGAGGTTTATAGTTTCTTAGGTTTGGCAGGCTACTACTAGAGATTCATTAAGGCCTTTTTTGGTTAAAAACACCAACGATGAGGCTTACTCGAAAGAAAGAGAAGTATGTATAAGTGAAGGAGTTTGACAGGTCATTCCAAGAGTTAAAGCTTCGGTCGACGAATGCAACAGTATTGGTTATACCAGAAGGAAACCAAGACTTGGCAGTATATACAAATGCTTTAGGTTCGAGGTTAGGAGCACTATTGATGCAAAGAGGCAATGTAATAGCTTATGCATCTTGGCAGTTGCGATCCCATAAGATTCGATATCTGACATATGACTAAGAGTTAGCAATTATTATCTTCTCATTGAAGATATGGGGACATTCCCTTTTGGAAGAAAGATTCAAATTATTTACTGACCATAGGTTCTTGAGATATTTTTCTTTAAAAAGGAGTTAAACATGAGTAAAAAAAAGGAGGTTAGATATTTTAGCATCTTATGACTTCGGGATGGAGTATACCCAAGGGAAGGGAAACAAAGTTGTAGATGCTTTGGGGCAAAAGCATCAAAATTGTGTTTTAGCAATGATAAAATAGTGGAAAGTGTTAAAGACATTAGCTTCTTACAATATTCATTTCTGGTTGAATGCTGGTTAAAGTAGATCTTCTGGGAAACTATCGTGCCTAAAAGTTCGGCTAGCTCTCATGGAAAGAATTATCGAAAGGCAGAGAGAAGATCCACCCTATGCCAAAACAATTAGGTGCCTAGAGTCTAGAATCAAAGTAGATAAGCTGAATGGTTTAAGTATTGATAAAGATGTAGACCATTGAAAAATAAAATTTTGTATGTTCTAGATGTAGGAGGCCTTTGGAAAGAAGTCTTGAACAAATTCCGTAATTCAAAGTTTGTTATTCACCCACGAGGTACTAAGATGTGCCGAGATATGAAGAGAAGTTTCTTCTAAGAAGGAATGAAAAGGGATATTGGAAAGTGTATAAGGAGATGTTTCATATGCTAACAGGTTAAGATTGAGCATCAGAAGCTAAGTGGATTTGTGCAGCCTTTGGAAGTTCTAGTGTGGAAATGAGACTCAACATTGATGGATTTTGTGAATAGTTTGCTGAGATCTAGGGCTGGGAATGAGGCTTATGGGTTATAGTTGATATACAAACTAAGAATGCCCATTTTATCCTGGTGAGACCTACGAGGACAACAATAAAGTTGGATGAGTTTTATTTGAAGACTATAGTAAGATTGCATGGAGCAACAAGCACTATAGCAACCAACCAAGACCCAGTGATTTCTAGTGAGTTTCGATGGGGCCTACAGAGAGCTTTGGGTTTCGAATTGTGCACAAGTATAGCATACCATCCAGAGACAGATGGACAGACCTAATGATTCTACCAAGTGCACTACTGTAGTGCCTGATCAATGTAGGATGATTTTCAAGGGTGAAAAGATGGGAAAAACAACCACAAAACCTATTGTATATCTCACAATGTGATGAATAAAAACATAGTATCAATAACTAATATAAATAAGGCGAGATGGTAATAACTAAATGTGCCACAAATATTAGAGTGCACATCTTCGTATAGTTATACAAAATGAAAATAGAGTTTATACAACTAGAAATAAACTTAAAAGATAATTGTCTTTGGCTAATACTGTCTAGGATCTAGATTATCGCATAGAGGAATAAGCAATAATAAGACTATATATAATATGATAAAGCACCATCTTCTGCTTGACCTCTTTATAGAAACCGCATGTCATCGAAACTTGGTATCTAGTCTACTCATTTAAAAGTACCGAGATAATAAGGAGCAAAGCATAGAACCTTGAGTCAGACAACAGCCTGGTATGAGCGATAAGAAATCTCTAAATACTATACAGCTCGGTATAGTAAGGAATAAAGGTATAAGAATCATACCTGACAGACCCCTTCAATCATAGAGTTAACATATAACATTTGTAATATGCTACTTTATAATTATCATAAAGTATACAACATCCTGGTATATTATCGGAGTTTAGGCATCAGTGTCATGGATACTAACATCATGTGACATCCTAGGGTGACAAATAACAAGTAAAACAATTATAACATGCATAACATCCATCAACCAATCCTAATCATCACTCAATGTGTTTGGATGTATGATAACTCGTATGACCATTTCTTTGCCAGTGATTAACGGAAAAATCGCTAGTATCCAATAGTTTCGAAGACAGCCCATAGCTGACACTGGATCCATTTCTACGATTCAATCTAGCGAATTCAAGTGCCTATTGAGCATCCTTATAATAACCATTATTATGAGTACATTAGAAACGCTCTGAGTGTCAACGATATTTTATCAAGTGTATCTGAGCCCTTCCTTCCTCCATCTAATTTCCCCTCATCCTCATAGAACCTTTCTACATTCGTTTCTTTTCATGATAGAACCTTTAATGTTCTATCCGCGGGCTTCCCTTCCTCGAACCTTCCTTGGTGAATAATTATCATCGTGACTCCATCGATTGAGTCTCCATCTCTTAAATGCTTTTTGATATCCACATAGATCATAGAATCAACACCTCAAAGTCCTAAAGTAATTATATAAAGGACTTCCATATTGATTCTCCTAATAGTAATCATTCTTCATCGCACTACTATGCTACAACCGAACCCCAATTGAATGAACGAACACCACCTTCAACACAACTTATAGAAGATATAGATCGTCCATACACGTTTGGCCTAGGTTAGCCTCCTCAATTCATATCGGTATGGGCATGAGTGGGTTCATGTCAGCACTTACTTATGTCAGTACTGATATGTATTACTTAGCCAGATATTTATCTAAGTACTTCATACCCCAACCACTTCCTCTTTAGCTTTCTTGGAGCCTCCTCTTCTAATGCCTTAAGTCCTCTTCTCCCTCCATAATCAAAAGAGGTCAGTATCGACTAGTAGATGTCAGAAGTGATTAGAATAACCCAAATTTTTTGACTAAGTCCTTGAATCTCCTTCCTTAGTCTTTCCTAAGGCCTGCCCCGAATCTTCACAACCTAAGTCTTGAAGCAACCCCTTCAACGACCTCAAATGCCATTTCCATTGACCTCTTTTATATCTCCATTGACATGAATTTGAGCAACTAAACCAACTCTAATCCACTTGTGACACGAACTATAGGCTCCTCTACTGAACAACAACCTCTCCTCCAAGGTGCATCACTTTTAAAGCAATTTTAACATCGTTTTACCCAAATCGAAAAAATATTCTAACTAAACTAAAAGCAATAATAAACACATCAAAATAATATGTGCAAGAACAAACATCATTCATGTATATCCAAACAACATCCAAACATGATTTACAAAAATATAATTCCCCAGATCTAGTTCTATACAAAAATGGAAATATGGTTCATAAAGGGATGTAAACCATTAAAAATCCCTTTCTATTCTTTTAAATTTGGCCGTAAACATGTTATCAAGATTACTTTAAAGTTTGAAAAAGTGTTACATCAAAATTATATTAAAAATATCATCTTTAACTATATAAACATGCATAGGATAGTCAAAGACTATAAATCACTTACCTAATACCAAGATTACTCAAATCTCTTCCTAAATCTAATGTGGACATCAAGGTTACGAATCCCTAGGCAAAAAATAATTGAATATAGGATCTTTCTTTTGCTGATTATCCTTTTAATGATGGTTTAAGCTGGATTAAGTAGAAGAAGGGCTTTTTGATGGAATTTAGGTTAATGGAGGTTTAGACATTTTTGGGAGATGGAAAAGTGGTTTAGATCTGTCCCATCATCTCCAATTAGGTACATACCATGAAATGGATTAGTGGGCTTAATTGTGGGCTTAACCAATCACTCGCTAATCTGACCAACAGCAGTTTCAAGTTAAAAAGCTCATATCTCCTAAACGGTAAGTCCATTTTACGGAAAGAGAAACCATCATCCTAATCTAGTGGAAAGATTTCGAAAGCTAATTAAACACTAAAAAAATTGTCCAAATCGTCCGATAAAAATTCTAAGGATGGAAAATGTCCTTAGTAGTGGTTTTACAAAATTATAGAGTCATACGATCTCATATGATTTAAATAATAGTATTTTATGATCCATCCATAGGTAAAATACGAATCGTCGTACCCTCCCTCCTTTAAGAATTTCACCTCCAAAATCTCCAAACAAGCCAAAGAACGGTCAACAATAGTTACCCCACATGCCTAATAGCTATAAGTAGCCATTAAACATATCAAACAGGCAGCCATGAATAGGTGAACCGATCATAGCATGTGAGATACTAAATTATCCTATATGATGTCAGAAGTGAATGTAAATATAATAAATAGTAGGCCCTATCATGCAAAGAGCTCTAAATATGCGGCTCTTATACTCTTCTCGGTTTTCCAGGTGCAGTTGCCTTCACTTTCACCACATTGAACCTTCACAAACTCCATTGTCTTCCTACTAAGCTATTTCGTATCACATCTGACAATACGAATCGGCCTACGAGGCAAAGAAGCTTCTAGTTCAATTTCTATATTATCAAGTTCAATTTCAATATTATCAAGTTCATCCAATGCAACTGAAAAATCTAAGTCATGCATAAACTTTTGCAAGTGAGGGATGCAGAATACATTGTGCACGCCCGCCTTCTTTTGAGGTACGCTGAACCTATATGCTAGTTTCTCAATCCTATCTACTATCGGAAAAGTACTTCCAAATCTTGGTGCAAACTTCCCCTTACTATTGAATCGAACAACATTCTTCAGTGGAGAAATATTAACAAAC
The DNA here is from genome assembly GCA_030765085.1 of Allium cepa. NCBI lineage: Eukaryota > Viridiplantae > Streptophyta > Magnoliopsida > Asparagales > Amaryllidaceae > Allium > Allium cepa. The sequence continues at coordinate 244,895,148 of CM060942.1, forward strand.
ACCATATCATCGACAGAGAATTGTAAATTTCTATGTCTCCTATCAGCATAGCTTTTTTTGCCTATTCTAAGCAGCTTTCATTCGTTACTAAATGATCTCAATTTTCTTTGGGGTCTTTCTAATCATTTATGGCCCAAGTATCAGTTTCTCACCTACTCCCTATTGACAAAAAGTGGCAACACATGGTTGAATATAATGCTTCTAATGGTGTAATACCAATATTAGAGTGATAGCCACTATTGTTTGCAAACTCTGCCAAATAAAAATGACCGTCCTACGAGCCTCTGAAATTGTGAACATAAGCTCATAAGAGGTCCTTCAATATATGATTCACCATCTAGGTCTATCCATCGGATTGCAGACAATAAGTTGTACTGAGATGCAGCTCCGATCCTAACGCCTCTTGTAAGCTCTTCCAAAATCTACTAGTGAATAAAGGGTCTCACTCACTCACTCACTCACAATGGTCTTCGGTACACCATAGAATCCCAATTCATACACAACTCGGCCAATTTAGATGACTTCTATCATATAATTTTTTTTGTGTCAGATTAGACTCAAATTGATGAATCAGACTTCAGAATGATGGAGGAATGACTTTTGAGACTTTGGAAAAACATCAAGAATGATGAAAGAAAGAAGCATTAAGAAATTTAAACGAATTTGGACAACTTATATCATGTCGATACCGACATCAACAAGAAGGTACCGAGATGATTTCGAGCATGACAAGGCGTAATTTGGAAGGAAATGGATAAAGCCGTGAAGAAAGACTTGGGAAACTAGCCAAGAAAAAAGGCTGCTACCGACTAAAACTGGTCAGTACCAAGTTGTTTTCTCTCTTTAGTAATGTAGAATGTGACTCGGCCTTCTTGCCTGGATATTCAGATCTTAGAGCTGTGACTTTTTCAAACCTAGATGGCGAGACCTATGCTGAATTTTTCCTTAAATAGCTAGCTACTTACAACTTGGAGGGGAATTTTGGATAGCTTCTCCCCTAAAGGACTTATTTCCTTTGGATTTCCTTTTCTATCTTCATCTTCTTCCATAAACTCTTGTAGTTCCTATATCTACTAAATTTTAGCTAATGAAAAATGATAAAAATCATGTTCTTCACTTTTTTAATTTGATACATTTACATTTTTGGTGCTTTCTTCTGATATTGGAGTGTTGTGCCATTTTCTGGTGCAACGGTCTTACAGCTTTCACTAAGAAAGTACTAAGATTTGAAGAATTGAAGCTTGAATCTGAAGTATAGAAGAGGTTAAGAGGCCTTCTACTAGAGAAATCATAGGAAAAAGTCAAACATAGCATAAGGTCAGTTAAGAGGTGTCCTTTGGTTCAAGTTCATCCATCTACATGACCGGGGAGTAAATGGAAAGGACAATGAAGAAGGTGTAGATGGAATGATAGCTCCACGGTAAGAGATGCTAGATCTCAGTGAAAAGCCTCCTGAAGACATCTCCAAACTTGTTGGTGAAAAGTGGATCTTAGTTGTTAACAGTGCTAGAAGGAATTACATGTAACCTAACTATCTTCCTCATATATAGGGTTGCCAAAGACATCGTAGTCCTCATACTCCCAACCGAACAAACTGAGCGCATTTTGTGACGACCGTGACTTGACCTTCGAAAATCGACACCCGAATACTTCACCCGTATTCGAATGCCGTAGATTCAAACGCTGAGTCTGGTTCGCCGGAGCTTATAACAACATTAGGTGAAAATAGCATAGCGGAAACAGAATGAATAATTTTATTGATACACGATATTTGATACAACTATAATACAAATGAAATGATCAACACTATCAGCGATAGATACAACAATGGGAATAAACAAAGCAGCAGCAGTAGAAGACAACATCTTCAATGCCAAGCTCTAAACTCCAAACCAGAAGCTCGAATCACCATCAAGCTGAACTGAAACGCAATGCGATTGACAAAATCCAAGGACTTCGAAGATTACCAAAAGCTACACCTACTATTTGACTATCTGAAAACCTGACTCAAGGCTGCCCATGTGGAAAATTGTGGGCAACCAGAGTTTAGAAAGGGAATAATAAACTCCAGGTCAGTCATGGGACTGGTGTGAGCAAACGAAAACAGTTTATTTGAACAAAAACAAACAAAAATAAAAATGAAATCCGCAATGCTTTTTGGAAAATGAAACTACCATAAGGCCTCCACACACACACAATGCAATCGCACACTTTGGGGGAGATTTCTCCTTTGATAGACAAACATGATTGATATGCAAAATCCTTTTTAATATTATTATTATTGCATAGTGTAGAAAGCCTTTCGAAAATATAATATTAATCTTAGCCAGCATTGGTACCATTATATTATGCCTACCATAGCTACCACCTGAGGTGGAAGGTTATACAACTGCAATCCTAAAGGGCTCGTATTGTTTTGTTTGGATTTCCAACAAATGGTCAGGCTAAGGAACTTCCTCACCGAATGGGTATGCCTCTGGAGGAACTCCCCGAGAACCTAACAGGCTCTCTTCCAACACAAGGCCGGGTTACCTCTGTAACTAGGTAACTACTGACACTAGTATGCCATCCCCCAGTCGTCACCGACCTTTATCCAAGCTCTCAACACCAAAAAATTCCAACAACCACATAAGTTAAATATCTGGGCTCCATACCATGATATCACTTTTTATCCAGAAGAAAATGCACACCCCAAAGGGTATGACCCTCATAACATTGCTGCATTCTTCCAGTTTCAACCATTTTCGAGTTGCGAGGTTTGACGAAGTCTTATCCATAAAGCTACGCTTTTCACAAAATCCATGCTTCGATCAACAAATGATCAACAACACTTAGTATGCCACATTACACATTGGGAATATATCACTAGTAATCATCAACTACATAACCTTTGACCACGTACTTCTTAGAGAAGGGTGTTAAGCTAAGAGAATAAATTCTCCGCCACCAAACAGAAATGTATTTGATAGAAAACAACTTTACATATCAAAGTGTAATGTCAGACATACATCCATACAAGTCCATTTCCGGTTTAAATGGAACTGAAGGCACTTCAAAGAAGCCCTTGCAAATCCAGGTATTCGTAATCAGATCGGACTCCCCATCATATATGGGGATCTTTATACTGGCACGACTCAGTGCAGAGACATTCGATAGGTAATCCCATCCTTCTCGAAAATGTCCGGTCTTCACCACCATCTTCAAATGTTATCCATTTTGTCGTATCATTATTCAGAATGGGTTTTATGACATAAAGTCCTCTCCCAGCTAAACCGATTAACGAGTGCTTAATTTTTAAAAAGCATATGGATATTGGGATCTTAGTTAATTCACAACTTTCAACATTTGTTTCCCTAAACCTTTCATTTTGAATGGTTTAAACAATTTTCCACTTTTAATCTTTTAAATAAAAGATTCACCTTTAGGATCCTCTTCAAATTGAAAACAAGTTCACCCATCTTTAACAAAAATAGCTTTCAAAACAGATTCTATTTCAAACGTGAAATCTTTGCAACAAAAACTGGAAGTTCTTTCGTTTTATGAAAGCCATTATCATTGAAAACAAATGCTTTTCATTTCGGGAAAATCTGATTAAATTTACTCAATTTATAGCCTTTCAAAGTGAAATCAAGAAAGCAGCGAAGTGCCTATATTCGGCAAATTCTTTTTGAATTAAATTCAAACTCCCAAAACGATTTATTTAAAATAGTTTTGAATCCATATATATATTGTATAACTTGTATAACCCTTTCAAACTATAATTTCCAAAATAATTTCAAAACTTAAACAACGTATATTATGTTCAAATTAAATTTTAATTTCAAACTTCCTTCCCAAAAGCTTTTCATATTCAACTCAATTACACTTCCAAACCAATTGGATTCAAAATTCAACTTTTAAAACCGTTTCATCATTTTGACTAAAATAATATTAAATTCAAATATCCATGACTTAACCAATTCCCCGTGAAATCCATATCTGTGTGTGTAGTGTAGTCTAGGGGTTTTACACACAACAATACAATATCACAACCATCATCAATCCAAGCACAACAATATCGATAAGCTGTATAATCCTATAACACTTATCTTTCATTTACAGATACACAAATAAATTTATCACAGATAAACATATCACAGTTTACAGCTCAATTCAAAAACAATCACATCACAAAATATCACACATCATAAATATCAAACTATTCAAAGCATCCAATAAAATCCAATCGTTCATAAGCAAAATTAATCAACTATCTGATTATAATTAACTTAAGCCAGATTAATTACTTATGAATGAATTTCTAATCCTAGTTAATTAGCATTAATTAATTACAAACCATTTTAATTAATTATTATTTAATCATTTATTAAATAACCTTTAATAATAAATTAATTAACCTTTATTTATTAATTAATCAACCTTAATTAATAAATCAATCAACCTTTAGTCATTAAATAATTAACCTTTAATTACTTAATTATCCTTTAGTTAATTATCCTTAATTAATTAGTTATCCTTAATTAATTACAATAAGTGATTATCCCTTATCACTCATATTAATAAATCACAAATTAATTACATTGAGTAATTATCCATTAATCACTTGATTAATCATTAATTAGTTACTTTTTAATTAAGTAATTATCTTTAAGTAACTACCCTTAATTACTTACATTAATTAAATTTAATTGATTAATTATCCTTAATTAATTAATGAATTAACCTTTAATCATTATTAATTAACCTTCAATTAATTACACTAACTAATTAATCTTAAAATAATAAGACCTTATTTTAAGATAAACCATTTATCTTAATTAATTACTTAATCATCATTTAAACTTTATTTAAATTAAAAGTTTGAAATTAATTTATTCAGGAACACCTCTTTAATTAAAATCTTAAATATATTTATCTTAAACACTTGCTTAATTCAAACATTACTAAGTTCCTTTTGAACATACTTAGAAATCAATTTTTTATTGTCATCATATAAATTATTTTCAAACCAAATTAATCAATTTTCAAAACAATTTCAAAACCTTTAGCTTTAACATTTAATTCTTTGAAAACTTGTTTTGAAACCTTGTTTGAAAATTTACTTTGGAACTTGGTAATATTTCTTTGAAAACTTATTCTTAACATAATTTAAAACTTGTTCACTTTAGTATGTTTTAAAACTTGGTTTAATAAATTGTTTTGAAAACTTATCTATTTTAACATACTTTAAAACTTGTTTAAAATCCTGTTCATGCTTTAGTAACAAGTTTAACTTTTACATTTTTAAAACCTATGTACAAAATTTTCCTTTTAAATTTAAAAAACTTGGGAATCAACATTAAAAAATACCCGAGCTCAAATTTAAATTTCGTGAGCAAACCCCCGAGACACTCGTGCTTCCACCTTACTTTGAGCCAAACACTTGAAAACTTCGAACAAGTCCTGAGACAACGCTTCTTCCCCAAATATCTCGATCAACCAGGCACAAATGTGCACGCATGCACTTGCATAATCGTTCCGACCAACTCTGTTCGACACTACGACCCTCAACCCATTGATGATGATCCCATCGACAAATCCTAGCACCCAGAAACGTCGAACTCATCTGGAATCAAAATCAAGTATAGCCAGCACCCTCTAGCACCAAAACTCGATCGACACAATCACCCCTCGTCGACGACTCCGACCATCTAGGACCACGCCAGTCGACCCACGGCTACTTCACACCCTCACGCATCAATTCGCCCTAGACCGGTCACCTCCGATACACCATCGAAGACGCAAGAGCCCAATGAACAACGTCGATCAAAACAAGCGAATTAGCCCTATTTCGCCTTGTTCCGGCCACTACTGCAACCTAGAATTCAAGCAAGTATTTTTCCCGTGTTCGCCACCATCCAAGCTTCCTTCTGCCTCGACCACGACGACCAACACCTCTTCGTTCATTAGAAATCGCCACAAATCCTTTTCTCATTCAACTCGCAAGTTCTCATGATTTACTAAACTAAAATTTATGATTTTTCTTTAAAAAATCATAGTTTCTAAAAGAAATCATATTATATAATTGAATCAAGAATTTAATACACTTGCATTTTGACATGTATTTAAGTTTCACCGTTTATCTGGATTTTTCCAAAGAAACTCAAAAAAATTCAACTTAAGAAATTTTTAAAAACTTAGATCTTGATGATATAAACATATTTTGTTCAGACCTTAAGCCCTAAAAGAATTGGAGGAAGAGTTTTTGATTTTCGAACAGGTTTTAAACCTGTAGACTTAGAACAGAGCCTGGTATACCCATATACAAACACACACACACACCATAAATCTAAATATATACAAGCATATTTATATTCATGCAACATCTTTCACAACTTTATTTCAAGCATTATCAAAGTATAAATAGATTCAAGCTTTTAATGGGTTAGTTTGCTCACCTGTTTTGTTGAACAGAAAAGAAGCCTGGAAGTGATTTGGAATTTGAAACTGAGGAACTGAAATTGAGCATTTTTCATTTGAATTGATTTTTTTTATATTTAACTTGATGTTGATCTGTTGTTTTGATCTTTGAATTGCTCAGGTTTGATACTGAGTTGACTTTGCACTAGTTTTGGATAATTGCTTGATCAGGTTGAAATGCTTTGATACTTTTCATTTTAGTTCCAGGTTTTATTTTTCTTTTTGTTTTTCTGGTTTTGTTTTCAGATTTGTGATGCTTTGAATTATAGTTGTTTGTTTCAAGGTTTAAGAAGTTTAGTTGAAAGATGAAGGAAATAGAGAAGATGAAGAAAAATTTCTAAACTAAAACAAAATAGCCTGGTTTTTCTTCTAAACATGTTATTTAAATTTAAATTTAAAAAGAAAACATACATTTGCCACTTGTTAAATTGTATGTTACTTATTAAACATTTGTCAGTGCATGTATTATATGATTTACAAATGTCAAAACTATAAATTTTTATTATTAAACCCTTTTTTCATAAATAACTTATGTTTTTCATTAATGTGTAAATTATGTATTATGTTTATTTCATTAAATCTCATTATTTTATACCATGCCTTTTATTTTCATATACTAATTTAATTCATCTCATGTTCAAATTTTAAAAGAAAATGTATTATCCCTTTTTGTCAATTTCTATTCAAATTTAAGCTATTATGCTTATTACTAAATATATTTTTTTATATTTAAAACCAAATTTATATCATATATAAATTTTAAAGAAAATTATTTTAAAACTAATTATACCTTAATAAATAGGCACAAACACACACACACATATATATTAGAATTTAATCCCTAAATAGTTTATTTGAAAATTTATTATTCAAAACAAAACTTCCAAATACACACACACACATTATAATATTAGAAAACAAATTTTATTAATTTTAAAATATAGGGTTTTTTAAATCCAATTTATTTTCAAGATAATTATTTTTGAATTTCAATTCCAAAATTCAATTTATAATCAATTTATATACATATAAACAACACTTATCTCATTTATTTTTGAGAAAAGTCAAACTAATTCACAATTAAATCCAAAAATTTATATTAATTGCCAATTTAAATTTGACCTAAAACCGGGATCGTTACAGATTCCCCCCTTAAGAAAATTTCATCCCCGAAATTTGCTAGACAGGGAGACAACAAAGAACATATGATCACACAAAGATAGAGAAATGATTTATCAGATCAAACTGAATATTTATTCTGCATTTGGCTTACCAAATCAGAATATCATCAACAAATATGAGAATGAACTCATTCGGTACTTTACAAAATACTCGGATCATCAGTTATACGAGACATGATGTATCGAGACCCCAAGGAATAGACAAACAGATACAATTCAATTTAACTTCATATTTTTTTAATTTATTTCAAATAAAATTTCAATTTATTAAAGTTAAAAACGAAAAGATTGATAAGAAAATGATGAAGAGAATATGAAATAGGAATGTAACAAAGATTCACAGGGCCACCACCACACCAAAGCTTCTCCCTCGAGCTGCCATGAAGCCATCAAAGAATTGGAATCGGATGATGATCAAAAGAAATCAAGGAAATAGTTGTTTCCTTGTTGTTACAGGGTATTAACCATTTGTTGTGGTACTTCCCTGTCCCCTACCTCGTCCTCTTCTTGCACTCATTCTTACTACTAGTGAATAGTAAGAGAATCAACTAAGGCATACAGACAAATATCTTAAGGATATACTCAATCTAGGGCATTTATAACCCTATCTCTAATGAGTCACCTAATGTGTTATACTCCAGAGCTAAATTTTTTACTCAACCTTCAGCTCTGATACCAATTGTGACGACCCTGACTCGACTTTCGAAAATCAACACCCAAATCATTCACCCGTATTCGAATGTCGTTGATTCAAACATTTAGTCTGCATCGCCGGAGCTTATAACAACATTTGGTGAATAACAACAAAGAAGAAATAAAATGAATAATTTTATTGATACACAACATTTGATACGACAATGATACAAATGAAACGATCAACACTATTAGAGATAGATATAACAGCGGAAATAAACAAAGTAGCAGCAGCCGAAGACAACATCTTCAATTCCAAGCTCTAAACTCCAAACCAGAAGCTCAAACCACCATCAAGCTGAACTGAAACGCAATGCGATTGCCAAAATGTAAGGACTTCGAAGATTGCCAAAAGCTACACCTACTATTTGATTATCTGAAAACCTGACTCTAGGATGCCCGTGTGAAAAATTATGGGCAGCCAGAGTTTAGAAAGGGAACAATAAACTCCAGGTCAATCATGGGACTGACGTGAGCAAATGAAAATAGTTTATTCGAACAAAAACAAATAAACAGGAAAATAAAATCCGCTATGCTTTTTGGAAAATGAAACTACCATAAGGCCTCCCGGCACACACAATGCAATCGCACACTTGGGGGAGATTTCTCTCTATGATAGTCAAACGTGCTTGATACACAAAATCCTTTTTGATATTATTATTAGTGCATAGTGTAGAAAGCCTTTTGAAAATATAATATTAATCTTAGCCAGCATAGGTACCATTATATTATACCTATTATAGCTACCACCTGAGGTGGCAGGTTATACAACTGCAATCGTAAAGGGCTCGTATTGTTTTGTTTGGATTTCCAACAAATGGTCAGGCTAAGGAACTTCCTCACCGAATGGGTACACCTTTGTAGGGATGCCCGAGAACCTAACCAGCTCTCTGCCAACACAAGGTCGGGTCACCTCTGTAACTAGGTAACTATTGACATGAGTATGCCATCCCTTGGTCATCACCGACCCTTATCCGAGTGCTCAACACCAACAAATTCCAACGACCACATAAGTTAAATATCTGGGCACTATAACATGATATCACTTTTTATCCAGAAGGAAATGCATATACCCTAAAGGGCGCAACCCTCAAAACCTCGCCGCATTCTTCCTATTTCGACCATTTTCGGGTTGTGAGGTTTGATGAAGTCTCGTCCACAAAGCTACGCTTTTCAGAAAAGCCATGCTTCGATCAACAAATGATCAATAGCACTAAGTATGCCACATTACCAAATTGGGAATATATCACTAGTAACCATCAACTACATAACCTCTGAGCTCGTACGTCTCAGAGAAGGGTGTTAAGCTAAGAGAATAAGTTCTCCGCCACCAAACAGAAATGTATTTGATAGAAACAAGGTTTACATCTCAAAGTGTAATGTGAGACATACATCCATACAAGTCCGTTCCGGGTTCGAACGGAACCGAAGGCACTTCAAAGAAGCCCTTGCAAATCTGGGTATTTACAATCCCAATCGGACTCCCCATCACATATGGATCTCTATACTGGCGCGACTTAGTGCAGAGACATTCGATAGGTAATCCTATCGTTCTTGGAAATACCCGGTCTTCACCACCGTCTTCAAATGTTATCCATTTCGTCGTATCATTATTCGAAATAGGTTTTATGACATAAACTCCTCTCCCGGCTAAACCGAATAATGAGCGATTTATTATTAAGAAGAATATGGATACTGGGATCTTAGTTTAGTCACAACTTTCAACACTTGTTTCCCAAAACCTTTCATTTTGAATGGTTTAAACAATTTTCCACTTTTAATCTTTTAAATAAAAGATTCACCTTTAAGATCCTCTTCAAATTGAAAATAAGTTCACCCATCTTTAACAAAAATAGCTTTAAAAATATTTCTATTTCAAACTTGAATATTTTCAACAAAAACTGGAAGTTCTTTCGTTTTATGAAAGCCATTATCATTGAAACAAATGCTTTTCATTTCGGAAAAATCTGATTAAATTTACTCAAATTATAGCCTTTCAAAGTAAAATCAGGAAATCAGCGAACTACCATATACTCGGCAAGTTCTATTTGAATTAAATTCAAACTCCCAAAACAATTTATTTAAAATAGTTTTAAATCCATAGACGTATATATGGTATAACTTGTATAACCCTTTCAAACAATAATTTCCAAAATAATTTCAAAACTTAAACAAGATATGTTATATTCAAACTAAATTTTAATTTCAAACTTCCTTTCCAAAAGCTTTTCATATTCAACTCAATTTCACTTCCAAATCAATTGGATTCAAAATTCAACTTTTAAAACCGTTTCATCATTTCGAATAAAATAATATTAAATTCAAATATCTGTGACTTAACCAATTCCTCGTGAAATTCATATTTGTGTGTGTAGTGTAGTCCAGGGGTTTTACACACAACAATACAATACCACAGCCATCATCAATTCAAGCACAACAATGTCGATAAGATGTATAATCCTATAACGCTTATCTTTGATTCACAGATACACAAATAAATTTATCATAGATAAATATATCATAGTTCACAGCTCAATTCAAAAACAATCACATCACAGAACATCACACATCAATGATATCAAACAATTCAAAGCATCCAATAGAATCCAATCATTCATAAGCAAAATTAATTAACTGTCTGATTATAATTAACCTAAACAACATTAATTACTTATGAATGAATTGCTAATTCTGGTTAATTAGCATTAATTGATTACAACCATTTTAATTAATTATTAACCTTTAATAATAAATTAATAACCTTTAATTATTAGTTAATCAACCTTAATTAATAAATCAATCAACCTTTAATAATTAAATAATTACCTTTAATTATTTAATTATCCTTTAATTAGTTATCCTTAATTATTACTATTTAGTTAATTATCCTTAATTAATTTCAATAAGTGATTATCCCTAATCATTTATATTAATAAATCACAAATTAATTACATTGAGTAATCATCCTTTAATCACTTGATTAATCAACTTTAATCATTAATTATTTTTTAATTAAATAATTATCTTTAAGTAATTAACTATGCTTAATTACTTACATTGATTAAACTTAATTAATTAATTATCCTTGATTAATTAATGATTGGCCTTTAATCATTATTTAATTAACCTTCAATTAATTACATTAACTAATTAATCTTAAAATAATAAGACCATAATCAATTTTAAGATAAACCATTTGTCTTAATTAATTACTTAATCATCATTTAAACTTTATTTAAATTTAAAGTTTGAAATTAATTTATTCAAAAACACCTCTTTAATTAAAGTCTTAAATAAACTTATCTTAAAAACTTACTTAGTTCAAACATTATTAAGTTGCTTTCCAAATGTAACGATCCAGAAATTTCGATACAAAAAATTCTGAATAGTTAGGAAAAGAAGAAAAGAGAGAGAAGAAGAAGAAAAAGAAAACCAAACTCAGAATCTCACATTCGCAGCGGATAAAATATAATATCAAATAATATTCTTTACACAAGGAAAACTGTATCTATCAATTACATTTAATACATCAGAGTCACAACATTTTCACAATCACTGGACACTAAAAGCAACATGTACCAGATACAATCAATAATACACAGCGGTTACTCTCCATACGTTACTGTCTTCCAGCTCCCCTCCCGAGCTCCAGAACATCCTTACCTGAAAATCTGTAATACTCGGTCTGACCCGAATTTCACAGATGTAGTTGTTTAAAAAGGATTTGAATTATTTGAACTTTGAAATAAGTTAAAAATGGAATTTGAATTCAGAATTAAATGGTTTAAAGATATAATTTGATTTGATTTAAAGTATTAAATCAATATTTAACAAAAATTTAACTCGAATTTATATAATCCGGGATGGTTTAAATTTGGAATTTGAATTGAATTAATTCAAATTGAATTTGATTTGAATTAATTGAAATTGTGAATGAAGATGGATAAGTTTAAAAAATTTAATGGAAAATTTGAATTGGATTTATTTGAAATGAAATTGAAGTTGAATGAGTTCAAATTCAAATGGGAATTGGGACTAATTCAAACCGAAATTGATATGTGTTTAAATTGGTTCAATTTGAAATTTATTTGAATTAATTGAAATTGTGATTAAAGTTGAATAAGTAAATTCAAATGGAATTTGATTTGAATCTAGGAAAGAAATTGAGGATTAATTCAACTTGAATTGGGGTTAAATCAATTTCAATGGAAATTGAAGTTATTTAAATTGGAATTGAGTCAATTTAAATGGAAGTGGAAATTTAAATTGAATTGATGGGAATAGAGATTGCGAATTGAACAGTTTGGCTCTGAACTATTTTTTCCAAATAAAATATTTTAATATAAACCGTTTTAAATCTACTTTCCTATCTATTTACCATACAACTTTCTTTTTAAAACCCAAACTATCTTATACTTGTTTTTCAACTACTTTTGGAACTATTTAACTATTTTACAACCGTTTTATAAAGCAATTACTGTTTTTCAACTATTTTACAAATTAATTACATTTGAAGTTATTTAAATTGGAATTGAGTCAATTTAAATGGAAGTGGAAATTTTAAATTGAATTGATTGGAAATGGAGTTTGGGAATTGAATAGTTTGACTCTAGACTATTTTCAAAATAAATTGTTTTAGCACAAATCTATTTTTCCAAACAATTTACTATACAACTTTTCTTTTTAAAAGCCAAATTATCTTATACTTATTTTACAATTATTTTTGGAACTATTTAACAATTTTTCAACTGTTTTATAAACTAAGTACTATTTTTAGCTACTTTACAACTAATTACTATTTTACATCTATTTCGCAATTATTTAACTATTTTATAACTATTTAACTACTTTCCAACTATTTTATCAATTACTTAACTATTTAACAAAGTAATAATTATTTTTCAACTACTTATCTATTTTTGAAATTTTCAAGCTATTTTCTAAATTTAAACCGGACAGAGTTCAAACTGATTATGATTAAATATCCATTTGAGATAAGAATTGAGGTGATAATCCAAATGAGGATTTTAGCAATTGAGAGGAAGTGAATGAAAATCAAAGTGAGTGTGAATAGAAAAGAGAAATTGATTTGGATAATAATCAATAAAGATAGATATGTAGGATATACGTATATTATCCTATTCGCATAGTGATTTGATCCAGATTCGAGCACAGAATTTCGAGATAGGTTGGAATTTTCCACTTGATTTTTGAAGGCGAACCTGGGTATGGATTTTTGATTGGTTTAGGATATTATCTATCATAGTCATGACTATGTAAGGAGAATGACGGTTTTTGATCAAGAAACCAGATCTGAGTCCGCACTAGGAAGTCGAGTGGACGATACTAGTTCGAAAGTGAAATTGTGTGATCGAGTGAGCGATCAGATTGGTATAGTGTATGGATGATATGTGTACATCATACAGATTTGAATGAAATTGGTATTGGAGATTTATGAATAAGAAATATGAAATGATTTCTTTTGAAATGAAAGTATATTTTGTGAAATATACAATGGATAAAATTGAAAGTTGGATATTTTTATGATGATAAGTAAGATGGAAACAACTTTATAAAAAGAGTAATCAAATTTGAATATTTGATTTGGAATAAACAAAGTTAAGTATCTTTGTTATATATATAAGATAAATCTCCCCTTGTTGAATCTTTTGCCAGAAGAAAAGGGTTTTTGAAAGTATTTGAAGTATAAAAAGGGGTTTTATACAATTTTGAAGTGTTTCAAAGATTTTCAAAGTTACATACATACATACATACATACATACATACATACATACATACATACATACATACATACATACATACATACATACATACATACATATATATATATATAAAGGTTCTTATGAGAATGACTTTGAAAAAAAGGTTTTGGAACTTTTGGATTTGGAAAGGCTTTTGATTTTTGGGTTAAATCAATATTGGACTTGGAAAGCCTAGTTTGAGAATTATCGATTTTAGGATAATCGATATTGAGAAAGGAGATTTATATGAGATTCATACTAGGTGTCTGATATTGGAAGATACTATATGTGTATAGCATAAAGTGTTTTGAAAATGGCTCTGGGGAAAAAGGTGCTCCCTTGAAATGAACTTCTTAGGAATGCCATATCCTATGAGGAGTCTGAACAAAACCAGTTCATGAGGATTATGTGTAGTGTGTAGCGGAAGTCGAGGGCACTGAGGCCTACAGAGGCGTTTGGGTTATGATGTGACGACAGTTTAACACGATGTCGTTGCGATCTACTACAGACCATTGCAAAAGTTGTGTGTGCCGCCGAGAGCCAACAGTCTATGTTTGATTTTACATCGGTAGACTGCGACTTATGGTAACATAGCGAAAGTCGTGTGTGCCGTTGAGAGCCAACAGTCTAAGTTTGTTTTTACATTGGTAGACTATAACCTATGTGGGAGTGGAGAAGTTTCATTTTGGCAGCGAAAATCGAGGGCGCTGATGCCTACAGTTACATGGACTTTTGTTGTAATGGCAACGTAACCCTAGAATGTAACTGCGATATGTTGTGGGTTCCATCGCGTAATCGAGGGGCGCAGAGTGCCTACAGTTACATAAACTTTTGCTGCGATCGCAACGTAACCCAAGATGTAACTGCGACCACGGATGGAGGTGATGATTTCCAGAGCATTCTCAACAAAGATGTTTCCTCTATTTTCAAAAAGTATTTCCTATATTTTCGCTAAATTATTTTCCAAGTATTTTCACTAGGTGTTGAAATGGGTTTACCAAGCACTTATAGATTCTCAGTCCTACGCCTGATCAACGTATGACCGAATTTATGTGAGAACAAGGATGGACTTATTGAAACATCGAGTTATAAAAATTATTTTTATAAAAACTATTTTAAAATTTTAAAGTGTTTTAAAATTGATCAAAGAAAATTTATCAGATTTTAAGTATTGAATAAATTCTTGTTTCGTTCCTTTTCGTGGATGAAAAGATTCTAAGGGGGGAGGAATGTGATGACTCAGAATTTTGGGCAATAACAATTTGATAATCTTCATTTAAAAAATTATTTAAATTGACAATATTTATTTAAAATTTGATAATATTTAATAATTTTCTTCTATAAATATTTAATTTGGC
This sequence comes from Allium cepa, assembly GCA_030765085.1. Classification (NCBI taxonomy): domain Eukaryota; kingdom Viridiplantae; phylum Streptophyta; class Magnoliopsida; order Asparagales; family Amaryllidaceae; genus Allium; species Allium cepa. The sequence goes on from CM060942.1 coordinate 244,910,601, forward strand.
AAAATTTATATCTTTTCTAACAGTTCAGAATTGGTAAGATTTATCTTTTAAAACTAATAAAAATATACTCTATATTATACTCTATATTGTTATATATATTGTGTATAGGAACTCTTTCGTGCTAAATAAAAGGTGTGTTTTCAAATTGTAATATATAAACATATGTATACATAATGATTTGAAGTTTGTCTTAGAATTTAACATAATAATTCTCAAAACTAATGTTCAAAATATTTTCTATTTAAAATGTATATATTTGTATATTTTGAAATGGAAAATTATTGGTTTGAATTTAATAAAGGTGTTTTCAAACTTTTAATACATATACACAGTTTGTAATTTAGAAATTATAATTAACATAATACTTTTCAAAGGATATTTGGAATTTATATTTTTAACAACTAAGATAATTAATTAATTAATTATTTAAAGGATATATTTTATCTTAAGATTAAAATAGGACTTAATCAAAAAAATTAAATCATAAGACAATTTGGTTTGTAAAAATATATGAAGTTAAAAGTAAATCCTCAAGCACATAAACATATAATACATTTATTTGATTTAAAAACATAAGCTATTTATAAAAAAATGTTTACAAGATTTCACACTTGTATATTTATTAAAATTTAAAAGCTTATTTATAAGAAGATAAACATTTTATATACATGTAAATATACTACATAAATATGAGAAATTTATTTAATATTATTTTTAAACACTTGCAAAACAATAATGAAGTGTTAAAACACTTGTAAACTTATAGGATCATGATTTCAACATTTGTAAGCTAATTAGCACATAAGTGGACAAGTGGCTTTATTTGTTTTTCCCTTTGATAATTAAAATTTGAAATTTAAAAAAAGGAACATATGAAGAGGAAATCTATTTTACTTTTTAGTTCAGTTCTTCTTTTCTTCATTTCAACTAAAAAAAATAAAGTCAAATCAAAAGAAAAAATAAAACTGGAAATCTGAGAAAATGAAACTGAAAACTAAATCTGAGAAGAAAGAATAAAAGAAGATCAAAGGCAAATTCAACATCAGTTCAAATTTTCATATGTAATATGAGATTTTGCAAATCAAAATGAAGATTCACAACAAGCTTTAAAGATGCAACAACAAAACAATTCAAATTCAACTAGAGCAAAAGAAATTCAAGAAATTCAAAATTTAGCAAGCCTGGAAACAAGAACATGCTCTCTGTCCTCTGCTTTAAAAGGTGAGTAACATCATTTTTTTAAAGCTTAAGTATAAAAAAAACTGTTGCATGTTCATATCTGGAAATTAGTATGTTTGTGTGTATAATTTAAAGTGCATTTCTATGAAAATATATATGAATGTGGGGACATATGTTTGTTGTATGTCTACTTATGCTTATACTTAGTTTTAGAAGCGAAGATGGTGATCAAAATCCATTTTTATCTTAAATCAATCTCTGTTAGGATTTTAATTTTAAACAGAACTTATTTGTTTGATCATAGAGTAGGCTTTAAATTTTTTTATTTAAGTTAAATGAACTTAATTTTATTCTGGGAAACCAAAACAACAGAGCAAGTTAATATAAAGTGAAAATTCAAACATCATGATTCAATATTTCAGGCTTAGGATCTGAAAACTAATTCAAAATCATGATTTTTAAAACTAAAATCATAAATTTTTGATTGAGAATGAAAGTGCAGTTTGGGACTAACTTAAATTTGTAGTTTTGATTATCTCTGATGATCTACTTGCTCGTAGAGGTTGTGGTCTTTTCTGGTGATGGATGGATGAACGGGGGTCTAGGAAAAATATCTGGAAGATGATCAAAGCATGGAGGCGACTACGGTTAATAAATGAAATCTTTAACCCTAGTTTAGGCATGGTCAAGTTTACGGGTTGCCTCGGCTCCTCTGATGCATCGAGTTCATCTAAACTCTGTGAATTGGAAGTTTGGATGTTGGCAAGTGTGTTTATGGATTTTCAGATGATCCAATGAATGGAGAGACGAAGACAAGGAGTGTAATATCCCGGAATTTCCAGGGGTTTAAAATGTTGATAATCTCTTAATTTAAATTATTTGAATTGGAAAATTGTTATTTTCAAAGATAATTAACCAAGTAATGTTTTAAATTTTTGTTATAAATTGGTTTTATATTAAGAATAATTATTTTATTAATAAATTCCAAATTGATTTATTGTTTTTAAAATTTATAAGTATGTTTAAATACATTTATATCTGTGTATTTTAAATTGATTTTAAAATAGGATAAATTATTTGTAAATAATGATGAGCTCATTTAAAAAAATAGATGTTTATATTTATTTAAATTTATTTTAGATTTGGAATTTTAAATTGGACTTTGAAAATGTATACAAATTTGAATTTAAAGTTATACATTCATATTTAATAAATGATAATATGGTTTGGTTTTAAATTACATAGGTAATGTTTTTAATTAAAATAAGATTTTGTTTTATTTCTTTTTATAAAAATTTACCTATGAAATATTTTTTTTTATTTAATAAAATGAATGTAAGGCTTTTGAAATAGCATTTAAAATAAGTTTGCAATGTTTTATAATTTTATTTAAATTTTATTTGGTTTCAATTCTTTTCAAAGATTGCACTTTATATAAATTTAGCAAACATTTATAAATGTATAAATATATTTGTTTACTTGAAATTTAATTAGAAAATTAATTTAAAATAAAAAGGCCTTTATAATTCTTTTAGGATAAATATGAATAAATAATGACAAGTGTTAATTTATTAAGGGTTCTTTTAACATGTGTTAGTAAATAAAAATATGAGAATGACAAATGGTGTAGTTTAGTACAAGTGGCATTTTTCTAAAATTTTGTTTCCTTTTATTTTTAATAAAATCATTCAGCCTTTATATAAACAAATTTTTACTTCTCTTCATTCTTTTCTATTCTTCAATTCAAAACTGAGAAAACTAAAACCCTTCTTTGAAAAGAAAATCAGAAAAATAAACCATTTCCTCAAACCAGAAAAGAAGCATTTTCCTGTAACAAATTCTTAGATTTTAAACAATATGTAGTATTCAACCTGCACATCAAACAATGCTTTGATCATTCCTGTTTCGAGTTGAATCATCTCAGTCAATAAAGAAACCGAGTATTATTCAGTTTTCTGGAATCAAAACAACAAATGCATGCAAAGTTTTCAAATTTTCAAAAGCAATTCCCAGTTCTTTTTTTTCCAAAGCCTTTTGCATTTTCTAAGAGGTGAGTAAACAACTAACTCAAAATTTAAGTAGGTTAATAAATGGTTGTTTAAATACTTTTGTGATAATGAAGTTGTTTGTGTTGATGCTGCATGTATCTAGGAATGTGGTATTGAATGTGCATGTTGATTTCTTTTTGTTTCTGAAAACTGCAGTGTGTAAATTAATACAAATCTAGTTGTATTTCTCTAGTTGGATTTCTTAATTGTAATGTTCAAGCATAGGTTGTTCAAACAGAAAGATTTAAACTGTAGAAAAAAAAATTAAAGGGAAGTTGCATGTTGATGATGTCTGCATCTGGAATAAGAATGAAATAGGTTCTGCATTTTGAAATTAAGTTCTCTGTTCATTCATGTTCACAGAGTTCTTATAAATAAACAAATTCAAGTTTTTATATATATAAAACATTGAAACTTTGGATTTAAAACAATTAATAAAAATCTAAAATAGGATATAATCTGTTACTTAAGTAGTATTGATACTTGTATGTTTGGGAAATAGTTTAAATTCTGTAATCATGAAAGTATTTATGTTTCTGCAGGCCTGTAATTTTTTTGCCTCTGAACATTCATGCTTACCAAATTTTTATAAATAAACAAATTCAAACTTTCACATAAACACCTTGAAGAATGAATCTAAAACAAATTAGTTAAGTTGTAATTCATCTAGTTTATGAAATCAAGATTAATCAAATCATGTTGGGATTTACCTGTAAGCTTAAAAATGCAGTCAAACTATAAAACGAGGAAATAAAATAAAATTTTGAATTTTATCAATTCATGTGTATATATTGAATCATCACTCAAGAGTATGATTTTTAGTACAAAAATCCAAATTTTAAAAATAGTATTGAGAGTGGAAATTGGGTTTTACTGGAAAGGTGAATTTGGGTGATTTCTGCATGATGCAGCAATTAGGTGGATCGGGGTTGCTTCTGTAGATGGAGGTCGTCTTGGAGTCTTGGGGAAAAATAGTGGTCGAGGTTGTAAAGAGCGGTGGCGACGGTGGTGACCAGAATTGGGTTTAAGCCCTAGATTTTTACTGGGTTGGATTTTGATTTCTTGCCGTATGCACCGTTGACCGAGTGCTATGAATTTTTGCTTGGAGGTAGAAAATGGGCTTGGCAAGAGATGGTCGGCGTCGTGAATTTTATGGTGACCGGAATTGGGCGGCCGGAGGTGGTTTTTGTGGGGTTATTTGGGTTTGGGTTCTGCAGCATACCCATATTTTGATCCAAGTGGCGACTGTGTGTTTGAGTGATTGTTTTTGGTTGCGAAGGTGACGAGGAAGTTGCTAGAAGCAGTGGCATTGGTCGGTGGTGACCCACGGTGGCGTGCATGTGCACGAGGCGGTGGTTGGGTGTATGTTAGTTTGGCGTTGGGGAATCTCGAAGTGGCACTCGAGTTTGGCTAGGGGAAACTCGAAGAGTTTCTCGAGTATGATTGTTGGTTTTGCCTGTAGGTTTTGCAACTGTAACTAAATCAAGTTTTTCTTTTAAAAAAAATTGGAAGAAGTAACTCGGGTTTTGACCCGAGTAAATAAGGTATTGACCTAAAGCTGTAAAATAAACAGTTTTTAACAGCAAAAAAGAAGAAAGTTTAAACTTGTTTAAAAGTTTAGGAATTCTAAATTAGTTAAAAACTTTATATAAATTACTTGATGTATTTAACAAATGTTTTATTTAACATATTTTAAAATGTTTTGAAGTTTTGTTAAATTTAAACATTTTTAGAAATTTTGAATGATTTTGAAAACAAGTTTTAAAAGTTAATTCTAATGGTTTATATAAAGACAAGTTTTAAATACAAGTTGAAATTAGCGTAAACTATAAACTGATAAATATTTAATTTTTTTTTTAAAGTTGTGTTTGATAACTGTAATTTATCAAGCTAAAAGATTGTTTTAGTTTGAACTTAATTTAAAAAAAATTAATTAAGTAGGAATAGATGTGTAATAAAGATTGTTAATGTGTTAAATCAATTAAAGCATTTTACAAGGTAAATGTTCATCTTGATTAAGGTTTTAAATATCTTATTTTTGATGGAGTTAATTTGATGAGTAAGTTTAATTAATTAATTAAGAATAAAGTATTAATTAGGAAACTAATTAAGGGAAAATGATTTACTTGGTTAATAAATGGCTAAGAATTAAAGGTTATTAATCTAAGTTTAATTAAATGATTCTTTAAAAATCATTAACTAGATTTTTAATCAATGATTAGGGATTCATTAATCAAGAAATTAAGTGAAATTAAACTTAATTAATTAAGTGATTAAGATTTATTAACTAAGTAATTAATAAGTTGATAATTAAGTAATAAGGGTTACTTAATTAGTATTTAAGAAGTGTTTAACTTATAATTAAATTTTATTAATTAAATAATTAGAGAATAATTAATCCGTATTTAAGGATTAATTAAGAAGCTGTTAACTTGTAATTAATTGATTAATCAATTGAGATTAAGAATTAACCAAATGATAATTAAGGAATGATTATCTGTTAATTAAGGATGGGTTAACAATTGATTAAGGGTTAATTAAATAATCAATTAACTGGTGATTAAGGAGTAAGTAATCTGTAATTAAGTTCTTAATTAATAATTGATAATTAGGTTTATTAATTAATAATTAAGAGATAATTAATTGGTTAATTAATTAATTAATTAATTATAAAAGTAATTATGGATTAATTAAATTGTATTAAGAGATATTGATTAATAATCAAGGTTATTAATCGATAGTTGATGGATAATTAATCAGTTAAAAAAAAGTTAATTAATTAATTATGAAAGTAATTAAGGATTAATTACTTTGTATTAAAGGAAATTAATTAATAATTAGGTTTTATTAATTGATGATTAAAGGATAATTAATCTGGGATTGAGGATTGATTAAGTGATTAAGGAAGTTAATCAAGGAGTGATTAATTAATTAAGGTTAGTGATTAATGAATGAATGTATAAGCAAGATTTAGGAGTTGATCCTTAAGGGATTAATTTAAGAAATTAATTTAATTATGATATGAATTGATAATGCTTGCTTATGGATGATTGGTTGTTGAATTTGATGATATCTATTGAATTGATATCTGTTGATGATATGTGTTGTGACATTCTGTGAGATGATATAGGTTATATCAATGATAAATATGTGATATTTATCTATGTTATTGATGTGTGATTTTAAAGCATTGAATTGTATTGAATTGAATTGTTTAAACCTTTAAACAACTTGGCCTTAAAAGAAACGCATTGGATTTCGATGAGACCGGGATCGGGTTTCCATATTTGGATATCCGAAAACCACATCGATCCAAATTAACGTTAGGTCGTGAATCCAAGTGGAGCAAGTGAAGACTCGAGGTATAAGAGCTATACGTCAGTATAACTCTGTGGGTGATTCCGTAATGAGTTTGACGGAACTAGTTCTTATAGGTTCGAGATGGTGATTTAGAGTGCAAGGGTTATTGTCGTTAACTCTAAGGGTGATTCCAAAATGAGTGTAACGAGATAATGCCTTCGGTTTCGTACGAACCCGGAACGAATTTGTATGGATTGAATGCTTTCAGAACATCGTCAGATGGACGATGAGCATTCTAAGAGATGTGTTCTATAAAGGTAATCGCAGCCTCAAGCCTCATCAACCGAGAATGGCAAAAACAGGGGAGATGCAGCAAGGCTTCGTGGGTAGCTCCCACTGGAGAGTGAGATACATCCCTGTCTAGATGTCTTTTTTTTTTCCGGCTGTGTACGGCGATTGCTAGCTAGAATCGCCGGGGTGGTCTTGTTCGGGACTGTTTAGTAAGGAATGGTCCCGGCCTTGTGTTGCAGGGGAGTGGGAGTACTCTTCGGTACGATGATCTAGGCCACGTATTGTGACGGGCGGTACCCCAGTAGCCCTGCCATTGTATGGAATCCAAAATCCAATAAGTGCCAATGGTTTTGATTGTATTACCCACTTTTGTGGCTAGTAGCTGGAATTTAATCATGTAACAATTTCGGCTATTTCATATTTATTAGAAAACCCTAGACACTATTATAATATCATCGGATTTCCTATCAAATGTTTTGGTTAGCATAAGGTAAAAACTTTTCCATGTTTATGTGTGGGAAGTCTTACGTGATACCTTTTCTTTCAAAAAGTTTTAAAGTTAAGCAACTTTAACCGTTTACTCACACCAGACCCATGTCTGACCCGGAGTTTATTCTGTTTTTCTTAAACTCTTGGGTACTCAAATTTTTATGAGTAGCCAAGGGATTCAGGTTAGGATTTTAAGTTGGCTTGACGAATTATGAAGGAGCAATGGAGCAGGAGGCTTCTGCGTATAGCTATAGAGTGTTCCGCTGTGTGTTCTCTGAGTTATTGTATTGAGTTGTATAACTAGACAGGTGTTTATAACTGTCTAGTATGAGTTGATTATGCTGTGTATCTCTGATGTATATGATACTATGTAAAGTATTATGTGATTTATATAATTTATTCGTTCCGCTGTTTAGATTCTGATGTTGTTTCTTTCTTCTTCTCTGTCTTTTCTCTTTTCTACCCCTTTCTTTCTTAAATCATGACGCGTCTTTCTGGGTAGTGGAAGGTGGGTCGTGATAAGGAGATTCCAGGTTTTGATGTTTGATCCAGTTTTGAGAAATAAGGCTCGTTTTTTATTTTGAGTTGTCCTTTGAGTTCTGGTGGTCATAGTTTGATCTTGGGACGATCGTTGACATGTGGGGATCGTCGTTGATGGTCGAAGGTGGTGAAACCTCCGGTGCATGTGCACGGTGCAAATTCTGGACAGGTTTGGATTTGAAGAGTTGGGGTACTCGAGTATTTACTCGAGATGTTTCGTGAATTTCTCGATGTAGATGGATGATTTGCTCGAAGGAATTTGGTTTCAGACTCGAAGCAGATAGGATTGGCTCAGGTTAATTTTGTGGGTTACAGGTTTTTAAAGAAGCCTGTTCTGTTTTAAAAATTTAAAACTAAATGTTTAAATTGTAAAGTAAAGGTTTAAACAAGTTTTAAATCTAAGTTTTAAAAATATGGAATTTAAGTCTAAATCTTAGTTTTAAAAATAAAATAAAGTTTTTAAAATTTAAATTGTTTTAACTACTTTAAATGGATAAATAGTTTGAATTTAAAAATGAAGATTTTAATTGTAAATAAAGTTTTTAAATCTAAGTTAAATCTATAATCAAAATTTAAATCTGTATTCCAGTTTTGAAATGAAAGTAAGTTTTTATATTTAAATTGTTTTTAACAACTTTGTATGTTTAAAGTGTATTTTAAATATGGTTTGAATTTAAAAATAAATTTGGTTTAAAATTATTTAAGCTTCTTTATAAGATAAACATTTCTTTAACTTGTGAAATAAAAAGGATTTTAAATTGTTTTAAACTTTGATAAAGTTAATTTATATTCATTTTAAATCTTAAATTTAAAATGAAATCTGAAAGAAAATTTAAAGTAAATTGTTTTTAAATGCTTTGTTAATGATAATTTGATCATTAATAAGAAAAATGTTTTTATCTTTAAATAAATGAAGATTTAATGATTTGTAATTCATTAAATTATTAAGTCAAGCAAAATGGATAATTTATTTATTTAATTAATTGTAGTTAAGCACTTAAATAGTTGACTAATTAGAGAATTAATTAATTGGTTAATAAGAATTAATTAATTTTGATTAAGAGATGATTAATTAAAGTTTAGTTACTTAGAGAGTAATTGAAGGATTGTTAATAGTTAATGAAGGATCATTAACTAAGGGTTATCAAATGATTAATTAAGATGATTAATTAGATTAATTAATTAAAGATAATTATTTAAGTATAATAACTTAATGAAAGTAATTATGGAATTAATTACTCAATGTAGTTTACTAAAGTAATGTGATTAGTCAAGTTAATTAATTGGTTTAATTAATTTAAGATAATCACATGATGGTTTGCTAAAGTATGATTACTGAATGTAATTGGAAAAGAGTAATTACTGAGTAAAGTAATTAATGGATATTTATTGGATGTTAATTGATTTGGAATGGTAATTTTGATGGAAATGATTTGGGTTTAATTACCTTGTGTAATTAATAAGAAGAGTAATTACTTAGTGGAAGTAATTAGTAATTAATTACTTAGTGTAATTAAGTTAAGAATTGATTAATAAATTTATTTGATGATAATTAAGTAATGTAATTAATTAAGGGTAATTAATTACTGATGTGATTAATCAAGGCTAATTAATGAATTACTGTTTGAAGATTAATTATTAAATATGATTAATAATTAATTGAAGAAGTAATTAAGGATCATTAATTAGTGTAATTAATGAGAATAGAGATTAATTACTGTAAATGGTTAAGGATAATTAATTTGTGAAATTATTTGAAGGATAATTACTCTATATAATTGAAGATAGTTAATCAAGGTGATTAATTAAGATGGATATTTGAAGAATGATTGATTAATTATGAGGTTATAAATAATTAATGGTTGATTAAGCAAAGTTAGGAGATTAATTATTAAGTAATTGATTTAATTTAAGTTAATTAAATTAATTATAATAGGGATTAATAATGATTTCTTATGAATGATTATTTGAGTAGAATATCTGAATTGATTGATATCTATTGGATGATATGCTGTGATATTCTGTGATATGAAATGTTTTGTGATATGATATGTTTGGGTGGACATTTATAATGTGGTTATTTAATGATGATTTCTGTGTAAAAAGTGACGTCTTTTATTTAAAGTTGAATTTTATTTCACTTTAATAATTTAGGATAAGATGGTATTGAATTCGAAGAGACCGGAGTCGGGCATTAGTAAATACCCGAAACCACTTCGATCCTTTATAAATTGACTTGTGAAATCAATAGGCTGAAATGGAATGATTTATGTGAATTTGACCATTTAATCTAAGTTTGGTACTTAGAAATTGATGTGTGATTTAAATGAAGTCTATAACGACTTGTGAAGATGTAAATTGATACAAGTTACCCAGGTTTATATAAGTTGTACGCTTTTAGATGAGTTTACTCATGCCGGTCTCCAGCCTGACTCGGGTGTTACTTTGATGTAATGCTCGGGTCAGACCGAGTATTACAGATTTTCAGTAAGGACGTTCTGGAGCTCAGGAGGCGAGCTAGACGGCAGGAACATATGGAGTGTTTCCTCTATATTATATAGTTGTATATCTAGGACATGTTTTAAACTGTCCAATGTTGTGTAAATGTTGTAACTCTGATGTATTAAGGTGAAATTTGACAAGTACAGTTTTACTTTGTATAATTGTTATTATTTGTAATTATATTTTATCCGCTGTGAATGTGAGATGTTGGTGTTTCTGTTCTTCTTTTTCTCCTATCTCTTTCTTCTTTTCCTTTAACTATCTGGAATTTTCGGGATCGAATTTTTCGGGTCGTTACATTTGGTAAACATACTTAGAAATCAATTTATTATTGTCATCATATAAATTATTTCCAAACCAAATCAATCAATTTTCAAAACAATTTTAAAACCTTTAGCTTTAACATTTTAATACTTTGAAAACTTGTTTCGAAACCTTGTTTAAAAATTTACTTTGGAACATGGTGATATTTTTTTAAAAACTTATTTTCAGAAACTTTAGTATGCTTTAAAACTTGGTTTAATAAATTGTTTTGAAAACTTATCTATTTTAACATACTTTAAAACTTGTTTAAAATCTTGTTCATGCTTTAGTAACAAGTTTAACTTTTACATTTTTAAAACCTGTTTACAAAATTTTCCTTTTAAATTTAAAAAACCTAGGAACCAACATAAAAAACCCGAGCTCAAGTTCAAATTTACTGAGCAAAGCCCCTAGACACTCGCGTTTCCACCTTACTTCGAGCCAAACACTTGAAAACTTTGAACAAGTCCCGAGACAGCGCTTCTTCCCCAAATATCTCGATCAGCCAGGCACAAATGTGCATGCGTGCACTTGAAAGGTCGTTGGTCGACACTGCGACCCTCAACCCGTCGATGATGATCTTGTTGACAAACCCTAGCACCCAGAAACGTTGAATTCACCTGTAATCAAAATCGAGTATACCCAACACCCCCTAGCACCATAACCCGATCGACACAATCACCCCTAAGTGACGACTCCGACCATCTGGGATCATGCCAATCGACCCAGAGCTACTTTAACCCTCATGCGTCAATTTCCCCAGACCGATCACCTCCGATCCACCATCGACGGCGCAAGAGCCCAATGAACAACGTCGATCAAAACAAGCGAATTAGCGCTATTTCACCTTCGTTCGGCCACCAAGCAACCTAGAATTCAAGAGATTATTTTTCCCGTGTTCGCCACCATCCAAGCTTCCTCCAGCCTCGACCACGATGACCAACACCTCGTCGTTCATCAGAAATCGCTACAAATCCTTTTGCAACCTGCAAGTTCTCAATATTTACTAAACTAAAATTCATGATTTTTATTTCAAAAATCATAGTTTCTAAAAACAAATCATACTATAAAATTGAATCAAGAATTTAAGACACTTGCATTTTGACATGTATTTAAGTTTCACTGTATATCTTGATTTTTCCAAAGAAACTCTAACAAATTTGACTTAAGAATTTTTTTAAAACTTAGATCTTGATGATATAAACATATTTTGTTCAGATCTTAAGGCCTAAAAAGTAGTGGAGGAAGATCTTTTGATTTTTGAATAGATTTTAAACCTGTAGACTTAGAACAGAACCTGGTATACCCATATACAGACACACACACACACACACACCACACACACACACACCCCATAAATCTACATATATACAAGCATATTTACATTCATGAAACACCTTTCACAACTTTATTTCGAGCACTATCAAAGTATAAACAAATTCAAGCTTTTAATGGGTTAGTTTGCTCATTTGTTTTGTTAAACAGAGAAGATGCCTGGAAGTGATCTGGAATTTGAAACCGAGGAACTGAAATTGAGCATTTTGATTTGAACTGAATTTTTTGATCTTTAACTTGATGTTGATATGTTGTTTTGATCTTAGAATTTCTCAGGTTTGATGCTGAGTTGAATTTGCACTTGTTTTGGATCATTGCTTGATCAGTTTGAAATGCTTTGATATTTTTCTGTTTCTGGTTTCATTTTAGTTCCAGGTTTGATTTTTCTTTTTCTTTTTCTTGTTTTTTTTCAGATTTGTGATGCTTTGATTTGTAATTGTTTATTTCCAGGTTTGAGAAGTTTAGTTGAAAGTTGAAGGAAATAGAGAAGATGAAGAAAAATTTCTAAACTGAAACAAAGTAGCTTGGTTTTTCTTTTAAACATGTTATTTAAATTTAAATTTAAAAGGAAACATACATTTGCCACTTTTTAAATTGTATGTCACTTATTAAACATTTGTCAATGCATGTATTATATAATTTACAAATGTCAAAACTACATATTTTTATGTTTAAACCCGTTTTTGTTCACAAATTACTTATGTTTTTCATTAATATGTAAATTATGTATTATGTTTATTTCATTAAATCTCATTATTTTATACCATGCCTTTTATTTCATATACCTATTTAATTCATCTCATGTTCAAATTTTAAAAGAAAATGTATCCCTTTTTATCAATTTCTATTCAAACTTAAGCTATTATGCTTATTACTAAATATTTTTTAATATATTACAAATCCAATTTATATCATATATAAATTTTAAAGAAAATAATTTTAAAACTAATTATAACTTAATAAATAGGCACACACACATATATATGTATATATATATCCCTAAATAATTTGTTTGAAAATTTATTATTCAAAACATAACTTCCAAATACACACACACACACACACACACACACACACACATTATAATATTAGAAAACAAATTTTATTAATTTTAAAAATATAGGGTTTCTTAAATCCAATTTATTTTCAAGATAATTATTTTTGAATTTCAATTCCAAAATTCAATTTATAATCAATTTGTATACATATAAACAACACTTATCTCATTTATTTTGGAAAAAAATGAAATTAATATACAATTAAATCCAAAAATTTATAGCAATTGCTAACTTAAATTTGACTTATAACCAGGATTGTTACACATATGGTCAATCGTTCGACTATGACCCAAATACTCCCATTCCCACTCCTAGGTTGACCATCAATTAAGACCATTGGAACACTCTCCTACTTCCACTATGGTATATCTAATGGCTGCAACAATCCCATTGGCCTCTTCTACTCCGCCTTTACCCTTTAGCAAGTCATACACCTTGACATGTACTCTGCCATATGCCTCTTCATACCAGGCCTGGTAGGCCAATAAAAGACTCTATTCATATCATGGGACATTTTTTCTCCATCGGGATGAATAGTCATTCGAGAACAATGGGATTCGACAAGCACCAAGTCGATTAAATCCATAATAAAAGGAACATATAATCTACGTCTCTCCATAACCGCCTCTTTGAGTCAATGATATAGTGCCTCAATGACCTAACTGCTCTTCTTAACCCAGCTTCTCGAAATTATCCAGTAACTCCTTATTGTACTTCTAACTTGACCCAATGCGGTCCATAAGTGAAGGATGCACATCCAAATCTGCTAATAATCCTAGAATAATGTCTGACGATGGTCTAAATTCGAACATAGAGACAAACTCCTATTGCTTCCACTCTAAGAACATAAGACTCAACATCATGTGCTTTCCACTTAAGGCATCGACCATAACATTGACATTACTTGGAGTATAGAAGGTCTCAAAATCATACGATGCTAAGAACTTCATCCATCTCTGCTACTTAAATTCAAATCCTTCTGGGTTAACATTGCACATCTCCACGTACAGCTCAAACTGCTCTCCTAATAAATAATGTCTTTACAACTTGATGCAAAAACAATGGCTGCCAACTCAAGAGCATAGGTAGGACAGTTTTTTTATGGACTTTCAATTGTCAACTTGCATAGCTCAAACTCTCCGTTTTGGCATCAAAACCATGCCCAACCACATAGTACAAGTGTCGGTATACACTCTGAATGCCTTCTTACCATCGGGTAACACTAGAAGAAGTGCATTAGTCTATTACTCCTTTAGCTTGACAAAAGCGTTCCCCCACATTGAGTCCTATGAGAAAATCAAATTCTTCTTGATAAGGAAGGTCAGAGCAGCAAAATGTTTAACGAAGTTATTAGTGAACTTCTTATAGTAACTCACCAAACCAAGGAAACTCCTAAATTCCATGGCATTCTTTGGCACATGTGTAACAACCCTATATTTTAGGATTATTTTATTGTATATTTTATTTCTTTTAAATTTGAATTTCCTGATTTAAAACTTTATTTTATTTATTAAAAATAATAATTTTGTTATTTAAATATAAATTTTGATTATTATGTGAATTATATTTCCAAACTTGAATAAAATTGAATATTTTCTAGAAATTGAATTTTTGGTCAATATGGTCAAAACTTTGACTTTTAAATTTTAAATTTAAATATTTAAATTTTTTAATTTTATCTTTTATTATGAAAATATATTAAATTTTAAGAATACAGCTTTTCATTTTGTTGAATTTGGAATTATATTGTGAAAGTTATGCTTTTTACAATATTGGGTGTAAACTGTTTTATTTAACAACATTGTTTATTTTAATCTATATAAATAATATTTTATTTGTCATATCTTATTTTAATTTGTATTATATGTTATTTTCATATATTTTTGTCTTTTAAATATTTTTAAAGTGATGTTTGAATTTTCTAAAGCTTTTTGAATTTATTTTCAAATTTTAAAGCCCAGTTTCTATTTTCTTTGCTATTTTCTTTATTTAATTACATTTAATTAAAATTTATATATTTATTTTATGCATTCATTTTTATTTCTGATTTTTATCTTTATTTATTAGCATTTTTCATGTATATAAAATAATTGAAAAGAAATGGTGAATATATGAAGAGTTTTTGAAACCTTTTGTATGTTTATTCTCTTTGGATTCCACCTTTTCATTTTCAACCAACACATGCTTTCATTTTTGGCCGACTTTCTCCCTATCTTCAGCCGTATCTTTTCTAATTTCTCATGCACAAAATTAAACATTGTTAATCGTATTTTGGTTGAAAATTATGTTGTTTGAATTGTCTTGTTTGAATGTGTTCAAGGCAATTAATCTTTGGCTCTCTCAAACTCGAATCATTGTCGTGCTATCGTGCTTCTGTGGATCTCACTTATGCATCCGTTTGTTGTCATCTCCAGCTTATACCAGTGAGTTATTCTCACCAGACAGTTTTATACTTATATAACTAGAAAATCGATCACATTTGAATCTGTAAAATGCATCACCATATTATATCTGTTATACTATGATTATATGATGCCCATCCATGCTTAAACACCTGTTATATCATCTGTTATTGTTATATTATGTTGTTCTGTTATTTATATCAGTTTATCACTGCAAGTTCCCTTTAGATTAGAATCACTATGGGTTGAAATGATACATACCCGAACGGACTTTAGAATAGGAGAAAATCATTATAGGCAGAAATGATAGGTCTGAATGATATTCAATTATTTTCATTTACTTGGGACTGCAGGTTTGAAATGATAAAACCCGGGTTTTCTTTGTAAATTACGGGTTGAAATGATATATTAGCCGTATCACTTTACTTAGGCTAGAAAATTATATACAGACCCGTGGTTAAAATATATTTTTCTAAAATTTTTAAAATATGTTTGAATTGTAAATATTGTAATATTTTGATTTAAGTTTAATTAAAAATTATTTTTGTAAATTATTATTGTTTTTTTGAAAATTATAAGTGAAATAAACAAATGGAAATAAATGGTGAAGTAGAAATTTGAAATGTAATTTATTTTGGAATTTATAATTTGGAGATAAATGGAATATAAAATAAATATAGAAATATGACAAATTTATGGCATTTTGAATTAAAATGAATTTAAAATGATTTTATAATATATTAATGATTTTTGAATAAAAGTTAAAATGTTAAATGAATGAATATTGAGTTGAATTTTGAAATGTAACTTAAATTGGAAATTTGTGAATTTTGTTTAAAAGTGAAATTTTAAGTGAAGTAAATAAAATGAAATGAGTTATATTTGAAAATGTAAACTTAAATGTTAAGTTAAAATTTAATTATAAAGAATTGAAATTGAATGTGTGAATTTAATATGTGAATTATTATTAAATATTGATTTTTGAATGGAAATTTGACCTTATAAGATCATGAATATAAGGATTTTTAAATGATTGTTTAAAGGTGAAATTATATGATTTTATAAGTTTAAAATGATTAAAATAAAAATAAGAAAAGGGGCAATTGTTTGTGAAATTATATTGAATATTGGAAATGTAATTAACAGTATTTTGAAATGTTGTTATTACTAACGTAAATGATATTACAGCGCTTTGTAAGTGCTGTGGTTGATACAAATGAACTATGTATAAATTATAACTAAGTGGTATTACAACACTTGGTAAGTCCTGTGATAGCAGAAAGATAATTAAAATCTGAAACTAAATAAAGGGCTACAGTAACACTTGATAAGTGTTGCGGTAGGCTGAAATGAATGTTTGAGGTTTTGATTTAAATAAATGAGCTCAGAATTTGTCTAAAATTTTGGGAACTGAATATTTGATTGTAAATATAACGACTTCACTCTTAAATGGTTTAATTGAATTGTTTTGATTTAATATAAACTATTTAGAAGGTGATTTGAAATGATAATAAATGAATGATATCTTTGAGTTAAAAAGGATATTTAAATGTGTATATTTGGATTTGAATTCAAATAATGATTTGATATAAATTTTTGAAAGATATGATATATTGATATATTGAAATGATTTGGAAACGATTAAATCTTTATTTTGATAAAGATTTGAATTTGAAATGATACTTTATTATGAAGTATAAACTATGATTTTTAAATTATAACTACGGGTTATAATAACGATTGGTTGTTAAAGAGACCGAGATCGGATATGGACATACTCTCTGTCGATACCGAAAACCACTTTAACAACTATGTACGCGGTGGAGTTTCCATAATGAAGTAGGATGGTGAAGACATTCTTGAGGTATATTATATGGACCCGACTCCCGTGAGTTGGCTTAAGGTGGCTAAAACATGAGCGATCTCGGGCCAAAAGGGGTAGCTCCTTTGGTCAGACACATTCCTTCGATACTATACTCTTACTTGTGATTGATTAGATGGCCATCCTTTGATTTTGATTTTGATTTTGATATGGGAGTGTGTTCCGAGGTGGGCGTATGTGGCTGCTGCGTTACCACCAGCCCGTGTGCGTAATTGGTATATCTACCCTAGCATTGCCTTGTGTGCCGTGTCACCTACCATACCGAGCCTTTACTACGAGTTTGTTTTTCTTTCGTAGCCCATGGAGTATTTAGGGTAGTCTCTCAATCTGGAGATACGCTGATACTGGATGGACTACTGGGACTATTATGTGTGAAGGGTGATATGGGTACCCGAAACGCTATTTAAAAGTAAGTTTATTTTAATGTAGACATTATTATAATAGCGAAATTTTACTATATTGTAAATTGTTTGACGGATCCTTAGAGGATGGGCGGTCCCAGGCCTCCTTTAAGTTATTTGTACCTTATTACAGTTCACTTGAGTTGGTTTACATTATATAAGTATATATTGTCCTGACTCAAGTGTTTTGTGTTCTGCTTTACGCTCGGGTCAGCCTGAGTATTTACAGCTTTGGATTCTCTTTCTAGAGCTGGTCTTTGCTAGAGATTATGCCTATCTATCTATATATCTATTTCTGTTTCATCTGTTCTAGTTTATCTCATGTATTAGTGAACTTCTATGTATTTTGGACTTCTATTATGTTGTTTCAGACTGTTATTATGTATTTGGGTTGAGACTCTGTTATAGTAGCTTCATGAACTACTACGTTATTTTGATATTCCGCTGCGAGTTATTCTGATTGTTCTGTTTTTGTGATTCTATGTATTTGATTTCATTTGCTTCAAATTTATTTACAATCTGTTATTTTGCATCATTCAAGTCTGACATGTGTGGATTATTGTCGATTTGAACGGTACAAAATGGCGGGTCGTTATAACAAGCCAATTCTAGACTACAACAGCTTTACTGGGATTGACCTTCAACCCATGCTCAAAGACAACATATCCCAAAAAGAAAACCTCCTTACATCAAAAGTGACATTTGGAATAATTCTCCTTCGACTTATGCCCTAGAAAGCATTGAGCACATTTTCTAGATGCAACCTCTGCACCTCCTCACTTTTTGAATAAACTAGTATATTATCAAAAATACCACCATTATCTTATTAAGCTACCCTCTAAAAACTCTAATCATCTGATCAAAAAATAGATGAGTGCATTAGTTAGTCCAAAGGGTTGATATCAACCACTCATAAAGTTAGTCGGGTGTACAAAAAGCAGTTTTATGAAAACTATCCTTGGCTAAATTCAGCTGATGGAACCAAGTAACCATGTCAAGCTAAGGAGAACCTTCGTTCCAACTAATTAATCATAGAGACCGTCTATGCAGGGAAACAGGTAATGTGCTTCTTTGCTAGCTTATTCAACTCACGATAATCGATGCAAAGCCTCGGAGAAACTTCTACCTTGGTGGTAAAGATGGCTGGTGCTCCTCACTTTGAAATATTCATCCTAACGAATACCTACTCAAATATCTCTTTCATTTGCTTATTTAGTATGCATCTTTCATTAGGAGTCATATGCCTCAAAGATAAGGCAACAGGTCTAGCATTCTCCTCGAGGTAAATTTGAAACTTAATCGTTCTCTTGGGAGGATGACTGGTAACATCAAAAAAGACATTTGGATAGTCTCGAACTACTAGCATTAAAGCTAAATCATTGTGTGATAGGTCTAAAGAATACAGGAAACTCAATGTTACTGAACCTTTGGGATCACAATAAACCTTTAGACCGCATCCACTACGAGAATTGAAATGAATGACCTTCCAATGATCGCCCATGCATTGTCATCCAATCCATGCCCAGAATCAAACCAAACTCAAAAAACCCTGGAAAAAGCATTGCAATTTAACTCAACCCCCAAAATAAACAATTTTACAGCCTTACAAATAAAATATAAATGAGCTGATCCTCCAATTGGATTTGATGCAACTATCGTGTCGACAAATTGCTAATGTCTATGTGCAACCCAACGACAAGTCTACTTGAAATAAACGAGTGTCATGCCCTAATGTCAAATAAGGTATGAACAGATAAATCAGATAAAGTTAACATACCGTCAATTAAGTCCTTCTTCCCCTTGCCTACCACTGAGGCGCAATCAAGTTGGGAACATCATTCAGTGTGTAAGCTGAACCACTTGGGTAGAGGACTTCGATGGTGCTAGGCAGTCCCTCCTCATGTCCCTAGTTGACTGCAATTGTAACATTTTATCTTTGAGATGTCCACATTACCTTCCTTCACAACATTCCCCTTCCTACCATGTTTTCTGCACTTGATCTCCTGCTTCTTAATCTGTCAATGGGTCCATATTCCACCCTTGCGCTGATTCTGCTGGAGTATCTTTCCACCCAACTTCTTAGGCTCACTCCTTACCTCTTCCTTGGAAATAGTATTTACCAAAGCCATCTCCACCAAACCATCAAAAGTTTCCCCCATGGAAATGTGACCAAGGGCCAAATCTTAAAGAGATTGATTCAGCCCCTTTGCAAACTTCAAAGCTTTCTTTTGAATGGTATTCACTAGATCTAGGCCAAACCTAGCACACTCATTGAACTGATTTACATATTGCTTCAACGAAATCTCTCATTATTGCAAATGTATGAACTTCTCTAACTGTATTCCATTCTCTATCATGGACATGAATTTCATCTCAAAATGCCTTCTAAACTCATCCCAAATTATCTCTTCCTCATTGGCCTAGGCCACTACCATGTCCCACCAATTTAGAGCCTCTTCTTGTAAATGATAGGCAGTAAACTATCTTCTGACATCATCTTCAAGACCCATCAATCTAAAATCCTCTCACAAGTATGGATCTACGCTTTTGAGTCCATATAAGTTTTGGTCCCCATATATGGCTTCCCTCCTTTACTTACAAAGTCCTTACCTAACTTAGCGAAAATGGTGGTAAGTGGGTGGGAAGGAACAACACTTGGCCCTTGCTCGATTGGTCTCCTACTAAGGTTTAGCTTAGCTGGTCCTCTTGCTTGTATATGCCAGCGAAAGCATATCAGGGCATTTATGCTCGAAGTCTTAGCTGCATCACCCGAGTT
This sequence comes from Allium cepa, assembly GCA_030765085.1. Taxonomy (NCBI): domain Eukaryota; kingdom Viridiplantae; phylum Streptophyta; class Magnoliopsida; order Asparagales; family Amaryllidaceae; genus Allium; species Allium cepa. The sequence continues at coordinate 244,931,107 of CM060942.1, forward strand.
GTACCCACTAGGATTGCTCTTTTTATCTATCTGTGATTTACGAATTATTAGTAACTTTCGTACATATAATATTAAATAAGAGTAGAGAAAATGTGTTTTTCATATATATATATATACACTGTTGAAAAACTTTTCATACACACACACACACACACACAAATATGTATATATATATGGAACCCTTTTGAAATTTTTTTTGGAAAACTCTATCAGGTATGTTCCCTCAATATATGCCTAACTCTTAAGGAATATTAAACCTAGGCTCTGATACCAAGTGTAACAGCCCGCACTCCTAACATACCAATCCAAAGCTAAAGGTGCCTTTTGGACTCACATCGTGGTAAGAAGTACTAGTTATTGGGTTTTAAAACATTGTAGAGACTAAGATTATAAGGATAAAATCTATGATATTCTACACTTTCAGATTTCACAGTAGAGGACAGTAAAGTATACATACAGAAAGTAATCATGTCAGGGAATATGCTAGAAAACACAGTCTCAAAATCTATGTAGTCAAAATCTTGAACATACAAAATAACATCATATAATTTGGTAGATGCTAAATACGATAAACAGTTACATGAAGAGTGATGAAAAGTAATATGCGTTTCCAGCGCCAAGCTCACTCTTTCTCATACTAAATCTAGGCCACTCACCTACTACCTTATCCTCCAATGGGGGAAAAGGAAAGAAGTAGGTCAGACAAAAGTCCGGTGGATGAGTTACATCATTAATACATAGTGATCACTAGTAATTGACTTCATTTATAATCTATGTGACCTAGGTGTCCTATTTATGTTGTGAACTACTTTCTATGGTTGTTTTCATTAACTTAAATAATATAGCTCTAAATACAACTACACACAAACGACTTGTGAAGTTTTACACTCTGGGTCGACCAACTAATCGAACCTCAAATCAGCGATAGATTGGGCTAATAACCTCTAGGACTACTCCTAACATAGGATCACATAAACATCACCTTTAGGGCTACATTTCCTAAACTATGAATACAATATATCATACTTACGTATTGAGAAGCACCGGCAATGTCGATTCAGGCTGAAGATGTCTTAGGGTCGGCTGCATCTATGTCCAAGCTCAATGGTAAGACCACTTATTGCACCGCACCAGGCATCCACCAACATTGTCATGAGCTGATTGTTGTATGCACTGAAGGGACCTCCCATTAGTGCTGGATTATGCACCACACCAAGCATCCACCAATGGCGACGTGCATCCACCGAGGAACCTCTTGTTGGTGCCATGTGCTTATCACACCTTCGTAATTGAACCACCATATCTCGAATGACAAGTTCGCTGAACGGGTAGCGTTAAGGACTAATTGCCCATGTACACATCTATCTAGTCCTACAACACCCAAAAGTCGGGAATTAGGGAGCTAATTTTCCTATAAATATACTAACATAACATATACATACATATTGTATAATTCTATAACCTGGGCCCCAAACCAGGGTTCAAACTGCAACTGAAATTCAATAGCCAGTAGATTTGTCATCTATTATAGTATTCAACCGTCGCTGTCGACCGGCTATAGTAAGTATGTCTACCGATCAATTTTTCTTGATATAAACCATTAGACTTTAATTTCTTTGTTTAATAATTAATCACACTTTTTACTGTATAATTTCAACAGTGAACCCTATTTCATTTTAGCTACCTCGGTATTATAAATTTCTTATTTATTTCGGTACATTTGTATCTCAAATTAATTCAGGTTAAAATCAATATCAATAGAGCATATTTTATATATACATTAAATTCTAGATTCAATATTTAAGGTAAGCAAAAAGGGTACTCATATTACAATCAAATTGAATCAACTTATATCTATAATTTATTTTAATCATTAAATAGGTATCATATTCATATAATTTAGATTTCTGTCAAACTCCCAATTAGTTGCAATTTCTAGATAAATAATATCTTAGGTTAAGTTGGGCAAATTTTAGGATAAATAGGCATAGATAAATTCGATTACATATAAATCAACATAGCTAATAACAAACCCACTCACATCTAGTATGTTATTTCCCTCTTTAGATGGCTCTTTACCTACTTGATTCATCGATCTCTCTCCTTCTTTAATTTTATTTACTTATCCTTCTTTAATCTTTGATTTTAATTTTTAAAATTTTGTTTTTAACGAACATGTTGATTTGAAGAGATATAGAGAATTTTGGGAGTGACAAGGTTTTGGAGCATACAGGAATAGATTAGGGTTCTTACTATTTAGTTAATGTTCTATTTATAGATGTATAAATTGAACTAGACTATTAGACTAAATTATATAAAACTCAGTTTGTTTGGTCTTGGCAAACCGTAGCCGAAGTAGCTCGACTGGATGACCAATGAGTTTGGGACTATCTACCACTAAGTGGTCCCAACTAGTGTGTCGGCCTATTAAATTTACCGATTTAAAATAGTTTCTTTCCATATTTATATATTTTAATTATTTTCGATTTCAAATCTTAAACATCAATAATTTTTCATATGAGTATCGATAAAAAAAATTATATATGAAAATTATTCAGAAAACTACTACAAACACAACAGTGTAAGTTTCATAGCTGAATTTGGATGTTGTAAAAATTCTACTTTTACCCTTATTATAATTAATTTAATTTCTTTTAATTAAATTTATGGTTAATTTTTGTAGGGTATTATACATAGGAAGCTATTAGATGAATCTAGGATCTTCCATTTGCTAATTATCCTTCTAATGATGGTTTAGGTCAGATTTAATATGAAAAAGATGAGCTTTTTGATCGAATTTAGGTTAATGGTGGTCTATACTTGCTTTGGGAAATGGGAAAATGATTTTGATCTATCCTAACATCTCCAATTAGGCACAAAACCTAAAATGAGCTAATGGCCTAAAGTTTGGGCTTAACTAATTATCCACTAATATGGCCAGTATTAATCTTAACTTAAAATAACCATTTCTCATAAATGGTAAGTTTGTTTTCCTATTGTGACCATTCTACGGAAAGAGAACAATTATCTCAATCTAGTGGAAGTGATTTCAGACTCTAATTCAACTCCTTTCAAAAATTATAGGCTTTTAAAGAAATTATGGGTCCAAACCGTCAAATATAAGTTCTAAGGATGGAAAAAATGTCATTAGTTGTCAGTTTCCAAATTTATAGAGTCATATAACCCCATATGATTTAAAAGTAATAATTCATGATCCTTTGTTACATAATATACATGTTGTTACAACAACAGCTACAAATCTAGTATAGGGAATGCATCCTTTCAGGCGTTTTATGGATAAGCTTGTAATTCACCCATATCTTAGTGTGAGATAGGAGACAGGTTCATGTTGGGCCTAGATCTTGTAAGAGAATCTTAAGAAAAGGTCAAAATGATTCATCAAAGGATGAAAGATGCCCAATTAAGGCTAAAGAGCTATGCTAATAGGCCACGAAAAGAATTGGAGTTTGATATAGGAGATTACATATCTATTAAGGTATAGTTAATGAGAGGCACTATGAGGTTCAAAAAGGCATGAAAGTTAGAGATTAGGTATGTTTTCCCATTTCTAATGCTTGTGAAGACAAGAAATGTAGCTTATAAAGTTCGGTTGTCAAGTTCTTTTATTAGAGTCCATGATGTGTTTCATGTATCACATTTAAGAAAGTGTATATGAGAGGAAATAGTAAGTTTTAGAGCTATGGATGACTTAGTTCTGGAAATAAACATAAATTATGTTAGAATACCTATTTGAATAATAAATCGAGATGTAAATAAGCTTGGAATAAGGAAATGAAGCTAGTACGATTCCAATAAAGTAAGGGCCAAGAGGATTGTACTAAGGAAACAAAAGATAAATTCTGGGGAAGTTATCTCGAGTTATTCGTTTAGACTTAGCAAATATGTTGTTATGTTTCAATTAAACCATATATTCATGCGTCTTATTATGGTTGATTTATTATGTATTAGTAGATGCACCAGTACATTTTGTTGTGATGCATGGGTTTGGGACTTGTTTGTTTATGCTTGAGTAAGCATGATGTCGATTGAGAATGTCTATCGTACCTTATTAGAATTTCTAAGGGAGAAATTTCTATAGGGGGAAGGTTGTTATGACCCATTAATTACTAAATAATTAATTAAGGAATTAATTATGAACACAAAGGTTAATTTGTTTAATTAAAGAATTAAATATGAAGATGAATAAATTAAACAAGGTAAATAATTAGGGAATCTTTATTTACCAATTATATATATGAAATTTGATAGGAAATTATTAATTGGTAGTGAAGGAAAAATGGGAAAGAAGTAAATGTTGCCATATATGAGATAATTAAATTAATAGGGAGGATTTTGTAATAGGGGAAACAAATTAACAATGTAAGGAAGCTAAAAATTCTTTCTATATAAATACCGCTAAGCACATCTCCTCGTTTTCTTTTATTTTCCTCAAATTAAAACAAAAGAAGAATATAGTCGGACTCCATTATTAAGAGAAAACAAAGAACAAAAGGAAGAGCTAAGGAAATCTAAGAAGGTTAAAGATCTAGCGAATCCAAAGATTTATTAGTTAATATGATTTTTTAGGATGTTTTCATCTAAGTTGGTTAAGCCTTTGATTATTTATCATCGAACTTATAAAATATGTGCTTGAAATGATAGATCTTGATCTAACGATTGTTTTGGGTTGAAATAGCTTTACGTAGGAGCTTTGATATGATTCCACACTCAATTTATATTAAAATACCATGAAAATTTAATATGATGTATAAAACATGTTTCTAGAGATGGGTTTTGATTTAAAGAATTTTCCAACACTAAAATATTTAGTATAAATTTTTGGAGTAAATTGAGATATAAATAATTAAGGAAAAATGGCCTACATATGGAAATACGAGAAAAAATAAGATGAAGTTATTATGTGTGAATTTCTTGAAATTTATAAGTATTTTTCTAAACAAGAATAATCATTTGCAAAAGCTAAATTGGAATATCGAAACTAGGTAAAAAGGCCGCTGTAATTTTTTTTATCCATGCCAGTTATGTGATTAAGTAAAAAAGGGATGAGATATCATTACAATGCTAGAAAATTAAATAAAGGACAAGCCACTAACTAATGTGGAGGAGAGATGTGGAAAGCAATGCGTAGACGGTTAGTAAAGCAGGCTTTATAACGTGTACTTAAGAGAGAGACCGGCTGAAGGAGATATGCTAGGAGTATAACATCCAGAACGAAAAATGAAATAAGTAATACTAAGGGAGATTATAAGTAAGTGAACTAAGTAAGACTATAACTGAGGGAGGCAATTAAGGTTCCAAATGTGGACTTCAAATGATGGTGTTCCAATGAGAGTGTACGAACCAGGCTAGCCTAGGATGAAACCTGGAAGGTGTGATTAGATAGCCAAGACCTATTAAGCCTTTGGGAAGAGTCAATACCGAGACCTATTAGCTCTCGAAGAGAAGCTAATACTAAGACCCAAGGCCTAAGATGGTCGAAGGTTGATAGAGTTTTCTAAAGCAAGACACATTACGAAAGTAGTTCCAATGCTTAAGATAGCCCAAGATTAGCCAGGAGCCTAATGAAGCTAAAAGATTAGCTAAAGACAAAACCTAATAAATGAAAATTAGGTGAAGTTTGAAAAGTTAAAGAAATCTAAGAGGTAAAAAAGTAAGAACCTATCAATAATGCGGGTATGGATGGGATATTGACGGCATTTAGAGATGCTCGCTCGAATGCACCTAATTTATGGGGTAGGGTTCAACATTCAACTTTTTAAGCAATATGGAACGTCTTGGTAGTTTGTATGCTTTTGTAAGGGTGGTTTTAACTCTTATATTGGCTTCTAACATAAGAAAACGATAAAGTAACTCCTTAGGTTTGTTCTTTGTGGTATAAAAAAGTAGATAAAGAAGACAGTTCGAGGTTGGACCTTGTCATACAAAACTAAAGAAACTGAGACCTTTTAGGGTTGTACTTTATAGTATAAAACTAAATAAACTGATACTGCTTAGGGACGTACTTTGTAGTATAAAAATAGAGAAACCATGCCTATTTAAAGCTGTACTTTGTGGTATAAACTTGGAGAATCGAGACCGCTTAGGATTGTGTTTTGTAACATAAAATTAAAGAAACCGAGACTGCTTATTTTTGTACTTAGTATAAAATCAAATAAACCAAGACTAATTTTGGTTGTACTTTGCAGTATTAAAATTAAAAAATGGGAACTGCTTAGAGATGTTCCGTGCAATATAAACTTAATTTAAGACTAACCAAGAATGCTTGTGGTGGCACCATGTAGTATAAGATCAAAAAACAAGTTAATGAGACCGGGAGGGGTTGTATCATCTGGTATAGAAACTATGTCAAATGAAACCAAAGACAGTTTCATAGATAGTATTTTCAAAAATGAATATGATCTCTAGTTGAGAATTGTGTTTTGAGACCCAGAACCTAGGATGGCACCTAGTATGGTTTGATTGAGTTGGGTTTATGTATGTGTAAATGACAATATAATTTGCCATGACTTTTGATTTATGAGAGTCTTATATTAATTGTAACCGAGGCTATGTGTGAAAAACCAGATCTATGATTTAGCTGCATGGTCCCATGAGATGAAAAACATTGGTGGAAATGATTTTATTCATACTTGACTTATGTATGCTCCACGTGTTTGTTGGTTTCCCCTATAAATCGATGGGTACTCATTTGAGTATGTTAAATTTATAGGCTTTCAGTTTACAAACTTTAGCCCGATGTAATTACCAAGACTATTCGAAGACGAATATAGGGAAGAGGCCTTGCTAATATTTTCTTTAGAAGTAGCTTATATTCTATTGTGTAATGTAAATAATTGTAAAGTCTAAGGGGCTTCATGAAAGTGATAGGGGTATGCACTAGGGAAATTACGTAATTTGTTATATATATCTAACTCTATAACCAATCTTGTTAATGGTAAATGTATTGAATTCCTATTATATACTTTGTTATATTACAAATAATTGATTAATTAATTAATTTAAAAAATATAATTAGAAAATCTTTAGATAATATGTTATGTGGTACTTATTACGAAGAGTTGTAACAATGAGAAAATTATCATAACATAAAATAACCTACTATTTGAAATATTCTTGGTCAAGATGTTTCAAGAAAAGAATTGATACATCTTTTGAGACCAAAGAATGTAACGCTTTCCAAATATTAGGCACTATATTATTATGATCATTGGAGGTACCAAGAAGTTATGTATTGATAATTATAGAATAACTATGGAATTACGCACCTAAGTTTACTCCATTTAAGGATACCTGTAAAGACCCGTAAGTCCGTACTCCTTGAATAGACACTAATCTCCTTTGTTTAATTCAAGATGAACGAAAATACGAACCCTTAGGGGTTTTAAGAAAAATTTAAGAAAAGAAAAGGTAGAAGAAGAAGGTAGATAGATAATAGAGAGAAAAGAAAATAGAAAAGAGGACAGAAAATTTTAAAATAGAAGAAAATAGAAGATAGGAAATTTTAAAAATAGAAGAAATAGAAAGGAAACAACAGAACAACAACAGAATCTCACAATTCGCAGCGGAACAACATATAATAATAAATGAATAATCTTTAAACAAAGAACTATCAGTTATTACATTTCATTTCATTACATCACATCATATCATCAGAGTGTACAACATCATACAACAACAAACAGTGCAGCGGAAAAAGAAATACTATATAAACTAGTAATACGCCATGCCATCCAGCTTGCCTCCAGCAGCTCCAGAATATCCAGAATATCCTGATAAACCTAACTCTTAACTGCCCGTGTGGAAATTGGTGGGCACCCAGAGTTTAGGAAGGAAAACAATAAACTCCAAGTCAGTCATGTGACTGGTGTGAGAACTCAAAACAGTTTATTTATCTTTAAAATCAAAATAGAGGAATATTTTTAATCAATTCGAAATGCTTTTAAAAATGAGACTACCATAAGGCCTCCCGCACACACACACAATGCAAACGCAGAATCGGAGGAGATTTCTCCTTATGATAGTCAAAGATGCTTGATACGCATTTAAAATAACATTTTATATTATTATTAGTGCATAGTGTAGAGAAAAATTCATTTCGAAAGTAGAATATAAATCTTAGCCAACATACGACCATTATCGTATGCCTACTATAGCTACCATGTTCAATAGCAGGTTACCGCCACATTCCATAGCAGGTTCTACAACTAAAACCGTACAAGTCTCGTATTGTTTCTTTGGATTTCCAACGAATGATCAGGCCAAGGAACTTCCCATTGCCACATGAGAATGCCTTTGGATGGACATCCCCGAGAACCAAACCGGATCTCTACCAACACAAGGCCGGGTTACTCCTAACTGAGTAACAACTGACCGAATATGCCATCCCCCGGTCCTTTGGGACCTTTTCACCGAGCGCTCGTAATCAATTCACACAATCATAAAGTGTTTTCAACATGAGTAAGTATCTGGGCTCCATACCATGATACCACCCTTTTCCAGAAGGAAATGGACACATCCTAAAGGGTGCTACCCCTCATAACCTTGCTGCTTCTTTCCTGTTTTGACCATTCACGGGGTGTGAGGCTCGACGAATTCACGTCCACAAAAACATACTTTATACAAAAGCCATGCTTTGGGTCAACAAATGATCAACACAATGATCACTAAGATAGACGATCAAATAAATGATCCTATCACAAATAATCAACACAATGATCATTTCAGCATCACTCAGCATGTCACATTACCAAAATGGGATATATCGCTGATAACTTCAACTATATAACCTTTGAGCTCGTACGTCTCAAAGAAGGGTGTTAAGCAAAGAATAAATTCTCCGCCACCAACAGAAATATATTTGAAAGAAATCGGCTTTATATCTCAAATTGTAATGTCAGGCATACAATCCATACAAGTCTGTTCCGGGCTCGAACAAAACCGAAGGCACTTCTTACGAAGCCCTTGCAATACGGGTATTCACAATCCCGATCGAATTTCCCATCACTTAAGGAATCTCAATACCAGGAGCTACCCAGTGCAGAGACAATCGATAGGTCATCCTATCGCTTTCACAATACTCGGTCTTCAACACCGATCTTCAAATGCAATTCATAACGACGTATCACATATTCGGAATGGGTTATACGACCCCATGGTCCTTTCCCGGTTAACCCGAATAGTGAGCGCTTATTCAAAAATAAGTGTGCATTCAAATTCAAACAAATCACATCAATTACCCATTCAAAGGGAAATATTGATAGTCGGTTATTGAACTATCAATGGATATGCATACATCACCAGATTCCAAATAATTTTCCAAATTATTTATTTTCCAAAATATCTTTACAAGATATATATAATTTCAACACTTCAAAAATAAATCAATATTTATTTTTAACAAGTTCCACTTTCACATATAAATTCCATAATGAATTTATATTTCAAAATATCATGCATATACAATTTCAACTATCCATTTCAATTTATCTTCAAAAAGATAAATTCTCAAAATATTCACTTTATATCGGAAAACAATTCCATACTTATTTATTTATAAGTAATTCACAAATCTCTTTTATTTTCAACACTTAGAAAATATTCAATATACTTAAATCGAATTAAGTATATATTTCATTATATTAAGAAAATCCTTTCTTAAACATATCTACTTGGGCCAAAACGAATGTTACGTAAAACATCGTTACGACAACCCAAAATCACTAGTATAGGGATTCGAAATTTAAAATAGATATATAAATCCCAATACTATTCAAAACATTTCCTTTCGGAAATCATTTACTATAACAACAGTGTTATAGTCCACTATTTCCTTTTATTTCTCGAAAACGTCTATTTCAACAATCAATGTTGAAATCTATGGTTTCGAATCTCAACACATTTTAAAACATCGTTAGATCGTTTTAATTCAATTTAAACATCTCATTCAAAACAATTTCTTTAACATATCATTCACTATTCAAAAACGTGAATATACTTCTTTAACAAATTCCATCCTTTTATTCATTTTAATTCAAAGAATTATTCACTGTCTAAAAACGTGAATATAACTCTATTTCTAAGTTATAACAATTAACTTATCAAAATAAGTCGTTTGTGAATTTATAAAACAACGTTTATAAATTCCATTTCGATTTATTTATAAAAACTTCCTTTTTATAAATTCCTTTATTAACATATTCCAGTTTATAACTAAATTATAAACTAAACGTTCATATTATAAGTTAACTACTTATAAACGATTATTTCACAAAATCGTTCCTTAGAATTTCATAATTATAAATCTTATAACTTATAAGATTCATTTATTTATCCAAAACTATTATTTTAACAACATAATAAATTTTATAAACCTACTGCTTATAAAATTTCATTTATGACTTCACCGTATAAAATTCTATAAATTTCATTCTATTTATGAAATTCATTCACAATTTATTCTTACACTTATAAAAGCTCGTTTTATAATTCCTACGTTCTAATTTATAAATTATCAATTTATAAATCTTTAATATAAATCAATTTATATTTTTCTTTTAAAACGTCTTTAAATTCCTTTATAATTTCATCATTTCGATTTATAAAATAATCAAATTTTATACATCCTATATTTAAACTTTTATCATATATTCAAAAATCCAATCTAAATTATTTTATAAAATCATTAGTTCATATTTCTCAAAAATCGACTTTTAATCGTATTTCTAAAAATCAGCTTTTTAACTATATTTCACAAAAACCATAATTTTTATAACTTTAAAAATTATAACGTTTATTTATTTAAAATGGATCAATTCCAAAAATATAGTATATTCTCAAAAATCACTTTTAAAATCATTTTAAAATCCCAAAATCTGGGTCCAATGATGCTACACATCAAATAGTCAATCACGACTAACAACGATATCATATATCGATATGATAATCCATCAAATATCAAAATATCTGAAATAAAATAAATACTGTTGAGGAATCCAGTTGGATCCCTCCAACCTGTTTCCTGCATCCAAAAACATTAGCACAATACCAATTTCGCTCCAGTACGAAATTATCGCGGTATATGTTCTTAATAAATATTATCCGCTTAATAACGGCGTAATAGGGTCTCATCCGCTAAACAAAAATGCGGGAAATCAATCAACTGCAATATATACATATGCCAATATATATATATTGATACTATATATAATACCAATTTCACTGTTTATGAAATATTCGCGGTATATGTTTATATTAAATAACATCCGCTTACTAACGGCGCATAATGTCTATTTTAACAATCAAAAATTTACAGTCATCATTCAAACATGCATTCAAATATTTTAAATCTAACTATTTAAAATAAAATCGAAATCTATTCGATTGAGTGAGAAATTCTCACCTTGGTTTTAATTTCCATTTAAGCTTTTATTTCGAATAAAATTAAACGCGCGTTTAATTTTACCCGAAATTCTCACTAACTCCAAACGACTCCAAACCAACTCCATCGCGTAGTGCTCGTCCATACGATTCCAACGCAACTGAGTTTGCATTTTTTCGACCTCGTATGAAAAAGTTATGAATTATTGAAGTTCGTACACGATTTATATAACTTAAATTACAACTAACTTAATTAATTTTAAACCTAAGCAAGCCATAGCCACATGATCCAGATCCACTGCATCAAGACCGTCCATCTTCATCTTCCATTTTGCGTTCAAGCTACAGACATGAGGCCGACACCCCTTAACCCATTTATGAAAACTAGGGTTGAATTTATCGCCTCAATCACTCGATGGTTCTTCGATCAGGTAGTTGCAACTCAAAGCCCTACACCACAACCACACACGGCCCAAACCCCAAGGCACTCGGCCCCCTCCTCCACCTCAGGTTGCGTGCGCAACTGGACACGCACGGCCCATCATAGCTCACCCCTCGTCGCTCCAAAACGCATCTCCACCGTTGAATCTCTTCGTCTTGACGAGATCTACAAGTTCCTAGTTGAAGTCGAAGTCTATCGGAGAGTGGATGAAGAGAAAATCGAGGAGAAACGATAGTGTTTTCTGGCCGTTCAATTGGGGGCTGGCGGCTAGGGTTTAATGTTGATATTTTTTTTTTTTTTTTTAAATGAAGGCAAAGGTCTCTATTTATAAGAAACAGCTAGCGTAAACACTATTCATCCCGGGAATTCCGAACTCCGATTTAGACGCCGTAACCAGCGTACCTAGGGTTTATCCCGCGTTCCGGACACAATGGAACAGGTTTCGGAAGCTAATTCGGAAGTATGTGCGAGTTATGGCTGAAAACGCTTAATTTGAATTAAACCGATTTAAGTCGATTTCTAGGCGTTTTAATTTGTACAGGACAAACCGTAAATCCAATTGACTTGAAATTTGAAATCTTACAATAATATCACATTACGGATCCGATGAAACTGGTTTCGTCGAATTCCGAGACTTTTTGAAAAATGGCTATTTTGACTCGCCAAATTTAAATTAAAAACGATTCGATGCGTTTCGAGCTGCCACGATCAAACGATAACTCCGATTGACACGAAAATTGAAATCCGGTAATAACTAACTATTACGGATCCAATGGAACTGGTTTCGTTCAATTCTGAGACTGTTCAAAAATTGACTATTTTACAGTCGATTATTAAATATTAAAATATTCAATTTTCACAAATTAACTTTTAATTCGATTTTAAAAGTTCTAAAATATCATTCTAACTTCAACATGATAAAATAAAATTTTACTAATCATTTTCTATCATATTTAACTCTATTTCCAATTATTTCCATAATTTAACGTATTAAATTATCGATTTAATTATCCAATTAAATCCAATAAATCAAAATAAAATTTATTTGACTTAAAAATTCACTTATAAATATTTAAAATTAATTAAATATTCAAATTTTAATTTAATAAAATTCTGGGTCGTTACAATACCATTGAATTGGAAACTCCACTTTGATTATAGTATAATAGCAGCTTAACCTCCATAACACGACTATAGTTGGACCTTAGTTAAAACATTGAAAGAGAAACACTATTAAGTAGAGAATTTGTCTCCTCGGTTATATTAGGTTAGTGTCATGGTCATCTGTAGTGAACTCAAAGTCAAAGTCTTTAACCAGAGTAGTACAGTTAATAATAAATACTATTGTTGATCAAGAACTTTGTTTAAGAATTAAACAACTTGAGTATAGATGATACTGGAATTTTGACCAAAACTAAGTTACATAGGTCCTAAAGTTGCATGGTGCTATGGAAGAGAATTGGTTTAAACAATCATTGCTAAAATGTACCTCTTGAATCGCAAATTGTATTTTACTGATAAAGATGTATAAGTGATAAATTCAGCCGAATTATCACTTTACTAGATAAGGTGATGAGTGAACATTAACATTTGATATATTAATCGATGACTAAATTTATACCTACTAGCCGAACAATGTTTTGGTGATTTCTCCAAACACCATATGATTTAATTGATTTATAATTGAAATAAATTTACTAAGTTAATTAATATTTATGAAATATTAATAAATTACTTATTTTATGTATTGGGCGTTATTAGTATTTTTAGATGTCATTAGTAACTAATTGGATGCGTATAAATGTTATTTATGTACGTATCGATATACGATATCGATACACACTTGTATGATTTAAATTATATTAATTACTAAATATTTTGGAGTGATTTGACGGCCCACGTATAATGACCCGTAATTTTCGATAATTAAAAATATTTAATTTAATAATATGTTGGTGTTTGGAAGAAATTAAAATTTGTGATTTATTAATGAGAAAACAATTAGAATGAAATGCAATGATGTTAATTTAAGGAAATTGATAACAACATTAGTGTAATTTCAATTGATTGAAATGATTGTAAAGTTAAATTTGTTTATAGAGTGTAAATAAAGAAATAAACCAAATATTGTGTTAAATGGGGAAATTATATGTAATTAATTAGAATTGGCTAACATTGAATTTGAAACTAGTGACATGTAAGTAGTTATAACATTTTTTGTAGATAATAAACTTATAAATGTGATTTAATTAAGTTAAAGGTAACAATTGTTATTTTTAACCTGTTTATTTAGTCTACTGAATTCAATTTAGAAATCAATAAAAAGTTATTATAATTGAAATATTGTAATTAATACGGTAAAAGATGATAATCGTGGATTATTGATGTAATAAGTGGCGAACTAATGTTAACTATATTCATAAAGAAATGATTGACTGAATAAAAAGACTGAGATCAAAATAAATTAATTTATTGGGTTTTAAATTATAATCAATGTATTTATTGCAACTGAAATTGAATGCTATAAATTGTGCAATATTTAATATTGAATTTAACATGGGAAATTTGTTTTAAAAAATTATTTGATTTCCATGTGATTAGAAATGATAAAAATTGCTAGTTATATAAATTTGAATTTAAAGTGATTTAACCAATTTAATAATAATTTATTTAATTAACGTGAAAATAACCATTTTGGCTACGGTCTCAGATTTTGATGAAACTAATTTCATTGGATCCGTAACGGTGAATTATTGTAGGATTACAAGTTTCGTGGCGCTGTACTTGCCGTTTGATCGTATAGACTCGAAATGCATAGAAACCAATTTAATCGATTTCAATTGAAATAAGCTGATTTTGAAAGCTAACTTCTTTATAAAATGGAATTAGGACCTAAAACCTACTCCATTAAATTTAAAAATATCGAAAACATCTATTTCAAAATATGGGATGACCTACTTTCGTTTCGGAAGTAGAATGAGCTTTTCGGGTCGTTATTGTCGTTTCGTACCAATTCGATATGATGTTATTCTTATCGGGCCTTGTCCGTGTAAATAGTCTTGCTTCCCAAATCCTAGCAATCATTTCTTATTCCTACACCTATAATTCTTTTTGTCCGATCCATCCCTCTTTCTCAATGGCAGAAACCAAATTCCTTAATCCAGACCCTAATTTCAAATTTTTAAATAAATTTCAAATTCAAACTCCTCCAACCCATGACATATTATACACATTTTTGAGACTCTTGATGAGTGTAATGCACTGGTGTAATTCATTTTTGCCATCTAATCACCGTTTGTCCATAAATCAGTGATTTGTTCTCAACCGCCCATAGGACATGGCCTTATTTAATGGTGGATCTTCGACGTGGCTCAATTGAAGTACATGGGCACGTAGAGGGTGACGAGCAGGTTTGATCCATCCAGCTAGTTGGGTTTGGAAGTGTATGGATTTGCTATGTTTGGCTTTAGAATGGAGCGACGGCGGCAACGAGCATGGGCGCTAGTGATGGTCGCGCGACCTCAGGTCGGTCCGCAGGAGGCTTGGGTTCGATGATGTTGGTTGATCTGGCCATAAATCATCAAAGCGACGGCAAAATTCCTCTGAAGCATGGGGGCTGAAGGTTGAGGAGGGTTCCGAATGAAGGCGGTAGTGGTTCGTGCACATGAAGATGCGGTGACATGTCTGTGTGGTAATGGTCACTATTATTTTTTTCTAATTTTAATTTTTATTCTCGAATGTTCTAATTTGTATAACTTTTGCGTATAAGGTCTGATTTATGCATGGTTTTCTCCATTACGATCGTATCAAAATTCTGGACATTATAGGACTAGTTTAGATGATTTATGAGACTTTTGAATTTTGGTTCTTATTTTGGATTTCAAATCGATTTAAAATAAAAAAGATGAGTGTTTTGATCCACTTACAACTACTAAATTATCTTGTGTTAGTTAAATTGAATTTATGATGTGATTAGAAATTGATTGGTTGATGTCTGGTATACTTCAATTTTCATTCCTGTAAAATATGACTTTTATTGAATTTAATCGCCTTTTAATTTAATATTGAATTTTAAAGTGCCATTTTCTACCTGTTGATGATAATCTGTCAAATTGTTGTTATTCATTGGTTGATTTGAATGATGATTGTGATGGATGTTTGATTGTTGATATTGGATGACTGCATATTATATTATATTGTTATAACACTGCAAGTTCCCTTAGTTATTACTTGGAAAATCACTATGGGTTGAAATGATACATACATGAACGATCTATAGATTAGAGAAAAATCGTTATGGGTTGAAATGATAAACCGAGCGATTTTATGGATTTTGAATTTTATTCGGGATTGCGGGATGAAACGATATATATCTGTAAATTTAAATTATTGTGATTTGAAATGATAAATATCCTTATCACTTGACCATAGGGTAGAAAATTATATATGGACACCAGGTTAAATTAAACGATTTAAAACCCTTAAGTCTTGAATATGGTTAAATGATATTTCGAAGGAAATTGACTTATATAAACTGAATTATTTTTTGAAAATCCAAGTTTTAAATGTTGAAACTGGAAATTATTTTGAATTGAAATTTAAAGTTGAATTTGAAGTATAACTGAAATTTATCGGAGTTAGGTTATCGAAACGTTTGAAAATGTAACTTTGAAAACTATTAAGTTTGAAATAACTTGGATTTTTTGTTCGAACATGGATTTGGAATCGCGACTGATTAAATGGTTTTAAATGAGAATTTGAATTGAAAGACAAAAATTGGTTTATTGATTTGAAAGATGGACATGGTCTAGATGTGTTGAAATGAAAGAAATAGTTTAATTCGATATTAATTTCAAATTTATTATTTTAATATAAACTATTTAAAAATATATTATTTTTAAATCCTGATTATTAATATTTTCAAACTATTAAACTAATTTAATCTTTTATAAATTATTTTAATTAATTTAAACTATTTTAATTGATTTTAATCTATTAATACAATTTAATCTATTTTAACCTATTTTAAACTAATTAACCCATTTTAATCTATATTAAATCTATTTAATCTATTTTAAATCTATTTAAACTATTTAAAACTATTCTACTCTATTTTAAACTATTTTAACCCATTTAAACTATTTTAAAGTATTCGAACTATTTTAAACTATTTAAACTATTTATGACCATCGATACTATTTTCTAAATTTCAGACTGTGTAAAGTTGAAGTATTGATATTTAAATCCTGGATTTAATAGCGAATTTGGTTAAATGATGTTATAACCTAAGTTGGGATTTGAAATGATATTTTCTAGTGAAATGACATATTTGAGTAAATATGATGATTTTGAAATAGGGGTTTAACCTACTTGGAAGTATGATTTCGAAAGTAAATATGATTTCGAAAGTGATATGATTTCAAATGTGATATGATTTCAAAAGTGAATATGATTTTGAAAGTGATATGGTTTGAATTGAATATGATATTTTGATATCAATTATGAATTGATTTTGAAAATGTAAAAGAACCATCCGGCGTGAAATACGTGATTGGTTGTTAAAGAGATCGGGATCAGATATAGTCATACTCTCTACCAATACCGAAAACCATTTTAACAATTAGGTATGCCGTAGAGATTCCAGAATGAAGTAGGTTGGTTTCGCAAATGATTCTGTATGAGGTATTTACGTAGCCCCGACTCACGTGATTCGGCTTGATGTTGCTAAAACCGGAGCCATGCCGGGCCAAGTGAAGTCGTTCCTCCTATCGGGCACATTTCTTTGATACCATATTATGACTTTGTGGTTGATTTGATCGCCATTCCTTGATTTTGATCATAGGAGTGTGTTCTGAGTTGGAGGTTGTAGCTACTATGCAATACCACCAGTCCGAATCCACAAAACGGTTGTATCCTACTATGGGTATTGCCTCGCATGCCTTGTCACATGCCTTATCGCGCCTTCAACGAGTTTGGTTTGTGTCGGACCTATGGAGTGCTTCTTGATAACCCACCAGTTTACGGTGGAGTTTACAGAACTGTATAGACTACAACAATATATAAAATGTGCAAAGGGGGGTATGGAAAATGCCTTAACGCTATTTTAATACTTTACTTTACTGTTGGCACTATTATAACAGCTATTTTACTATGTATGTAGATAGTTTAACAGATTCTTAGAAGATGGAAATCCTGAACATCTCTTAAATTATTTCACTCATGTTAGACACTGGACAGGAGATGTCAAACCCCGTAAACATCTCTGACGCCGTTATACTCATATTTATTTACTGTTGATTTGGGTTACATAAGATCTTTTAGTTCTTACACAAGTGTTTTGTCTTTTCAGTTCGCTCGGGTCAGTCTAAGCTTTTCAGTATATCGAAGACTTCTTTTCTGGAGGATGAACACCGAGATTTGTATACTGTTATTATTTATTATATTTATTCCACCGCATTATATTGTTCCGCTGCCTTTATTTATTTATTTATTCCTATTATATGTAACTCTGATATGTATTGAAAAAATGTAATCAAATGATATTTGTAAATCAACTTCATGAACTTTTTATTTGATTATTATATTTTGTCATTTCGCTGTGAGATTCTATATATTTGTTTTCCTTTCTATCTCTGATTTTCTTATATACTCCATAGCAATCCTCTACTTTGAATGGTTTGAATTTGGCATGTGTAGTTTATTGTCGATTTAAACCATCCAAAAATGTGAGTTGTTACACCATAAAGCCCATATGATGCCCGACCATAAAAATGAGGTTGGTTTTTGTGATGACCCGGAATTTCTAACCATTTGAATTTGAATAGTTAATTGATTTTTTTTAAATATTTAAAAGTCAGTTTTAGCTTGAATTCAAGATATCAATATTTACTTGATAATTAAGTTATTGAATTATATAGTTTAAATATTGAATTTATAATTGAAAATTGGGTAAATTGTTGAATCTGAAATTTCTAAGCCTGTTTAAATAATTTGAAGGCTTATAAAATCTATAAGGATGATACTGAGGATAATAGAATAGTTGAAATTTAAATTTAAAGGTAATTTGTTCAATTTTAATAATATATCGTTTAAATTGGAATTTAAAAATAGCCTTCCGAGGCACAGTCTTAGAATTTGGCGAAACTAGTTCCATTGGATCCATAATAGTTAGTTATTATCGGATTTCAATTTTCGTAGCAATCGGAGTCGTCGTTTGACCCTGGCAGCTCGAAACGCGTAGAACTATTTTAATCGATTTAATTTTAAATTGATCGTTTAATTCCGTAACTCGCACATACGTTCAAATTAGCCTCCGAAACATGTTCCATTGTGATCGGAATGCTGGTAAAACCTTATGAACGTCTGTCGGCATGTGTGATTCGGGGTTCGGGGTTTCGTGTTTTGGGACACGAGATGTTTTCATATTTAATTTTTTAGTATTCAAGCGTGCTGGAGAAGTTAATTCCCCCCATATCAATATTTTTATTACCGTCCTCTCTTCTCTCAACAGTTTCGAACGGAGCCTCCCTCCTTCCATTATTTCAAAATTCGATTCGATAATATAAAAAAACGAAATAATCGCCGTTTCCTTCAGATTAAAACCCCCGAATCCATAATCATCCAACCTTTATCGATCGAGATGAAGGCGAACTCGAACGGACATGGCAACGAAGTCGCGATTGAATCGAGTTTCGTGTGGATGGGGTTTCGGCGTAGTTACGTGAGGAGGAGCGTGGCTCGATGGAAGTCGCAATGCTTGGTGAGGCTAACCGGAGTCGCAATCTAGTCAATCACGCTTGGAAGTGGCGGCGAGGGGTGCTGTGAGCGGCGCTCGTGGCCTTGGGCACGGCGGTGGAGGTTGTCATGGTCGAGCGTGAGCTAGGCAAGACACAACAGCGAGGTATATCCGACCTAAATGTTTTTAAATCAATTTAGGATTAGTTAGTTACAAAAAAATTTGTATATAGGTAATCTGGGATTAGATTCTAAGTGTTATTAGTTTACTTAATTTTAGATCGAAGAAAAATAAAAATTACATTGAGATAAGTGTATTTTTTTTTCAATATATATATTCCAGTATAGAAAAGATTTTATACAGAAAGGATTTGAAAGCAATATATAGGAATTATAAATAATTTAAAGTTTATTATAAAATTAGACATTGAGTCGATATAATTTAAGTTTTAAAATATATGTAGTTTTAAAGGAAGTAAAATAAAATAAAAATACATTTACACATTTTTATTTACTAGTTTATTTTAAACAATATTTGAGAGATTAACTTATTAAATTTATTTTTGGAACTTAAAATTTATTTATTAAAAGGAAAGGAAATTTGTTTAAATAAAATTTTAGGTTAATTAAATTTATTTAAGGGAGATTAATTATTCGGTTAATTCAAGTATTAATAATCACCTAATGTTTATACAAGGTCCATATATCGTGAAGAAAATAGTCGAGAATGAAGTGGATTAGCAAATTTAAGGAGCAAAGGTGAGTAAATCTCAACCTGATGGATTTTTATTTAGTTTTATATGGTTAAATTTAAATAATTGGATGATTGGTTGAGTTGATTTGATGTGCACTAATGATGATGTGACCTTGGTTTTGATTTGGTTCTCGAGTTAGCTGTGGTTTGACTCAAAGTATTCGGGTTTTAAATTGTTTAAACTTAAATTATAATAAGAACTTTGCTGATTTGTGATTCATCGATATTGTAGGGTAATTGAAATGAATAATTTATTTATTTAAATTAATTAATAAATCGAGTTGATTAATTAGTAAGTAAAGGTTTGAATTCATTTTGGTTAAGTTAATTTAGTCGAATTAATATAGAATAATCAGTGGATGGTTTGATAGATAATTACTTAATGTAATTAATAAAATAAAATTTCTTTGTGAAATTAATCAAGGAATAAATTAAGATGGTTAATTAAGGAATAATTGATTACTAAATGAAGTAAATAAAAGTATTGTTAATTATCGTTGGAATTAATCGAAAATGATTAATATTGTGGTTTAATTAAGGTAATTAAATTTGATTAGGATAAATTAAAACATAATTGGTAATCCTCAATTTATAAAAAAAAATGATACGATTAAAGATTTGATTAATTAAGATTTATTAATTAATAAATAGGTGACTTATGAGAAATTAATTAACGTAAGTAAGTAAGGGTTAATGAAATTTAAATAGTTAGTTAACTCGAGAAGTAATGAAAGATTACTTATCGATTTTGGTAAGAAGAATTAATATCATAAAATTAATTAAAGCTAATTACTTGAATGGAAAATTGAAAGGATAATTAATCCGGGGTGATTAATTAAGATGAAAAAATGAAGGAATGGTTTATCAATTGATTTGAAACGAGGTAATGTTAAAATAAAGAAATCTAAGAGGTAGAGGTTAGTAATTCAATCATGATTAATTAAATCAAATTAGTATGTGATTAAGCTTTATTGATGTATGATTGAATAGTATTGGATGCTTTGAATGAGTTAATATGAAATGTTGTGTATTTCATTGGATAACTTATGTTAGGATGACATGTGACTCGAAGGGGCCGGAACCGGGTATTGGGAGATACCCGAAACCACTTCGGATTTCGTATAAGTTGACATGAGGAATTGACAAGTTTGAGTGAAAGGATATGAATCGGATTATTTAAATCTAAATTTTGACACTTAGAAAACTTATTTGAAAATAAGTCAGGTCGATATCATGTTGTGACTTTGTAAATTGATTTGAGTTACCTGGGTTATATAAGTTGTTCGCTTTGCATTGTATGTTAGTTTAATTTACTCACGCTGGTTTCCAGCCTGACCCGGGTGTTACTTTGGTGTAATGCTCGGGTCAGACCAAGTATTACAAATTTTCAGGTTAGGACGTTCTGGAGCTCCGGAGGCGAGCTGGATGGCAATATCGTATGGAGTATTTCCGCTGTATTTATATTATTGTTAATCTGAGACATGATAATTGTAAATATTCAGTGACTGTATATAATGTGAAACTCTGATGTATATTAAATGTAATTGACAGATATAGTATTCTTTTGTAAGCTATTATTATTATATTTTATCCGCTGCGAATGTGAGATGTTTAGTGTTTTCTGTTCTTCTTCTTCTATCTCTTTCTTCTTTTTCATAACTATCTGAAATTTTCGGGATCGAAAATTATAGGTCGTTACATTTGGTATCAGAGCTGAAAGGTTAAGCGAGAACCTTGGCTCTGGTGGGGATTACTCATTGAATAGAGTCCGTAGTACTCTAGAATGAGTTGCGTATATATATGAGAGCGTACTTGTTATTTGTTTATAAAGATTTTTAATGATTTTATATAAATATATATTTTGATATATATAGCAACATTTCCTTTTAAATTATTGGAATTAAGTTAAGAAGTAATATAAAATACGACCAAATTGAAACTTATAACCAAAGTTGAAGAATAAACTTATATAATAAAATGGAATTTGAAATATAGATTGTAAATGTAATTTATAAACTAAAATAAACTTCATAAATAAATGAGATTATAATTTGAAATAAAATTCCAGAGTAATGTTTCAATATGAATTGGATGGATTGGAAATTTGGAATTTTTTGGAAAATTTAAATTTCCTTTGGATTTGGAAGTGATTTCCAAAGGTTTTGGAAAAAAATAATAGTATTATTTCAAAAATATTTTTTTGTGTTGAATTTGAAATCCTGGTGATTTTAAATTAAAAATATTTGGAAATGTTTTTAAAGAGATAAAAGCATTGAACTCTTTCGGTCACTAGAAAATAACGTTGATGATGACAGCAGCATTATCAATGTGTATTTTCGAGTTTCTAGAAGAGAAATTGCTACCAAATTGTTTTACATTGGAATTGTTTGTGAACTGGGTTTGGTTTTGAAATTCAAAGGGGTAATTGAATTTGCCAAAGAATTTTGGATATAGTTGAATTCTAAGGTGATATTGAAATTTTGGAAATTTGTTTAAACTTTGGAATCTTGATTAAATTTTTTTATGGAATAATAAAAATATATTGGCTAAATAAAATGTATAATTCTGAGTTAAAAGAAAAATGTGAATGTAATTGACTATTAATAGAAATTGAAAATTGAAATTGTAATTAAAGTTGTACAAGTTTAAAGATCAAATGGAATTTGATTTGGAGTTGGAAGGAAATTGAGAATCAATTCAACTTGAATATGGGTTAAATCAATTTCAATGGAAATTGAAGATTATTCAATTTGGAATTGGGTCAATTTAAATGGGAGTGGAAATTTAAATTGAAATGTTGGGGAAGTGAACAGTTTTGACTCTAGACTATTTTCAATATAAATTGTCTTAATATAAATTTATTTTTTCCTAAGTTATTAAATATATACAACCTTTCTTTCTTAAAGACAAATTATTTTATACTTGTTTTATAATTATTTTGGAGCTATTTAACCATTTTTCAGCTGTTTTCTAAACTAATTACTATTTTTCAACTATATTACAAATTAATTACTACTTTATAACTATTTTGCAATTATCTAAAATTTTTGAAAACTATTTAACTATTTTACAGCTATTTTGCAAACTAATCATTATTTTTCAACTACTTAACTATTTTTAAAATTTTAAGCTATTTCCTAAATATAAACTGGTCGGAGTTCAAACTGTTATTGATTAAATACCCAACTGGGATAAGAATTGAGGTAATAATCCAAATGGGGATTAAGGAAAATGTGAATAAGTGAATGAAAATTTAAGTGAATGTGAATAGAAAGGAAATTGATATTGGAAAGAGTAATCAGATTTGAATATTTGATTTTGGGTAAACAAAGTTATATCTTTGTTATATATTCTCCCCTTGTTGAATCTATTGTTGGAAGAAAAAGGATTTTGGAAGTGTTTGAAGTATAAAAGGAATTTTATACAAGTTTAAAGTGATCCAAAGTTTAAAAAATTATATATATCTGTATATATATATATATAAAGGATCTTATGAGGATTTTGGAAAGGGTTTTAGGAACCTTTGGATTTGGAAAGGCTTTTGATTTTTGGGTAAAATCAATATATGGAATTTGGAAAGCCTATTTTGAGAATTATCGGTTTGGGATAATCGATTTTGTGTAAAGGAGCTTTGTATGCTATCATACCAGGTGTATGATTTGAAAGATACTATATATGTATGGTATAAAATGTTTTGATGATGGCTCTGGGGAAAAAGGCGCTCCCTTGAAATGAACTTCTCAGGAGTGCCACTAGGTGGTGCTGCCTTGAGCCCCGGGGGGGGGGGGGGGGGGGGGGTTCTAAATTTGATCCTGTGAGGAGTTCGGACAAAACTAGTTCCTGAGGATTATGAGTTGAGTATACCATAGCGTAAGTCATGTGTGCCACTGAGAGCCAACAGTCTGTGTTTGATTTTATATCGGCAGACTGCAACCTATGTAGGAGTGGAGAGGTTTCATTTCGACAGCGAAAATCAGAGGCCGCTGAGAGCCTGCAGTTACATGGACTTTTGCTGTGATGGCAACGTAACCCTGGATGTAACCGTGATCTGCTGTGTGGGATCCATGGCGTAATCGAGAGGCCGCGGAGAGCCTGCAGTTGCATGGACTTTTGATGCGATGGCAACGTAACCCTATAATGTAACTGCGACCATGGATGGGGGTGATGATTTCCAGAGCATTCTCACCAAAGATATTTCCTCTATTTTAAAAAAAAAACCGTTTTCTATATTTTCAATAAAATTATTTTTCAAGTATTTTCACTGGATGTTGAAAATGGGTTTACCAAGTACTTATAGATTTTCAGTCCTACGCCTGATCAACGTATGACTGAATTTCTGTGAGAATAAGGATGGACTGGTTGAAACATCGAGTTATAAGAAATATTTTTTATAAAAGCTATTTTAATAGTATGATGTGAATTTAAAAGCATTCCTAAATTAAAAGGGTGTTGGAATTTCGGGAGAATAAAAGGGAAAATCCAAACTGGAAATATGGAAAACAAAATTTGAACTCGGGAAAATTTAATGAAGTGTCTTTGTAATTAAAAATCAAATATTAAATTAAAAGTGGAAGTAAGCTAATCAGCTAAATAAATTATTTAATAGTGTATGTTAATAGAATTTAACTTGATTAAATAAAATGGGTTGTAAGTGATAATGGGTTTGAAAATGAATTCGAATTTTAAATAGAATTCGACTTAGATTGACAATGAATTAAATAAAGGAGATGCTGTAAAATAGACATAAAATAGAGTTGGATTGAAAATGTGATGGTTTGAATTACAAATAGATTGGATATAATGGAAGTGAATTGTAATAGAAATTGTTTGAGTTGCAAACAAAAATCCATATGAGTAGAAATAAATTGAGATTGGCCTTGTAGTAATAAAATAAATTCGATAACGAATTAAGTAAGCAAATTAAAATTTTAAAACGGTTTGATTGAGTTAAATAATAAACGGATGAAGTCTGATTGAATAAAAACTAAATCAAAGCTGTGATTGGAATTGGATTATCGGACTAAATTTAATGGAATTTGATTAAATGAGAGTCAAATAGAAGTACTTAAGTTTGATGTTGGAATAAATTAAAATGGAATTGATCTAAATAAAATTGAGTTGGAATCAATTTTAATTGGTTATAAAACTTAATTAATTATTTATTACCATGGATATTGTCAAATTTACGTAGAAATGATTGTCGTTCAATGTAAATGAGATTTAATTAGATTCTATGAATTAGTGGAAACAAATATAATTGATTTTTGAATCAATTGATATGAATACGAGCTTGTTTGGATTAAAAATCAATGGAATGTAAGAAATTGAGTTGCAAACCTTTGAAATTGAATGAAATGGTTTATAAATTGGTTGAAAGCAATTGAATTAGCTTTAAGATTATATAAATCGCTTATGGAAAGGTTTTGGTGCGTGTTGCTTATGATATACATGTGTTTAGCTATTGAAAATAAGTGAAATGCTAATAGATTTTCAATATATGGCACTTACATATTTAAATTGAGTAAGTACAGGTACCGGGGAGCCGTTTGGTTGATTTGGATTGCGCTAATTGCTTAAATCAATAAGTTGCATGCTTAAAATGCTAAATAAAGTACGCCTATGCAATAAAAATAGGAAATATGAACTGTTTTTGCTTTTCCGACCAGGTGGGTCGATGTATATATATTTATATCTCTGGTCAAATTGCAAAAGCTCCTCCGTACAAAGGAGACTCTGCCAAAAACTTTTGAAAATTTTTGAGAAAAAAAAATTTTGTTAACGACAAAACGGTTTCAAATTGGAAATTTAAAGTAAATTAGTAAATGAAACTAATATAAATTATAATGAAAGATAAAATTTAAGATTCAGAAGTGAAGACAAATTGAATTCATATGGAATGGGAAAACTAATTTTGAATAGACATGAACTTATGTAGGAAAATGTATACAACAATTTGGAAGGGTTAAGATTGGATATTATTGTCAAGTAAGATATGCAGGTATTAAAAAGGGGAAAAGAAAATTGGATTTGATTCCAAAAGATAAATGTGTATTGACCGACAAAAAGGTACGTATTTTAATTTCTGTATGAATTGGATTGGGTTTTTGATCTAGCCACTTGGCTTTCTGTTTTCTTTTTGGAATTTGGGAGCCCGTAGAGGCCTTTTGTAGTAGTACCGAGCTAGTCGCGCAAAGGAGACGCTGACAAAAATTTTCGAAAATTTTGAGAGTTAGAAAAATTTTGATAATTCAAAATTTGGTTTTAAATTGAAATCTAAAAAAGTGAGCAAAAGGGTATTGCGTGAAAGCTATAGAAGGTTTTGGGAAGTTGATTAAGGATAGTGGGTCTTTAATAAAAGATAGTTGGTAGGATGTTGAATAGTGGGTTTTGGGAAAAGATAAACGGGTATTGGACCATTCTTCCTAATTAGTAATTTCGGGGACAAAATTCTTTTAAGGGTGGAGGAATGTGATGACCTGGAATTTCTAACCATTTGAATTTGAATAGTTAATTGATTTTTTAAAAATATTTAAAAGTCAGTTTTAACTTGAATTCAAGATTCAATATTTACTTGATAATTAAGTTATTGAATTATATAGTTTAAATACTGAATTTAATAGTTGAAAATTGGGTAAATTATTGAATCTGAAATTTCTAAGCCTGTTTAAATAATTTGAAGGCTTATAAAATCTATAAGGATGATACCGAGGATATAGAATAGTTGAAATTTAAATTTAAAGGTAATTTGTTCAATTTTAATAATATATCGTTTAAATTGGAATTTAAAAATAGCCTTCCGAGGCACAGTCTCGGAATTTGACGAAACTAGTTCCATTGGATCCGTAATAGTTAGTTATTATCGAATTTCAATTTTCGTAGCAATCGGAGTTGTCGTTTGACCCTGGCAGCTCGAAACGCGTAGAACTATTTTAATCGATTTAATTTTAAATTGATCCTTTAATTCCGTAACTCACATGTACGTTCAAATTAGCCTCCGAAACACGTTTCATTGTGATCGGAACGCAGGTAAAACCTTATGAACGTCCGTCGGCATGTGTGATTCAGGGTTTCGTGTTTTGGGACACGAGATATTTTCATATTTAATTATTTAGTATTCAAGCGTTCTGGAGAAGCTAATTCCCACTAAATCAATATTTTTATTACCGTCCTCTCTTCTCTCAACAGTTTTGAACGGAGCCTCCCTCCTTACATTATTTCCAAATTCAATTCAATAATATAAAAAAAACGAAATAATCGCCGCTACCTTCAGATTGAAACCCCCGAATCCGTAATCATCCAACCTTCATCGATCGAGATGAAGGCGAACTCGAACGGACACGGCAACGAAGTCGCGATTGAATCGAGTTTCGTGTGGATGGGGTTTCGGCGTGGTCGCGTGACGAGGAGCGTTGCTCGATGGAATTCGCAATGCTCGGTGAGGCTAGCCGAAGTCGCGATCTGGTCAATCGTGCTTGGAAGTGGCGGCGAGGGGTGTTGTGAGCGACGCTCGTGGCCTTGGGCACGGCGGTGGAGGTTGTCATGGTCGAGCGTGAGCTAGGCAAGACACAACAGCGAGGTATATCTGACCTAAATGTTTTTAAATCAGTTTAGGATTAGTTAGTTACAGAAAAATTTGTATATAGGTAATCTGGGATTAGATTCTAAGTGTTATTAGTTTACTTAATTTTAGATCGAAGAAAAATAAAAATTACATTGAGATAAGTGTATTTTTTTCCAAAATATATATTCAGTATAGAAAAGATTTTATACAGAAAGGATTTGAAAGCAATATATAGGAATTATAAATAATTTAAAGTTTATTATAAAATTAGACATTGAATCGATATAATTTAAGTTTTAAAATATATGTAGTTTTAAAGGAAGTAAAATAAAATAAAAATACATTTCAATATTTTTATTTACTAGTTTATTTTAAACAATATTTGGGAGATTAACTTATTAAATTTATTTTTGGAACTTAAAATTGAAAGTGTGGTGTGTACGAGTGATCGTGCACGTGCTAGTATAGTACACACGGATCGTGTAATATGGACTATAATATAAATGCAGAAATAGATGATATTAGCATAGTAAAATAAAAATAGAAAAAATCACACCAGAGATTTTTATAATGGTTCGGAGCACCGTCCTACGTCCAGTCCCAGACTTCTATTTGGATTTTCACTATTAATTACCTCGCTTCACCCGGAGGAACAGGTTTACAACACCCGAGCAAACGAACGGGATTTCACGCCTCTGATACACTGAGGACTTCAACACTTGCCTCTTACAACACCGAGGACTTCAACACTCGCCTCTTACAATACAGAGGACTTCAACAACAATGAATATAATTGTTTGTTGACAGTATGTGTTCTTGCTAACACAGTTTTGTCACTTGTAGTACACATTTCCTATAATCTTATCCTCAAAATATACGAATGATGTTTTGTGAAGATTAAGGAAAGTATATTACTTATTGAATCAAAAGATATGAAATAATTTCAATGATTCAATAAGCAATTAAAATAATTGAGAGCTTTTAGAATGCAGGAGTATTTAGAAAGTAATATCAAAAATTAGAGTAAAAAGAATATGTTTTCATGTATATTGAATCAATTATTTAGATGAGTATATATAGAGAAAAATAGTTGTAACTCTTTGTGAACAGTTGCCATTAATAGATATGATTATTTGATGAAAGGTAAGAGATGCAACCATTGGACAAAGAAGTGTCTTTTGGAAAAGGTTGCTCTCTGTTTAAAAACGGTCGACAGGTCAAAAAATGACCAGCAGACAGGAATTTGAATATATATACGTTATGTTCACTTGTGCACATTATCTATGCATTCTGGGCAAAAACGGTCGACCACCTGGTTTTTGACCGGTCGACCGGTTTTGTCCAGACTGCACAGTTAATGTGCACTCATATATATTTATATATATATTCAAAGATTAAAGGCATAAGATTATTTGAGGATAGATTTTAACATAAATAATCATTACTAACATACCAAATAATCAACCTCTAATCATATGGAGCTCTTTGTGTCTAAATAACTTCTTTTTGTCGATCACGGCTTATCCCTTTGTCATAAATCAAAACTCTATAAAAATCTTGACTCAACATTCTCCCCCTTTTTGATTGATGACAACATATTTATGAATCTCCCCCCGTATAAGATATCCCCCTGAGATTGTGTCCTGCATATATACTGTTAGCACAATTTTCTCCCCCTTTGTCATCGACAAAAAGGAGTTGTTTAAATGGAGGATGTAAAAAAAGATTATAAGCAACATAAAACTACTACCATAGATCAAGAGTAACATTCACACAAGATGATAATACACACAAGTCTAGTACGAATTAAAACACGTCAATATTTAGTACAAGTGCCAAATAATGTCTTTAAAGCTCCACCTAAGTATAACATCTCCCCCTAAGTATAATATCCCCCTCTATTTATATGCATATGAATTTCTCCCCCTTTGTCATTATCAAAAAAATGAGGAAATATATAAAATTATATAAAATATCTTGTATATAACGAGATAAACTCATTATTAATTATGAAGGAAAAGTAAAATAAATTTTACCATATTTACCGAAGTCCATATTTATTTGTAAGCACGTAATTCTATTAAACATATGGAACATTCTTTGAAATTCTAAAATCTATCCTTTTCCTTTTGTTTCTCTGAGTACCTGTAAAAAATAATAATAATTTTCGGTACCCACTTACTATGTTAGGGTCCGGGGGGTTAGGTCTTTGGAGACCATACCCATTTGGGTGTGGTTGAACCTTTATAAATATAATTTTCATTACAAATTACATTCTTATAATAGTTGCTAATATAAAGTTGTTTATCATGATCAATCATATTAGCTGGAATCCATATCTTAATACTATTAGTCATTAGCTTAGTACTTGAAGAATAATTTCTATCATTTCTAAACAAAGTACTATTATGACTATAACTGGTTTTAAAACTATCTTGATTACTAGTACTAGTACTCGAGTTAGTATACATGAATGCATATCTAGTACTATTTTTACTTTTAGCTTGTTTATAGCCTACACCACTTCTATCATTATGAGCTTTTGAATTCTTAACATAACCTAATCCCTTCTTATTTGAAGCAGGTTGAGAATTTTCAATAATCCTGGATAAATTTTCTCTCCCTTTACTAAAATTGGAAATATTTTTAGTAATGTCATCAAGCTTAGTTTTGAGACTAGTGTTATCTAACTCAACAATTTTAATTTTTGTTTTTAACTCATGATTTTCAGAAGCTAGAGCATTATTCTTTTCTTTTTGAGCTTCTATTTCTTGACTTAATAGAGCGAGTTGAGAATTGTCTGAATCTTGAATTTTCTCAAGTTCTTCTTCTAATATTTTCTTCTCATCTTTTAACATATCTCGTTCAAACTCTGCTCTACTTAAATCTGCTTTGACTACTTTTAATTGACGTTTTATGTCTTTATATTTGACTATCAATTCAGCATTAATATCAAGTAATTCATCAAATGTAGGAATTTGTACCTCATCTTCTGTTGCCATAAAACAAACATTAGCTTGTTCATTTTCCGAATCACTTTCACTTTCTGATGAAGATGACTCTGAATCATCCCATGTTACTGAGAAGGCTCGTTTCTTTGATTTGTCCTTCTTATATTTGAATTTGTCATTTTCTGACTTCTTCTTTTGTTCTGGACAATCCTTCTGCATGTGTCCCTTTTTGTGGCAGTTAAAACATTCTATAGTAGATGAAGATGGTTTATTTGATCCAGGTTTCCTTTTATTGTAACGACTGGCTTTTCGATATTTTAGGAATTTTCTGAATCCTTTCGCAATGAATGCCAAATCTTCGTCTTCAGAATCTGATTCATTTTCATCTTTCTCAACATGAAATGCTACATTTTTCTTTTCTTCTTTCTGTTCTTTTCTAGCCTGCAAATTTGCTTCATAGGACATTAAATTTCCTATCAATTCATCTGGCTTCATGACGGAAAGGTCATTAGCTTCTTCAATTGCTAATACTTTTCCTTCCCATTCACTAGTCAGAGAATGTAGGACTGTTGAAACAACATCGAAATCAGAATACTTTTGTCCTAAGCCAATAAGTGCATGGTGAATAGTTTGAAACCGTGAATACATGTCATTGATTGTCTCATTTGGTTTCATTTTGAAATTTTGAAATTGACTTTTTAGCATGGCTATTTTGGCTTGTTTAACCTTGTTAGTACCTTCATGAGTGATTTTTAGTGTTTGCCAAATTTGATATGCAGTAGTGCAGATACTAACACGGTTATATTCATTTTGGTCTAATGCACAGAACAACATATTTATTGCTCTTGCATTTACGGCTGCTGCCGTTTTCTCACCTGCAGTCCATTCTGAATAATCAGTTGTTGGATTCACTATTTCTCTTTGAGTGGCATTCCAAGCATTATAGCTATTTGATTGCATAAAGAATGACATACGTGTTGCCCAATAACTATAGTTAAGACCATTGAAAAATGGAGGTCTTTGTGTCGATTGACCCTCCGTGTAAGTGGTGTTTTGAGTGCTAGTACTTACGTTATTTGTCATATTACTATAATATATCAAATAACTGTGTTACGGTTATATGTTGACCGTGCTATGATACCAAATGAAAGTGTGGTGTGTACGAGTGATCGTGCACGTGCTAGTATAGTACACACGGATCATGTAATATGGACTATAATATAAATGCGGAAATAGATGATAATAGCATAGTAAAATAAAAATAGAAAAAATCACACCAGAGATTTTTATACTGGTTCGGAGCACCGTCCTACGTCCAGTCCCAGACTTCTATCTGGATTTTCACTATTAATTACCTCGCTTCACCCGGAGGAACAGGTTTACAACACCCGAGCAAACGAACGGGATTTCACGCCTCTAATACACTGAGGACTTCAACACTTGCCTCTTACAACACCGAGGACTTCAACACTTGCCTCTTACAATACAGAGGACTTCAACAACGATGAATATAATTGTTTGTTGACGGTATGTGTTCTTGCTAACACAGTTTTGTCACTTGTAGTACAGATTTCCTATAATCTTATCCTCAAAATATATGAATGATGTTTTGTGAAGATTAAGGAAAGTATATTACTTATTGAATCAAAAGATATGAAATAATTTCAATGATTCAATAAGCAATTAAAATAATTGAGAGCTTTTAGAATGCAGGAGTATTTAGAAAGTAATATCAAAAATTAGAGTAAAAAGAATATGTTTTCATGTATATTGAATCAATGATTTAGATGAGTATATATATTGAAAAATAGTTGTAACTCTTTGTGAACAGTTGCCATTAATAGATATGATTATTTGATGAAAGGTAAGAGATGCAACCATTGGAGAAAGAAGTGTCTTTTGGAAAAGGTTGCTCTCTGTTTAAAAACGGTCGACAGGTCAAAAAATGACCAGTAGACAAGAATTTGAATATATATATATATACGTTATGTTCACTTATGCACATTATCTGTGCATTCTGGGCAAAAACGGTCGACCACCTGGTTTTTGACCGGTCGACCGGTTTTGTCCAGACTGCACAGTTAATGTGCACTCGTATATATTTATATATATATTCGAAGATTAAAGGCATAAGATTATTTGAGGATAGATTTTAACATAAATAATCATTACTAACATACCAAATAATCAACCTCTAATCATATGGAGCTCTTTGTGTCTAAATAACTTCTTTTTGTCGATCACGGCTTATCCCTTTGTCAGAAATCAAAACTCTATAAAAATCTTGACTCAACAAAAATTTACTTATTAAAAGAAAAGGAAATTTGTTTAAATAAAATTTTGGGTTAATTAAATTTATTTAATGGAGATTAATTGTTCGGCTAATTCAAGTATTAATAATCACCTAATGTTTATACAAGGTCCATATATCGTGAAGAAAATAGTCGGGAATGAAGTGGATTAGCAAATTTAAGGAGCAAAGGTGAGTAAATCTCAACCTGATGGATTTTTATTTAGTTTTATATGGTTAAATTTAAATAATTGGATGATTGGTTGAGTTGATTTGATATGCACTGATGATGATGTGACCTTGGTTTTGATTTGGTTCTCGAGTTAGCTGTGGTTTGACTCGAAGTATTCGAGTTTTAAATTGTTTAAACTTAAATTATAATAAGAAGTTTACTGATTTGTGATTCATCGAAATTGTAGGGTAATTGAAATGAATAATTTATTTATTTAAATTAATTAATAAATCGAGTTGATTAATTAGTAAGTAAAGGTTTGAATTCATTTTGGTTAAGTTAATTTAGTCGAATTAATATAGAATAATCAATGGATGGTTTGATAGATAATTACTTAGTGTAATTAATAAAATAAAATTTCTTTGTGAAATTAATCAAGGAATAAATTAAGATGGTTAATTAAGGAATAATTGATTACTAAATGAAGTAAATAAAAGTATAGTTAATTATCGTTGGAATTAATCGAAAATGATTAATATTGTGGTTTAATTAAGGTAAGTAAATTTGATTAGGATAAATTAAAACATAATTGGTAATCCTCAATTTATGAAAAAAAAGACACAATTAAAGATTTGATTAATTAAGATTTATTAATTAATAAATAGATGACTTATGAGAAATTAATTAACGTAAGTAAGTAAGGGTTAATGAAATTTAAGTAGTTAATTAATTCGAGAAGTAATGAAAGATTACTTATCGATTTTGGTAAGAAGAATTAATATCATAAAATTAATTAAAGTTAATTACTAGAATGGAAAATTGAAAGGATAATTAATCCGGGGTGATTAATTAAGATGAAAAAATGAAGGAATGGTTGATCAATTGATTTGAAACGAGGTAATGTTAAATGAAGAAATCTAAGAGGTAGAGGTTAGTAATCCAATCAGGATTAATTAAATCAAATTAGTATGTGATTAAGCTTTGCTGATGTATGATTGAATAGTATTGGATGCTTTGAATGAGTTAATATGAAATGTTGTGTATTTCATTGGATAACTTATGTTAGGATGACATGTGACTCGAAGGGGCTGGAATCGGGTATTGGGAGATACCCAAAACCACTTCGGATTTCATATAAGTTAATATGAGGAATTGACAAGTTTAAGTGAAAGGATATGAATCAGATTATTTAAATCTAAATTTTGACACTTAGAAAACTTATTTGAAAATAAGTCAGGTCGATATCATGTTGTGACTTTATAAATTGATTTGAGTTACCCGGGTTATATAAGTTGTTCACTTTGCATTGTATGTTAGTTGAATTTAATCATGCTGGTTTCCAGCCTGACCCGGATGTTACTTTGGTGTAATGCTCGGGTCAGACCGAGTATTACAAATTTTCAGGTTAGGACGTTCTGGAGCTTCGGAGGCGAGCTGGATGGCAATATCGTATGGAGTATTTCCGCTGTATTTATATTATTGTTAATCTGAGACATGATAATTGTAAATATTCAGTGACTGTATATAATGTGAAACTCTGATGTATATTAAATGTAATTGATAGATATAGTATTCTTTTGTAAGCTATTATTATTTATTATTATATTTTATCCGCTGCGAATGTGAGATGTTTAGTGTTTTCTGTTCCTCTTCTTCTATCTCTTTCTTCTTTTTCATAACTAACTAGAATTTTCGGGATCGAAAATTCTAGGTCGTTACAGTTTTTTTTTTGAAATTCTAGACCTAGATTAAGATACAGTAAACAAAGAATAGTAAGAGCAGGGGAATTTGTCTCCACCCAATTCTCCATTTAAATGAAAACACCCCTTTATTTTTGGAACCTTCCTCCACTTCATGCTTTTGCCATACCCTCCATTTCTTTTTTGAAATTACTTAATGCCCAAATTCATCAAATCAAATAAAGTAGTGGTACTCCAAGCCGTTGCAACGCTAGAAGATCGATCAAGGTGGATCGACGAGAACATGTTAATCAAGGTGGGTTCAAAGACATCGTCTTTGAGGTAATATCTTATTTAACATTTATATATTAGTTAATTATCATTATCACAATTTAATATAAGTATGTTACTTTCCCATTATTGTTAAAATTAAATTATTTTAACATTTGACGAAATAAAATAAATAATTTAGATAAATTAACTTAATTGTTTGAAGTTAAAAATATTTACACTAAAATTTGCATAAATATGTTATAATATGCAAATGATATTTTTCTAAACAAACTACATAATTTTTAAATAATTATCTATTGATTTAAAAAATAATAATGTATTAATATAGCATTTAAAAATAATATATATATAATCTTCAAAACAATCTTTAACATTTTAAAACATTTAATATTATACATACATATAAATCAGTAGTTGTTTCTGAAGTTTAAAAAAATATATTTTTGGTCGAAAAGAACTATATATATGTGTATATTCATTATATATATTTAATTTTTTTTATAAATGCATTAATAGCAAAAGTTATTTAAAACATAAACATGAAATAGAATAAAAATTTATATAAACTTATATTTTAAGCTATATATATCATTATAATACTTATATATATATATGTATATTTAATTAGTCAAAAATATTTAAATATCAATCTAGATATGGATTTTAATTTACAAATGTTTTACAAAGTCAAGTTTAGATATTTTGAATGTAAATGTTAAATTTGAAACTTATTGACTTTGTTAAAATTAAATTAGATAATACAACTTTTATTATAAATAATTAAATTTTGGATATATGTGTGTGTGTGTATAATGTTCATAATTAAAATTAATTAAGGCTATTTTATTTTATGATCTGCATTTGAATTTGAAAATTCTTTATCAAGTCTAAATTAGATATTTTAACATTATATTTTGAATCAAAAATTTATCTTCTTTGTCAAATTTAATTAGATAATTTAAATTTTAGTTTGAATAATTGATTCAAATTATTGCATGTATAAATATTTTTAA
Source organism: Allium cepa (assembly GCA_030765085.1). NCBI lineage: Eukaryota > Viridiplantae > Streptophyta > Magnoliopsida > Asparagales > Amaryllidaceae > Allium > Allium cepa. Next base: position 244,967,394 of record CM060942.1, read on the forward strand.
ACAATATTTCAAAATAATCAATACATATATGAATGTCGTATGTATGCGTGGTAGATGCAAATCCCAAACATTCATATACGTATACATTAATTATGTACACGTATTGATATGCTGCATGCATAGGTTATATATATATATCATTATACATACATACATATGCATACATACATACATACATACATACATACATACATACATACATACATACATATATATCAATTCCCAATTATTCATATACGCATACATTAATTATGTACACGCATTGATATGTTGCATGTATAGGTTATATATATGTATATATCAATATACATACATATATGTGTGTGTATGTAGCAATCCTCAAACATACATATACGTATACATTAATTACGTACATGTATTGATATGCTGCATGTATAAGTTATATATATATATGTCAATATACATACATACATACATACATATACGTATATATATATATTGATATACTCATTAACTCTATCAAATATTTTAATTAAACTCATTGATTAATTAAATCAAAAATTAAATAAAATTGATTTTATTCAAGTAATCTAGATTGGATCCAATACTACCATGGGACTTCATAGGCCCACTGCAATCTAAAATTGGAAAAAATTTGATATCCACCTATTTCATCCGCTTCCGATCAGCTTGGTTCCAATAATTGTATCAATGCCCTAAGGTTCTATGAAGTCTAAATTAGCAATTTTATGGCCAACTAATTAAGCGCACCTAACATTTTACTGGCTAGAATAGTATGTCTAGGTTTAGGGCTGGACAGTAAGGTATTTTTCCCTCTTTAGTTACTGGCCTGGCAAAACGATGAATTAAGATCAGAAGATTGACCCGATTATGAAGGCATAATTGATTTAGGCTTGTGCTAATTTTCAAAATTCGGTTTAAAATTTTAAAAATAAAATTTGAACTTAAATGTTAAATTTAAAAGAAAAAATAAATTTTATAAAGGCTAAAAATTATTCTTCAAATTGTTTTAGAAAATAAATTAATATTTATATGATTAAAAATATAATCAATTAAATAATTAATTAAAAGTTAATTACTTTTAGTAAAAGTATATTGATATATGTATGTGTATCTATAAATCTTGTAGTTGAATATATATATATATATATATATATATATATATATATGTACGTTTGTATTAAATTATTCAAGGTAAATTATCAATAAATAATTTTGAATCTAAGAAATTATTTAAATTAAATTATTTTTAATTTATTAAAATTAAATATTAGATAAATAAACTAAATTTTAATTAATAAAGTAATATGTTATTAATATATATAACGATATTGTCTGGACTCAAAATGGCTTAAACACCTATTTGAACAATAATGAAAATTATAAAAGTAAAGAGAATAAACAGGACAAAAGAACACATAAATATTATAGTGGTTCGGTAAAAACTCCAGCCTCTATTCACTTAATCATTTTCTATTTATCATACTTCGCTCCCACAAAGTATGTTTTGCAACTTGGTTGGTTACAGCTCGGGTATGAGTTATACAGCCCATAATTCAGAATATAACATTTGAATTTATATGCATTAAGAGTCATTCCCATAAGGATCCCCTCTTAAGTGCATCTACTTCTTCATTTATAGATGAAATCGGCCATCGAAATCGCCTGAAAGCACTCAGCCACAATCTTCATACCGTGCACCAAATTCTCTCAAAAAATCATGGTCAAGCTAGTCTAAGCTTCTCAACTTAGACCCAAGTTGTGCCTCTCAACTCAGTGCCAGATTGACTCTTGCATTTTTTTCCTTCATCATTCTTTGTTCTTGATTTACCAATTATGCTTCTTGCCAACTCATTGCTCAATCTCATAACAACTCGGTGCCGAATCAAGGGGGTCGATTTTACTTTCTTGTTCATTATTTAGCTATCTCCTTTGTGCTTCACCATTTTTTATTTTATGATGTTTCCCAAATGTTAATGTCCTTCTTCATCGTTCCTTAATCTAGTTAAATAAGTTCGGTATGTTCGAGGACACTGGGAAATCGGTCGATGACACTTGCCCCCAATAGTACACCTTGTGAATATAAGGCATGCTTTTCACAAGTACAAATATCAAAATTTTGTGAATTATTTACAATCGAGCTCTCTGGCTATCTAATGGACCATTCATAGTGAATCTTCTATTTTCTTGGGATTCACTTGCAAATCAAAGTTCATCCTAGACCCATCGTAGCTAATGAGTAGATTCCTTGCCTAAGTGATCGCCATAAATCATAACAATCTCGTATTCCTTTGGGATTATCATATCATATATAGATATCAATATCTTCCCATGTTCCCCAAGATTAAATTACGAAATACCAATGTCCATATCGTCCTATGTTCTTCCGAGATTTAACTACCCTGGGCAAGCCATATATCATGTGATCAAGCATCATTAATCATTGTCATACATTTCCACCGAAGGGATCGTTACTTACGAATCGTCTAGTATTGCCCAATATCCCACCTCAAGTAAGTCTGACAGAACTGAGGTAATGACAGAATCCATTATTCATTATTGAACCATTTTAAGGCATTCAAATCCTTGGGTTTAGTTTCTGATCTCTTGAAATCGCATAATAACATATACATTCTTATTTCTTATCCTTTCGAATTACATAGTTACAAATTCAGATCGAGACCAATCTGCTTGCTCTTCAATGAGGGGACCCAATATCTGAGTAAGTCTACTCACTCACTCACTCGCTGCTAAGAGGACTCCCTATTCGAGCTAGTTCATCCAGTCATTCTACGATGAGGGTACTCACTATCCAAGCAAGTCCATTCGCTCACTCTTTGGTTAGGGGACTTACTATACCATACAAGCTTATTTGCTCACTCTCTAATAAAGGAACCCCTACTTCATGGTTCATTGCACTATCACTCCAATGGAGGGAACCATATCCTATCATTTTATATATCAATTTTAAGGAGTGGCCAAACTTTATTGGTATCCCAACTATTATCAACATCTATTATCATATTCGAAAGATTTTCAAGTTCAAATATCCACATAGCGTTTACAAAGTCTGAATCAAGAAAAATCTAAAGATTTGACCTAGCTGAGGATTGCCCTCGAACCTTAACCTGGAGCATGCCGAAGAAACCACTTGGGATCCCGTGAATGAATAAGTGGCCTGGTAATAGCCCTTCATATCTTGTTCAATGAAATCAAAGTTAGGAAATCAAACCTAACTTCAATCAATCTCGATCATGGAACAACCAATCTTGACCTGGACCACTGCCATATACAGATACATTCACCATGGATAGTGGTCATTCTTGTGGAACCATTGTAGTCTGTGGTATAGTAGTATGATTTATAACATACTTCTATAAGATGTTATTCCGAACTTGCTCCTCTATCAAGTCCCATAGTGTTTGCATTAATTCATTTATTTCCCTTCTAGCTCATGAAGTAGGCAAAACTTTCTAGATCTCTTCTCCTCAATCTATAGGCTCCCTTTTAGTAGGCTTTTCATAAAGATTCTTCCCCAATATCCAAGTAAATTCACTCCTAGCTTTTGGTCAAATCTATATGGGAGGAAAATTTTAGTTCCTTCCTTGTCACTTCAGTTTGCTGAGGTTATCGTCGTCTTTGCTCTTCCCTTTATCCTACCTATATACTTCTTTGAATGGTTCTCCATCATCTATAGCGCTCACTTCAACCTTTTAGCTTCTATGTCCTCCTGGCATAGATATCTTTCAACTTGATGATAGAAACCTACAAGATCCATTGAAGGATCCCTTTCTAAGGCTATTTGAATTTTGTCTTATTTTTAACTCCAAAAGTAGCCCTCATCGGGACTGTCGACGGATCTGGTTTTTCCACTACAGCTGCTGTTGAATTGAATCAAATTAAGGGACTCCATATGTCTCACTGTCTCTTTGTTTCACGCTCGAAAGTGTCATCACATTCTTTCATCATGTTATATAAAATCTAAACTGTTTCCTAAACTTGTCCACTGTTACCCAGTGGCTTGACCGGGTAACCAAAGGCTTGATGTAGAAGGCCCGTTCTTGATAAAGGGCCGATCGACACAGCTATGTAGTCTAGCATCCAGCCTCGTTCAACGGAGAGGCCTCGATCGACATCTAGCACCGTTCAGCATCCAGTCTTTGCTCGGCATAGTAAGGTCGTTCGACACAAAGTCCCGCTCGATATGGCAAAGTCGTTCGGCTTCAATCTCGACCGGCATGAAACTCGTTCGGCATTCATGCCTCGTTCGGCATTCCAGCCTCGTTCGGCATTCCAGCATCGTTCGGCATCTCCCCTCGAATGGCATCGGATCTCATTCGGCATGCACTCTTCACTCAACACATTGCCTCGTTCAGATAGAGGTATTGTTTGGGATATTTCATTCGACATTTGTGGTTTGACACATAGAAGTCACTTGCTTTGGGCCGAAATGTCTAGCTACTAGGCCTATCAGGGAACTCCAACCCATCTTCATCTATAAATAGAGAGGCAGAGGCACAATGAAAGGGACCATTTTTCAAGAACACCGGGGACACTCTGCCGCATTCAAGACTCATCCAAGACTTATTCAAAACTCAATCTTTTTACTTAACAATTGTATCCAAGTGATTGGCGCATGGATTGTATCTGTAATCAACTGTTGAGTAAAGTAATAGAGATTAACTTCAAAGTGGACGTAGGCAATTATGTCGAACCACAATAAATCTGGTGTTCTTGTTTCCTACGTTTAATTTAGCATATTATTCTCTATTTAAATTTACTTTCTTCATTAATCTCTCTACACAATCTCTCTTAAGGGTGTTAGTAACCAATTCTGGTGCTAACACTTTGGTGTTTTCACTGAGAATCGAATTCTTAGGCCGATAGGATCTACTTTGTAGCTAGTGGATTGAAAATCCCCCGAAGGAGATCCTACTTATTCGTAGGACGCCCATCGAATCTACTCAGAGTTCCGACCAACAACTCTACTATGGGAAGACCACGTACCTAATCAGCCTCTCACAATGCGGACGTCCACGAGACTGCTAGTGCGCAACAAGTTGGGCCTAACAACCAGCAAGCAATACAAGGCGCAGGACCCTCCACCCAAAATCAAACATAAGTCATTACCCGATCAGAGTTCAACGACCTAATGAGAGAACTCAGGGAAAGTAGAAGGCAAATTGCTGAGCAGATTCAAGCCAACGCTGATCTCATGACTCAGCTTACCCAACAGCAGATCAGAATGCTGTAGGTAGCCCTTCTCCTTATTCTTCATCTGATAGTTCGACCTCAGCTGATGAACCTCCTAGGCGTAGACGCCGTAAGACTGAAGCTGCACAGACAGGTGCCACTGATCGATCCATCAGGGATCAGGCACATGAGGAGACCGGATGCCCGGCTCATCAAGACCCTAATGAAGCTGGCCTTCAGGATGCACGTTTGGCTGATCGCCAACAAGGGGGGCATCAACTCGCATGGTCCCATGGAATGGAATCCAACCTTCCATCCTCCATACAAACTCCAGATTTATCAACCATAGTCAGGCAGTTAATGAGAGAGAACCAAGGCTTGACCAATGAAGATTGGGGAGTGTCCAAAGTCATACTCCCTTCACAGATATTATTCTACTGGCTGAGTATCCCAGGAAATTCAGTATGCCGACTATCCCATCCTACGAAGGGAAGACTGACCCTAGGCAACACGTGATGAGGTACAAATGGATGATGGATTCTCAAAGGGCAAATGATGCGACCCGGTGTAGGTGCTTCCCAATCACTTTGTCCGGAATTGCCACCATGTTGTTTAATCGACTTCCTCCACAGTTTATATCCAGCTTCGACGAGTTGGCAATGAAATTTGTTGAACAATTCAAAATACATGCTACTCGTCCAAAGGACGTGATATCCTTATCAAGCATAAGCCAGGCTCCGGGAGAGTCTTTGAAAGCATACGTGCAGAGGTTTCATGTTGCCGTCACTGAAGTTAGCAACCCTAACGACCACGCAATTTGGATGGCGGTAATGCAAGGTGTAGATCCAGACTCGGAGTTTTGAGATTGGTTGGCGGAAAAGACCCCAACTACGTTGGAGCGATTCTATTCCAAATCTCACGAGTTCATAAGGAGGGAGGAAGCTCGATGGACAAGACGAGATAAGGCACCAGCCCTTGTTCAGGAGACTTTGAAAAGTAATATCGCCGTGAAGCAATCCGGCGATAGTTTGGGAAAAATTCAAGTTAACGTCCAAAATAAGCCTGGGCAGTCTAAAGGATCCGGAGGTGGAAATCCGGAACGAAAAAAGGGACAGGGAAGTGGAAGTCGAGGATTCCAACCTACAACGAATACACCCCCATGAATACGTCTCTTAAAAATATTTACCTATCTACCTGCAACACCTTTCAATACAGAAAGCCACGCCCAAAGGAGTCCACAGAGGAACAAAAATGGACGGAGAGTACTGTCGCTTCCATGAGACCCATGGGCACAATACTGAGGAGTGTAGACCCCTCCATGATGCCTAGAAAGGTTAATCAGGCAGAAAAAGCTACAGGGGTTTGTTAAGAACCCACCAGAGGGTAGGCAAGGAACGTCAGACCCCGGATGCAGGCCGGCACTACGCCACCCAGAGGAACCTGCCCGTACCATGGGTAGGTTGATTATAAACGCTATGGTCGGAGGACATCATCCTGCAGACAAGAATTGACAGGAGATGGAATGATATGCTACTTCCTTGTGGCATGCTAATTATGAATGTTGTTCGAATGTGGAAGATGGAACCCCCACAAAACAACGCATGATGACAGACGATATAGTGTTTAGGAGTCGAGATGCAGACAAGGTGGAGGCTCCTACTATCGACCCGATGGTCATATCTGCAACGATCGGACCAGCTTACGTCAAAAGGATTTTGATTGATTGTGGAAGCTCGTCAACATCATCTTCAAGAAGGCTTATGACCAAATGAAGATGGAGATAAAATATTTAAAACCATGCAAAGCCCGTATCCACGGCTTTAATGGTGCCACAACCGACACGATGAGGTATATTGAGTTACCAGTTGAACTGGGAGAAGGTGACCGTAGGAGAGTGCGAATCCTACCGTTCATAGTAATGGATTTTGACTCTCCACACAATGTATTTCTAGGTCGTCCGTCCCTGGCATAGTTTAGGGCGGCTTTGGCCCCATGGTGTTTGACATTAAAATTTCTGACAGACAAAGGAGTCGGCGTAGTACATGGCAATCAGGCGGCCGATCATGCATGTTATGTGGCATAGCTAAGAGAAGCTCAGCGGAGAGAAAAGGGGAAGGTTGCGGACAGCTCCATCCGCATCCAAAACACTAACAATTGACAAGTAGTGCCCAAGCCCTGGCTCGGGCAACATTCTTGGATCTACAGAGACAGATCCGATAGATGATGATAGAGGATCCAGGGAAGTGAATGCAGCACTGGCTGAGCTGACGATGGGCATTTCAATCAGCCGAAATGACCCATCATGAGTTCTTAAGATTGGATCGCAACTCGACCCGCTATTGGCCGAGGATCTTATTGATTTCCTCCGAGCGAATCTGGACGTTTTCGCTTGGACACACTCTGATATGTGTGGGATTTCTCCCGCCATTGCAAGTCATATGTTGAACATAGACTCGAAGTATGTCCTAGTCAAACAAAAACAGAGAGGCATGGACCCGGAGTGGTCTACTGCTCTCAAAGAGGAGGTGGACAAACTCAAAGCCAATGGGTTCGTCCACGACGCCCTCTACCCCGAATGGGTATCTAACCCTATTGTTGGTAATAAAAGCGAATGGGAAATGGAGAACTTGCGTTGATTATTCTGATTTAAACAAAGCATGTTCGAAGGATAGTTTCCCCTTAGCTAGGATAGACCAATTGGTCGATTCAACGGCCGGACACGAGCTACTGTCATTTATAGATGCGTACTTAGGATACAATCAAATCTCGATGCACATTCCAGACTAAGAACACACCAGTTTGTCACAGACGTTGGGTTGTATTGCTACGTAGTGATGCCCTTCGGAATGAAAAATGTTGGAGCGACCTATCAGCGTTTAGTGAACCGAATGTTTAAAGATCAGACGGTAGAACAATGGAAGTCTATGTGGACGACATGCTCGTGAAGTCACGATGGTCAAACGACCACCTTCGAGACTTAGCAGAGATGTTTGATATACTCAGGCATTATGGGATGAAGATCAACCCTTTAAAATGTTCTGTTGGCGTTGCATCAGGGAAGTTCTTAGGTTTCATTGTGAAGTCACATGGAATTGAAGCTAACTCGGAAAAAATTCGGGCTATTCGGGACATACAACTGCACAGAACTATAAAGCAAGTAGAAAGCTTGAACGGAAAGATGGCCACGCTGAGTCGATTCATATCCAGAGCCACGGATAAGTGCATTCCTTTCTTTAATGTGATAAAGAAAGGAAAGAGGAATTTCGAGTGGACGTCTGACTGCGAGGAAGCATTCCGAGGTCTGGTTAGACATCTAGAAAGTCCCCCAGTGCTATCGAAACCAATTGACCATGAAATGTTGTATGTATACCTGACTATATCCTAGCATTCTATCGGTACGGCTTTGGTTCGCGAGGAGGACCGTATTTAAAAGCCAGTATATTATGTCAGTAAACGTTTGATGGGGGCAGAAAGAAATTTTCCCAGGATTGAGAAACTAGCTTATTGCTAGGTGATTGCATAACGAAAGCTTCTACCATACTTCCAGGCACACTCGATCAGTGTTTACACCGATCAACCCTTGCGACAGGTACTCCAACGATCGAAAACTTCTGAAAGGATGTTAAAATGGAATATCGAGTTGAGTCAGTTCAATATTACCTACCTGCCATGAAGGGCCATATAGGGGCAAGTGATAGCAAATTTCATTGCTGAATTCACCATGACAGAACGCCCGCAATGTCATACCTCTTGTTCGATGGAAGATGTACACCGATGGGGCATCCAACCACCGTTGTTCGGGGTTTGGCTTAGTTCTTGTGACTCCTAAGAGCCGAGCGTTTTTCTACGCTTTGAAGCTCGAATTCACAACAACGAATAACGAAGACGAGTATGAAGCATTGATTGCCGGCTTAAGACTTATCAAAGAGCTGCGAGTAAGATCGGTTGAAATCTTTTGCGACTCGCAACTGGTGGTGTACCAAGTGCGGGGAGACTATCAAGCAAAGGGGCAGAGACTTGCCCTGTATTTGGTCTGGGTTCAAAAGCTGCTAGCAAATCTCGAGTATTATGATATTTCACATGTCCCGCGTGAGCAAAACAGAGCAGTCGACTTTTCCCGTTGAAACCTTACACGTTTCGAGCGTAAATATGATGGAGGTATATTTCATGTTAGAAACAGAAATTGAGAAGGAATCATAGATGACCCCATTCAAGCAGTACTTGTTACATGGGGTCGTGCCCGAAAGAAGGAGCGAAAGACGACAAATCATTCGTAAGGTTTCGCATTATGTAATGCAAGATGGGGTAATGTATCGAAGGGGATTCTCGACCCCCTTACTCCGGTGCATTGCCCATGATGAGATAAAACGAGTCCTGAAGGAAGTCCATGAAGGTGAATATGGTGACCATGCAGGAGGGCGGACGTTAGCGAAGAAAATCCTCCGCTATGTATATTATTGGCCGACTGTAAATCGGGATGCCACAGACTGTGAGAAGATGTGAAAAATGTTAGAAATATATGAAAATCCTGAGAGCTCCACCAACGGAACACACATAAATGGTTAGTCCCTGCCCATTTGCAATGTGGGGGATTGATATAGTCGGTTCCTTACCCCTATCAAAAGATGGTGCAAAATACGCAATAGTTACAGTCGATTACTTTACCAAGTGGGCAGAAGCAGAGCCTTTGGCTACTATCACCACCAAAAAGGTCATTAATTTCGTTGTACAAAATATTATATGCCGTTTTGGTGTTCCACGAACCATCATTACAGACAACAGAACTTAATTCAAAAGTAAAGAGTTCAAGGAATTTTGCCAAAAATATGGTATTGAGAAAAAGTTTGCAGCAGTTGCTAACCCGAAAGCCAATGGACAAGTGGAAGCCGTGAACAAAATAATCAAATCCATATTGAAAAAGCGTTTGGAAAAGGATAGAGGCAAGTGGGTGGATAAGCTTCCAACAGCGCTTTGGGCTTATAGAACCGCCCACAAGTCCGCGACTGGCCATACTCCATTCGCATTGGCATATGGCATGGAAGCTGTTATACCCGTGGAACTTGAAGTTCCATCACATCAGGTAACTTATTATGACCCGAGTCAAATCAAGATCTTTTGCTGGAATCATTGGACTTCATTGATGAAAAGCACGAAGAAGCTAATCTAAGAGTGGCCGCATACAGGCACCGAGTCGCTCGATATTATAATGAAAAATCCGACCGAGAATCTTTGGTGTGGGTGATCTCGTTGTGAAACGAGTTTTCCCAGTTCCATCACATATGAGCCCCGCATGGGAAGGTCCATACGTCAGTGAACGGAAGCTTGGAGAAGGAACTTTCAAGCTAGCGACCGTTAATGGTGCGACACTCCCCCGAGCCTGGAATATCAAGCATTTGCGGAATTATTATACTTAGTTCATTTCTTTCATATTTTAGTTGCAATCATTTCCAGCAAATTTTTATTCCTAGTTTACGCCACGTAATAAGACAATTTAGCTTGCTTGCAATAATAAAGGCTTGAAGCCATTTTCTCCATGAACTGTCGATGTTTCTATGTATGATAACGCTGTGATGAATAACTAAGAGATACATTATTCTGTCTGACATACGAACGCGCACGGGCACTAAATATCTCTAAGTCTCCAGAGTGTGGATTGGAGTACTCTAAGTCCCCAGAGTGTGGAATAGAGTATAAACGACTTAGATCTCCAAGTTGCAGAGTGCGGACTGGAGTACACTAAGTCCCCAGAGTGTAGACTAGAGTATAAATGACTTAAATCTCTAAGTCCCTAGAGTGGGGACTGGAGTACTCTAAGTCCCTAGAGTGCGGACTAGAGTAAAACGACTTAAATCTCCAAGTCCCCAGAGTGCGGACTGGATTACTCTGAGCCCCTAGAGCGCAGACCGGAGTATAAACGGCTCAAAATCTCCAAGTCACTAGAGTGCGGACTGGAGTACTCTAAGTCCCCAGAGTGTGGATTAGAGTATAAATGAATTAAATCTCCAAGCCCCCAAAATGCGGACTGGAGTAACCTGAGTCCCCAGAGTGCGGACCGGAGTATAAACGACCAAAAAATCTTCAAGTCCCCAGAGTGTGGACTCGATTACTCTGAGTCCTCAGAGTGCGGACCAGAGTATAGACGACTTAAAATCTCCAAGTCCCCGAAGTGCGGACTGGAGTACTCTAAGTCCCCAGAGTGTGGACTAGAGTATATACGACTTGAATTCCCAAGTCCCTAGAATGAGGACTGGAGTACTCTGAGTCCCCAGAGTGCAGACTGGAGTATAAACGACTCAAAATCTCCAAGTCTCCGGAGTGTGGACTGGAGTACTCTGAGTCCCTAGTTTGCGGACCAAAGTATAAACGACTTAAAATCTCCAAGTTCCCGGAGTGCGGACTAGAGTACTCTGAGTCCTCAGAGTGCGGACTAGATTATAAACGACTCAAAATCTCCAAGTCCCCAGAGTGTGGAGTGGAATACTCTGAATCACCAAAGTGCGGACTACAGCATAAATGGTTTTAAATTCTCTAAGTCCCCAGAGTGCAGGCCGGGACACAAATGACTTAAAGTCATCAAGTCCCCGGCCTACGGACTAAAAAATACTCTAAGTGTTTGAAGCATGGAACACAGGATGAGAAACTCCAAAGAATTTCGGAGTTATATAAAGATGAATTAAGAAATTCATGTAACTCATAGTAGCTTGGGTTTCGACCACAATCATACAGAAAGCTGAATGAAAAAAGTCTTTCGAAAGACAAAAGAACTAGGCTTTATTTATTTAAAACTGAGTTTCTACTACAACTCCTCCAAAATTCGGAGTCAAAAGTTTATTTACATGGGCCATGAAAATAAAAATAATTACATAATCTAAACTAACTCTCGTTGAACGAGAGCGACGACTACTCTTTGACTTCTTTGATTTTTTTCCAAACGAGTCCTCTCCCGTGCGTTTTCCCTTGATAATTTTCTTTGATGGGGAGGTGACTACTGAAGATGAACGGGGAACTTCCATAGGCCTGGACCCGCCAGGAAGGATGACCTTCAACGGCTTATTCACAGGATCGTTCAGGTCCACAGCTTGAGGCTCGACTTTGATCTCGACATTCTTTTTCTTCTCCTTCTCAAGCTTCTCCTTCATGCTCAGTTTAGGTGTCTGTTCAAAGGCATTTGTAATTTCGATTTCATAACTCCCATCGATGGGAGAGGAAGCCTCGGACTTATCCTCATCAAGCGCTCCGATCACCTGAGCATTTGGACCGGGAGCCTCCCCTACGTATGTAGCCTCACTTACCTTTTCTTTTACCTCCTTGGCGACATCGCTCCTCGGAATAGGCTCGTGATCAGAATGGCCTGTATAAAATCATGAAAAACAAGCATTAGAATACAGTAGCACCTCGTGAAAAGCGATGATTTTTGGAATGTTAAAGTGGAGGGTTATCTACCAAGTTCCGGCTGGCTCTCAGCCGTTCGAGGGGTCTCACCCTCTGGAATGGGAGATAGAATGCGAACGCCAAGGCCAAGGTCCTCCAGGTCATAACTGATATGCTGCTCAAATGGATCAAATATCGGCCGATCGACCGGCTGAGTAGGCACATGAGTTTGAGACTCGATCCCGGATGGACCGGAAATAACCTCTTTCCCTTTCGTTAAGGGGGAAACTTTGCAGTAAAGAGCTTTTGCCGCAGACAGGTCTAAAGGCTCGTTTCCCTTAAGAAATTCTTTTATCAAAGCACCTTCATCAACCTCCTTGGTACCAAGTTTGACCTTCCTAATTTCTATTAAGGTCTCCCATGCCTTAGCTAAAGATTCGAGGTAGCCCTCACCTAAAAAAGTAAAGTCTCGGTGCATGAGGACGCGGGCATTGAATTATGCAATTAGTGGGTCGAACATACTTTTGACCTCCTCCCTACCTGCTTCTTTAGCCGCTTCAAGGCGGGAGTCGACCTCCGCAGACGCTATTTTCTTGCCTTCTTCACGGGCTTCATTCTTTAGCATATCAACCTTAGAAAGTTCATCATCAAGCTTTGCATTCATAAGTCCAGATTCGTCTTTGCTGAGATCCCTTATGTCCAGATTTCTCTTTGCCATGCTCCGATTGAGATGGAAGATCGCGAGGATATGAGGGCTGGTTATAAGTTTTTCTTTGGCGCAATGACTCTCAGAGGTGGTAGTCTCGATCACCGGATTCGTCTCTATCTCGACGCTTGTCGGAGCCCGAATCCTGGCCAGATTGGTAGAAAATCGAAGACTCGCATAGGCGGTCAAGTCCATGTGTGCGCCCTATGTCACCTACACAAAATTCAAGTAACGATGAGTTTGTAAGGAGTAGGGCGACAATAGAAATTTAAGTGCAAGACGAAGTGCATATGTTTGTGTGTGTCCTAGTGTTTCCCCCCATGGACCAGTTTCTTTACTAATAGGAGTTTTTTCTCCCTGGTTTTGGGCTTGAATGCTTGTATCGGCTCTCGCGGACGAATGACGCTTAAGGGCCTCTGGATCATCGAAGTCGTAGTTGAGTGGATCATCGGGAATGGAAAGGTTCGACAAGCCTTTTAGAGAATTTTCTAAATGCTGTGAGGAAGCTTCTTTCTCCACTGGAACAAGAGTAACTTTAGAAGTTCCACCGACTATTTTCTTCCTCTGCCTATATGTTAGTTTCTTCTTCCCCTTCGAAGGGAAAGGCGACGTCTCGTTGTTGTGAACTTTGACTATCGGATCTTGAGTGTCATCTTGTACCTTAGGCGTTTCAGTTTCCTTAATTTCCCCTCTTCTAGTGTGTCAGGGGTATTACGTGTTGAAGACTCGGCTTGCTTTTTCCCTTTGCCAGACGCAGGCTTAGGTATGGTAACGCCCTGAGGGAGGCTTATCCGGCGACTTTCTGCCAACAGCCCGAACTTTGTAAGCGACTCATTTGAAATGAGAGTTCTGATGTCCCAGTCTTCGACGGGAATAGCTCGAATAGCTTTGACGGCTTCAGAACCGGGGCCCACGGGACGCGGATTAATACCTGAAAAGATGGAAGAGAGTTAGAAAAGGTACAGCTTCGACCAAACATAAGTATCGATCCAGGAAAAAGACTTACTTCCTTTCACCCATCTCCTCGCAAAACTAGGAGGACATCGCACATAAAATCATTCCTGTTTATATAGGGCAAACTTGCTCCATGCCCTAGTTAAGATTTGACATTTGCTGTGCGGCTCGAGAAACATGAAAGATGGGTTATCCCTCCGTCTCTTGATACAATATATGTGTCGGATATCGCCCAGAGTCGAAAGCTTAGAGAACACACTCATGAAGAGGATGCAAGTGCCGTAGATGAATGCATGGCTGTTCGGATGCAGTTGCGATGGAGAAATGTCGATATACTGCAACACGTCTTGAAGAAATGAGTTGAACGGTGGCACGCTGCCAACCCAACACATGAATTTGTTGCAAGCTGTGTATCCGACTGGGGGCAAGTGTGGATGATCATGCCCTGATGGAACCAACACATCGTCAAAGGGGATTCCATGGATGGAGCATATCCGACGGAGTGTACTCTCCTTAATCTTTGAAGCCTAAGAATCGATTGGGTCGTCTAGAAAAATCGCTGCCTCCAGAGCATCGGGAGCCAAGTCGACAGATGTAGTCGCAGGGTTCGGTAAGTCTTGAGCGGGGTTAGTTGATGGATATAAAGTACCTACAACTTCTTGTCGAGAGGACGGTCCAGGTCTATCTGAGATCGTAGCAGAACTAGATTTCCTAGACATATCTAATGAAGATTGAATCTAACAGAACACCTGTTTGAACTATACTTGAAAAATAATCGACGTTAGACTTAACAACATAAATATACCCCCGTGTGGTGTGTGAACTAGTGCAATCATTCAAATGAAAGTGACAAGCAGTGAAAAGACACTGGATTAAGGAAATAACTTTGAGCTTTGAATTGTCGTCTTCAAAGACCGTCATCGCTGACCATCTAGGAAAGCTTATCGTGAGACGGTTTACATTTTGAACTCAACATCATCACTGCATTTTAAAGGTTATTAACTGTTAAGCAGGTTAAGTCCAAGTTTTCAGTTGTCCAAACACAGGAGTTATCAGTCCAGATTATTCAATATGCTTTGTTGTTTAAGTCTATCCTTGTTCACTAATGTATGTTCAGGCATGGGATCTGTTAAGTCAACTGTACATTAGGTTCGACTAGCGTTGCTGTTGTGCATGACTCCTCTGTCACACACCATTGCCGTTCGGCATGCGGCAAGGCGTGCCGAACCACAATCATGCCGAGCCGCATCGCTCGGCATTCCACACTTCCATCTGTCTTCTCCACCATTTGGCATAAGGGAGTCATGCCGAACCACCTACATGCCAAGCCGCATCGCTCGGCGTTCTACCCTCAACACTGACACGTACCACTCATTATCACCGATCGGCGTGTGGAAAAACAAGTCGAATCGCATACATGCCGAACCATGTCGTTCAGCACATTACTCTCCAAACTATCCTCTTCATCTTTCGGCATAAGAGAGTTATGCCAAACCACATTCACGCCGAGCTGCTTCACTCGGCATACTGCCTAGCTCCTACCTCTCCTCTACTTTTCCTCCTACTTCGTTCGGCATGAGGTAATCAAGACGACCCGTGGCCATGTCGAGCCGCATCGCTCGGCACACTGAGCCTAAACTCCGATTTCACTATAGTACTTCCCTTCCATTGCTCGACATAGGGAAGTCATGCCGAGCCACCTCAATGCATCTTCCAACTACTTCCTCCTTCAAACACCTCTATTATCCTCATCTCCCCTCCACTTCTCCCGGCATTAAACTCCTCTAAATAACAACGCCTCGCCCTTAATTCCTGTTCCACACGATTCCTATTGGCCTTGTTTGGATAGAGATTCATGAACAAAGAATCTCGCGCTAAGTTTCTTCCCCAGGGGAAAGTGTTCAAAGGAATAAGTCGTTACCTAATAAATGGCTCAAAATTCAGAAGGATTCTAGAATGGGAAGCATTTTTTTGTTCAGTATCGTTTTCGAGAAGGGTTTGGGGGGGCGTATTAAATTTGAGAAAGAAGAGAGGGAGGATGTGTTATTGTCCAAGGTCTGTTCGATGACGAATGTATAAGTCCTTAAGAGCAGAGGTGAAAGTAAAAGGAAGAAGAAGAATCACTTTACAGTAAAATATTCAAATTATACTGCTTTGAACTATAAATCATTTAATAATCGTCATTTATATTTAAAAATGAAATGTTTTGAAATAAAAAAATTTAAAAAAAAAGAAAGTCCAATTTAAATAATATTCAAAAATATAGGGTTGTTACAAGATGTGAGAAATTCCAACCAACGTTATTGTTGCAGATTTAAATCTTTCTGGGTGAAGAGGTATTTCAAAGATTTGTGGTCAGTGAATAATTCGAATTTTTCACCTAAAGAAAGAGAGTTCAATAAGTATACTGTTAAGTTAAGCTAATTTGTAAATTGTTAAGAAAGATGAAAAAGATTCTTACCCAGAAGATAATGTCGCCTTATTTTCAAAGCGAAGATAACAGCTGAAAGCTCTAATCATGGGCTGGGTAGTTTCTTTCATGAGGACGTAATTGTCTACTCGCGTAGGCAATAAACTTCACGTTCTGCATTAATGCCGCACACAAACCTTCACCACAAGCATCAGTATAAATAGATAAACCCTGGTTCCCGTTGATACTAGCGAGAATAGGAGCAGTGGCTAATCTCTTCTTCAACTCTTGAAAAGCTTCGTCACATTTGGAGTCCAATTGAATTTTGCATTCGTCATCGTTAGCTTAGTCAACGGACTAGCTATCTTCGAAAAGTCCTGAACAAACTTCTGATAATAACCTGCTAAACCCAAAAAGCTTCAAACTTCTTTTGGTGGAGCGGGTTTTCTCCAATCAAGAATACCAGAAAGTTAGCTAGGATCAATAGAAATCCCCTCTTCATCAACAATATGGCCGACAAATTTAACTTCTTTGACCCAAAATGGCGTTTGGAAAATTTTGCGAATAGAATATTTCTCCTCAATATCTCCAAAACGATTCTAAGATGCTCGTCATGCTCCTCTTCTTTCTTGGAATAGACCAAAATATCGTCAATAAACACGAGCACAAATTTATTCAATACTTCCTGAAACACACGAGTCGTAAGATCTATGAAGTATGCTGGAGTATTCGTTAGCCCGAAAGGCATGACTAACCATTTGTAGAACATATTAGGACCCCAGAAAGTGGTCAAATGAACACAATCTTCGGCGATTCATAGTTGTTGGAATCCCTGGGCTAGATCCATCTTTGAAAAGAAACGAGCGTCGTGCAATTGATCAAATAGATCATCAATTCTAGGTAGAGGAAATTTATTCTTGAGAGTTATCTTATTGAGATCACGGTAATCTACAAAATCTCAAAGATCCGTCCAATTTAGCAACAAACACGATAGTTGAACCCCATTCAGAAACACTAGGCGGAATCAAACCTTTATTTAATAAATCATTGGTTTGCTCGACTAATTCAACCATTTCCCTGAGTGCCATCCTACGACTTGCATGAACGACAGAACGAGCATTGGGTAATAGGTCAATTCTGAATTCAATTTCTCGATGTGGAGGTAAAGATTTCACTTCTTCAAATTCATCTGGAAAATCTCTAACAATGGGTATGGACTCCAGACTGGGTTCAGGATAACCCAAATTATACATCAACCCTTCTCTTTTAGGACTAGGGTCCTCACAAGAAATCTCAGTGAAATCTCAAAATTTGGTTTAATCGAAATCAATCGATTATTGCAATCCAATTTGGCTTCATATTTTGCTAACCAATCCATTCCCAGTAAGACTTCAAACTTGTTGAAATCAAGGACAAAGAGACCGATAGGAAATTGGTAACAAGAATATGAGATAGGAACGACCCTACATCGAAGACAAAGGTTCGCGGGACCTCCAACTGGATTCTTTACGCATATAGGCTCATCAACAAAATCAGGTTCAAGATTCAATTCATTTATAGCTTGTTGAGAGATAAAACTATGTGTAGCGCCCATGTCAAACGGAACTCTAACAATTCTATCATAAATAGTGAGGTTACCTTCAAGAACTCCTTTCCCTTTTTCTGCTTTGGAAGATGCTGGTTTGTCTTTGATTATGTACACCTTGGTTGTCTGAGCTTGCTTCATGACTGGGCAGTTTTTAACTTCGTGTCCCAATTTCTGACAATAATAACATTTCCTGGGCTTTGCTTGAACGGATTGATCTCTCATTGGCTTCTTGCAGTTATTTAAGTAGTGACCTTTTTATAGACAATTGAAGCAAGTAACATTCCCTACCGAGCTTCCATGATTGCACTTCTTTTTCTCCTTACCCTGCCATGGTTTCTAGCCTCCAAATTTCCTCTTCTTCCAGTTTTGGTTTCTCGAATTTCCTTTCTCCACCGAGGCTTCTTTCATATCAAGTGTACGATATCTGTACCCCATATCGATCAAATCTGAAAAGGATTCTTTGACGTGGCCGGTCATCCTGTCTTGGAACTTCTTATTCATCCCATGAATGAACCTTTCATTCTTCTTTAAAGGTGTGTTCACCAATTCTGGACCGAAACGAGACAATTCATTGAATTTGTTTAGATACTCTTCGAATGACAAACTCCCCTGCTTTAAGTCCATAAATTTCTGGTACATTCGAGAAATCCCTGCTGATGGCATATAGCGCTTCTCAAATACTTCTTCGAATCTCTCCCAAGTAAACTCGTCTTCTGGGTCATCTATAGTGACTGTCTCCCACCATGCTAAGGCTTCCTCTTGAAGTTGCCAAGAAGCTATGAGTCGCATCTGATCGTCTTGCAACTTTAGCCCTTTAAAGATTCTTTCACATGATCTGATCCATGCCTATGCCTCAACAATTGACTCCTTGCCGGTGAACGACTTACCACCAAGCCTTGAGAAACTCTTATATAAATCATCCATATTCGGCTGATGCTAAGTAGATAAAGCTGATTTTGCTGTTGGGGGAACTTGGCAAGGTGTTGTGGCATTTCCTCGCCCCCATCTCTTCCTCTTCGTCCGCTCATCCTTGCTATCTGTAATTAGTAAGAAATTTGATTTAGATATTCAGACGAGATATCTTAAGGAATATAAGCAGTTAAAGGAAATAGACTAAGAAAATTTGGGGTTTCGGTCTCAGTTATACCCATTCTATGGTATACTTCACCTTATCTCTAATGAGCCATCTAACGTGTTATACTCCGTAGCTAAAGTTCTTACTCAACCTTTAGCTCTGATACCACATGTCACGATCCGAAATCCAATGTTCGAGAATTGGCATCAAATACCTCACTTGTACTCGACTGTCGAAGATTCGAACATCGAACTCCAGTCGGATGGAGCTTATAACAACATTAGATGAATATAAAACGGCGGAAACAAAATGAATATCATGCATTACATCACAGATACAACATCATCATAATATCCATTACAACATCAGAGTATTCTTATACATATATCACAACTTCAAATAGAACATCACAATAGAACAATAAGTGATCATATGCCAAAAAGTTTTCAAAGAAATAGAGTGATAGCGAACCTCTAAAACTAAGCACCTTGAGATCCAAAAGCTTTCAAAATATCTCTAAGACAAAAGCCTCCAAAAACCGATAGCCTCCAAACCCAAAAAGACTCCAAAATACTACTAGCACCAAAACATGGAAACCTACTACTAGGATGCCCGTGTGGAAATTATGGGCACCCATAGTTTAGAAAGAAACAATAAACTTCGGGGCAGTCATGGGACTGGTATGAGTAAACAAAAACATTTGCTTTAAATCAAACTGATTTTTAAAGAAAACCGTTTATGCTTTTGGAAAATGAAACTACCACAAGGTCTCCCGGCACACACACAATGCAATCGCACACTTGAGGGAGATTTCCCCTTATGATAGTCAAATATACTTAATACGAGAAAAATTCTTTGATAGTATTACTAGTGCACAGTGTGAAAATATTTCAAAAATAAAATATTAATCTTAGCCGGCATAGGTACCATTAAACTATGCCTACTATAGTGACGCAGCGGATTAACAGAAAACGATATAACGATGTAAGTGTAGCAATCGGTGGATTGATGAATACCAAAATGCCCAAATTCGTTGATCCGAATATACCGAATTCTAGCTATCTCTAACACGTAGATCACGCACAATACCGTGAAAGAAGATCTTCAATTCTTCAAGCGTTGATCAAGCGCACTTGATTCCGCGAATCGGCTTCAACAATCGTTGATTCGAGCGCACTCGAATAACCGAAAGTGGAGATAGGAGATTACACTCAACTACCAATTTAAGATGAAAGCACACATCAATCAACAAGAAATTTTATTCAAAAATCAACCACCCAAAAAGTTACAACTCACTCCCTATTTATAGTGTGTCTCAACCTGGGCCTTAAGTCGTTGCCGACTCATCACCCTACGACTCACGACTCAAGCATTCAGCGACTCACGACTCATATTACAACACAACATACCGACGTACAACACGTTACAGCAAGATATCAACGACACACGACTCAACACATATTTACAGCACATATGCGACCTTACACAAATCAACTTAGGTCGTTGACGACCTAAGACATACGGTTTAAAGACAAACAAAACAGTGCACGACTTAAAATGAAACGACTCAATGATCTGAACAAGTTACATGCGACTCACGGTTTAACTCCTCGCCGACTTAACAATTTACAAGCAACATAACAAATGGCGACTCAACATCAACGACTCAAGAGAGGCTTCTGCATTTCTTCATACGACCTAACTAAGTCGTAACTCGTTACCCTTCACCCTGTTAAGTCGCGAACGACTTAAGGCCTCTTCATTAGCTCGTGAACAACCTTCGTTAAGTCGTGAGCGACTTATACTTCTCGAATGACTCAAAAACTTAGCCTTCTCCCAACGACTTAAAGTCACCTCATTAACTTGCAGCTCCTCTTCATGTAACTCCTTAGGTCGTGGATGACCTATAGCCTCCAGCTTAAGTCGTGGACGACTTAACTTTTCAATGAGTCGTGTACGACTCATCCCTTGGCTATTTGCTGGTCGCGCGTTTTCTTCTCTGGCCTTAGCTGCATCATCCTCCCCTGGTTGAGAAAAATTCGTCCTCGAATTTGTAAATTCTCCTTCATCAGATTGTTCATCTCCATAATATGGTACAAGATGCTTAACGTTGAACACGTCAGAAGTGTATACATTCTCCGGCAGCTTCAACTTATAAGCATTCTCATTGATCCGTTTCACAACTTCTACTGGACCAATTTTTCTGGCTTTCAACTTGTTATAAGCGCCTACTGGAAAACGATCCTTCGTTAACACAGCATATACCATATCTCCTTCATTAAATTCAACATTTCTTCGTTTCAAATCTGCAACTTTCTTATATTTCTCATTCGACTTTTCCAATCACTCCTGAACGATTCTATGACATTCCGTCAAGCTTTCAAAAAAATCAACAGCTCGTTTAACCGTTCCCTTCGGTTGTGGTACTACTGCCAAATTCAATGGTCCCCTTGGCAAACTTGAATATACAATCTGAAATGGACTGAATCCCGTACTACGATTCACTGCGTGATTATGAGCAAACTCTGCTTGGCATAACTTCATGTCCCAACTCTTCAGATTATCCTGCACAAGACATCGCAACAAATTTCCCAATGATCTGTTAACAACTTCTGTCTTCCCATCAGTTTGCGGATGATAAGCACTACTAAATTTCAGCTTTGCTCCCACCATCTTCCACAAACTTAGCCAAAAGTGACTCAAAAATCTGGTATCCCTGTCTGAAACAATAGACTCTGGCAACCCATGTAAACGGTAAATTTCTTTAAAGAATAACTGAGCAACACAGCATCTGCCGTCTTCTTACAAGCAATAAAATGCGCCATTTTCGAAAATCTGTCCACCATAACAAATATAGAATCATTCCCCCTTTGAGTTCTAGGCAAACCCAAAACAAAATCCATGCTGATATCAACCCATGGTTTAGTTGGTACAGGTAATGGCATATACAATCCTGCATTTGTCGCTGTTCCCTTCGAAACCTGACATATATGACATCTCTCCACAAATCTTTCAACTTCCTTCCTCATCGACGTCCAAAAGTAAGAATGAGAAATTAAATGCAATGTACGATCACGGCCCACATGTCCTTCCTCGTGCAATTCCTTGATAATCTTCATTCTCAAACTGCTCTCTGGAATACATAATCGATTTCCTTTAAACAAGAATCCATCAACTATCATAAATTCATCAGTATCCCCATCCTTAACTTTCTCAACGAACTTTGCAAAGTAAGGATCTTCGTCAATCAACTCTGGCAATAATTCAAACCCTATCACCTCAACTTTCATTGTAGTCAACAAATGGCTCCTCCTACTCAAAGCATCAGCCACACGATTCGTTACCCCAGATTTGTGCTTCACAACAAAAGTAAACTGCTGCAAATAAGCAATCCATGATGCATGTCTCACTGAAATTTTATCCTGTCCTTGCAAATGTTTCAACGCCTCATGATCAGTGTAGAGAACAAACTCTTTCTAAAATAGATAATGCCTCCAATGTTTAACAGCTTGCACAACAGCATAAAACTCAACATCGTATGTACTATATCTCATCTTTGTTCCTGATAATTTCTCACTGAAATATGCAATAGGTCTTCCACACTGACTCAACACTCCTCCAATCCCAACCTTTGATGCATCAGTATGTAGCTCAAACAACAACTGAAAATCTGGTAATACAAGAATTGGTGCTGTCGTCAAAAGTTCTTCGATTCGTTCAAAAGCAACCCCCGCTTCCTCCGACCAAGAAAACTGCTTCCCTTTCATACAATCAGTAATTGGTGCCATCACGCTACTGAAGTGTGGAATAAACCTTCGGTAGAATGATGTCAATCCATGAAAACTTCTAACTTCAGTGATAGTTCTTGGCTGCGGCCAATTTCTAATTGCTTCAACTTTACTCTGGTCCACCTGTATACCTTCTCCTGACACAACATATCCCAAAAATAACACACTTCGAGTCATGAACACACATTTCTTCGTAGCTGCATAAAATTGTTCCTCACGAAGAATAATCAACACCTTTCTCAAATGCTCTACATGCTCCTTTGTGCTCGCACTATAAATCAGAATATCATCAAAGTAAACTACAACAAACTTCCCAATGTACGGTCTGAAAATTTGATTCATCACCCTCATAAATGTACTCGGTGCATTCGATAGACCAAACGGCATAACCAACCATTCATACAATCCTTCCCTTGTCTTGAATGCGGTCTTCCATTCGTCTCCCGGTCTAATTCGAATCTGATGATAACCACTCTTCAAATCAATCTTCGAAAAGATAGTAGCCCCACTCAACTGATCTAGCAAGTCATCCAACCTTGGCATAGGAAACCTGTAACGAACAGTAATCTTGTTCAAAGCTCTACTATCGGTACACATTCTCCATGTTCCTACCTTCTTTGGCACCAACAATGCTGGCACTGCACAAGGACTCAAGCTTTCCTGAACACGTCCCTGCTCTAACAACTCTTCCACTTGCCTCCTCAACTCTTAATGTTCCTTCGGACTCATTCGATAATGTGGTCTATGCGGTAATACTGCTCCCGGAACAAGTTCGATTTGATGTTGAATGTCTCTCAGTGGCGGTAACTCCTTAGGTAACTCTTCTGGAAATACATCTTCAAATTCTTTCAAAACTGGCTTCGCTTCTTCTGAAATCTCAACCTCTTCATGACTCTCTCGTCCAATCAACAGATAGACTTCAGGCTCGTCTTCCACTTCCTTAACGAACTCCTTCAAAGATAGCAAAGTTTTCAGCTCTTCAATCTCCTCCAGCTTGCTTTCCTTCTGTTGTTGCTTCTTAGGAACTAAAATAATCTTAGTACCTTCAAACATAAAACTTTAGCTATTAGTTCGACCGTCATGTTGTACTGCTCTATCAAACTGCCATGGTCTGCCCAACAACAGATGACACACATCCATGTCTACAACATCACACCAAATTTCGTCTTTGTATTTCTTCCCAATAGAAAAATTCACACAAGCTCTTCGCCCAACTTTCACTTCACCACCCTTCCTTAACCATGCTAGCTTGTACGGTTTAGGATGCTTCTCAGTTTTCAAGTTCAACTTTCTTACTGCCTCTGTAGAGATAATATTGTCACAGCTTCCAACATCAATAACAAACTTGCAAACCTTCCCCAAAATAGTGCATGTTGACTGAAAAATATTGCTCCTCAACCAACTAGAATCTTCCTCTTGCTTCGATGTAAGACAAGATCTTCTCATCATCAAATTACAACCTTCATCCCCGGACAATAAGCCTTCCTCCTCAACATAAGGTGCATTTGAACATTTGCCTCTTTATCATCATCTTCTTCGATCTCAGCAACCATTGCTCTCTTCTTCGGCTTCGGACATTCATTACTTTTATGACCCAACTCCTGACAATTGTAACATTTGAAACTGCTATTAACCTTTGCCTTCTCAACCTCCTTCACCACTGGTTTACTGATAGGTTTAGAAACATTAGAACTTCCACTGGAACCCTTCACTGGATTATTGGAATTAGTAAACACACCACCTCCACGCCTTCCCTGCTTCTCCCAAGCCAACGCTTTCTGATGTGCTTCTACAACAGATCTCAGATCAAACATATTAACCATATCCTGGATCTGCATTCTCAGTCCTCCAATAAATCTAGCAGTCAATTGTTCCTCTGTCTCCATAATATCATTTCGAGCAATCAGTTGATAAAATTCATCTGCATAATCATTAACTGATTTCGTCCCTTGCCTTAGATTCTGCAACCTCTGGTACATAAGTGATTGATAGTTGTAAGGTAAAAATGTAGCTTTCATCAACTTCTTCATCTTCTTCCAAGATTCTATCTTAGACTTCCCCATTCTCTCCCGCGTAAGTTTAGTTTGCTGCCACCACGCCAAAGCTCTCCCCCTCAACCTAGTAGCAACCAACTTCACTCTTCTATGCTCAGGAACCTCCTTGAAATCAAAGATCTCTTCAACATTTGACACCCAATCAAGAAATTCTTCAGCTACCATTCCACCCTTGAACTCTGGAATTTCCATCTTCATACCCGATTCCCATCGATGATCATCTTCAACATTTCGACAAGAATTTCGAACTTGGTCTCGATCTCGATAGTGAATGCTAGCTCTATCACCTTCTTCGTCAAAATCAAAAGTATGCCTACATCGATCTCGACCATTATCATCCCTTCGTTCATGCATGCTTCTTCGACTATGTCTCTCTTCATCTCTATACGCCTCATTGTCAAATTCACGTTGACTTCTTCTCTCTTCATGTCCATAGTCATGATGATCTCTCCGTGATGAAATTGATGTTTCTCTTCTATCTCTAAAAGAATGCGGTGATACCCTCCTCGCTTCCGTAACCGATGGCGAAACTCGGTTTCCTCCATGGTTCGAGTTTGGTGATCTCCTCCTTTGAGTTTGATTCAAATCATTCATCAACTTCTCTAAGTTTCCAATGCCTTCATCAAATTTCTCATTAATACGTTGCTCCATAAGCTCGGCTTCTTCTCTTCTATACAAAGCTTCAACGTTTTGATGACGATTAGCTCTCCTTGGTGGCATGGTTCAATTTCACAATCTTCAACAAATTTCACAAACAACAAGTCACGGCCTCAAACACTTGCCTCAGCTTGCTTTACACGGCTCAAAGTTAGGTCGGCTCAACATAGCTCGGCCTTAACACTTCACGGCTTAACTTGGCTCGGCTCAAGGTCTCCAAACAACTTCAAATTCAAACAACTCTCCAACTCTAGATCCAAAATGAGATGGATCAAAATCTTCAAACTCGTTGCAACTTCAAGATGAACACGACGAACACAACTTCAACTCCAAATCTTGGCTCCAAGAATCAACTTAGCTATGATTGGCTAAGTACGGCTCCGATACCAAAAACTGACGCAGCGGATTAACAGAAAACGATATAACGATGAAAGTGTAGCAATTGGTGGATTGATGAATACCAAAATGCCCAAATTCGTTGATCCAAAGATACCGAATTCTAGCTATCTCTAACACGTTGATCGCGCACGATACCGTGAAAGAAGATCTTCAATTCTTCAAGCGTTGATCAAGCGCACTTGATTCCGCGAATCGGCTTCAACAATCATTGATTCGAGCGCACTCGAATAACCGAAAGTGGAGATAGCAGATTACACTCAACTACCAATTTAAGATGAAAGCACACAGCGATCAACAAGAAATTTTATTCAAAAATCAACCACCCAAAAAGTAACAACTCACTCCCTATTTATAGTGTGTCTCAACCTGAGCCTTAAGTCGTTGCCGACTCATCACCCTACGACTCACGACTCAAGCATTCAGCGACTCACGACTCATATTACAACACAACATACCGACGTACAACACGTTACAGCAAGATATCAACGACACACGACTCAACACATATTTACAGCACATACGCGACCTTACACGACTCAACTTAGGTCGTTGACGACCTAAGACATACGGTTTAAAGACAAACAAAACAGTGCACGACTTAAAATGAGACGACTCAATGATCTGAACAAGTTACATGCGACTCACGGTTTAACTCCTCGCCGACTTAACAATTTACAAGCAACATAACAAATGGCGACTCAACATCAACGACTCAAGAGAGGCTTCTGCATTTCTTCATACGACCTAACTAAGTCGTAACTCGTTACCCTTCACCCTGTTAAGTCGCGAACGACTTAAGGCCTCTTCATTAGCTCGTGAACAACCTTTGTTAAGTCGTGAGCGACTTATACTTCTCGAACGACTCAAAAACGTAGCCTTCTCCCAACGACTTAAAGTCACTTCATTAACTCGCAGCTCCTCTTCATGTAACTCCTTAGGTCGTGAACGACCTATAGCCTCCAGCTTAAGTCGTGGACGACTTAACTTTTCTATGAGTCGTGTACGACTCATCCCTTGGCTATTTGCTGGTCGCGTATTTTCTTTTCTGGCCTTAGCTGCAACATATAGTTGCCATATTAAATAACATATTCTACAACTAAAACCATACTGGGTTCGTACTGGGAATTGGATTTCTGACAAATGGTCAGGCTAAGGAACTTCTTATGCCACATGGGTATGCCTCTGGAGGGATGTCCCGAGAACCTATCCGGCTCTTTGCTAACAGAAGGCCGGGTTACCTCTGTAGCTAGGTAACTACTACTCGAGTATGCTACCCCCCGGTCGTTTGCGACCTTTATCCGAGGGCCCTCGATCACAAAGCAACAACCACACAGTAAATGAGATTGCAGCAACCACATTGGTTAAGTATCTGGGTACATACCATGATACTAACTTTTTCCAGAAGGAAATGACATACCCTAAAGAGTGCGACCCTCATAACCTTGCCGCATCTTTCCTGTTTCGACCATTTCAAGGGTGTGAGGTCAGATAAGATCTCGTCCACAAACCTACGCTTTACACGAAAGCCATGATTTGATCACAAATGATCAACAAATGATCATCAACACACAGCAGCACTTAGCATGCCACACTACCAAGTTAGGAGTATATTGCTGATAATCTTCAACTACATAACCTCTGAGCTCGTACGTCTCAGAGAAGGGTGTTAAGCTAAGAGAATAAATTCTCCGCCACCAACAGATATGTATTTGAAAGAAATTTGCTTTATATCTCAAAGTGTAGTGTCAGACATACAACCATACAAGTCTGTTCCGGGTTCGAACAGAACCGAAGGCACTTCGTCCAATAAAGGAAGAAGCCCTTGCAAATTCAGGTGTCCACAATTTCGATCGGACTCCCCATCACATGTAGAGATCTCTATACCAGAGCAACTCAGTGCAGAGACATTCGATAGGTTATCCTATCGTTTTCGAAGACACCCGGTGTTCACCACCATCTTAAAATGCTATTAATTTCGTCGTATCACTATTCGGAATGGGTTATATGACACAAATATGGTTATAACACAAGGATACACATTCAGGGTTCGATGTGGGTTTCGGATAACTAACTGGAATCCGACTCCCTGTCGCATCGAAGTTTAAATGTCGTTTTACGGGAAAAAGGGTTCTCACATATATACAGAAGCAAATCATGAATCACAGTTTAGCATAAAACAATTCATATCACACAGTATCACAATCACAACAGAATATCAATCCAGTGCACAACATTTGGTAATGGTCAATCGTCTTCAATTAAGGTGAATGATTTAAGTGAATTAACCACGTAATTATCCTTATTAATTATTTTAAATCAATGATTAATTATGAATTAATTAAATCTTAATTAACTTTATTAATTAATTATTCTTTAATTAATTATCTTAATTTATTAATTCTTAATTATTAATTAATTAAATTTAATTACTTTTATTAATTACTCTTTAATTAATTAATTATCAATTTCAAGGTAGTTACAAATCATTAATTGCTTAATCATTGTTTAATCATTATACATAAATTTGGTTTTTAAATTAACACTTGAATATTTGATTTACTTCTCAATTTTTATTAAGTTAAATGTAAAAAAATATATTTAAAAATATAAATTTGAAATATCTTTGAACTTCATTAATTTCAAAAATCATTCCAATACCATATACTCCCACTAACAAATTATTATTGTTTTTAAAGAGTGGATTTAGAAAATTGTTTAAACTTGTATTTTCAAAAATTTTAAAACTGGGATTTACTGTTTCAACGTCCAACCCGTGGCCGTCTCGAGTCGTCCCTGAGAAGAAATACCACCTGCTTCGAGTTTTTACCCAAATCGACCCGTATAAATTTTCTTCCCATAAAAATTCTGTTTAAGTTTAAATGACCCGGGGCAACGCTAAACGACACGACCATGGCTTCGGGCCTTCACCCCCAAACCCCATGTAGCGCTTTGAGTCAAACATCATCCTCACCAAAAATGAACTGCTGATACAACGAGACCATGTGCACGTTGCACACCGTCCCAGACATCACTGGTCGAAGCCACGACCGTCGTCGGGTCGACGACAAAGTTATGGACCCATCGAGCCACCCCAAAGCACCAACCACCGCCGCGATCAAAAACGAGCTCCACGACCCATACTCCATCTAAATCCATCGCCAGAAAATGGCCTCGCCTCACCTCCTCTGGCCATCAGAGGCCATAAAAACTTGACCGAGGCTTCATCAACGTACGACGCCGCGATTGGCACTGGTGGCAAGAAGTCCGATCACCTATTGACGACGCAGCACCTTCTTCTTCAATTTCGACCAGAAAAGGGTTTTTAACCCTAATTCGATCTCGAATCAACAATTTAAAGATTTAAATATTCAACCTATATTTTTCTAAGGATTACAAACCCTCAAGCTTGCTGTGACGACGAACTCGAGGCCCATAAACAGTTAGTTCATTAGAATTTTACAATATCTTACTTTTCTGATCAACTACAATTTCTTAATGAATATGTTCTTAAAAAAAAAATCTGATTTTGCTTTTAAAAATCATCAATTGTAAAAACGTTTCGATTGATATAATGGAAATCAAAGATTGTGATGATCGATTTTCCAACAGGTTCTGATTTTGCCTGTAATTTCGATTTTTCAGGAAATTCTTCATTTTGATTTGCTTAAAACTATTTTTAATGGTTGAATCATGTAAAAACTAACAACTTCCCTTCAGATACTATAGCCTGAAGTGAATCAGAGAAGTGGAGATTGATTTTTTTAGATAAGGTTACTTTTTTTCTTGAAACCTGGAAATAAACAGAGACATCTCTGTTTGCATATCAAACGTGAATCCACATCGCACACCAATATTCACATGCATGTATATGCTTTGCAACTTAATCTCAAGCCTGAGTCAAACAACACAAAGAATCCAGATTGGCAAAGTTTACTCACCTTGCCAAGTGTGAACAGAAGCTTCTGACGGTTTTTTAAAGTTTAAGATGAAGCCTGAATAATTTTTTCCTACTTTGATCTTGCAGTTTAATCTACAACTTGTAAATATAAATCTTTCCTTAAACTCTGTTGTATTGTTTATTTAATTCACCAATAACATACAAAGATCCAAGCTTAGCTTACAGTTTGAATTTTTTTAATGCAACAGAGAACATATCCGCAGCTTGATCCCAGAAATAAATTTAGTCTTGAACTTGATTTTCTTCCTACAACTGATTAATACAATTGCTTAAATTCTTTGCTTTATTACTGATTAACAACTTCAAATTCAAATTTTTAAAAGAAATTCACTTGCCTTAATTTATTTCAGAGAATCCTTGCACTGTTTCCTGGCCAAAACTGAAGCTTTGATTTTTTTTTTTTTTTGTAAATCTGCAGTTTGAATTTGTTTGTGTTAGGACTTGATTTTGAAATAACAAATTCATTAAAATATAAAGTTTAAAGTTTACCTGAGAGATGGAGTGTGAAACTACTGCTTTGTGTTGGAGATGATTCTCAGATTTTTGGTTTTCGAATTCAAGAGAAAGTTGGCAGTTTTCTGTTTTTCTTTTTTTCCTTTTTCTTTGGGTGTTGAGATTTGTGATGCTCAATCTTTTTTACTGTTCTTTCAGATTTTAGAGAGGCTAAATAATTTGAAAATGGAAGCTGATAAGTTTTTGTGATTTTTAATTTTTTTTTCTTCAATCAATTATATTGAATTCCACTTGTTAAAAACAATCATGAGATCTCAACATATGTTAATTTTCACTCCATCTCATTTATGCATGTCTAACACTTGTAATTTCACAAAGACAAAAGAATTTTTAAATAAATTTCATATCATATTCACTTTATAAATAAATATACCCCTTATTCATTTGTGTGTGTGTGTATATATATATACAATGTTAAAAGAAGAATCGTTTTAACCAATCTTTACATTATATAAATTACACCTTAATGATTTTAAATGCCACTTATTTTTCTAAAACATTTAATTTAAATTTAAATTCAAATTCCAATTCAACTTGAATTAAAAATCCATTTATGTTCATTTACATACCCACACATATACTTGTACAATTTAAATTCAATATCAATATATACACTCTAGTCTACTCATATATGCCTTATATATATGAAATTTAAATTCAAATGATTTTCAAAACATTTATTATTTTAAATTTTTAGACTCAAAAGAAATTGGAATTTTATTCATACCAATTATCACTTATTTTATTTGTTTGAGATTTTTTCAATTTATTTTCAAATTAAATCCCAAAGGTTTAAATATATTACTAATTTAAATTGATATATTTTTTGGGATGTTACAAACAACTTCTTGATCTTGTAAAGAATGCTCAAGCTATCGGACCCATTCTAGAGCCAACTCACCCAAAATCTAGATTTGCACACTTATGCAGTGATTATACCAACTTGGGTGAGAAGACATTTAAGGGTTCCGAAAGCGTTGTTGAAGTCCAAGCTTGGCTTAGAACATGCGATCGCATCTTTTCTCGCATGAATCTTATTGATTTCATCGAGTCCAAGTGGCTTCTAGTATGCTCCAAGAAAGAGCATTAAATTGGTATAAGCTTCTGATTTCTGAAATAGTTGAAGCGTATCTTACTTGGGAGCAATTCCTGAAAAGATTCGAATCAAAGTTTGTGCCGGAAGCTGAAAAAGTGACTTTGGCCCGACGTATTATTGACCTTGTTCAAGGTGAATCTTCTGTGGCAGATTATGTCGCATCTTTTGAATCTCTCTCTAAATATGGGATCGAGTACATTAATACCCCATTAAAGAAAAATAAGAGATTTGTCCATGGCTTGAATAAGAATCTCAAAAAGCCATTACTTCTGAAATTGGAAGTTGCTTTCGATCAGCTTGTTGATATCGCTCTTCGACTTGAAGAGGCAGATAAAGAGAGTGATGTTGAAGTTGGGATTGCCAAACCGAACGTCAACAACAACAAGAAGCGGCCTAATAAGTTCAAAGGTCCTTATCCCAACAAGAAAGGGAAATAAGCAACTCCGGTATCCAAGACTTCTACCCCTAGTGGTGGCCAATGCAACAATTGTGGTTCTAAGGACCATTATGCAAATAAGTGTTCAAAGCCCCTTGCTTGTCGCTATTGCAAAAGTTCAGTTCATTATATATCTACATGTCCCAAACTTCAAAGCACGAAGAAGGGAAACCTAAATGTGGTGCAAGCCCCTAGTAACACTTCTCATGGTTAAGGTATTTCTCATTCTATCCTTGATGGCGTTATTATGTTTCGTGATCATCCTATTCGAGTTCTTTTTGATACTGGTGCGTCCCATTCTTTTATATCAAAAGAACTTGTTGATACTTTTTCTTTGAGTGTTATGGCTTAATGACTTCTTTGAGAATTGCGAATCTTGTTGGTGGATCTACAACACTCAGTTTGCTTTGTAAAGATGTTGAGATTGTTTTATGTGACTATTCTTTCCGAGCCAATTTGCATGTCATGAGCTACTGAGGCTTCGGAATGATTTTGGGAATGGAGTGGCTTAACCGTTATGAAGCTCAAATCCTATGTCCTGAGTGGACTATTCATCTTCGACATCCTCAATCTGTTAAGCAGATTTATGTTGTTCTTAAAGATTCGGATTCCAACTTGGTAGAATCTTTATATTCTTTAAATCCTCGTTATGAAGATAATGACGACGAGGAAGATGTCATTTCTCTTATTCACGTTGTTTGTGGATTTTCCGACATATTTGAGCCCGTTTTAGGATTACCTCCTAAGCTAGCCATCGAGTTTAGAATTAATCAAATTCCTAGAGCTGTACCTATTACTCGTCCTCCTTATCGTATGTCCATTAAGGAAAATGAAGAGGTGCGTAGACAATTATCCGAATTGGAGGCGAAGCAATTTATTCGCTCTAGTTCCTCTCCTTGGGGAGCTTCGGCTATTTTTGTAAAGAAATCCGATGGTACACTTAGGCTTTGCGTTGACTGCCGTAAACTTAATGATCTCACTATCAAGAATAAATATCCTTTACCTCGGATTGATGATTTATTTGATCAACTTAGTGGTGCTAGAGTCTTTTCACAGTTAGACATAGCAACCGGCTTTCATCAGCTTCGTATTGCAGAGGATAGTATTCCTTTGACATCGTTCCGTACTCGTTATGGATCTTATGAATGGCTCGTTATGGATCTTATGAATGGCTCGTTATGCCATTTGGTTTATCGAATGCTCCATCTTATTTCGTTGACCTTATGAATTGAGTTTTCAAAGACTTCCTCGACTGGTTTGTTCTCATCTTTATAGATGATATTCTAGTTTATTCTAAAACCGAGGAAGAGCATGAAAAGCTTCTTCGGATTGTGTTTGAAACTCTTAGGAGCAATCAATTGACAGCAAAATTTTCTCAGTGCCACTTTTTCCAATCTCGTGTGAAATTTCTTGGTCATATCATTCCTGAATCTGGAATTTCCGTAGATCCTTCAAAGATTGAAGCGGTTAAAAATTGGAAGAGGCCGGAGAGTGTTACAGAAATCCGTAGCTTTCTTGGATTGGCGGGTTATTACCGTAGTTTCATAAAAGACTTTTCAAAAAATTTTGTGCCTCTTACTAGTTTGAAAAAGAAAGGAGTTAAATACATTTGGTTGGATAAATGTGAAGCTTCTTTTCAGAAATTAAAAGAACTCATTTTCGATGCTTCTATTCTTGTGATTCTCGAAGGGAACCAAGATTTTATTGTTTATACCGATGCTAGTCGTGTTGGTTTGGGAGCCGGTCTTATGCAAAAGGATCATGTTATTGCTTATGCTTCTAAGCAATTAAAGCCATCCGAGACTAGATATGCCACACATGATTTAGAGGTCGCGGCTATTGTTTTCGCCCTTAGAATTTAGCGCCATTTTCTTTTGGGAGAAAAATTTATTCTCTACAACGATCATAAATCTTTGAAGTATTTATTTTCTCGAAAGTGATTTAATTTGCGTCATCAACGTTGGCTCGAATTTCTTGCATCTTATGATCTAGATATTCTTTACACTCCCGGAAAGGGGAATCGTGTTGTCGATGCCCTTAGTCGTAAGCAACAAGCGGTTGTTTCTATAATGCTATCCGAATGGAATGATCTTGGGATTTTGTCTACTTGCGAGATTCGAGATCGTGAATCCGATTTATGTTCATCTCTTGTTTTATGTAGCCTTGAGGCTCATCTTTCTCTTTTAGACCGCATTCTTGAAGTTCAAAAGCTTGATTCCAAATTGGCTCTTCATAGCCAAAGTTATAGGGATACGATTAATATTGAAGGTTTGAAAGGCTTTGATATTGATGCTCGTGGCGGCATTCAAAATTTTGGTAGACTTATCGTGCCAAGTATTAGTGATCTTTGTAAAGACATTTTAGAAGATTCTCATCGTTCTAAATTTACCATTCATCCCGGTAGTTGTAAAATGTATGCGGATATGAAGTGACTTTATTATTGGGATGGAATGAAATATTATATTTCTAACTTTGTTAAGCGTTGCATGACTTTCCAATTCATTAAGGCTGAGCATCAAAGGCCCGGCCTGTTATTGCAATCTTTGGACATTCCAATTTGGAAGTGGGACCAAATTTCCATGGATTTTATTGACGGTCTTCCCCGTTCTCATTCGGGTCATGATAGCCTATGGGTGATAGTTGATAGACTTATAAAATTCACCATTTTATCCCCGTTCGGCCCAATCGGACCATACCACTTTTGGCCAAACTCTTTACTAAAGAAATTGTTAAATTGCATGAAGTCCCTACTTCTATTGTTAGTGATCGTGATCCATTGTTTACTAGTGGATTTTGGAAGAGTCTTCAAAAAGCTTTGGGAAAAAAGATTAATTTTAGCACCACCTATCACCCTCAGTCCGATGGAAAAACCGAGCGTGTGAATCAAACTCTTAAAGATCTTCTTTGTGCATGTGTTCTTGATTTTGGTGGAAGTTGGGAAGATTATATTTCTCTTGTTGAGTTTTCCTATAATAATAGCTTCCAATCTAATATTGGTATGGCACCTTTTGAGGCACTCTATGGAAGTCCATTCCGATCTCCCTCTTGTTGGCTTGAGGCAGGTGAGAAGCGGTTTTAGGTCCAGACTTTATTCGTGATTCCACAGAAAAGATTATCATTATCCGCCATAGGATGAAAGAAGCTCAAAGTAGGCAAAAATCTTATGTCAATAATCGAAGAAGGAAATTAGAATTTTCTGTGGGAGATTTTATGTTTATTCGTGTTTCACCTATGAAGGGTGTTGTGCGTTTCAGTCGATCGGGAAAATTAGCAACTTGATATATTGGTCCATTTCCCATCACCGAACGTACTGGTTCTGTGGCTTATCGCCTTTTATTACCGGCTCAGTTTTCTGCTATTCATGACGTGTTTCGCGTTTCTCCACTACGGAAATGCCTTAGCGATTCCGATTCAATTCTTGAGCCCGGTGTTATGGAGCAAATTGAAGTCTCGCCTAATTTGACTTATGAACAGCATCCTATTCGTATCATTGCATCAAAGGTAAAACACCTTCGAAATAAAGATGTCCCTCTTGTGAAAGTTCATTGTGTTAGGGATGCGGATTAAGGATCTTAAGGAAGAAATAACACTAGAGGGGGGGTGAATAATGTTTTAAAGAATATATGAAGTATATGACTAAATTAAAACTTTCAACACAAATCTAAACAGAATTCTAACACAGAATGATCACAGAACATATAACAAACGCAAATAGTAAAGTAAAGCAAGTAAAAGGAAAGAACATACTGGATTTCATAATGGTTCGGAATCCTCCTACATCCAGTCCTGCACCAAGGCAATATCCTTGTATAGATTTTTATAAGCCAATATCCAAATTACAACCCTCAATTTCTAAGGCCTTGAGGAACCCTCCTATCTCCGAGTCTGGGGTAAACTCTCTTGATTTACGGGACACAAGATCACCCTAATACTTCTTAATAACAATCCTTTTGAATGGATAGACTCTATGGACTTTTTGAATACAAATTAATCCTATAACTCTGAATAGCACTTTGATCTTTAGTAGAATGATGGAGAATCAAATAGAGAGAGTATCTAAATGATTTCCTATTGAGAATTTGGCAGAATGATGGCACGATCTTGAAAATATGAAGTTTTATGGATATGGAATGGTGGAGAAGAAAGAGTGAAGAAAATAAGAAAGTAGTTGTTAAAAAAATTCGTTTTGGAAGCCTTTATATAGATGCACAACAGTCATAACCATTGGCGAAAGGTTTTCGAACGAATGGACATTTCTTTTCAAAATTGAATTTTGAATCCAATTGTCACCATGTCGACATGGGGTATCCCCTTATGTCGACATCCCTTAGTTCAAAATTATAGAGATGTTGTTTTGTAAAGACAATTGAATTTAAAACAAGTTGAAACTTCTCTGAAGCAAAGTAAAGTGTTTAAACAATATTTTGAGATAGAGAATGAATATAAAACATTATTTTAAATATATATATATATATATATATATAATTGATATAGACCGTCAATTATATAAGTAATATTTGAAATCAGAATAAGTTTTGATGTTTTAAAAATAGAAGTTTTTAAAATCAGAATAGAGGAATATTTCAAGGCTAAAACAAAGTTTGAAAATATTTTTGAAAACATGATTTTGAAAGCTAAAACATTTTGAAAACAGATTTAAAAACATTTTGAAAAATCTATTCAAACTGAAATTGCAAGAACCTTCCTATAGAGCTCCTCCATAGGACTTGAGAACTTGTACAAAGTAGTTTAAATGATTATGATTTTCGTGGGTTTGTAAGCCACTTGTCGTAGGTTTGTAAGCTACTTGTCGTGGGTTTGTAAGCCACTGGTTTCGATAGAAATTGGGTTCCATCCCAAAAGAAAATTGGAAGAAAGATGAGAGTGCTATTATGAAGTTTTAACAAAATACTAGACACTTATCTTGAGATCTTGAAATCTTGATTCTCTAGAGTCTTGAATCTTGAATCTCTAATCTTCATCTTGATGCTTGAGTCTTTATACTGATCAGTCTTCGATGATACCTGCATATACTTCCTATATACACACACACACACACACATATATATATATATATGGAAATGTTAGTATATATTTTATAAAGTAAAGTATAATAACTATATAAGGTTGTTGTCATCAAAACATCATCAACTCAGTTCCTAACACAATGGTCCTCAAATCCTAAGGATTGTTCTTGGAAATCTAGAGAATTCATCGAGTGAACACATTCGGACTTACTCTCTCGTGCTCTTTGAGGTGAACTTCTTATTTCAAATTTCTTTTGTGTTGATATGCTTTTATGGATGTTACTTTTTATATTTTCTTCTTAAGTATTGCAAGGATGCCATTTCTTTAAGGAGGGGAGTCTGTAACAACCCGCATATTTTACGATTGTATATTTAAATATTTTATTTAAATATAGCATCATTAGTCGGATTTAAGTCTGAAAGGTTACTTTCTGCAAATAGTCAAATTAGGACTCGAGACCACTTTCATTGGGTTCAAAATGGCGTTTGCGACCTTTTTGAGTATAAACATCGATAAGTTTGGAGCAAGCTAAAATTTTGACCTTTTCGCTTAGGGCTTTGGGTTTTTGTTTCATCCCATAACCTAATATATCAACCCAACTCCACTCCACCCCTCTTCATTCCTTCATAATATTTCCTACAACTCAAGCTTTAGCCAAAATGGTGGAGGAGATTGGAAATTAAAATCCTAAGCCCTAGTTTCTTTAGCAAATCTAAGTTTTAGCTCCAAAATCAAATAGAAGCTTAGTTAAGCATCTCCTTCTTCTTCTCCATCTTAATTCCCCTCCAATTTCAAAATTTTCCTAAAACTTAATTTGGAAAATTATTGCTTATGATCTTAGATTGGAGCTTTTAGAGTTGAGATTGAAGAGTGGTTGACCCTCCTTTGTTTTCAAGATTCTTCTTTATTGTTTTTATGAAAAAGGTGAGATTTTTATCTCATATCTATGTCTATATCTATCTTTGCTGATGAATTCCTAATGTCTATTTCTTGTCCATTTTCTTTGGATTGAATTGGTTTTATGAATATTCCAATTTTTGGTGATTTGAAGTTAAATCTTTAAAAATCCTAGCTTTAATGCTTGAACATGTTTTTGGGGTGAGTCAAAGAGCCTATAGGACTGGGTTGTCGTTTGGCATAAATCCCTAGTTGCAATTGCTCGATCGATCAGCTTCATTTGGATTTTTTCCCCTTTGGGGGCTAGGCTGAATATACTGGAATTTCTAGTTCAGTCGACTGAACCACAAGGTCAGTCGACTGAACCGAACCTAGGAAATTTCCTAGGCCAGTATCAGTCGACTGACACTCTGGGACAGTCGACTGATCCTAGAAACCGAAAGTTTCCAGGTCTATTCCAGTTGACTGACCACCCTGGTTCAGTCGACTGAACCTGGAAACAGAAAGTTTCCAGGATCTGAGTCAGTCGATTGACCACCCTGGTCCAGTCGACTGAATCTGCTGTTTTCGCCTATGTTGCCTATTTTGTTTGTGTTTCCAATTTTTAATTGATTCTTGTTTCTTCAATTTGTTGTTATCATCTTTGTTGACTTTGATAACTTTTTTTTACGGGACCTCTGGGGAATATCCATTTTGATGGATTCGGTATCAATTTTTATGGATTTGGTTCACGTCTTCGTATGTGAATTTTTGGTGATTGATTGTTTCTATAATCAATTTTGTGACTTGTCACTTTTGAATACAAAGGTTTCTATACTAGTAGTAAATATTCAAACTCTTTTGCAAAGATGATTTCAACTCTATTTTTAATACAAAGCTTGTTTATAAAACCGTTTACCAATCTACTGGTATATACAAACCTTTACCTCATT
The DNA here is from genome assembly GCA_030765085.1 of Allium cepa. Taxonomy (NCBI): domain Eukaryota; kingdom Viridiplantae; phylum Streptophyta; class Magnoliopsida; order Asparagales; family Amaryllidaceae; genus Allium; species Allium cepa. The sequence continues at coordinate 245,006,431 of CM060942.1, forward strand.
CATTCGAGAAATCCAATTAAACGACTTAGCAAAACAAGTGGTATGAAACGCTTTCGTTTACTTTGTCTGTTAATTCTTAGACTTATTCGATTGAACTCTTGTGATAATTTTCGAGTGGAAATATACAGTTTGTTCGTAAATATTTAAGTTAAGCCAGTGGTTTTGAGACATGAAGCTAAATTCATTTATTTACTAGTTTAGTGTACTTTTGATGATTGTTGATGATCATTTTATGATTTAGACTAGCAGTGTGCGATGTCTCTTTGTCTACGAGGGAGACTAAACCCCGTTTCTATGGAGCTTCGGCTCAAAATTGGAGGGGTGGCGACCCATGGTCTTCGGGCCGTTTGTGGAGCCTCGGCTCAAAATAAATGGTTAGCAACCATAAAATTGCGTTCCGTTTTGTGATACACGTGTTGGTGAGTTTTCATGCTCCCGTTTTGTGATAGACCTTCCTCTTTTTTTGATTTCTGAGTTTCTAATTGATGATTTCTAGAATTTAGGTTTCACCAATTTTTATGATTGGCATTGATATGTTAGTCAGTATTTGTGGTTTGGAGAATATAGTAAAGAATATGACATTCTTTTTGATGTAATGAGATTTTTGAGATATTGTATGATTTTTGTTGTTGTTAAATGTATACTTTTCATAGTATGGCATAATTGTTATCATATGTTTTCGTCATATCTCTTATTCTATCTCATTTTATCTTATATTTGTAATAGACTGATCCGTTTATTATTTTCTTATTAAATAATACTCGGGTCAGACCGAGATGTTACAGATGCTTCTACTTGACTCCTTATCAGGAATCATCATCTGACTTTTGTCTAACTACGTTAGATTGGTAGTTTTTGCTGTTATACCTATGAGATAGAGACTCCTTGATATATACATATTCTTTTGTCTGGCACTTGTATCTATTCTTCTGTGATATTGTGGATCTTGTTTAACCGCTACTCCGATCTAAACTTCTATGTGTTATATTCATATCTATTTTCGCCTTTGTGATGTGGATATCTGTGACTGATTTATGTTATGTTTATTTCTTTATTTGTTTTCGAAGACCACATAGCCACTGTGTAGTAGCTTTGATTTTGTATCGGCATGTCGGATTTCATTTTGAAATGAAATGCATATTATACTATCCGACATATCGGTGCTCATCCAAAGCAATTACACGTATGGTCGCTACTCAACAGCCTTATTCTTCATGCTAGTTGACGGCATTACTCCGTAGTGTCATTGGCTAGCGTGATTATAGAGGTGGGGAATCACAAAAACTCTCAAACTCCTCTTTCTCACAACACCTACATGTCAAAAGACTATCACTTCACCACTCTTCACTTCTATCAGCATATCATACTGCGACCATTCCATCATCAACTCAACAAAACTGCTGCACACTCTATCAATATACTACTGTCCCATCAAACACCACTAACCACATCATTCCCACGATACCGAGTGCCTTGCTGGCTTCATCCATCTCGTCCTCCTCTGTCCTCTATTTGTAATCAAACCAGCACTTCATCACATATCAACATTGCTGACAAACCACAAATAACACTGCATATACATATCCATCTTATTGTCAACATATACCATTTCCATTCCATCCCATAGTCATTACAACATTGCTTACAACCTCTTCCAGCATATCATTTCCATAATTACACAGTTACAATTTACCAACCATACGACCACCATCATCATCCAAATCCTCCCACCTTCAAACAACATTTTTGCCACCATCACCTTTCTTCTTCACAATCACATTTCTTCTTCAACCAACCACCAGTCACTTATCTTTTTATTGCCTTAACATCACTGACCACTATCCTGCCTTATCCACTACTAATAGCACCTCCTACAACTACATATACAACTTGCACTAATCATACAACTGCTTGATTCCTGCTTGCACTGCTACGCTGTGCAACTGCCGCCATCACAAACTGCAACATCTCTCCAATACAACATTTACCACTCTACGACAACAGCCATCACCGCAACCTTAACCGCAAGTTCACTACTTACAAGGCACTCCATCTACCACTTCCATATCTCAGCCACGACAATTCGCATCTTCCACAAAAATCAACCCCATCTTCATCACTGCCTCATAACTCCACTCCACTTCATTGCTACAATCAAACCAGCAACCACATCCCAGTTCACGAACCCTAACCCGGTTCCACCACAACCGACAACCTACAACCTCTCACCAAACTTCCTATTCATCACTTCACCATAAACAACCCTCAAACCTGCTGTCACGGCTACCACGAACCACCTGAATACAACCGCGACCCCTCACTCAAACCAGCAGCCTATTTCCACCACAAGATCCAAACAATCGTCGCACTCCAAACCCAAGCACGTTGAACGCGATCGCCACGTTCTCTTCTATCATAGCCATCTCGCCCAGACACCGCCAGCAACCCAAACGCCTGAACCAAACAGCAACGGCAACCCTAATCCGCCCTTAACACCTCGAAACCCACCACAAATCGTGTCGCCAATTGCCTGTAAACAACAGCAAATGAATTGCATTTGACCAGAAATCCTGCGACCTTCAAACTAATCGTACGGCGAAATTGAACGAATTTTTGGATTGGAAATTTTGAATTAGAAATTTGCTGTGAAAGTTTGTTCGAGATTTAGATTTTTGATGAAGCTTTATTTTTTAGTTTCTTTCAAACTTATTAAATTTTTTTTGAATTTGTTTTGTTTTGCTTAACTTGTTTTTAATCTAATCCTAAAAAAAGTTTGCTTCCTTTGAGTTTTTTTTGTTTTATTCGAAAAAAAAATTGTTTTCGATTACTTTTGGTTTAATTTTTTATTTTATTTTAGTTTCTTCATATAACTAAAAAACTGTATATATCTTATCCAATTTTCAGGTTACAAAAAATAAAAAGAGGAAGTGCTTGCCAAAATAAAATTTACTTTGCTTGCGTGCAAAAAAAATTGCCGCTTTAACATAAATTGCTAATAAATTCTATACGCTCTGGTATCGTGCCCATATTTCTTGTTTTTTATTTGAATTGCATTATTGGTTACTTGCATTTGCATTTATATATAAAAAAATATTCAAAATTCAAAAACAAAAACAAACTTCACTTTAGTTGCATTGTAAATTCACGTTAATTTTTGTTTTGCATTCATCCCATCTTATTTTTATTTTTTAAGGGCAATACCCCAATTCACATAAGGTAAGGAATTTCATCACCCTTTACTTAGCCCATAAATTGCATTTCATCGTAGAATTGGACTAATAATAAAGATTAGACATTCGACTTTAGGGCTTAAGGGCAATACCCCAATTAACATAAGTGTGTTGCGAGCTCATTTAGGGCTTAATTTTATCTTTACAATTGTTTTCTTTGAACAATTTTATTTCTTGGTGTCTAGGCTACCGCAGAGTAATAACTATTTATAAATATTATGGTGATTCATAAATATTATATTGGTTGTTTCTCTAAAGGTACTTAAACCTTCGGTTGCATTGCTTCGGTAATTCGTGGTGCATTGATAACCCTTTCCCATTATCTGACTAAGAAATAATTCTGTTGGTTGAAGACAAAGTGTGATTATACAATTTGGGGTTAGAAGCTGCTAAGGATAGAATAATGTAATTATGTCCTTTGCATTCATTTAGTTGCATTATTTCACGCATATTTTAAAAAAATCCAAAATCCAAAATTTTAAAAATAGTAAATTTTACTTAACTTAATTTTTAATCCAAAAAATCCTTTTTCCTATCCTTTGAAAATTTTCAATCAAAAAAAAATCCAAAAAAATCTTTTCAAAAACAAAAATCAAATACCTATTTTCTAAAAATAAAAAAATACTTTTGGTAAATATTTATAAAGTCAAAAACAAAAACAAAAACATATAAAAATTTGAAAAGCAAAAAAATTCAGAAATAAAGAAAAAAATTCAGAAATAAAGAAAAAAAATTCAAACTTTTCTTTTGAAAATTAAATTTCACTTAGTAAATAGTTTCCTTTCTTTTTTAAAAAAACACAAAAACAATATCTAACTTCATTTTTCAAATCTTGTTTCATTATCTAAACTCGATTTTATCTTCTTTCTCTTCTTGACTTTCACTTGTGCATGAGTACTTGGACTCGTGACACAACAACAAATCGTTGGACTCACGACTCAACAACTAATCGTTTAACTCGAAAAGACGATCCTCTTGAAATGGCAAACGAGAACGTCCCTCGAACAGTTAAGGATAAAATCTTTCCCGATAGAGTTTCTATTCCATCTTGCATCATGTTACCCACCGCTACGGGTAACCATTTCGAAATTCACTCGAAACATATTGCCATGCTACCAAAATTTTACAATTTTGAATACGATGATCCATACATCTTTTTGTCGAAATTCGAACATGTTTGCATAACCATTAAACTCCAACAACTTTCCCATGACGGGATCAAACTTCAACTAATCTCATTCGCACTTATGAATTATGCTAAAAAATGGTTGTACAGCTTACCATCAAACTCGATCAAAACTTAGGAAGAATTAGTAAAAGCTTTCTTAAAAATGTTCCACTCCTTGGAAAAAGTGAGTAGATTGCAAAACAAAATTGTAAATTTTCATCAATTCAAGGGAGAACCATTCGAAAAATATAGAGCTTTTGATAAAATGTCCACACATAACTTTGAAAAATGGACGATTTGCCAAATCTTATATGATGGACTCAAAAACAGCTTACGAACCATGCTTGAATCAATGTGCCAAGGCAACTTTGTTGCCCAACATCACGATGATGCTTGGCAATTTCTTGAAAAGCTCGCCGAAAAATCATCCCAATGGCAACGTTTGAATGAAAAATCAATTTACTAACGATCGAGCACAAACTTGATAGGATCTTCTTTGACTTTGGAAGCTAAGATCCACACAATGATAAAAAAATTCGATAACGTTTTCTCATCGAATCAATTGAACAAAGCCTCCCATCCAATGTGTTATAAATGCAACGATCCTAATCATATAGCGGATTAGTGCCCTAATTCTGTCGAACAAATCAATGCTTTTAATAGGGCCAAAAATGAACCATTATTTCCAACGTACAACCCTGGTTGGAGAAATCAACCAAATTTTTTGAACAATCGCAGCACGAATGCAGTTCATCCAATTGTTCAAGCTTTCCCAAATAATGCTTCGAATCCTCCCTTTCAGCCCAGCCATTTTCAACCAAACTTTGTGGGTCCGTCTCATAGTCAACTGCAATAATCAAATTTTCAACCAAATTTTGCTTATCTTCCCCAAGAGGATAAATGTTTAAGTTCACTTGAGAAAACTCTTGAAATGTTAGCTAAAGCAACTACTCAAAGCCTTCAATCAAACAGTAATTTGCGAAATTTATTGACCTTATATATTCAAAACGCAAACCAATTGATTGCAAAAGTTGAAATGCAATTGAGTTAATTAGCCATGTTTGTAATGAACGCAAACAAGGAACATTCCCAAGCCAGCTTATTCCAATTCCTAGAAGTTAAAATGCAAATTCCAATCAAGCCCATGTTGTTTAGGATAACAACGTCGCCTATTGAATTCTATCATAACTCTACTTTTTTGATAAACAGATCGATAATAAAGTCGTTAATCCAAATAATTTACTGGAAACCTCATTCGACACTTCTAAAACAACAAACGGATCTTAACATTACGGGGGGTCAATCATCGAATCCAATACCAATCAAAATTCTTCTTCTTCTACTCAAGTTGATCCACCTATTGAGTATCGCGTCCCATTTCCACATCATCTTCGATAAAGAAACACTAGGACCAAATGGAAAGGATGTTGGAAAATTTTAACCAACTGAAAGTGAGTATCCTGCTTCTTGACATCATTCAGAAAGTCCCCACTTATGCGAAATTTCTTAAGGACTTGTGTACCCAAAATCGACACACTCAAGTGCCTAAAAAAGGCTTCTTAGCCGCTAGTTTGAGTGAAGCCTTGTGTAACGACCCAGAATTTTATTTAATTAAAATTTGAATATTTAATTAATTTTAAATATTAATAAGTGAAATTTATAAGTCGAATAAATTTTATTTTGAATAATTGGATTTAATTGAATAATTAAATCGATAATTTAATAGTGAAAATACAGAAATAATTGAAAATTGGGTAAAATATGATTGAAAATGATTTGTAAAATTTTATTATATCATATGGGAGTTAGAACGATATTTTAGAACTTTTAAAATCGAGTTAAGAGTTTATTTGTGAAAATTGAATATTTTAATATTTAATCGACTAGTGAAATTAGCCAATTTTCGAACAGTCTCAGAATTGGACGAAACTAGTTCCATTGGATCCGTAATAGTTTGTTATTACCGGATTTCAATTCGTAGCAATCAGAGTTATGGTTTGATCGTGGCAGCTCGAAACGCATCGAAATTGTTTTAATATTAATTTGGCGAGTTAAAATAGCCATTTTTCAAACAATGTCGGATTTCGACGAAACCAGTTTCATCGGATCCGTAATGTGATATTATTGTAAGATTTCAAATTTCATGTCAATCGGATTTACCGTTTGTCCGGTGCAAGCTAGAACGCCTAGAAAATTGTTTAAATCGGTTTAATTTAAATTGAACGTTTATTGCCATAACTCGCACAGATGACCGAATTAGCTTCCGAAACCTGTTCCATTGTGTCCGGAACATGGGATAAACCCTAGAAACGTCGGTCACCGTGCGTAAATCGGAGTTTGGAAAATCCAAAATGAATAGTGTCGTTCAAACTCCTATAAATAGACCATCCTCTTCACAAAATAAAAAAAAATTAGGTTTAAAACCCTAGCCGCCACTATTGTTCTGAATAGCCAGAATTTGATTGCGTTTCTTCCTCAATCTCTTCAAATTCACTAACAATTAGAGGAAAGTGCCAACTACAAAGTTGTAGGCGACGACGAGGGCTTCACATCTATACGGAGATGATGGGTTTTGGAGCAACGTGGTCGTCAAAATTTGGCCGTGTATGAGTCGCGTTCGAGCATGTTTTTATGGAGTTGCATGGGACGGACCTGATGCATTCAAGATGGAATCAATGGTGGATGCAGGTTGAAGGGTTTTAAAATAAAATAAATTATAATTTATGTTGTAAATTAGTTATTAAAAATTCGTGTAAACTTTGAAAAATCATAACTTTTTCATACGAGGTCGAAAACGCGCGAAACCAGTTGCGTTGGAATCGTATGGACGGGCACTACGCTGTGGAATTGGATTGGATTCATTTGGAGTTAGTGAGAATTTTAGGTAAAATTAAACGCGCGTTTAATTTTATTCGAAATAAATCGCTAAAACGGAATTGAAATCAAACAACTTATTTATGGAGTTATATTCACGTTTTAGACAGTGAATAATCCTTTAAAATAAAATGAATAGAAATGATGAAATTGGTTAACTAGGTTTATTCACGTTTTTGTGAATAATATGTTAAAGAAATTGTTTTGGATGGGATGTTTTAAACAGAATTAAAACGATCTAACGATGTTTTAAATGTGTTAAGATTCGAAACCATAGATTTCAACATTTATTTTTGAAATAGACGTTTTAGAGAAATAGAAGGGAATGGTGGACTATAACATTGTTGTTATAGTAAATGATTTCCGAAAGGAAATGTTTTGTATAGTATTGGGATTTATATATCTATTTTAATTTCGAATCCCTATACTAGTGATTTTGGGACGTCGTAACGATGTTTTACGTAACATTCGTTTAGGCCCAAATAAATATGTTTGAGAGAATGATTTCCTTAAAGAATGAAATATATACTTAATTTTGATTTAAGTATATTGAATATTTTCCAAGTGTTGAAAGTAAATAGATTTGTGAATTACTTATGAATAAATAAGTATGGAAATGTTTTTTTCCCAATGTGAAATGAAACGTTTTTAGAATTTATCTTTTTGAAGATAAATTGAAATGAATAATTGAAATCGTATATGCATGGATATTTTGGAATATAAATTCATAGATTAATAAACATTGGTTGTTATTTGATTGTTGGTTGATTGTATATAATTCATTAAGAGTTAATGAAATTGAAAGCTAAAGTAATTGGAATTCAATTGGAAGTTAAGTGAATCTTGAATAGAAGTGAATTTGATTTGGGAGTGAACCAACTTGAATATGAATTAGTGAATATAAACTAATTGAAAATGAATGTTAGTAAAAACATCCACTGTTAATAAATCAAATGTGATTTAAATTGAAAACCCAATTCATTGAATATTAATGAGAATATGAATGAATATTGATTTGGTTATGAATTAGTTGGATGATAGTTGGTTGATGGTTGAATATTTATTGCTTTTACTACATTTGCTATGTTGACATATATAGTTAGTATGTTGCTATATGTTGTGTATCGATACTATTTTCATATATGCATGATTCTCATGTTGTTTGTTGAGTGATTAGTAGGTGCGGATCGCGTTTGCTTTGCATTTGGAGTTCGCTTTTGCCCTATATTAGCCGTATATGCTCGCTAATAAAATATAAGGTACATATCTCGGATTAAATATCGTACTTTTACACTTTTTTTCCCTGCGGGATGCCTCATTACTTGATGAGATGTATATTTTTGATATATATACTGTCATTTTTTTTCGGATCGAGCCGCGCAAAGGAGACTATGGCGAATTATTCCGGAAACTTATTTAATTAAAATTTGAATATTTAATTAATTTTAAATATTAATAAGTGAAATTTATAAGTCGAATAAATTTTATTTTGAATAATTGGATTTAATTGAATAATTAAATCGATAATTTAATAGTGAAAATATAGAAATAATTGAAAATTGGGTAAAATATGATTGAAAATGATTTGTAAAATTTTATTATATCATATGGGAGTTAGAACGATATTTTAGAACTTTTAAAATCGAATTAAGAGTTTATTTGTGAAAATTGAATATTTTAATATTTAATCGACTAGTGAAATTAGCCAATTTTCGAACAGTCTCAGAATTGGACGAAACAAGTTCCATTGGATCCATAATAGTTTGTTACTACCGGATTTCAATTTTCGTAACAATCGGAGTTTTCGTTTGATCGTGGCAGCTCGAAACGCATTGAAATTGTTTTAATATTAATTTGGCGAGTTAAAATAGCCATTTTTCAAACTGTGTCGGATTTCGACGAAACCAGTTTCATCGGATCCGTAATGTGATATTATTGTAAGATTTCAAATTTTATGTCAATCGGATTTACCGTTTGTCCGGTGCAAGCTAAAACGCCTAGAAAATCGTTTAAATCGATTTAATTTAAATTGAACGTTTATTGCCATAACTCGCACAGATGACCGAATTAGCTTCCGAAACCTGTTCCATTGTGTCCGGAACGTGGGAAAAACCTTAGAAACGTCGGTCACCGTGCATAAATCGGAGTTTGGAAAATCCAAAATGAATAGTGTCGTTCAAACTCCTATAAATAGACCATCCTCTTCACAAAATAAAAAAAAATTAGGTTTAAAACCCTAGCCGCAACTGTAATGACCCTGGATTTTTGACCCGTTTATTTTAATAAATATTTAATCTAATTAAATAAAACGTGGACTGTTCATTTGAAAATGATTATGATTTGGAGAGTTCAAAATAAAATCTTTTGATAATATTATAATAAATCTCATTTTTAAAATACTTTCAATATTTTCATATCTGATAGTATGTATGTGTGTATATATATATATATATATATATATATATATATACACACACACACACAATTGTAGAACTTTAAATAATAATCATATGGGTATTGAATATGGGAATTTAAAAACTTAAGTATAAATCATAAATATGAACTTAAATAGAAAACAATGTAAGAGGGTAGAAGCATAAACAATGTAAGCTAGAAGATAATAAATATTTTACAAATAGCTTTATACTCAAGCTAAATGTTTACCTGCATAAGTATATGATTTCAGGTAGTATCTTCATAAAGCAATACAATTAATAATTGTGTAACCTTATTTGCAGAAAAGTCAATGTTTACAAATCCACTACAAACATTTTAATATATACAATACTTTTACTCATAGGTCCAAGTGTTTACCTGCAGATTCAAAACTAGGGATAATAATATACAGTAATATGTTTATAAGTATACAACACATATGTGTATAAGCAAGCCTGGACTATATGTTTATAAAATATAGGATAAAAATAAAATATCTATATACATACAGCAAACATAATTATTGGAGTGTAAACATTTTAAGTAACAAGACAAAATCAATTAATGAAGCTATAAACAAACTGTATTACAGCATAATATATTTACATATGTTCTCACAAACCAAGTTTGGCTGCTGCTAGTATAAAATAATAGGTGAGTAGAAAGTCATGATTACATAAGCAACAAGTTTTATTTCAAATATAATAAAGAAAAACATATGCATGGCCGAAATAAGCATCTATGCATAAACTTATAGGAGCTAGGCATAACGTGTAACATGCATATGTACCACAAGATATTTAATTAATCTTTGAACAAGAAATAAAATTTAAAATAAAGATGGAAAACAAAATTTATATGCTGCTAAAACATATATATATAAGAAAACAACAGTTTTCACTGCAATATAATAAAAATAGATCGTTGTCTGGTACAAATTAAACAAAATCTGAAAAACAAATTAATTACATGATATCATAATTTAGGCATAAGCATTAATAAGCACAACTTCTTATTCAGGAGAGTACTGCAGCCGAATTCTTGTGGTAGTACTTAACCAATAAAAAAAATGATGGTAATACAAAATATCTTCCAGCCGAAATGTCCAATTCATTTCAGGTCTCAGTACCTTATTACAAACAAAAATAAAGCAAGTATTATATCAAGCTAAAGCTTGTTCCAGAAGGTATCTTATTCAAAGCCACATATAGATATGTTTATCATTCCATTTAGTTCATTCCATCAGCATAGCCTAAATTAAAAAAAATGAGATAAGAAAGAAACATAAACAAAATTTCAAATTCTCAAGTTCAAATAAAAATTCAGAAGCAAAAGGAGTTTACTGGAATTCAAGAACTTCAACTGCAAGTTTTCTTCATCAAACAACTACTCTCTGTTTCAACAGTAACTAAGTGAGTAAACTTACCTATTTTCTATTGAAACTTGTATCTTAGCTTAAATTTGGTTTGTGTTGATATCTACTTAAATAAGTATCCCTAGGTACTTTTGTTGCTATGGTAACATATATAGTGTTCTTCAGAAAATTGGGTATCTGAACAAAGAAAAACAGGAATATTGGCAAATACTTCCTCATACAAATGGTTTGAACTTTGGTATGATTGCTAGTTCAAGTTGTTTATCTTGAATTAAAGGCCTGCAGCCTGGTGGAAGTTTAACAGTATATTATAAACACAATATATTCAAGTTACAGGAAAAAGGGTTTCAAAGTCTAAAGTTCGATTGTTTAAATTTAAGAATTCAATAACATATTTTGATTTCATATGTATAGTTAGGATTTTTAATATAAAAATTATGATTTTTAAGCAGAGACCTCAAGAGCAGTTTTAAAAGAAGCTGAAAGAGGTTTTTGTCAATTTTGTACGATCGGGTAGATTTTATTTGTTGTAAATTAACTTGAAGTAAGCATATGAATGATTTAACATAGGAAAAATGTCGAATAATTTTTCCAGTGTAAGGATATTGAGGTCAAGGTGTTAGAAGGGTTTTGGGTTCCTAAATTTGTATGTTCTGTAAATCAAAGTTTCATCTCCATGAATTGATCGAGTGGCTCGCGGTTGTGAGTGAAGACCGAGGAAGGTATGGGCGTGACATGGATGCGGGGGTTTCGCCTCCGGTGATCAGTGTTGGAGGGGCGAAGGGTTTTTGGTGGTTGCTCGAAAATAGTGGTTCGTGCTACAGGCAAAATTCTGCCCTCGATCGAATCGCGTTGGCTTGAGTGGTGTATTCGTACGAGTGGTCGATTTGTGGTTTGTGGATGATGTCGCAAGCCACCGGAGATGAAGCGAGCCACCGTGCACGTGCACGGTGGCGTGAGTGTGTCAGTAACGTCGTGGGCTGTCATCTCGTGCAGTGCTCGAGTCAACCACTATTTTCCTTCGAGTTGAACTCGAGTTGAGTGCGAGAGTTAAATCCTGATGATAGTTTTTATCTAAGCTTAAAACAAACTTGCTGGAAATTCTAAAAAAAAACAAGAAGAAGAAGAAAGAGTTATGGGTTTCTGTCTCGAGAGATTTATTGTGTAACCCGAAGTAATACTCGAGTTTGAGAAGGGAGAGTCTCGGGTTTACAGAATGCAGTTTGCATTAGTGTTAATGTTGATTAAAGTTTGTTTCTCCATAATGTTTTTAGTAGGGTGAGGACGTTGGATTTAGGCTATGATGAGCTTACTTAATACATAACGATGTTTTGAAACACTTAATTATTATTTTAATTAAGCACTTAATCTAGTTTAAGTATAAAATAATTAACATTCAAGTGGTGTAGTTAATTGTAAATTGATTTTCAAATTAAGAAAAATTTCTTTTAAATATTAATTAAGATGAATCATTGATATTAATTAATTATTTTGAAAAGTGGTTGAGAGTAATTACTTTATAATCAGAGATTGAGTTATAATTAAGAGAAGGGGTAAATTGTAATTAACTACTTGAGTCAATTTATGAATGATTAGTAGTTAATTAATCGAATAATTTAATTGAGAATAAATAAATGGTTAAGAAAGTAATTAGCAATGATTAAATGGGAATTTAAATTTTATTAATAATTAAGCCTACTCATTAAAATGGTTAATTAAAGTAATTATGAAATTAAGATTAGGGATTAATAAGGAAATCAATAATTAAACAATCTGGAATGAAATAAGTAATTGATAGTTAAATAAATGATTAATTAAATAGAGTTAAGTGATTGACTCTCAGGTAATTAATTCTAAATTGAATTAATTACAAACAAGATTTTAAGGTAATTGCTTATGAATTGTTGTGTATGTAGAATGTCTGGATTGTGATGTTAAATTGAAGATATTCTGTGATGCTTTCTGATATGCTGTGATATATCCATGATGTTTGCATATGTTTTATCTATGATACATGCTATGCTAATTCAATTGTTGAATGTAAATTATTTAAACTGTTTAAGTTAATTAGACAACTTGGCCCTTAAAATGGCGTTTGGATTCGATGAGACCGGGATCGGAAGAATCAAATTTGATTCTCCGAAAACCACATCGATCCAATTTAAACGTTAGGTCGTGAATTCTGAAATGAAGATCGAGATGGTGCTTTCAGAATGCAAGGGTTATCGTCGTTGACTCTGAGGGTGATTCCAAAATGAGTGTGACGAGATAATGCCTTCGGTTTCGTTCGAACCCGGAACGAACTTGTATGGATTGAATGCTTTCAGCACATCGTCAGGCGGACGATGAGCATTCTAAGAAATATGTTCTGTAAAGGTAATCGCAGCCTCAAGCCTCATCAACCGAGAATGGCTAAAACAGGGGAGATGCAGCAAGGTTAGGTGGGTCATGCCCAAGCAGGACAAGATATTTCCCCTGTCTAGATGTCCCTTATATATTTCGGCTTAGTGGGTGGTTGGTCGCGCCAACCACGGGGTTTATCTTGTTCGGGACTGTTCAGTAAGGAATGGTTCCGGCCTTGTGTTGCAGGGGATGAAGGGAGTAATCCTCGGTACGGTGATCTAGGCCCCGTACTGTGACGGGCGGTACCCCAGTAGCCCTGCCATTGTATGGGATCCAATTTTCAATAAGCGCCGTACGTTTTGATTGTTCCCAACTATGTTGGAATGTGAGATGTAAGCATTTCAGCTATTTCTGTATTTTACTTGAAAACCCTAGACACTATTATAATATCACTGGATTTCCTATAAAAAAAATGTTTTGGTTAGCGTAAGGTAAAAACTTACCCGTATTTATTTGTGGGGAGTCTTACGTGATACCTTTATTTTCAAATGTTTTTTTTCAAAGTTAAACAACCTTAAACCGTTTACTCATACCAGACCCATGTCTGACGCGGAGTTTATTTTTGTTTTCATAAACTCTCGGGTACCCAAATTTTTACGGGTAGTCAAGGGATTCAGGTTAGCTTTGACGAATTCTGGAGGAGCAATGGAGCAGGAGGCTTCAGCGTTGTAGATACATCTAAGGTTCTGCTGTGTTGGTATCTCTGAGTCATATTGTTTGAGTTGTATTGTATTGAGTTGTATTAACTAGACATGTGTTTATAACTGTCTAGTATGTTATGTACAATCTGTATGACTCTGATTGATGTATTATATTATGTAAATACTTATGAGATTAATATAATTTATTCGTTCCGCTGTGAGATTCTGATGTCGTTGTTCTTTTCTTTTCTTTCTTTTCTACTTCTATCCCTTTCTTTTCTTACTAATGATACGTCTTTCTAATAGTAGAAGGGCGGGTCATTACAGCCACTATTGTTCTAAACGGCCAGAATTTGATCTCGTTTCTTCCTCAATCTCTTCAAATTCACTAACAATTAGAGGAAAGTGCCAACTACAAAGTTGTAGGGGACGACGAGGGCTTCACATCTATACGGAGATGATGGGTTTTGGAGCAACGTGGTCGCCAAAATTTGGCCGTGTATGAGTTGCGTTCGAGCACGTTTTTATGGAGTTGCGTGGGACGGCCCTGATGCATTCAAGATGGAATCAACGGTGGATGCAGGTTGAAGGGTTTTAAAATAAAATAATTTATAATTTATGTTGTAAATTAGTTATTAAAAATTCGTGTAAACTTTGAAAAATCATAACTTTTTCATACGAGGTCGAAAACGCGCGAAACCAGTTGCGTTGGAATCGTATGGACGGGCACTATGCTATGGAATTAGATTGGAGTCATTTGGAGTTAGTGAGAATTTTGCGTAAAATTAAACGCGCGTTTAATTTTATTCGAAATAAATCGCTAAAACGGAATTGAAATCAAGGTGAGAACTTCTCACTCAATCGAATCGGTTTCGATTTTTATTTTAAATAGTTATATTTCAAATTCTTGAATGCATGTTTGAATGATGATTGTTATCTATTGATTGTTAAAATAGACATTATGCGCCGTTAGTAAGCGGATGTTATTTATTAAAAACATATACCGCGAATATTTCATAAACAATGAAATTGGTATTATATATAAAAGCAATATATATATATATTGGCATATATATATATATATATATATATTGCAGTTATTGATTTCCCGCATTGTATAGCGGATGAGACCTTATTGCGCCGTCTATTAAGCGGATAATATTTTAAATCCCATATACCGCGATAGTTTCGTACTGGAACGGAATTGGTATTGTGCTAATGTTTGTGGATGCAGGAAAACATGTTGGAGGGATCCAACTGGATTCCTCAATAGTATTTATTTGATTTCAGATATTTTGACATTTGATGGATTATCATATCGAAATATGATGTCATTGTTGTCGTGATTGACTATTTGGTATGTAGCATCATTGGACCAAATTTTGGAATTTTAAAATGATTTTAAAGTGATTTTTGAAAATATACTATATTTTTGGAATTGATTCATTTTAAATAAATAAACGATATAATTTTAATGTTATAAAAATTATGGTTTTTGAGAAATATAGTTAAAGGTTGATTTTCGAAAATATGAGGCTAATGATTTTATAAAATAGTTTAATCGGGATTTTTGGAATCTATTATAAATAGTTTAAAAATATAGGATTTATAAAATTTGATTATTTTATAAATCAAAATGGTGAAATTATAAAGGACTATAAAGACATTTTGAAATAATAATATAAATTGATTTATATAACAAATTTATAAATTTATATTTATAAATTAAAATATTTGAATTATAAAACGAGCTTTTATAAGTGTTAGAATGAATTGTGAATGAATTTCGTAAATGAATGAAATTTATAGAATTATAAACGGTGAAGTTATAAATGGAAATTTATAAGCAGTAGGTTTATAAAATTGTAAAGTTATTTGAAGAATGGATTTTTGACAAATAAAGGAATCTTATAAGTTATAAGATTTATAAATTGGGAAGTTTAAAAGAACCATTTTTGGCAAACAAATAAATTACAAGTATTTGACTTATAATATGAATTTCTAGTATATCATTGAGATATGAATTGAGATAGGTTAACAAAGGAATTTATGAAAGGAAGTAGTTATAAAATAAATAGAAATGGAATTTATAAACGTTGTTTTATAAATTCGCAAACGACTTATTTTGATAAGTAAATTGTTATAACTTATTTATGGAGTTATATTCATGTTTTAGACAGTGAATAATCCTTTAAAGTAAAATGAATAGAAATGATGAAATTGGTTAACTAGGTATATTCACGTTTTTGAATAGTGAATAATATGTTAAAGAAATTGTTTTGGATGGGATGTTTTAAACAGAATTAAAATGATCTAACGATGTTTTAAATGTGTTAAGATTCGAAACCATAGATTTCAACATTTATTGTTGAAATAGACGTTTTCGAGAAATAGAGGGGAATGGTGGACTATAACACTGTTGTTATAGTAAATGATTTCCGAAAGGAAATGTTTTGTATAGTATTGGGATTTATATATCTATTTTAGTTTCGAATCCCTATACTAGTGATTTTAGGACGTCGTAACGATGTTTTACGTAACATTCATTTAGGCCCATATAAATATGTTTGAGAGAATGATTTCCTTAAAGAATGAAATATATACTTAATTTTGATTTAAATATATTGAATATTTTCCAAGTGTTGAAAGTGAATAGATTTGTGAATTACTTATGAATAAATAAGTATGGAAATGTTTTTTTCCAATGTGAAATGAAACATTTTGAGAATTTATCTTTTTGAAGATAAATTGAAATGAATAATTGAAATCGTATATGCATGGATATTTTGGAATATAAATTCATAGATTAATAAACATTGGTTGTTATTTGATTGTTGGTTGATTATATATAATTCATTAAGAGTTAATGAAATTGAAAGCTAAAGTAATTGGAATTCAATTGGAAGTTAAGTGAATCTTGAATAGAAGTGAATTTGATTTGGGAGTGAACCAACTTGAATATGAATTAGTGAATATAAACTAATTGAAAATGAATGTCAGTAAAAACATCCACTGTTAATAAATCAAATGTGATTTAAATTGAAAACCCAATTCATTGAATATTAATGAGAATATGAATGAATATTGATTTGGTTATGAATTAGTTGGATGATAGTTGGTTGATGGTTGAATATTTATTGTTTTACTACATTTGCTATGTTGACATATATAGTTAGTATGTTGCTATATGTTGTGTATCGATACTATTTTCATATATGCATGATTCTCATGTTGTTTGTTGAGTGATTAGTAGGTGCGGATCGCGTTTGCTTTGCATTTGGAGCTCGCTTTCGCGCTATATTAGCCGTATATGCTCGCTAATAAAATATAAGGTACATATCTCGGATTAAATATCGTACTTTTACACATTTTTTCCCTACGGGATGCCTCATTACTTGATGAGATGTATATTTGTGATATATATACTGTCATTTTTTTCGGATCGAGCCGCGCAAAGGAGACTATTGCGAATTTTTCCGGAAATTTAAGGCGTTAGAAAAAATTTGAGAAAAATTGGAAAATTTTGAAAACTTTAACTTTGATTTAGAATTGAAAGTTAAACAATAGTAGTTGTTTTTGAAAAGAAAACTAAGTATGATTTGAAAACTTAGTAAAGCTATTGTAAGAAGTTTAACTATGGATTTTGGGGAAGTTAATAGATTCTGTAACTTTTCTTACTTGGTAATTTCGAGGACGAAATTCTTTTAAGGGGGAAGTATGTAACGACCCAGAATTTTATTTAATTAAAATTTGAATATTTAATTAATTTTAAATATTAATAAGTGAAATTTATAAGTCGAATAAATTTTATTTTGAATAATTGGATTTAATTGAATAATTAAATCGATAATTTAATAGTGAAAATAAAGAAATAATTGAAAATTGGGTAAAATATGATTCAAAATGATTTGTAAAATTTTATTATATCATATGGGATTTAGAACGATATTTTAGAACTTTTAAAATCGAATTAAGAGTTTATTTGTGAAAATTGAATATTATAATATTTAATCGACTAGTGAAATTAGCCAATTTTCGAACAGTCTCAGAATTGGACGAAACTAGTTCCATTGGATCTGTAATAGTTTGTTATTACCGGATTTCAATTTTTGTAGCAATCGGAGTTATCGTTTGATCGTGGCAGCTCGAAACGCATCGAAATTGTTTTAATATTAATTTGGCGAGTTAAAATAGCCATTTTTCAAACAGTGTCGGATTTCGACCACACTAGTTTCATCGGATCCATAATGTGATATTATTGTAAGATTTCAAATTTCATGTCAATCGGATTTACCGTTTGTCCGGTGCAAGCTAAAACGCCTAGAAAATCGTTTAAATCGGTGTAATTTAAATTGAACGTTTATTGCCATAACTCGCACAGATGACCGAATTAGCTTCCGAAACCAGTTCCATTGTGTCCGAAACGTGGGATAAACCCTAGAAACATCGGTCACCGTGCGTAAATCGGAGTTTGGAAAATCCAAAATGAATAGTGTCGTTCAAACTCCTATAAATAGACCATCCTCTTCACAAAATAAAAAAAAAATTAGGTTTAAAACCCTAGCCGCCACTATTGTTCTGAACGGCCTGAATTTGATCTCGTTTCTTCCTCGAT
This sequence comes from Allium cepa, assembly GCA_030765085.1. Lineage (NCBI taxonomy): Eukaryota > Viridiplantae > Streptophyta > Magnoliopsida > Asparagales > Amaryllidaceae > Allium > Allium cepa. Next base: position 245,025,173 of record CM060942.1, read on the forward strand.
CTCTTCAAATTCACTAACAATTAGAGGAAAGTGCCAACTACAAAGTTGTAGGGGACGACGAGGGCTTCACATCTATACGGAGATGATGGGTTTTGGAGCAACGTGGTCGCCGAAATTTAGCCGTGTATGAGTCGCGTTCGAGCACGTTTTTATGGAGTTGCGTGGGACGACCCTGATGTATTCAAGATGGAATCAACGGTGGATGCAGGTTGAAGGGTTTTAAAATAAAATAAATTATAATTTATGTTGTAAATTAGTTATTAAAAATTCGTGTAAACTTTGAAAAATAGTAACTTTTTCATACGAGGTCGAAAACGCGCGAAACCAGTTGCGTTGGAATCGTATAGACGGGCTCTACGCTATGGAATTATATTGGAGTCGTTTGGAGTTAGTGAGAATTTTAGGTAAAATTAAACGCGCGTTTAATTTTATTCGAAATAAATCGCCAAAACGGAATTGACATCAAGGTGAGAACTTCTCACTCAATCGAATCGGTTTCGATTTTTATTTTAAATAGTTATATTTAAAATTCTTGAATGCATGTTTGAATGATGATTGTTATCTATTGATTGTTAAAATAGACATTATGCGCCGTTAGTAAGCGGATGTTATTTATTAAAAACATATGCCGCGAATATTTCATAAACAGTGAAATTGGTATTATATATAATAGCAATATATATATATTGGCATATGTATATATTGCAATTATTGATTTCCCGCATTGTATAGCGGATGAGACCCTATTGCGCCGTCTATTAAGCGAATAATATTTTAAATCCCATATACCGCGATAATTTCGTACTGGAACAGAATTGGTATTGTGCTAATGTTTGTGGATGCAGGAAAACAGGTTGGAGGGATCCAACTGGATTCCTCAACAGTATTTATTTGATATCAGATATTTTGATATTTGATGGATTATCATATCGATATATGATGTCATTGTTATCGTGATTGACTATTTGGTATGTAGCATCATTCGACCAAATTTTGGAATTTTAAAATGATTTTTAAAGTGATTTTTGAAAATATACTATATTTTTGGAATTAATTCATTTTAAATAAATAAACGATGTAATTTTAATGTTATAAAAATTATGGTTTTTGAGAAATATAGTTAAAGGTTGATTTTCGAAAATATGAGGCTAATGATTTTATAAAATAGTTTAATGGGGATTTTTGGAATCTATTATAAATAGTTTAAAAATATAGGATTTATAAAATTTGATTATTTTATAAATCAAAATGGTGAAATTATAAAGGACTTTAAAGACATTTTGAAATAATAATATAAATTGATTTATATAAGAAATTTATAAATTGATATTTATAAATTAAAATATTTGAATTATAAAACGAGCTTTTATAAGTGTTAGAATGAATTGTGAATTAATTTCATAAATGATTGAAATTTATAGAACTATAAACGGTGAAGTTATAAATGGAATTTTATAAGCAGTAGGTTTATAAAATTGTAAAGTTATTTGAAGAATGGATTTTTGACAAATAAAGGAATCTTATAAGTTATAAGATTTATAAATTAGGAAGTTTAAAAGAACGATTTTTGGCAAACAAATAAATTATAAGTATTTGACTTATAATATGAATTTCTAGTATATCATTGAGATACGAATTGAGATAGGTTAATAAAGGAATTTATAAAAGGAAGTAGTTATAAAATAAATAGAAATGGAATTTATAAACGTTGTTTTATAAATTCGCAAACGACTTATTTTGATAAGTAAATTGTTATAACTTATTTATGGAGTTATATTCACGTTTTAGACAGTGAATAATCCTTTAAAATAAAATGAATAGAAATGATGAAATTGGTTAACTAGGTATATTCACGTTTTTGAATAGTGAATAATATGTTAAAGAAATTGTTTTGGATGGGATGTTTTAAACAGAATTAAAACGATTTAACGATGTTTTAAATGTGTTAAGATTCGAAACCATAGATTTCAACATTTATTGTTGAAATAGACGTTTTCGAGAAATAGAAGGGAATGGTGGACTATAACACTGTTGTTATAGTAAATGTTTTCCGAAAGGAAATGTTTTGTATAGTATTGGGATTTATATATCTATTTTAATTTCGAATCCCTATACTAGTGATTTTGGGACGTCGTAACGATGTTTTACGTAACATTCGTTTAGGCCCAAATAAATATGTTTGAGAGAATGATTTCCTTAAAGAATGAAATATATACTTAATTTTGATTTAAGTATATTGAATATTTTCCAAGTGTTGAAAGTAAATAGATTTGTGAATTACGTATGAATAAATAAGTATGGAAATGTTTTTTTTCCAATGTGAAATGAAACGTTTTGAGAATTTATCTTTTTGAAGATAAATCGAAATGAATAATTGAAATCGTATATGCATGGATATTTTGGAATATAAATTCACAGATTAATAAACATTGATTATTATTTGATTGTTGGTTGATTGTATATAATTCATTAAGAGTTAATGAAATTGAAAGCTAAAGTAATTGGAATTCAATTGGAAGTTAAGTGAATCTTGAATAGAAGTGAATTTGATTTGGGAGTGAACCAACTTGAATATGAATTAGTGAATATAAACTAATTGAAAATGAATGTTAGTAAAAACATCCGCTGTTAATAAATCAAATGTGATTTAAATTGAAAACCCAATTCATTGAATATTAATGAGAATATGAATGAATATTGATTTGGTTATGAATTAGTTGAATGATAGTTGGTTGATGGTTGAATATTTATTGCTTTTACTACATTTGCTATGTTGACATATATAGTTAGTATGTTGCTATATGTTGTGTATCGATACTATTTTCATATATGCATGATTCTCATGTTGTTTGTTGAGTGATTAGTAGGTGCGGATCGCGTTTGCTTCGCATTTGGAGCTCGCTTTCACGCTATATTAGCCGTATATGCTCGCTAATAAAATATAAGGTACATATCTCGGATTAAATATCGTACTTTTACACTTTTTTTCCCCTGCGGGATGCCTCATTACTTGATGAGATGTATATTTGTGATATATATACTGTTATTTTTTTTCGGATCGAGCTGCGTAAAGGAGACTATGGCGAATTTTTCCGGAAATTTAAGGCGTTAGAAAAAATTTGAGAAAAATTGGAAAATTTTGAAAACTTTAACTTTGATTTGGAATTGAAAGTTAAACAATAGTATTTGTTTTTGAAAAAGAAAACTAAGTATGATTTGAAAACTTAGTAAAGCTATTGTAAGAAGTTTAACTATGGATTTTGGGAAAGTTAATAGATTCTGTAACTTTTCTTACTTGGTAATTTCGAGGACGAAATTCTTATAAGGGGGGAAATATGTAACGACCCAGAATTTTATTTAATTAAAATTTCAATATTTAATTAATTTTAAATATTAATAAGTGAAATTTATAAGTCGAATAAATTTTATTTTGAATAATTGGTTTTAATTGAATAATTAAATCGGTAATTTAATAGTGAAAATACAGAAATAATTGAAAATTGGGTAAAATATGATTGGAAATAATTTTTAAAATTTTATTATATTATATGGGAGTTAGAACGATATTTTAGAACTTTTAAAATCGAATTAAGAGTTTATTTGTGAAAATTGAATATTTTAATATTTAATCGACTAGTGAAATTAGCCAATTTTCGAACAGTCTCAGAATTGGACGAAACTAGTTCCATTGGATCCGTTAGTTTGTTATTACCGGATTTCAATTTTCGTAGCAATCGAAGTTATCGTTTGATCGTGGCAGCTCGAAACGCATTGAAATTGTTTTAATATTAATTTGGCGAGTTAAAATAGCCATTTTTCAAACAGTGTCGGATTTCGACGAAACCAGTTTCATCGGATCCGTAATGTGATATTATTATAAGATTTCAAATTTCATGTCAATCGGATTTACCGTTTGTCCGGTGCAAGCTAAAACGCCTAGAAAATCGTTTAAATCGGTTTAATTTAAATTGAACGTTTATTGCCATAACTCACACAGATGACCGAATTAACTTCCGAAACCTGTTCCATTGTGTCCGGAACGCGGGATAAACCCTAGAAACGTCGGTCACCGTGTGTAAATCGGAGTTTGGAAAATCCAAAATGAATAGTGTTGTTCAAACTCCTATAAATAGACCATCCTCTTCACAAAATAAAAAAAATAGGTTTAAAACCCTAGCCGCCACTATTGTTCTGAACGGCCAGAATTAGATCTCGTTTCTTCCTCAATCTCTTCAAATTCACTAACAATTAGAGGAAAGTGCCAACTACAAAGTTGTAGGGGACGACGAGGGCTTCACATCTATACGGAGATGATGGGTTTTGGAGCAACGTGGTCGCCAAAATTTGGCCGTGTATGAGTCGCGTTCGAGCACGTTTTTATGGAGTTGCGTGGGACGGCCCTGATGCATTCAAGATGGAATCAACGGTGGATGCAGGTTGAAGGGTTTTAAAATAAAATAAATAATAATTTATGTTGTAAATTAGTTATTAAAAATTCGTGTAAACTTTGAAAAATCATAACTTTTTCATACGAGGTCGAAAACGCGCAAAACCAGTTGCGTTGGAATCATATGGACGGGCACTGCGCTATGGAATTGGATTGGAGTCGTTTGGAGTTAGTGAGAATTTTGGGTAAAATTAAACGCGCGTTTAATTTTATTCGAAATAAATCGCTAAAACGGAATTGAAATCAAGTTGAGAACTTCTCACTCAATCGAATCGGTTTCGATTTTTATTTTAAATAGTTATATTTAAAATTCTTGAATGCATGTTTGAATGATGATTGTTATCTATTGATTGTTAAAATAGACATTATGCGCCGTTAGTAAGCGGATGTTATTTATTAAAAACATATACCGCGAATATTTCATAAACAGTGAAATTGGTATTCTATATAATAGCAATATATATATATATATATATATATATATATATATATATATTGGCATATGTATATATTGCAGTTATTGATTTCCCGCATTGTGTAGCGGATGAGACCCTATTGCGCCGTCTATTAAGCGAATAATATTTTAAATCCCATATACCGCGATAATTTCGTAGTGGAACGGAATTGGTATTGTGCTAATGTTTGTGGATGCAGGAAAACAGGTTGGAGGGATCCAACTGGATTCCTCAACAGTATTTATTTGATTTCAGATATTTTGATATTTGATGGATTATCATATCGATATATGATGTCATTGTTGTCGTGATTGACTATTTGGTATGTAGCATCATTGGACCAAATTTTAGAATTTTAAAATGATTTTTAAAGTGATTTTTGAAAATATACTATATTTTTGGAATTGATTCATTTTAGATAAATAAACGATATAATTTTAATGTTATAAAAATTATGGTTTTTGAGAAATATAGTTAAAGATTGATTTTCGAAAATATGAGGCTAATGATTTTATAAAATAGTTTAATCGGGATTTTTGGAATCTATTATAAAGAGTTTAAAAGTATAGGATTTATAAAATTTGATTATTTTATAAATCAAAATGGTGAAATTATAAAGGACTTTAAAGACGTTTTGAAATAATAATATAAATTGATTTATATAAGAAATTTATAAATTGATATTTATAAATTAAAATATTTAAATTATAAAACGAGCTTTTATAAGTGTTAGAATGAATTGTGAATGAATTTCATAAATGAATGAAATTTATAGAATTATAAACGGTGAAGTTATAAATGGAATTTTATAAGCAGTAGGTTTATAAAATTTGTAAAGTTATTTGAAGAATGGATTTTTGACAAATAAAGGAATCTTATAAGTTATAAGATTTATAAATTGGGAAGTTTAAAAGAACGATTTTTGGCAAACAAATAAATTATAAGTATTTGACTTATAATATAAATTTCTAGTATATCATTGAGATATGAATTGAGATAGGTTAATAAAGGAATTTATAAAAGGAAGTAGTTATAAAATAAATAGAAATGGAATTTATAAACGTTGTTTTATAAATTCGCAAACGACTTATTTTGATAAGTAAATTGTTATAACTTATTTATGGAGTTATATTCACGTTTTAGACAGTGAATAATCCTTTAAAATAAAATGAATAGAAATGATGAAATTGGTTAACTAGGTATATTCACGTTTTTGAATAGTGAATAATATGTTAAAGAAATTGTTTTGGATGGGATGTTTTAAATAGAATTAAAACGATCTAATGATGTTTTAAATGTGTTAAGATTCGAAACCATAGATTTCAACATTTATTGTTGAAATAGACGTTTTCGAGAAATAGAAGGGAATGGTGGACTATAACACTGTTGTTATAGTAAATGATTTCCGAAAGGAAATGTTTTGTATAGTATTGGGATTTATATATCTATTTTAATTTCGAATCCCTATACTAGTGATTTTGGGACGTCGTAACGATGTTTTACGTAACATTCGTTTAGGGCCAAATAAATATGTTTGAGAGAATGATTTCCTTAAAGAATGAAATATATACTTAATTTTGATTTAAGTATATTGAATATTTTCCAAGTGTTGAAAGTAAATAGATTTGTGAATTACTTATGAATAAATAAGTATGGAAATGTTTTTTTTCCAATGTGAAATGAAACGTTTTGAGAATTTATCTTTTTGAAGATAAATTGAAATGAATAATTGAAATCGTATATGCATGGATATTTTGGAATATAAATTCACTAAGGAATTTATAAAATAAAGTGGAATTTGTTTAAAAATAAATATTGATTTATTTTTGACATATTGAAATTATATATCTTGTAAAGATATTTTTGGGAAATAAATAATTTGGAAAATTATTTGGAATCTGGTGATGTTGTGCATATCCATTGATAGTTCAATAACCGACTATCAATATTTACCTTTGAAAGGTATTTGTTGTGATTTGTTTGAATTGGAATGCCACACTTATTTTTAAATTATTGCGCTCGTTATAAGGATTACCCATTCCGAATAGTGATACGACGTAATGGATAGCATTGATGACCGGTGTTGAAGACCGGGTATTTGCGAGAGCGATAGGATGACCTGTCGATTGACTCTGCACCGAGTTGCTCCGGTATAGAGTTCTCCATATGTGATGGGGAATCCGATCAGGATTGTGGATATCCGGATTGCAAGGACTTCTTTGTAAGTGCATTCGGTTCTATTCGAGTCCGTAACAGACTTGTATGGATAGTATGTCTGACATTACAAATTGAGATATAAAGCCGATTACTTTCAAATATATTTCTGTTGGTGGCGGAGAATTTATTCTCTTAGCTTAACACCCTTCTCTGAGACGTACGAGCTCAGAGGTTATGTAGTTGAAGGTTATCAACGATATATTCCCAATTTGGTAATGTGGCATGCTGAGTGTTGCTGTGAAATGATCATTGTGTTGATCATTTGTGATAAGATCATTTGTTTGATCGTTTATCTTTGTGATCATTTCTATGATCATTTGTTGACCCAAAGCATAGCTTTTGTATAAAGCTTGGCTTTGTGGACGTGACTTCGTCGAGCCTCACACCTCGGAATGGTCAAAACAGGAAAGATGCAGCAAGGTTATGAGGGGTAGCTCCCTTTAGGGTATGTGCATTTCCTTCTGGAAAAGGGTGGTATCATGGTATGGAGCCCAGATACTTACTCATGTTGAAATACTTTATTATTATGGTGTGATGTTGATTACGAGCGCTCGGTTAAAGGTCCCAAAGGACCGGGGGATGGCATACTCGTGTCAGTAGTTACCCAGTTAGTGGTAACCCGGCCTTGTGTTGGCAAAGATCCGGTTTGGTTCTCGGGGACGTCCTTCCAGAGGCGTTCTCATGTGGCAATGGGAAGTTCCTTGGCCTGACCATTTGTTGGAAATCCAAAGAAACAATACGAGACTTGTACGGTTTTAGTTGTATAACCTGCTATGGAATGTGGCGGTAACCTGCTATTGAACATGGTAGCTATAGTAGGCATAAGTGTCGAATGCCTATGCTGGCTAAGATTTATATTCTACTTTCGAAATGAATTTTTCCTACACTATGCACTAGTAATAATATCAAATGTTTCTTTTTAATGCGTATCAAGCATCTTTGACTATCATAAGGAGAAATCTCCTCCGATTCTGCATTTGCATTGTGTGTGTGTGCGGGAGGCCTTATGGTAGTCTCATTTTTAAAAGCATAGCGAATTGACTTTAAAAATATTCCTCTATTTTGTTTTCAAAGTTAAATAAACTGTTTTGAGTTCTCACACCAGTCACATGACTGACTCGGAGTTTATTGTTTTCCTTCCTAAAATCTGGGTGCCCACCAATTTCCTCACGGGCAGTCAAGAGTTAAGGTTTATCAGGATATTCAGGAGTTGCTGGAGGCAAGCTGGATGGCATGGAGTATTACTAGTATATAGTATTTCTTTTCTGTTGTTTGTTGTTGTTTGTTGTTGTACACTCTGATGATGATGTAATGTAATGTATAAAATGTAATAACTGATATAGTTCTTTGTTTAAAGATTATTCATTTATGTATTATATGTTGTTCCGCTGCGATTGTGAGATTCTGTTATTGCTATGCTGTTTTCTTTCCATTCTATTTTCTTTTCTCTCTATTTTCTATCTTCTTATCTCTTCTTCTGTCTTTTTCTTTTTCTTAAACATTGAGAATTCGTATTTCTATTCATCTTGAGTTAATCTATGGAGATTAGTGTATATTCAAGAAGTACGGATTTGCAGGTCCTCACACCTTGTCCCAATCCATGCCCCTCAAATACAAAGATCCTGGCTGCCCTATGAATTCATGTACAATTGGAGACAAAACGATCAACAAATGCTTGATAGACTTAGGTGTGAGTATCAATTTGATTCCATATTCTGTGTACGAACAATTTAGCTTAGGTGAGCTCAAACCCATAAAGGTCACGCTTCAATTCGCCGATCTTTCCATGAAGAAGCCCATGGGAGAAATCATGGATGCGCACATTCTAGTCAGGGCAATTATATTCCCCGTTGATTTTATTATTCTCAACCCATGACAAATCACGCGTGTCAAATTCCATTGATCTTTGGCCGGGCATTCTTAGCCACCTCAAACGTCTTAATCAATTGTCGCAACAGTTCAATGAAAATCTCTTTTGGAAACATGACTTTGGATCTCAATATTTTCAATCTTGAAAGCCAACCAAATGAACCTCACGACTAAACGTTGGAAGTTAGTGTCATTCATGAAAACTTCAAAAACGAGACACTTGACCTTAATGACGAACACAAAGCTGAGTATGAAAAATTGTTTCATGATACCCAGTTATTTGAATGCACTCTTCCTTTTGAATCGCTTCCAGTAGAGTCCGAATCTCAACCCAATTCTTTGGTCGATAAACTGAAGTTAGACCTCAAACCACTTCCCGATCACCTTAAGCACACATACTTAGGTGATAACAAAACATTGCCCATCGTAGTTTCCACAACTGTCTCTCTCTTGATCAAGAAACCACCTTACTTTCTATTATTTCAAAAAACAGAGAAGCAATTGGGTGGTACATTATCGATATTAAGGGAATTAGCCCTGCTATTGTCCAGCATCGCATTCACTTAATTGTCAAAGCCAAACCACTCATGATGCACAACGGAGACTTAACCTAAAAATGAAAGATGTGGTTCATGACGAAATTCTTAAGCTCCTCAATAACGGTATCATATACCCCATCTTCGATAGCCCATGGGTTAGCCCAATCCATGTCGTGCCTAAAAAGTCCGGACCTACCATTATAAAAACGAAGCTAACGAACTCATTCCTACTCGGACTCAGACTGGTTGGCGTGTTTTTCATTGATTATCGAAAATTAAATGCTACAACATGAAAATATCACTTCCCTCTTCCCTTCATTGACCAAATGCTTGAATGTTTAGCCGGCCACGAATTCTACTGCTTTCTTGATGGTTATTTCGGCTATAACTTAATTCTGATTAGTCCGAAAGATCAAGAGAAAACAACATTCATGTGTCTATTCGGTACATTTTCTTATCGACATATGCCATTCGGGCTTTGCAATGCTCCTGCTACTTTCCAACGATGCATGATTGGCATTTTTTTCTGATATGACTGAATGCTTTCTAGAAGTTTTTATGGACGATTTCTCTGTCTTAGTGATTCTTTTTCCCAATGTTTACATCATCTCGAGTTGGTTCTAAATCGATTTAAAGAAAAATATTTGACTTTGAATTGGAAAAAATGCCATTTATGGTCAAACAAGGCATAGTTCTTGGACGTATCGTCTCAAATAAAGGCATTAAGGTAGATAAAGTGAAAGTTGACAGAACTGCAAACCAACCCATTGCCGAATCTGTTTATGACATTCGATCATTCTAAGGACACATTGGCTTTTACCGACGCTTTATGAAAAACTTTAGCAAAACTGCTCGTCCTTTGACTACTCTTTTAGGAAAAGATGTTCCTTTCAATTTCAATTCTGATTATGTCTCATCTTTTGAACGTCTTAAATAAGAACTCTTTATTGCTCCAATCATTTTTGCACCCAATTGGGATCTCTCATTTGAAATAATGTGTGATGCTTCGAACTTTGCAGTTAGTGCTATCTTAGGACAACACATCAGTAAGATCCTTCACATTATCTACTACGTTAGCATGACTCTGAACGTTGCTCAACTTAAATACACAACCATTGAAAAAGAGCTTCTAGCGGTAGTTTTTGCTCTTGAAAAATTCCGACAATATTTGATTGGGTCACACATTAATGTGCGCGCAGACCATTCTACGCTTCGATATCACTTTGCTAAAAAGGACGCTAAATCTCGCTTAATTCGTAGGATCCTTTTATTACAAGAGTTTGATCTTATAATCAAGGACAAAAAAGGATCTGATAATGTCATAGGCGATCAATTATCTCATCTTCCGAATGCACCATTTTCTTTGCCAATCAATGAAAACTTCCCCGATGAACTTCTGCAAATTTCTATAGATCGATGTACGCTGATATAGTGAACTACTTAGTCACTAAAGAAACTTCTTTGCCATATCATCCTCAAACTTATAGGCAAGTTGAAGTTTCAAATCATCAAATAAAACAAATCATGGTGAAAACTATCAACAAAAATCGAAAAGATTATTCTTGGAAATTGAACGACGCACTTTGGGATTACCGTACTACTTTTGGAAGTAACCTTGGGATGTCTCCATTTCGTTCGGTTCACGGGAAAGCTTGGCATTTACCAGTTGGAATTGAACACAAAGCTTTGTGGGCAATAAAGAACTTAAACTTTGATCTCGATAAAGATGGCGAAAACTGAAAACTACAACTCAACTAACAAGAAGCATTTAGAATTGACCTGTATAAAAACAAGAATATTTACAAAGAAAAAACAAAAGTTTTCCATGACAAGTCAATCCTAAGAAAAAAAAATTCGCCCAACCAAAAAGTACTTTTTTATGACTCAAGAATTCATTTATTCCCTGGGAAACTTAAATCAAGATGGACCCGACCATTTGTGGTATGAACTATTTTTTCACATGATGCCATAGAATACAAAACCTAGGGATGGATCGATTTTAAAAGTCAATGGTTGTCATTAGAAACCTTTCTTAGAATTGCCCAGTAACCAAGAGGAGGAGCTCATGATTCTTCATGAGCCAAGCTACGTCTAGTATCTTTCCCCTTTACACTCTTTTGTAAATATGTACATATATTTCCCCGTTACACTCATTATATCGAGCATTGACTGTGGGGACACGGTTAAATATTAAGTGCGGGGGGAGTCTCATTTTCATTATTTTACTTTTTCGTGGCATTTTTGAAATTTTATTTTCTTTTATCTCAAAAAAAATCTCAAAATTTTAGAATCTCAAGAACATTTTTTCAGCATTTTGATTTATTTTTGATGAAACATTATAGGATAAGTATAATTTTTGGTTATATATTGAAAATTTATTTGTCTTAACAAAAGTAAAAATGAAGTTTGATTATAGATCAGAATGGTTTGACTAGTATATAGGAAGGTTCATATCTGTTAATTATGAAGTATATTCTAGTTGAAAATCTTTGTTTAAAATGTAGGAAATTTAAAGTAAAGGACATAACATTTTTATCGTCTAAGTTAAGTTGTGCTAAAATGATTTTTTAAAACTCTCTTTTCTTGAAAATAATGGCAGTATATATAAGTAAAAAAACATTTGTACATATGTATATATTCTTTTAACACCTAGATTCATGTGTTCACACTTGTGTGTTCACTTGCCATGCTCTGTACCCTTCTCACGTAAGGCCGAAAGGTGGTGCATGATCGGTATATCTGACCTCTGTTTATCCAAGTTAGGTGTATGTTTATAAAAATTGACTTTAATAATGCCTACAGTCGATAAGTGTTCACACTTGTGTGTTCACTCACCACACTCTGTATTTCCCTTACGTAAGCACGAAAGGAAGTGCACGAGAAATATATCTGGCCTCAATTTACTTGAGCTAGGCATATGTAAATAATGTTAATATAAAAAAATTCAAATAAGAGAGAGCAAGCAATTGAAATCCAAGCACTATATTAACTTTTTTTATTTGACTTATTATTGAAAAGAAATGAAATTACCACTTTGATAAACTTTGATAATCAACTAAGGATCCATTTTATAGTTACAAAGTGTTGTCAACCGAAACAATGACTTAAATTATAGTCTATTTGTTATGATAACTTGATTTTCATTGGAAAATTTGATGAGTAAATGACTTAAAATTCTTGATAATGACCAAAACTTATATTTAACTTATTTCGTGTCAATTTGAAAGCAAATCCTTCATTTCTAAATATTTTCAAAATTTTGCATCCATTCCATTGTAAATAAATCTTGCAATTTGTAAATATTTTCACTTTGCATTTTGATTTTGTGGGTAGTATCCGCTGAAAACGCTCATGAGATAACACTCGTCCTACTAGGGACACGCAGAGGTTTAATATCTTATTTCATACACTCAATGCAATCGTGCTTTCTACGAAAACGGATTTATTTTAGTTTTCATTTATTCGACGACAAACAAATAGATAAGTGTGGGGGTATTTGATGTGCACATAAATGTGCATATGTAACGATCATGTTTTTAAGCCAAAATTAATTTAGTAATTAATATAATTTTTAGAATTAATTTGTGAATTAATTTGTGAATTAATTTGAAATTTTCCAAAACAAATAAGATATGTGTTTGTTTATATATATATATATTGTAAATAAAATTTTGAATTTAAATTGAAAAAATAAATATCTTAAAAAAATAAATTGGATTTAAAAACTCTATATTTTAAAAACTAATGTGTGTGTATATATATATATGTATGTTTATATATTAATGTATAATTAGTTTTAAATCATTTTCTTTAAAATTATATAAATATAAATAAAAGGAAATGTATTTATTAAAATTGAAAATATAATATAAAATCGTATAAAAACATAAATATATGTAAATTAACAAGTGCAGGCTAAATGTAACATGCAATTAACAAGTGTCAAGTTATTAATTTTCTTTCCATTTTTAAAAATAATAAAACATTCCTATATAAACATCTTTCATTTCTTCTTCTATTTTCATTTCCAAAAATTTTGTTCAAAACTAAAAGAAACAAACCAGAAATATAAACATTAAAGCAAACAACTCTTTCAAAATCTAAATCTGAAGCAAGCAAGTAGATCAAGTTCAAAACAATTACCCGATTTCAAAATCAAGCTTCAGTTCAAAAAAATCAAGTTCCAGATCAAAGAAAGGCTCTGTTTCTCTGCTTATCATCAATACTGTGAGTAAACATCTGCTTAAAAAAATTTATTTGTCTTGATGTATGCGATAAGCATTTAAGGTAATACTGTGGATATGTTCGCAGGAATGAATCAATGTGTTTGCATGTATATTTATATATCAGTGCATGTCTGTGTATGTGCGTATTCAAGCCTCTGTTTGATTTTTAACAGACCAGATAAGCTCAAAATTCCATTTCTCCTTCCCCGATCTCTTTTAGGTTAGGATCCTTAAAGGAAACATGTTAGTAATAGCCAAATTCAATTTATAAAAACATTTCTAAGTGTAATTAACAAGTAGGATTTCTGGAAACAAGTGATTACAATAAAAAGCATTTCAAGTCAACAAAATCAATTATCTAAACTTCACGTTTTGATTATGTAAACTGATCCGTACTTGAATATGATGATTTTTGATGGTAATTTTATAATTTTTAAGTTTGTGGTTGTTGAGGATTTTTTAGATGAATGGTAAAAGGAATTTCGTCAACTTATAGTGGTCGCGAGGTTCTATAGCCTCGAGGTTGTGGCCTGAGAAGTGTCGAGGGTCGGTGTTCTTGAGAAAAATGGTGTCTATTTTTCTGATCATCGTGTCGGCGAGGTGAGGTTATAGTAGGGTTTTAGTGTGTGTTTGGTCGATGTGGGTTTCGAGGCTCATGTGTCGTCGTGTTTGCATCGGATTTGATTGGAGGTGGGGTAAACGACGCTCGGGGCAGTGGCAAAAGTCTGGGTTTGGCGGCATGGTCTACGGTGGTCGGAGTTGGGCGATATGAGGCGATTTCGGTGACTGGGTTTCATGCCTGATGTTGTTCGACTGCTCGATTTTGATGTATTGGGTTGAAGGAAGGTCTGGGTGGTCGCTTGGGTTGAGATGGTCGACGATGACTTGCTATGCTAGCGGCGATGATCAGAGCGACGGCGGAGCGATGTGCACGTGTATATATGTCAGTGTGTATCGGTGTGTAAGGTTGGTTGCTGTAGATTTGGAGAAGAAGGATGTGACTCGGGTTTGGACTCAGGATGGATTTGTTTTGGCTCGGGTTTGTCTTTTGAGTGTATGCAAGTGTTTTAAGTATGCAGTAGTTCTAAATTTTAAACAAAAGAAGTTTAAAAAGAGAAAGGAAAAAAAGGAAAGAAGAAGAGGGAAGTTTGCTCGGTCTGGGCTCGGGTGTGATATGGGATAGACTCGGGTCAGGTTAGAGTATTAACCAAGACTTTCTTTTATTTTTAAATTATTTTAAATTTGTTTTATTTGAAAACATTTCATTTTTAAATATAAATGATGATTATTAAATGATTTATAGTTCAAACCAGTATAATTTGAATATTTTACTGTAAAGTGGATTTCTAGTCAAGCTGTTCAAACTGTGACTTTTAAACTTCAAATTTAAATTATTTAAAATCTTAAATTTTATCTTTTATTATGAAAATATATGTAATAACTTGAACACTGCTTCTCATTTCGTTGAAAACGGAGTTAAACTGTAAAAGTTATGTACATTTCAATTTTGAGTGTAATTTGATTTATTTAACAATTTTGTCTATTATAAATTATATAAAATAAATTTTGTCATATTTATTTTAATATGTTGCTGTATGTATATTTTTGTATTATAATAATTTTAAAATGAAGTAAACAATTTTTCAAAGTCAATGGTGATTTATTTGTAACTTCTGGACACCGTTTTGGATTTTTAAGCAATTTCTTTAAATCTTTTTCTATTTTCTTTAAATTTAATTTTTTTTTGTTATTATGTTATTTTAGGCATATTTTGTCTTTTAAATGTTTTTAAAGTGATGTTTGAATTTTTCCAAAGCTTATTGAATCTATTTCCAAATTTTACGGCTGTTTTCTTATTTTCTGCTACTTTCTTCATTAAAATTATATTTAAGTTTAATTTTTTTATATTTATTTTGTGAATGTACATTTATTTTATATTATTATTTATGTTTAAAAATATATTTCAAGCTCATATGAATTTTCTAAAATTTATTTCATTTAATTTCAAATTTTCTAGACTAGTTAACTATTTTTAGCTATTTTCCTTAATTTAACTTTATATAATTAATAAATATTATATATATTTTTATATTTTGATAAATTTTCGAAATTTTATCTGGTATTATTATTATTTCCAGAAATATCAAGTCATATAAACAAAATTAAGGAAATGTGAAAGGTTTTAAAAGCTTTTGAAACGTAAGTCGTTTCTTTTACCGTTTCCTCATTTACTCTTTGACCCTTTTTTTTTCTCTTTTAGCCGTGACTTCCTCCTTCATTTTTCACGTGGATCTCAGATCTATTTCTCATCTAAAAAAAAGAAAAAATATGGCCATGGCTTGAAGGAGTTGAGGTAAAAATTATCTTCTTCTTCCTTTTTTTTTTCTACTTTTCTATTTTGAATTTTGTACTTGTTCTCACCTTCATAGCTTGGCTCCTCCTCAACCAAATCTGACCTGACCTCTACCACACCTTTCCTCTGACCATCACCCATCCTACTACCTCTCCATTTCAGGTCGAGACCATCCATGGTAAGGACACCACAAAATCCACCAAAAACCATCACCTATTGCACTAGCCTAACCTAGTTTATCATCTCCTCCTTCTACCATCATTAGTCGCCACTACCACCACCACCTCTGACCTGACCTCCACCCACTGCCAGATCACCCACCACCACCTGCACCACTGGTTGGCCCACCAAGCCTCTGGCCGACCCAAACAAGAGCAACAAATGATGTATGTTGCATAGTTTTAGCCTTGTACACCTAGTTTTATGCACCTAGACTAAACCCACCTTCAAACCCATGTGTAGGCCTACCCTTGCACACCCAAACCTGACCCAATTCCCTAAGTTAGCTGAGCCTAATCACTACCTAACTGAAGTATATGAGGTTGAGAACAAGTACAATTCATTCGATGTTGTTTTGGGCTTTGAATTCTAATGTCATTTGATGTTTAAATCGTGTTGAAACTTACATATATTTGTATTGTTTTGTGTAAATGTTTGGACAAGTCAAATTGCTTTGGCTCTCCACTCTCAAGTAATATCCATGTCATCGTGCCTTCATTGTGTTGCGTTGTGTGATTTGGCAGCGATCTCCAGCTTTAAACATGTGAGTTATTTTCACCAGACAATATGTGCATATATAACTAGTAAATTGACCCCTTTTAAATCTGTAAAATGCATTATCATGTTACACCTGCTATATTATGATTTTAGATGTTCACCCATGCTTAAACACTTGTTATAACATCTGTTACTGTTATATTATGTTATTCTTCTATTTTTTTTATCAGTTTATCACACTGCAAGTTCCCTTTAGATTAGAATCACTATAGGTTGAAATGATACATACCCGAACGAACTTTAGAATAGGGGAAAATTGTTATGAGCTAAAATAATAGGCTTGAACAATTTTCAACTTATTTTATTTACTTGGGGCTGTGGGTTTGAAATGATAAAACCCGGATTTTTCTTTGTAAATTACGGGTTGAAATGATATATTACCCGTATCACTTTACCTAGCGTAGAAAATTATATACAGGCCCGTAGTTAAAATATTGTTTCTAAAAATTTTAAAATATTCTAGAAATTTAATTATTATAATATTTTGATTTAAATTTAATAAAAATATAATTTTTGTAAAGTATTACTAATTTTCTGGAAATCTATAAGTTAAATAAATTATGGAAAAGTTAGAAAATCTAAATGTAAGTTATTTTGGAAATTTTGATTTAATTTTTAATAGAATTTAAATTAACTTTGAAAATATGATAAATTTATGATATTTTGAATTTAAATTAATTTAAAATGATTTTATAACATATTAATGATTTTTGAATAAAGTTAAAATGTTAATGAGTGAATATTGAGTTGAATTTGGAAATATAACTTAAATTGGAATTTATGAATTTGATTTAAAAGTGAAATTTTAAGTTAAGTTAAATAAAATGGAATTAAGTTATATTTGAAATTTTAAACTTAAGTGTTAAGTCGAAATTTAATGTAATGAATTTAAATTTGAATGTTGAAATTTAATAAGTGAATTATTAATAAATATTGATTTTTGGAAGGAAACTTAACTTTATAAAATCATGAATTTAAGGAAAATTAAATGATGCTTATAAATGTGAAAATGTATGATTTTATAAGTTAAAAATGATTTAAATAAAAATATAAGTGTTTGTGAAATTCTATTGAATATTTGAAGTTAATTAACAGCATTTTTAATACCGTCTTTTGTTAAATTTAATTGTTTTTGGATGCAACTTTCTGTAGCATTTTCTAAATGCTGCGAAACTTGAATTTTCATTGTTTTAACAAATTTAAGTGCATAAATGAACATTGAAAAGTTTAAATTTTTGGAATTTAATAATTTAATTATTAAATGTACTAACTTCATTTTTATGATTTAATAATGAAGTAATTTGTTTTGAAATATAACTATTTGATATATTAAAATGACTGAAAGGTTTTGAAAGATATGATATTTTGATATTAGATGATTTGAAAAATGGAGTTTTGAAAGATATGATATTTTGGTATTAAAATGATTTGAAAAGAATTTCTGAAAGATATGATATTTTGGAAATGAAGCTTTGAAAGATTATGATATTTTGATATGTTAAAATGATTTGAAAGGATATGATGATTTAATATATTGAAATGGTTAGAAATGAATTGATATTTATTTTGATACATATTTGAATTGAAAGATATGGTATGATGATATATTGAAATGGTTTGGAAATGATTTAATCTTTATTTTGATAAAGATTTGGGTTGAAATGATAATTTATTTTGAAGTATAAAATATTGTTTTAAAGTTATAACTACGGGTTATAATAACGATTGATTGTTAAAGAGACCGGGATTGGATATTGTCTTATAGCCGGCCAATACCGAAAACCACTTTAACAACTGTGCACCGGTGGAGATTCCAGAATGAAGTAGGACGGTGGCGACGTTCTCGAGGTATATTACGTGGACCCAACTCCCGTGAGTTGGCATATATGACTAAAACAGGAGCTATACCGGGCTACACAAAGGCTCACACCCTTTCATCGAGCATGCTCCATCGGAAACCATTCTATTACTTTTGTGATTCGATACGCGGCCCCATTTTGATTCGGGGGTATTGTTCGAGGTGGGCGGAAGCTTCTGGCTTGCCGTCACCACCGGTCCGGGAGTGCAAACGGTGTATCCACCCTTGCATTGCCCCGCGTGCCGTGTCATATCCTTATATCAAGCCCACTACGATTTTGGTTTTAAAGATCCGACCGCATTAAGGTTCACCATCCCCTTAACACTATTTTCTATATGATTATACTTTACTGATTGACACTACTGTATATAGCGCAATATACTACATAGTAAATAGTTTAACGGATCCTTAGAGGATGGGCGGTCCCAAGCATCTTCTAAGTTACTTGTACCTTTACTACAGTTCACTTGAGTTGGTTTACATTGTATAAGTATGTATGTCCTGACTTGAGTGTTTGTATTTTTATTTACGCTCGGCTCAGCCTGAGTTATTCCCATATTTGGATTCCGCTTTCTAGAGATTGGAATCGCTGGAGATATCTGATTATCTAGTTTTATCTATTCCAGTTCTGTTGTTCTATTCAGCTTGTACTTGGTTGTCATCTTGAGACTTCTGTTGTACTTTATTTTCTTCTGTTGTATTTTATTTAACTCTGATATTTTTATATAGTAGCTTCATGAATTACTATTTCTTCTACTTCCGCTGCATTTTAAATACTCTTTGTCTATGATCTGTGATTTTTATTTACCGTATATTATGAGGTTTGCCAAATTTTTATTTGCAACGTGGTATTTTGAGCAATTCAATTCTGGCATGAGTGTCTACCTATACACTTATAATGGATGTGAATGGTTGAAAATATTGGGTCGTTACACATCTTATGACCTAGGCATTCTATATACGCCCGGAAAGTCCAATGTAGTTGTCGACGCCTTGAGTAGAAAGCATGCTATTCTTGCTTGCCTTGTCATTACTCCTACACTTCTTGAGAAAATCGCCAACAAGCAAAAAGAGGACAAGTTTCTTCAGGAAATATATGGGAGAATTCGTCGTGGTGAAAATTCTAGTTTTGAAATTGATGATAATGGAGTTTTAAGGATGAAAGGCATAATTTGTGTCCCGGACGTTCCCGAGCTGAAACGTGAAGTTTTGGACGAGTGCCACAAGTCCAAACTTTGCATCCATCCAGGGGTTAACAAAATGCATAGAGATATCAAAAGAACTTTCTGGTGGAAGAGGATGAAAATGGACATATCTATATATGTGAGTCGCTGTGCTACTTGCCAACAAATCAAAAGCGATCAAAAGAAAATGGTGGGTTTACTTCATCCTTTAGAGGTACCCAAATGGAAATGGGACCAAGTATCGATGGATTTCATCGACGGTTTGCCTCGTACTCGGAAAGGTGAAGCAATTTGGGTCACCGTGGACCGTTTGACTAAGACAGCCCACTTCTTGCCGGTGAAATCTACCCGCACGACAGCAAGTTTAGCCGAGTTATATGTGAAAGAAATAGTCCGTCTCCATGGCATTCTTAGCAGCATAGTGCGTGATTGTGATCCGATCTTGAGTAGTAGATTTTGGGAGGCTTTTCAAGACACATTAGGAACAAAACTAAATTTCAGCACTGCTTATCACCCACAGTCTGATGGGAAGACTGAGAGGATTAACCGATTCTTAGAAGACCGATAGCATGCTTGTATACTTGATTTTGGTGGTTCTTGGGAGGACCATTTGCATCTGGTCGAATTCTCTTATAACAATAGCTATCAGGCCAGCATAGAGATGGCTCCTTTTGAGGCTTTATATGGTCGTCCGTGTCGATCATCGGCATGCTGGATCGAGGCAGATGATAGACTCTTCCTTGGGATGGATATGATTAATGAAGCCATAGAGAAAGTTGATTTTATACGGAAGAAATTGAGGACGGCTCAAAGTCGTCAAAAGAGTTATTATGATCACAGAAGAAGGGATTTGGAATTCCAAATAGGAGATTCTGTCTTTCTCAAAGTATCTCCAATGCGAGGTATATTAAGGTTCGGGAAGACCGGTAAGCTGGCACCACGGTATATTGGTCCTTTTCCTATTCTGGAGAGGATCGGTTCATTAGCCTATCGAGTGCAGTTGCCTAGCTGGTATCTGGCGTGCATGATGTGTTCCACATTTCTAACCTTTGGAAGTATGTGCACGATCCAAATAGTATTATTGAAGAAGCTGCTCAACAGGATCTCGAAATCACTCCAATTTAACTGTTAAAAGAGAACCGTTAAAGATTGTAGATCGAGATGAAAAGCAATTGAAGAAAAAAGTTGTGAAACTATTTAAAGTTTAGTGGAGTGGCGATCCAAAGGACTGCACTTGGGAAACTAAAGATAATATGCAGAAATCATATTCCAATTGCAGAGTGGATATCTCGGCTTAAGCTGGTAAGCCATTTCTTTACTCTTTCTGAATTCGTATATTCTTTGTTTGTTTTTTCTCTCTCTTTTAAATTTCGAGGACGGAATTTTCTTAAGGTGGGTATCTGTAACATCCCAGAAAATTTATCAATTTAAATTAGTAATATATTTAAACCTTTAGGATTTAATTTGAAAATAAATTGAAAAAAAAAAATCTCAAACAAATAAAATAAGCGATAATTGGTATGAATAAAATTCAAATTTCTTTTGAGTTTAAAATTTTAAAATAATAAATGTTTTGAAAATCATTTGAATTTAGATTTCATATATATAATGCATATATGAGTAGACTAGAGTGTATATATTGAAATTGAATTTAAATTGTACAAGTATATGTGTGGGTATATAAATGAACATAAATGGATTTTTAATTCAAGTTGAATTGGAATTTGAATTTAAATTAAATGTTTTAGAAAAATAAGTGGCATTTAAAATCATTAAGGTGTAATTTATATAATGTAAAGATTAGTTAAAAGAATTCTTCTTTTAACATTGTATATATATACAAATGAATAAGGGGTATATTCATTTATAACGTGAATATGATATGAAATTTATTTAAAAATTCTTTTTCTTTGTGAAATTACAAGTGTTAGACATACATAAAGGAGATGGAGCGAAAATTAACATGTGTTGAGTTCTCATGATTGTTTTTAACAAGTGGCATTCAATATAATTGATTGAAAAAAAAATCACAAAAACTTTTCAGCTTCCATTTTCAAATTATTTAGCCTCTCTACTCTGAAAGAACATTGAAAAAGATTGAGCATCACAAATCTCAACACCCAAAGAAAAATAATTAGAAAAATAGAAAACTGCCAACTTTCTCTTGAATTCAAAAATCAAAAATCTTAGAATCATCTCCAACACAAAGCAGTAGTTTTACATTCCATCTCTCAGGTAAACTTTAAACTTTATAGTTTAATGAATTTGTAATTTCAAAATAAAGTCTTAACACAAACAAATTCAAACTGCAAATTTATAAAAAAATATCAAAGCTTCAGTTTTGGCCAGGAAATAGTGCAAGGAGTCTCTGAAATAAATTAAGGCAAGTGAATTTCTTTTAAAAATTTGAATTTGAAGTTGTTAATCAGTAATGAAGTAAAGAATTTAAGCAATTGTATTTATCAGTTGCAGGAAGAAAATCAAGTTCAAGACTAAATTTATTTCCGGGTTCAAGCTGTAGATCTGTTCTCTGTTGCATAAAAAAAATTTCAAACTGTAAGTTAAGCTTGGATCTTTGTTTGTTGTTGGTGAATTAAATAAACAAGTACAACAGAGGTAAAGCAAAGATTTATATTTACAAGTCGCAGATTAAACGACAAGATCAAAGTAGGAAAAAATTATCCAGCCTTCATCTCAAACTTTAAAAAACTGTCAGAAGCTTCTATTCACACTTTGCAAGGTGAGTAAACTTTGCGAATCAGGATTCTTTATTTTGTTTGACTCAGGCTTGAGATTAAATTGCAAAGTATATACATGCATGTGAATATTGGTGTGTGATGTGGATGTATGTTTGATATGCAAACAACGATTTTTCCTTTTATTTCCAGGTTCCCAGAAAAAAAGAAACCCTGTCTAAAAAAATCAATCTCCACTTCTATGATTCACTTCAGGCTATAATATCTGAAGGGAAGTTGTTAGTTTTTACATGATTCAACCCTTAAAAATAGTTTTAAGCAAATCAAAACAAAGAATTTCTTGAAAAATCGAAATTACAGGCAAAATCAGTACCTATTGGAAAATCGATCATCACAATCTTTGATTTCCATTATATTAATCGAAACGGTTTTACAATTGATGATTTTTAAAAGCAAAATCAGATTTTTTTTTAAGAACATATTCACTGAGAAATTGTAGTTGATCAAAAAAGTAATATTTTGTTAAATTCTGATGAACTAAGTGTTTGTGGGCCTCATGTTCGTCGTCACAGCTAGCTTGAGGGTTTGTAATCCTTAGAAAAATATAGGATGAATATTTAAATCTTTAAATTGTTGATTCGAGATCGAATTAGGGTTAAAAATCTATTTCTACTTGGAATTGAATAAGAAGGTGTTGCAACATCAATAGGTGATTGGATTTCATGCCACAAGTGCTAATCGCGGTGTCGTACATTGATGAAGACTCGGTCATGTTTTTGTGGCCTCTGATGGCCAGAGGAGGTGAGGCGAGGCCATTTTTTGGTGATGGTTTTAGATGGAGTACGGGTCATGGAGCTCGTTTTTGATCATGGCGGTGGTTCATGCTTTGGGGTGGCTCGATGGGTCGAGAACTTCGTCGTCGAACTGACGACGGTCGTGGCTTCGACCAGTGATGACCGGGATGGTGTGCAACGTGAACACGGTCTCGTTGTATCAGCAGTTCGTTTTTGGTGAGGATGATGTTTGACTCGAAGTGCTACACGGAGTTTGGGGGAGAAGGCTCGAAGCCATGGTCGTGTCGTTTAGCGTTGCCCCGGGTCATTTAAACTTAAGCAAAATTTTTGTGGGAAGAAAATTTATACGGGTCAATTTGGGTAAAAACTCGAAGCAGGTGGTATTTCTTCTCGGGGATGACTTGAGACAGCCTCGGGTTGGACGTTGAAACAGTAAATCAGAGTTCTGATATTTTTGAAAACACAAGTTTAAACAATTTTCTGAATCCATTCTTTAAAAACAATGATAGTTTGTTAATGGGAATATATGGTATTGGAATGATTTTTGAAATTAATGAAGTTCAAAGATATTTCAAATTTATATTTTTAAATAAAATTGTTTTACATTTAACTTAATAAAAATTGAGAAGTAAATCAAATATTCAAGTGTTAACTTAAAAACCAAATTTGTTTGTAATGATTAAATAATGATTAAGCAATTAATGATTTGTAACTACCTTGAAATTGATAACTAATTAATTAAAGAGTAATTAATAAAAGTAATTAAATTTAATTAATAAACAATTAAGAATTAATAAATTAAGATAACTAATTAAAGAATAATTAACTAATAAAGTTAATTAATATTTAATTAATTCATAATTAAGAATAATTAATCGTTGATTTAAAATAATTAATAAAGATAATTATGTGGTTAATTCAGTTAAATCATTCACCTTAATTGAAGATGATTGACCATTACCAAAAGTTGTGCACTGGATTGATATTCTGTAGTGATTGTGATACTGTGTGACATGAATTGCTTTGTTCTAAACTGTGGTTCATGATTTGCTTCTGTATATATGTGAGAACCCTTTTGCCCGTAAAACGGCATTTAAACTTCAATGCGATAGGGAGTCAGATTCCAGTTAGTTATCCGAAACCCACATCGAACCCTGAATGTGAATCCTTGTAATTGAAACACCCACATGTTTTAAAATTGAGCGCTCACTTTTCGGATTAGCCGGGAGAGGAACTTTGTGTCATATAACCCATTCCGAATAGTGATACGATGAAATTAATAGCATTTGAAGATAGTGGTGAAGATCGGGTGTCTTCAAAAAATGATAGGATAACCTATCGAATGTCTCTGCACTGAGTTGCTTCGGTATAGAGATCTCCACATGTGATGGGGAGTCCGACCAGAATTGTGGACACCCGGATTTGCAAGGGTTTCTTCCTTTATTGGACGATGTGCCTTCAGTTCTGTTCGTACTCGAAACAGACTTGTATGGTTGTATGTCTGACACTACACCTTGAGATATAAAGAAGATTTCTTTCAAATATATATCTGTTGGTGGCGGAGAATTTATTCTCTTAGCTTAACACCCTTCTCTGAGACATACGAGCTTAGAGGTTATGTAGTTGAAGGTTATCAGCAATATACTCCCAATTTGGTAGTGTGGCATGCTAAGTGCTGTTGTGTGCTGATGACCATTTGTTGATCATTTGTGATAAAGCATGGCTTTCGTGTAAAGCGTAGCTTTGTGGACGAGACCTCGTCGGACCTTACACCCTGGAAATGGTTGAAACAAGAAAGATGTAGCAAGGTTATGTGGGTTGCACCCTTTAGGGTTTGTCATTTCCTTCTGGAAAAAGGTGGTATCATGGTATGGAGCCCAGATACTTAACCTATGTGGTTGCTGCAATCTCATTTACTGTGTGGTTGTTGCTTTGTAATTGAGGGCCCTCGGATAAAGTCGCAAACGACCGGGGGTAGCATACTCGAGTAATAGTTACCTAGTTACAAAGGTAACCCCGCCTTGTGTTGGCATAGAGCCGGGTAGGTTCTCGGGACGTCCCTCCAGAGGTGTACCCATGTGGGATAGGAAGTTCCTTAGCCTGACCATTTGTTGGAAATCCAATTCCCAATACGAACCCGGTACAGTTTTAGTTGTAGAACCTGCCATTTAACATGGCAGCTATAGTAGGCATAGTATAATGGTACCTATGCCGACTAAGTTTAATATTATATTTTCGAAATATTTTCACACTATGCACTAGTAATAATATCAAAGAATTTTTCTCGTATTAAGCATATTTGACTATCATAAGGGGAAATCTCCCCCAAGTATGTGATTGCATTATGTGTGTTTGCTGGGAGGCCTTATGGTAGTTTCGTTTTCTAAAAGCATAAACGGTTTTCTTTAAAAATCTGTTTGATTTAAAACAACTGTTTTTGTTTACTCATACCAGTCCCATGATTGACCCGGAGTTTATTGTTTCTTTCTAAACTCTGGGTGCCCATAATTTCCACACGGGTAGCCTAGTAGCAGGTTTCCGTGTTTAGGTGCTAGCAGTATTTTGGAGTCTTTTTGGGTTTGGAGGCTATCGGTTTTTGGAGGCTTTTGTCTTAGAGATATTTTGAAATCTTTTGGATCTCAAGGTGCTTAGTTTTGGAGGTTCGCTATCATTCTATTTCCTTGAAGACTTTTTGGCATATGATTACTTTCTATTGTTATGTTCTATTTGAAGTTGTGATATATGTATAAGAATACTCTAATGTTGTAATGGATATTATGATGATGTTGTATTTGTGATGTAATGCATGATATTCATTTTGTTTTCGTCGTTTTATATTCATTTAATGTTGTTATAAGCTCCATCCGATTGGAGTTTGATGTTTGAATCTTCGACAGTTGAGTACAAGTGAGGTATTTGATGCCAATTTTCGAACATTGGATTTCGGGTCATGACACTGTTGAGCTGACATAAATACTCCATCCTGAGGAGTAGCACTTGATTGACCGGCACTGGGACGGCCAGGTCTAACCATTTCTCTTCTTTAAGAAAGAAAGAAAGAAAGAAAGAAGAAGAAAAAGTTATTCTCAGAATGAATATCAAACAATAATGATTAATAAACCAAGGCATCACAAAGAAAATAGGATAGAACGGGTCCAATGACTCGAATAAAACCCTAAGGCACGACTCCTAAGATGGACTTACGAAAATGATCCTTGTTAAATTATTTTACGTTGTTCCAAAGTTTGGCTCTAATACCATGTTGTCATGCCCCACCTCTATACTCACACTAGCCAAAGACACTACGGAGTAATGCCATCAACTAGCACGAAGAATAAGGCTGTTGAGGAGCGACCATCCGTGTAATTGCTTTGGGAAAGCACCTGTAACATCCCAAAATTTGTTAATTTAAATTTAGTGACTTATTCGAACTTTTGAAATTAATTTGAAAAGTTTCAAAAGAAATAAAATATTATTAATATTATTATTACAAAGGTATATGGGTAGAAATAAAATATTTAGTAGTTTAAGCCTTAAATAGATAATAATAAAAAAATTATAAAAACAAGAATTTGTGTTTAACCATAAAATAAAATATATGTTATAAATTAAATGTTGATAGTTAAACTTTGAATAGAAATAAAATTTAGAATTTATGTTAGTAATAAGATTTTTATGGTTATATAGCAACATAAGATAAACTATAAAAATAACATATAGAATACATATAGAATTGTGTATCAATTATGTAAACAAGAAGATAAAAAAACAAAATGTATTCAAGGCTAAGATAAATATCTATAGATAAAACAAAAATGTACATACAAAAGAAAATAGGATTATATGTAAACAAAAATGGGAACATAAGCAATTAATGCCATCTATTCTCAAGCATAAATCAAAATCACTTCAGCCACCAATTGGAAAAAAATCTCTCGTCAAAGCAAGAAGAAAAAAAATCCGACTAAAAGAAGTTAACTAAACCAGATAACACCTACTTACACTAAAACTGCTTTCTTTATATATATCTACATCTATACCTGTTCGTTCAATAACATAGTAAACCAGAAAATATAAACATCACTATATTTTTCAAACTCAAATACAATCTACTGAAAAAAACAGAGAAGATTTAAAGGCGGATCAACTGCAGGCTTTCGAAAACAAAAAAAAGTGTTCTGTTCAATCTTGTTTCCAGGTGAGTAGAGAATTGTTTCAAAAATTTGAATTTGTATGTTTGATTCATGAATAACTTATGTTTGTTGTATATTTTAAATAAGAAGTTTTGTATAATCTATGCACTGAGAAATTCTATTATGGTTTGTTCTCCTGTATTTCTAGTTTCAGGGCAGGGTAAAGTTGAAACAAATTAATACATCTCCATACAAACATTTTTAAGCTTAAGATTCTGAACAAAATATGTTTGTTTAAACTTGAATCACAGCCTAAAATTTGTTTAAAGCTTAAAAGTGAAGTTATGATTCTGTAACATTCAGTTTTACAGTAAGAAGTAAATTTTTGAATAAATTCAAATATTGTTAATTATTAATTCGATTATACAACTTGAATTCTCAATTCAAAACAAGATTTTTAAAACAAAATTGGTGATTTTTAGTGATGTATTTTGAGCGCAGTTCCATGTTGAACCAAAGACGCTTTTTCGGCCATTGCCACCAATTAAGAAATTTTTGCATGTTAAAATTTTGTTTGAAGCTGGTTTGAACATTGATGATCTAAGGAAAATTGTCGAAAAAAATTTCTATTGCATAAATTGGTGGTACGAGTTCAATTTAGGGTTAAAGCTCGAGTTTTGGACATGTCCAGTGGAAAGATGATTGTGTCCTTTTGGAGTGATCGAGCGCCACGAAATTTAGACCGAGCGTAGGGTAGGGTGTCGGCCACATGAAGCCGGAGTCGTGGATTTTCTGGCGAACGGCGCGAAGGGGACGAAGCGTTTTGGGTTTGGGTATGTTCGAGCTACAGTTTCAACGAAAGGGTGCATTTCGATTTTGAGTTTTTCTGTGTCGAATTGAGCTTTGGTTTCGAGCATAGGGATGAATTGCGACTTGCTGAAGGTCACGAAGTCTACCGGAGCGACAGCGCGACGCCGTGCACGTGCACGACGTCGATTTCATGTCAGGAAGTTTGGGCTGGGGAGAAACTCGAAGGAGTGCTCGAGTTGGAGGTGGGTTTGCTTGGGTTTTCTCGCGTTCGTGTGAGCTGTTTCAGTAGTTGTTTATGTTTAAAACTTAAGCTAGAGAAAAAAGGAGAAGAAGAAGAAAGTACGAGAGGGAAAGAAGATGACTCGGGAAAAGAAGGAGAGAAACTCGAGTAACACTCGAGTAAAACCTGGGTATGCTCGGGGTTGTTTTCAAAATGGATTAAGCCCAATAAATTCCAAGTTATAATGTTAAACAAAATTTAGTAATTATGAAGCAACTAATGTTGACTATATTAAGTTAAGAATTCGTTTCAAGTTTTAATTAACCAAGCAAATAGTAACAATGTTTTAAAATCTAATTAATACTTTAACTAAATAATTAAATTAAGATCAGTGTTAAAGTGAATTAACATTAAAGCTTTTTATAATTGTAATAAACTGATTTCAAAGTAATCAAGGAATTTTTAAAATATTAATTACGATAGATAATTATTAAATAATTGTTAAAGGTTAATTAAGAATAGTTAATCAATTTATTAACTAAGTGACTATGGATTAATCAATTTGTGATTAAAAATTGGTTAATTAATAATTAAGTGTCTAATTAATTTGAAATTAAGAATTGTTAATTAGATACTTTGAGTTAATTAATTTATAATTGGTGGTTAATTAAGAAAAATTAATTAAGGAATGATAAATTAATAAAGTTGATTAAAATCTAATTAATTTATTTATCATTAAGATAATTACTCATTAATTTAAATTAATTAATAAGAATAATTATGTGGTTAATTCATTTAAACCAACCCACCTTAATTGAAAATAATTAACTATTATCAAATGTTGCGTACTGAATTGATATTTCTGTTGTGATTATTATGCTGTATGATGTGAATTGTTTTGTGCTAAATTGTGATTTCTGATTTGTCTCTATTTTTATGTGAAAACCCTTTTTTCCCGTAAAACGGCATTTAAACTTCAATGCGACAGGGAGTCGGATTCCAGTTGGTTATCCGAAACCCACATCGAACCCTGAATGTGAATCTTTGCGATTGATACACCCACATGTTTTAAAATTAAACGCTCACTATTCGGTTTAGCCGGAAGAGGACCTTTGTGTCATAACCCATTTCGGATAGTAGTATGTCGAAATGAATAGCAATTGAAGACCAGTGTTGAAGACCGGGTGTCTTCGAAAATGATAGGACAACCTATCGAATGTCTCTGCACTGAATTGCTCCGGTATAGAGATCTCCACATGTAATGGGGAGTCTGATCAGGATTGTGGATACCCGGATTTGCAAGGGCTTCTTCCTTTATGGGACGAAGTGCCTTCGGTTCTATTCGAACCCGGAACAGACTTGTATGGTTATGTGTCTGACACCACACCTTGAGATATAAAGCAGATTTCTTTCAAATACATATCTGTTGGTGGCGGAGAATTTATTCTCTTAGCTTAACACCCTTCTTTGAGATGTACGAGCTCAGACGTTATGTAATTGAAGATTATCAGCGATATACTCCCAATTTGGTAGTGTGGCATGCTAAGTGCTGTTGTGTGTGGATGATCATTTGATCATTTGTGATCAAAGCATGGCTTTCGTGTAAAGCGGTAGCTTTGTGGACGAGACCTCATCGGACCTCACAACCCGAAAATGGTCGAAACAGGAAAGATGCGGCAAGGTTATGAGGGTCGCGCCCTTTAGGTTATGTCGTTTCCTTCTGGAAAAAGGTGATGTCATGGCATGGAGCCCAGATATTTACCTATGTGGTTTCTTAAATATCATTTACTGTGTGGTTGTTGCTTTGTGGTAGAGGGCCCTCGGATAAAGGTCGCAAACAACCGGGGAATGGCATAGTCGAGTAGTAGTTACCTAGTTACGGAGGTAACCCATCCTTGTGTTGGCAGAGAGCTGGTTAAGTTCTTGGGACATCCCGCCAGAGGCCTACCCATGTGGCAGTAGGAAGTTCCTTAGCCTGACCATTTGATGTAAATCCAATTCCCAATATGAACCCAGTACAGTTTTAGTTGTACAAACTACCATTTACTTATGGTGGTCACCATTGTTTGGATGGTAGCTATAGCAGGCATAGTTCGGAATGTCTATGCTAGCTAAGATTAATATTATACTTTCGAAATGTTTTTACACTATGCACTAGTAATAATATCAAAGAATATTTCTCGTATCAAGCATATTTGATTATCATAAGAAGAAATCTCCTCCAATTCTGCGATTGCATTGTGTGTGTGGCGGGAGGTCTTATGGTAGTTTCATTTTCCAAAAGCATTCCGGAATTTCTTTTATAAATCTTATTTATTTAAAAGCAATTGTTTTTGTTTACTCATACCAGTTCCATGACCGACCCGGAGTTTATTGTTTCCTTTCTAAACTCTGGGTGCCCATAATTTCACACGGGCAGCCTAGTAGCAGGCTTCCGTGTTATGGTGTTAGAAATATTTTGGAAGCTCTTATTGTGGAGATGCTTTAGAAGCTTTTGGGATCTCAGGTGTTTAGTCTTTGGAAGTTCGCTATCGCTTCATTTCTTTGAAGACTTTTGGCATATGATCACTTGTTGTACTATTATGATGTTCTATTTGGAGTTGTGGTATATGTATTATGATACTCTGATATAGTAATGGATATTATGATGATGTTGTATCTGTGATGTAATGCATGATCTTCATTCTGTTTCCGCTGTTTTATATTCATCTGATGTTGTTATAAGCTCCATCCGACTGGAGTTTGATGTTTGAATTTTTTGCAGTCGAATACAAGTGAGGTATTTAGTGTCAATTTTCGAACATTGAATTTCGGATCGTGACAGCATCGATATGTCAAATAGTATAATATGCATTTCATTTCAAGAGGAAATCCAACAGGCCGATACAAACTCAAAGCTACTACATAGTGGCTATGTGGTCTTCGAAAAAAAATATAGAAATAAACATAACATAAATCAGTCACAGATATCCATATCACAATGGAGGAAATAGATATGAATATAACACATAGAAGTGTACATCAGAGTACCGGTCAAACAAGATCTACAATATCACAAAATAATAGGTACAAGTGCTAGACAAAAGAATATGTATACATCAAGGAGTCTCTATCTCAAAGGTATAACAGCAAAACCTACCGATTTAATGTAATTAGACAAAAGTCAGATGATGATCCTGATAAGGAGTTAAGCTGAAGCACCCGTAACATCTCGGTCTGATCCGAGTATTATTTAATAAGAAAATAATAAATGGATCAGTCTAGCTATAAATATTAGATAAAATGAGATAAAATAAGAGATATGACGAAAACATATGATAACAATTATGCCATACTATGAAAAGTATACATTTAACAACACAAAAATCATACAATATCTCAAAAATCTCATTACATCAAAAACAATATCATATTCTTTACCATATTCTCCAAACAACAAATATTGACTAACATATCAATGCCAATCATAAAATTAGTGAAACCCAAATTCTAGAAATTATCAATTAGAAATCCAGAAATCACAAAAAAGGGGGAGACCTATCCCAAAACGGGAGCATGAAAACTCACCAACACGTATATCACAAAACGGAATGCTATTTCGTGGTTGCTAACCATTAATTTTGAGCCGAGGCTCCACAAACAGCCCGAAGACCATGGGTCGCTACCCCACTAATTTTGAGCCGAAGCTCCACAGAAACGGGGTTCAGTCTCCCTCGCAAACAAAGAGACATCGCATATTGCTAGTCTACATCACAAAATGATCATCAACGATCATCAAGAAGTGCCAATCACAATAAGCTAGTAAATAAATGAGTTTAGCTTCATGTCCCATAACCACTGGCTTAACTTAAATATTTACGAACAAACTGTATATTTCCACTCGAAAATTGTCACAAGAATTCAACCGAATAAGTCTAAGAATTAACTGACAAAGTAAACGAAAGTGTTTCATACCACTTGTTTTGCTAAGTCGTTTAATTGGATTTCTCGAACGAATGAGGTAAAGGTTCGTATATACAAATAGTTTGGTAAATGGTTTTATAAACAAGCTTTATATTAAAAATAGATTTGAAATCATCTTTGTAAAAGAGTTTGAATATTTACTACTAGTATAGGAACCTTTGTATTTAAAAGTGACAAGTCACAAAATTGATAGTAGAAACAATCAATCACCAAAAATTCACATAGGAAGACGTGAATCAAATTGATAAAAATCGATACCGAATCCATCAAAATGGATATTACCCAAAAATCCTAAAAATAGAAGTTATCAAAGTCAACAAAGGTGATAACAACAAATTGGAGTAACAAGAATCGAATAAAAATTGGAAATACAAACAAAATAGGCAACATAGGCGAAAACATTAGATTCAGTCGACTGGACCAGGGTGGTGAGTTGGCTGACTCAAATCCTGGAAACTTTCTGTTTCCAGGTTCAGTCGACTGAACCAGGGTGGTCAGTCGACTAGAAAAGACCTGGAAACTTTCGGTTTCCAGGATTAGTCGACTGACCCAGAGTGTCAATCGACTGATACTGGCCTAGAAAATTTCTTGGGTTCGGTTCAGTCGGCCGACCCTCTGGTTCAGTCGACTGAACTGGAAATTCAAGTATATTCAGCCTAGCTCCCAAAAGGGCAAAAATCCAAACGGAGCCGATCGCTCGAGCAATTGCAATTAGGGATTTATGCCACACGACAACCCAGTACTATAGGCTCTTCGACTCACCCTAAAAACATGTTCAAGCATTAAGGCTATGATTTTTAAAGATTTATTCAAATCACCAAAAATTGGATTATTCATAAAACCAATTCAATCCAAAGCAAATGGATGAGAAATAGATGTTAGGAATTCATACCTAACAACAAAGATAGATATAGACATAGATGTGAGATAAAAATCTCACCTTTTTCACAAAAAAATGAAGAAGAAGCTTGAAAACAAAGGAAGGTCAACCACTCTTCAATCTCAACTCTAAAAACTCCAATCTAAGATCATCAGCAATAATTTCCCAAATTAAGTTATAGGAAATTTCTAAACTTGGAGGGGAATTGAGAGGAAGAAGAAGAAGGAGATGCTTACCTTAGCTTCTATTTGATTTTGGAGCTACAACTTGGATTTGCTAAAGAAACTAGGGCTTAGGATTTTAATTTCCAATCTCCTCCGCCATTTTTTCTAAAGCTCGAGTTGTAGGAAATATTATGAAGGAATGAAGAGTGGTGGAGTGAAGTTGGGTTGATATGTTAGGTTAATGGGCGGAAACCCAAACCCAAAGCCCTAAGTGAAAATGTCGAAATTTTAGTTAGCTCCAAACATATCGATGTTTATAGTCAAAAAGGTCGCAAATACCATTTTGTACCGAATGAAAATGGTCTCGTGTCCTAGTTTGACTGTTTGCAAAAAGTAATCTTTCAGCCTTAAATCCGACTAAAGATGCTATATTTAAATAAAATATTTAAATGTACAATCATAAAATATGCGGGTTGTTACAGTTCTCAGGTGGCACTGTTGTATGTAACGATAGGTAGTAGATTAGGAGAAGAATTGCTGGTGAGATGACTTGAGGTTGTTGGCAATGTGGTTAGACAGTAGTGACGATACACGTTTGTTGGTAGTGTGGATAGTGGAAGGACAGAGGTGGTAGTATGTGGAGATTGTTTTTTTTGTTTTGGTTGGTGTTTGATATGAAGAAGTGTTAGTAAGGTAGTTAGTTGTTTTGGAAATGTATGCAGATTGAAATATATGATGTTTGTAGTGGGATGAGCTGCAGTAGAGGAGATAAAGGCGGTGGTTACTAGATTGTTAAAAGTAGATGGTAGGAAAACAGTGGGGCAGAAATGTAAATAGTGAGTGGAAAAAATGAAATGAAAAATGTAATAGAGCAATTGTAAATAGTGAGTGGAAAAAATGGAAGTGAAATACAATGTAAATGCAAATTACAAATGCAAATGAAAAGTGATTTGAAATGTAAAACATTGTAGTGTATGTCACAAAGAAAATGAAACGGAATATCTTTTTTTTAATATATATTTTTAGATAGAATTGCAAATGCAAATGAAAATAGAACAACAACAAACACAAAAACAAAATGCAAGCAAAAATCACACAAACACATAATATTTTTTTTTAAATGCAAGCACACACAAAATAATAACACAATAAAAGTCAAACGAAAAATAATTCAAAGCATAGAAAAAAAATCATAATAATTCCCTGACAGCGGCGCCAAAAACTTTTTCATTGGCTATTTTTTTATCGGTTTAGAAAATAGCCTATCAAATTTTTAATAGAAATTACAGCAAGCGCACGGCTACTATCGTAGTATGTAGCGAGTACGGGTCTAACCGCATGGAATTATTAATTTTAAATTTCCTATTCAATCAAATTAACAAAAGATTTGAGAGTTGTTTAAGCTAAAAATATAAGAAAAATGACAAAAGAAAGTGACAAAATTATGGGAGTTTAAAGACAATCTAGAGGCAAATCCACTCTCATATTTTTGTAAATCAACAAAAAAACCATCTATGATCTTTATTTTTAATATTAAGTGAAATAACCGTTGTATTTATCATATGTATGATTTAGTTATGGTATTAAGTAACATAACTTAAACTATCAAATTATAATACAACAAATAAACCACTTATCAATTCTCATGAAAATGAAGGCAAAGCAAAAGCTATTTTAAGTATGATCTATTTACTATTGTAATTAGTAATATAGATCATTAAATTTTATTTTTACCTTCATTTCAAAATCAAAAATTAATTAATAAATGGTGATGTGAATTTTGTCTATGTTGAATAAGAATAGCTCATTTGCAAATGTAACATAAGCTATCAAATCCACTTGTGTAAATTTATATCAAAATCCACTTTCATGAAGCATAAATAAAAGAGACCATAAATCATAGAAATGTTGAATTTACATAAAGTCAGAGAGCTTCATTACCCCTAAATCAAAGGGGTTTAGCTACTCATTTGTGTTATCAAATCTACACTTGTAAATTTCAACATTAAAAAGCAAAGAAATAAAAACAAAAAAAAGGAAGAAAAAGAGATTAACTACTAACTACTTGCTTAAAAATAAAGCTACAATACTAGCATGAATGTAAACCTAAAATATAAACATGAAACGAAAGAAAGCATACAAATAAACATTAATATAAAAGTAAATAAAAACAAGTAGAAAAGAGAAGAGAAAGAGGCTAGGAAGCCATTTTTATTTCATGAAACATAGAGCTTACAACTTGAATTTTGATTTCCTAACTAATTTTTGAAAGAGTAAGTAGATATTTACATGAACATAAGAGTGTAATTTATACATGCATAAAACCCTAATTTCATTTTTTAGGGTGCTACCCAAAATGCCCTTATGGGAAGTGTGGCCACCACGTAATTATTAGCCTCTCATTAATCCATCATCAAATATGCATGAAGCTTTAACCTCCACTTAGTTGTCCATTAGCTTCTAATTATATATTTAGATAAGTGGGTAGGTGGGGTCCTCCATGATCATGAGCTTGAATTATTTCCTCTTTATTCCTTTGTATCCCTTTGTGCATGCATATATCTTCATGAAACCCTTTTCCACATGCATCTAAATTCCTACAAAAATTGCGAAAATTGTCGAAGTAAAAAGTCCCAAACAACACATGCACAAAAATGATGATCTTGCCCCTGTACGTAGATGAATATATGATGAATTGAAAATAATTGAATTTTGGTTTTATTCATGTTAAATTACCCAAATACGACATTTATTTAAATAAATATAGATAAAATATGGATGTAAATATATGCACGTTTAAGTGCATATCAAGGATGCTTAGTCTTTTTTTCTCTAAGACACAACTTACACTTATCAAATGATTCGAAATCAAATGATGATAGAAAACCTTTGGTTTTCGCTTTATGTGTTTGTTTCTCCCTTATGTAAACTTGCCTACAATTCCATAGAAAGTTATTATTAATGTCGACATTAGAAAAATTATTCACACCATGGGCATAATTAGTTTAATAACATAAATGCAAATATCCAAATCACCATTGTGGACTTTGTTTCTTCAAAACATAATGTTCATAACATTATCTATAAAATGAAAAGTATATAAAGTCTTAGACAATCTAGACACAAAAATTATTACATAAATAAATTTTGCACACAATGGTAATTATTTAAAATTGAAACCATTCCATTTGGAAACGCTAAATGGTAATCTTCAAATGTTGTTGCATCTATCAAAGATCCATTAAAAACTTGAAGTCTCATTTTTCCCTTTGCCACATGATGTTTGTTTCAAAGACCGAATAATGAACTATAGATGTGATTTAAAGATCCAATATCTAAAACCCAAGATAAATTTTTACAATTTTGAATCATAAATATATACCTGTAGGAGTAGTGAAATTAATTGTTCTTCTCTTTGATAATCTTCAAGTACTCCTGACAGTTTCCGGTTACCATTCTTGTGACAGTAATGATACTTACCCTTGTCAACTGGAGCAGTATTATTGTTCTTCTTGTTTACTCATTTCTTCTTCTTTGAACCATTTGAAGATGATGCTTTTCCTTTAACCGTAAGCACCGTGCCCTGATCCTTGGTTGGATATTCAATTGATCTCAACATAATGAGCGGCTTCACAAGGTTTACATTTAACTTATCATATTATAGTTTAATATGGAAGGAATACACTATTAAGTAGTAGACTCTAAGATCAAGTCCCATTGCATCTTGTTACTTATCGTCGCATCTAATTGAGTAAGTCTATCAATATAGTCATTCATCATCAAGATAATCATCTACTTTCATGCCCTTGATTTCTTCGTGTAAAATTCTTTCTTCGTAAGTCCGAAACAAGATTATTCCCCTAATAAAGCTTTTGAGGATATGAAGATCTGAGGGACATTCATGTTTTCATGTTGTCTCTATAAAGGTTTGTCTAATGTAGACAACACATAAACTTAGCTGATTTCTAGGTCTACAACAATTTCTTATAAGTAATTTGGTATAACGACCCGTAATTTTTGATAATCAAAATTGTAAACTCCTTAAACTATATCGAATTATATATCTATTCGTAGCTCTCAATGAGTGCAAGTCAATTCCGCAGTCTGTTTTTTGATTTGGATTTCTATATGGCCAGAAATTGATGATTAAGTCTCAGCCGTTCGTCATGTCTTGATCAACCTTGTCTGATCGTCGAATAATTGGAACTGTTGTGTAGAGAGTCGAGCGCGTTGTTCATCATTGGTGTTTGATTGGAGGTTTGACAGGCAGATCGTCGCTATTAATTCAATTAGGGTTTCGAAACCCTACATTGGGCTAGCGGCGCGACTTGATTTGCGGTCGCGGACGGCATCGGTGGGGAGCGACTCGCCTAGAAGGGAAGGTTGGTGGTGGTCGATGGCTTCCAGGTGGTCGAAGGCGTGGTATTCGATGGTCAAAAGGAGCCTACATGCGCGTTTGACTGGGTCGAACGGAACTGAGATGCAAGGAGGTGCTGACGTGTTTATCAAAGTACGTTGGTTGTTAATTTAATTATTTTGTTTATTTTAAATTTAATGTTTAATGTTCTACTATGCATAACTTTTACGTAGGAGGACTGTTTCATATGTTGTTTTTTCTGCTAAGATCGTATCAAAATTCTGGACATTTTGATGCTGGTTTGGATGAATTCTGACACTGTTGGATTTTGAGCCCATTTTGAATTTCGAATCGATATGAAATTCAAAGGTTAGTATTTTAACCCACTCATAATTACTATACTATCTTATGTTAGTTAAATTAAATTTATGACGTGATTAGAAATTTATTGATCGACGTTTGGTATACTTAAATTGTCATTCTAGTTAAATTTGACTTTTATTGTATTTAATCATCATTTAATTTAATATTGAATTTTAAATTATCAATTTAATACCTGTATTGTTTATCAATTATCTATTGATGTTCATTGATTGATTTGGATAATGATTATGATGTATGTTTGATTTATTGATATTGGATGACTAGACGTTGTCCTTTAAAGTTATAATACTACAAATTCCCTAGGGTTGAAAAGATACATACCTGACCGATCTATATATTAGGGAAAATCATTATGGTTTGAAATGATAGACTCGAGCAATTTTATCGATTTCATTTAATTCGGGATTGTGATTTGAAATGATATATAACCGTAAATTTTTAAATTGCGGATTGAAATGATAAATATCCATATCACTTGACCTTAGGGTAGAAAATTATATATGGACACCGGTTTGGTTAAAATAATGATTTGCAAATCTTTAAATTTTGAATTCAATATGCTGGTATTTGAAATAGAAATTTGATTTATATAAACTGAATTATTTTCAAAAC
The DNA here is from genome assembly GCA_030765085.1 of Allium cepa. Taxonomy (NCBI): domain Eukaryota; kingdom Viridiplantae; phylum Streptophyta; class Magnoliopsida; order Asparagales; family Amaryllidaceae; genus Allium; species Allium cepa. Next base: position 245,064,111 of record CM060942.1, read on the forward strand.
CCAAGTATAAATGTGAAATTGTAATTGATTTAATGAATTGTTCAAACGATTTAAATTTTAATATCAAAGTTAAGGAGTAAAATATAAAGGAATTTATCAAAATTGAGTTATTAGAATGCTGGATATAACTTTGAAATCTATTTAAACTATTTTATTATTTAAACTATTTTAATCAATTTAAAACTATTTTAATTTATATTAATCCATTTTAACCTATTTAATCCATTTTGAATCTATTTACCAATTTGAAACTAATTAAATTTATTTAATCTATTTTAAATCTATTTAATGTAATTTAAATCTATTTTATCTATTTCAAATTTATTTATTTTAATTAAAATCTACTTATTATAATTTAAATATAATTAATACATTTAATCTACTTAAGTCATTTTAAAACTAATTAAATCAAATATGAATATATTTAAACTACTTTTACTATTTAAACTAATTTATATCTATTTTAACTCTTATTTTGAACTATATAAATAATTTCAGTTACCTAAACTATTTTCTACAATTTCAAACGGTGTAAAGTTGAAGTATTCATATTTAAATCCTTGATTTTTAAGTAGAATACAATTTATTGATGTTATAATATAAGTAGGAATGTAGTGACATATTTGAGTAAAATGTTGATTTTGGAACAAGTATTTAATTAACCTATCTTATCGATGAATTCAAAAATGAATATGATGTATTTGTGTAAATATGATTTGGAAGTGAATGTAATTTTGAAAGTGAATATGATATGAAATGATATGGTTTTGAGAATTTTATATTTTTATATGGATTGTGAATTAACATTTTGAAACATAGAAGAACCATCCGGTGTCAAATAAGCGTTCGGTTATTAAAGAGAGCGAGATCAGAAATTGTCACACACTTTCAATTCGAAAAACCACTTTAACAACTATGTACGTTGTGGAGATTCAAGAAATGAAGTAGGATGGTTTGGCGAACGATTTTTATATGAGGTATTGACGTGACCCTAACTCTCGTGAGTCAGCTTAGATGTGACTAAAATAGGAACCACGCTGGGCCATGTGAGGTCGCACCTTCGATCGGACATATTTCTTCGATAGCATATTATGACTTTGTGATGATTTTGTAGCCACCCCTTGATTTTGATTATAGGAGTGTGTTTCGAGGTGGGCGGTAGTAGCTGCTATGCGTTACCACTAGTCCAGAGCCTCAATTGGTATATCTACCCTAGCATTGTCTCGAGTGCCATATTCACATGCCTTATCGCGCCTTCTATGAGTTTGGTTTGTACCATACCTATGGAGTGCCCTCTGATAGCCCTCCAGTTTACAGAGGAATTATGGTACTATATAGACTGGGAATATATAAAAATATGTTGAGGAGGATATGGGTAATGCCTTAACGCTATTTTAATACTTTACTTTACTATAGACATATTATAGTAGCATATTGTACTACATAGTAGATAGTTTAATGGATCCTTAGGAGATGGTAATCACGAACATCTCTTAAGTATTGCACTCACGTTAGACACTGGAAAGGAGATGTCAAACCCCGTAAACATCTCTGACGCCGTCACACTCATATTTACCGTTGACTTAACTTATATAAGATCTTTTAGTTCTGACTCGATTGTTTTGTCTTTTCCATTCGCTCGAGTCAGCGTGAGCATTTCAGAGTTGAATACCTTATTTCTGGAGGACGAAGACGAAGATTTGTACTATTATTATTTATCATATTCATTCCACTGCATCATGTTGTTCCGCTGCATTTATTTATTCGTTCCTGTTATATGTAACTCTCATCTGTATTATAAAGAATAATCAAATTATATTTGTAAAACAGCTTCATGAACTATTTATTTGATCATTATATTTTGTCATTCCACCACGATATTCTGCATTTGTTTTTCATTCTCTCCTTTTTCTTATTTGCCCAATAATAATCTACCCTTCTGAATGGTTTGAATTTGACGTGTGTGGCTTATCGTCGATTTAAATCGTCGAAAAAGGCAAGTTGTTACATTTTGTGTACGACGTCTGCATCTTCAGTGGGTCTAAACCTTGGAGGTCTCATACAAGTGCTATCTTAATCGCTTTTAGCTAGTCTTTATAATTTGGTCCAGTGAGTTTGTTATTTTCAGAAAACAACTTTGCCGTAGATCATTCACTATTAATTTAATTTGGTAGATTACGACATTAATTCATAGCTGATGTTCTTAAAATATTAGTTAGGTTAAACACAACATTTCATTTTACTAATAACCCCCATTAGACTTCTATATTTCTCAAAACACTAATACGAAACATAGAAATCTTTTGACTTCTCTAGTGGGTTGTTAGGACCCATTAGTTTGGGATTTTAACCTTGAGTTTACTTAATAAATCATAAACCCACAAACGATGGATAAAACAATATCAGTTGTATCATATGAAACTCCTAACACATGGTCTTTTTCCTAAATCTTATTTTAACTTTGAGTTTGCTCAATAAATCAAAAGAGATTATTCACTTATGCCCACCATTTCACAACGACCTAAGTAAAAATATATATCTGTCTTACCTCATTTAGTCTATATTTCAATAATACTACATATAACAACCTTCGCTTTAGTTTGTTCAACAACTAGAGAGTATGCAAATAATTCATATCGATAGAGAACAACATTTATATTAAAAAATCGTAATCCATAATATACATTTAACTAAGGATTATCGCTTATGAAATAATATATTTCTTGTAGAGTACCCTCACAATTCAATTGTCAAACTATCTAAAATCTAGTTATACATATTATACGTATGTCTTTATTCTTTAAAACTAATTAAAGTTTCTTATTATTCCACCTTTTTTACACATTCATATTATATAGTTAAATTATCGAATAACATTTTATAATTTAATTAACTTATATAATAATCTTGTTTATGAACTTATATTGGCTTTACTAATTAAATTTTAATCTGTTAATTAATTAACATTTTAATAAATTTTATTTTAAGCATTTTAAACTGAATATGTATACTATAACATTTACAGTTATACACATATATCTTAATGTGTATGTATTATATTATTAATTGATAATTAATTAATGTATTTTCTTAAACAATTATACTTAATTATAATTTATTTCCAAAATTATATGTGTGTATATTAATATTTTAAGAGAATGCAACATATACTAATATATATGTTATTTACTTTAATTAATTAACTATTTAATTAATTATTTAATTCAATAACTAATTAATTTTAAACACTTTTACAAATTAATTGTTAAAATTTTAAAATGGTTCTAAAAATTAATGTATAGCATTATAAAATATTTTACTTACTTTAAATTTAAACTTTTAAATTTTATTTTAGTCTAAAAATAGATTTTGAATAATTAGCACAAGGCTCAAATTTAAATTGGGTCTTTGTCCTATGAATAACCTTCAGATATACTTCACCTTTAGAGCTAGGCCAACAGTAGAGTAGGGCGGAGTGCTTGCTTATCTAAACCAAGTCTAGACATTACTTTTATAGAAATCTTACAAAGTGAATAAGCTTAATAAGTTGGCCCTAATACTTCTAATTTAAAGGGCTATGGTACTATCGTCCGAACTGAACTAGTACGCAACGAGTTGGTTTTTTTTAATTATCAATTTTCATATAATTTTATTTTATATATATGTGCGTATTTATATTAACAAATTATAATTCAGTACTTTTAGATTAATTAATATTATCATTATTTTCTTATTTTTAAATAAAATATATCAACATAATTTTTTACGTGTGAAAATTGTATTTGAGACTAATTTTACATTCAAATTTTTTTGTCATGGTCAAAGGAAAATATACATACATATAGTTTTCTGTTTTATAGTACATTCATATGTAAGATGATAACAAATAATTATATGTATTTGTATTATAGTTCTAACTAATTCATATGTAACAATGCAAATGAATATGTATAAATAAGTTGACATATATTAATGTTTCCTAAACTATGGCCTTGATGTAACACCTTTAATGGTGAATCAAAGAAGCTACTTAAACTGGATTCAATTTCTTCTAGAAATACTTCTAACCGAAGTGACCACTGCACCTTATTTAATTTGATTTAATTTGATTTTTATTTGAAAAGGAAAGGGATATGGGGCTAGATCTTTTGGTCTAGATAGGGATGAACGCAAAAGAAAATGTAAGGTATAAAATAAATGAGGTGTTGGGTTTATATTGGAAAAGAAAAGGATAAAAAGAAGGAGATCCAAATCTAATCCTTTTCTTTTCTTTGTCCACCAATTCAAACTCTTAGTTCAAACACCATCCTACCTCCCATTATGGACGACCATCTAATGTAGGCTAATGGACACTATATGCATTTTCTAACTTGATCCATAATATCATATCTTAAATCCAATTCAAACGTACATCGATATTGTATATCGATATGTACATATATAACTTTTATATATACACTATATTCAATACAGATTAAAATAAATCGAATAAATTTTTTATAATTAATTTTCACAAATATCAACTAATTCAATTAATTTATAAAAATTATAACTTGATTAAATCATGTGGTATTCAGAATATTCAACTTTGTAGTTATGTGACTCATAGGTGTAGATTTAATCAGCGATTAATATCAAATAATTCGAACATTAATATTCACACGTTATCTTAGCTAGTGGTGTGATAGTTTGGCTGAATTTATCACTCACAAATTTCCATAAAATCCCCTTACATTATTTTAAGTGATTGTAGGTAGTGACAGTTATTTACGTCAATTATCTTCCTCAAAACTATATCACAGGACTTATGGAATTTAGTGTTGGCCAAATGTAACACCGTACATTTTTAGTAATATTATTTAGAATATTAACTAGATAAATTAAATAATATAATTAAGACTGGGTTGAAATATGATTATAATTAAGGGTAGTCTAGCCTTGTTAATGTGTAATTATAACGAGATAACATAAATAAGATGTGTTAGGAAATAAGGAAGGGCAAAATGGGAAACATGACGAACTTATAACCTAAACCCTTAAGAAAAGAAACACATGTTCATTCCATTTTCCCAAGCAAAAAATACACCAATGTCGGCTACCATTTTAAATTTTAAGAGAAGATAAAGCTAGGATTTTTAAGAGGAAGAAGTAAATCAACACAATCAAGATCAAATCCACATATTTAATCAAAAAGCTAAGGTGAACGATTACTACATCTCATTTTTCTCATAATTTTCGAATTTAAGGGTAAGCCGAAATGATTTTGCATGACTATGCCGTGTTTCAAATGAATGAAAGTTTATATATGCTTGTTGATGTTTTTTTCATATTAATATAAGTTTTTACGATATGTTTGGTATGAAAATCGTAGTTAACCACATCCAAATGCCTTACGATTTTAGATATATACCAGAAATGTTAATTTGGAAATGGTTTCAATTTTTATAATTTCTGAATTATTGTCGAATTTATATTAATTTTCGAGCGTAGAGAATGATTTATTGGGTTATAAATTATTTATGACATAATAAATAATTATCTGGGTCTGAAAATTATATATGTTAGAAAATATAATGAAAATTGAAATTTTTATAGAATTTTTCTAAGTGTTTTGATGAACATATAAATTATTTAAGGTATCGGACTTAAGATTTTTATATTTTTAATTAAGAAGAAAGGGTATTTTACAAATGATTTAAATTAATTAATTAGCTTTGAAATGTGCTGCCTTTTTTAGTGGTAAAGGAAAGAGGTAACCAATTAAAATTTTACACGTAAAGAAGGTTAGGTGAAAAGACTATTTATTTCATTCTTTTTAAACAATTTTATTTCTTTCAACACCTACTTCAACCTCGCTCGGCAACCAAGTCCCTCCGCCTTCATCTCCATCGAAACCAATGTGTATGGTATCAAGAAATTGGAACGTTGCGAATTGGATAGAAGACGAAAGGTATGAGGTCGAAACCATGGGATCGGAGGGGGTCGAAGCATCATTTTTTTTTTAAATTAAAATGTGCATGCTTGCTTTCAACTCAATGGTTTTCGACTCAATTAGCTTTGAACTAGGTCGATGGTTTTAAAAGAGATGGTTTCAAATGTGTTGCAATTTAGCCTTAAATGGTTCCTTTCGTTTAAGCCGAAACCCTTAACTACCACCTTTCTACCTTTCGAAGTCAATGGTTTCAGAAGGTATAATTAGGTTTTAAAAATAGGCCACTTTTCCATTGCTTTCAAAGAGATGGTTTTGACGCCCTCACTTCTTTATTTAGGAAATTGTTTCAAAATAGATGCTTCCGACTTAAATGTTATAAAGACCCTTTTTCTATAATTGAATTATAACCCAAGTGGTTTTGAAAGAGATAGTTTTAATAGTTTTGAAAGAAGTGATTTCAACTTCAATGGGCTTCTTATCCTTTTGCTCTACTTGAAGGCATAATTCAAAAGGTTCGACCGAGATGATTTTTGAAGGTTTCGAAGAAGTAAACTTTGAATGGTTTTGAAAAGTTTCCTTATGTTTTAAATTGAACCCAAAGGCTTTCGAAAGGTTTATTATTTCAATGCTTTCTAAATAGTTTTAATGAAAGGTTTTGAAGGGGTGGTTCTCCTGGGTTTCGATAGGGTCAAAAGGGAAGGTTTTCCTTTATTTTCAAAGCTTTCGATGAAAAGAAAGGAGGGGTTATCCCAATTTTTTTGAAATGAAATGTTTATTATTTTAAAAGAGGGATGTCCAAGGTTTTTAGCATTTGAAGGAAAAAAGGAATTTTAATGGTTTAAAAGGCTTATATAAATAGTTTTGAAAGGGGTACTTTCAAAGAGATCGAAAGGGGTACTTTCAAATGTTTAAAATGTTTTCATCAACAAAGATTTGAGTAAAGTATACATATATAACATACCAAGGTGATTTTGAATAAAGAATAAAGTACAAATGTTTTCCCTGTTTAAATTTGGTTTAAAAGGTTTAAACCAATTTTATAAGAAAGGGATTTGAAAGAAAATTATGGGAAGGTGTCCCTAAGAGAAAATGACTCAAATATTAGAATACAAGATGGGACTAGTATAGGGTCGCGTCCTATACATTAGCTACTGGCCCCAGCTAATTTATTGCAAAAAAATTCCATTATGTAGGGCTTTGTTGCCGGTAAGACTAAAATTATGGTTACACATAGAAGGGAAAATATGTTTGTATTCAATAGGTTATTAGGGAGCCCACAAAACCATTAGGATCAGGTGACCCTAGGGGATGTTAAGTTAGGAATAGATCGTCCAGAAGAAATTCATTTAATAGATAGTTAGAGATAGGTCGTCCAGAAGAAGAGTGTCTAACAGATGTTAGATAAAAATTTGTTACTTTTTTTGGGTGTGCCCGAGTCAACCAAAGGTTAATAGTAAGCCAAAAAAAACTATAATGTTCAGATAGATAGTCCATTTGTTACCTGATATGTATGTTTATATAATAATGGTTTACAATCTTAACCAATTTTGGTTGCAGGATAAATGTTTTAAAAGAATGTTAGTGAGTGGAAACTCATTTCACTAAACAGCGTGGTCTCACTTAAAATTAATAACCAGGATGTATAGTATTATTCATACTAGCTTTATGTCTGACTCAAAGTTTATGTCTTCCCCTTAAACTCTCGGGTGCTCAAAACTGATTTGAGTGGGCTGACGGTTGAGGTACTTTCAGATTTTAGTAGGATGATGAATAATGCTATCGAATAGAAAGCAAAAGGCTAGCGGATAGCTATTTAGGAGTTGCAGTTCTTTATTTTATGTTTATTTCCGCTGTGCATGTATTAAGTCAATTATGACTATATGACTCTGATCATCCATTGGGGCATCTTTATATGTAGCTCTTGGCATATTTTGTATCAAGTATATTTTATCATTGCATGGGAAACATTCGGGATTATGCAATCTGAATATGGAACACTCATTTTGAAATCTAATGGAAAAACTTGTTTTGAAATCTATGCTTTGTTTCATACTCAAGTGCATCTGATATTATAGATGCCATTAAAATAGCCGTATTTAGTCACCAGAAGTTAGTATTATGGATGACTGTAGTGTTAGTCCGTGAGATGATGTTTTTGATGAAAACAATCGTAGAATAGATTATAAAATATAAATACTAACATTATAAATTTAGATATATATGTATATGCAGGATTTAACCATGTAGGTACCAAGAATGAAGACTGTACAGTATAGAGATTCAAGATATCAAGATTAAAGATTCATGAGTATCAAGATTATCAAGAGTTCAAGAATTCAAGTAATTTATTCTTTAATTAGAAAATTTTGTTAAAACTCCTAGAAAAGAACTGGCATCTTAAAATCCAATTTATTCGTTGAATAGAATCCACTTCGAGCATGTTAAAGGGATGGAACCCGAAGTCGGATGGAACCTACGAAAAATCTAGTGGAATATTATTTTGCATCCGCTAACCTTTTATTCAAAATGATTTTTCAAAATTATATCTTGTTCTCAAAATGATTTCATAACCTTCCTTTTAAAAGCATCAAAAACATCTATCTTGATTTCAAATAATTTTAACCTCAAAATCAACTTTAATTTCAAAGTCAAATTACTCCAAATTTTAAACTATCTTTTAAAATAATATATTTAACTTTTAATATTTATGCTTAGATTTAAATATAAAATTATAGTTAAATTCTATATATAGTATTCTCTATATTTACTTATGAATTTTAACTATAGTCAAGTATATTTATAAAGTTTAAAATAGTTTTAATATAAGATAAAGGTTATTTTCAAAGAAAATCGAATCATCAAAAAATGCTTTGGGATGTCGACATACTCATGGTGACCATGTTGACATGGTGTCAGTTGAGTTCAAAATTTCAATTTCAAAAAAGTGTCTATTCGCTATAACTCTTCACAAATGGACATTAGTGTTGTTCTACTATAAATAGGGTTAGTTTCAACGAATTTTACATTAGATTTTCTGGTTTTTCACGCCTCTTCTTCTTCTTCCACTTTTTTTAATAAAAATTCTCATCATTACTCTACCGAAATCTACATTAAATTGAACTTAATCATTCGTAGTTTGATTCTCTATCACTATCTCAACAGGTTCCTCGGTGCTATTCTGAGTTATAGGCTTTTTGTAATCAACTTAGTGGGAAAATGTGTGATTGTAGCCTTGAAAATCAATCAAGCATGATAAGGTGTGATTGTAGCATTTGGAAATCAATTGGGTGAACTTGTTCCCCGTAAAATCAAGTGGGTGAACTTGTAGCCCGAAAAATCAAGTATCTCTACCCAGAGGATTGTGATTCTGGAGGGTGTACCTCGTAGCCTTGAAATCGAGGGTGTAATTGTACAATTGCTTTTGAAAGGAAATCCATACTTGTGTTGCGGGGCTGGATGTAGGATAACTCAGAACCAATATAAAATTCAGTGGTTTCTTTCCTTTACTGCATTTTATTTTATTTCTATATCCGTGTTAGTTTCTGTGATCATATCTGTGTCTGTATATTGCATACATCTGTGTTTAAATTAACATAAACTGAAAAGATTTAGTAATTCTTTATAAACACTATTCACCCCCCCTCAAGTGTTAATCCTAGCCTTAACGTCCGTAATCCGCATTTCTCTAACATTATAAGTTTAGATATATATGTATATGTAGGATTTAACCACGCAGGTACCAAGAATGAAGACTTTATAGTATAGAGATTCAAGATATCAAGATTGAAGACTCATGAGTATCAATATTATCAAGAACTTAACAATTCAAATAATTATTCTTTAATTAGAAAATTTTGTTAAAACTCCTAGAAAAGCACTGTCATCTTAAAATCCAATTTATTCGTGGAATGGAATCCACTTCAAGACTGTTAAAGGGATGGGACCCTAAGTAGGATGGAACCTACAAAAAATCTAGTGGAACATTGTTTTGTATCCGCTAACCTTTTGTTCAGAATGATTTTTCAAAATTATATCTTATTTTCAAAATGATTTCAAAACCTTCCTTTTAAAAGCATCAAAAACATCTATCCTGATTTTAAATAATTTTAGCCTCAAAATCGTCTTTAATTTCAAAGTCAAATTACTCCTGATTTTAAACGATCTTTTAATATAATATATTTAACTTTTAATATTTATACTTGGATTTAAATATAAAATTATAGTTAAATTCTTTATATATTATTCTCTATATTTACTTATGAATTTAACTATAGTCAAGTATATTTTTCAAGTTTAAAATAGTTTTAATATAAGATAAAGGTTATTTTCAAAGAAAATCAAATCATCAAAAAATGCTTTGGGATGTCGACATACTCATGGTGACCATGTCGACATGGTGTCAGTTGAGTTCAAAATTTCAATTTCAAAAGAAGTTTCTATTCACCATAACTCTTCACGAATGGACATGACTGTTGTTCTACTATAAATTGTGGTCAGTTTCAACGAATTTTATATCAGATTTTCTGGTTTTTCACTCCTCCTCCTCTTCTTCTTCTTTCACTTTTCTTAATAAAAATTATTATCATTACTCTGCCGAAATCTACATTGAATTGAACTCAATCATTCGTAATTTGATTCTCTATCACTATCACAAAAAGATCCTCAGTGCTATTCAGAGTTATAGGCTTTTTGTAATCAACATAGCGAGAAAAAGTGTGATTGTAGCCTTGAAAATCAATTAACCATGATAAGGTGTGATTCTGGCATTGGGAAATCAATTGGGTGAACTTGTTGCCCGTAAAATCAAGTGGGTGAACTTGTATCCCGGAAAATCAAGTATCTCTACCCAGAGGATTGTGATTCTGGAGGGTGTACCTCGTAGCCTTGAAATTGAGGGTGTAATTGTACAATTGCTTTTGAAAGGAAATTCGTACTTGTGTTGTGGAACTGGATGTATGGTAACTCCGAACCAGTATAAAATATGGTGTGTTCTTTTCTTTACTTCCTTTTATTTTATTTCTACATCTGTGTTTGTTTCTGTGATCATATCTGTGTCCGTATATTGCACACATCTGTGTTTAAATTAACATAAACTTAAAAGATTTAGTAATTCTTTATAAACACTATTCACCCCCTCTAGTGTTAATCCTAGCTTAAGATTCGTAATACGCATTTCTCACAATTGGTATCAGAATTTGAATTCTAATTTGGAATTCAAAGTTTCATAATCTGATTTTTTGAAAAAATTTCAAAATGACTACCAACACTGGTACTGCTACTAACACTAGTATCCCTGTCACTAGTTCATTTGTAGAAGGTCAGTCTACTGTCAGACCACCATTTTTTAATGGCAGTAACTATGGATGAAAATATATTTACAATCTATAGGATTAGACACTTGGAATATTACACAAACTGAATATTCTGAACCCACAACTGATTTTGCATAGTGGACTGCTGCGCAAAAGACTTTTGCATAAAATAATTCCAAGGCAATGAATAGTTTGTTTTTTCACTAGATAGAAATGAATTCAATAGAGTGTCAGTTTGTAAGTCTGCATAACAAATTTGAAAAACTTTGCAAGTTACTTATGAAGGAACAAGCAAAGTTAAACAGACCAAAATCTCCATGCTCACAAATCGGTTTCAATTATTTAAACAAATTCTAATGAGTCTATTTTAGATGTGTATAGTAGATTTCAGGATATTGTGCACTCTCTAATATCTTTGGGAAAGGAATTTTCTGAAGAAGATCAAGTCAGAAAGATTTTAAATTCTCTTACTTTAGAATGGGATCAAAAGACACTTGCTATCGAAGAGGCAAATGACATCAATACTTTAAAGATAGAAGAATTAAATGGAAATCTAATGTCGTATGAAGTTCAAATGATCGAGAGAAGAGAAAGCAAAGCATCTGAAAAGAAATCAATGGCATTCAATGCATTGACTGATGGATCAGATTCAAACGGCGATAATGATGAAGAAATAGCCTTAATGAGCAGAAATTTTAGGAAATTCCTGAAATACAAAGATGAATAATCTCAAGAGAAACAACTATAATAACTCTGGAAATTAGAATGTACTGCCAAATAATGTCAAATGTTACAACTGTGATGAACCAGGCCATATCAAAACAGACTGTCTGTATCCAGATAGGTAAAATCCTTCTATGAATAATGATCCAGCAAAGAAACGGAAACGTGCATTTACTACTACTCTAGATGACTCATACTCGTCCGCAAGTGATGATGATCAGAAAATAGATAATTCAAATTTGTGTTTCACAGTAGTTCAAGTAACATACCAAAATTTTATCAATTTAAATTTGGTAAATGTTGAACTTTTACAATATAATTTAAAAAGTTACAAAATAAATAAATAAATAATAAGTGATGATTTAAATGAATAAGAATTTCAAATTTCTTTTAAGTTTAAAATTTGTAATATAAAAAGTTTTGTTTTAAAATCATTTGAATTTAACTTTTATTCATATATGTGAATATATATATATATATGTGTGTGTGTGTGTGTGTGTGCATATATGGGTAGATTTGAATTTATATATTGAATTTGATTTTTAATTTGAATTTAAATTTTAAAATAAATGTTTTTAGTAAAATAATTTGCATTTATATACACACATCTATGAGATTTATTTAATACGTATTTAAATTCAAACCATTCTCTTTTTAATAATGTAAAGCTAATGTCTTTAATAAAAAATGTAAGTATAAATACAATTTAAAAATAATTTAAAATACTTTGTTAATAAAAGAAGAATTTTTTTAGAAGTGTTAAACTAGTAATGACTAAGGTGACAAATGTAATTCAAGGGAAGAAACATTAAAACAAGTGTCATGTTACCATCTCCATTTTTCTTAGGAGTTTATATAATAGAAAATAAAAAAAAATTATATGTAATTCATCTTCTACTTTTATACTTTTAACTCATCTTCAAAAGAAATCAGATCTGAGAAGAAAAGAAAATTTTTTCAAGTCCTTAAATCATTAAACCAGAAAAACAAATTTCCAGGAAAAAAAAGAAAAGAGTTTCTCTTTTGTTCAATCAGTAAGAAATCTGAAAAAAAAATTGATATTTTTTTATGATTGAAATAAATGAATACATCAAAGATTTGATACAACAACATCTAATTTTTCTGCAGGAAGAATCAGGGATTAAAAGCATTAATCCATTTTGGTTTCTAGTTGCAGAAAAAGAGGAGAGTTCTCTGTTATTAAGGATTGACTGTAAGTAAGTTAAAAACTTGGTCACTAATTAATTAAATGCATGAATATAACAAGAGTAATTATTTATCTTTAACCATCAATTTGCAGATATCAGTTTAAAAAAAATGAAATTTAAAGTAAAGAAAGAAGAATAGTTGCATGCCAGAACTTTCACTTCTGTTTCAACTAAGATTAAAGTGTAAGTAATTTCATTTATGTTATTTGTTGATTAAAGATTAAGTAAGTAAAATTAAATCAAAGTTTCAACAAGTTTATACAAAATTTGCTGCAGATAACAATTCAAAAGAAATCAAGCTAAGAAAAAAAAGGGAAAAGAGTTCCAAATTTTTAATTCTAAACAGGGGGTTGTCTCTGCTAAAAATTTACAAGTGAGTAAACCTATGCTTTGTTTAATTTCTTTTATGAATGCCTGTATGAATGTGGATTGTCTTTGCATGTGAATGAATGGTTATGTCGGTGTTCTTACTTGCTTGGAAATATTGTTTGTTCTTCTATTTCCTGTAAAATATGGTTTACAGTGCAAACCATGCCAAAATCCAAGTCTTTCTCCTCTCTCTTTGCTCCTGAAAATAATTGTAGACAAGTTTAAATATTAGTTAATCCTATATTTATTTCAGTAATAAAATCAAAGCAAGATTTGAAATTTTCTTTTATTGGAAACTGAGCACATTCCAGTGTCGGGTTTAACAGAGTAAACTAGATCAAAAATCTAAGTCTTTCTTCCCTCTCTTTGCTTCTGAAAAGATTATAAACAAGTTAAAGTATTGTTTTAACCTGTGTTTTACTTCAGTATAAATCAAAGCATAAAAACAGAGTTTATTTTTTCTGGAAATTGTAAAACATAGTCACAACTTAAAATGTGCAAAGATTCGAACCTCAAGAATTTTGATTTCACAAATACTATTGGAATCACTACTGGAAATGATGATTTTTGAAAGAAAAACCAAAATTTTTCGTTAAGTTTTCAATGAGAAAAAAATGGTTGATCAGAAAATCGAATCTTTGCCAAGTTCTGATGATCCAAGCAATCGTAGGCCTCGAGTTCGTCGTCACGGCTAGGTGGAGTGTTCGACATCACTAGAAAAATGCGAGTGGAATTTATATGACCCTAGGTTTTGAATGCGAGTTCGAATTATGGTTTAAGCACCCATTTCTATCCGTGTTAGAAATGATGGTGCTACGCCATCCACAGGTGATAGGACTTCGCATCGACGGTGCCAATTGCAGCGTCATACGATAGCGGAGGTTGGGTCAAAGTTTGGCGACCCCTAATGGTCAGGGGAGGTGGCTCGGGTCGATTTTCCGACGACGTGCTGAGGGGTTGTTTGGTTTGAGATGGCTCGATCTTGTTTTTTTCAAATTTATTTGAATTCTAGACACTTGTGTTGTTTCGAGGGGTGAAGATCGACTTGTTGGTGGCCGCAGCTTCGACAACGGCAACGATTATGGCCGTGTACGTGCATGTGGGGGTGGTAGTATCAGTTGTGATGGATTTGGGAGGAAGGCAGGCGACTCGGAGCACTGCGCGGGGGATTGGAAAGAAAACTTGAAGACGAGCCCGAGTTTTTCCAGCGTTGGATCGGGTCGATTTTTAAAACTTAGACAAAATTTCTGAAAAATTTCACTCGGGTTGATTTAGGTAGAAACTCGAAGCAGGGAGCAATTTTGATCGGGGATGACCCGAGACAGCCTCGGGTTGGACCTGAAGACAACAAATTTCAGTTTTAAATTTTTTTTGAAACATAAGTTTAAATGATTTCCTAAATTTGTTCTTTATAAATGATGATAGTTGGTTAATCGAATGTGAATTATTGTGTTGAAATAATTATTTGAAATAAATGATGTTCAATGATATTTCAAACTTGTATTTTTAAAATAAAGTTGTTTTTAAATTCAACTTAATAAAATATTCAAGAAGTAAATCACATATTCAAATTGTTAACTTAAAAACAAATTTATTTGTAATGATTAAATAATGATTGAACAATTAATGATTTGTAACAACTCTATAATTAAAAGTTAATTAATTAAAGAACAGATAATTAATAAAAGTAATTAAGATTGAGTTAATTAAAAATTAAGGAATTAATAAGTTAAGATAGTCAATTAAAGAATAAATAATTAATAAAGCCAATTAAGATTTAATTAATTCATAATTAAATAAAAAAATTAAACATTGATTTAAAATAATTAATAAAGATAATTATATGATTAATTCACTTTAATCACAGCCACCTTAACCGGATATGATTGACTATCATCAAATATTCTGTACTGGATTGATATTATTTTGTGGTACTGTGGTTGCTTTATGATGAACTATGATTTGTGATTTGTTTCTATATGTATGTGAACACCCCTTTTTGCCCACAAGACGACATTTGAACTTCAATGCGACAGGGAGTCGGATTTCAAATAGTTATCCGAAACCCACATCGAATCCTGAGTGTGAATTCCTATAATTGATACGCCCACATGTTTTAAAATTGAACACTCACTATTCGGATTAGTCGGGAGTGGACCTTTTTGTCATATAACCCATTCCGAATAGTGATTCGATAAAATGGATAACATTTGAAGGCGATGTTGAAGACCGGGTGTCTTCGAAAACGATAGGATAACTATCGATTATCTCTTCACCAAGTTTCTCCGGTATAGGGATTCCCTATGTGATGGGAAGTCCGATCGGGATTGTGGACGCCCGGATTTGCAAGGGCTTCTTCCTTTATTGGACGAAGTGCCTTCGGTTCTGTTAGAACCCGGAACAGACTTGTATGGTCGTGTGTCTGACACTACACTTTGAGATATTAAGCCGATTTCTTTCAAATACATATCTGTTGGTGGCAGAGAATTTATTCTCTTAGCTTAACACCCTTCTCTGAGATGTACGAGCTCAGAGGTTATGTAGTTGAAGGTTATTAGCGATATACTCCAAATTTGGTAGTGTGGCACGCTAAGTGCCGCTGTGTATTGATGATCGTTTGTTGATCATTAGATGATCAAAGCATGGCTTTTGAGAAAAGCGTAGCTTTGTGGACGAGACTTCGTCGGACCTCACTACCCGGTAATGGTCGAAACAGGAAAGACGCGGCAAGGTTATTGGGGGTAGCGCCCCTTCGGGTATGTGCATCTCCTTCTGGATAGAAGTGGTATCATGGTACGGAGTCCAGATACTTAACTTATATGGATATCGCAAATATATATATATATATATATATATATATATATATCTTACTTTGTGATTATTGTTATTGGGGCCCCGGATAAAGGTTGGTTACAATCGGGGGATGGCATACTCGTGTAGTAGTTACCTAGTTATAGAGGTAACCCGACCTTGTGTTGGTAGAGATCCGGTTAGGTTCTCGGGATGTCCCTCCAGAGGCATACCTAGTGGCCCAGGAAGTTCATTAGCTTGACCATTTGTGGGAAATCCAATTACCAATACGAACTCAGTACGGTTTTCGTTGTAGAACCTGCCATCTAATATGGTAGCTATAGTAGGCATACTATAATGGTACGTATGCTAGCTAAGATTAATATTATACTTTCGAAAATGTTTTCACACTATGCACTAATAATAATAATATATAAAGTGTTTTCTCGAATTAAGCATTTTTGATTGTCATAAGGAGAAATCTCCCCCAAGTTTGCGTATGCATTGTGTGTGTGGCGGGAGGCCTTATGGAAATTTCATTTTCAAAAAGCATTGTGAATTTCTTTCAAATTCTTTTGTTTGCTTTTAATTTAAATAAACTGTTTTTATTTTAAAAATACTGTTTTGTTTACTTATACCAGTCCCATGACTGACCCGGAGTCTATTGTTTTCCTTTCTAAACTCTGGGTGCCATAATTTCCACACGGGCAGCCTAGTAGCAGGTCTTCCGTGTTTTGGTACTAGCTGAATTTTTGGAGTCTTAGAGTTTGGAGGCTACTGGTTTTTGAAGGCTTTAACTGGGAGATATTTCGAAGTTTTGGATCTCGGGTTCTCAGTTTGGAAGTTCGTTATTGCTTTATCTCTTTGAAGACTTTCTTGAAATGCAATCACTTGTGGTTATGTCGTGATAGTATATTTTGAATTTGTGTTGTATATATATAAAGATGCTCTGATGTTGGTGATGTTGTTTTAATGAATATTGTGTGATATTATATCTAGGATATTGATGTTGGTAGTTTATCTTGTTTCCGCTGTTTATATTCATCTAATGTTTTTATAAGCTCCATCCGAACTGGAATTCGACGTTCGAATCTCCGACAGTCGAATACAAGTGAGGTATTTGATGTCGATTTTTGAATGCTGAACTTCGGGTCGTGACAGTTCATGACTTCAACGAATTCAGAAAAATGGAGTCATTAAAAGGTACACATTTACAATATAATTGGTTGAAATTGCCTGCTTAGAATTAGATGTTAGATTGCTTGATTAATTGATTTTGAATTGGTGTGTTGTTTGAATTTTAAAAATTTATTTTCTAATTTTAATTATTATTTAATTATTTCTTATTATTTTTTATTTATTTTTTATTATTAGTTTTAATAGTATAATAATACTTTCTGAAATATATTATTAGTCCAATAATGTTTCAAAAATATATAATAAAGTATATAAATTTATTAGAGAACTTAGGAAAAATAATTCACAAAAATTCACTGGCACATGTCGACATGGTCCCTACCATGATGCCGACATGGGTACCAGAATTTGAATTTCAAAATTTGAATTCAATGTTTGAATTTCCCTCCATCTTTTCACTTCATTCAATTCTCTGAAAAGCTACCTTTTGACCAGAGAATATGTCCTTTGAGAATCTATTTATTCACTATCTTTTATCATATCTTTTCACTCTCATTTTCAAATTCAAACTCTCTCTTCAAAACTTCAAGCTCTTTACACTCTGCTTTAATGGGTTCTTCAAGCAACCCCTCCACCATGAGAATTTCCAGAAAAATAAAAGAGCAACTCTTCAATGATCCGAAGGCAATAAAAGCATACATCAATTATGCTAATTATGCCAAAGTCCATCTCGGAAAGTTTGCTATTTTTCAGTATTTTCCTTCTTACGAACTTGATTCTCTTTTTCCAAACAATGGAGTCCTTAGTCTTATTGATGCTTCTCAAAATGATTTTGTTTTCTATCCAAATCTTGTCAAAATTTTCTATGCTAATTTAAACCGTGGATTTTATAATGGAAATGAGGATGAAATTTGGAGTAGTGTCAAAGGCACTAGAGTTGTTTTGAATTGTGATCTTTTGGGTACCATTCTAATTGCAAGTGTACAGGAATGGATCTTTCTAATTTTGAAACGATGAAAATGATCGTGAGACATTTCATCACATTTTCGAAGGGAGTGATAATTTTGAATTCAAAAATCGAAATTTTCGACCAAAGGCAATAATCGTCAATCTTCTTTTGCATACTTTGACCCCAAGATTGGGGAATTTTAACAATCCTACTTCAAAAGTTTGCAAAGCACTTTTTGCTAATTTTGGAAATTACGACATAAATTGGACACAAGTTATTTTGGATGAACTTCGTCCTAAAAATCTTGAAATAGGTGAGAATACTTTGTATCATGGAATTTATCTCACTCGGATTTTCAACTATTTTGGAGTGGATTTCAAAGGCGAAGAATTTGTTTCTAGAAAGTTTTCAATCATTCCAACATTTCGTTTATAAAAATTCCATTTATTTTTCAACCTTATGAGACCCTTGCCGAAAAGGAAGAGCATTTGGCTCATGAGGAAATGGAAGAAAAGGAAGAGGAAGAAGAAGAAGAAGGGGATGAAATGGAAATTGAATAAGAAGAAGGTGAAACCTCTTTGGAAAGCATCGACTATACTCCTAATTCATCCACCAAAACCCTTCTCAAAAACCAAAAGACGATTGTTAAGAATCAATGGATTTTTAAACGATCCGTTAGCAAGAAGCTGGACAAAATTTCATCCAAAATGAAGAAGTTCATTTCCAAAGTTAGCAAGAAACTTGGACTTTCTTCATCATCATCATCCTCTAACTGGTGTTATTTTTTCATATTTTGTTGTATGTGTTTTAGCTTATTTTAATTCGAAAGTTCATATAGTTTCATATGTTTAATCATTGTATCATCTTAGTATGCAATGAAATGAAATTTCCATTCTGTTATCTAGCTTATCTTATCTCCAGAATAAATGTTAGTATATTATATAAACACACACACACACACACACACACACACACACACAATTATTCACAAAATCTAATTAGTCATAATTTTCACTAACCCATGTCGACATACCCCCTATAACTATGTCGACATGTACTGGTCAAAAATGACAATTCATTTTGAATTTGAAATTTGAATAACTACCATATGTCTATTCATTTCAAACGAATTTCTACACCTATATATACCTATTTCTTCCAGAATTCTTCATTGAAAATTATTTCTTATCTTCTAATCCTTCATTTCTTTCACAAATTCAACTATGGCTAATCCAATTCACAATTTATCCGAAAATCTTGAAGAAACTCTTAATTCATTCAAGAATATTCTCTCTTTCATTCTCCATAACCAGCGACAGTTAGAATTGAGTCAAATGCATATGATCAAGGCACATGAAAGGCATTTCAATGCAATACGGTGGATGATTTCCTCCCTATACAAGGATGATAACAAAGCACATCCTCCTATCTCTCTCACCAATGACAATGAAAACTGGGATGCTATTAAAGCAGACCCTATCTTAGGAGAAGAAGGATGGGTGGAAGTTCCTCGTAATGTTTAAATTTTATTACTTTGTTTGAATTGTTTGTTTGAATTGATTTGATTTGGTTTTGACTGATACTTGGTGAGGATTGATTTCTTAATTTAGTTCGATGTTTGATGCATAAAACATGTAAATATACATTGAAATGTATATAGTCTTTGATTAAATTATCATGTTCATAAGTATAATTATTTCTAAATTTATCTATTATATGTTTCTTTGTATAGTTTATCAATGCAGGTACTTTAGTCCAAGAATGAGGGGGAGTTAGTTTTTGTTGATGACAAAGGAGGAGAAGTATAAAATAGGGTAATTGGGGCATAGATTAAGGGGGAGTTATTAGTTTTAGGGGGAGTTATTAGGATAGAAGTAATATTTTATAAACAAAGATTGTCATCATCAAAAAGGGGGAGATTGTTAGTCCGTGAGATGATGATTTTGATTACAACAGCCTTAGAATAGATTATAAAATATAAATACTAACATTATAAGTTTAGATATATATATGTATATGCTGGATCTAACTATCCAGGTACCAAGAATGAAGACTGTACATTATAAAGATTCAAGATTGAAGACTCATGAGTATCAAGATTATCAAGAGTTCAAGAATTCAAGTAATTTATTTTTTAATTAGAAAATTTTGTTAAAACTCCTAGAAAAGCACTTGCATCTTAAAATCCATTTTGTTCGTGGAATGGAATCCACTTCTAGCCTGTTAAAGGGATGGAACCCTAAGTAGGAAGGAACCTACGAAAAATCTAGTGGAACATTATTTTGTGTCCGCTAACCTTTTATTCGAAATGATTTTTCAAAATAATATCTTGTTTTCAAAATGATTTTAAAACTTCCTTTTAAAAGCATCAAAAACATCTATCCTGATTTTAAATAATTTTAGCCTAAAAATCATCTTTAATTTCAAAGTCAAATTACTCCTGATTTTAAACCATCTTTAATATAATATATTTAACTTTTAATATTTATACTTACACTTAAATATAAAATTATAGTTAAATTATATATATTATTCTCTATATTTACTTATGAATTTTAACTATAGGCAAGTATATTTATAAAGTTTAAAATAGTTTTAATATAAGATAAAGGTTATTTTTAAAGAAAACCAAATCACCAAAAAATGCTTTGAGATATCGACGTACTCATGGTGACCATGTTGACATGGTGTCAGTTGAGTTCAAAATTTCAATTTCAAAAGAAGTGTCTATTCGCCATAACTCTTCATGAATGGACATGACTGTTGTTCTACTATAAATGGGAGTCGGTTTCAACGAATTTTACATCATATTTTCTGGTTTTTCACTCCTCTTCTTCTTGCACTTTTCATATTGAAAATTCTTATCATTACTCCATCGAAATCTACAATGAATTGAACTCGATCATTCATAGTTTGATTCTCTATCACTATCTCAATAAGATCCTCAGTGCCATTCAGAGTTATAGGCTTTTTGCAATCAACTTAGCGAGAAAAGGTGTGATTGTAGCCTTGAAAATCAATCAAGCATGATAAGGTGTGATTGTAGACATGGGAAATCAATTGGGTGAACTTGTTGCCCGTAAAATCAAGTGGGTGAACTTGTAGCCCGGAAAATCAAGTATCTATACCCAGAGGATTATGATTCTGGGGGGTGTACCTTGTAGCCGTGAAATCGAGGGTGTAATTGAACAATTTCTTTTGAAAGGAAATCGGTACTTGTGTTGTGAGGCTGGATGTCGGGTAACTCTGAACCAATATAAAATCCGGTGTGTTCTTTCCTTTACTGCCTTTTATTTTATTTCAGCATCTGTATTTGTTTCTGTGATCGTATCTTTGTCTGTATATTGCACACACCTGTGTTTAAATTAACATAAACTGAAAAGATTTAGTAATTCTTTATAAACACTATTCACCCCCCCTCTAGTGTTAATCCTAGCCTTAAGATCCATAATCCGCATTTCTCACATGCAACATCTGTAGTATTTAGCTTTAGGCCTCTAGATAAGTGATGTTACATCAATGTTCCAATAACGCTCGCATTCAACTAGTATTGTCCAAACACAAAGTCTTTAGTTTGATAATAATAATTATTATTAACCAAAATGCTTCGAAAAGATTTTAACATTGAGGTGACTATTATTGATCGTGATGCTAATATCATATAACCAAGGAGAAAAGTTCTCTATTGGATAACATTTCACTTCTAATGCTTTAAGTCATGCCTAACAAAAAACTATCGATTGGGCTATTCCATTGATATCCAATAGCTATCAATACGTAACCATTTAGTGCCTCTAATGGCCAAGAGCAATAAACTGCCCAACATTTGGAGAGAGTTACACATTCTAATGTTAACAGGTGTATCGATATTTAGTCTAGATACATCTTAACTATTAATTTTATGATATGTTTATTTCCCACGTGATAAATTGCTCATGATTACAATACTTTATAACAACTATCATAAACACATTGTTTATGGATTTTCTATCAAATATAAAAACATTATTTAAATAATCAGTATAACACATAATAACAAGTATATAATAGAAAGAAAAATACCTTTTATTTTGAATGAAATTTTACGGCAGAGTTCATAATTTGCAATAAATTATAGAAATTTCCCCAAGGCATATCTCTAAATTATCATTGGAAAGGATTCAAAAAGTACCTGATTCAATCTCAAAAGTCACTCCTTTCTATGACACAAAATGAGTATCGATAAAAAGTAATCGGGCTTTGTTGGGTAAAACACGATTGATTATGAGTGACGTTGAGTTGTTGACTACTTTTTGTAAGGTCATGTAATCATACAAGAAAAGAGTTTATAAGAAACCCTTGCATATCCAAGGTTAATAAGTTGACATGTTTTGTGAGTCAAGAGACTGCACATAATACTTGTTCGTAGAGGAACTTATGCGGACTACCCCAACATAGTTTGGGACCAACAAACATTGGTTGACTAATTAATGTTATGAACATAGGCTTCATAAGTCAAAAATTAAATCTGTTTTATATGAATATGAAGGTAGTTTATAAAATTATTATGAATATAGATTCCATTCCACCAAGTAATAATTATAGTTTCGAGAAATGCCAAAGTAATGAAAATGAAATTTATTTTTGAAATTAGGTAGTAAAATGAATTTAGATACAACTAAAAGACAAAATTTATTATGAAAGATGAAATGAAATTAACCAAGCCTAAACAGGAATAATTAATTAGAACATCTAATAAGAATTCTTTCACATTAAAAAGAAACTGTGGGTTTCTTACTGATTTTAAGAAAATAATTTGCTCATTTTTCAATAAGCCACTAAGATTAATGACTTTCTTGTATGGAACAATGCAAAAATTGTAAATAGATTTCAAGTACGGTATCAAGATATGATTTTGATAGTTGTATCCGAAGGGATATTGTCCATCGACCGTAAATGTATCTTCGAGAAGAAGATCAACGCAGTTGGAACACAAAAAGCAACATTGATAAGAACAACATCATAAATTTCAAATGTTTAAAATTCATCATTCCACGTACTTAAGTTAATTCAGAATTTACTCTCAAAATTATCACTCGGTAAGAATTTGAGTTTGATACATATATGGTGAAGTAGAAATTTCTTAATAACTATCTAGAATAGAATCTTTGCATATAACAACCAAAAATTTCTCAAAGTTGGT
Organism: Allium cepa; assembly: GCA_030765085.1. Taxonomy (NCBI): domain Eukaryota; kingdom Viridiplantae; phylum Streptophyta; class Magnoliopsida; order Asparagales; family Amaryllidaceae; genus Allium; species Allium cepa. The sequence goes on from CM060942.1 coordinate 245,087,713, forward strand.
AGAAGCGATAATGTGTTTTGGGTTTTGGATATGATTCAAGAACTGATACAAAAATATCGTTCAATAAGCATCAGAGTTGAACAAGTATTTTGACCGAAATCTCAAATAGGTCAAAATGTAAAGGAAGCATGTGTTTTTCAGAAAGTACATTAAAAGATACCAAGATAGTTCTAAGCTATAAGTAAACAATATATTGTTGATTGCTAAAGATGCACACATGTTAAAATTAGTTGTAGGTTGGTTGTTTAATTCTTAATGTAGGATTTGAAAAGACATATTTTATAGTCAATGTAAAAGGATGTTAGGAATGTCCCAAATGATATATGTACACCACATATTTAATACGGGGCATGTAAGATGATTTCCTTATGCATCGGCAATAGAAGTTATTTTACATGCTATATTATATACAATGTATTTTATACTTAAAGCAAGCATCTAATCTTAATTATGACCACTAGAAAATTGTTTAGAGAAATAAGGAACTTCTTATGATGGAGTATTCGAATTTGAACTCGAACTCGAACTTCATAAGTGATAAGAGTATGGTATGTCAATTCTACATTCATGATCAATTTTTCTTAAGAAGCTTTAAGTTTGAAATGTTCTCAACAAGAGATTGTAGCAAATTCAACAATTAGGCTATGTACATCGCCTTAATTTTGCATAATAATAAAAGCAATTTATATAAAAAATTGCACAAATTTATAACTATCTAGTGGTGATTCTAAATGTTCAGAATACACTGACGACGTTAAATGACAATAGTAAAGCGATGCAGTTCATGAAAGAACCTAGAGCTCACTAGAGGTCGAAAAATATACTTTGAAAGGTTCCACTTGATAAAAGCAGTATATCAATGTCCGAGGTAGCTAATGAATAGAGTAGATAACTAATGCAATATAACATATCATTCATTAAGGGAACAAATTAGTGAATTTTGAGTAAATATATCGAAGGAATGAGAACAAGATTCCATAATTGACCCCAAGTGTAAGTAAAAGGTTGAAAGGGTTAGGTGTATGCGCTATGGGCAATTATATAATTTGTTATATATGTAACTCTATAACCATTCTTGTTTATAGTAAAGGTATTGAATTCCTATTATGTACTTTGTTATATTATTGTATAATTAATTAAGTAATTAATTTAAAGAAAATAATTAGAAAATAATTGAATAATATACTACGTGGTGATTATTACAATTGCAACCATGATAGACTTATCATATTATAAAGTAACATATTATGTTAAATATTCATAGTCAAGATGTGTCGTGAAAGGATATCGATGCATCTGTTGAGCCAGAATATCAAATGCTCTCCAAATGTAGGGTAGTATATTACTAATGGCTATTGGAGGCACCATGCGGTTACATATCGATAGTTAATCGGTAACCATGGAATGACCTTATAATGGCTTAGGAATTTAACAATTTTAATAATGTAATTGACTAAATTTTTCTAGACAATAAAACAATTAAACTTTGCAATTAAATTTTGACATTTGAAATACCTCTATTTAAACATAACAAGTGCCAGTTTTTCGTTGGAAAGTATGGAAGATAGTTCTGTTGTGCAGTTTTCAATTTCAATATAAAATTAGTTAAATTGAGGAAAATAAAATATTTTCAAAATCTGAATATTTTAATATATTAAAAATATAAATCATTTCTGAGTGAGACGTCATATTTTGTTTAGTCAAATTTGGACCGCTCAAGCCCGTTTATCTTATTTTCGACGATGTAGAAGTAGTTTTGGTAGTAAAAATTGACTTTTGATTAGATGGTCATATCATTCATATCTGTGTACAATTATGTTCGTCTCGTCGTATTGATCTACGTAGTCTATTCATTTGTGTATTTTGGAGTTTGGTATGGGATGAATACCATAGAACAGTTATCCGTATCGGTATCCGTTTTGGAACCTTTGGTGTTTATGTCCTTTCATTTTCTGCTGTGTAAATCAAACAGCCATTTGCTTTTAATTATCCCATAATTCACCTGCTTGACTATCACTATTCCCTATATATAATTTATAATTTGTTGTCATTTCATTTTGGTTCGTTCGTTTCTTCCTCTTTACTCTCTTTCTATACTATTTGCTTTTCAGAATTAATATATATGAAAGCATGTTTGTATGCCTTGGTCTCTGGAGCACACTCACCTCCTTACTTTTCAAACTGAACCTAACTTTCTCCATGTTCCTGCCTTGCTCCCTCTCTTTCTCCCTCGACCGTGCATCTTCCGTCGTTCCCACTTTTTCGCATACCGCCTTCCCTCTCCCTTAGTCCTCCGCCTATGTGGCAATCCTTCCTCTGCCCTAAGTTCTGACCTATCCATGCATCCACTACAAAGAACCTACCGGCAACCCGTATAATAGCTCAACCGCTCCAAGAAAGACCCTGACCTAAAGCCCATCGACCCACCTAACAACGAGCGCTTCTTGGCCAACCAAACACCACCGAAAACACATGCATTCCTTACTACAATGTCACCCCACGCCATCCTCTTGGCCTTATACCCAGTTTCCACCACCAACACCCCACCTAACCCACCATGTTAACCGACTCTTGCTTCTCTCCCATGCTCATGTTTTATTTTTCCATGCTCATCTACTTTCTATTTGCTAAACATCCCAGTTAGCCACCATATGCAATAGACTCCACCACAATGTGTGTGTGTGTATATATATGCATGAATTTTTTTCAAAGTAATATCTTTTTTTTATTAATTATTGATTTTTAAAATGTTTAATATAAGTATATATGAAGTTGTTTATATTGTGTAAGTTTATACTAGTTTATATATCTGATCTATTGTTTATGACGTATAAGTTTATATTAGTTTATGTAAAATGAATTTTGTCTAGTGCAATTTGCTACTGTTTATATATATGGTAAGGCAAAATTTTATATATATTGTAAGTTTTTTGTGTTCAAAGAGGGAAAGTGTATATATAATATGTTTTTAGGTATTTTAAGATTTAAAATAGATGGTTGAAATAACATTATTATATACATTATGTTCAATTAATTTGCAAAATGTTGTTGAATTTTTAAAGATATGGGTTTAAGAAATATTAATTTGTAAAATATAATTTGAAGATTTTATTTTCTAAAAATATGATTTAATGGAATATATTTTTAAAAATATATAAAATACATTTGTTTTCCATTGAATTCTAGATCTTGCTTGTTGTTGACCGTGTCACGGCAGTTTATCTCTTGTCTCGCTGTCCCGTTGTTGATCCATGCCTATCCATGTCCGTCTACATCTTATTATCGTTGTTTACATAGTCTCGAAAGGTGAGCAAGCACTCACAATTAACATTCTTATATTTAGTATACTTAATTCACATGAAATGAGGATTGAAATATGCTATTAAATTTAAATTGTTAGTTATTTAAATTGTTAAATATGATCTATTAATATTTGCATTTGTTCACCCATGCTAATTAACAGTATTGACATAGACACAAACACACACAGATATATATATATATATATATATGTTATACTGTCAATTGTGATTTACATGTTGTTGATATGTTATATTATTATCATCTATTCTCACTCTGCAAGTTCCTTGTTAGTTCGGAAATTCCCTATGGGTTGAAATGATACATGCCTAAACGATTTTACAAATTAGGGGAAAATTGTTATGGGTTGAAATGATAAGCCCAAGCGGTTTTATTGAAATTTTAGGATTGCGGGTTGAAATAATATATACACGTAAAATATTAAATATAAAATTACAGATTGAAATGATAAATATCCATATCACTTGACCATGGGATAGAAAATTATGTACGGACACCATTGGTCTATTTTTGAAAATGATTTCCAAGGTTTAAAGGAAATATATGGGTTTGATAATTATTGATTTTAAATTATGATATAAATATTTATTTTAATATGTGTAAAATTTAAATTTTTTAAAATAATATGTTTTGGAAATTTTAAATTTATATGTTAAGTTTTAAAATGTATTATAAACTCTACTTATAACTTTATTATTTTTAAATTATATAAAATAAGATTTAAAATAGGTTTAATCGTAATAAAATTTAATTTAATAGTAATTAGTATAATAAAATTTAACTAATAATATGTTTTATAACTTGATAACTTGATTTTAATTAAAAAGGACTCAATGAATGTTTTTAAATTTAAATCAAAATAGAATCGAATATTTAATTTTGATTTAAATTTGTAACCGAGGATTTTATTTAAATGGTTATAAATTGATTAAGTGAATGTTTCAAAATTAAAATAAAACTAAAGTTGAGTTTGAAATATAAATGAAATTTATCAAATTGAGTCATTATTAATGTTTGAATATTTAAAACTTTGAAATCTACTGAATTAAAATGGTTTAATTTAAGGTTCAAATCTATGTTTGAAATCGATATAAATTTAAAACGGTTTTATTGGGTATTTGAATTGAATTGTAATCGATGAACAGAGATTGATTTAAATTGAATCAGGGAACTAAAGTTGATTTGAATCGATTTGTGAAAATGGACCAAAACAATTCTAATTTGAAACTATTTTGATATAAACCTTTTAATATAAAATATTTTTAATATATTATTATAAATTTATAAATTATTTCATTATATAAACTATTTTGTGGTTATGATTTTGGAAATGAATGATTTAAAGTGAATATGATTTTCGAAGTGAATATGATTTTGAAAGTGATATGATTTCAAAAGCGAATATGATTTCAAAAGTGATGAGATTTGAAATGAATAGGATATTTTGATATGAATTTTAAGGTATTTGAAATAAAATGACCATGATGTGAAATAAGCATTTGGTTGTTAAAGAGACTGAGATTGGATATTGTCAAACTCCTTGCCAATGATGAAAACCAATTGAACAACTGTATACATGGTAGAGATTCCAGAAGGAAGTAGGATGGTTTGGCAACGACTATTTGAGGTATTAATTCAGCCCTAACTCCCATGAGTCAGTTTGATGTGACTAAATTAGGACCCACGCCGGGCCACGTTAGGTCGCACCTCCGATCGAGCAAGATTCTTCGATACCATTCTATTACATTGTGAATTGATTAGGCGCACCTTTGATTTTGGGAGCGTGTCTCGAGGTGGGAAATAGTAACTTTTATGCATTACCATCGGTCCGGATCTACAGAATAGTAGAATCTTGCCTTAGGCATGGCCTCGCATGCCTTGTCACATGCCTTATCACACTGTCTACGAGTTTGGTTTGTACCGCACCTATGGAGTGCCCTCTGATAGCCCTCTAGTTTACAGAAGAATGATGGCACTATATAGACTACAAAAATACATAAAAATGTGTTAAGGGTGGTATGAGTAATGCCTTAACGCTATTATAATATTTTACTTTATTGTAGACATTATATATAGCATATTGTACTATGTATGTAGATAGTTTAACGGATCCTTAAAGGATGAAATCCCAACATCCTTTTAGTTATTTGTATTGCACTTGGCATTTCACTTGAGTTGATTTGCTAGTGTAGGAATGTTAATCCTGACTCGAGTATTTTGTATTTTACTTTATGCTCGGATCAGACTAAGTGTCACAGCATTTGAGACTCACTTTTGGAGTTGGAGCTTCGCTTGAAGATCGATCAATGTCTATTCAGCTTTCCAGTTACCTTACTTTATTCAAATTGTTTTGTTTTGACTTGTCATTGGCATTTGTATTAGTAACTTCTATGTATTCGAGATATATGTTGTATTTGTTTCAAATTCTGTTGTTTAAATCGTAGCTTCATGAACCACTATTTATTTATGCCGCTGCTTATTGTTAAATTACTATCCGTTTATGATTTTGTGGTTGATTTATTTAATTTATATGCTAAGTTTTTCCAATTATAAATTAACATTCGGTTGTTTTAAGCAATTCAAGTCTGACATGAGTGGATGATTGTCGATTTGAATGGTCCGAAATGTTAGGTCGTTACAATTGGTATCTGAGCTAGGTTTGGGAAAAATGTAGCATTGGAGTAAAAACACATTAGAGATATGGTAGTGATACCCTAGAATGAGTAGAATCAATTAAAGAATCATCTTCATTTGATCTTGAAATTCTTTGGTATGATTCTCTTTGATTAGGACTCCTATTGATCTTTGTTCTAAAATTCGTTCTTGTCTCTTCCACTCCTTCTTTAGTCAGTGATACTCGAGATACTCTCCAATGAACCTTTCTTTCTTTTATTTTTCATGTTTGTGTTCTTTTAATACTGGAGCATCCCATAGCTTCAATTTTGTTGATCTCTGCAATAAATTTGAGCTTATCTTGCCACCTTAATTAGCAATGTCGTCCTTATGTGTAACTAATCCCATTGGCGGTTCCGCCAACCTTAGTATATTTTGTAAATAGGTGAAACTCTTTTACAATGGGCGTTGACTCACAAGAGATTTCCATGTCCTCGATTTGATGCCGTTATTTCTTGCAAAGCTCGATCTGTTTCTGTAGTAGACGACCAGTGTAACTCTCTAGTGATCGAATGTTAATTGCCTCAGATTATGCAGGCAATTTTATCTTTTCGCTTGATGATCAGCCTAGTAATATTAACTCCACCCCGATATTCAGGGATAATCCTAATATCTATGATAAAGTCACTTCTCCTCCTAAGCTGGAAATTGAATTCCACATCGATCTTATTCTTGAAGTTCGACCTGTTGTCCTTCCTCCCAGACGAATGGTTTCTATGATTGGATTAACCAACACTACTGCCTTCTTCGTTGAACTCATGAATCGTGTCTTTCGCGGTGTTCTCCATAAGTTTGTTCTAGTTTTCATTGATGATATTCTCATCTTACTAAGTCTCGGTTGACCCAGTTAAGGTCATCGCAAATAATACAAGTCTATCGATTTTTCCTCTTTTGTAATTTAATTATCTTATCTTCCTTTTGAGCCTATCTTTGTAGTTAGAATTATCTTTGATTACGGCTACTCTAAATTTAAGCCTCTATCCTTGTTCTAAATCCATACTTGGATCATCCTGTGAGGGAGTATATTTGTAATTGATATAAATGTTTTATATTGTGTGTGTTTGAGCAGTTAAGTTTGAATTTTGGGTTTCAGTCGATTCGTCTGGCCAACACTATCGATAAGAATTCCAAAACACATAAAATAACAAATTGACATAATATTGTTTTCAAAATTGGTAATTGAAATTTTTTCTGTATGATTATATTTTATATATAAAAGTATAATTTTCTAAAATTAGAAAGTTAAATGAATTGGTTGTTAGAAATGATTATACTAGATTATCATTTATTGCTTTGTCAACATTCCTAAACCATTAAATATTGTTGTGTGTTAAAAAGAGATGAATTTTAAAACATGATTTATAAATCTAATTTGCAAATGAAATTAATTTAATTTAAGGATATGACAATTAAATTTCCGGTGATTTACAAAAATTGATTTTAAATGTTTTGAAAAATATATTATTCGAAAATATTTTCGAATGGATATATTTTTCCAAAGAGTTTTAAAAAAAGTAAGTCGGTTCTCCTCCTCTATCGCTGAAAAATAATTTCGATGATGACTGCAGCACCATCGACATTCATTTTTGAGTCTCAGAGTAGAGAGACCACTTAGTAGCTTTGCTACACTTTTGTTTTGGAAATTGGATTTGAACTGAATTTCTTGGGTACGATTTGATTTGAATATACATATGCGTATATTTATTTTAATGTTTTGAAGTAAAATCGAAAATTTAAGTCCTAAATTCTATGTTAAGAAAAGGTTCCAATTATTGAAATGAAGCAAAATTTTGAATATTTGGAGTGTTTAAAATAGGAAGTGAAATTGAAACAACTTGAAACAGTGAAATAGGATAAAATTTATTATATAATACTCAATTTATTTTAAATATATATAACTTACCTAAAACATTCATAAAGTTAACTACTAATGAGAAAATGTAATTGAAGGTTATACAAGAGAAAAGTTAAGTAATAAATTGTTCAAACTAAAATTTCTTAATAGGAACATTGTAAATAAAAAGTAAATTTTTGTAATGCTCGATTACGTATAAATAGAACTTATCTAGAAACTTTTTTGAATATAATGAGAACATGTAATTGAATAATATACAATATAAATGTAACTAATGAGTTATCCAAAAATGAATCTTGATATAGGATTTTATAAATAGAAATTGAGTTGTTATAATAAATATTTATACAATTAATCTATGCTACAAAATATGTTAAGTGAAAAAAAATCGAATAATAAGTAGAAAATGCTAAATAGATAAATAAATATAAACTTAGGAATAGCCAATATAAATGGAGTTAACTTAAGTAAAACCAGTGGATTAAATAAATAAGTTAAATAAAATAAATTTTAAAACAAATTTTGTAACTATGCTAATAAATCGACGCAAACCAATTGAATGATAATACATGAAATCAACGAAAGGCGAGTAAAATGAATATTTATTGATTAAATAAATGATTTAAATCAATTTGTTGAATATTAATCAATATAAAAAATAATGAACTTTATATGGCTTTGGATTAATTTTTTTATTTTGTATTTTGAATCTATTTTTCCTTTCTATTGCTTTATTCTTCTATCTCGTTCCTTTTTGAGGACGAAAAGTTCCGAGTGAGAGAGAGTGCAATAAATTGGGAATTTAACGATTTTAATAACGTAATTGACTAAATTTTTATTGAAAATATAACAATAAACTTTGTAATGTAAATTTGATATTTGGAATACGTCTATTTAAACGTAGCAGCTATTAGATTTTCATTGGAAAATATGGAAAATAGTTCCACTGTGTAATTTTCAATTTCAATATAAAATCAGCTAAACTAAGGAAAATAAAATATCTTTGAAATCTGAATATTTTTATATAATAAAAATGTAAATCATTTTCTTAGTGAGATTTCATATTTCGTTTCGTCAAATTTAGATTGTTCATGCCTGTTTATCTTATTTTCAGCGATCTAGCAGTAGTTTTGGCAGCGAATATCGACTTTTGATAGGATGGTTGTATCATTCATATTTGTGTACCATTCTATTCATCTCATCATGCTGACCTCTGTAGTCTATTCATTTGTACATTTCGGAGTGTGGTATGTGGCAAAATCCACAGAATGGTTATTCGTATAGATATTCGTTTGGAACTTTTGATGTTTTGTGTCTTTTCATTTTTTACTATGTAAATTAAACCGCCATTTGCTTTTAATTATCCCAGAATTCACGTGCCCGACTGTCACTATTCTCTATAAGTAATTTATAATTCGTTGTCATTTCATTTTAGTTCGTTCATTTCTCCCTCTCTGCTCTCTCTGTATATACTATTTGCTTTTCAAAAATAATATATATGAAAGCATGTTTTTATGCCTTGATCTCTGAAGCACATTCACCCCTTTGCTTTTTCAAACTGAACCCAACTTTCTCCACGTCCCTACCTTTCTCCCTCTCTTTCTCCCTCGACCAAGCATCTTCCTCCGTTGCCACTTCTCCACCTACCGCCTTCCTTCTCCCCTAGTCCTCCGCCTACGCGGCGATCCTCCTTCCACCCTCAGTTCTAACCTATCCATGCATCCGCCACAGAGAACCCACTGGCATCCCATACAACAGCTCCATCCACTCCAAGCAAGACCTTAACCTGAAGCCCATCGACCTACTTGACAATGAGCACTCCACGGCCAATCCAAACACCACCGAGAATACATGCATTCCCTCCTGCAACGTCACCCCACGTCAGCCTCTCAGCCTCGCACCCAGTTTCCATCGCCAACACCCCACCTAATCCACCATGTTAACCCGCTCTTGGTTGCCTTCCGTGCCCACTTTTTCTTTTGCCACGCTCGTCTCCTTTCTATTTGCTACGCATCCCAATTAGCCACCATATGCATCAGTTTCCACCACCGTGTATATAAATACATGAAATTTTTTGAAGGTAATATATTTGTTTATTGATTATTGATTTTTAAATTACAAATATATAAATATATATGAAGTTTTTTATATTGTGTAAGTTTATACTAGTTCGTATATCTGATATGTTTTTTATAATGTACAAGTTTATATTAGTTTATATAAAGTGAATTTTGTCTAGTGCAATTTGCTGCTGTTTATATATACATATATATATATAGTAAAGTAAAATTATATATGTATTTATGTTTTTTGTGTTCAAAGAGGGTAAATGTGTATAATATAATATTTTTAAAGATATTTTAAGATCTTAAAATAGATGGTCGAATAACTTTATTACATATGGCATGTCCAATGTATTTGCAAAATGCAGTTGAATTTTTGAAGATATAGGTTTAATAAAATATTAATTTTTAAAATATAATATGAAGATTTTATTTCTAAAAATATGTTTTAATGGAATATAAATTTTTAAGAAAATATAAAATACATGTGTTTTCCATTAAATTCTAGATCTTGCTTGTCGTTGTCCATATCGCAGCAGTTTGTCTCTTCTCTCGTAGTCCCATTGTAGATCCATGCTTATCCATGTCCGTCTACATTTGGTTATCGTTGTTTCCACAGCCTCGAAAGGTGATAATCACTCACGATTAATATTCTTATATTTAGTAAATTTAATTCACATGAATTGACGATTGAAATATATTGTTAAATTTAAATTGTTAATATGATCTGTTATTATTCGCATTTGTTCACCCATGCTAATTGACAATGCTGACATGAGTAACCTGTTATATATATATGTGTGTGTGTGTGTGTGTGTGTGTGTAATATTACCAACTATGATATGCTTGTTGTTGACATTTTATGTTGTTATTATCATTTGTTCTCACCCTACAAATTCCCTGTTAGATTACAAATTTCCTAAGGGTTGATACATACCCATAAGATTTTATAGATTAGAGGAAAATCATTATGGGTTAGAATGATAAACTCAAGCGATTTAATTGAAAATTTTCAATTGCCGGTTGAAATGATATATACCCATAAATTATTAAATTTAAAATCGCGGATTGAAATGATAAATATCCATATCACTTTACCATAGGATAGAAAATTATATACGAACACCGTTGGTCTATTTTTGAAATGATTTCCCAAGTTTCAAGGAAACATATGGGTTTGATAATTTTTGATTTTAAACTATAATATAAATATTTATTTTAACATATGTAAAATTTAGATTTTTAAAATTATATGTTTTGGAAATTTTAAATTTTGTAAGTTAAGTTTTAAAATGTAAATTATAAACTTTACTTATGTTAACTCCTCTTTTCAACGACTCAGGGACCTAACGAGTTAATAATGGAAGCGACCTAATGACCTAAAGAATGAGCGAGCTAACATAGATGCGACTTAGCGACCTAAAGCGTAGAGAAGTTCAATGTGGCACAACCTAACGACCTAACGAATTAAGGAGCCAAGCGACCTAACTGGTCAACGCACAAGCGACCTGACGAGGATGAAGTTCTACAGCGAGCTAACATGGGACGACCTAAGCGACCTAGCACTCAGCGACCCAGTAACTAAATGACCTATGCGACCTAGAGAGTTAACAAACTAGCGAGTTAACGACCTAGGGAGTTAACGACATAGCGAGTTAACGACCTAGCCAGTTAACGACCTAGCGAGCCACAAGCTCCATATTGTCCGCTTAGTTATAGGTCGAACCAGCACTAGATCGTTGCTACCCCTACAACCAGCCTAAGTTGCTCCACTAGGTACTTCGACCTGATTAAGTCGCCAACTATTCTCCCCTAGGTCACTCACGACATACGACCTACCAGTCTATTCAAGTGATCATGTTCCATGATAAGCCATAACCTATGCTCCCTAGGTCGTTCATGACCTATGACCTATCCCTAGGTTGCTCACGACCTACGACCTACCTTCAGGTTCTCCCTATAAATACCCCGCCTGCTCCAACTGAAAGGGGACTTTTGGATCATTTCTAGGATGCCGATACTTTGCTGTTTTCTCAACTCATCCAACACTTCAAACACCGAAGACGCTTCAACGAACTTTGGGAAGAGATCTAGCACATTCAACATGAATTCGAAGAGCTCTTATGCATTGAAGTTCTATCTACTCGTCTTAGTTGTGTTGTAATCAAAGATCATTGTAAAAATCGTAATCGAATCAGCAATAAAGAGGATTAAAGTGGACATAGGCTTGACATTAAGCCGAACCACTATAAAAACTGTTGCCTCTTTACTATTTCGTTATTTTCTGCTTATCTCTAGTTCCCGTACCAATGGGTGGTGCTTTCTCATTTTCACTACTTACACCGGGGTGTTAGCGTCCAATTTTAGCGTTAACATTTTTGGTGCTTTCACTGAGAACTGAACTCAGGGTGCTTTCATCATTGCTTCGTAAAAGTTCGTTTAAAGAATCTCTCTCAAAACCAGAAGTCTATCAGAGATTATGGCTCCTGGAAGAAAGCAGATCTACTAGACCCGGTGATGTCCATGAAAATACCGCCACTTCTCCTTCGTTAAGTCAAGCAGCTCCAAGTGTTGGAATTACACAGGCAGAGTTAGATGCTGCAGTGTTTGCGTTATATCAACAAATGGAAGCGCAAAACACTCTAATGCTTGACGGGTTTAATGCTTTGCTCAGAGCTAACCATCAACCAGTGAATAATAAAGAAAACTTTGTTGATGATGTTCATAATCCTGAAGGGGGAGTATTCCTCAAAGGGCAGCTGGCCCCGCCGAAGGGGCACCTCCCCAAGCTGGAGGATCAAGGCTACAGCCGACTCTCCGTGAACGTTTGTCCAGGCAAACTTCTAAGAAAATGGTTGACGGTTGTCCCGCGGAGCCTCTAAACGATTAGGAATACCTCTCGGGAATGGTTCAACAAATTATGAAAGAAAGTATGAAAAGGGAAGAAGATGAAAAAGAATGGGGGTTCGCTCCAAGAAAGACTCCGTTCACAAAAAGAATTCTGAAGGCGGAATTTCCAAGGAAGTTTGTTCCCCCCACCATTACGGCTTATCGGGGAACAAGCGACCCCAACCAATTCTTGTATAAGTATGACTGGCACATGACCGGTGCCAGAGCATCGGATGAGATCAAATTCCGGTACTTTCCGGTATACTTGAAAGGAGTGGCTCTACTCTGGTTCACAAAGCAACCAGTCCGATCTGTAGACCAGTTCTCCGATTTAACTCAGAAGTTTAATGAACAATTCAGGTTGTATGCTTCAAAGGCAAAGGACATAATGTCACTGTCCAGCCTGAAACAAAATCCCGGAGAATCTGTTAGATCTTTCTTAAACCGCTTCAACATAGCCTTGGCTGAAGTCGACAATGCAGAGCCACGAATGAATTTGACCTACTTGATGAGGGCTATCGACAAATCGAGTGAGTTTGGGAAATGACTGAAGATGAAGGAGCCAAACTCGCTTGAGAAATTCCACAAGAAATCTGACGAGTTCATGCGCTTGGAAAGCCTTCCTATACCGGCAAAAGTGGTATTGAAGGAGGTTGAGAATAACACTGCTGCTTCTACCAAAAAGGAATCCGGTAGTCAGAAGAGGGAGAATAACGGTGGGAAGAAGTAGAAGGATGTGAAGAAACCTCGCTTCTTCAAACCTTCAGATCTCACTCCTTTAACTGATACTCTGGAGAATATCTTTTTCGCTACCAAAGATGCCGTTGAATATCCTAAACCATCTGTGTTGAAGCTTGGGAAAAATGCTGTTCAAAATGGAAGATTTTGTCGGTTTCATAATCAACCCGGCCATGATACTAACGAATGTCGCCATTTGAAGAGTTTGATTGAAGAACTGCTAAGAAAGAACAAGCTGCAACAATATGTTAAGAGAAATAGGAATGACCCAACTTCATCAACTAAGGGCTAGCAACTTCCTGCTCATCCATCTGGCTAAGGTGAGAGGACTACCGCGCATTAATCAGAAAGGCCTGTTATTAATGTAATCACGGGAGGTCCTCACCCAGCAGGCAAAAGCTGGGGTGAGATGGAAAGATATGCTCGTGCTTTGAAATATGCCCCAGCGGAAAAAAATGTTTTTGTGTTGGAAGACGCTGCACCTTTGAAGCAGCAAAGAACTTTTAATGATGAATTATGTTCAGGGCCAGGGACTCTATGGGCGTTGAAGCTCCCACCATGGACCCTTGGTCATCTCTGCAGGTATTGGGCCGGCTATTGTAAGAAGGGTGCTTGTTGACTGCGACACCTCTTGCAATATCCTCTTCAAAAAGATCTTCGATCAAATGAAGATTCCTATGACTGAAGTTCGAGCTTCATCGCAGAAGATTGTTGGGTTTACTGGGGAACCAAAGCAACCAATTGGAACTATTGACTTATTCGTGGAGCTTGGAGAGGGGCAGAAAAAGGTAGTTCGAAAGCAGACTTTTGTGATTGTTGACGGATTTTCTGCTTACAAAGCCTTCCTAGGCCGGCCAACTCTTGCAGCATTCAAGGCAATTCTCGCCCCGTGGTGCCTTACTATGAAGTTCCCAACGGATAATGGCGTCGGTGTTATTAAAGGGGATTAGAATGCTGGGCGAGAATGTTATCTTATAGAGTTGCGGAAGCAAGGAAGAGAGAGATGGGAAAGGATGCGGCAGCTCCACTCCGCATCAAAGAACCAACCTTGTAGCAATTACAGGGTGGACCCTGCACTGGCAAGCATAGTGGTGCACGAAAAGAAATGGATCCCAGAAAAGCTAGTACAGGGGAGAATAGAGTGGTGCCGGTGGAAGTAACGGTGCCAGTACCTGTTGACCTGAAAGATCCAAACAAGGTACTGAATGTGGGTTCACAACTTTGTGACGGTTCAAAATATCTTGATATCATTCTTGAAAGCAAATCTGGATGTATTCGCTTGGAGTCATGCCGATATGTGTGGAATATCTCCAGAAATCGCAGTACATACTCCGAATGTTGATCCAAAATTTACACCCGTGAAGCAGAAAAGAAGAACACAGGGTCCAGAAAGGTCAGCAGCATTAAAAGAAGAAGTAGATCGGCTCATGGAGAATGGCTTCATCAGAGAGTCCACTTATCCAAATTGGGTTTCTAATCCGGTGCTGGTTAAAAAACAAATGGAAAGTAGAGAGTATGCATCGACTTTTCAGATTTAAACAAAGCCTGCCCCAAAGACTGCTTTCCATTACCCATGATTGATTAGTTGGTGGATGGAACAGCCAGACATGAATTGTTTTCTTTTATGGATGCTTACTCTGGATATAACCAAATCACGATGCATGAGCGAGATCAGGAGGACACAAGCTTCATCACCGATGTTGGTCTTTACTGCTATACAGTCATGCCCTTCGGAATGAAGAATGCGGGGGCAACTTACCAAAGACTTGTTAATGCTATGTTCAAACCACAGATTGGCAAGACTATGGAAGTTTATGTTGATGATATGTTGGTGAAATCAAAGAAGGCAGTGGACCATATGGATCACTTGGCAGAAATGTTCGCAGTCCTCCGAAAGTATGGAATGAAGCTTAATCCTTCGAAGTGTTCATTCGGGGTAGAGTCCGGGAAATTCTTGGGTTTCATTGTGAGTGCTAGGGGCATCGAAGCTAATCCTTCTCAAATTACTGCTCTGAGGGAAGTCAAAGCCCCTAAGACAAAGAAGGAATTGTAGAGACTCAATGGGAATGTCGCTGCTTTGAGTCGGTTTATTTCCAAGGCCACAGATAAATGCATTCCATTCTTTGACGCTCTAAAGAAAGGAAAGAAAAACTTTTAAAGTACTCCAGAATGTCAGAAAGCTTTCGATAAACTAATTCGTCACATGGAAGCACATCCAATACTTTCTAAGCCCAGCAACGGTGAAGATCTTTTCATATATCTAGCATTTTCGTCTCACGCTCTCAGTGCAGCATTAGTACGGGAAGATGCAAAAGTTTAGCGCCCGGTCTATTACATCAGCAAAAGATTCACTAGGGCAGAGGTGAATTATTCAAAGCTGGAAAAGCTTGCCTATTTCCTACTGATAGCTTCCAGAAAGTTGAGGCCACATTTTCAAGCTCATCCTATCAAAGTCCTCACTGATCAACCTCTAAAGCAAATCCTATTTCGCCCTAAGACTTCAGGTCGTCTTCAGAAGTGGAATATTGAACTCAGCCAATATGATATCACTTAACATCCCCGAAGAGCAGTCAACGGACAAGCTTTAGTAGATTTCATTGCAGAATACACAGATAAAGGTGATGGTGAGGAAGAAGTTACTGATGACATCCCGACCCGATGGAAATTATATGTTGATGGCGCAAGGAATGACTACTGTTCTGGAGCTAGGGTCGTGCTTGAAACCCTCGAAGGGCGATCATTGTGCTACGTATTGAGATTGGAATTTCCTTCGACTAATAATGAAGCAGAATATGAAGCTCTTATTGCCGTTTTGAAGATTGCTAAAGAATTGAACATCAAAGTGTTGCAGATCTTCAGTGATTCCCAGCTTATTGTATGCCAAGTCAAGAAAGAGTTTCAAGCTAAAGAAGGAAATCTGCATGCTTACTTGTCAAGGGCCTGGGAGCTTCTCGATGATTTCGATCATTATACGATAAGTCATATACCCTGGGAAGAGAACATGAAGGCAGATTCTCTCGCAAAGTATTCAAGCTCTGGCGAAGCTCAATTATTGGGATTGGTCCCTGTAGAAGTCTTGTCAGCCCCAAGTATTGATGAAATGGAGATTGATTGGATCATGACTGTTTCTCAAGAGCAGGAATCGTGGATGACCCCAATCAAGGAATATCTACTTAACGGCTTTCTTCCAGAAAATTCAAAGGAGCGTCAGAAACTGTTAAGGAAAGTCTCAAGATATGTAATTCAAGACGACCAGCTGTACAGACGGGGATTCTCGATGCCATTACTCCGATGTGTAACCAAGGAAGAGGCTAAGACAATTTTAGCCGAAGTGCACGGAGAAGAGTGTGGGGAACATTCAGGTGGTCAAACTCTAGCAAAGAAAATTCTTCGCTATGGGTATTTTTGGCCAGACATTAAACGAGATGCTCCTAGCCACTCTCGAAAGTGTGATAGATGCCAGAGTTTTGCAAAAATCCGAAGAGCACCTTCCACCGAGTTAACGCAGATGCTCAGTCCATGGCCATTTGCCATTTTGGGAATGGATCTCATCGGGCCTTTGCCAACTGCAAAATCCAGAATCAGATATGCTATTGTTGCTGTTGTTTATTTCACTAAATGAGCTGAATCTGAACCATTAGCTACTATTACCTCTAAAAAGATGATAAACTTTGTGACTAAGAATATCATTTGCAGGTATGGTGTGCCTCAAAAGATAATCACAGACAATGGTACCCAGTTCTAAAGCGAAGAGTTTCAGGATTTTTGCAAGCGATTCAAGATCCAGAAAAGCTTCTCAGCAGTGGCTCATCCGTAGGCAAACGGGAAAGTGGAAGTAGTAAACAAAATTATCAAATCAACCATCAAAAAACAGCTGGAAATGACAAAAAGTGGTTGGGTCGATAAGCTGCCATTAGCACTATGGGCATACAAAACTACCCACAAAACTGCGACTGGGCACACTCCATTCTCATTATCATATGGATCAGAAGCAATGATTCCAGTGAAAATAGAGGTCCTCCCACAAAGAAGAATTCATTTCAACCAAGCTGAAAATAAAAAGTTGCAACTTGAAACACTTGACTTCCTTGATGAAAGAAGGAAAGAGGCTCAGCTCAGAATTGCAGCCCATCAGCAAAGGATTGCCAGGCACTTCAATTCCAAAGTTCGCCAAAGCAGCTTTGAAATTGGGGATCTAGTCTTGAAAAGGATCATGACAGCAACAGGACTGTTTGCGCCAAACTGGGAAGGGCCGTATGTTATAGGCAAAAAACTTCTTGATGGCACTTTCAAACTGACAACCGTCGAAGGAAATCCAATTCCAAGAGCTTGGAATAGCAATCACTTGCGTCCATATTTTACTTAAAAGCTTTGCTTAAATTTGTAAAATGATTACGGATGTATGATTCTTGTATTGTAAGCCATTGTAAAATCAGTGCAAATAAATAATAAGAGCTATAAAGTGGATGTACGCCCAGTTCTTGGCCGAACCACTATAAATCTTGTGTTCTCTGCTATGATAAACTGCCTGTTTTATTTCGATGTGTAAATACCTTAAATGTATTGCTAAAATGTCGATTTAATATTGCAGGCCATTAAAACAAAGCTTACCTATCACAAGGCCAAGCTATCCCTTAAATCACTCAACAAACAAATGTCAAGCCACAAAAATTCTAGATTCAAATCCCAAATATGAAGTGCTTCATGCAAACAGTTAGTGATTCCGCCAGAGGGGCACCTCCCTAACGTGGAGGATCCAGGCCCTTGCTAACTGATTGCGATCCGGTTAGATAGCTTGCGTCTGTCCCGTTGACTCGCTTAACAATGAAATATACTTCTTTGGATAAAACAAACTACTTGCAAAAGAAAGGAACATGTGCTTGGAAATGATAACAGGGAATCGCTGATGAGTAAGTGACAAACAGACAAGGGCGAGCAGACAGAAAACAGCCAAAAAGAAGTCTTGCCTCTCAACAAAAAGGTTGGTGGAAACACTGGAGGGGCACCTTCCCAAAGCGAAGGCACCAGGCTCTTGCTAACTGATTGCAATCGTTTGTGCAAACAAACATCCGGTTGGATAGCTTGCGTCTTCCCCGTGGATCCACTTAATCATGAGACGCAACCTTCCCGGCAAGCCAACCACCCAAAGCCCTCTTTGGAGGCACAAGCCCTCTTCAGAGGCACAAGCCCTCTTCGGAGGCACAACTCTTTGGAGGATAAAGCCCTCTAACAAGGCACGCCAAAAAATGAAAGTGCTCTTCTCAACCAATAAGGTTGGTGGAATTACCGGAGGGGCACCATCCAAGTGGAAGGCACATGGCCATTGTTAACTGGTTGCGATCGTTTGTG
This sequence comes from Allium cepa, assembly GCA_030765085.1. Lineage (NCBI taxonomy): Eukaryota > Viridiplantae > Streptophyta > Magnoliopsida > Asparagales > Amaryllidaceae > Allium > Allium cepa. The sequence goes on from CM060942.1 coordinate 245,106,601, forward strand.
AAAACGAACATCCAATTAAGTAAGTTGCATCCGCCCTGTGAATCCACTTAACTGTGAGAAAGTAACTTCCAGGCAATCAAATGAAGACCTTTTCGGAGACACAAGCCCTCTTCGGAGGCACATGACCTCTTCGGAGGCAAAAGCTCTCCCCCGAGGCACCACAAGCCCTCTTCAGAGGCACGAGCCTTCTCCAAAGGCACACCTTCCCTCTTCGGAGTTAGAATACCTCTCCCGAGGCACCATAAGACCTCTTTGAAGGAACAAGACCTCTTCATAGACAAAGACCTCTTTGGAGGCATGTCCCAAAAAGAGATGCTTTTCTCAACCAACAAGGTTGATGGAACCACCGGAGGGGCACATTCCCAAGATAGAAGGCACAGGGCCCTTGTTAAGTGGCTGTGATCGTTTGTGCAAAAGGACATCCAACTAAGTAACTTGCGTCCGCCCCATGGATCCATTTAACTGTGAGAAAGCACTTTCAAGCGAACAAAGCAAAAAAGCCCTCCAATGAGGCGCAATAAAAATAAAAAAAAAAGAAAAAGAAAAAAGAAAGCCCTCTTCGGAGGCACACTGCAGCTCTCAAGGGAAGATCAATTTCCCCATCTTGAAAATATTCTTCCCCAGAAGTAAGAGTGCCAATTCAAAGCCTTCTTTGGAAATCCACTTCACCGCGTGGAGAATCCACTACTCAAAAAAGTGATCATCTCCGAAAGTTGAAGTATACAAATTTTCTCTAAAAATGAGAGAAGACTTCTTCAATACAAGGCACACTCTACTAGAGCAGAATAACATTTCCTCAAAATGGAAAAATTATTCTCTAAGGTAAGAGTGCAAGCCTTCTCGAAATGGAAGAGTTGTTCTCCAACTTTACAAGTCTTCTCGAAACAGAAGAATTATTCTCCAAAGTCTTACCAAATGAAAGAAATTGCAATAAGCCGTGGGATGGGGGCAATACAATACAATATAGCTACATTAATAAAAGCAACGCTCAAGCAACATACCACAAACTTATTGCAATATCACACAAAGAAAATGAAGAAACTTGTGCGAAAATAAGGAATAAATGCATTCACAAATACAGTCGAAAGATTGTACAAGTAAAAAGAATCATTTTATTCCATACTATAATTTTTTTATACAGCAGCTTTCAAAAAGAGGGAGCCGGTATCCGCACAATTTCCGATCAATACAAGCCTTTATATACAAGCAAAAAGCAAAACAAGAAGGGTAAAGCGAGACTCGTTATTTCTTCTTCCCGCCACCTTTAGAGCCCTCGCCTGGCCTAATGGTTAACTTTGGGAGCCGGCCTGAACGAGTCGGGGAAGAAGGAGAGAGAGGTGCAACTGGGTCTACTTCCGCTTTCTCTTCACTAGCAGAAGTGCTTTTCTTTTTCTTCTTTGAAGTTGTGTGCTTCCCCTTCTACCTTGAAGAAGACTCGCTGCCCGGAGTGATAAGTTCAGACATCTTTGTGTCATCATGAAATTTCTCCGGAGTCCTTTCACCTTCTTTAAGTTCCTCAGCCTTCTGCTTTTGTGAATTGGCCGGGTCATCCAAGCCTTGAAGAGCTTCTATTAATTCTTCTTGCGGCCCCGCTTGAGAAGCAGAAGGAGGAGTAATTTGAAGAGATGGAGGTGGAACAGCTGGAAGAGAAGAAGTCTGTGCAGCACTTGGTTTTTTCACTACAGAAGAAGAGAAGTTAAAATCAGTATTCCTCACAAAGAGAGAAGATAGTGGCACGTCAAGGCTTAAGTAATAATCAAAAAGTTCATCAAGCTCATGTGAAGCGAACAAGTAGTCCACTTAAGCTAAATCATTGTTGAAGTTACCTGGAGAAGTGGGCTCTATCATGTCGATTTCAAAATCTTGGGCTTCAATGTTTTCCTGGGACTCGGTGTGGGCGGTTGTAATTCCAGTCTCGGTTTTGGCTGGTGGCAGGGAATGAGAGCTTGAACCAGTAATATCGACGTCAACCGAAGCCGAAGGAAGAGTCGGGTCGGTCAAAAGTGCCTTCCCTGAACACTCTCTCTCCGTCGCTTCGGCTCGTGCTTAGGCGAGTTGTTCTTTCCCTTTGGCAAGGGCATCTTGACCCTCATCAACCAGATAATACGCCTCAAGGTCCGCCTCAGCATAGCTGGCACCTCCAAGCGTTTCAACTGCTGCCTCCCACACCTCGGCCAGAGTAATCTCATACTTCGGGCCTAAAAATGAAAGGCTACCATGCCCCAGGACGCTGTGTAGATAAAACTCGAATAAGGCAGAGCTGACGTTGGCTTTAGTTGCCTCATGAGATTCTTTGGCTGCTGCTTTGCCAGCAATGGCTTCATCGCGCTCTTTTTCAACTATAGAAAGCCGAACTTTTGACATTTCAATCTCCATGTCCTGAGAGCTAGTTTTTTCCCACAAATGAGCAATATCAGCGTGGTAGCTTTCTACAATTTTCTGTTGTGCCTCAAGTCTAGCCTCAGCATCTCTTTGACCGGCATGAGCGTCTCTCACTTGCTTCCGAAGTACCTCTTCCTTTTGAGTATAAGAAGTGGAAGAGGTAGCAAGGTCGTCTTTAGCCGCTTGACTTCATCTTCGAGCTTCTCGTTACATTCGGTAATATTTTTCATCTCCGTGTCGTGCTAGTCGAGAACTTTTTTCCATTCAGACTTGTCACTCTCCATGGTTAGCATAGCTTCAAGATTTAGACGATTCACTCGTTGAAGCTCATCGACAAGCTTCTGCCACCCAGACATTCTCTCAATGTCAAGCTTAACAACGTTAAGATTCCTTAGCATAGCCTGCTTGTCAATGGGAACCAAGTCCAAGTCAAAGCGTACTCCTTTTAAACACCAGTTTGGAAAATGGCTTTGGATTGCAGGCGGGGCATTCTCAATTTGATACGGAGTCCTATTGATGATCGTCTGAATGTCAGCTCTTTCAAGGGCAGGAGATCGAGAAGCAATGTCTAGAAAGATAGAAGCAGCGGGCACTATGGAAGTTTTAGATATGGGCCTTTCGCTAAGCTTGGCCCTCTTGCTTGGATCTTCAGTTACATGACTCTTCTCTTTATCATCGTGATATTTTCTTTTGTGAGAATCGTCATCTCTCTGGGAAGAATCATGTCAGTCATCTTGTCTCCCATAGTGCTCCTCATAAGCCCGCCTCTCGCGAGCTTTTCTTGTAGCTCTTTCTTCGTTGGTCTCCCTAGAGGCAAGAAGATACCACCTGGGATCATAAGAGTCAGGTCTTCCATAGCGCTGAAAGTCATCGTAGTATGAACCGCTGCGTCCCATTGAAGAACCTGAAAATGAAGAAGAGACAAAGTTTAGGAATCTTCAAAATAAAGAAGCTAAGTGCATATGATTGCCAAAAATCCTAAGTGTATGTGATGTACAGACTACACGCGTCGAGCTATAAACCACTCTTCAGCATGGGAGTAATGTCGACTTTTGTAGCAGGTGTAAACTCTTGGGTTGACAAAGTTGGTCGCAAGGTGAATGTCACTTCGACTACTGGAGAGACGAGTTTAGAAGCTGTGGTATCATCTTTGAAGAGCTCATGTGAAGTCACTACTAGGTCACTCAGCCCTCCGAAAATGTCATCACCATCATGCCTAGCGGAACTCTCTTTCTCAGCTCCCTCATCAACAGCCTTCCTGAAATGTTGAGGAAGTTCCTCTTCTTCGATAACCGAGGGAAGTATAAGCTTGCCAGATGACCCCGCACCGTCAACAGGAGTAGAACATTTCACCGGTAAGGTCTTTGCAACAGGTTCCTTCGGTGTAAGTTCTTTTTCGAAAACCGGGGCATCTGACGTCTCTACTTGAGAACCGGGGGCATCACGAAGCTGAGTGAACCGAGAAGAGTGCAGAAGTCCGAATTGATGCAAAAATTCGTCCTTCGGTAAGAACTTAATGCTTCTCTCCTCGACGGACACGACACTTAGTCTTTCAAAAGTTGACTTGTGGCTGGAATCTTCAGAAACAGGAGGAAGTGCAGTAAAAATAAAGAATAAAGTTAGCACTTGACAACTCGAATTTTGAGAAGCTCAGAAATGAAAAGAATGGAGATAGGCAATCTTACTTCCTACTCGCCAGATACCGTATAATCCTGGGGGGCAGCGAACAAAGAAAAATTGGTTCAGAAACCCATGGGCGCTTTTAGAAAGATCGATAATCAATTTACGGTTTCTAGCGCTCCTCACAAATGTAATAGAAGGATGATCTTTGTTCTTCGCAAATGTACACAAGTAGCAAATCTCTTCAAATCTTGGAAGAAGGTCGAGTGTCCTCCTGAACAGTACACACAGTCCCATCAAGATGGCGTAGCCATTGGGATGAAACTGGAAGGGAGAGATAGTTAATCGGAGGAGGAGCTGTCGAAGAAAATCGTTAAAAGGAGGAATAGCTCCACTCAAGCACATCTGACGATTAACTGCGATAAAACCAAGAGGTGGCCTGTCAGCAGTATCATTAACCCTAGGAAGTAGGGCGTCCACTTCAGCAATACCAAACTAAATGCATAACTGGCTGAAAACCCGTTGAGTCAGAGTGGTTGAAGTTCTTTCCGGGGATTATCCAAGGGGTTAGCTATTGGGAAGACTTCTACAGCTTGCCCTACTATCTCTTCTTGTTGAGAAGTCATTCTACACAAGGAACTGGATATTCAAATATGAAGGTGCACGTTTTCTAGAAGTGTGTGAAGTGTTGTGCAAAACTACTGAAATAACAAGTAAATGAAATAAAACTTGAAATAGTACTGATTGATGCATGTCAATTCAGGAAGTTTCGAGGCTTGTTATTAAACCAAAGTTAAGTGTAGTATCAATGCAGATGACATTTAGCAATAAGTAGTTATAATTGTGTGCATTTTACGTTGATACTTCATTTAAATCAGTAGATTCACATCACTTCATCTGTAATCAGAATCATACTATTTTACTTAAGTAAAATATCATTTCTTTGACCTAATCCATCAATCGATGTGGGCAGCCGATGATGAGTATATTCGTCCCATTTTTCTGCAAATGTTGTGTTTAACAGATTGTTAGCGTTAAAGTTAATATAATCTGTAAAGAAGTGCAGCAAGTTCAGGCAAGTTATCTCGACAGTTCAAGTTGAGAATTCAAGTTAAGTGTTGTCACATTTTTGCAAGTAGTCAAGCTCAAACGACTTAGCATAGGTCGAAGCTTCCTTACGTCGCACTGTTCAAGTCAAAAAGTTCAGCAGTATCATGTTCCCACGAGTTAAAAAGTTATGATGCAGATTAAGGCTTCAAGTCAAGGCAGTGCATATTTATCTAAGTGCTAGGTCGTTCAAATATACTCGCGACCTAAAGCTTATGTCACAAAAAGTTAGGTCGCTGGTTCGTTAAGTCGTTTGGCTTTCCTTAGGTCGCAAAGGCTATTAGGTCGATCAAATTCATTAGGTCGCTCCTAAAGTAGCTCGGCAGCATAACACTATCTCCCATCAACAAACCCTAAGGCCTGCCCACCACTCACGTGCTGCCACGCGTCCACCACCTCGCATCACCAGGGACGCCACGGCTCAACCTAGAACCCACTAACCCGTTAACTAAAGATCTCCTTGTCTCCTCTAAACTCATAAACCAGTTAACCTGAGACCCAATAACCCATCATCATCTCCCCAAATCGCCAAAATCACCTAAAACCGAATCAAATCACCTCAAGTCCATCATAAATCCGATGCAGTACTATGTTCATTGCAATGGTAATGTAACCAATGATGATCAGAAATCGATTGAAACGTGATTCATGGTGAAACACAGCATGTCAAAATGGGTTAGAGACGGAAATAGGGAATTCGTGATTTGACGATGATCGTGGATTGGATAATAAACGGATCCACTTACGTGATGAGATAATGAAGATGATCGGCGACCAATTAGTTCGAATTCGTCTTTCAAAGTTCAGAGGTTCTTCAACGGCGGTTTTGAGAGTTGGAGCAAGTAAAGAGAAGAAGGAGTGTGATGCGACTTATATACAGGGGCAAAGGAATCTGAATTGGTGCACACGACCTAACTCACTCATCAAGTCGCTCACGACTTAGCGACTCAGCAAGGCATGAGTTAAGAAGTATCGAAGCACACGACCTAGTCTCTAGGCGTATACTTCGAGGGGCAAGTGTTAACTCCTCTTTTCAACGACTCAAGGACCTAACGAGTTAATAATGGTAGCGACCTAATGACCTAAAGAATGAGCGAGATAACATAAATGTGACTTAGCGACCTAAAGCGTAAAGCAGTTCAATACGGCACAACCTAACGACCTAACGAATTAAGGAGCCAAGCGACCTAACGGGTCAACACACAAGCGACCTGACGGGGATGAAGTTCTACAGCGAGCTAACATGTGACGACCTAAGCGACCTAGCACTTAGCGACCTAGTGACCTAGTAAATAAATGACCTATGCTACCTAGCGAGTTAACAAACTAGCAAGTTAACGACCTAGCGAGTTAACGACCTAGCAAGTTAACGACCTAGTGAGCCACAAGCTCCATATCGTTATGTCTCTTAGTTATAGATCGAACCAACACTAGATCGCTGCTACCCCTACGACCAGCCTAAGTCGCTCCACTAGGTACTTCGACATGATTAAGTCACCAATTATTCTCCCCTAGGTCGCTCACGACACACGACCTACCAGTCTGTTCAAGTGATCAAGTTCCATGATAAGCCGTAACATGTGCTCCCTAGGTCGTTCACGACCTACGACCTATCCCTAGGTCGCTCACGACCTACGCCCTACCTTCAGGTTCTCCCTATAAATACCCCGCCTACTCCAACTGAAAGGGGACTTTTGGATCATTTCTAGAACGCCGATACTTTGCTGTTTTCTCAACTCATCCAAAACTTCAAACACCGAAGACGCTTCAACGAACTTTGGAAAGAGATCTAGCACATTCAACATGAATTCGAAGAGCTCTTCTGCATTGAGGTTCTAGCTACTCGTCTTAGTTGTGTTGTAATCAAAGGTCATTGTAAAAGTCGTAATCGAATCAGCAACAAAGAGGATTAAAGTGGACGTAGGCTTGACATTAAGCCGAACCACTATAAAAACTGTTGTCTCTTTACTGTTTCTCCGTTATTTTCTGCTTATCTCTACTTTCCGTACCAATGGGTGGTGCTTTCACATTTTCACTACTTACACCGGGGTGTTAGCGTCCAATTTTAGCGTTAACAACTTATATAACTTTATTATTTCCAAATTATATAAAATAAGATTTAATCGTAATATAATTTAATGTAATAATAATTAATATAATAAAATGTAACAAATAATATATATTTAATTTGTTAAGTATTTATTTAAATTAGAATTTTTTAATAACTTAAAGTAAATGGAGGTAGGAAAGGAAAATTAAATAAGAATTGATTTACAAAACTTATTTAGAATTGAATTCTAAATGAGGTTTGATTTGAACTTATTCATTTTGAGATTTTAAAGGTATATTTTATAGCTTGATAACATGATTTTGAGTAAATGGACTTAATGGATATTTTAAATTTTAATAAAATTGAAATCGAACATTTAATTTTGATTTAAATTTATAACCAATGATTTTATTTAAATTGTTATTAAATTGATTAAGTGAATATTTAAAAATAAAAATAAAATTAAAGTTGAATCTGAAATGTAAATGAAATTTATCAAATTGAGTTATTGTAAATGTTTGAATATTTAAAACTTTGAAACCTATTGAAATTGAAATGGTTTAATTTGTAGGTCAAATCCATATTTGAAATCGATATAAATTTAAAATGGTTTTATTGGGAATTTTAGTTGAATTGTAATCTATGAATAGAGATTGATTTAGATTGAATCTTGGAACTAAAGTTGAGTCAGCTTGATGTGACTAAAACGGGAGCAGTGTCTGACCAAGTGAGGTTGCACCTCCGATCGAGCATGCTTATTTGATACCATTCTATTACTTTGTGATTTGGTTGGGCGCGCCTTTGATTTTTGCGGTGTGTCTCGCAGTGGGTGATAAGGGATACTATATGTTACCACCAGCCTGGCTCTGCAAAACGGTAGAATCCTACCCTAGGCATTGCCTTTCGTGCCTTGTCACAAGCCTTATCGTGCCCTCTATGAGTTTGGCTTGTATCGTATCTCTGAAGTGCCCTCTGATAGCCCTCTAGTTTACGGAGGAATTACGATATATATATAGACTATGAGAATATATAAAAATGTGTTAAGGGTGATATGGATAATGCCTTAACGCTAATTTAATGTTTTACTTTCTTATAGGCACAACATATGTAGCATATTATACTATATATGTAGATATTTTAACGGATCCTTAAAGGATGAAATCCCAACATCCTTTAAGTTAATTGTCTTTCACTTGGCATTTCACTTGACTTGATTTACTAGTATAGGAATGTTAATTCTGACTCGAATGTTTTGTGTTTTGATTTATGCTCGAGTCGGACTCAGTGTCACAGCATTTGAGAATCACCTTTTGAGTTAGAGCCTCACTTGAAGATCGGTCTTTATCTATTCATCTTTCCAGTTACTTCAGTTTATTTTGGTTGTTTTGTTCTGATTTGTCATTGGAATTTGTATTAGTAACTTTTGTGTATTCAAGATATCTGCTGTATTTGTTTCAAACTTTGTTGTTTATATAGTAGCTTCATGAACTGCTATTCATTTATGCCGCTGCTTATTGTTATATTACTCTACATTTGTGATCCTGTGATTGATTTATTTACCGTAAATGCTAAGTTTTGCAAATATAAATTAGCAATCTGTTGTTTTGAGCAATTCATGTTTGACATGAGTTGATGATTGTCGATTTGAATGGTTTGAAATGCCAGGTCGTTACAGACCCTCTTGAGAGTTTCATGTTGGTTAATAATAACTAAGGTGAAATAGGAAATCTTGAAGTGACGATATAATATGACCGCCCTACACGTCCGATACCCAATATACTTGTGTGATACACTGTAGAGTCATCCGACCGATGCAGGATGGTAGGCAAGAATATAGAGATTAGAAAAATCCAAGCACATAACCTTCACATCGCATAGATAAAATATATTATATCAACATAGATGTAAAACAGGTGTGACATCGATATAATCAGGTAAACCTTAAATAAGAAAATCAGAGTGCACCAGGTTTACAGATTATACCAAAACTAAAATAAAGAGTTTATACATCCTAAATCTTCGTGATAAACTCTATATCTGTCTCTAATAATACAAGCACTAACATAGCTCCATGACACTGCATAACGGAATATAAGCGATAGCATGATGACGCAAAATTTAGTTATTTGAAATTGGAATATTTAATAAAATTTTAAATATTGAAATTGATTTAATAAATTTACTTTCAAATATAGCGATTTATTGGATACTTAATTGCTGAATTTAATAATTTAAATTGTTTAAATAACTAAATCTTGGATTTTTATTTTGATAAAAATGATTTAAAAGCTTACTAAATTTCTATTTAATAAGAATGAAGATATTAAGACTTTTAAATTGGATTTGAAAATGATTTACTCGATTTTGAAAATAACCGGTTTTAAATAGCATATAAAAATAGCTTTCCATGGCACTGTCTTGGATTTCAATGAAACTACTGTCATTGGGTCTGTAATACTGAATTATAAGATGCCAACAAATTTGATGGCAATCTGATGTATCGTTTGGCCATGCGAGATCGAAACGCATTGAAATTAATATTAAAAATTTAATATAATAATTGGGTTCAAAACCTATCTTCTACATACGATCGAATATTAGGTCACGTAACAAGTTCCATTGCATTTGGAATAGGGGTATAACATATAGAATGCCTGGTAGCACGTCTTAATTAGGGTTCGAAATTATTTATCTAGATAGTTTGAATTTAAATTATATATATATATATATATATAATTGGACTTCACTGCACACCCATGTTTAATCACCTCAACCATGACACATCTAATCTGACCATACATTGTACAAGCCATACCCCCTCTATGGTACTTCAAATCCTCTCTCCTTTATATATACGCAGCTAAACAGAGGAAGAGAAAAAAAAATGAAATATTCAAAAAATTATTTTTCGAAATTTACTTAATAAAAAAAATGTAAAAACGCGTTAAAAATCTGGTTTTGATGAGAGCTTCGATAAAATATGCTTTTTAAGGGGTGCGACATTATTTCTTGAACATGACGGAGTATAGTTTAGAAGTAAGGTTTAGATTTCTGGCATTTTGGAGCAACGATTGGCTTGTTGGAGATCGTTTTTGGGTTCGGAACGTGGAAGAGCCGCTAGTCATCAATTTTGGGCATTTGTGATTGTGGATAGGGAGGCATGACTGTGCATGGTCAAGAGGAATTCTCCCAGCTCGCGATTTGTTTCGGGGTCGCTGGTCATGATTCGTGACGTCGGTCGAGTTGAGATCGAGTAGTGGAGTGCAACGGAGAAGATGGAATTTAAATTCATCAAGTATCGACCGTATCACTACCAGGCCATGCACGCTAATGGGTGTTTGTGCATGATTTTATGGGAAGTAGGAAGAAAATGAGAGAGATAGGAGTAGGGATATGATTGTGATTATTTTAAAGTTATGTAATTGTAAATTTAACTCTACCAATAATATAAAATTTCATAACTCTTTCATACGAGGTCCGATCGAAAAGGAACTTTTTGCATTGCACTCGTAGTGAAGAAAGCTTTGCAATAGGATTGGTTTGTTTGGATTTAGAGACTGCTGAAAATTTAGGCTAAAATTGGATGTTGTTCGGTTTTAGTTCTAAACCAGAATGCCTCGGCGACCGCAAGAAATTTCGGTGAGTTAAACTAACTTTTTTGGACAACCATTATGATTTATGGTTTAAAAAATTATTGAATGATTGTATGGATAAATTATTATATTTATTTGTTGGTTTGGACAAATTCTCGCCTGTTGGAGCGGATGAGACCCTATTACGTTCCCATGTAAGAGCGAATGACCCTTTGTATACGAATCTTGCCCCGAAGCAGTTAATTATATTTTATGATTGTGTAATGTTTGTTATGCGGGGAAATAGGTTGGAGGGATCCAACGGAATTCCTCGCTATTATCGAATTATTTCAATAATATTTTCTTCATATGGATTATTGAATAATAAATATGATTATGGATACTATGGTTATAACATCTTTACATGTTTAAAATAAAACCCAGTAGTGATATAAAATCAATATCAATATTGGTTAAGTGTTGGGTGGCTATTAGCTTCAAATTAGTATTTTAAAAATACTGCAAATTATCGTTCAAGTGGAAAATGATTTTTTTGGAGATAAGAAACAATTTTTAAATCCAAAATTGTGTTTCAAAAATTTTTTGTTTTAAGAATTATCCATTTAATTATATTAATATTGTTTTAAAGCTATTAATTTCTATAATAATATTAATGTTGTTTTAATGTTTTTTTTATTATAGTAATATAGTAATATTGCTTTAAAGTGTTTAATTAAATTAGTATTGGTTTAAAAGTATTTAATTATATTAATATGGTTTTAATGTTAATTAATTATACAAATATTAATTTAAGGTTATTTAATTATTTTGGTATTATTTTAAAGTTAATTGTCTACAGTAATATGGTTTTTAATAATTATGAAAATGTGACGAGGTTAATTATTTAAGAATAATTATAGTTTGGAATTAATAAGGTTTTAAAATAAATTACTATTATTTTAAGGTTTTAATTGTCTACATTAATAAGGTTTTAAAATTAATTACTATTATTTATAAAAATGGCAAAGATTAATTATTATTGTTCTTACACAATATTTTGAAATTATTAATTATTATTTTTAAGATGTTATAAAATTTATAAATTTCTTTTATTTATAATATTTATAATATTTATTATTAATAATCATTGTTGTATAATGGTGTTTTGTAGTAAAATATTTTTAATTATTAAAAAAATTTCTGAGATCCATGAATAGAGTTGAGAAATTTAAATTTTGTAAAAGAGTTATTAAATGGTTAGAAGAGTTAGGGATATTTGGAAAGTGAAGAGTTTGCAAATGGTTAGATATTTATAAACGAATTTTAGAAGCGATTTATAAATCTATAAAAGTTTTATAAATGGTTTTTGGATTTATAAAGGTTTATCCGTGATCTTTGAAATGTACAAGAAGCTTATAAGTGACTGAATTTTTATAAAGGGAATATAAATGGTTTACGGAGATCTATAAAATGGTTTATAAATGTTTTTAGAGTATTGCAAGAGAATTTATAAATTATTTGAGAATTGAACGAAAAGAACATCTTTTTTAATCTTGTGTATAAACTTATACCGTTGGTGTAAGTATAAGGATATTTTCTAAGTATTGTAAATATAGGGATTGGAGGATATATCTTTGAAAATGTACCTTTATACAAGTACTTTGGTTTTATCTATGAAAATTTTATAAAAGAAGGCTAGTGATTGCTTATGTGTTTAACAAGTATTGGTTTTTCCCTATAAATAAATTCCTGATTGAATACTTATTATTCGATAGTTAAATAACCAACAATTGAATTTGGACCCAACGTAACTTTAGAAATATCTAAGGGAAACACATGAGTTATATAGCATAGTCATCTCCGATGATGTTGTACCATGCGTATAAATCTCATTTTGCTCTTCTAGGATAATGATAAGGGAATCCGTCTACTAACGGTTAGGAGATGATCTCCGATCTTATCTTTGACCGTTTATTTTCTAAAGAACCGAGGTTGAGTTTAAAGGAAAATTTTAGAACGTTGTTTCGAAGAGACTGGCTCGGATATGTTATCCGAAAACCACATCGATCCAACGAATGCATTTTTAAGTGAAAGCATCTTGAATATGATGGAATCGGAGACGGAGCTTTCAAGTGTTTCATTCAGTCCCAAAACGAACTTATATGGATAAATGCTGATATTTCATTGTTGTGAAAAAGGTAGTATTGGCATTCCAAGTGGGTAGTGCTATATAAAAAGGTAAAATGTAGCCTTAGACCTCATCAACGGAGAAATAACAAAAATCTGGCATGTAGTAGGGCCAAGTGGGTAGCTCCCAAGCAGGGTATGGTGATTCAAATCAAGATCGGTTATTATCTATTCTCGTATGCTTCGGGGCCTAAGTGGGGTGACCATAATCGGTACTGCTAAGTAGGCTTGTCCTATGTGGTAGGGGTACAAGATGTTCTTCTCAGACCTTGGTGCATTTATCTACAAATCTACCTTCGGAAAGTAGTCCCTTACCTTGTCATAGTATGGAATCCATTCTCCAATTTGAGCCTTATGGTTTTATTTGTATACCAAATAGGTTGGAATAAGATGCAAGCATTTCAATTATATTCATAATATTTTACATTAACCCCTAGGCATTTTTATAATATAAATGGATTTTTTCTATAAAAAAGGTTTTAGGTTATCATAAGATAAAAACTCGTCCGTGTTTATGTGTGGCATGATCTTACTAGATACCTTTGATTTCAAAGATTTTTATATAACTTAATACCCGTTAAGTGTGTTTTTCTCACGCAGGTTTTTCAAACTGACTCAAGTGTTATTTTATTACAATGCTCAGTCGGACCGAGCATATTTTAGATTACTTTGGGCGCTTGGAGCTTCAAGAGACGAGTTAGAAGACCAGCGATGTATTTACATAAATGGTTATTTTTCAATGTATCCATCAATGTGTTAATCAGCAAATGTGAGGACAAGCTATTATAACTGTCTAGGCTGAGATAGATTAGTAAACTCTGATTGATATTTGTATATACACATATTACCATTTTTCTTTTGTGTAAAGATTTGTGGTATATTATAGATTATTCGTTCCACTATGAGATTCTGTGTTATTTTGTTTTCTTCTTCTCATTTTCCTTCTTTCTTTGTCCTAACAATTGGGTTCTCCGGCATTCGTTTGCTTGGCATGCAATACGGTGGATGTATTAGTGTCGATTTTTCAACGGACGAAAATCTAGTTCGTTACAAATAATAAGCTCCAGGTATAGATATATGAAAGTGTAGCCTTCTTCTCATACTTCATATAGCTCCATGTGCATCTAGACCTGCTATCCTTATCTACTCTTTTAAGAGTACCCAAGACAATAGGAAGCAAAGTATAAAACCTCATATCGTACAATTGTCTGGTGTGAGCAATATATCATCTCAAAATACTATAAAAGTATCACACAGCATACCAAGCACATGCTACGATTTTTCAAGGTACATGGTATGAACTACCATACCTGACAAGTCCCAGCGTCAAAAAAGTTAGAATATAAATGCAATATATGCTACAATACTATCCTAAGTGGAAAATATTGAGTATAGAGGTATCACACAGCATACCAAGCAGATGGTAAACATAGTATCTATCACACAGCTTTGCATCTCTCATTCAAGTGCTTTACATATATGATAGCTCCCTTGGATGCTCAACTCATTGCCCATTCATATGGCTATGCATTGGAAACACGTAGACGTCTAAAATATAGGCACACACAAACTACCCTAGCTTGTTAATGAGCATCACAACCATATAGTTATCCATAAATCCCTTATCATACCGATAGTAGAACTACCCCATTGATGCTCAAGTCTTGCTCACTAAGATGGTTAAGGACTTGATACATGCAGGTGTCCAACACATGGGTACATACAGCTACCTTGGGTACACACAGACTGCCCATCCTACTCATGAGCATCACAACCTCACATTCTACTCTATGAGCTGCCATACAGAACTAGTGCTTTCCGTCCACCACTAGATGTTATAGTCATTCGTCAGATCGAGTCGTTGAAGTCATCGTACTTCCTTGGTTGTCATCCAAAATCATTTTGAGCCATCATGGGATCACCCACCCTTACCCTGATCTAACTCCTCAAACTTCCAAGCAACCAGAAGTCTTGCTCGAAGTCTATAGCTAAGCTTCATACTCCACTCCCAGTCCATCATACGATCAAGCCAAACATGTCATACTGCTGAGAATCCATTCAAAACCCCAAACCAAGCCAAGCATCAACCACCAACGTCGAACCACGCCTCATGCTCAATCAATAAATGCCTCTACCACTAATCGGATCCTCACGATTGGCTACCGATCAGGTTTCTCCGCTCGGCCACCAAGCCATCCTTTTTTCCAATCACCGACCATAATTCTCCACCTAACCACCAACAATGATTCTCCGTCGGGCCAGCGCTCAGCCTCCCCACCGAACAAGATTATTAGCCAGCCACTGCATCAAAGCCTAGCCTGAGCGAACCAATGCCGAACTGAGCATGCAGAACCAAATCATGTATCCTTTTCAACACATCAAAAACGTATCAATTCCATCTCAACACTCAACTCTTTGACCCTCATGCATTGCCTATGCAACAATATGACTCCAAACGCTCTAGATCCAATCCATAGAGGTCATCCTTTATGGCTACTACGTCTAGTTTGCTCCGATGAACATTTTTAACAATACAAGCACACAAATAAACATCATGCGTGCACTAAACAACATTCAAACATGTAAATTCAACCATAGAAATCATCATACAAGGTGTATATAACGTAGATTAAAAATTATAAAGGCAATCACATATCCAAATAACATGTTTAGAACGAAGAAAATCCATTTATTAACATTTTTACTACATGTTGGGTTTTAAAACAATGTTAAACCTTAATTTTTATTTAAGAATTGATTAAAAACATGTCGAAAACTCTGTGTGTGTGTATACATAATAAGGTGAGAGAAGATAAATAATCGACCAAAACCTCAAAAAGTGAAGATTTGCATGCAAATCAAATAGGCAAATCCAAGAATGATCAGCAAAGATGTAATTTTTCTTCCGCAAAATTATAGATTTGAATATGTCTAATGAATATCCATGCTAATCTATAGCTAATATATGATTTGAATTGATTTAGAGGAGTAAAGAGAAGGTTTTGGTTGGATAATGGTTTAATGGAGCCTTAGATATATGAGAAAAGGTGTAGAAGTGGTTTGGGGATGATGACTTAGCCTGATAAGGTCTCTAAACCCGAAATGGGTTAGTGGGCTTGCCCCCAAACTCACTAATTACCCCCTTAGCTACTCCAAAAACTGGCAATCTTTAAATAGCCATATTTACTAGTCAGAAAGACCAAATCGTTGTTATGACCACTGTAATGACCCGCCAATTCGCACTATTCAAGCTGACAATAAACGACATATGTCCCATCCAAATCGAACAGAAAGATGAATTGTTATGAGAAAGAAGGAAGGAAGAAGAAGTGAAGAGAAAAGGAAGAAAAAAGAAATTAAAACAATATGGAATCTCATAATCGCAACGGAACAAAATATAATATAATATCAATGATTTGGACAAAATATAAACTATTATATACTTACACTCATCAGAGTACAAATACAAACCATAATCATCGACTAGGACAATTATAACAACTTGTCCTCACAATTGCTGATGATTTCAACAAAATAGCAAAAAATAAACATATACGTGATCAAAGACTTGAAATTATCTAACTCATCTCCTAAGCTCCAATGCATCCAAATCTATCTATAAATATACTCAGTCTGACCCAAGCATCATAATAAAATAACACCTGAGTCGATTTGGAAAACCAACATGAGAAAACAACCCCAACTGTATTTAAAGTTATAAAAAAACTTTGCAAATCAAAAGTATCTTGTTAGACCACACCGCACATACACACAGACGGGTTTTACCTTACGATAACCAAACAATTTCTATAGGAAACCATTTATATTATAATAATGTTTAGGGTCCAACGTAAAATATGAATATAGTTGAAATGCTTGCATCTCATGTTTCAACATAATTGAGCACAACTGAATCCATACAACGCTTATTGGAGAATGGATTCCATATAATAACTGGGCTACTAGGACACCGCCCATCACGATACGTTTTTGGATAAATAACATCAAGGTCGAACCTATCGACCCCTGCTAACACAAGACCGGCCTACCCTTTACTGGATTATAACGAATAAGATCACCCCTCGGTTGGAATTTGCAACTATACCGAAGCATACATAAGCTAATAGTAGGGACTCTAACCGTTATAATACAGTTATAAGTCATTTATAAGCCCCAGTATAAATTTCTTAAACCATTTATAAACCATTTCATAAAGCTCTGAAAAATCACTAATATTCTCTTCAATCGATTTAAATTACTTATAACTCTTTTCAACTTTGAAATAATTTATAAACCCTTTATAACTCCTTAAAACCAATTATAAAAATCCTTTTATAATCTGTAACTTGTTTCTAAAATTAATTTCAAACATCTAACCATTATATAAGTCTTTTACCCTTTTTCAATCCTCCTTTAACTCTTCCAAACCATGTTATAAGATTCTTCATAACAAAGTCACATCTGTTCATAAAGCCCTATTTATAAATTTCGAAAACATGTATAAACAAATTCTACCCTTTTACTTAAAAACACTATTATATATAATAACAAACATCATAAATAAATAATATTAATTTTTAAAACATCTTAAAACAATAATTAATAAATTTAAAAATATTCTTAATAAAATGATAATAGTTTATCTTAAACGTTATTATAAATAATAATAATTAATTTCCAAAACCTTATTGATAAATAATTATACTTAATTTCCAACCATATTATATTCTAATTAATTAACCTTTTCAAATATTGAAATATTTATAACATCTTTAAAACAATATTAATATAAATAAACTAATTTTAAAACATAATTATATTTTCTTGATAAAAATCCATACTTAACTTTCCACATAATTGTTTCCATATTTATAAAGCTATATTTATAAATTTCTTCTACTTTATGAAACTTCCTTTAGTAAATCCCTTTATTTATAAACCCCATTTATAACTCCATTCCTTTATAAATCTTGCTTATTCAAAAAGTCGCCTTTAAAGCATAATTTGAATCATTTTTAACCTGTCTTCCATGGGTGTAAATTTCTTTTATAAATTTCTTTCAATTTATAAAATATCGTTTAACAATCATAATTTACCCTCACTTTTAACTTTCAAAATAGAAAAACTATTGCCTAAAATATCATTCCACATTGTATAATAAATCCACTATTTGATTTTTTTTCCTATCTACTAAATTATAATAGTTTTCTTTTACTTTATAAAACACCATTTATAAATCTGTACCTTTATAAATAAAATACAATTTTACAAATCTTAACTTTATTTGTAAAAGTCACTTTACACATTATCCCCTTTACAAATTTCCTTATTTATAAATAAACCTTAATATTTGTAAACATTATATACATATCACATTGTATAAAATGGTTAATAATTATTTCTATATTCTTTTTGAAGTCGTAGTCCCTTATTATAAAACATGGACTTATTTTCAAGACTTTAAAATCTTTATTCCTGGTTTAAAGTCACTATTCAAAATATCTCATAAAACTATTAATTATAATATCTAAAAATCGTACCTTTTTATTTTAAAATAAGTTTCTTCTTTAAGAATTCAAGAATAATTATTAAAACATATATAATTTCCAAAACCACCCTGAAATCCTCTTTAAAATCAATCACTATTTTTATGGTATTTTAAAATACCAAAATATAAGGCCAAGTGTTTTCCTAGTGCTACTAAAGCACTAAATAAGTAAACTTGTGTATATGTCATCAGTTATAGCATCCAACCTATCATATACCAAATTATATGAAAACAAAACCCAATAATATGAGGACTCCCGTTGAATCCCTCCAACCTGTCCCCTACATCACATATAGTATATAATCATAAAAATATAAATCAACCACTTCGAGGCGGGATTCATATACAAAGGGTCTTCCTCTCTTACATGGGAACGTAATAGTGTCTCATCCACACATCGGCAGGAATATATCCAAACCAATAATATAATTTAGTAAATTATCCAAATAGTCAATAATTATCAACTATAAAATATTCTCGCACCCAATAAATAAATTTCATCGACTATACAATATTTCGCTTAACTAAAAAGGTGAGATTAACTCACATAAATTTTAATTTCAAAAAACATCCCATTTTGAATTAGAATTAAAAAAACGTTCAATTATAACCCAGATTTGTATCAGCACCAAATTCGTCCAATCCAACTTCATAGAGTAGCCTTCATCGATACGATCGCAACGCAATACGTTGCATTCAGTTTGGACCTTGTATGAATTCGATAAGGATCAATGAACGTTTTAAATAATTAAATATAATTAATTTTTGTTTAACAAACTTTTAAAACTTAATTAACCTTCCTTTCAAAATCACATTCCAAACACGCACGCGAACCCACGTGCATGCGACTTTGACCTATTACCGTGCCATTGTCGCTACCCTACCAGCCACTACACTTCGCCTATCGAGCCTCCCGACAACAAGCTTCCCCTCGCCAATAACCTCCTCCCTTGAATCGCCTCCATTGTCGAGTTCTTCCCGAAGAACTGCCTCTACTTCCCATACAAATCGCCACCGCCTTAAGCCGCCAAACACCAATCACACCGTTTAACTCCCTCATCTCAACGCTGCGAACATCTTGCTAGTTGAAGCCATCACTTGATTTTGCCTCTGGTGGTCTCATCGAACGTGGATCATGCGATAGTTGTTTTGGAATTTAAAAATGACACACCATTTCTCTTATTTAATGCGCATAATATGGAGGAAGGGGTATGGCTTCGAACTTAGATAGGTAAGGCTATGGTATGGACTTACCTATTAGGGCATTGCTACATAAAGAATATATTGTTTAAATTTAAATTATCAAGCTATAAAATGTTCAAAAATCTCAAACTCCAAGTGAGACGTGCCAAGTGGCGTCCTATATGTTGTACCTGTATTCCGAACGCAATTGAACTAGTTTCGAGGTTTAATTAGATCTTATGCAAATGATAGCTTTTTCAAACCCAATTTATTATATAATTTCTAAAACTAAGTTTTACATATTTCGATCTCGCACAACCAAATGATACATCCAATCATTATGAAATTTGACGGTATACTATAATCCATTATTATGGATCCAATGAAACTAGTTTCGTCCAATTCTTAGAAAGTGCTCAGGAAGGATATTTTTACACGTTAATTAAACAAGTTATTTTCAAAAATCAGTTTGATCACTTATATTTACAATTTAAAAGTTTACT
This sequence comes from Allium cepa, assembly GCA_030765085.1. Classification (NCBI taxonomy): domain Eukaryota; kingdom Viridiplantae; phylum Streptophyta; class Magnoliopsida; order Asparagales; family Amaryllidaceae; genus Allium; species Allium cepa. The sequence continues at coordinate 245,126,752 of CM060942.1, forward strand.
ATCTTCGTTATTATTTAAACAGAATTTAAACTAGTTTTCAAAATCTTTTTTGACCATATTAAATTCAAAATTCAATTATTTAAACAATTCAAAATATTCAAATTTAACAAATTTAATTATCAAATAAATCGCTATATTTGAAATCTAAGTTATTTATCTTATAAAATTAAATTTTCAATATTTAAAATCAATTAAAGATTCCAAATTCAAATGTCTTAATTTATGGGTCTTTACATTCTCTCCCTCTTAAAAGAATTTCATCCCCGATATTGTCAAGGTAAGAAAATATCCAAACCAAACAACTTTCCAAAACCAATTAGTTCAAACAGATTTCCAAACTCCTTTAAGTCCCTAACTCCATTCACCAATACCGACTAATTTCCATCCATTCAACCATTTCAGGGTATAACTCAAAAATCAAATTTTAGCTGTCAAAAATTTTTCAAAATCTAAAAAATTCGAACTCCTTCAATTTTCAAAAAAATTCGCCAGCGTCACCTTTGCACGGCTCGATCGTAAAAATTTACTATATATATATAATCAAAAATGTACATCTCGAGGATGAAACATCCCATAGGGAAAAATATAAAAATACGGTTTGTAATCCAAGATGTATACTTATTTTAGTATTAGCAAGCATATACAATAAATATAATGTGAACACGAGCTCTAAATGCGAAGCATACGCCATCTACACCTACTAATCATTCAACAAACAATAGAACAAGTATAGGGAAAGTAATATAGATTACAATATAGAATATACAATAACTATATGCAAACGCAGAAAGGTAACAAGAGAAACCAACAATCAATTAATATCTACCCAATTTATTTATTATCATATCTATCTGCATTTCCAAATGTCAATATCCAATTTATACACTTCTATTTCCTATTAACATGCAATTGGTTCACTTTCAATTTGTCCACATTCATTTTACTAATATTCAATTATTCATATTCAATTAGTTTACATTTAATTTAAATCAAATTCACATATTCACATTAGTTTCACTCACACTCGTTTATTCACATTCAGTTGACTCTCATTCAATTCATTTACTTTCCATTAGTTTGCATCTAATAATTAACATTCTTTTATTTAACCTTCTTTTATTTTCATGTACAATTTGTTTAGTACTAACATCCTTTTAATACTAATAACACTTAGATCCATTCCATAAAACAATTACTTAAGTTCATTACAAACATCTTATACAACACTTCTTATGTTTATTATTATTTCATAACTTAAGTACATGTTGAATTTATCAAACAACATTCTAAAATATGTGCTATTCATTATATTAATTCATTTCATTGATTTACTTCGTTCATTTCAAATCCAATTCAATTTCATTTAACTTTCTTATGTCAAACTTTATTTCATGTAGCCCATTACTTAATTTATTTAATTTGATTTAAGTTATATTTTATGTTTCATATCTTAATTTCAAATTTTAATTTGTTATATATACCATTTCCCAAATTCGAAGTTTAGAAACTTATTATGTTTTCTCAAAACATTTAGATAAAAAAATTAGGATTTTAAAAACCCGGTTTATTTCAAATCATTTTGAAATTATATACATATACATATACATATACATACATATACATACATACATATATATATTACCAAAATAAAACTTTAATGGTAGCAAACCATCACTTAGAAACTCGAAAACGAATACTGATGATGCGACCATCATCACCAAAATTATTTTCCAGTGACTGAAGTGAGTGCTTTCTATTTATTTTAAATCTTATTATAAAATATTCCAAGTTAAAAATTTCCCAAAGTAATACTATTATTATTCTTCCAAAACTTTGGGCAAAATAATTTTCCAAAATCAATAGGATTTAAATTCTCAAACTCCTTATTTTAGATTCATTTTTATTTACAAATCATATTTACAAGTATACTTAGGCAATTTCATTTCATTTCCATTTATAATTTATAGTTATATAATCGAATATTACTAACAACCAAACACACGGTATATAACTATAATAATTTTGAAAAATTATTTTTGTAAATATATAATATAATTGAGATAAAATTATTTTATCTACCCAGTTTCAAAACAATACTGTATCGGTTTTCCTTGTTTTAAGCATTTAGAAATTCCAATCTATATTGTGGCATCCCACATATCGACCAGAATTCATAAGCCACACAAAAGTTTAATTAACACAATATAAAACATTTCTATATCACACATAAATACATGCTCAAATCTATAATACACCATCCTCATAATAATGCATTCCATTACGTATCTCTTAAACAGTTGCCCCACCAAAGCCCAGGTTCTCTCTTAATCTTATGCTTTGATACCAAATGTAAAGATTCTCCAATCCACACCATTTGTATCGACCCGCAAACTCGTACCCCTTAAGTCAACACTATTTTCCAACGCATCAACTCAAGGTGAACGGAAATACGAACCGTTAGGGTTTAGAAGAAAGAGATAGAAGAAGAAAATAAAAACAACATCAAAATCTTACCAAACGCAGCGAAATAAAATATAATAGATAATAACCGACCTTTACCCAAAGGAAAAATATATCTGTTATACATAATCAGAGTACAACAACCACAATACACACCGCTGGACAGTTATCACAACGTGTCCTTACAAAACTGAATACACAGCTAATCAACACATCGGAATATTTAGAACAAGTATGGGAGTACGTATCGCCATTCAACTCGTCTTCTGAGCTCCATAGCATCCTTTTCTGTATTCTATAATACTCGGTCTGACCCGAGCATTATAGTTAAATAACACCCGAGTCAGTCTGGAATACCAATGTGGGAAAACTGTACTCAATTGGATTATTAAAGTTTCAAAATCCTTTGAAATCAAAAGCATCTCGTAAGACCATGTCACAAATAAACATGTTGGGTTTTTACTATACGATAGTCAAAACACTTTTTTATCAAAATCGTATGATATTACAATAGTGTATATATACAAATACTTATTAAAATAGCTAAAATTGTTACATGATTAAATTCCAGCATACTAGTTACAAAGTGGGTTCTACAAACAGAAATCGTAAAGGCACGTAGGGAGAATGGATTTCCAACTAATGACTAGGCACTGGGGTACCACCTGTCACAGTACATGGTCTAGATCGGCGTACCGAGGATCCACCCTAAAACCCCTGCAACACAAGACCGGGACTACACTTTAATGGATGATCCCGAGTAAGATCACCCCACAGTTGGTATCAGCAACCGCACCACTAAGCCGAATAAAAGGGACATCCAAATAGGGATGACCTCACCTTAATGGGTGCTACCCACTTAGCCTTGCTACACATCCCCTGATTTTCAGTCATTCCCGGTTGATGAGGCTCGATACTAAGCGTTACCTTTTAGAAGTTTCACTTAGAATGCCCATCGTCCAGTTGACGATGCTCCGAAAGCATTCATCCATACAAGTCCGTCCCGGGTTCGAACGGAACCGAAGGCACTACTTCTACTACATCCATTTTGGAATCATCCTTAGGATTAGTAGCGACTTGCCCTTGCACTTCACTGCTCCATCTTCGACTCCAAACTCATTTTTCCACGAAAACGTACAAACCGGATCGATGTGGTTTTCGATAAATTTATCCCGATCCCGGTCTTTTCGAAACGATCAGTGCATTGTCCAATATTGATGGTCGGTTATATAACTGTCAATTAACATTCACAAACATCCATCAAACATAAATAATTTCTCCTAAATTATTTATTAACCTCAAAATATCTTCGCAAGATATATTTCAATTTTCAACCCTTTTGAAAACAGTTTTCAAACCACACTTTTCTCATGAAATAAATTTCCAAATATTTATTTCCACTGAAAACACCAAGCACAAAAACATTAGATTTTAAAATAATTTAAAATAATTTATTATAAAATATACTTTAAAACACTTAAATTTAAAATTACTTTAATACTTGTTTAAAATATATACTTTAAGAATATTTAAAATAAAAATACTTTGTACAACATAAAACTAAATTTCTAACTTTTAAAACATAATACCAAGCCACCTTTAAATAATTACATCTATAATAGATTATAAGAAAATACTTACTTTAGAATTTCAATATTCAGAAATAATAAGTTTTCTAAACATACTTTTCAAACAACTTAAAACTTTTGCTTATACATAAAATTTGTTTGAAATGTACTTGGCTACTCAGGGAAATACGCTTCCCTTCCACATCTTTTTAAAAATAAGTCTCCATTTATTTTTAAACAAATTTACCCAATCCTTTAATAAATTCCCACTATGAATTTATTCTTTCAAATATTCACTTTTATAAACCCAGTTTATAAATTTCATAGTCACATTCTCCTTTAAATTTCCAATTTCAAACACTTAAATCAATTTCCAAATTGATTTCCAATTTACTCCATTTTTAAATAAATTCCTTTACTTACTCATTTATTTCAAAACCCATTGACTTCAGATTTTTATTCCTTAATTATGATTTAAAATCTTTTAACTGAAAACACCAATTTCAGATTTCCCTAAATTCCTTTTTTACCCTTCTAAATAAATTCAAACCTTGAATTTTCAAATAAATTCTTTATTTCTTGATATAACATCACTTAAGTTTAAAATTCATTATTTCTCTGTTTATTCAAAATCCCTTTTTCATACCCGGAATTTATTAGGATTTAAAAATCACTTTTATTCCTTTCCAATTCGTTCTTATTTTTATTCAAATTCTTTATAATTATTTCTCTTAAAAATTTACTCTTATATTTCTTTCAGAAATCCAATTCTATATATATTTTGATGACTCGATGTACCGAAATATTCAATGGGTATCCAATATTCCAATTATCAATATAATTCATCACAGCATATCAAATAATCATAACACGGAATTATTAGAACAAATCTAAATATTTTGAGGAATCCAGCTGGATCCCTCTAACCTGTTTCCCTGCATCCACAGATGTTAGCACAATATAAAATACCAATTCCACTTCGAGGTGCAATATCGAAGTATATGGGTTTTAAATATAACATCATCCACTATTAAGCCGCGCATAGGGTCTCATCCGCTATATAATGCGGGAAATCAATCACTCCAATATATACTATATATTACTATATAATATACCACGTCCAATCAATTCAATCATTCAATGAAAATTTTACTATTTAAATTAACTAGTAATCCAAATGAGTGAGATTAACTCACCTTTGATTTAGTTTTGCAATCCAACCCAAACCGCTTGTCTCTCCACGATTTTAGACCTTGTATAAACATTGATTCGGTTTATTAATATTTGAATTGATTGAACAATTAATTACCATTTAATTAACTAATAATTTAATTTAACTAATATTCTTCCTTTTAAAAGTCTTTTAGTAACTAAAATAGTTAAATAAGTTAATTGGACAAAATAATCACCAAACCCATTACTTTAAAATAAATTAGTAAATTTAAAAATGGATATTTGTATAGTTATTTTTTTCTTTCTCTGTAAGTACAAATCGGTAATTTCTTTACTATAAATTATTTTTTCCTTTAACACACACATATATATATATATATATATATATATTTGTAAAATAGAAATCTGGTTTTTAACATTCCTTTTACTTTTTAAAAATAGAGACTTTAGCTTACAGTTAATTTAAAAAAAAAACAGATCTTTCCCTTTGAATCCCACTGTAAATATACATAGTTGTATTAATATTAAATTGAAATTGTAAACATATATACCTTACTAAAATGAACCAAGCCCCCCACCTCATTGGCCATGAACGAACTGCCCCTCCACAAACCTCGGCCTCGGCCTCATTATTTCGATCAAGACCTTCCTCCAACTTCGTCCAGTTGCGTCTGCCAACGGCCGTTCCTCGAGTCCTCTCGCAACGAAGACGATGCCAGAAACCCAACATCGAAGCGCCTCGCCCTCCATCGCTTCGGCATGCCCCTTATGCGCATGCGTGAAATCCAATAACGAGCTTCCCTCTACGCGGCCTTGCGCTCGCGAGCTCGAGCTTGCCTTGGTTCCTTCGATTTGGTCAGGGGATTTACAAATGGAAGTAGCGATGATTTTGTTCGAAACAAATTTCGTGAATTAGGAAGGGAATGGGAAAGAGCGAATGGTTTTCAATTTTTGTTTAAATTTGAAGGAGCTGCGATTTTGAAGAGAACATTTAGCTCACCCTTTTTTTTCTCTTCAATTTCGGTTTTGGTTCTGTTGAGCTGAGGAACGAAAGGAATAAATAGATAGGGACGACAGGATTACAAATTCGAGCAGAATACAGCTGGCTTTGAAAAGATTTGAACTGAGGGAAAGAGAGAGGGTATGTGATTTAACAGAGAGGGACAGGTCGGCTTGGTCAGGAATATAGGATGGCTGAGATGAAAGAATGGCGGCTGATGGGAAGGAATTTTGACTGGGGAAAAATATATTATATTTATATTTAAATTGTCTCGAATTTTGCAACTCAATAATTTGACCTCATATCGAGGGATTCCGCTTGACGTTTATAATGTTATACCCCTATTTCGAACCAAATGGAAAAGTTTTCGAGTCCTAATTCGATCGTATGGAAAAGATAGCTTTTTGGACCTAGTTATTATATTAAATTTTTGATATAAAATTTCAACACATTTACATACCGTACGGCCATATGATAACTCCAAACATTCCGAAATTTGAAATCCGATAAAAATACAATATTACGGATCCAATGGAACTGGTTTCGTCGAAATCCGAGACTGTGCCTCGAAAGGCTATTTTTAAATATCAATTTAAACGATATATTTTCAAAACTGAACAAAACACTTTCAAATTCAATTTTGACACTTTTACTATCTTCAGTACTATCAATATAAATTTTATAAGCCCTAAAAATATTTTTTGCAAGCTCGAAACCCAAGATTAAATATTTTACTCAATCTTCAATTATTGAATTGAATAATTATATTATTCAACAAATTGCTGTATCTACATTACGAATGGATAAATCCAAGTTTTTCATATTCAAAACCAATTTATAATTCAATTTTTATATTCAAAACCATTTAAATATTCCAGATTCAACGCTGAATAATCCGGGTCGTTATATCCCTCCCCCTTAAAAGAATTTCGTCCCCGAAATTGCTAAGGCAGACGAATGCCTCAACCCATTAACTTGCTAAAACCCATTTAGTGAAAATCCCATATTCAATTTTATGATCCTTTAGTTCCAACTAAACAATTAGCTTAAATTTCTATTTCCAAAATCCTTTATTTAATGGGCTTTCACCCTTGCTCGAAGCCAAGCTTCTATTATTTTTAAACTTAAGTTAATTTACTTTCTTCAAACCTTTTCAACTCCATAACTTAAGTTCACTTCTATTTAATTTGATTCTCATCAAATTCAATTACCCAATTCTCTTTATCCATTTTAAATTCAATCCCATTCTCAGTTTGTTAAAATAATATCCAAGTTTATATTTAACTCATTTACACTTGAATTGGATTTATATGCAACCCAACTCATTTCTATTTTTATCCAATTCCATTCCGTTTGACAACATTTCTACTTACATTTACTTTACTAACAACTCAAGCTGAATTTTATAACTCAAACTTCTTTTAAAACATCCATTTTTTATTAACAATCCAATTTCACAATTCAACATCTATTTAACCAAACTAAATCTCATTAACATATTCAATTTTCTAATTTATTGCAAATTAGTTTACTCCCACTTCTAATTCAATATTTGGTTTTTATCTTCAAAAATCGCTTCATTATTTTACTCGATTTCAATTCCATTTTTGTAATTCAAGTTTGGATTTCTATTTAATTTCCAAAATACAAAACAATTTTATTTTGGCTTACTATTTTACTTCACCATTTTTTTCTTATAAGTCTCACACCTATATATATCATATTTCTACCCATTTTAAGCTTGACTATATTCATATTTCATTTTTACTCGAGATTATACATTTATTTAGCCAAGCATGCATTTTTATTTCGTAAACCCCAATTCAACTTACTTCCATTTATTTAAGTAAGAATCTTATTTCATTCTATATTATCAATAACTCCCTGAGTTCATTTCAATTCCATTCCAACTTTATTCAAACACAACAAAATTTTATTTTTGGTTTAATTCAAACCTAACTCAATATTAAACATAGCTTAAGTTCATTCATTTCAACTTAATTTTATTTCTTCATCCAATTCAATTCCAATTCATATCCAAAAAAAATTAATCCATTTACTTTGCTAAATTTTTTCCATTCAAGCCATAATCAATTAAATTTTCCAACAATTTAATTTCCTTCACCATTAACCAAGTTAAATTTAATTTAACTCTCTTCTTTTTTTTGCTTTAAATTTTGATTACAACATTCACATCTCCTATTTTCCTCCCTTAATTAAAAAAACCATCTCAATTTATAAGCTTATAACGTATCTCATCAGGATTTTCAATTCAAATAAGGATTTAGGATTTTTAAACACCCAGCTCTTGGTTTTCAAATCATTTTGAAATCACCATTATCCCAAAATCACACTTCTCAAATTTTTAAACCAATCCTGGTTTTATCCCCAACAAATTTCCTTTGAAATTTCCAAAGCAAAACTAGTTCTTCTGAACAAATGAATTTGGCAGCAATACGTCACTTAGAAACTCGAAAATGAGTACTGATGATGCGGCCATCATCATCAGAATTATTTTCTGACAATTGAAGTGAGCTCAATGCTATATCCCTTCCCAAAATTTATTTGTAACAATTTCCTTTCTGAAATACCTCCAAAATAATAATGCTATTGTTTATCTTCAAAACACTTCGAAAAACACTTCCAAAATCTCTAGGATTTTAAATTTATAGATTTGATTTAAATCAAATTTTGACTATAATTCATTTGTATAATTTATGCTCATACAAATTTCCATTTGATTAGACAAGTCATTCCAATTTTTATAATGTTATTTGTTTAGAATATTATCATCCAAACATCCAAGTTATACAAGAATTTAAGAAAATATTTCTTTTATATCAAAATATATTTTGGGGGAAAATTATTCCACTTACCCGCTTTCGAAAACAATATTGCGTCAAATTGTCCTATTCAAGTGTTTACAAACCCCTTCGATACAGTTGTCCAAACTATGCCGATGAAGGTCCATATGCCACTCAATAAATCAATCAACACAATATAAAACCATTTTTATATCCACTAACAAATACGCGCTCATAACTATTAATATGCTAAAAATCATTCGAGAGTACTACTGACTCTATCTCCAATGAGTAATCCCCGCCAGAGCCAAGGTTCTCGCTTAACTCAGCTTGATACCAACTGTAACGACCCGCAAACCCACACCCCTTAAGTTAGCACTATTTTCCAACACATCAACTCAAGGTGAACGGAGCACGAACCGTTAGGGTTAAAGAAGAAAGAGGTAGAAGAACAAAATAGAAAAAACATCAGAATCTTACCAACGCAGCGGAATAAAATATAATAGATAATAACTGATCTTTACACAAAGGAAAAATATATCTGTTATACATTACATCATCAGAGTACAATAACCACAATATACACCACTGGATAGTTATCACAACTTGTCCTTACAAAACTGAATACACATCTAATCAAGACAGCGGAATATTTAAAACAAGTACGGGAGTACGTATCGCCATTCAGCTCGTCTCCTGAGCTCTATAGCATCCATTCCTGTATTCTATAATACTCGGTCTGACCCGAGCATTATAGTTAAATAACACCCGAGTCAGACTGGAATACAGCGTCAGAAAACCACACTCAATTGGATTATTAAAGTTTCAAAATCCTTTGAAATCAAAAGCATCTCGTAAGACCACACCACAAATAAACGTGTTGGGTTTTTACCTTACGATAGCAAAAACACTTTTTATCAAAATCCTCTGATATTATAATAGTGTCTATATACAAATGCTTATTAAAATAGCTGAAATTGTTACATGATTAAATTCCAGCATACTAGCGACAAAGTGGATTCTAAAACAAAAATCGTAAAGGAACGTAGGGAGAATGGATTCCAACTAACGGCTAGGCACTGGGGAACCACCTATCACAGTACCTGGTCTAGATTAGCGTACCGAGGATCCACCCTAAATCCCCTGCAACATAAGACCGGGACTACCCCTTACTGGATAATCTCGAGTAAGATCACCCCATGGTTGGGATCAGTAACCCCACCACTAAGCCGAATAAAAGGGACATCTAGACAGGGATGAGCTCACCCTAATTGGTGCTACCCACTTAGCCTTGCTGTGTATCCCCTGATTTTCAGCCATTCCCAGTTGATGAGGCTTGTGGCTAAGCGTTACCTTTTAGAACGTTTCACTTAGAATGCCCATCGTCCACCTGACGATGTTCCGAAAGCATTCATCCATACAAGTCCATCCCGGGTTCGAACGAAACCGAAGGCACTACCCCTACTACATCCATTTTGGAATCATCCTCAGGATTAGTAGCGACTAGCCCTTGCACTTCACTGCTCCATCTTCGACTCCGAACTCGTTTTTCAACGAAAACGTACAAACCGGATCGAAGTGGTTTTCGAGAAATTTATCCCGATCCCGGTCTCTTCGAAACGATCAGCGCATTGTCCAATATTGATAGTCGGTTATTTAACTATCAATTAACATTCACAAATATCCATCAAACATAAATAATTTCTCCTGAATTATTTATTAACCTCAAGATATCTTCGCATGATATATTTTCATTTTCAACCCTTTTGAAAACAGTTTTCAAACTACACGTTTCTCATGAAATAAATTTCCAAATATTATTTCCACTGAAAATACCAAGCACAAAAACTTTAGATTTTTAAAAGAATTTTAAACAGTTTATTATAAAATATCCTTTAAAACATTTAAATTAAAAATTACTTTAACACTTATTCAAAATATATACTTTAAGTATATTTAAAATAAAATTACTTTGTACAATATAAAACTAAATTTCTAGCTTTTAAAACATAATACCAAGCCATCTTTAAATAATTACTACTATAATAGATTAAAAGAAAATACTTACTTTAGACTTTATACATTTAGAACTAATAAGTTTTCTAAACATACTTTTTAAACAACTTAAAACTTTTGCTTGTACTTAAAATTTGTTTGAAACGACTATGCTATTCATGGAAGTACACTTCCCTTCCACATCTTTTTAAAAATAAATCACTATTTATTTTTAAACAAATTTAACCATTCCTTTAATAAATTCCCACAGTGAATTTATTCATCCAAATATCCACTGATATATTACTTCACTTTTATAAACGCAGTTTATAAATTTCATAGTCACGTTCTCCTTTAAATTTCCAATTTCAAACACTTAAATCAACTTCCAAATTGATTTTCAATTTACTCCATTTTGAAATAAATTCCTTTACTTACTCATTTATTTCAAAACCCATTGACTTTATGTAACGACCCAGGATTTTTAGTAATTAAAATTTGAATATTTAATTAATTTTAAATATTTATAAGTAAAATTTATAAGTCGAATAAATTTTATTTCGAATAATTGGATTTAATTGAATAATTAAATCAATAATTTAATATGTTAAATTATGGAAATAATTGAAAATTGGGTTAAATATGATTGAAAATGATTTGTAAAATTTTATTTTATCATATTGAAGTTAGAAAGATGTTTTAGAACTTTTAAAATCGAATTAAGAGTTAATTTGTGAAAATTGAATATTTTAATATTAAATCGACTAGTGAAAATAGTCAATTTTCGAACAGTCTCAGAATTGGACGAGACCAGTTCCATTGGATCCGTAATAGTTATTTATTATTGGATTTCAATTTTCATGTCAATCGGAGTTATCGTTTGATCGTGGCAGCTCGAAACGCATCGAAATTTTTTTTAATAATAATTTGGCGAGTTCAAATAGCCATTTTTCAAAAAGTCTCGGATTTCGACGAAACCAGTTCATCGGATCCGTAATGTTATATTATTGTAAGGTTTCAAATTTCGTGTCAATCGGATTTACCGTTTGTCCGGTACAAATTAAAACGCCTAGAAAATCGTTTAAATCGGTTTAATTTAAATTGAACGTTTATTGCCATAACTCGCACAGATGTCCGAAATAGCTTTCGAAACCTGTTCCATTGTGTCTGGAACGTGGGGTAAACCCTAGGAACGTCGGTCACCGCGCGTGAATCGGAGTTCGGAAATTCCGGATTGAATAGTGTTTGAGAAAATTCTATAAATAGCCCCTTATTATTTTCTTTTTTCCAAATATATTTCAAAACCCTAACCTAAATTGTTCAGCCGCCTCTTATTCAATGGAAGGCTGAAATCTTCCTATCTATCTCCTCAAATTTCTCCAAATCCGTTCATCGATTCAAAGAATTACCAACTACAAAAGTATAGAGCATAGAGAGATCTTGGATTTCAACGGTCAAGATCGTTTAATTCGAAATGGATTGGTGGCTATTGAGGTTTGAACGAGTTGTGTTCATTCTTGATTTTCACGACAAGGAGGGAGCCGAGCTCTATGGTACTGCAGCCGAGCATGGAGTAGGCGACAAGCTTCAAGATGACAGTGGTTGATCGAATTATAGTCGAGCGTTGGTGGCACGAAGTGAAACCCTAATATCAAAGTAATGGGTTTGTGCGTGTTTTATCTTCTTGAGGCGTACGTGAGATCTGGTGAAGGAGATGTTGCGCGTGGGAAGAAATATGGGGATGACTATGATTGCAGAGGGGTGAGATCTCACGGTCAATGTTAGTTGTGGGTTTAAAATTAAATTATGTTGTAATTATTTATATAAAATTCGTATAAAACTTGTAAAAATCATAACTTATTCATACGAGGTCAAAAACGCACGAAACCAGTTGCGTTGGAATCGTATGGACGAGCACTACGCTACGGAATTGGATTGGAGTCATTTGGAGTTAGTGAGAATTTTGGGTAAAATTAAACGTCCGTTTAATTTTATTCGAAATAAATCACTAAAACGAAATTGAAGTCAAGGTGAGAACTTCTCACTCAATCGAATCGGTTTCGATTTTATTTTAAATAGTTAGATTTAAAATATTTGAATGCATGTTTGAATGATGATTGTTATCTATTGATTGTTAAAATAGACATTATGCGCCGTTAGTAAGCGAATGTTATTTATTAAAAACATATACCACGAATATTTCATAAACAGTGAAATTGGTATTATATATAATAGCAATATATATATATATATATATTGGCATATGTATATATTGCAGTTATTGATTTCCCGCATTGTATAGCGGATGAGACCCTATTGCGCCGTCTATTAAGCGGATAATATTTTAAATCCCATATACCGCGATAATTTCGTACTGGAGCGGAATTGGTATTCTGCTAATGTTTGTGGATGCAGGAAAACAGGTTGGAGGGATCCAACTGGATTCCTCAACAGTTTTTATTTGAATTCAGATATTTTGATATTTGATGGATTATCATATCGATATATGATATCGTTGTTGTCGTAATTGACTATTTGGTATGTAGCATCATTGGACCAAATTTGGAACTTTAAAATGATTTTTAAAGTGATTTTTGAAAATATACTATATGTTTGGAATTGATCCATTTTAAATAAGTAAACGATATAATTTTAATGTTATAAAAATTATGGTTTTTGAGAAATATAGTTAAAGGTTGATTTTTGAAAATATGAGGCTAATGATTTTATAAAATAGTTAAATTGGGATTTTTGGATTTATTATAAAAAGTTGAAAATATAGGATTTATAAAATTTAATTATTTTATAAATCAAAATGGTGAAATTATAAAGGAAATAATAATATAAATTGATTTATATAAGAGATTTATAAATTGATATTTATAAATTAAAGTATTTGAATTATAAAACGAGTTTTAAAAGTGTTAGAATGAATTGTGAATGAATTTCATAAATGAATGAAATTTATAGAATTATAATCGGTGAAGTTATAAATGGAATTTTATAAGCAGTAGGTTTATAAAATTTGTAAAGTTATTAAAAGACTAGATTTGGGTAAATAAAGGAATCTTATAAGTTATAAGATTTATAAATTGGGAAGTTTAAAAGAACAATTTCTGGAAAACAAATAAATTATAAGTATTTGACTTATAATATGAATTTCTAGTATATCATTGAGATATGAATTGAATAGGTTAATAAAGGAATTTATAAACGTTGGTTTATAAATTCGCAAACGACTTATTTTGATAAGTAAATTGTTGAAACCTATTAATGGAGTTATATTCACGTTTTTGACTGTGAATAATCCTTTGAAATAAAATGAATAAAAGGATGAAATTTGTTAACGTAGTATATTCACGTTTTTGAATAGTGAATAATATGTTAAAGAAAATGTTTTGGATGTGATATTTGAAATAGAATTAAAACGATCTAACGATGTTTTAAAATGTGTTGAGATTCGAAACCATAGATTTCAACATTTATTGTTGAAATAGACATTTTCGAGAGATAGAAGGAAATGGTGGACTATAACACTGTTGTTATAGTAAATGATTTCAAAAGGAAATGTTTTATATAGTATTGGGATTTATATATCTATTTTAATTTCGAATCCCTATTCTAGTGATTTTGGGTTATCGTAACGATGTTTACGCAACATTGGTTTCGGCCCAAATAAATATGGTTAAGAGAATGATTTCCTTAAAGAATGAAATATATGCTTAATTTCGATTCAAGTATATTGAATATTTTCCAAGAGTTGAAAATAAATGGATTTGTGAATAACTTATTAAGTAAGTATGGAAATGTTTTCCAATATAAAGTGAATATTTTGAGAATTTATCTTTTTGAAGATAAATTGAAAATGAATAATTGAAATCGTTTATTCATAAATATTTTGAAATATAAATTCACTATGGAATTTATGAATGAAAAGGGAAGTTGTTTAAAGATAAATATTGATTTATTTTTGACATATTGAAATTATATATCTTGTAAAGATATTTTGGAAAATAAATAATTTGGAAAATTATTTGGAATCTGGTGATGTTGTGCATATCCACTGATAGTTCAATAACCAACTATCAATAATTACCTTTGAAAGGTATTTGTTGTGATTTGCTGAATTTTAATATTACACTTATTTTTAAATTATTGCGCTCGTTATTCGGATTACCCATTCCGAATAGTGATACGACGTAATGGATAGCATTGAAGATCGGTGTTGAAGACCCGGTATTTGCGAGAGCGATAGGATGACCTGTCGATTGACTCTGCACCGAGTTGCTCCGGTATAGAGTTCTCCATATGTGATGGGAAATCCGATCAGGATTGTGGATATCCGGATTGCAAGGACTTCTTTGTAAGTGCCTTCGGTTCTGTTCGAGCCCGGAACAGACTTGTATGGATTGTATGTCTGACGTTACAGATTGAGATATAAAGCAGATTTCTTTCAAATATATTTCTGTTGGTGGCAGAGAATTTATTCTTTTAGCTTAACACCCTTCTCTGAGACGTACGAGCTCAGAGGTTATGTAGTTGAAGGTTATCAGCAATATATTCCCAATTTGGTAATGTGACATGCTGAGTGTTGCTGTTAAATGATCATTGTGTTGATTATTTGTGATAGGATCATTTGTTTGATCGTCTATCTTGGTGATCATTTCTATGATCATTTGTTGACCCAAAGCATGGCTTTTGTATAAAGTATGTTTTTGTGGACGTGACTTCGTCGAGCCTCACACCCCGGAATGGTCAAAACAGGAAAGATGCAGCAAGGTTATGAGGGGTAGCGCCCTTTAGGGTATGTGCATTTCCTTCTGGAAAAGGGTGGTATCATGGTATGGAGCCCAAATACTTACTCATGTTGAAAACACTTTATGATTGTGTGAATTGATTACGAGCGCTCGGTTAAAGGTCCCAAAGGACCGGGGGATGGCATACTCGGTCAGTTGTTACTCAGTTAGGGGTAACCCGGCCTTGTGTTGGTAGAGATCCGATTTGGTTCTCGGGGATGTCCTTTCAGAGGCATTCTCATGTGGCAATGGGAAGTTCCTTGGCCTGACCATTCGTTGGAAATCCAAAGAAACAATATGATCTTGTACGGTATTAGTTGTAGAACCTATCATTCACTTATGGTGGCGCCCCACTGTTTGGATGATAGCTATAGTAGGCATACGATAATGGTCGTATGTTGGCTAATATTTATATTCTACTTTCGAAATGAATTTTTCTCTACACTGTGCACTAGTAATAATATCAAATGTTCTTTTAAATGCGTATCAAGCATCTTTGACTATCATAAGGAGAAATCTCCTCCGATTCTACGTTTGCATTGTGTGTGTGTGCGGGAGGCCTTATGGTAGTCTCATTTTTAAAAGCATTGCGAATTGACTTTAAAAATATTCTTCTATTTTGATTTTAAAGATAAATGAACTGTTTTTAGTTCTCACACCAGTCACATGACTGACTCGGAGTTTATTGTTTTCCTTCCTAAACTCTGGGTGCCCACCAATTTCCACACGGGCAGTCAAGAGTTAGGTTTATCAGGATATTCTGGATATTCTGGAGTTGCTGGAGGCAAGCTGGATGGCATGGCGTATTACTAGTATATAGTATTTCTTTTTCCGCTGTTTGTTGATGTATGTTGTTGTACACTCTGATGATATGATGTAATGAAATGTAATGTATGAAATGTAATAACTGATATAGTTCTTTGTTTAAAGATTATTCATTTATTTATTATATGTTGTTCCGCTGCGAATTGTGAGATTCTGTTATTGTTCTGTTGTTTTCTATTCCGTTCTATTTTCTATTTTCTTTTCTCTCTATTTTCTATCTCTTTTCTCTTCTTCTGTCTCTTACTTTTTCTTAAAACCCTAAGTGTTCGGTTTTTCGGCATTCGATTTCTCGGCAGTTGATACAGTGGACGTATTGATGTCAGTTTTCGGAAGACGAAGAAGCGGGTCCTTACACTTTAGATTTTTATTCCTTAATTATGACTTAAAATCTTTTAACTGAAAACACCAATTTCAGATTTCCCCAAATTCCTTCTTTACCCTTTTAAAAAATTCAAACCCTGAATTTTAAAATAAATTCTTTATTTCTTGATATAACATAACTTAAGTTTAAAATTCATTATTTCTCTGTTTATTCAAAATCCCTTTTTCATACCCGGAATTTATTAGGATTTAAAATCACTTTTATTCCTTTCCAATTCATTCTTATTTTTATTCAAATTCCCTATAATTATTTCACTTAAAAATTTACTCTTATATTTCTTTCAAAATCCAATTCTGTATATATTTTGATGACTCAGTGTACCGAAATATTCAATCAAACCATGGTATCCAATATTCCAATTATCAATATAATTCATCACAACATATCAAATAATCATAACACAGAATTATTAGAACAAATCTAAATATTTTAAAGAATCCAGTTGGATCCCTCCAACCTGTTTCCCTGCATCCACAGATGTTAGCACAATATAAAATACCAATTCCACTTCGAGGTGGAATATCGCGGTATATGGGTTTTAAATATAATATCATCCGCTATTATGCAGCACATAGGGTCCCATCCGCTATATAATGCGGGAAATCAATCACTCCAATATATACTACATATTACTATATAATATACCATATCCAATCAATTCAATCATTCAACCAAAATTTAACTATTTAAATTAACTAGTAATCCAAATGAGTGAGATTAACTCACCTTTGATTTAGTTTTGCAATCCAACCCAAACCGGCTTGTCCCTCCACGATTTTAAACCTTGTACAAACATTTAAACGGTTTATTAATATTTGAATTGATCGAATAATGAATTACCATTTAATTAACTAATAATTTAATTTTCCTTTTAAAAGTCTTTTAGTAACTAAAATAGTTAAATAAGTTAATTGCACAAACTAATCACCAAACCCATTACTTTAAAATAAATTAATAAATTTAAAAATGGATATTTGTATAGGTATTTTTTTCTTTTTCTGTAAGTACAAATCAGCATTTTCTTTACTGTAATTATTTTTTCATTTAACACACACACACACACACACACACACACACACACACACACACACATATATATATATATATCTTTGTAAAATAAAAATCTGGTTTTTAACATTCCTTTTACTTTTTAGAAATAGCGACTTTAGCTTACTGTTAATTTAAAAAAAAACAGATCTTCCCTTTGAATCCCACTGTAAATATACACAGTTGTATTAATATTAAATTGAAATTATAAACATATATACCTTACTGAAATGAACAAAGCCCCCCACCTCACTGGCCAGCAACGAACTGTCTCTCCACAAACCTCGACCTCAGCCTCATCATTTCGATCAAGACCTCCCTCCAACTTCATCCAGTTGCGGCTGCGAACGGCCGTTCCCGGAGTCCTCCGCCATGAAGATGATGCCAGAAACCCAACATCGACGCGCCTCGCCCTCCATTGCTTCGGCATGCCCCTCGTATGCACGCATGAAATCCAATTACGAGCTTCCCATTACGCGGCCTCGCGCTCGTGAGCTCGAGCTGCCATGGTTCCTTCGATTTGTTTAGGGGATTTACAAATGGAAGTAGCGATGATTTTGTTCGAAACAAATTTTGTGAATTAGAAAGGGAATGGGAAAGAGAAAATGGTTTTCAATTTTTGGTTAAATTTGAAGGAGCTGCGATTTTGAAGAGAACGTTTAGCTCACCCTTTTTTCCTTCTCTTCAATTTTTGTTTTGGTTCTGTTGAACCGAGGAACGAAAGGAATAAATAGATAGGGACGACAGGATTTTAAATTCGAGCAGAATACAGGCGGCTTTGAAAAGATTTGAACTGAGGGAAAGAGAGAGGGTACGTGATTTAATAGAGAGGGGTAGGTCGATTTGGTCTAGAATATAGGATGGCTGAGATGAAAGAATGGTACCTGATGGGAAAGAATTTTTCTGGGGAAAAATATATTATATTTAAATTTTAAATTTAAATTTTAAATTTAAATTGTCTCGAATTTGGCAACTCAATAATTTAACCTCCTATTGAGGCGTGCTGCTAGGCATTTATAATGTTATACCCCTATTTCGAATGCAATGGAAAAGGTTCCGAGTCTTAATTCGATCGTATGTAGAAGATGCTTTTTGGACTTAGTTATTATATTAAATTTTCGATATAAAATTTCAGCGCGTTTACATACCGTACGGCCACATAATAACTCCAAACATTTCGAAATTTGAAATCCGATAATAATACAATATTAGGATCCAATGGAACTGGTTTTGTCGAAATCCAAGACTGTGCCTCGGAAGGCTATTTTTAAATATCAACTTAAACGATATATTTTCCAAACTGGACAAAACATTTTCAAATTCAATTTTAACACTTTTACTATCTTCAGTACTCTCAATGTAAATTTTACAAGCCTTAAAAGTATTTTTAACAAGCTCGAAACTCAAGATTAAATATTTTACTCAATCTTCAATTATAGAATTGAATAATTATATTATTCCACAAATTGCTGTATCTACATTCTGAATGGATAAATCAAAGTTTTTCATATTAAAAACCAATTTATAATTCAATTTCTATATTTAAAACCACTTAAATATTCCAGATTCAATGCTGAAAAATTCGGGTCGTTACACCATTCAACCTAGCAATAAACCATATATGTCCAACCTGAATTGATCGAAAAGACGGATAATTATGGGAAAGAAGGAACTAAGAAGAAGAGAAGAGAAGAAGAAGAGAAGAGATATTAAAACAACATGAATCCCACAATCGCAGTGGAGCAATATATAATATAATATCAATGATTTTTGCAAAAGATAAACTATTATATACTTACATTCATCATAATACAACAACAAACCATAATCATCAGCTTTGGGACAGTTATAACAACCTGTCCTAACAGTTACTGATGATATCAACAACAAAACAACAGAAAATAAACATATATGTAAATAGGACTTGAAAGCCTCTAACTCATCTATTGAGCTCCAATGCATCTAAGCTATCTGTAGATATACCCGCTCCGACTCAAACATCATAATAAAATAACATCAGAGTTAGCCTGGAAAACTAGCATGAGAAAACACACCCGACTTAAGTTAAATTTATAAAAAAAACATTTGAAAATCAAAAGTATCTCATAAGATCACGTCGCACATAAACATTGACCGGTTTTTATCTTACGATAACCAAACTATTTCTACAGAAATTCATTTTATTATAGTAATGTCTAGGGGTCAAAGTAAAATATGAATATAGTTGAAATGCCTACATCTCACTTCTCAGCATTGTTGGGCATAACTAAGTCCTTGCAGCGCTTATCACAGAATGGATTCTATACAATGACTAGGCTATTGGGGTATCACCTGTCACATGCATCTTTGGATAATTAACACAAGGGTCAAAGCTATCAACCCCTGCTAACACAACTCTGGCCTAAACCTTTACTGGATTGTACCAAATAAGATCACCCCTCGGTTGGAATCAACAACTGTATCGAAGCATACATAAATTAATAGTGCAGACTCTGGATAGGGATGACCTAACCCTCATGGGAGCGACCCACCTAGCCTTACTGTTTCTCCTATGATTTAGTCATTCTCTGTTGATGCGGGTTGAGGCTACGTTTTACCTTTATATAGCACTGCCCACTTGGAATGCTAGCATGCCCTCTGGGCAATAATGCAATACCAACATTTATCCATAAAAGTTCATTCTAGGACTAAATGAAACACTTGAGAGCTTCATCTCCAAATTCCATCATCCTCAAGATGTCTTCACTTCAAAATGCTTGAGTTGGGTCAAAGTAGTTCTTGGATAAAATATCTAATCCCGGTTTCTTCGAAACAAATTTTTGATAATTTTCGGTAAGCTCAACACCGGTTCTTTAGGAAACAAACAGTCAAAGATAAGAGTGGAGATCACCTCCTAACCGTTAGTGGATGGATTTCTTTATCATTGTCCTAAGATAACGAAATGAGATTTGTATGCAAAGTACGACATCATTGGCGATGACCGTGTCATATAACTCACATATTCCTCCTAGATATTTCCAAAGTTACGTTTTGGGATAAAATTCGATAGTCAATTATTTAACTATCGAATAACAAACATTCAATCATATATTTATTCCATAGGGAAAACTAAAATTTGCTAATCACCAAGTAACACTAAGCCTCTTTTAACAAGTTCTTCCATTAACTCAAACCACTTTGTAATATTTGTGCCAAAATACTTTTACAAAGATTCATTCGCAACACTTATATTTTCAATACTTGGAAATTATCTATATAGTTATCTCAACGGTATAAGTAAATTTACCAACACTGAGGAAGATTCCCTTTTTATACAATTATAAGTCATTTATAAACCTCATTATAAATTTCTATAACCATTTATGAACCATTTCAAAAATCTTTGAAAATCACTTATAATCTCTTTAACCAATTTCCATTACTCATAACTCTTTTCAACTCTAAAATCATTTATAAACCTTTTATAAATCTGTAAAACCATTTAAGAAAATCGTTTTATAATCTGTAACTCATTTCTAAAGTCCGTTTCAAACATCAAACCACTATAATACTCTTTTCCCTTTTTCAATCCTCCTTTAAGACTTCCAACCTATGTTATAAGATTCATTTAATAAAACTTACGTCTTTTTATAAAAACCTATATACAAATCTCAAAAACATTTACAAAAAATTCCATACTTTTATTTTAAAACACAATTATATCATAACCAACATTATAAATAAATAAATATTAATTTTTAAAACATCTTAAAATAATAATTAATAAATTTCAAAACATTTTTAATAAAACGATAATATGTTATCTTAAATGTCATTATAAATAATAATAATTAATTTCCAAAACCTTATTGATAAATAATTATATTTAGTTTCTAACCATATTAATATTCTGATTAATTAACCTTTCAAATATTAAAATATTTATAACAACTTTAAGTCAAAATTAATATAAATAGACTAATTTTTAAACATAATTATATTTTCTTGATAAAAGTCCATACTTAACTTTCCATGTAATCATTTCCATATTTATAAAGCTATCTTTATAAATCTATTCTATTTTATGAAACTTCCTTTCATAAAATCCTCTTATTTATGAACCCTAGTTATAACTCCATTCCTTTATAAATGCAACGATCCATATTTTTAGGCCTTCAAATTTGAATGTTTAATTTACTTAAATATATGAGTTTAAATTTTGATGTATTGCCTATTTCTATTAAGACTAGATTTCAAATTATGTATTTCTAGTTTAATTTATAAGATTTTTCCATAATTTCAAATTTAAGAAATATTTGAGTTTTCGTCTGACACTTTTTACGTTAAACGTTTAAATTGTTGACATTTCATAGAGTTTGAAAACCGGTCTTTTTATTTTTGTTTGATGACCGTGACATATTGTTGTGCACGATCATGTTTTTATTTTGAACATTGGTTGTCCGTACATAAGTGTAAAATGGTGTAGCATGGCACCCTTAAACTAACTTTTTCAAAATAAAAAAAGTACACACGTACAACACACATAATTTAATTCATGCACATAATTATTAGGCCTTTGCGGTTCTTTGGCCATCAAAATGGTGGCCTTGTAATTAATTTCGTACTGCCTATTCTATATATATAAACGACATAGGCATCATTACACTCGGGGTATCCATGCCTTTTTTTTAACCTTCTTCGAGTCATTTATGTTCATCTCCTTACTCTCTGTATTCTAAAAAACATATGTTATCTTCCATTCGAAATTCAAAATCTTCGAAACCACTAGTTTTTTGCTCAGACATTTAACTACAAAGTTTTCGTCATCGAATCTAGCTTCCTCTAAAAGTAGTTTCGTGGGTTTTCATCAAGCGGTTTGAGAGATATCATTAAATTACTGTAAGTGGTCGAGAAGACGATCGTTTTCAACATCATGAATTGAAGAACGGAGTGTACGAATGGGTTCGTAGCGGCGATTAGTGTTTTTTAAAAGTGTTCGCATGATTTTTAGTGGCTTGACTTGCCAGAAAGGAGGGGATGATCAGAAAACGTTCAAAAAAATAATTTACATTGAACCGATGGTCAAGTGGTCGAGCAAAGATGACGGGAAGGAGCCATGGATGGAGATAAAGGTCGTGACCATGGCTGATTTTTTATTTGGGCTTCGGTTTGTCGTGTGTTGCTTGAATTAGGGTTTAGTGGCATTTTTTTGATGGGTTCAGCTATCACGTATCTAACATGATGGGGAAACATCAGACTTGGTGCTAAGTGGCTCGGAGGTGAGGGGGAGGATAAGCGGCCTCGTCAGGGTGGCGGCATGCCCTGATTGTTGGTAATGTGATTCAACAAGGGGATTTTTTTTATTTCCAGTAGGAAACTTGATTAGGTAGCAGCAGTTGAAATTGGCTAGAGGCTATTGGAGGTAGAGCTATGGGGTGGAGGTGGTCGAGCTTGGGAAGTGATAGGTGTATGTTGTTGGGTGTACAATGTTCGAAGCTTTCGTGTACGTGCACGTGTGCATGTTATTGGCATGCATGAGGATGGGATCTAGAGATTCAGGCATTCGTGATATTGGGGGAGGAAGGGGAGAGGAGACACTATAGACTTGGATTTCCGGCGGAATATTTGGTCTTTGGGCCGAAACTATGATGAGATTTTTTTTACTTAGTTGTTAGATTTATAAATATAGTAATTAACTTGAAAGCATGATATCTTGGTCTTTTTTAACCCGTTTAATCCGCGAATTTTTGCGTGGGACTCGTATTGATGCGTAGAACGCTGTAGTGTAATTTGTTGATAATTTTGGATGAGCGCATTTTTATGATATATTAAAATGGACATATTTTAAATTATGTTGTTTTAAATAATAACTTCGTTTAATTTTATATACCTTGAATATTGATGTTTATTTGGCCAAATAAATTATTACTGAGTTAAATTGGATCGAATATGACAAATTGGACACTTGTTTAGCGGAAATAAATCACATCCGCTAATTAAATTAATTGGTCCTATTTAGCAGAATAAATCACCATTCTGCTATTAATAATTGAATAAATTATATTTGGACATTTATTTAGCAGAAATAAATCTCATTCTACTATTACATTAGTGGACACTTAATTACATTTCAATGGACTAGTGTTGGATTAGCCTTGTATTAACAATTGCGTGTTAATTATGGAATTAATTTACATATATGACGTTATGTAAATACATAGATTATAACTTGGATAGTTAATGAAATTAATGGTGACTCGATTATGTTCCATTGAAGATGCTAAGCCTCTTTTCAAAATTGATTTTTGAACCAAAGTTAATTTAAGAACGATTATTATCTATTAACAAGGTTATTAAAGATGATTACTATTTATTTTAAAAGATAATTAATAATTGTTTTATTAATGAATTCAATTTAATAATTTATGATTCTTAAAGATTATTTAAGAATATTTAATTATTGTTGCAAAGTTATTAAACTACTTAAAATGTTTTAAATTATATTTAAATATTAATTAAAGTTATTTTGTAATAAAATTATTTTAAAGTTATTGTTATTTTAAAGTAGTAGGTATTATTTTAAAAATAATTTATTAATATTGTTTGAAGTTAATTAATTATAATATGGTATAAAATTATCTAAAGTCATATTTTTATAATATTAAAAAGGTTTACTCACTAAAATTTAGTAATGTTTTGTTCTAAAAGAATTAGTTTTAAATGAAAGGATTTAAAAAGGAATGTTTTACAAACGCTTTAAGAGTTATAAAAGAGTATTTTTGTAATTAAACTAGGAAGTATATAAAGAAACTTTATAAATAAATTTGAAGATATTTATGAAGTAAAAAGATATTTAGAAAGAAATGGTTGATTTTCATAGCATACTTGCGGGCAGAGACTGCCTACAGTTTGTTATGTTTCGTTGAAATAGCGACGTAAACATTGGGCAAACTGCGATCTATTTCATGGTGTAAATGATGAGGCAGAGATTGCCTAAAATTAAGTTTGGTTTTTCTAGGATAGAGACATAAGCATTGAGCTGCAATCCATGATCAATACCAAATGGTACTTCTAATATCTATTTTAATTTGTTACAGGTATTTTTGAAGGAATGATTTCTAGATATATTTATCTCGATAAGTATATGAATGCTCTTGATAAAGAGTTTCAAATTAATGGAAATTAAATTAATCGAGGATTAGTGATTTCAGTTGGAAACGTAATCTTCGTGTAACAGCCCGAAGTTCTAACAAGCATTTTTCACTTTTAATTATAAAACTTTGGGGGTTTATTATATAAAAATCTAAATTTTGAATTGATTAAAACAATTTCCTAAATTTTTAAATAAATAATAAGATCTCTGAAATTTTGATGTGGTTAAGAATTTACTTTAATTCGAAATTTGGGTTTTTGTTGAAGATAGTAAATAACTTAATTTCTAGCAAAATCATGTTTTAATTAAGAAATAAGATTTGAAAAAAAAATTAGTGTATAAATAAACTATTTAATTACGTGTTTAAAAGGCGTGTTATTGATGGAATATTTCTAACGTATATTTACTACATAAGAGAACGCGTAAATTTAAAAAGCGTTACTTTTATTATGAAACTGGGCGTGTGTTTGATTTGATTATTGCGTTGGTTTTTCACGCATCTAAATTTCTTACTTTGGATATAAATAATCAAATAAACTAGTAGACATGCTTTTTCAAGTGGGAAAAGAATAAATTTTCTTTCCATTGACTCCACATATTTAATAAATAAAACCTATTGATTTTTCAATAACGTTCAAATCAAATATTCTTTTCCGTTTCTTTACTCTAAGAATCAACGCTTTTCTTTGTTCAATTTTATAAAACGTTCGCCAATTTTACATTTTTCTGTATCATTAAAACAACACAATAATGTTTGCCTTAGCTATAAATGGATTATGTACTTTTTAAAAATTAAATAATTTATACTGTTACTTATATACATTTTGGTTATAGATTTCTTGGTAAATGGTAAATGAATGAAAAAAAACCCAATGTAAACAAATCATATTTTTTAAGTAATAAATTTCAAAATTTATGTATAAATAAACTGTTTAATTACGCGTTTAAATAGCGCGTTATTTGATGGAATAAATAACGTATAAGAAAACGTATAAAATTTAAATCGGTTATTTTCGTTATATTTTGGGCATAAATTAATTGCATCTGTTGTACGCATTCTAAAGATATCCTCTATAATATTTACACGTCGCTCAACATTATTCTTTTGGTCAAATTTTCCATTTCCGTTTTAAGTGCAAATTTATTGCTTGCCGTTTTATGTTCTCCTTAATTCATGAAATCTACACTGGTAATAAAAATTTATTTCACTATAATTAATTATTCCATACTTTCCTTACCTCTCGTGTGAAATTGATAGGAAAAATATTCAATAGACTGATTCAAAATCAAAGCAACTGGGTAATTGTTTTAAAAAAAAATAATAATAATTTCTTGCCTTTAACTTCTTATCTAAATCAATGCATTTTCTTCCTTAAATTTTGCACATACGAATGTTCACTAATAAAAGAAACTGCCCCTTGATTTACGCATGCCGTGATTTTAACCTTCCTTTTTGCTGCAACTATTTTAATTTAGTATAAAATCTTTGAATAAAGTAACGTTCAAATCTAACATTATTGTCGTTTTCTCCTATATCAACGCTAGTTTCTTCTCATTATTAAACACGTTCACAAATTGTTCAAATTCCATTTCCATTCAAAGCAAAAAATATAATTGCTTGCCGTTTCTTTCGCTAATTAATTCTTACCCACTGAAATTATTTGCTCCAATCATTCTTGTCGTTTTTTTATTTATCAACACATTCTCTTCATAATAATTTCAAACAAGTACAAATGCGTGCCAAATAATCTCTTGCCACTTTTCTTCCCTTTTAATCAATGCACTTATTTCCAAAATATAAAAAAAAGTGTAAAATTTTTGCCAAGTATTCCTATCCGTTTCTTTTGTAAATCAACGAAATCAATTATTCGTTGCATATTTTCACCTTAATTCAGTGAAAGATTTTATTTATTAGCGTACGTTCAAAAGTTCATTTATCTCAAAATCACGCAAGATACCCTATGTACATATTCCAATCATGGGTATAACTTTTTAAATCAATTCTTGCCATTACTTTGCTAAAATCACTCAACCTATTTAATTATAAAATGCAACCTTTAATAAGGCAGTGAAATCATTCATTTCTCTTAGCATTTTAAAATTTGGATTCACTTGCCATTTTTTTTCCTGCATTGGTTTTTCGCATGCCCAAAAACACGCAACCCACTATATAAATTCATAACCCCTCATTAACATTTCCATCACCGCAAGCTCATCTTTAAATACGTAGCACATTTGCAACAATTTCATTCATTTTCTTCCCTGTCGTGCTAAAGCTTCAGGTAGAATTAGGTACATAGCTGCATCCCTTCTTCCTTCTTATTTTCCTCTTTCTTTTCTTTTTAGATTTTCTCTATTTCCTATTGTTTGTTCCACCATGCTCGGTTACTCCGCCACCACCCTCCGCTCTTTGTTCTGTCACCGACCTCACACCATGAACCATGTCGTGACTTTGTGCATGCGTTCAGTTTAAAAAAAATAAAAAATAAAGGGAGAAGTAAATTATGCGTGCATGTCAGGAATGAATATATGGGCAAGCATAGTGTTGTGTTGTCCAACTAGAGACTAGGTTGAAATTACCCTTTTGCATTTCTAAAGTAGAAAATGTGCGCCATCTGTAGCTTGTGTAACCAGTCCTCTATGCCATGACGTGAAGTATCAAGAGTGCATGCATTCGAGTTTTGAAATTTGGCAACGACCGTGCCTTTTTTAAAAAAAGAAAGAAAAAAATATATTATAATAAGAGGTTGACTAGAATAGTAGGGAGCCACCTGTGCATGTGAGTAGAACATCCTGAGCATTAGCTTGTTAGGATATATAGTGAATATAGGTAGGTAGATACATGCATGAATAACAGTCTTTATGCACTATGAACAGATGCATATGAAGTATTGTATACTAAGAATAATTATGAAGTATTAATACGTAAACCACATGTTGCACTTAGTAATAAAAAAATAAAAAATAATAAAATAATAAAAAGAAAAAGAAAAAGAAAAAGATAATAATAAATAAATATTGCATGCGCCACCTTTATGTATCACTGCCGTGAATTGCATTGTTTCCCACATAAGATTTGCCACCTTTTATTTACACGTCATAATATTCTGTAAAAAGGGTAAAAAAAAAAATATAGAGTATAAATTTAGTTTGTAAATTTTGATTTGGAAAAATTAAATGGGCAGGCTGAGCTTTTTTTTTAATGGGTCAAGTCGTGTGGTCAGTGGTCGAGTCGTTGGGTCAATTTCCTTTAATTCAATCTTGTTTCAAATTTGCTGTGTTCGTGATAAGATTCGAATACTTAGTTTCATTTAATTACTTTGTTCAATATTTGAATCAAGTCGTTGCATCCACTGAAAATTGATCGTGCCTTTTGTACTCTTCTTTTGGGGTAGATATCGTTGTTTGAATAAATTCTGCAGCTTCGAAAATGTGAGTATTCTCACCTGACAAATGTACTTATATATCTGTAAATTTAATAACAAGTGTAATTGTAAAATAATTATATTTAATTTTATTTGTCTGTGATATAAACTTATGATGTTAAAACCCCATTATTAAATTGACACATCATCAGTTATATTATCTACTGTTAAATGCATACTGTTATTTATTTATTGTTAAATGCATGCTGTTATTTATTTATTTAATTATTTACTTTTTACCACACTACAAGTTCCATGTAGATAGAAATCGTTACGGGTTGAAATGATAGGCCTGAATTATATTTATTTATTTTTATTTATTATTTAACTTGGGATTGCGGGTTTGAAATGATAGAACCCGGTTTTTCTTTGTACATTACGGATTGAAATGATATATTATCTGTATCATTTGACCTAGGTTAGAAAATAGTATACAGACCCGTGGTTATATATATATGTATATATATATTTTTGGAAATATTGAATATTTTAAAATAGGAAGCAATGACCTTTTGTTTAAAATTGGAATAAAAACGTTCCTTATAGTATAGTGATATTATACAAGTTAAGATGTAATAATTAAATGTTAAGAATTTTAAAGTATAAATATAGTATGAAAAAAATTTGATTTGTAAAAAAAAAATGGAATTCTAGTTAAGAAACAAAATAGGATGTTTTGGTAAATTTTTTAAATATATGTAAATAAATAGAAGGGTCAAGTTGACTATGTATTAAATGGTTAAATAAGGTGAATACTAAAAAAGGAATTTGGAATATAGATAAATTTTGATTATAAAGTGGTAAGTTAAGAAATTGACTAGAAGTTTAGTTTACTTTGAAGTGGTAAAATTAAACTTAACTAATAAGTAAAATATTATGGGAAATTTGCACTTGATTTTTTTATAAGTAAAGCATAGAGAGGTTAGATATATATTTGTAAAATGTACTTTATAAAAATCATAATTTATTGAGTAAATTTAAATGACTATTTAAAGGTGGAATATGATTTATTGGTTTAATTATTGGAGAAACTATAGTGAAGTTTAAAATTTAATTTACTCAAATCTGTGTAAAGGATACTACCGCACTGCGCAAGTGCTGAAGTAAATATAAATGAACTAAGACATAACCTGTGGGATGTATATTGGATTTTTATAAGAATTATAACTTTACTTTTAAACAGTTTAAAATGAAGTATTTGATTTAAAAATAAACTATTTTGGAATTTGTAACCACGGGTAATAATAACGTTTGTTGTTAAAGAGACCGGGATCGAATATGGGCAAACTCTATGTCGATACCGAAAACTACTTTGACAACCGTGTGCGCGGTGGAGATTCCAGAATGAAGCAGGATGGTGGTGACGTTTTCTATAAGGTAAATACGTGGACCCGACTCCCGTGAGTTGGCATAAGGTTGCTAAAATAGGAGCGATTCTCGGATTAATGAGGTAGCACCTCTGATCGGACGCACTTCTTCGTATGTCATTCTATTACTTTTGTGATTGTTTTGGTGCGCACCTTTGATTTGGGAGCATAGTCCGAGGTGGGCGGTAGCAGCAGCTACGGGTTTTCACCGGTCTGGATGCGTAATTAGTATATCTACCCTGGCATTGCCTAGTTGTGCCGTGTCACCTACCATAGCGAGCCTTGTACGAGTTTGGTTTTCTCTCGTAGCCCGTGTGGTATCCTATGGTGGCTTCCCGATCGGGAGGGGCTATGATATTGGATGGACTACTGGGACAATTACGTGTTAAGGCGGAAAATGTAAAGCCTTAACGCTATTTAAAAGTAAGTTTATTTTAATATTGTAATAGCGAAGTATTACTACATATTAAATAGTTTAATGGATCCTTAGAGGATGGGCGGTCCCAAGCATCCTTTAAGTTACTTGTTCTATATTACAGTACACTTGAATTAGCATACACTATATAAGTATGTATGTCCCGACTTGAGTGTTTATGTTTTATTTTACGCTCGGGTCAGCCTAAGTTACAGTTCAGACTTCACCTCCAGAGCTAGGACTTCAGCAGATCATCTCTTTTCAAGCTGCCGTCAAGTTCCATTCAGTTCTTATTTTAGCCTTTGAAATCAAGACAATTTAATATTGAGAGTTTCTGTGGAGATTTCAAACTATATTTGGTTTAAGACTATGTACTTTATATTTTTGTTGAGACTATGGATGGTGGCTTCATGAATCACTAAGTTAATTTTTAATTCCGCTGTGAGTATTCTTATTTTTGTGTCTGTGATTCTGTGATTATTTATTTATTGTATATTCTGAGATTTACCAAATTTTATTTACAACGCGGTATTTTGAACAATTCAAGTCCAACATGTGCAGATGCAAATGGTTGAGAATATCGGGTCGTTACATTTGGTATCAGAGTTTTGGCTCTAGGAAAAACTTTGAATGTATGGTAAATTTTATTTACAGAATCACTTTCATTCGAGCTTGAATCTCTTCCTTTTTGAATTTTGGAACGTTCCCAACGGTTCCAAAGTTCATTCGTGTCCCTCACTATTCATCTTCTTTCGATTTGGAGTATCCCATGACTCCACTTCGGATGATCTTTATAGTGAATTGGCAGTCTCGCCAATATTCTAATAAAGGGGTGAAACTCCTTTACAAATTAGCATTGATTCACCAGAGATTTATATTTATCCTCGGTTTAGACGCTAGTATCTTTGGTTATTCCGAACTCTATCTCTTCAGATCGAATGTAGATTTACCCCAAAAAATCCACATCGATCTTGCTCTTTAAAGTCACGGTTGACCAGGTTAAGGTTGCCGCGATTTATATAAACTTATCCAGTTCCTTATTCTGTTATTTATCATCGGATCTTCTGATTCCAACTTATCTTTAATCAAAGTTCTCTTTGATTTCAGCCCATCAAATTTGAATCTCTCCTTGTTTTGAAAAATTTATTCCTATATTTGGAAAAAAATCTAATATTATATATACAAGATTTAATTTTCAGAATTTTTATAATTAATTTAACTAGTTGTCAAGAGATAATAGTCTTTATTTATGGTTTTGTAAACCATGGGTTTTTTCTCATATAAATAATTGAATATAAACAATGGTTATATATTAATTTGGGAACAAAAATGAATTTAAAACAAGAACTTGAGAATTCAATTTCTGACGGTTTCAAACCTTTTTTTTAATTTTAAAAGGATATATTATTTAAACTATTTTCGAATAGAAATTTGTTTCCAAAGAGTTTTAAAGGTTTAACAATAAGTGCTCTTCTCTTTGTCGCTGGGAAATAGTTTCGGTGATGACTGCAACATCATCGACATTCATGTTCGAGTTTCGAAGTGAAGAGACCATTCTGTAGTCTGGCTACAGTGTTACCTTGAGAATTTAATTGATTTGAATATCTAAAATATGACTTGAGTTATAATATATAGATATATGATTTAAATTTGATTTGACATATTATGTACATATATTTATTTATCTCTAAATGGTTTGAAGGGAATTAGAAATTTAATTCTTATATTTTATCTTGAGGAATAATTTCAATTATAAAAAAAATCAAATTTTTGAATAAATGATTCCAACTTGAGATAATTGACTTTGAAAGTTTTATTTGTATAATACTCAATTGCATTTCAATATAACTTACCTTGATTTTCAGAAGTTAACAATGTAATTGGATAATATACAATATAAAAAGATTTATAAATAAATTTTGGGTGGTTATAATAAATGTTATACGCTTAAATTCTAGTTTTAAAAAAATATTAACAAGAGGTAATGGAATGATTTACAATATAAAATGATGTTAAAGGAACTAAGAATAAATTTAAGCAGTTGTAATAAGTGTAAACATATTTAGCATAGATGATAAAAATATATTAAGAGAAATAAATTTAGTTATAATTAGGAATAAAAAAAGATACTAATTTATTGAATATATTTTTGAGTATAAAAAATGATTTTTAAACTTATGATTTTAGAAATTTTTATTTTAAGATAACTGGAAGATGAAGTAATGAAATTTTAAATAGTAAAATTTAACTTAAGTGAAATTAAATAGATGAAATCAATTATTAATTTAAAATTTAATTTGTGTGGTTTAGATTAATGATTCTATTTTGAGTTTCAATTTAGTTTTCTTTCAGGTTGTTTCTATTCCCCTACCTTCTTCCTTTTCGGGGACGAAAAGTTCTGAGTGGGGGAGAGTGTAACAGCCCGAAGTTTTATCAAGTATTTTTCACTTTTAATTATAAAACTTTGGTTTTTTATTATATAAAAATTTAAATTTTGAATTGATTAAAACAATTTCCCAAATTTTTAAATAAATAATAAGATCTCTGAAATTTTGACGTGGTTAAGAATTTACTTTAATTGGAAATTTGGGTTTTTGTTGAAGATGGTAAATAACTTAATTTCTAGCAAAATCATGTTTTAATTAATAAATAAGATTTGAAAAAAAAATTGTGTATAAATAAACTATTTAATTACGCATTTAAAAGGCGTGTTATTGATGGAATATTTGTAACGTATATTTACTATATAAGAGAACGCGTAATTTTATAAAGCGTTACTTCTATTATGAAACTAGGCGTGTGTTTGATTTAATTATTGCGTTGGTTTTTCATGCGTCTAAATTTTTTACTTTGGATATAAATAATCAAATAAATTAGTAGACATGCATTTTTAAGTGGGAAAAGAATAAATTTTCTTTCCATTGACTCCACATGTTTAATAAATAAAACCCATTGATTTTTCAGTAACGTTCAAATCAAATATATTTTTTCGTTCTTTACTTTAAGAATCAACGCTTTTCTTTGTTCAATTTTATAAAACGTTCGCCAATTTTCCATTTTTCTGTACCATTAAAACAACACAATAATTTTTACCTTAGCTATAAATGGATTATGTACGTTTTAAAAATTAAATAATTTATACTGTTACTTATATACATTTTAGTAATAGATTTCTTGGTAAATGGTAAATGAATGGAAAAAACGCAATGTGAACAAATCATATTTTTTAAGTAATAAATATCAAAATTTTTGTATAAATAAACAGTTTAATTACGTGTTTAAATAGCGCATTATTTGATGGAATAAATAACGTATAAGAAAGCGTATAAAATTTAAATCCGTTATTTTCGTTATATTTTGGGCATAAATTAATTGCGTCTGTTGTAACATTCTAAAGATATCCTCTTTAATATTTACACGTCGCTCAACATTATTCTTTTGGTCAAATTTTCCATTTCCGCTTTAAGTGCAAATTTATTGCTTGTCGTTTTATGTTCTCCTAAATTCATGAAATCTACACTGGTAATAAAAATTTATTACTCACTGTAATTAATTGTTCCAAACATTCCTTACCTCTCGTGTGAAATTGATAGGAAAAATATTCAATAGACTGATTCAAAATCAATGCAACAGGGTAATTGTTTTTTTTTTAAAAATAATAATAATTTCTTGCCTTTAACTTCTCATCTAAATCAATGCATTTTCTTCCTTAAATTTTGCACATACGAATGTTCACTAATAAAAGAAACTGCCCATTGATTTACGCATGCCGTGATTTTCACCTTCCCTTTTTGCTGCAACTATTTTAATTTAGTATAAAATCTTTGAATAAAGTAACGTTCGAATCTAACATTATTGTCGTTTGCTCCTATATCAACGCTAGTTTCTTCTCATTAATAAACACGTTCGCAAATTGTTCAAATTCCATTTCCATTCAAAGAAAAAAATATGATTGCTTGCCATTTCTTTCGCTAACTAATTCTTACCCACTGCAATTATTTGCTCCAATCATTCTTGTCGTTTCTTTTTATTTATCAACGCATTCTCTTCTTAATAATTTCAAACGAGTACAAATGCGTGCCAAATAATCTCTTGCCTCTTTTGTTCCCTTTTAATCAACTCACTTAGTTCCAAAATATAAAAAAAAAGTGTAAAAATGTTGCCAAGTATTCCTGTCCGTTTCTTTTGTAAATCAACGAAATCAATTATTCGTTGCCTATTTTCACCTTAAGTCGGTGCAAGATTTTATTTATTAGCGTACGTTCAAAAGTTCATTTATCTCTTGCAGTTTCTCCCTGTAAAATCACGCAAGATACCCTATATACATATTCCAATCACGGGTATAATTGTTTAAATCAATTTTTGTCGTTACTTTGCTAAAATCACTCAACCTATTTAATAATAAAATGCAACCTTTAATAAGGCAGTGAAATCATTCATTTCTTTTAACATTTTAAAATTTGAATTCACTTGCCATTTTTTTTCTTGCATTGATTTTTCGCATGCCCAAAAACACGCAACCCACAATATAAATTCATAACCCATCATTTACATTTCCATTACCGCAAGCTCATCTTTAAATACTTAGCATATTTGCAGCAATTTCATTCATTTTCTTCCCTGTCGTGCTAAAGCTTCAGGTAGCATCAAGTACATAGCTACATCCCTTCTTCCTTCTTATTTTCCTCTTTCTTTTCTTTTTAGTTTTTCTCTATTTCCTATTGTTTGTTCCACCATGCTCGGCTGCTCCACCACCACCCTCCGCTCCTTGTTCTGTCTCCGACCTCGCACCATGAACCATCCCGTGACTTTGTGCATGCGTTCAGTTAAAAAAAATAAAAAATAAAAAAATAAAAAAAAAATAAAGGTAGAAGTAAATTACGCGTACATGTCAGGAATGAATATATGGGCAAGCATAGCATTGTGTTGTCCAACTAGAGACTAGGTTGAAATTACCCTTTTGCATTTCTGAAGTAGAAAATGTGCGCCACCTGTAGCTTGTGTAACCAGTCCTCTATGCCATGACGTGAAGTCTTAGGAGTGCATGCATTCGAGTTTTGAAATGTGGCAAGGGTCGTGCCTTTTTTAAAAAAAGAAAAAAAAATTATTATAATAAGAGGGTGAATAGAATAGAAGGGAGCCACCTGTGCATGTGAGTAGAACATACTGAGAATTAGCTTGTTAGGATATATAGTGAATTTAGGTAGGTAGATACATGCATGAATAATAGCCTTTATGCACTATGAACAGATCCATATGAAGTATTGTATACTAAGAATAATTATGAAGTATTAATACGTAAAACACATGCTGCACTTAGTAATAAAAAAATAAAAATAAAAAAATAGAAAAAGAAAAATAAAAAGAAAAAATAATAATAAATAAATAAATATTGCATGCGCCACCTTTATGTATCGCTGTCGTGAATTGCATTGTTGCCCACATAAGATTTTCCACCTTTTATTTACACGTCATAATATTCTGTAAAAAGGGTAAAAGAAAAAATATAGAGTATAAATTTATTTTGTAAATTTTGATTTGGAAAAATTAAATGGGCAGGCTGAGCTTTTGTTTTAATGGGTCAAGTCGTGTGGTGAGTGGTCGAGCCGTTGGGTCAATTTCCTTTAATTCAATCTTGTTTCAAATTTGCTGTGTTCGTGATAAGATTCGATCACTTAGTTTGATTTAATTACTTTGTTCAAGATTTGAATCAAGTCGTTGCATCCACTGAAAATTGATTGTGCCTTTTGTACTCTTTTTTCGGGGTAGATATCTTTGTTTGAATAAATTCTGCAGCTTCGAAAAGGTGAGTATTCTCACCTGACAAACGTACTTATATATCTATAAATTTGATAACAAGTGTAATTGTAAAATAATTATATTTAATTTTATCTGTCTGTGATAAAAACTTATGATGTAAAAACCCCATTATTAAATTGACATATCATCAGTTATATTATCTACTGTTAAATACATACTGTTATTTATTTATTTATTGTTAAATGCATGTTGTTATTTATTTATTTATTTAATTATTTACTTTTTACCACACTGCAAGTTCCCTGTAGATAGAAATCGTT
Organism: Allium cepa; assembly: GCA_030765085.1. Taxonomy (NCBI): domain Eukaryota; kingdom Viridiplantae; phylum Streptophyta; class Magnoliopsida; order Asparagales; family Amaryllidaceae; genus Allium; species Allium cepa. The sequence goes on from CM060942.1 coordinate 245,163,221, forward strand.
ACGGGCTGAAACGACAGGCCTGAACGATATTTATTTATTATTTAACTTGGGATTGCGGGTTTGAAATGATAGAACCCGGTTTTTCTTTGTAACTTACGGATTTAATTGATATATTATCCGTATCATTTGACCTAGGTTAGAAAATAGTATACAGACCCGTGGTTATATATATATACATATACATATACATATATATATATATATATAATTTTTTTGGAAATATTAAATATTTTTAAATAGGAAGCTATGACCTTTTGTTTAAAATTGGAATAAAAACGTTCCTTATAGTATAGTGATATTATACAAGTTAAGATGTAAGTAATTAAATGTTAAGAATTTTAAAGTATAAATATAGTTTGAAAAAAATTTGATTTGTAAAATAAAAATGGAATTCTAGTTAAGAAATAAAATAGGATGTTTTGGTAAAATTATTAAATATAAGTAAACAAATAAAAGGGTCAAGTTGACTATGTATTAAATGGTTAAATAAGGTGAATACTAAAAAGGGAATTTGGAATATAGATAAATTTTGAATATAAAGTGGTAGGTTATGAAATTCACTAAAGTTAGTTTAATTTGAAGTGGTAAAATTGAACTTAATTGATAAGTAAAATATTATGGGAAATTTGCACTTGATTTTTTTATAAGTAAAGCATAGAGAGGTTAGATATATATATTTGTAAATTGTACTTTATAAAAATCATAATTTATTGAGTAAATTTAAATGACTATTTAAAGGTGGAATATGATTTATTGGTTTAATTATTGGAGAAACTATAGTGAAGTTTAAAATTTAATTTACTCAAATCTGTGTAAAGCATATTACCGCACTGTGCAAGTGCTGGAGTAAATATAAATGAACCAAGACATAACTAGTGGGATGTATATTGGATTTTTATAAGAATTATAACTTCACTTTTAAACAGTTTAAAATGAAATATTTGATTTAAAAACAAACTATTTTGGAATTTATAACCATGGGTAATAATAACGTTTGTTGTTAAAGAGACCGGGATCGGATATGGGCATACTCTCTGTCGATACCGAAAACCACTTTGACAATCGTGTGCGCGGTGGAGATTCCACAATGAAGTAGGATGGTGGTGACGTTTTCTATAAGGTAAATACGTGGACCCGACTTCCGTGAGTTGGCATAAGGTGGCTAAAACAGGAGCGATTCTCGGATTAATGTGGTAGCACCTCTAATCGGACGCACTTCTTCGTATGCCATTCTATTACATTTTTGATTGTTTTGGTGCGCAGCTTTGATTTGGGAGTGTTTTCCGAGGTGGGCGGTAGTAGCAGCTACGCGTTTTCACCGGTCTGGATGCGTAATTAGTATATCTACCCTGGCATTGCCTAGTTGTGTCATGTCACCTACCATAGCGAGCTTTGTACGAGTTTGGTTTTCTCTCGTAGCCCGTGTGGTATCCTCTGGTGGCTTCCCGATCGGGAGGGGATATGATATTGGATGGACTACTGGGACAATTATGTGTTAAGGTGGAAAATGTAAAGCCTTAACGCTATTTAAAAGTAAGTTTATTTTAATATTATAATAGCAAAGTATTACTACATATTAAATAGTTTAATGGATCCTTAGAGGATGGATGGTCCCAAGCATCCTTTAAGTTACTTGTTCTATATTACAGTACACTTGAATTAGCATACACTATATAAGTATGTATGTCCTGACTTGAGTGTTTATGTTTTATTTTACACTCGGGTCAGCCTAAGTTACAGTTCAGACTTCACCTCCAGAGCTAGGACTTCAGCAAATCATCTCCTTTCAAGCTGCCGTCAAGTTCCATTCAGTTCTTATTTTAGTCTTTGAAATCAAGACAATTTAATATTGAGAGTTTCTGTGGAGATTTCAAACTATATTGGGTTTAAGACTATGTACTTTATATTATTTTTAAGACTATGGATGGTGGCTTCATGAACCACTATGTTAATTTTTAATTCCGCTGCGAGTATTCTTATTTTTGTGTCTGTGATTCTGTGATTATTTATTTATTGTATATTCTGAGATTTACCAAATTTTATTTACAACGCGGTATTTCGAACAATTCAAGTCCAACATGTGCGGATGCGAATGGTTGAGAATATCGGGTCGTTACATTTGGTATCAGAGCTTTGGCTCTAGGAAAAACTTTGAATGCATGGTAAATTTGATTTATAGAATCACTTTCATTCGAGCTTGAATCTCTTCCTTTTTGAATTTTGGAACGTTCCCAGCGGTTCCAAAGTTCATTCGTGTCCCTCACTGTTCATCTTCTTTCGATTCTGGAGTATCCCATGACTCCACTTCGGATGATCTTTATAGTGAATTGGCAGTCTCGCCAATATTCTAATAAAGGGGTGAAACTCCTTTATAAATTAGCATTGATTCACCAGAGATTTATATTTTTCGTCGGTTTAGACGCTAGTATCTTTGGTTATTCCGAGCTCTATCTCTTCAGATCGAATGTAGATTTACCCCAAAAAATCCACATCGATCTTGCTCTTTAAAGTCACGGTTGACCAGGTTAAGGTTGCCGCGATTTATATAAACTTATCCAGTTCCTTATTCTGTTATTTATCATCGGATCTTCTGATTCCAACTTATCTTTAATCAAAGTTTTCTTTGATTTCAGTCCATCAAATTTGAATCTCTATCCTTGTTTTGAAAATTTTATTCCTATATTTGGAAAAAAATCTAATATTATATATACAAGATTTAATTTTCAGAATTTTTATAATTAATTTAACTAGTTGTCAAGAGATAATTGTCTTTATTTATGGTTTTGTAAACCATGTGTTTTTTCTCATATAAATAATTGAATATAAACAATGGTTATATATTAATTTGGGAACAGAAATGAATTTAAAACAAGAACTTGAGAATTCAATTTCCGACAGTTTCAAACCTTGTTTTTTAATTTTAAAAGGATATATTATTTAAACTATTTTCGAATAGAAATTTGTTTCCAAAGAGTTTTAAAGGTTTAACAATCAGTGCTCTACTCTTTGTCGCTGGGAAGTAATTTCGGTGATGACTGCAACATCATCGACATTCATGTTCGAGTTTCGAAGTGAAGAGACAATTCTGTAGTCTGGCTACAGTGTTACCTTGAGAATTTAATTGATTTGAATATCTGAAATATGACTTGATTTATAATATATATAGATATATGATTTAAATTTGATTTGACATATTATGTACATATATTTATTTCTGTCTAAATGGTTTGAAGGGAATTAGAAATTTAATTCTTATATTTTATCTTGAGGAATAATTTCAATTATAAAAAAAAATCAAATTTTTGAATAAATGATTCCAACTTGAGATAATTGACTTTGAAAGTTTTGTTTGTATAATACTCAATTGCATTTCAATATAACTTACCTTGATTTTCAGAAGTTAACTATGTAATTGGATAATATACAATATAAAAAGATTTATAAATAAAATTTGGGTGGTTATAATAAATGTTATACACTTAAATTCTAGTTTTTAAAAAATATTAACAAGAGGTAATGGAATGATTTACAATATAAATTGATGTTAAAGGAACTAAGAATAAATTTAAGCAGTCGTAATAAGTGTAAACATATTTAGCATAGATGATAAAAATATATTGAGAGAAATAAATTAGTTATAATTAGGAATAAAAAGAGATACTAATTTATTGAATATAACAAATGATTTTCAAACTTATGACTTTAGAAATTTTTATTTTAAGATAACTGGAAGATGAAGTAATGAAATTTGAAATAGTAAAAGTTAAGTTTAGTGAAATTAAATAGATGAAATCAATTATTAATTTAAAATTTAATTTGTGTGGTTTAGATTAATGATTCTATTTTGAGTTTCAATTTAGTTTTCTTTCAGGTTGTTTCTATTCCCCTACCTTCTTCCTTTTCGGGGACGAAAGTTCTGAGTGGGGGAGAGTGTAACAGCCCGAAGTTTTAACAAGTATTTTTCACTTTTAATTATAAAACTTTGGGGTTTTATTATATAAAAATTTAAATTTTGAATTGATTAAAACAATTTCCCAAATTTTTAAATAAATAATAAGATCTCTGAAATTTTGACGTGGTTAAGAATTTACTTTAATTGGAAATTTGGGTTTTTGTTGAAGATGGTAAATAACTTAAATTCTAGCAAAATCATGTTTTAATTAATAAATAAGATTTGAAAAAAAACTAGTGTATAAATAAACTATTTAATTACGCATTTAAAAGGCGTGTTATTGATGGAATATTTTTAACGTATATTTACTACATAAGAGAACGCGCAAATTTATAAAGCGTTACTTTTATTATGAAACTGGGCGTGTGTTTGATTTAATTATTGCCTTCGTTTTTCATGCGTCTAAATTTCTTACTCTGGATATAAATAATCAAATAAATTAGTAGACATGCATTTTTAAGTGGGAAAAGAATAAATTTTCTTTCCATTGACTCCACATATTTAATAAATAAAACCCATTGATTTTTCAATAACGTTCAAATCAAATATGTAACGACCCAGAATTTTATTTAATAAAAATTTGAATATTTAATTAATTTTAAATATTAATAAGTGAAATTTATAAGTCGAATAAATTTTTATTTGAATAATTGGATTTAATTGGATAATTAAATCGATAATTTAATAAGTGAAAATACAGAAATAATTGAAAATTGAGTTAAATATGATTGAAAATGATTTGTAAAATTTTGTTTTATCATGTTGAAGTTAGAATGATATTTTAGAACTTTTAAAATCGAATTAGAAGTTAATTTGTGAAAATTGAATATTTTAATATTAAAATCGACTAGTGAAAATAGTCAATTTTTGAACAGTCTCAGAATTGAACGAAACTAGTTCCATTGGATCCTTAATAGTTAGTTATTACCGGATTTCAAATTTCATGTCAATCGGAGTTATCGTTTGATCGTGGCAGCTCGAAACGCATCGAATTATTTTTTTAATTTTAATTTGGCGAGTTAAAATAGCCATTTTTCAAAAAGTCTTAGATTTTGACGAAACGAGTTTCATCGGATCCGTAATGTGATATTATTACAAGGTTTCAAATTTCGTGTCAATTGGATTTACCGTTTGTCCGGTACAAATTAAAACGCCTAGATAATCGTTTAAATCGGTTTAATTTAAATTGAACGTTTATAGCCATAACTCACACAGATGTCCGAATTAGCTTCCGAAACCTGTTCCATTGTGTCCGGAACGCGGGGTAAACCCTAGAAACGCTAGTTACGGCACGTAAAACGGAGTTCGGAATTTCCGGGATGAATAGTGTCGATCGATTTTCTTATAAATAGCCCCTACCCTTCATAAATTAAAAAAAATAAAATAAAAATAAACCTAATTCCTAAACCTAGCCGCCACCCCTCAAACGAACGGCCAGAAAGCATCGTCAATCTCCCCCAATTTTCTCAAAATCCGTGAATCAATTCACGAAGTCATCAACTACAAAAGTGTTGAGCTCAACAAGCTCTTGGCATCCAACGGTTATGATTGAAAAACTCGAAGTAAATCAATGGGGATTCGAGTTCAAAGGGGGGCCGTTCGGCCTAGAACCGCGTGCAACATAGGGGGCCGAGCCTTGTGCCACTTTGGCCGAAGGTGTAGTGTGGGGAGGCGAGGAGAATGCAAGTCTCTGATCGAGTTTTAATCGAGTGAAGAGGCTCGAGTTTCAAACCCTAGTTAGGGCATGGATGGGTTCTTGCATGCTGTAACATGAGGTGGGGGAGAGGAACACGCGTGGGAAGGAGAAGTTAAAAACCACGGCCACGATTTGGCATGATGGAATCAACGGCTTAGATGAAGAAGGTTGAAATATAAAAGGAAATGTTGTAATTTATATATATATAAATTCGTAAAACTTCAAAAATGTATATCTTTTTCATACGAGGTCGAAAACGCGCGAAACAAGAAGCGTTGGAATCGTATGGACGAGCACTACGCGATGGAGTTGGATTGGAGTCGTTTGGAGTTAGTGAGAATTTTGGGTAAAATTAAACGTCCGTTTAATTTTATTCGAAATAAATCGTTAAAACGAAATTGAAATCAAGGTGAGAACTTCTCACTCAATCGAATCAGTTTCGATTTTATTTTAAATAGTTAGATTTAAAATATTTGAATGCATGTTTGAATGATGATTGTTATCTATTGATTGTTAAAATAGACATTATACGCCGTTAGTAAGCGGATGTTATTTATTAAAAACATACACCGCGAATATTTCATAAACAGTGAAATTGGTATTATATATAATAGCAATATATATATTGGCATATGTATATATTGGAGTTATTGATTTCCCGCATTTTTTGTTTAGCGGATGAGACCCTATTGCGCCGTCTATTAAGCGGATAATATTTTAAATCCCATATACCGCGATAATTCCGTACTGGAGCGGAATTGGTATTGTGCTAATGTTTGTGGATGCAGGAAAACAGGTTGGAGGGATACAACTGGATTCCTCAACAGTATTTATTTGATTTCAGATATTTTGATATTTGATGGATTATCATATCGATATATGATATCGTTGTAGTCGTGATTGACTATTTGGTGTGTAGCATCATTGGACCAAATTTTGGAACTTTAAAATGATTTTTAAAGTGATTTTTGAAAATATACTATATGTTTAGAAATTGATCCATTTTAAATAAATAAACGTCATAATTTTAATGTTAGAAAAATTATGAAATTTTGAGAAATATAGTAAAAGGATGATTTTTGAAAATATGGGTTATTAACTTTATAAAAAGAGTTTAATCGGGATTTTTGAATTTATTAAAAGTTGAAATATAGGATTTATAAAATTTGATTATTTTATAAATCATAAGGATGAAATTATGAAGGAGATTAAAGATGTTTTAAAAGAATGATATAAATTGATTTATATAAAGGATTTATAAATTGATATTTATAAATTAAAACATTTGAAAGTTTTTATAAGTGTTAGAATGAACTGTGAATGAATTTAATAAATAGAGATGAAATTTATAGAATTATAAACGGAGAAGTTATAAAAGGAATTTTTATAAGCAGTAGGTATATAAAATTTATAAATTTATTAAAAGAATGGTTTTGGATAAATAATTGAATCTTATAAGTTATAAGATTTATAATTATGAAGTTCAAAGAAACGATTTTGTAAAATAATCGTTTTATAAGCATTTAACTTATAATATGAACCTTTAGTTTATAATTGAGTTATAAATCGAATAGATTAATAAAGGAATTTATAAAAGGAAGTTGTTATAAAACAAATAGAAATAGAATTTATAAACGTTGTTTTATAAACTCGCAAACGACTTATTTTGATAAGTAAATTGTTGAAACCTATTTATGGAGTTATATTCACGTTTTTGAACCGTGAATGATCCTTTAAAATGAAAGGCATAGAAATGATGAAATTGGCTAATGAAGTATATTCGCGTCTTTGAATAGTGAATAATATGTTAAAGAAAATGTTTAGGATGTGATATTTTAAACAGAATTAAAACGATCTAACGATGTTTTAAAATGTGTTGAGATTCGAAACCATAGATTTCAACATTTATTGTTGAAATAGACGTTTTCGAGAAATAGAAGGGAATGGTAGACTATAACACTGTTGTTATAGTAAATGATTTCCGAATGGAAATGTTTTGTATAGTATTGGGATTTATATATCTATTTAATTTCGAATCCCTACACTAGTGATTTTGGGTTGTCGTAACGATGTTTTACGTAACATTCGTTTTGGCCCAAATAAGTATGTTAAAGAGAATGATTTCCTTAAAGAATGAAATATATACTAAATTTCGATTTAAGTATATTGAATATTTTCTAAGTGTTGAAAATAAATAAAATCTGTGAATTACTTATGAATAAATAAGTATGGAAATGTTTTCCAATATAAAGTGAATATTAGAGAATTTATCTTTTTGAAGATAAATTGAAATGAATAATTGAAATCGATATGCATGGATATTTTGGAATGAAAATTCACTATGGAATTTATAAAAGAAAGGGGAACTTGTTTAAAAATAAATATTGATTTATTTTTGAAGTATTGAAAATAATATATCTTGTGAAGATATTTTGGAAAAGAAATAATTTGGAAAATTATTTAGAAACTGGTGATGTGTGCATATCAATTGATAGTTCAATAACCGACTATCAATATTTCCCTTTGAATGGGTATTTGATGTGATTTGTTTGAATTTGAATGCCACACTTATTTTTGAATAAGCGCTCACTATTCGGGTTAACCGGGAAAGGACCATGGGGTCGTATAACCCATTCCGAATATGTGATACGTCGTTATGAATTGCATTAGAACATCGGTGTTGAAGACCCGGTATTTGCGAGAGCGATAGGATGACCTGTCGATTGACTCTGCACCGAGTAGCTACGGTATTGAGTTCTCCATATGTGATGGTGAATCCGATCAGGATTGTGAATATCCGGATTGCAAGGACTTCTTTGTAAGTGCCTTCGGTTTTGTTCGAGCCGGAACAGACTTGTATGGATTGTATGTCTGACGTTACAAATTGAGATGTAAAGCAGATTTCTTTCAAATATATTTCTGTTGGTGGCGGAGAATTTATTCTTTTAGCTTAACACCCTTCTTTGAGACGTACGAGCTCAGAGGTTATATAGTTGAGGTTATCAGCGATATATTCCCAATTTGGTAATGTGACATGCTGAGTGTTGCTGTAAATGATCATTGTGTTGATTATTTGTGATAGGATCGTTTATTTGATCGTCTATCCTGGTGATCATTTCTATGATCATTTGTTGACCCAAAGCATGGCTTTTGTATAAAGTATGTTTTTGTGGACGTGACTTCGTTGAGCCTCACACCCCGTGAATGGTCAAAACAGGAAAGATGCAGCAAGGTTATGAGGGGTAGCGCCCTTTAGGATGTGTGCATTTCCTTCTGGAAAAGGGTGGTATCATGGTATGGAGCCCAGATGCTTACTCATGTTGAAAACACTTTGTTATGATTGTGTGAATTGATTTCGAGCGCTCGGTGAAAGGTCCCAAAGGACCGGGGGATGGCATATTCGGTCAGTTGTTACTCAATTAGGGGTAACCCGGCCTTGTGTTGGTAGAGATCCGGTTTGGTTCTCGGGGATATCCATCCAGAGGCATTCTCATGTGGCAATGGGAAGTTCCTTGGCCTGATCATTCGTTGGAAATCCAAAGAAACAATACGAGACTTGTACGGTTTTAGTTATAGAACCTGCCATTTAATATGGTAGCTATAGTAAGCATACTATAATGGTACCTATGCTGGCTAAGATTTATATTCTACTTTCGAAATGATTTTTTCCTACACTATGCACTAATAATAATATGAAATGTTCTTTTTAAATGCGTATCAAGCATCTTTGACTATCATAAGGAGAAATCTCCTCCAAGTCTGCGTTTGCATTGTGTGTGTGGCGGGAGGCCTTATGGTAGTCTCATTTTTAAAAGCATTGCGAATTGACTTTAAAAATATTCCTCTATTTTGATTTTAAAGATAAATAAACTGTTTTGAGTTCTCACACCAGTCACATGACTGACTCGGAGTTTATTGTTTTCCTTCCTAAACTCTGGGTGCCCACCAATTTCCACACGGGCAGTCAAGAGTTAGGTTTATCAGGATATTCTGGATATTCTGGAGTTGCTGGAGGCAAGCTGGATGGCATGGCGTATACTACTATATAGTATTTCTTTTTCCGCTGCACTGTTTGATGTTGTTGTTGTACACTCTGATGATATGATGTAATGAAATGTGATGTAATGTAATAACTGATATAGTTCTTTGTTTAAAGATTATTCATTTATTTATTATATGTTGTTCCTCTGCGAATTGTGAGATTCTGATGTTGTTCTGTTGTTTTCTGTTCCGTTCTATGTTTTCAAAATGTTCTCTATTCTCTTTTTCTTCTATTTTAAAATATTCTGTTTTCTTTCTGTTCTATTTTCTATGCTATTCTCTATTTTCTTTTATTAAGCTATTCCAGTTTATAACTCAATTATAAACTAAAAGTTCATACTATAAGTCAAATGCTTATAAAACGATTATTTTACAAAATCGTTCTTTGAACTTCATAATTATAAATCTTATAACTTATAAGATTCAATGATTTATTCAAAACTATTCTTTTAATAACTTCACAATTTATAAATCTTACTATTTATAAATCTCATTTATAACTTCACCGTTTATAGTTCTATAAATTTCATTCTTTAATGAAATTCGTTTTCACTTCATTCAAACACTTATAAAAACTCGTTTTATAATTTCAATATCTCAATTTATAAATATCCATTTATAAATCTCTTAATATAAATCAATTTATATTATTCTTTTAAAACGTCTTCAAATTCCTTTAAAAACTTCATCCTTTTATCTTGATTTATAAAATAATCAAATTTTATAAATCCTATATTTAAACTTTTCACAATAATTCTAAAATATCTCGATTAAACTATTTTATAAAATCAATAGCATCGTATTCTCAAAAATCAGTTTTTTAACTATATTTCTCAAAAATCATAATTTTTATAACATTAAAAATTATAACGTTTATTTATTTAAAATGGATCAATTCCAAAATTATTTTATAAAACGTATACTTTCTAAAATCACTTTAAAATCATTTTAAAATCCCAAAATCTGGGTCCAATGATGCTACACACCAAATAGTCAATCACGACAACAACGATATCATATATCGATATGATAATCAATCAAATATCAAAATATCTGAAATTAAATAAATACTGTTGAGGAATCCAGTTGGATCCCTCCAACCTGTTTTCCTGCATCCACAAACATTAGCACAATACCAATATTTTTTCTCTTCTCTTTTCTCTTCTCTTTTCTTAAATTTTTTCTTAAACCATAACATTTCGGGTTTCCGGCCTTCGATTTCTCGGCAGTCGATAAAGTGAGTATCGATGTTGAATTTTCGAAAGTCGAAAATTTTCGGGACGTTACAAAATATATTTTTTCGTTTCTTTACTTTAAGAATCAACGCTTTTCTTTGTTCAATTTTATAAAACGTTCGCCACTTTTCCATTTTTCTGTACCATTAAAACAACACAATAATGTTTACCTTAGCTATAAATGGATTATGTACTTTTTAAAAATTAAATAATTTATATTGTTACTTATATACATTTTAGTAATAGATTTCTTGGTAAGTGGTAAATGAATGGGAAAAAAACGCAATGTGAACAAATCATATTTTTTAAGTAATAAATTTCAAAATTTATGTATAAATAAAAAGTTTAATTACGTGTTTAAATAGCGCGTTATTTGATGGAATAAATAACGTATAAGAAAGCGTATAAAATTTAAATCCGTTATTTTCGTTATATTTTGGGCATAAATTAATTGCGTCTGTTGTAACATTCTAAAGATATCCTCTTTAATATTTACACGTCGCTCAACATTATTCTTTTGGTCAAATTTTCCATTTTCATTTTAAGTGCAAATTTATTGCTTGTCGTTTTATGTTCTCCTAAATTCATGAAATCTACACTGGTAATAAAAATTTATTACTCACTGTAATTAATTGTTCCAAACATTCCTTACCTCTCGTGTGAAATTGATAGGAAAAATATTCAATAGACTGATTCAAAATCAACGCAACAGGGTAATTGTTTTTTTAAAAATAATAATAATAGTTTCTTGCATTTAACTTCTCATCTAAATCAATGCATTTTCTTCCTTAAATTTTGCACATACGAATGTTCATTAATAAAAGAAACTGCCCCTTGATTTACGCATGCCGTGATTTCACCTTCCCTTTTTGCTGCAACTATTTTAATTTAGTATAAAATCTTTGAATAAAGTAACGTTCAAATCTAACATTATTGTCGTTTCCTCCTATATCAACGCTAGTTTCTTCTCAATAATAAACACGTTCGCAAATTGTTCAAATTCCATTTCCATTCAAATAAAAAAATATGATTGCTTGCCATTTCTTTCGCTAACTAATTCTTACCCACTGCAATTATTTGCTCCAATCATTCTTGTCGTTTCTTTATATTTATCAACGCATTCTCTTCTTAATAATTTCAAACGAGTACAAATGCGTGCCAAATAATCTCTTGCCTCTTTTCTTCCTTTTTAATCAACGCACTTATTTCCAAAATATATAAAAAAAAGTGTACAAATGTTGCCAAGTATTCCTGTCCGTTTCTTTTGTAAATCAACGAAATCAATTATTCGTTGCCTATTTTCACCTTAAATCGGTGCAAGATTTTATTTGTTAGCGTACGTTCAAAAGTTCATTTATCTCTTGCAGTTTCTCCTTGTAAAATCACGCAAGATACCCTATGTACATATTCCAATCATGGGTATAATTGTTTAAATCAATTTTTGCCGTTACTTTGCTAAAATCACTCAACCTATTTAATTATAAAACACAACCTTTAATAAGGCAGTGAAATCATTCATTTCTTTTAGCATTTTAAAATTTGAATTCACTTGCCATTTTTTTTCCTGCATTGATTTTTTCGCATGCCCAAAAACACGCAACCCACTATATAAATTCATAACCCATCATTTACATTTCCATTACCGCAAGCTCATCTTTAAATACTTAGCACATTTGCTTCAATTTCATTCATTTTCTTCCCTGTCGTGCTAAAGCTTCAGGTAGCATCAAGTACATAGCTGCATCCCTTCGTCCTTCTTATTTTCCTCTTTCTTTTCTTTTTAGTTTTTCTCTATTTCCTATTGTTTGTTCCACCGTGCTCGGCTACTCCACCACCACCCTCCGCTCCTTGTTCTGTCTCTGACCTCGCACCATGAACCATCCCGTGACTTTGTGCATGCGTTCAGTTAAAAAAAAATAGAAAAATAAAAATAAACAAAGGTAGAAGTAAATTATGCGCACATGTCAGGAATGAATATATGGGCAAGCATAGTGTTGTGTTGTCCAACTAGAGACTAGGTTGAAATTACCCTTTTGCATTTCTGAAGTAGAAAATGTGCGCCACCTGTAGCTTGTGTAACCAGTCCTCTATGCCATGACGTGAAGTCTTAGGAGTGCATGCATTCGAGTTTTGAAATGTGGCAAGGGCCGTGCCTTTTTTAAAAAAAGAAAGAAAAAAATTATTATAATAAGAGGGTGAATAGAATAGTAGGGAGCCACCTGTGCATGTGAGTAGAACATACTGAGAATTAGCTTGTTAGGATATATAATGAATTTAGGTATGTAGATACATGCATGAATAATAGCGTTTATGCACTATGAACAGATCCATATGAAGTATTGTATACTAAGAATAATTATGAAGTATTAATACGTAAACCACATGCTGCACTTAGTAATAAAAAAATACAAATAAAAAAATAGAAAAAGAAAAATAAAAAGAAAAAATAATAATAAATAAATAAACATTGCATGCACCACCTTTATGTATCACTGCCGTGAATTGCATTGTTGCCCATATAAGATTTGCCACCTTTTATTTACATGTCATAATATTCTGTAAAAAGGGTAAAAGAAAAAATATAGAGTATAAATTTATTTTGTAAATTTTGATTTGGAAAAATTAAATGGGCAGGCTGAGCTTTTGTTTTAATGGATCAAGTCGTGTGGTGAGTGGTCGAGCCGTTGGGTCAATTTCCTTTAATTCAATCTTGTTTCAAATTTGCTATGTTCGTGATAAGATTCGAACACTTAGTTTGATTTAATTACTTTGTTCAAGATTTGAATCAAGTCGTTGCATCCACTGAAAATTGATTATGCCTTTTGTACTCTTTTCTCGAGGTAGATATCGTTGTTTGAATAGATTCTGCAGCTTCGAAAAGGTGAGCATTCTCACCTGACAAACGTACTTATGTATCTATAAATTTGATAACAAGTGTAATTGTAAAATAATTATATTTAATTTTATCTGTCTGTGATATAAACTTATGATGTTAAAACCCCATTATTAAATGACACATCATCAGTTATATTATCTACTGTTAAATGCAAACTGTTATTTATTTATTTATTGTTAAACGCATGCTGTTATTTATTTATTTATTTATTTATTTATTTACTTTTTACCACACTGCAAGTTCCCTGTAGATAGAAATCGTTACGGGATGAAACGATAGGCCTGAACGATATTTATTTATGTTTACTTATTATTTAACTTGGGATTGCGGGTTTGAAATGATAGAACCTGGTTTTTCTTTGTAACTTACGGATCTAAATGATATATTATCCGTATCATTTGATCTAGGTTAGAAAATAGTATACAGACCTGTGGTTATATACATATACATATACATATACATATACATATATATATATATATATATATATATATATATATATATAATTTTTTTGGAAATATTAAATATTTTTAAATAGGAAGCTATGACCTTTTGTTTAAAATTGGAATAAAAACGTTCCTTATAGTATAGTGATATTATACAAGTTAAGATGTAAGTAATTAAATGTTAAGAATTTTAAAGTATAAATATAGTTTGAAAAAAATTTGATTTGTAAAATAAAAATGGAATTCTAGTTAAGAAATAAAATAGGATGTTTTGGTAAATTTTTTAAATCTAAGTAAATAAATAAAACGGTCAAGTTGACTATGTATTAAATGGTTAAATAAGGTGAATACTAAAAAGGGAATTTGGAATATAGATAAATTTTGAATATAAAGTGGTAGGTTATGAAATTCACTAAAGTTTAGTTTACTTTGAAGTGGTAAAATTGAACTTAATTGATAAGTAAAATATTATGGGAAATTTGCACTTGATTTTTTTATAAGTAAAGCATATAGAGGTTAGATATATATTTGTAAATTGTACTTTATAAAAATCATAATTTATTGAGTAAATTTAAATGACTATTTAAAGGTGGAATATGATTTATTGGTTTAATTATTGGAGAAACTATAGTGAAGTTTAAAATTTAATTTACTCAAATCTGTGTAAAGGATATTACCGCACTGCGCAAGTGCTGGAGTAAATATAAATGAACTAAGACATAACTTGTGGGATGTATATTGGATTTTTATAAGAATTATAACTTCACTTTTAAACAGTTTAAAATGAAATATTTGATTTAAAAATAAACTATTTTGGAATTTATAACCACGGGTAATAATAACGTTTGTTGTTAAAGAGACCGAGATCGGATATGGGCATACTCTCTGTCGATACCGAAAACCACTTTGACAACCGTGTGCGCGGTGGAGATTCCAGAATGAAGTAGGATGGTGTTGACGTTTTCTATAAGGTAAACACGTGGACCCGACTTCCGTGAGTTGGCATAAGGTGGCTAATACAGGAGCGATTCTCGGATTAATGTGGTAGCACCTCTGATCGGACGCACTTCTTCGTATGCCATTCTATTACATTTGTGATTGTTTTGGTGCGCAGCTTTGATTTGGGAGTGTTGTTCGAGGTGGGCGGTAGTAGCAGCTACGCGTTTCCGCCGGTCCGGATGCGTAATTGGTATATCTACCCTGGCATTGCCTAGTTGTGTTGTGTCACCTACCATTGCGAGCCTTGTACGAGTTTGCTTTTCTCCCGTAGCCCTTGTGGTATCCTCTAGTGGCTTCCCGATCAGGAGGGACTATGATATTGGATGGACTGCTGGGATTATTACGTGTTAAGGTGGAAAATGTAAAGCCTTAACGCTATTTAAAAGTAAGTTTATTTTAATATAGACACTATTATAAAAGCGAAGTATTACTACATAGTAAATAGTTTAACGGATCCTTAGAGGATGGGCGGTCCCAAGCATCCTTTAAGTTACTTGTTCTATATTACAGTACACTTGAATTAGCTTACACTATATAAGTATGTATGTCCTGACTCGAGTGTTTATGTTTTATTTTACGCTCGGGTCAGCCTGAGTTTCAGTTTAGACTTCACCTCCAGAGCTAGGACTTCGGCAGATCATCTCTTTTCAACCTGCCGTCAAGTTCCTATTCAGTTCTTGTTTTAGCCTTTGAAATCAAGACAATTTAATATTGAGAGTTTCTGTGGAGATTTCAAACTATATTTGGTTTAAGACTATGTACTTTTTATTTTTATTGAGACTATGGATAGTTGCTTCATGAACCACTAAGTTAATTTTTAATTCTGCTGCGAGTATTCTGATTTCTGTGTCTGTGATTCTGTGATTATTTATTTACTGTATATTCTGAGATTTGTCAAATTTTATTTACAACGCGGTATTTTGAACAATTCAAGTCCGACATGTGCGGATGCGAATGGCTGAAAATATGGGGTCGTTACACTTCGGTTGAGTGTTTGTTTACTTAATAGTTAAATAACCAACTATCAAATCATGACCATAATATGTAATCCTTCTTAATTTTGGTGGTAGTGGAATGATTCCCTACTTAACACCGAACGATTTTAACTCTGGTAATATTTAGGAGAAACACGGGAATTATACGTACAGTTACCATCGGTGGTGTTATACTATACATATAAACTCGGTTGTTCTTCATGGATATATGATAAGGTGATCCGTCCACTTAAATGATTAGGGGTGATCCCCGCTCATATGTATTATCGGATTATTTCCTAAAGAACCTGTATTGAGCATTCCAGAAAAATCGACGATATGATTGTGGAGCACCCGAGAAGCAGGAGAGTGTACTCGTAAGTAATGACTCGAAACCATTACCACTTGTAACGACCTGTAAATTTTGATTAATAAATTTGTTAGTTTAATTCAAATTTTGGAATTTAATTTAGGAAGAAATAAAAATTCAGAAGTTATAATGGAGCAGATGCTAGAAATTTAAATGTAGAAATTGAAATTAAGATTTACAAATTCAAAATGTAATTGCAATCAATTGAAATTGTGAATCTTTGTCATACTTGGTTAAAAGATTAATATAAGAAACAAATGGGAATATTAAATTAACTAATGAAATGTCATAATCAGAAGTATAATGGAAATGCTACTAATTTAATATAATAAGAAGGTAAGTAATTGTAAACTATAGTAAATGAATTAATGTGCAAATGAAATTAAATATAAGAAAACAAATAGAAATGTTGAATCATGAATAAAATTGTTAACTAGAATGGAATTCAAAATTATAAAATAATGTAAAGTTTTAAATTGTTGCATTTGGGTAATAAGTTAAAAAATAAGTAAATAAATGCAAGGATTGAATTTATCAATGAAATAAAATATTGATTAATGGAAATTGAATGTGAATTGAGGTATTAAAGTAATGCAGGACAATAAATAATTTAATTAGTACAATCCCTATTTTTATTTGTAAACAATGTTAAGGTTTTAATTTTGAAATTTCAGACCTTTTGGTGCTGGTTTGGACGAATTTGGAGACTGTCCAAATATTGGGTCTAAATTGAATTTAAAATCAATTTAAATTCAAAAGGTGAATGTTTTAACCCACTCACAACTTCTAAGATTTCTTATGTTTGTTAAATTCATTTATGATGTGATTTGAAATTTATTTACAGCTGTTTAGTATATATTTCATCATTATCTCAGTCAATTTGCATTTACTTAATTAACTTGTTATTTAATTTATTTGTTGCATTTAAAACTGCTAGTTAAATTTGTTATTTATTTATTGCATTTAAAACTTCCAGTTAAACAGTTATTTAATTCATTATTGAAAAATAAACTGTCAGTAATTAATTGATATTTATTGCTATGATTGTCTGAATTGGATGATGATTTGATAAATGTTGATGATTGATAATGGATGAATGGGTGTTGTATTTTTTTATGGTTAAATTCAGCAAGTTGTTATGCATTTCATTTCCACATTTTTTATTTTTAAAATGCGGATTGAAATGATAAATATCTGTATCACTTAACCATAGGATAGAAAATTATATATAGGCACCACGGTATATATGTAAATTTATTTTTGAAATGATTTTCTATGGTTTTGGAAAGAATACGGTTTAATAAATAATAAATTTTGATATATATATATATATATATAGTAAAAATTCTTGAATTTAGCTATGTATAAATTTGTTTTGAATTTTAAATAAGCTAAATAATGAAGTTGATTTCGTTTATATAATATGGTTAAGAATATATTTGAAATTCTATTGTATATAGAGTTTATAATAACTCAAGTAAAAGTAAGGTTGAAGATAAATGTGAATATGATTTGAATTAAAGTATTTAAGAATTATCTTCAAAAATTTGTTTTGAAACGTAAATAAATTAAGAATTAAAGGGTATGATTGTATAATTTGATTTTGCTTTGAGAATTTAAATGAATATCCGATTGATTTAAAGAATATTATCGAGTTAATTTAATTAAAAGGAATATCCTATTATTAAAGTTTAAGTGTTTTACTTAAATAATATTTGTTTTATTAAGTATACATTTCAGATTTTAAATAATAGGAATTGGATGTGACATATTAAATTTTCAAAGAATCCATTTGAAATAGTAGAATATTTAAAGAGTGGAAAAAATGAACTATAAAAATTTAAGTTTTGAAATATAGAATATTTAAGCTGTGAAATATATGGGAATTAAAATGGTTTATTTGGAGGTTCAAATTGATATTGGGATTTTATTGTGAAATTTAAAGAAGCTATTTTATTATATTAAGTAATATAGTATTTAAACCATTAAACATTAAAAGTTATTTTCAAAGCTATGGTTTCAAGGTATATAGATTTGAAAAGGCTATGATTTTTGAAAAAAGATATATTTGATATCATATGGTTTGGGCCTTTAAAATATAAATGATGTCATATTTATGTAGTTTTGAAATGAATATTTTATTCTGGTTTTTTTAGGTATAAATTATTTCGAAATAACCGCGGTGTTTAATAACGTTTGGTTGTTGAAGAGACCGGGATCGGAAGTTGTCATACTCTCTGCCAACCCCGAAAACCAATTTAACAATGTGTACGCGGTGGAGATTCCAGAATGAAGTAGGATGGTGGCGACGTTTCCTTTGAGGTAAATACGTGGATCCAACCCGTGAGTTGGCTTAAGGTGGCTAAAATAGGAGCGATTGATGGGTTAATTGAGGTAGCACCTTTGATCGGACACATCCCTTCGATATTATACTTTGACTTATGGATTGGTTCGGTGGCCACTTTTATTTTTTTTTATTTGGGGGTGTGGCTCGAGGTGGGCGGTAGCTACGGCTACGCGTTACCACCGACCTGGAAGCGTAATTGGTATATTTACCCTGGCATTGCCTAGTCGTGCCCTGTCACCTACCTTATCGTGCCTCGTACGAGTTTGGATTTCTCCCGTAGCCCGTGTGGTATCCTCTGGTGGCTTCCCAATCAGGAGGGACTATGATATTGGATGGACTCCTGGGATTATTATGTGTTAAGGGGAATATTGGGTCACTCCTTAATGCTAAGAAAAAAGTAAGTTTATTTTACAATTAGACACTATTATAATAGCGAAATATACTACATAGTAAATAGTTTAACGGATCCTTAGCAGATGTAAATCCCGAGCATCTCTTGAGTGATTGCACTCATGTTTATTCCTGTTGATTTAACTTACATAAGATATTTTAGTTCTGACTCGAGTGTTTTGTCTTTTCAATTCGCTAGGGTCAGTCCGAGCGTTTCAGGATTCGAAGACCTTAGCTCTGGAGGACGAAGATGGAGATTTATATTATTATTATTATTATTATTATTAGTCCACTACACTCATACTGTTCCACTGCATTGCTATTGGTATGTGTAACTCTGATAAATGTGTAAGTATAATCGAATTTTTGTTAAATAGCTTTATAAACTGTATATTCGATTATTATATTTTGTCCTTCCACTGTGAGATTCTATTTTGTTTTATTTCTTTCTCGTTTTTCTTATTTACCCCACAACAATCCGCCCTTCTGAACAGTTGGAATTGGCACGTGCGTCGATTTAAAGCGTGCGAAAAGGCGGGATGTTACAGTGTGGTATCAGAGCTTTGGTTTAGAGATAAACCTTAGCTTTGAGGGGCTGACTCTTTATTAATAGGGTAGTACTACCTTATGGGAGTCGCTGAGTGCATATATATGAGAGAGCATATTTGTTAGTGTTATAAAAAGGTTTTAATATTGTGTTAATCTGTTCCGTTTCATATTTATAAATTCTGGTTGGTGCATGGGACGCTGTGACATCAATAGAAATTTATAAACACTTAATAGGACAGATCGACATAATATTTGTTTTAATATAGGTGAATGAAATAATTTTGCCTATTATATTTTCTATTTATAAAGTAAAATTTTATAAAGATTATATTTGGTTGTAATATATTTGGTTGTTAGGTAATGAAGTTTTAGTTAACAGTGAAATAAGATTTAAAATAAAATAAAATAAATTTGAAATTTTAGAACTTAAGTTCCAGGGTTTGAAAATTTCTTTCAAATGATTATGGAATATAATAATAATATTTAGAAATATTTTCTGATATAAATATTTCAATATAATTTGAAAGTATGGTTTTAAAGAAATTCTGGAAAGAAATAAGTTGTACTCCCCTCTCCATCGCTGGAAAATAATTTCGGTTATGAGTGCACGCATCATTGACTTTCATTTTCGAGTTTCGAAGTGGGAAGGCCACTGTAATAATTACCACAAATTTATTGTGATAAACAAAAGTGAATTTTTAATTTGTTTTAAATCTACTTGGATATATAAATTGTAAGTTTATATTTATCTATTATTTTCAAATGAATTGAAATATAACCCGGTATTTAATTCTTAAGTTTCCGATTTATTAATAGTTTCGTTATTGTAGTAAAATGGAATGTAATTAATAATTTAAACCTTTAATTAAATTAAGAGATTTAATGATAAGATTGATGGGATTAAATGAAGTTGAATTTGTAACTAATTAATCAAATGATATAAATATGGAACATTTAGTTAAATTAAAAGAATTGAGAAAACTTGTACAACTTTCAATTACATTCTTAAAAACATATATATAACTTACCAAAAGATTTAAAGTTGAAATGTTTAAAAGAAGTTGTAATGGAATATTATACAAGTAAAAATTTGAAATAATGAAAGTGTTCAATGAATTCTTTAGTAAATAAGAAATTTGTGTTATAGGGGTTATGAACTTGAAATGTACCATAATAAAAATATGGTAGAAAGTAAACTTAAGTAGATAAGTAGAAGTTACTTCTGAATAAAATAAGTAAAAAGATGAATGCATGAAATGCAAATAAATAAATAAATGGAACTGTAAGAAATAAATGAAAATAAAAAGGATTAACCATTATATAAATGAAAAGGAATCAAACAACTAATGTATGAACTGAAATTATAATAAGTAAATTTGATTTGTTGTGGAAATTGTTGTTTGTTTGGGTTTATGGTAGTTTGGGTAAGGATACCTTAAAATTGTTTGGATGCAGGAATAGTCTATTTAGTTTCACCTAAGACTGTTGAGTGAAAGGTAAACTTAGTAGTTATTTTCATTCCGTACAATTTAAAGTTTGAACCCAGAAAACTATTTGTTTGTTTGATATGAATGAATGATTGCTTTGTGTTGATGTTTGTGTGATGGTTGTATGCTGTTTGTTGCAATTGATTGTTGTTGTACTGATTTGGTTATTTATAATGGAAACCACTTTAAATATTTCACTCAATATAATTGCTAACTCTTATCAGATTATATAAGTGAAATACAGGTTATGGAAGCAATTGCTACTGCTTTTGGTTTCATAATTAAGTGTTAATTGCCCGACAAATAGGCACGATCTCGGATTACGGTTTTATAGCGCTATTTTATTATTTTTCCCGGGTTGGGATATATTATTTTGGAAAGTATATGTTATATATTGTTATTTTGATATTATATTTTCTCCCGAGCCTCTCCGTACAAAGGAGACTCTGCCGAAATTTTTCATAAATTTTAGACTTAGAATTTTTTTGAAAATATTCTCCAAACTTTATCGATTTAAGTATAAAAAGATATAATGATTGTAAATTTGTTACTTTAAATAAAAATACAAATTTTATTTAATTGCTTATAAAATTTATGTTTTGAATAAGATATATTGATTTCTTAGTTTTTCTTTTCCTTTCTTTTTCCTTTTCGGGGATGAAATGTTTTGAGTGGGGGAGAGTGTAACGACCCGTAAATTTTGATTAATAAATTTGTGAGTTTAATTCAAATTTTGCAATTTAATATAGGAAGAAATAAAAATTCAGAAGTTATAATGAAGCAGATGTTAGAAATTTAAATGTAGCAATTGAAATTAAGATTTGCAAATTCAAAATGTAATTGCAATAAATTGAAATTGTGAATCTTTGTCTACTTCGTTATAAGGTTAATATAAGAAATAAATGGGAATATTAAATTAACTAATGAAATGTTATAATCAGAAGTATTATGGAAATGCTACTAATTTAATATAATAAGAAGGTAAGTAATTGTGATAACCCAGATTTCTAGGCATCTGTAATTGATAATATAATTGGATTTTAACAAATTAATGTGATCAAATTAATATTTATATTTGTAATTGTGTTATATAAAAATTTTATATACAAATTGAATTGGTGTTTGTTTAAATATTTGTATAAATCAAATTGATTTTTCAAATTAGATTAATTTGAACTTGAATTTGATATTTAAATTTTAAATCCAAAAGATAGATATATATATATATATATCTTAAATTATGCTCTAGCTTAAAAATGTAGTTTTATTTGATTTATTTAGAATATAAATTATTTACATCATTTTCTTTTTAAAGGAATTTATTTATCTAAATAAAGATATGCATGTATAAAATAGAAATCAATTATAGAAGCTTTTTTAAAAAAAACAATTAAAAATCTATTTAATACACATGTTAACTAATAACATTATCATATTAGCAAGTGTTAACAAAATAGATAAGGATATTGACAAGTGTCCTTAATCTCTTATTTCAAAATAATTAATAATTAAAAAAAAATAAGTAATACAAACATCTCCATACTCCTCTATTATTTTCTTTTATAACTTCATTCTCTAAAATAAAACAAGAAACATAACCTGTAACACACAAAAACCAGTAAGTAAAAATCATGAAATTCAAAGTAATATCTCCACAATTCCAAAACCTGAAACAAAAGTAAACATTGGAGCTCTCAAATTTAAGTACAGCTTAGATCAAATAAGCAAATGAAGTTAGGAAGCAGGATCAATTCTGTTTCCAGTTTCAAAGATTAATCTGGCTTCCGGATGTCAAAATTTCTTCTAGTCTTTTCTGCCCTTAAATCGGTGAGTAAACTCTTAAATTAGCTATATCTTGGATCGGTATATGATGGATCCTTGCAGTATGAGATGGAGTATGCTGTGTATGTCGATTTTATATGTATATATATGGGTTGGTATCAGTGTTTAAGATTGGGAATAGTGAAACATGCCTCTATTTCAAATAATACAGGTTTAATCTTGATTCCAAAAATTTAAATCATTCAACAAAAAGAAAAAAAAATTAGGCTTGGTCTCTGAACAAAGTATGTTTGTTTAAACGTAAACTTAAACTTGAAAAATATAATTTAAGTAGGATAGATTGAATATCGTTTGGTTCAGGGAAAGAACACTGAAGACGTTGGAAGCATGTTAAAAGCAAATATGAAATTCTTAGATTTTATTTATAAATTCTTGTTTTCCATCAAGAATCATGAATTTTAGGATGTGAATCCATATTTTTAATGCTAGAACGAGTGTGTAATTCGTAGTTGATCAGATTTGGAGTTTTGCCGAAAAACTGGTGATTGGGTGTATCGGGAAGGTCGAGGCCTTTGCAGTGGTTAACCTGGAGTTTGGTGAGCTCGGTAAAAATGGTAGCAGAATTTTTAGTTTGCCATGGCTAGGGCGAGTGGTTGATCTAGGGTTTTAGCTCAAAATTTGGTTAAGTTCGAAAATGAGACTACTGCATTACCGTGGTAGCGTCAGGGAAGATCAGTCGTAGGGGAAACAATACCGAAGAGGGAGATGAGTCTTCCGATGAAGTTGGAGGAAGTACGGAGTAGAAATGGTCGGAGCGAGGGCATTAATGTATTTTTTTTCTTTCCAGCAGGGTAGTGAGTCAGAGCCTGTTTCGATCAAGGGGTTAGTCGAAGCTCCGGGGGGATGTTGATTGGAACAAGACGACTATGTGAGATTTGAAGGGATGATCGGTGGCGGGGTAGGATCATCAGAGAATGCATGCACGGATGCATGCACGATTTCCTAATTTTATTCCTGTAGCTTGAATTTAATTGGTTTTTGCTGATGGGAGAAGAAATAGGGGGTTCGGGTAGTTTGACATTTTTGCTTGTGTTCACGATCGTGAAATGCTGATTTGCATCGGGAACAAGAATATGAGGAGAAGCAAAGCCTGTTGTTAGTATTTGTTCAAAGAGAAGAAGCATCCTTGGGAAAAACTGGGGAAAACGATGGTGATGGCCTCGGGATTTTGTTTGTATTGTTCGCGTGAATTGCTTCTTACTGCAGTTAAATTTTAACAGGAAGAAAACTCGAGTTGGTGAAGTAATGTTCGGGTTTGTTTTGTTTAGCTACCCGGGTTTTTAAAGAATGGTATCATAGGAGTAGGTTTTATTAGAAGAAATAGAAATTCAAGATTTAAGATTTAAGAGGAAGGGACAAAAATTTAGAGGCAATCCAAATGCAAATTTCAAAGTTTGAAGGGTTTAAAAAGTTTAGGGTATTTAAAATTTATTAACAATTAGTTTCAGGGGAAATGGTTATTCTGGTTAAGGAGAATTTTAAATAAATAAAATTTCAAGGAAAATAATTAAGTTTCTAAATAAATTATTTGAACAAGTTTTCAAGTATAAATTTTAAAGGTCAAATGTTTTAAATTGTCTTGTTTGAAATAATTTTATTAGATCAATTAGGTGGTCAATTCCTAATTGTTTCTCATATAAGTTTAAGGATTAATTAGGATAGAGGATAAATCTTTAATTAATTAGGGTTGTAATTAATCAAAGGTAATTAGTTTATGAAACTAAAAAAAAGGGGTTATTAATTAACTTATGTAATTAAGGATGTTAATTAGGAATAATAAATTTAACACATTAATTAAGGATAATTACTTAAGTTGGATTAATTAATGTAAGTACTTAAGAATAGTTAATTACTTAATTTAAAGGTAATTACTTAAATGCATTTAAGGCTATTAATTAATAATTAAGTTTTATTAATTAATAATTAAGATATAGTTGATTTGTTAATTAAAATAAATAAATAAATTATAATAATAATTATGGATTAATCAATTTGTATTTAGAAATATTGATTAATAATTAAGATTATTAATCAATAGTTGATGGTCGATTAATTAGTTAGTTTGAGGTTAATTAATTGATTATAAAGTAATTAAGGATTGATTACTTGTATTAAAGGAGATTAATTAATAATTAAGGTTTGTTAATTGATAATTAAAGGATAATTAATCTATGATTAGAGATTAATTGATTAATTGGTAAGGTAATCAAGGAGTGATGAATTAATTAAATGGGTGTAGTAAATTAATTGTTGATTAAGCAGGATGAGATGATTAATTATGATATGAGTTGATAATGCTTGCTTATGGATGGTTGTTTGTTGAATGCCAGAATTAAACGATATCTATTGGATGATATGCTATGACATTCTGTTGACATGATATTGGTTATACCAATAATAAATGGGTGATATTTATCTGTGTTATTGCTAAGAAAAGTGACATCCAATATATGAATTTAATCACCTGAATAACTTGGGTTAAGATGACATTGGATTCGAAGAGACCGGATTCGGGTATTAGTAGATACCCAAAACCACTCCGATTCTTTATAATTTGATATGTGAAAATAATAGGATGAAGTGGGATGACTTAAGTAAATTAGACCCTTCAATCTAAGTTTGGCACTTAAAAATTGAATGTGTGGAGTAATTGATGGCTATAATGACATGTGAAGTGGTAAATCTATATAAGTTACCCCGGGTTCATATATGTTGTATGCTTTTGTATTTCATGTCAGTTGGGTTTACTCACGCTGGTTTCCAGCCTGACCTGGGTGTTACTTTGATGTAATGCTCGGGTCAGACCGAGTATTACAGACTTGCAGGTAAGGACGTTCTGAAGCTCAGGCGGAGAGCTGAAGGACAGGAACGTATAGAGTGTTTATCCGCTGTGATATATATTGTTATTTATATGGGACAAGTTATTTTAATTTGTCCAGTGTTGTGAAATTGATGTAACTCTGATGTAAAATGTAAATATACAGATACAGTTCTGCTTTGTAAACTGTTATTTATTTGCAATTTTATTTTATCCGCCGCAATTGTGAGATTGTGTGTTTCTTCTATTCTTCTTCTTCTTCTTCTATCTTTTCTTCTTTTCTTTAACTATCTGAAAATTTCGGGATCGAAATTTCCGGGTCATTGCATTTGGTATCAGAGCTAAAGGATAAGCGAGAACCTTGGCTCTGGTGGGATTACTCATTAAGGATAGGGTAAGTGGTACCCTAGAATGAGTTGAGTGTAAATATATATGAGAGAGTGTACTTGTTATTTTCTTACATATTTTTTTTTTAAATGATTTCGAAAGTAAATGAATCTTATATAAGAAAAAGATTATCTATTATATTAAGGAAATTGGTTGTAGTATTAATTAAACTAAAAGTAATAGTAGGAATTAAGTGGTAATAGAATTACAACCAAATTGAAATTAAATTAAAGACAAGTTTGAAATGGATTCAAACTGAAATTAAATCTTGAATTTGGAAAGGTTTCAGGTTAAGGATAATCAATTAATTTATGTAATTAATTAAACTTTATTTAATGAGATTAATTAATGGATAATAATTGGAAATGATAAATTAAGGGGAAGTTACTTAATGAAGTAACTAGAGGTAAGTAATTTAAAGGACAATTACTTAATGAAGGTAATTAAGAAATAAGTTAATTACCGAATGTGATTAATTAATGATGTAATTAATTTAAAGAAATAACAAATAATTTATTTAATGCATTTGAATCAAATGGTCCTATTTCAAACAAGAGTTGTTTGAAAATTTAAAAGAAATTTGTTTTGAATTAAAACCAAGGGTGGTTTAAAATTTTAAAGTGTAACTTGGTATGTAGAAGAAATTAATATGTATATATGAGGAATATACACAATGTCAAAGATGGTTTGAAATGAACTCTAAATGTTGAGTTTTAAATTTGGAATGAGATGTGAAAACCCAAAGTGATAAGTTTTTGAACTTAATAAGTGGAAAGATTTTTATGTGAAGTTTAAAATTTGAAAAGGAAGTTCAAATTGGGTAAGGTTGACTGGATTAAGTGAATTGAGTCTAACTTGGAAAACAGTTAAATAAATTGGAATGATCAACATGATTTGGGAATTTCAAGATGGAATTGGAATTTAATTTGGAAAGTTAAATGGTTAATCTGAACTGGGAATTTGTGTGATCTCAAAATGGTTTGAGATTTAGAAATTGTAAATTGATGGATGTTTTAAGATGAATTGGATGATGTCATCCTATTGTTGTTAAAAATCTTTAAGTTGTGAATTGGATTTGTTTAAATGAATAAGGAATGGAGTATGGTAATCCATTGTTGAGATAAAAGGGAAATTAAACTTTAATTTGAAGCTAAGGGGATGGAATTACCTTGAACTAAAAATTTGAGTAATCGGGTAATAAATTAAATTGTTTAAAAGCTTTTAATAAAGGTTAACTTGGTTTAAAAGGTTAAACCAACCTTAGTGAATTTAACTCGAATTTATATAATTCGAGGTGGTTTAAGTTTGAAATTTTAATTAGTTCAAATTGAGTTTGATTTGAATTAATTGAAATGGTGATTGAAGATGTATGAATATAAGATTCAAATGGAAAATTTGAATTAGATTAATTTAAATAATTTTGAATTGAAATTAAAGTTGAATGGTTTTAAATTCAAATGGAATTTGAATTGAATTTGGGAAGAAATCAAGAATAATTCAACTTGATTTGGAAATGGAGTTTGAAACTGGAATTAATTCAAACTGGAGTAGAAATGAATTGAAACTAGAACTAGTTAAATTGAAATTTATTTGAATTGGTAGAATTTGAGATCAAGGTTGAATAAAGTTAAATTTGGAAAGAAACTGAGGTTAATTCAACTTGAATTGGGATTGAACCATTTACAATAGAAATTGAAGTTATTTAAATTGGAGTTAAGTCGATTTAAATGAAAGTGGAATTTAAATTGAATTGATTGAGAATGAAGATTGGGAAGTGAACAGTTTTGACTCTGGACTATTTTTAATATAAATTATTTTAATATAAACCTATTTTTCCAAACTATTTATTATATGTACAACCTTTCTTTTAAAAACCAAACTATCTTATACTTGTTATACAATTATTTTTGAAACTATTTAACAATTTTCCAACTGTTTTATAAACTAATTACTATATTTCGACTGTTTTACAAAATTAATTACTATCTTACTATTATTTTGCAATTATCTAAGATTTCTATAATTATTTTAACTATTTTCTAAACTATTTTACACCTATTTTACAAACTAGTAATTATTTTCCAACTACTTATCTATTTTTAAATTTATCAAGCTATTTTCTAAATAAACTTGTCGGAGTTCAAACTGTTATTGGTTAAATACCCAATCAAGATAAAATTAGAGATGATAATCCAAATGGATTAAAGCCATTGTGAGTAAGTGAATGAAAATCAAAGTGAATGTGAATAGAAATGGAATTGATTTGGCTAATAACCAATAAAGAAAAATACGTAGGGTGTATGTATGTTATTTTATTCGCATAGTGATTTGATCCAGATTCGAGCATAGAATTTCAAGATAATTATGTCGATCCGAGTTGGGATTTTTCACTCGATTTTCGACGGCGAACCTGGATATGGGTTGTTGATTGATTCCGGATATTCTCTATCATAGTTATGACTATACAAGGAGAATGATGGTTTCTAATCAAGAAATCAGATCTGTGTCCGCACTAGAAAGTCGGGTGGACAATACTAGTTCGGAAATGAAATTCTGTGATCGTGTGAGCGATCAGATTGGTATGGCGTACGAATGATATGTGTATATCGTACGGATTTGAATGAAATGATATTGAAAAGAGTAATCAAATTTGAATATTTGATTTTGAGTAAATAAAGTTAAATATCTTTGTTTTATAAAATAAAACTCCCCTTGATGAATCTATTGCCAGAAGAAAAGGATTTTTGAAAATGTTTGAAGTATAAAAGGAGTTTTATACAAGTTTGAAATGATCCTTAGTTTTAAAAAGTATATATATCTGTATATATATAAAGGATCTTATGAGGATTTTGGAAAAAGGTTTCGGGAACCTATGTATTTGGAAAGGCTTTTGATTTTTGGGTAAAATCAATATTGAATTTGGAAAGCCTAGTTTGAGAATTATCGATTTTTGGATAATCTATTTTGTGTAAAGGAGCTTTGTATGAGATCATACTAGGTGTATGATTTAAAGATACTATATATGTATAGTATAAAATGTTTTGACGATGGCTCTGGGGGAAAAGGCGCTCCCTTGAAATGAACTTCTCAGGAGTACCACCGGGTGGTGCTGCCTTGAGCCCCAAGGGAGGTTCTAAAGTTGATTCTGTGAGGAGTCCGGACAAACTAGTTCCTGAGGATTATTGGGTAGTGAAAGTCGAGGGTGCTGATGCCTACAGGGGCATTTGGGTTATGCTGTGACGACAGTGTAACTCGATGTCACTGCGATCTACTATGGGGACCATAGCGAAAATCATGTGGAGGATGAGTGTCAACGGTCTACACTTGATATTGCCGGGAAGGCAACGCAACATCGGTAGACTGCGATCTATGGTCAAGTGGAGTAGAGAAGTTTCATTCTTTTGGAAGCGAAATTCGAGGGCGTTGATGCCTACAGTTATATGGTTTTTTGCTGTGATAGCTACGTAACCCCAGTTGTAGCTGCGATCTGTAGCTGGTTCCATGGTGTAATCGAGGGGCGCGGAGGCCTACAGTTATCTATGGATTTTGTCGGGATGACAAAGTAACCATCGGGTTAACTGCGACCATGGATGAGGGTGATGATTTCCAAAGCATTCTCACCAAAGATATATCCTCTATTTTCAAAAACTGTTTTCTAAATTTTTCAATAAAATTATTTTCAAGTATTTTCACTGGATGTTGAAAATGGTCTGCTAAGTACTTGTAGATTTTCAGTCCTACGCCTGATCAACGTATGACCGAATTTCTATGAGAACAAAGATGGACTGGTTGAAACATCGAGTTATAAAATTATTTTTATAAAAACTATTTTGAAAATATTATATATATTTTAAAAAGTATTTTAAAACGATCAAAGAATATTTTAACTGGTTTTAAAATATTTAATAAATTCTGCTTTCGTTCCTTTTCGAGGACGAAAAGATTCTAAGGGAGGAGGAATGTGATAACCCGGATTTCTGGGCATCTATAATTGATAATATAATTGGATTTTAACAAATTAATCGGATCAAATTAATATTTATATTTGTAATTGTGTTATATAAAATTTTTATATACAAATTGAATTGGTGTTTGTTTAAATATTTGTATAAATCAAATTGATTTTTCAAAATGGATTAATTTGAACTTGAATTTGATATTTAAATTTTAAATCCAAAAGATATATATATCTCAAATTATGCTCTAGCTTAAAAATGTATTTTTATTTGATTTATTTAGGATATAGATTATTTATATCATTTTCTTTTTAAAGGAATTTATTTATCTAAATTAAGATATCCATGTATAAAATAGAAATCAATTATAGAAGCTTTTAAAAAAAACAATTAAAAATCTATTTAATACACATGTTAACTAATAACATTATCATATTAGCAAGTGTTAACAAAATAGATAAGGATATTGACAAGTGTCCTTAATCTCTTATTAATTAATAAATAAGAAAAAAAATAAGTAATACAAACATCTCCATACTCCTCTATTATTTTCTTTTATAACTTCATTCTCTAAAATAAAACAAGAAACAGAACCTGTAACACACAAAAACCAGTAAGTAAAAATCATGAAATTCAAAGTAATCTCTCCACAATTCCAAAACTTGAAACAAAAGTAAACATTAGAGCTCTCAAATTTAAGTACAGCTCAGATCAAATAAGAAAATGAAGTTAGGAAGCAGGATCAATTTCTTTTTCCAGTTTCAAAGATTAATCTGGCTTCTAGATGTCAAAATTTCTTCTAGTCTTTTCTGCCCTTAAATCGGTGAGTAAACTCTTAAATTAGCTATATCTTGGATCGGTATATGATGGATCCTTGCAGTATGAGATGGAGTATGCTGTGTATGCCGATTTTATATGTATATATATGGGTTGGTATCAGTGTTTAAGATTGGGAATAGTGAAACATGCCTCTGTTTCAAATAATACAGGTTTAATCTTGATTACAAAAATTTAAATCATTCAACAAAAAGGAAAAAAAAATTAGGCTTGGTCTCTGAACAAAGTATGTTTGTTTAAACGTAAACTTAAACTTAAAAATATAATTTAAGTAGGATAGATTGAATATCGTTTGGTTCAGGGAAAGAACACTGAACACGTTGGAAGCATGTTAAAAGCAAATATCAAATTCTTAGATTTTATTTATAAATTCTTGTCTGCCATCAAGAATCATGAATTTTAGGATGTGAATCCATATTTTTAATGCTAGAACGAGTGTGTAATTCTTAGTTGATCAGATGTGGAGTTTTGCCGAATAACTGGTGATTGGGTGTATCGGGAAGGTCGAGGCCTTTGCAGTGGTTAGCCTGGAGTTTGGTGAGCTCGGTAAAAATGGTAGCATAATTTTTAGTTCGCCATGGCTAGGGCGAGTGGTTGATCTAGGGTTTTCACTCAAAATTTGGTTAAGGTCGAAATTGAGACTACTGCATTACCGTGGTGGCGTCGGGGAAGATAGGTCATAGGGGAAATAATACCGAAGAGGTAGATGACTCTTCCGATGAAGTTGGAGGAAGTATGGAGTAGGAATGGTCAGAGCGAGGGCATTGACGTATTTTTGTTCTTTCCAGCAGGGTAGTGAGTCAGAGCCTGTTTCGATCAGGGGGTTAGTCGAAGCTCCGGGGGGTTGCTGATTGGAACAAGACGACTATGTAAGATTTGAAGGGATGATCGGTGGCGGGGTAGGATCATCAGACAATGCATGCACGGATACGTGCACGATTTCCTAATTTTATTCCTGTAGCTTGAATTTAATTGGTTTTTGCTGATGGGAGAAGAATTAGGGGGTTCGGGTAGTTTGACATTTTTGCTCGTGTTCACGATCGTGAAATGCTGATTTGCATCGGGAACAAGAATATGAGGAGAGGCAAAGCCTGTTGTTAGTATTTGTTCAAAGAAAAGAAGCATCCTTGGGAAAAACTGGGGAAAACGATGGTGATGGCCTCGGGATTTTGTTCGTATTGTTCGCGTGAATTGCTTCTTACTGCAGTTAAATTTTAACAGGAAGAAAACTCGAGTTGGTGAAGTAATGTTCGGGTTTGTTTTGGTTAGCTACCCGGGTTTTTAAAGAATGGTATCATAGGAGTAGGTTTTATTAGAAGAAATAGAAATTCAAGATTTAAGATTTAAGAGGAAGGGACAAAAATTTAAAGGCAACCCAAATGCAAATTTCAAAGTTTGAAGGGTTTAAAAAGTTTAGGGTATTTAAAATTTATTAACAATTAGTTTCAAGGGAAATGGTTATTCTAGTTAAGGAGAATTTTAAATAAATAAAATTTCAAGGAAAATAATTAAGTTTCTAAAATAAATTATTTGAACAAGTTTTCAAGTATAAATTTTAAAGGTCAAATGTTTTAAATTGTCTTGTTTGAAATAATTTTATTAGATCAATTAGGTGGTCAATTCCTAATTGTTTCTCATATAAGTTTAAGGATTAATTAAGATTGAGGATAAATCTTTAATTAATTAGGGTAGTAATTAATCAAAGGTAACTAATTTATGAAACTAAAAAAAAGGGGTTATTAATTAACTTATGTAATTAAGGATGTTAATTAGGAATAATAAATTTAACACATTAATTAAGGATAATTACTTAAGTTGGATTAATTGATGTAAGTAATTAAGAATGGTTAATTACTTAATTTAAGGGTAATTACTTAAATGTATTTAAGGTTATTAATTAATAATTAAGTTTTATTAATTAATAATTAAGATATAGTTGATTTGTTAATTAAAATAAATAAATTAATTATAAGAATAATTATGGATTAATCAATTTGTATTTAGAAATATTGATTAATAATTAAGATTATTAATCAATAGTTGATGGTCGATTAATCAGTTAGTTAGAGGTTAATTAATTGATTATAAAGTAATTAAGGATTGATTACTTTGTATTAAAGGAGATTAATTAATAATTAAGGTTTATTAATTGATAATTAAAGGATAATTAATCTATGATTAGAGATTAATTGATTGATTGGTAAGGTAATCAAGGAGTGATGAATTAGTTAAATGGGTGTAGTAAATTAATGGTTGATTAAGCAGGATGAGATGATTAATTATGATATGAGTTGATAATGCTTGCTTATGGATGGTTGTTTGTTGAATGTCTAAATTAAACGATATCTATTGGATGATATGCTATGACATTCTGTTGACATGATATTGGTTATACCAATAATAAATGGGTGATATTTATCTGTGTTATTGCTAAGTAAAAGTGACATCCAATATATGAATTTAGTCACCTGAATAACTTGGGTTAAGATGACATTGGATTCGAAGAGACCGGATTCAGGTATTAGTAAATACCCGAAACCACTCCGATTATTTATAATTTGATATGTGAAAATAATAGGATGAAGTGGGATGACTTAAATAAATTAGACCCTTCAATCTAAGTTTGGCACTTAAAAATTGAATGTGTGGAGTAATTGATGGCTATAATGACATGTGAAGTTGTAAATCTATATAAGTTACCCCGGGTTCATATATGTTATATGCTCTGTGACGCCCCACCTCTATTCCCACGCTAGCCAAGGACACTACAGGGTAATGCCGTCAGCTAACACGGATAATAAGGCTAGTTAGGAGCGACCATCTATAGCCTTGCTCTAATTATCTATTGAATACATCGACAATACACATACCAAGAAAGTCGACATACCCAATGAATACTTAAAACAAAACCATAGGTGGTTGGATCTATCAGAACAGAATATAACAACTCAAATGTAATATACATCACAGAATAGTAACTCATCATATACACATATACTGAAAACATAACAGAGTATACAAAATAATACAAGTCAAGTGGTATAGCAAACCACAATATACAGACGAGTCCGTAGAATACATATCAGAGTTACTACAAAATGGGACTACACAAAAAGCTATGGCAAAAAGAAGCTAGTGGAGTAGTCCATGAGGAAGCAAAATAGGCTAAGTCCAAAAGCACCTAACCTGAAACATCTCGGTCTGACCCGAGTATAAAATACACGGGTCAGTCTAGCTAAACAAATCAGTTAGATAAACTGAGCAACAATAAACCTGTAAGGTTACAAAGCATAACAAATATCTCTAAAAGAGATAACACAATCATTTAACAAAAGATGAATCATATGATAACAAGCCTCGTATCATCGGCAACATAAAGAAACAAAAGATACAAATATCCCAAATCAAGCCAAAAAGGCAAATAACAAATACCAATAAGGTATACAAGTTCCGCAAGGTAAACGCTACGCATCATGCGGCTCATAACGACCAACACCGAAGGGAATATACATATGAATGAAACATCAGAAAATTGCTCGAGCTCAGTACTGTACAAACAAGGATCCATGAGCCTGAAGACTCCAAACCCAATATCACCCATGCGGCTTATAACGACCAACATCAGAAGCGATACTAAAGGGCAGCCCAATATCACCCATGCGGCTCATAACGACCAACATCGGAAGCGATACTAAAGGGCAACAAACCCGAAGGCACAAACCCGAAGGCACATACCCGAAGGCAACAAACCGTAGTGGTGAAGGTCAGAGACCCAGTACTGGACAC
This sequence comes from Allium cepa, assembly GCA_030765085.1. Lineage (NCBI taxonomy): Eukaryota > Viridiplantae > Streptophyta > Magnoliopsida > Asparagales > Amaryllidaceae > Allium > Allium cepa. The sequence continues at coordinate 245,198,229 of CM060942.1, forward strand.
CACTAACTGGCGGAATGTGTCATAACTCTCGAAGAGGAATCCGAAAAGTGTTAACGTATGTCCCATAACCACTCGTTCGCACTAGACGATTTACTATCCGTCAGTCACTTTCACACTCAAAGCAGTACAAAGTATACCTCATGTCATCGATAAACCAAACCCGAGGGTCAAAACAATCAATTGAATAGGTCGGGGACTAATCGGAAAGATAAATGCACAGATTCATGGTCTGTGTTTTGCCCAACCATTTAATCAGCCTTCCACTTCACTCGAAGTGCGAAAGTGTGTGTTTTAAATAGAATTTATAAATTGGAGAAAACGAGCTTTTAAATGTGACCCGAGAGATTATTTTATAAAAACCCGTGGATGAAGTCAAGAATAAGTTATCAAAGTCAAAAATGCAATAACAACTACTAAAAAGCAACTTGAATCGATAAAATTTGGAAAAAAATCAAAATATGCAAAAATAGGCAAAACAACAAAATAGGAGCAGGTCGGACGGCTCGGTCGGACGGCTCGGTCGGCTGGCCAGATGCAGGAAATAAAAAAAAACTCGACATGAGCAGGTCGGTCGACCGGCTACAGGGCTCGGTCGGCCAAACTGCATAAATTTGCAGTTTCTGCCCTTTTTCCAATGAAATGCAAGTTCTTCCAAAATGCGACCATTCGAGTAATGGAGTTAAGAAGCCTTAGCCAATAGATACCCAGCTCCATTAGCTCTCCGATTCGCAACCAAAAACATATTCAAACATCAAAGTTAGGATCTTTAAAGAATTGAACCCAAACACTAAAATTTTGGATATTCACCAATTCAATCCAAACCAAAAGCAAGAGCATATGAACAAGTGCTAGGAATTCATACCCAACATCAATGAAATCAAGAGAAGTAGATGTGAGTTCAAAACTCACCTTTTAATCTCACAAACAAAGAAGATGAAGGAGCTAAAACACAAGGAGAAGACCAACTAATCACTACTTCAACCCAACAAGCTTCAATCTAAGAAAAAACAAGTATTTTCCTAAGTTAGGTTTAGGAAAACTTTCTGAAATTGAAGGAGAAAGAGTTGGAGAAGAAGAAGAGAGACTTACCTATGGCTTCTCTATGATTTTAGAGCAAGAAATCAAGTTACAAAGGAGAAACTAGGGCTTGTAATTTCTATTTCCTCTTCCCTTCCACCATTTTCAGTTTTGCTAGAGAAATGAAAATGAAAGAAGATGAAATGAAGAGAAAGGGTTGAGTTAGAGGGTTAATTAAGCTAGTGGGCTGAACCCAAACCCAAAACCCAATAGAAAAAGGGTCAAAATTTCACAAACTCCAAACATATCAAAGATTATACTCAAAAAGATCGCAAACGCCATTTTGGAACCAATGGAGGTAATTTCGAGCTCCAATTCGGCCGTTTGCAAAAAGTAACATTTCGGACCCAAATCCGACTAACGACGCTATATTTAAATAAAACATTTAAATATAAAATCATTAAATATGCGGATCGTTACAGCTTTTGTATTTCATGTCAGTTGGGTTTACTCACGCTGGTTTCCAGCCTGACCCGGGTGTTACTTTGATGTAATGCTCGGGTCAGACCGAGTATTACAGACTTGCAGGTAAGGACGTTCTGAAGCTCAGGAGGAGAGCTAAAGGACAGGAACGTATAGAGTGTTTATCCGCTGTGATATATATTGTTATTTATATGGGACAAGTTATTTTAAATTGTCCAGTGTTGTGACATTGATGTAACTCTGATGTAAAATGTAAATATACAGATACAGTTCTGCTTTGTAAACTGTTATTTATTTGCTATTTTATTTTATCCGCCGCGAATGTGAGATTGTGTGTTTCTTCTATTCTTCTTCTTCTTCTTCTATATTTTCTTCTTTTCTTTTACTATCTGAAAATTTCAGGATCGAAATTTCCGGGTCGTTACAGTAATTGTAAACTTTAGTAAATGAATTAATGTGCAAATGAAATTGAATATAAGAAAACAAATAGAAATGTTGAATCATGGATAAAATTGTTAACTAAAATGGAACTCAAATTTAAAAAATAATGTAAAGTTTTAAATTGTTGCATTTGGTAATAAGTTAAAATATAAGTAAATAAAGGCAAGTATTGAATTTATCAATGAAATAAAATATTGATTAATGGAACTGAATGTGAATTGAGGTAATAAAGTAATGCAGGATAATAAATTATTTAATTAGTACATTCCCCATTTTTATTTGTAAACAATGGTAAGGTTTTAATTTATTGAAATTTCAGACCTTTTGGCGCTGGTTTGGACGAATTTGGAGACTGTCCAAATTTTGGATTTAAATTGAATTTAAATTCAATTTAAATTCAAAAGGTGTGTGTTTTAACCCACTCACAACTTCTAAGATTTTTTATGTTTGTTAAATTCAATTATGATGTGATTTGAAATTTATTTATAGCTGTTTGGTACATATTTCATCATTATCTCAGTTAATTTGCATTTATTTAATTAACTTGTTATTTAATTTGTTTATTGCATTTAAAACTGCTAGTTAAATTTGTTATTTATTTATTGCATTTAAAAATTCCAGTTAAATAGTTATTTAATTCATTATTGAAAAATAAACTGTCAGTAATTAATTGATATTTATTGCTATGATTGTCTGAATTGGATGATGATTTGATAGATGTTGATGATTGATAATGGATGAATGGGTTATGTATTTTTTTATGGTTAAATTCTGCATGTTTTTACACATTTCATTTCATTCGAGATTGCCGTTTGAAATGATATACAACCGCATTTCTTTATTTTTAAATTGCGGATTGAAATGATAAATATCCGTATCACTTGACCATAGGATAGAAAATTATATTTAGGCACCATGGTATATATGTAAATTTATTTTTGAAATGATTTTCTATGGTTTTGGACAGAATACGGTTTAATAAATAATAAATTTTGATGTATATATATAGTAAAAATTATTGAATTTAGCTATGTATAAATTTGTTTCAAATTTTAAATAAGCTAAATAATGAAGTTGATTTCGTTTATATAATATGGTTAGGAATATATTTAAAATTCTATTGTACATAGAGTTTATAATAACTCTAATAAAAGTAAGGTTGAAGATAAATGTGAATATGATTTGAATTAAAGTATTTAAGAATTATCTTCGAAAATTTGTTTTGAAATGTAAATAAATTAAGATTTAACGGGTATGATTGTATAACTTGATTTTGATTTGAGAATTTGAATGAATATCCAATTGATTTAACGAATATTATCAAGATAATTTAATTAAAGAATATCCTGTTATTGAAGTTTAAGGGTTTTACTTAAATAATATTTGTTCTATTAAGTATACATTTCAAATTTTAAATAATAGGAATTGGTTGTGATATATTAAATTTTCAAAGAATCCATTTGAAATAGTGGAATATTTAAAGAGTGGAAAATATGAACTATAAAAATTTAAGTTTTGAAATATAGAATATTTAAGCTGTGAAATATATGGGAATTAAAATGGTTTATTTGGAGGTTCAAATTGATATTGGGATTTTATTGTGAAATTTAAAGAAGCTATTTTATTATATTAAGTAGTATAGTATTTAAACCATTAAATATTAAAAGTTATGTTTCAAAGCTATGGTTTCAAGGTATATAGATTTGAAAAGGCTATGATTTTTGAAAAAGATATATTCGATATCATATGGATTTGGGTCTTTAACATATAAATGATATCGTATTTATGTAGTTTGAAATGAATATTTTATTCTGGATTTTTTAGGTATAAATTATTTTGAAATAACCGTGGTGTTATAATAACGTTTGGTTATTGAAGAGACTGGGATTGTGTAACGTATCGATTTTTCGTTGCCGAAAAACCGAATAGTTATGGGTTTTAAAAAGAATTTAAGAAAAGAAAAAGGCAGAAGATAGAGGAGAGGGAAAAGAAAATAGAGAGAAAGATAGAACGGAACGGAAAACAACAGAATCACATCAGAATCTCACAATTCGCAGCGGAACAACATATAATAATAAATGAATAATCTTTAAACAAAGAACTATATCAGTTATTACATTACATCACATTACATTACATCATATCATCAGAGTGTACAACAACAACAAATAGTGCAGCGGAAAAAGAAATACTATATACTAGTAATACGCCATGCCATCCAGCTTGCCTCCAGCAACTCCAGAATATCCAGAATATCCTGATAAACCTTACTCTTGACTGCCCGTGTGGAAATTGGTGGGCACCCAAAGTTTAGGAAGGAAAACAATGAACTCCAAGTCAGTCATGTGACTGGTGTGAGAACTCAAAACAGTTTATTTAACTTTAAAATCAAAATAGAGAGATATTTTTAATCAATTCGCAATGCTTTTAAAAATGAGACTACCATAAGGCCTCCCGCACATACACACAATGCAAACGCAGAATCGGAGGAGATTTCTCCTTATGATAGTCGAAGATGCTTGATACGCATTTAAAATAACATTTCATATTATTATTAGTGCATAGTGTAGGAAAAATTTATTTCGAAAGTAGAATATAAATCTTAGCCAGCATAGACATTCCGAACTATGCCTACTATAGCTAACTATGTTCAATAGCAGGTTACCGCCACATTCCATAGCAGGTTATACAACTAAAACCGTACAAGTCACGTATTGTTTCTTTGGATTTCCAACAAATGGTCAGGCCAAGGAACTTCCCATTGCCACATGAGAATGCCTCTGGAAAGACATCCCCGAGAACCAAACCGGAACTCTGCCAACACAAGGCCGGGTTACCCCTAACTGGGTAACTACTGACACGAGCACGCCATTCCCCGATCGTAAACGACCTTTCTCACGGGATCCCGAAAACCAACAACCACAAAGTAATAAATTCGTAGTAACCACATAGGTTAAATATCTGGGCTCCATACCATGATACCACCTCTATCCAGAAGGAAATGTACATACCCTAAAGGGTGCTACCCCTCATAACCTTGCCGCATCTTTCCTGTTTTGACCATTTCCGGGGTGTGAGGTTCGACGAAGTCACGTCCACAAAAACATACTTTATACAAAAGCCATGCTTTGGGTCAACAAATGATCAACACAATGATCACCAAGATAGACGATCAAATAAACGATCCTATCACAATAATCAACACAATGATCATTTCAGCAACACTCAGCATGTCACATTACCAAATTGGGAATATATCGCTGATAACTTCAACTATATAACCTCTGAGCTCGTACGTCTCAGAGAAGGGTGTTAAGCTAAAAGAATAAATTCTTCGCCACCAACAGAAATATATTTGAAAGAAATCGGCTTCATATCTCAACTTGTAATGTCAGACATACAATCCATACAAGTCTGTTCTGGGATCGAACAAAACCGAAGGCACTTACAAAGAAGTCCTTGCAATCCGGATATTCACAATCCTGATCGGATTTTCCATCACTTAGGGAGTCTCTATACCGTTGCAACTCAGTGCAGAGACAATCGATAGGTCATCCTATCGCTCTCGCAAATACCGGGTCTTCAACACCGATCTTCAAATGCAATTATTACGACGTATCACATATTCAGAATGGGTTATACGACCCCATGGTCCTTTCCCGGTTAACCCGAATAGTGAGCGCTTATTCAAAAATAAGTGTAGCATTTACATTCAAACAAATCACATCAATTACCCATTCAAAGGGAAATATTGATAGTCGGTTATTGAACTATCAATGGATATGCACACATCACCAGTTTCCAAATAATTTTCCAAATTATTTATTTTCCAAAAATATCTTTACTATATATAAAATTTTCACACTTTAAAAATAAATCAACATTTATTTTTTTAAACAAATTCCACTTCCTTTATAAATTCCTTAGTGAATTTATAATTCCAAAATATCAATGAATATTCGATTTCAATTATTCATTTTCAATTTATCTTCAAAAAGATAAATTCTAAATATCACTTCATATTGGAAAACAATTCCATACTTATTTAATAAGTAATTCACAAATTTTATTTATTTTCAACACTTCGAAAATATTCAATATACTTAAATCGAAATTAAGCATATATTTCATTCTTTAAGGAAATCATTCTCTTAAACATATTTATTTGGGCCAAAACGAATGTTGCGTAAAACATCGTTACGACGTCCCAAATTCACTAGTATAGGGATTCGAAATTAAAATAGATATACAAATCCCAATACTATACAAAACATTTCCTTTCGGAAATCATTTACTATAACAACAGTGTTATAGTCCATCATCTCCTTCTATTTCTCGAAAACGTCTATTTCAACAATAAATGTTGAAATCTATGGTTTCGAATCTCAACACAATTAAAACTTCGTTAGATCGTTTTAATTCTATTTCAAATATCACATTCAAAACAATTTCTTTAACATATTATTCACTATTCAAAAACGTGAATATACTACGTTAACACATTTCATCCTTTTATTCATTTTAATTCAAAGGATTATTCACAGTCAAAAACGTGAATATAACTCCATTAATAGGTTCCAACAATTAACTTATCAAAATAAGTTGTTTGCGAATTTATAAACAACGTTTATAAATTCCATTTCTATTTATTTATAAAAACTTCCTTTTTATAAATTCTTTTATTAACCTATTCCAGTTTATAACTCAATTATAAACTAAAAGTTCATATTATAAGTTAATTACTTATAAAACGATTATTTTTACAAAATCGTTCTTTTTAACTTCCCAAATTATAAATCTTATAACTTATAAGATTCATTCATTTATCCAAAATCATTATTTTAATAACTTAATAAATTTTATAAACCTACTGCTTATAAAATTCCATTTATAACTTCACTGTATAAAATTCTATAAATTCCATTCAATTATGAAATTCATTTTCACTTCATTCAAACACTTATAAAAACTCGTTTTATAATGTCCATATTTCAATTTATAAATATCCATTTATAAATCTCTTAATATAAATCAATTTATATTATCCTTTTAAAACTTCTTTAATCTCCTTTATTATTTCACCATTTTTGATTCATAAAATAATTAAATTTCATAAATCCTATATTTAAACTTTTCACAATAATTCTAAAATATCTCGATTTAACTATTTTATAAACTCAATAGCATCATATTCTCAAAAATCAGTTTTTTTACTGTATTTCAGAAAAATCATAATTTTTATAACTTTAAAAATTATAACATTTATTTATTTAAAATGAATCAATTCCAAAAATATTTTATAAACGTATACTTTCAAAAATCACTTTAAAATCATTTTAAAATCCCAAAATCTGGGTCCAATGATGCTACACACCAAATAGTCAATCACGACTACAACGATATCATATATCGATATGATAATCAATCAAATATCAAAATATCTGAAATTAAATAAAAACTGTTGAGGAATCCAGTTGGATCCCTCCAACCTGTTTTCCTGCATCCACAAACATTAGCACAATACCAATTTCGCTCCAGTACGAAATTATCGCGGTACATGTTCTTATTAAATATTATCCGCTTAATAACGGCGTAATAGGGTCTCATTCGCTAAACAACAAAAATGCGGGAAATCAACAACTGCAATATATACATATGCCAATATATATATATTGATATTATATATAATACCAATTTCACTGTTTATGAAATATTCGCGGTATATGTTTTTATTAAATAACATCCGCTTACTAACGGCGCATAATGTCTATTTTAACAATCAATAGATATCAATCAACATTCAAACATGCATTCAAATATTTTAAATCTAACTATTTAAAATAAAATCGAAACTGATTCGATTGAGTGAGAAATTCTCACCTTGATTTTATTTCCGTTTTAGCGATTTATTTCGAATAAAATTAAACGGACGTTTAATTTTACCCAAAATTCTCACTAACTCCAAACGACTCCAAACCGACTCCATCGCGTAGTGCTCGTCCATACGATTCCAACGCAACTGAGTTTGCATTTTTTCGACCTCGTATGAAAAAGTTATAAATATTTGAAGTTTACACAAATTTATAATATAAAATTACAACATAACCTTAATAATTTTTAACCTAGCAATATCACAGCCGCATGATTCCTTCCCCTTGCATCCTGGCCGTCCCCCCTATCATCTTCCCCACGTCTTGGCTACAGGTTGAGGCCGCACAACAAAACCCACTTGCTTAGATTAGGGTTTAATTATACTCCGTCAATACTCGATGAAACCCGATCAAACCACCGCCACGCGAAAGCTCTCAACTTCCTCTACCTCTGGCCTCAACCACCTGAAGCTCGGCTGTCAAATTAGCCTCGTTTTGCGTGCGTGGCCTGAAGAGAACGGCCCCCTGTAGCTCACTCCACGCGACTCCAAACACGATCTCCACCGTTGATCTCCAAGCTCTCGTCGTGCTCTACCACTTTGTAGTTGAACATTCTTGCTAATTCTTGATGGATTTGGAGTAATCGAGGGATGTAGGTTGCGAATTTCTGGCCTTTGAATGTTAGGGTGGCGGCTAGGGTTTTAGATTAGGTTTTTTTTTTCTAAATTATGAAGAGGTGGGTGCTATTTATAAAGAAAAATCGAACACTATTCATCCGGAAATTCCGAACTCCGATTTACGCGCCGAAACTGATGTTCCTAGGGTTTATCCCGCGTTCCGGACACAATGGAACAGGTTTCGGAAGCTAATTCGGAAGTATGTGCGAGTTATGGCTATAAACGCTCAATTTGAATTAAACTGATTTAAGCGATTTTCTAGGCGTTTTAATTCGTACCGGACAAACGGTAAATCCAATTGACTTGAAATTTGAAACCTTACAATAATATCACATTACGGATCCGATGAAACTAGTTTCGTCGAAATCCGAGACTTTTTGAAAAATGGCTATTTTAACTCGCTAAATTTAAATTAAAAACAATTCGATGCGTTTCGAGCTGCCACGATCAAACGATAACTCCGATTGACACGAAAATTGAAATCCGGTAATAACTAACTATTACGGATCCAATGGAACTGGTTTCGTTCAATTCTGAGACTGTTCAAAAATTGGCTATTTTCACTAGTCGATTTTAATATTAAAATATTCAATTTTCACAAATTAACTTTTAATTCGATTTTAAAAGTTCTAAAATATCATTCTAACTCCAACATGATAAAATAAAATTTTACAAATCATTTTCAATCATATTTAACCCAATTTTCAATTATTTCCATAATTTAACGTATTAAATTATCGATTTAAATTATCCAATTAATTCCAAAAATTTAAATAAAAATTTATTCGACTTATAAATTCACTTTTTTAATATTTAAAATTAATTAAATATTCAAATTTAAATTAATTAAAATTCTGGGTCGTTACAGATTGGAAGTTGCCATACTCTCTGCCAACCCCGAAAACCAGTTTAACAACCGTGTACGCGGTGGAGATTACAGAATGAAGTAGGATGGTGGCGACGTTTCCTTTAGGTAAATACGTGGACCCAACTCCCGTGAGTTGGCATAAGGTGGCTAAAACATAAGCGATTGACGGGTTAATTGAGGTAGTACCTTTGATCGGACACATCCCTTCGATATTATACTTTGACTTTTGGATTGATTCGGTGGCCACTTTTGACTTTATTTATTTGGGGGTGTGACTCGTGGTGGGCGGTAGCTGCAGCTACGCGTTACCACCGACCCAGAAGCGTAATTGGTATATCTACCCTGGCATTGCCTAGTTGTGCCGTGTCACCTACCCTATCGCGCCTCGTACGAGTTTGGATTTCTCCCGTGGCCCGTGTAGTATCCTCTGGTGGCTTCCCGATTAGAAGGGACTATGATATTGGATGGACTACTGGGAATATTATGTGTTAAGGGGAATATTGGGTCAGTCCTTAATGCTAAGAAAAAAGTAAGATTATTTTACAATTAGACACTATTATAATAGCGAAATATACTACATAGTAAATAATTTAACGGATCCTTAGGAGATGTATATCCCGAGCATCTCTTGAGTTATTGCACTCATGTTTATTCTTGTTGATTTAACTTACATAAGATATTTTAGTTCTGACTTGAGTGTTTTGTCTTTTCAATTCGCTCGGGTCAGTCCGAGCATTTCAGGATTCGAAGACCTTAGCTCTGGAGGACGAAGACGGAGATTTATATTATTATTACTATTAGTCCACTACACTTATACTGTTCTGCTGCATTGTTATTGGTATGTGTAACTCTGATAAATGTGTAAGTATAATCGAATATTTTGTAAAACAGCTTTATAAACTGTATATTTGATTATTATATTTTATCCTTCCACTGTGAGATTCTATTTTGTTTTATTTCTTTCTCTTTTTTCTTATTTACCCCATAACAAACCGCCCTTCCGAACGGTTAGAATTGGCACGTGTGTCGATTTAAAGCGTGCGAAAATGTGGGATGTTACACCACTCCACAACAATATACGGTTCTATAGAGGAGTTTTGTGTTATACTAAGATTTTGAAATCCATATGTGGTTCTGAGACCATTAGATGTGGGAATACGTGTGTGATTCCAAGATCTTTTTTAGATGTGAGAACCTATATGTGATTCTATGGCCATTATGATGTGAGAATCCGTATGGGATTCCATGATCTATTTTAGAGACGATGCGTGAGCTAGAAGGCTGGATATAGCCTCATCAGCGGAAATGAACTAAACAAGGATAGAAGGCTTGGCCAGTATGGTTGGCAAACCCATAAGGTGTAATTGGTTCCTTTTTCGAGCAATACAGATACCTTCAGTTGTTTTTGGCGTGCCTGAGCTATGTAGTTAGTCTTAGCAAAACCAATTATGTTTTTCCTATAATACTCCAGCTAGACGGGTATGATGCTTCCGAAGGATAACTCTTATCCTTTTGCAGGAGGACCATCCTCGAAGTTCGGAGGGCACGTCCACAAAATTCCTACACAATTAGCAAATGAGCCTTATCAATTTTCCATTTTATATGTAGTATTGTTGTGGTGTACACTCACGAGCATCATAGCCACTTGATTACTATTATTTTTACTCTAGACATTATTCTAATATAATAGAATTTTCTGATATAAAAAGTTTTGATTAACGTAAGGTAAAACCCCGTTCGTGTTTATATGGCGTAGTCTTACGAGATACTTTTGATTTTAAAGAATTCTAAAAGTTATAATAAATAAAATTCCTTGTGATTTAAGTTATTATGTTGGTTTTACCAAAATGACCAAGGCGTTGTTTCCCTAAAATGCTCGGGTTAAACCGAGCATATTTCTAGGTTTACCTGGACATTTGGAGCATCAAGAGAGGAGGTGGAGGCCCAAGAACGTATTAACATAGATGATTATATCTCCACTGCATTCATGGTTGTATTTATCAAAAATTATAAGGATACGTTGTTATAACTATCCATGCTGAATAGGTTAGTGTACTTCAATTGATGTATGTAAATATATATAAATTACAGTTATGTTTTTGTGTAAGGATTTTATATATAATATACATTATCCGTTCTATCTTAGATTCTATACTTGTTATTTCTTCTTGTCTTCAATCTTCTTTCTTTTCCCCAATTATCTGCCTTTCTGTTCGATTTGGTTGGATGTGGGTGGTTTATTGTTTGCTTAAACTGTACAGAAAAGTGGGTCATTAAAGTTGGTATGAGAGCATAGGCTGAGCGAACACCTTGGCTTTTGTGGGGTTTTCTCATTTGAGATAGGGTAAGTATTGTTTTGTATATGAGAGCACGTATTTGTTAGTGATAAGAAATATTTTGTATTACGTTGTTTGATCGGTTGGGTGGCTTAAGAATTCCGGTCAATGCGTTTGGCCAACGTTATCGATAAGGATTTCCTAAACACTCGAACAAGGTCAATCGACATAGTGTTGTTTTAAAATAGGTAAATGAAATAAATTTACCAGGAAATATATTTTATATATGTGAAGGAATAATTTTTCATAAAACATTAATATAGTTATTCCTTGTTGTGCCTGATTGTTATAAGTGATAGTGCTCCATCATTATCATCTAGGATTTGATCGGTCATGCTCGTCCATTTCTGAGCATTGACTATTGTCCATTAATCTATCTTGAATCTTCTTTGGAAATTTAGATTGGGTAATAGAAAATATGGAAACGCTTAAACGAATTCCTTGTGAATAAAGTTTCACAAATTGAATATAAGGCATTGTTAATAGTATTGGGTTAGAAAATGAATTTTAAGGATTGTTTATTTAAGAAAACAGTTTGAATATACTTGAACGAATATTTTAGAACTATAAAGATTGATTTGATTAAGTTTAAAAAAATTGTCGTTTTATTAAAAGGAAATTGGGAATATTTTGAACTAATATTTTAGAAATAATTGAATGTATAAGTTTATTGTAATTAATTGGGATTTAATAAAAGAAGTTTACTAAATGGAAAACGTAAATATTTCTGAAGTAAATACTTAAAAGATGATTTATATGAGCAAGCTAGATTATTTTGACAATAATTATTTGAGAATGATTTCCTTTGAAAGGAAATATTTTATAAATTTGATTTATAGAAATGTATCTTATAAGTAAAAGGAATTTGAGAATTTAAATCCCAGTGATTTTTGCAAAATAGCTTTCAAGGTTTAAAGGGTTAATAGTAGTAGTTGAAAATTATTTTCAAGTTTCTTAATAGGGAATTGTTATCAGTAGGACCACAATAAAATAAATTTTGATTTGAATTACTATGAAGCAAATATGTATGTTATCGTTTCAACTGATTTTGGAGAAAGAAATACTAGTTTTATATGAGATAGTTTAGAGTATAAATGATGTTGGAAATGGTAATAATAGGTTATTAAAATATATTAAAGTATAAATTCTTTGAGAATTTAAAAATAAATGTGTATTCCTTTAGTTTGGCTCGGAAAATAAGTCCCAATTGTTTTGTGGTGATCGGAATAATCTTCTAAGTGACAATCTGATGTTTTCTTAGGCAAACGACATTTGCGCACTTAGTGAATGATTCCCTTTGTCATTATACAATCGGGTGAATTCTAATCCGGATGAATTAGAAGTAAGTTGGAAATGGATAGTTTGTTAAAAACCATTTATATGGAAATATATTGATATGGCTTCAAATGAGGGATTTTGAATACTAGAAATTTTGATTTTATGTAAACTAGTTCGAGTGGCTCGAAAGTAACTAAAAATGGGTAAGAAATACGTTTAGATGGTAAACGTTTCTCTTCAGTATTATCCTTCCAGTAAGGAAATGTATGATACTATTTAGTAGTTTCTAGTTCCTTGGCATAATTTTGGGGTTACCCAGGCTGTGTGTGTGTGTGTGTATATATATATATATATATATATGTGTGTGTGTGTGTGTGTGTGTGTGTTACCGATTAAAATATATCTTATATAATTTCAAAAGTTTTTTGAAATAAATATCCAAATATTTGACCCTTAAGTTTCCAAAGTATTTGGTGTTGTTTAAGAGTGTTAGAATGAAAACCTGGATGTTTTAAAATAGGTAAGTGAATTAAAAACAAAAAATTGAATTTAATAGTTTTGCATATCCTTGCAATGTGGTAGAGTCTTATATGTTTTACAAACCTAAGGGAGTATATGAAGTGTTTTTTCATAGAAAATTTGATCGGAATAGAATTGGTATTGGAATAACTAATTGAGTAGGTACGTAGGATGAATGTAGATAATTTCTCTTTTCATTTAGTTTTGATCTGATATTCGATTACAAAATTTTGAGTGTTTTTCACCGTTGCAGATAAGGATTTATTTCTCGATTATGACGGCGAATACTCGACTAAGTCTCTTGATACGAAACCATGGTTTTCTATCATAGCTATAGTTATGTAAGAAGAGCAGGGGTTCCTAATCAGTGAGCCTGATTAGTATCCGCACTAGTAAATTGGGTGAACGATACCAGTTTGGAGGTGAAGTCACATATTCGAGTAGTGATCGAATCAGGTTCGGTATATGGATGATCTATGATCATCATGTGGACTTATGAACAATATTGAACGTTCTTGTGCTGGAATTTCGTGGTCAAAATTCTTTTTATGGATGGAAGAATGTAACGGCCCATATTCTTGGGCTTTCAAATTTGAATATTTAATTTTTTTTTAAATATTTGGATTTGAATTTAAATTTTGATAAATTTTCTATTTCAAATTGAGACTTAATTTCCAATGATGTATTTGTTATTTAATTTATAAGAATTTTCCATAATTTTTAATCTAATAAATATTTGAATTTACGTTTGACACTTATTACGTCAAACATTGGCATTGTTGACACTTCACAAAATTTGAAAACCGGTCTATTTAATTTTGTTTGGTGATTAGGACACATTGACATGCATGATCATGTCTTTATTTCAGACATTGGCTATCCATACACGAACGTAAAATAGTGTAGTGTGGCACCCTTAAACTAACTTTTTTGAAATATTAAAAAACAAAAAAGAACACATGTATGACACACATATAATTTAGTTCACACATACGATTCTCAGGCATTGGCTATTCTTTGGCCATCAAAATGGTGGCTTTGCATTTAATTTTTGTACTCCCCAGTCAATATATATATATATATATATATATATATATATATATATATATATATATATATATATATATATAACACTTGCATCATTTCACCTAGGCCATCTACAGTGTTTTTACCTACTTCGAGCCATTTTTGTGCTTCTCATTACTCTCTACCTTTTAAAGAAACATATGTATTCTTTCATTCAAAATTTAAAAGCTCCAAAACCACTCGTTTTTAGCACCGACGTTCAAATGCAAAATTGTTCGTCATCAAATGTAGTTCCATCTAAAAATATTTTCGTGGGTTTTCGTCGAGCGGTTTGAGAGATATCTTTGAATTACTACATGTGGTCGAGAAAATGATCTTTTTCGATGATCATGGATTGGCGAACGGAGGGTACGGATGGGTTCGTAGTAGTGATTATGTATTTTTAGAAGTGTTTGCATGATTTTTAGTGACTCAGTTTGTCGGACAGGAGGAGATGATCGAAAAATGTTAAAAAAATAATTTTCGACGAACCTCTGGTCGAGGGGTTGAGCGGAGATAATGGGGAGGAGCCTTGGATCGTGGCGAAGGTGTGACCATAGCCGATTTTTGATTTAGGATTTGGTTTGTCATGTATTTCTAGAATTAGGGTTTTGTGGCTTTTTTTTATGGGTTCGGCTATCGCATCGCTGACTGGATGGGGAAGCATCGGACTAGGTGCTAAGGGGCTTGGAGGTGAGTGGAAGGGTAGGTGGTCTTGTAAGGGTGGCAGCAGGACATGAATGTTGATATTGTGATTGGATGAGGGGATTTTGTTGTTACCTGTAAGAAACTATAATGGGTAGCAGCAATCGAAATTGGCTAGAGGCCGTCAAAGGTGGAGCTATGGGGTGGAGAAGGTTAAGATTGGGAAGAGAAGCGCGTAGATGGTCTTGGTTTAGTCATTCGTTCTCCGAAGCGTTCTTTTACATGCACGGGTGCAGGTTATTCCATGCACGAGACACAACTTCAAGCATTCAGGATTTTGGGGGGAGGGGCGGAAAAGGCACTATGGATTTGATTTCGGGTTGGTATATATAGGCTTTGGGACGAAACTTTGGTGTGAATTTTTTTACTTAGTTGTTAAATTTATAAATATAGTTGTTGACTTCAAAGGTGATATCTTAGTCATTTTGAACCCATTTATTCCAAAATATTACGTTGGACTCATATTGATGAGTAGAACACGATAGTACAATTTGTTGATAATTTTGGATGAGTAAAATTTTATGACATATTAAAATGGACATAATTTAAATCATGTTATTTTAAATAATAACGCCGTTTAATCTTATATACCATAAATGTCGATGTTTATTTGGCCTTAAATTATTGTTGAGTTAAATTAGATCGAATATGGTAAATTAGGCACTTTTTAGCGGAAATAAGTCACAGTTCCGCTAATTAAATTAATTGGATACAGTTTAGCAGAATAAATTACCATTCTGCTATGATTAATATAATAGGTTAAATTTGTACATTTATTTACCAAAAATAAATCTCTTTTTATCACTACATTAGTATGGACACTTAATTACATTCTAATGGATTGGTATTAGATAAATGTTGTATTAACAATTGCTTGTTAATTACATATTTAATTTACATATACGATGTCATGTAAATAAAAAGATTATAACTTATATAGTTAATGGAATCAATGGTGACCGATTAAGTTCCATTGAAGATACTAAACCTCTTTTTGAAATTGATTTTTGAATCAAAGTTATTTTAAGAATAATTATTATTTATTAAGAAGGTTATTAAAGATAATTATCATTTTTTTTAAATGACAATTAATAATTATTTTATTAATGATTTTATGTTAATTATTAATATGATTCTAAAAGGTTTTTTAAGAATATTCAATTATTGTTTCAAAGTTATTAAACAATTTAAAATGTTTTAAATTATTGTTTAGTTATTAATTAAGGTTATTTTATAATAAATTAATTTTATAGTTATTATTATTTCAAAGTTGATCATTATTATAATAGTATTATTTTAAAAATAATTTTTTAATATTGTTTGAATTTAATTAATTATCATATGATTTAAAAATATTTAAAGTTGTACTTTTATAATATTAAAAAAAGTAACTTACTGTAATTAAGTAATGTTTTGTTCTAAAAGAATTGGTTTTAGACGAAATGATTTAAAAAGGAATGTTTTATAAATGGTTTAAGATATAGGAAAGTGCATTTTTTTATAGTTAAACTGGGAAGTTTATAAAGAAACTTTACAAATAAATTTGAATATATTTATGAAGTAAAAAGATATTTGGAAAGAGGTGGTTGGTTTTCATAGTAGAATTCGAGGGCAAAGACTGCCCAAAATTTGTTATGTTTCACAGAAATAGTGACGTAACCATTGAGAAAAATACGATCTATGATTGATTCCATGGCGTAAATCGAGAGGCGGCGATTGCCTAAAGTTAAGTTTGATTTTTCTTGGATAGAGACGTAACCATTGAGCTGCGATCCATGGTCGATACCAAATAGTACTTCCAATATCTATTTTAAAATGTCATAAATATTTTTCAAGGAATGATTTTTGAATATACTTTTCCCAGAGAGATAAATATATGTATGTTTTTGATAAAGAGTTTTAAATTGATGGAAATTAAATTAACTGAGGCTTAATGATTTTAGTGGGAAATGTAATCTTTGGTTGAGTGTTTGTTTATTTCATAGTTAAATAACCGACTATCAAATCATGGTCCAAATATGTAATCATTCTTACTTTGGTTGTAGTGGAATAATTCCCTACTTAACACCGAAGGATTTTAACTCTGTAAATATCTAGGAGAAACACGGGAATTATACGGTACAGTTACCATCGGTGGTGCTATATTGTACGTATAAACTAAACTGTTCTTCTAGGATAAATGACAATGAGATCTGTCCACTTAAACGGTTAGGGGTTGATCCTCGATCTTATGTATTTTCTGATTATCTCCTAAAGAATCGGTATTGGGTATTTCGGAAAAATCGACGATTGGTTTGTGGAGCGCCCGGGAAGCGGGAGAGTGTACTCGTAAGATGACTCGGAACCGTTGCCACTCCAAAACCATATATGGTTCTATGGAGGAGTTTCATGTTATATTGAGATGTGGAAATCTATGTGTGGTTCCGAGACTGTTAGGTGTGGGAATCCATGTGTGATTCCAAGATTTATTTGCGATGTGTGAATCTATATGTGATTCCAAGGCCATTGTAGTATGGGAATCCATATGGGATATCGTAATCTATTTTGGAGATGTTGCGTGAGCTGAAAAGCTGGACATAGCCACATTAGCATAAATGACTAAAACCATTGATTGAAGGCATGGCCAGTGGGGCTGGCAAACCCATAGGGTATAATCGGCTCCTTTTTCTGGCAATACCGATACCTTTGGTTGTTTTTGGCATACCAAAACGATGCATTCGGTCTTAACAAGACCAATTATGTTTTTTATACAATACCTCGGTTAGACAGATATGATGCTATGGAAGGATAACTTTGCTCCTTATGCAGGAGCACCGTCCTCGAAGTACCGAAGGCACCTCCAGGGAAATCCTACACAATTAGCGAACGAGCCTTATCGGTTTTAGATTTTATATCCAATATTATTATGATATGCACTAATGAGCATCACAGCTACTTGATTATTATTATTTTCACTCTAGATATTATAATTTCATAGGATTTTCTGATATAAAAAGTTTTGGTTATCGTAAGGTAAAAATCCATCCCTGTTTTTCTGCTGCGTGGTCATACAAAATACCTTTGATTTTAAAGGATTTCAAAAGTTATAATAAAAACATCTTATGATTTAAGTTCTCATGCTGGTTCTACTAGACTGACCCGGGCATTGTTTTCCAAAAATGCTCAGGTTAGACTGAGCGTATTTCCAGGAGTACTTGGGCATTTGGAGCTTCAAGAGAGGAGATGGAGGCTCAAAGACGTATTCAGGTAGATGATTATATTTCCTTCGCATTCATGGTTGTATTTATCAGCATTTGCGAGGACTAGTCGTTATAACTGTCCGTGCTGAATGGGTTGGTATACTCTTATTGGTGTGTGTGTGTGTCTGTGTAGAATTATTGTTTTGTTTTTGTGTAAAGATTTGTTATATAATATAGATTATTCGTTCCGCTATGAAATCCTACATTTGTTAGTTCTTCTTGGCAAATTTCATTTCCCCAACTATCTGCCTTTCCGTTCAATTTGGGTTGGACATGTGTGGCTTATTGTCAGCTTAAACTGTATGAAAAAGCGGATCACTACAATAAATTTCACTTATTCATAAAGTCTCCTTCAAAGCATAATTTCAAGCATTTTTAACCTTAATCGCATAGGTGTAAAAACTAGCATGAGAAAACACATCCAACTTAACTTTAAAGTTAAAGAAAATCTTTGAAAAATCTAAAGTTTCTTGTAAGACCACGCCGCAAATAAACACAAATGGGTTTTTACCTTATGATAACCAAAACATTTCATATGAAATTCTCTAATATTATAATAGTGTCTAAGATACCAAAAATTAGTACTCTTAGCCAAAATTGTTACATTTAAATGCAACATAATTGGTATACAATTAAAACCGTAAATGGCTAGTATTGATTAATGGACTCCATACAATGATTGTGCTAAGAGTGTACCGCCTGTCATTGTGCATCTCTAGATAATATAACACTAAAGTTGAACCTATCGACCCTTACCAATAGAAAACCGGCTTACCCTTTACTGGATAGTACCGAATATGATCACCCCTCTGTAATGGTCCCCAAAGCATACAAATAAGGGATAATAGTGACTCTAGATAGGTGTAGCATCCCTTGTCTTGAGGCTCAAAGCTAAGTACTACAAATGCTACAGTCATCCATAGTATTAACTTCCGGTGAAAAATACAGTAATGTTTATAGTATCCCTAATATTAGAAGCACATGAATATCAATAAAATCATAGATTTCAAAACAACTTTTCTGATTACATTTCAAATCCATATATCATATTCAGTTACATAATCCTACAGCTAATCTCAATTTGGATCAAATATAATTATTACAAATTACACCAAGAGTGACATATGAAGATGCCTCCTCGGATGATCAGAGTACTTGATAAACATACTAGTCATAAATACATCACAATAAAATAAAAATAAATAGCTCCTACATAGCTAACTATGCGGCATGCACGTCTTTGGAAGCTTATTCATCCAACCTACTAACCCTAAAAACCCTTAACTCTCAATCTAATCAAATTAAATTTTGAGCAACTGAGAGACTAAGGAGAAAACCTAAACTTAAAGTCAGACATAAAGACAAGTGTGAATAATACTATTACATCTCGATTTACTAATATTAAGTAAGACCACGTCGCTTAGCGGAACGGGTTTCCCCTCACTAATATCCTTTTAAAAACATATCTTTTGCAATTCAGAATCCTACGATCAAATTGATTATAATAATTATAGCAAAAACATATATGCATAATAAATAGGAACCCATGGACTATCTGTCCACATTATAGTTTTATCTAGCTAACCATTACCATTGGCTGATCTGGGCATACCAGACACGATCAATAATCTAACTTCTGTTAGACACAATATTGGGTCGATTGCCCATAGTTTTTTATTCTAGAGTCAAGTAATCCTAATGGTTTTACAGGCTAACTAATGACTTACCTTTACTATGTATATTCCCTTTTGTGTGTAACCTCATTTTAGTCACATCTATGACTAAGCCCTACACACTGGAATTTTGGACTTATTTTAGCTAGGGGCTAGTAGCTAAAGTGTAGGGTGCGACTCTACACCTGCCCATCTGGTCTCCTAATATCTGAGTCAAAACTTAAGGTTAACCGCCTTATTAAATTTCATTTCCTTGTAAATAATCTTTACAAATGACTTACCCCTGAAGTCATATCTTTCTAAAACAAGGAAATCGTATACTTTTCTTTACTCAAAACACTTATGCCATGATATATATAGTTTACACAAAAAATATTGATGAAATCTAATCAAGGAATTAAATGTCCTTAAAAAGTAAGTTGATACCCTTTTTAACTCAAAAAATTTAGGCTACTAGGCCAAAACAACACTTTCAAAACCGTTGTCTAAAATCTTAAATAATCCCTTATGAATTCACTGAAAGTGCCTTCTTCAAAATAAGTTAACTACTTTTGTGACGACCGGGATTTTCGACGATTGAAAATCCACATCAATACGTCCACTATATTAAATTCTGAGAAATCAAATGCTGGAAATACCAGATCATTAGGTAAAAGAAAGAGGTAGAAGAAGAAAATAGAAATAACAATACAGAATCTCACAATCATAGCGGAATAATATATAATAGATAATAACCGATCTTTATACAAAAATCACTATAACTGTTATTTATACGTTACATCATCAGAGTACAACACATCAATAACTCAATATTGGATAGTTTTAATAACTTGTCCCCATAAATGCTGAACATAGAGCCTACAATACACAACAGAATAAAATCAAATACATGTAATACGTCTTCATCATCCAGCTCGTCTCTTGGGATCCATAGCGTCCTATCCTGAATCTGTAATGCTCGGTCTAACCCGAGCATTATAATAAAATAACACCCGAGTGAGTCTGGAAAGCCCGTGTGAGAAAACACACTCAATTTGAATTATTAAAGTTTTCGAAGTCTTTTTAAAATCAAAGGTATCTCCTAAGACCATGCAACACATAGACACGATGGGTCTTTACCTTACGATAATCAAAACATTTCATATCAAATCCTCTGATATTATAGTAGTGTCTAAATACAAATATTTATTCAAATAGCTGAAATGCTTGCATCTCATGTTCCAATATAGTTGGGTGCAATCAAAACCGTACGGCCCTTATTGGAGAATGGATTCCATATGAATGACTAGGTACTGGAGTATCACCAATCAAATTACACGTCCAGCAACAATGTATCGGGAACCACGTCGGGATCCCCTGCAACATAAGACCGATCTACCCCTAACCTGGATAGACCGAATATGCTATCACCGTAGGTGTTCCCACCCTTTTCTGAGCTCCTTCCAAGTATCGTAGTAATAATAGTCGAGGGTATCTAGAATGGTGATAAATGTACCCCAATTAGGTGCTACCCACTTAGCCTTGCTACATCTTCCCTACTTTTCAGTCATTCCCAATTGATGAGGCTAGAGGCTATGATTACCTTTTAAGGAATTTCACTTAGAATGCTCACTGTTCTCCAATGACAAAGTACTTATAGCATTCATCCATACAAGTACGTTCTGGTCCGAATGGAACCGAATGCATTATTCGTACAACATCCATTTCGGAATAATCCTCAGGATTAGTAGTGATCAGCCCTTGCACTTCACAGCTCCATCTTGGATCCATGCTCTTGTTACACATCGAAAAATATTCGTTGGATCGGAGTGGATTTCGAATAGCTTATCAGATCTAAGTCTCTTCAAAACAACGTTCGATATTTCCGATAAACTCAACCCCGGTTCTTTAGGAAATAAAAAGACGAAATAACATTGGTGATCACCTCCTAACCGTTAGTGGAAGGATTTCCTTATATGGTCCCAGAAGAACGAAATGGGTTTATACGTACATCATAGCACCTCGAATGGTAACTGCACCATATAGTCCCCGTGTTTCTCCAACATATTTCCAAAGTTATATTTTTGGGTCCATTTTTGATAGTCGGTTATTTAAACACCAAATAACAATCATTCATCCAAAGACTTCATTTTCCACAGAAAACACCAAGTCTCATTTTTATTTAATTTTATATAAACTAAATCTCTTTATCAAAAAGTATGTGCTTAACTTATCGAATTTAGTATATTCGCAAGCTATTCTTTTCAAAAATATTTGAAAACCCTTCTAAAAATAATATGGAAAATACCACTGCTGTATCAATCCATGGATTCACAGCTCAATGGTCACATCTCTATCTTAGAGAAATCCAAGACCTAACTACGGGCACTCACTGCCTCCGATTTCGCCATGCGAGTGTACCATTACTTCTTGAAAACTTTATTTCATAATTTTCAAAATAATATTTTTGAAATTTCTGTAAGAAATTTCCAGGTTAAACTCAAGGTAAACTACTTTTTAAATAAAAGTTATTATATAAAATATTAATATTTAATAGTTTATCCCTTTGAAAATAATAATATTAATTACCTCTTCAATAAAAGTTAATTCACTATAAACTAGCTTAATTAATATTTAAATATATTTTAAACAATTTTAAAACAACTAAATAATTAATTTTTTCTGAAATATTCTTTAAACACTTTTTAAAATTACCCAGTTAATAATTAAAAATCCTTCCTTTTTAAAACCAACTTAACTTCTCAATAAAATATACCTTTCAATTTCAATTTCAATTTCAATATAGCCCGTTAACATTTTGAAATCCCTCTCGATTTATTCCAAACACTACTAGAAAAGGCTTCAATTCCGACAGCATAGACCGACGGCTACCGACGGCCTTTTTTCGACGGCTTCCGACGGGCCGTCGGCGGCCGTGGGAAGCCGTCGGAAAACTGCGATTATACCTTCAGCCGAGAGCTCTTCTTTTTCCGCAAACCATACGAAAATTATTTCCAAAATCCCCCATTTTCCCTATTCAAGCTTCCAATCCTTGATTTCGAGCTTCCAGATCCTCCACGGCTGCCTAATCAAACTCCATTACTCTTCATCTCATGTATAATCTCTTATTTTTGTAAAAAAATCAGTTTTTACCCTATTTCTAGATTTGCATAAATTGGTAAATTAGGGCGAATTAGCGATTGCAATTGTTTCCAATAGCGTAATAGTGGTTTATAGCATCACATGGTATACCGATTTCATCTTTTATCGTGAAATTGTGAAAAACACCTATAATTTGGGGTTGTTCATGTATATGTAAATTGTTGTGTATGCCTTGATTCGGTGATTGTATACGTTATTTGGAATAAGATAAAATGATTGAATGAACTAGGAATATTATATTGTGCACATATTTACTTATGAAACAAAAAAAATGCATTACTCTAAATTACAATTGTGTGTATTGAAAAATGATAAAAATGTTAAAACAGCCTTAAGTTGATGCGTAATACGTCGAATAACTGTGTTAAATTAATATATATTTTTGTAAATGTGAACAGTGAGTAAAACTGTATTTTTTCGTAAAATGCATGCATGTAACTGACAAATGTCCCTCAGAGAGTTTTTGGCTCCGTCTGACGAGTGTTGTACATGATCGTTGTATAAATAGTCGTTTTTTTCGAAAAACGACCATTTATATTCATCTGGTACAATGTTTGTTGGATTTGTCCCTGTATTGGACAAGTTATGAACACAGTAAGAATTTACATTTTGTATACTACTTCGTCTCAAACGGTTCATAAAATTTCGGCCTAACTTTTCTTTTTTGTTTCCTGCGTACACGCATTTGTGTATAATGCAGGGAACAAAAGGGAAATGCTGTCGAAATTTTGTTGAATCGTTTGAGACGAAGTAATATACGAAATGTAAATGCTTACTGTGTTTGTAATGGGAAGTAGGATGCCTGACCAATGAAAAAAAAATATATATATATTTAAATCGTTACGTTAAAAAATGAAATGTGCCCTATTTGAAAATATTTTTAAATTTGTGAAGTTGTTCTTTAAATTCAAAATATTATACGAACATGAAAATAATCTTTTTCGAATATGTATTCTTCAAAATAAATATTAAATTTTGATCCTCTCATTTTGTCAAATAGGAAAAATGATTGATTATTTTGTTGATCGAAGGAGATGGATGCACCAAAGAAAAGGACTGAGGGGCTCAATAAAAGAAGATTTTTATAATGGTATAAACGTGTTTGTTGAATTCTCCTTAAGTAATAACGGAAACGATCCAGAAATTCGTTGTCCGTGTAGTAGGTGTAGACATTTGAAGTTTTTGTTACCAGATATTGTGAAAGTTCATTTGTGCCAACACGGTTTCACACCCGAATATTATGTTTGGGATTGGCATGGAGAAGTTGTAGCAAATACTTCTGTAGAGTCTGAAAGTGTCGTTAACGAAATAGTTTCAACGACCCGTATAGAAAATATGGTCGAAGATGCAGCACAATCAATGTTTCCTATGGTTGATGTTGACGACGATGATGGAAATGTTGAAGAACCAAATATTGAAGCTAAGAAAATTTATGATTTACTAGATGCAGCTAAGAAACCTATTTGGGATGGTTGTAAAAGCGGCACGCAGCTGACAGTAATCGCAGAATACATTGCGATGAAGTCAAAATACAACATCACTGAAGTTGGGTTTACGGCTGTTGTACAAGCTGCAAAAACACATATGCCGCCCGATAATCTAATGTGTGAAAATCACTACGAAGTTAAAAAACTTATGTCGGCTTTTGGTTTACCGTATCAGAAAATAGATACATGTTTAAAAGGATGCATGTTGTTTTGTAAAGAAGACGCAAACCTTAGAAATTGTAAAGTTTGTAACCAGGAGAGATACAAACCAAGAAAAAAGAAGGGTAAGGAAGTTCCGTACAAGCGTATGCACTACTTACCCATAACTCCAAGACTTCAAAGATTATATGCATCTTCTATAACTGCGTCTAATATGAGGTGGCATAGCGTGAGAACGGAGGAAGAGGGTACGTTGACACATCCGGCCGATGGAGAAGCATGGAAGCATTTCGATAAAACGTATCCAAATTTTGCAACGGAGATTCGAAATGTTAGATTAGGATTAGTACGGACCATTTTTCTCCATTTTCTCAATTTGGTTCTAAATATTCATCCTGGCCCATTGTCGTTACACCGTATAATTTACCTCCATGGGTGTGCATGAAAACGCAATATATGTTTCTTACTGTTGTCGTTCCTGGCCCCGACGATCCGACACAAGAAATCGATGTATATTTACAATCGTTGATTGAGGAGTTAAAAATACTGTGGAACGAAGGAGTAGAAACATACGATGTGTCAAAGAAGAAATTTTTTCGTATGTTTGCTTCTTTGTTGTGGACTATAAGTGATTTTCCTGGCTATGCAATGCTTTCGGGATGGAGTACTGCCGGTCGTCTAGCATGTCCATATAGCATGGATGAAACACGAGCGTTTTCTTTACCTCATGGTAAGAAAATTTCATGGTTTGACTGTCATCGATATTTTCTCCATGTAAATCATCCCTTCAGAGGAGACAAGAAAAACTTTTTAGCTAATAGAGTAGAAACCAGACAACCACCGACGATATGGTCAAGCGAAGACATATATGAACTTGTTAAGGACTATCCAAAGATATATGAAACGGGGGAGCAAACAGAAATTGAAGGCAAATCAGTTGTTCATAACTGGTGCAAACAAACTATTTTTTGGGAGTTGCCATATTGGAAACATCTTCTGCTTCGCCATAACATAGATGTGATGCACAATGAGAAAAATGTATTTGATAATGTGTTTAACACAATTTTGAATGTGAAAGGGAAGACGAAGGATGATTTGAAATCAAGACGTGATATAGAAGAATTATGCAAACGTCCCGAGCTTCATATGAAACCAAATGACAGTAAAAAACCAAAAGCTTGTTACGAATTAGATAATAATCAAGTTAAAGCTGTGTTAAAATGGGTGGAAGGGTTAAGTTTCCTGATGGGATGTCATCAAATCTTCGTAGATGTGTTGACTTTAAAAATGGTAGATTGAGCGGAATGAAAAGTCACGACTGTCACATAATGATGGAAAATTTATTTCCCGTTATGTTCAAAGAACTACTGCCGTTAAAAGTTTGGAAGGTAGTAACGGAGCTTAGTATGTTTTACAAAGAGCTGTTTCAGGATATGCATGATTGATAGAACAGTTATTGTTAGGATTATTGTTAATGTTGGAATGTTATGTATATTTTGTATTTTATTTTTATTCTAATTTTGTTTATTTCTATGTTTATTGAATATTTTGGAGTATTGGTTTGCATGTTTGGTTGGATTATTGTTTATTGGATTGTGCAGTATTGATATTGTAGTGTTTGGAAGAGAAATGTGGTTGGAAGGCTCTATTTGCTGCAGATTTTAAAAAAACCAGCAGATTTCCGACGGCTCCAGATGGCTTACAGGTCGAAATTTTCGTCGGCTACCGACGATGCCCGACGGTCTGTAGCTTCAGATTTCCGGCTGTTTCCGACGGCTTCCGACGGGCGAAGGAAGCCGTCGGAAACCGCCGGAAGTTGTCGGAAGCCGTCGGTAATCTGTACGGCAGCCCCCGTCGGTAGCCGTCGGAAGTACTGCTCCCCGACGCCGTCATTTCCGACGGCTTTTTCCGACGGCCGCCGACGGCTTCCGACGGCCGCCGACGGTTTTCGGCCGTCGGAAATCACGTTTCCCCTTGCAGTGAAATTTGATTTACGTCCCACTTCCATAAATTTCCTTTCAACATTTCTAAAAATAAATCTGCCATTTATTTTTAAACCGATTTACCCATCTCCTTATAAACCCTCACCGTGGATTTATAACTTCAATTCACCCA
The DNA here is from genome assembly GCA_030765085.1 of Allium cepa. NCBI lineage: Eukaryota > Viridiplantae > Streptophyta > Magnoliopsida > Asparagales > Amaryllidaceae > Allium > Allium cepa. Next base: position 245,225,302 of record CM060942.1, read on the forward strand.
CTGATAATAACTTCACTTTATTCATAAACTTCGTTATCCCGTTTAAAACAGTTTCACAACACATAACCGTTTTTCAATCAATTTCTAATTTAAATTTATTTTTCCCAAAATATTCCGACCATATTCCAAAACCGAATAAATTCTGATTTCACTTCTTTTTATAATTAAAAATCCTATTTAAAATCTAGTACAACAATTCCACATTTTATTTTCAAAATTTCCATTTTCATTCTTCCAACTATTTAAATCTTAATTTAAAAATAAATCCTTTTATACTTAGACAATAACGCTTAGGCTCTAATATTTAAAAAACCCTTTATTTACATTATTCCAAATCTTTATTTTTTCTCGTCTTGAAAAAAATTTCAAAATCAACCATTTATTTTCCCCCAACTTCATTTCTTTAAATTATTCCAAATTTCATTTTAAATTATTTTACTACAATTTTCTTTTAATTTCTTTTTAAATTCAATTTACACATTTATGATAATTTAAAATACCAAATCTAAACCAGTAATACCATATCACCCAACAAATTCAAATCGTGCTGTAATTAATCATAGATTTTTCAACATATCATATCATTGAATATGAAAATAATTTCAACATTTTTGAGGAATTCAGTTGTACCCCTCCAATTTGCTTCCCTGCATCCACTTATGTTAGCATAATATAAAAACACCAATCCCACTTCGAGGGGAAGTCACGATATATAGGGTCATCCACTATTATGCGGGGCACATAGGGTCTCATCCGCTATATATATGCGAAAATATCAATCACTCCAATATATATATATATATATATATATATAATATCACATTAACTAATAATAATTTATCAATCCAACCAATAAATCAACAATTAATTTTAACTATTTAAATTAATTGAGGTAATCCAAAATTGAGTGAGATTAACTCACTTTTATTTCCAATCTCTTTCGCGTTTTGGTTCCGATTAAACCAGAACGTGTTTGAATTTTTTTTGAAAATTTCAAAAGCTCCAAATTTCATCCAAACCTTTTCCTATGGCAGATTACGACATCATAGTCCCAACGAATCTTGAATCATTTGAATTGGATCTCGCATGCATGATATATAGATTTTATAAGTTGATGATAATCTAATTTAGAATAAACATTTATTTAATTTAAAAAAATTTAAACCATACCTAATCTCTTCAAACCCGCCCATATGTTCAACCCTTCTTCTCCAAATCAAAATCGCCTGCTCCTCTAATGCACTGACACCCCCATCGACCACCTACGGCCAATCCACCATCGCCAAACGCCTCCACTAATCACTACGAACTCGCCCATCACCATCTCGTCAACGCTGCTCCATATAGCCAAACGCGATCGGCCACTTACAAAAACAGCTGTAGCAAAAGTCACATGCCTCAAACGACGACCGAACTTCATCGAACTTGGCCAACGGCGTGCCTATCCCCCACGAGGCCGGAACTGCCCACCATTCACACAAACTTTTGCCCGAAACCAAACCTAGGCCAAACCCTAGCTTCTAATGTATTTCGACTTTTGAATTCGATCGACCTAAACCATCGCCTAACTATCCCTTACACATATTACATAGACGCTCAAGTTGAATTATGATTTTTGAAGAAGGATTTCAAAATTTTCATTGAGTATTCCTAAAGATAGGAATTTTTTTCAAGTTTTCATTTTTTTAACTATAAAGGTCGCGTATAATATAAATGAGAGGGAGATGTGAATGATTGCATGTTTGAAATAATTGCGTGCTTGAATGGGTCTAGTATGGTGATTCAAGCGAAAGAAAGGATGGGCTGATGTGAATATTTTTGTCAAGTCAATGAATATATATATATATATAATTTAAATTTAAATCATCTCGATTTCGTAGTTTAAAATCTCGACCTCCTATCGAGACATGCCGCTTGGCGTTCATAATGTTATACCCCTATTCTGAACACAATGGAAAAGATTTCGAGTCCCAACTCGATCGTATGGAGAAAATAGCTTTTTGGACCTAATTATTATACTAAATTATCGGTATAAATCCCTACGCGTTTCTAACCCATACGACCAAACGATAGTTCCCAACGTTGCAAAATTTGAAATCCAATAATGATACATGATTCGGATCTAATGGAACTAGTTTCGTCGAATTCCGAGACTATGCCTCGGAGAGATATTTTTAAAGGTAAATTTAAACGATATATTTTTAAAATTGAACGAATCACTTCTAACATCGATTTAAAAAGTTATATTATCTTCATTATTATCAATATAAATTTTATAAGCCTTTAAATTATTTTCAATAAGCTTAAAATTCCAAATTCAATATTTTACATAATTTTCAATTTTTAAATTTAATAATTAAATTGTCCAATAAATGGTTATATTTGAAATTCAAGTTAAAAATTAACTTTTTAATATTTAAAATCAATTAAGTTTTCTAATTTTAAATAACTAAAATTTTGGTTCGTTACAACTTTAAACTTGAGACACTAGGCCGAAAGGCCAAAACATATCTTTCGAATGTGTTGAAATTATGCCTCTTGAAATCTTTAAAAACAACGTTTTTGAAAGCTTAATTTAGCACCTTAGACATCCTCTTTCAATTTAAACTTGTCCTTCGAAAGCATAAGAAACCTTACATTTAAACCTTTAAAGTGTAACCTTCGAAAATGTTAGGGGTCTTCCCTTCGAAACAATTATTAAACCATTTCAGAAGCATTGAGTTCAAGTAAAAGACTGTGGTAACATTTTTTCAAAACCTTCAATAATTTTTAATTTCGAAATCATTTGGGTTTAGCATTTATTATAAATAAGGGTCATAAAAAAACAGAGGCAAAAGAATTTATTTCAAAAGCATTGGTCCTAAGTAAAATAAAGAAGATGGTTTCAAAACTAGCCCTTTCGAAAGCATTGAGAAGGAAGCTTCAAGGTGAGAAGGTGAAACCATCCTTTCGAAACCATTGTTTTAAGGCTCTAAAGAAAAGCAGCCTTAAGTGGTTTGAAAGGAATGAATGCGGTAGCATGGATTTTGAATAGGATGAAAGTGGCTATCCTTTCAAAAGCTTCTTTAAAACAAAAGGCGACAACCCTTTCGATGGCATCAATAATAAACTAAATAGTTCAAAGTTAACAGAAATAGCTCTACCCCTTCGAAAGCAAAGTTTTGGCACTATACCTTCCGCCTTTCTACAGTGCATTACGTATCAATTTTTTGGTACCTTGTGCATTGGTTTAGAAGGGGTTTTCTAGCAGGGGTATGGTGTCAAAAGCACCAGATGGAAGTGGCAAAGCAGTAAATCCAAGAAAAACTAATTTTTGGCTTTTAAAGTAATTTCTTGTTACCTAACTTGCCTTATTTTTCAAAACATAATTGGTTATCGTTTCATTAACATAATTCCTTTTCTAAAAGTGCTATCGAGTTCAGCAATTATCAATTTAAAATGTTTAAACAAATAAGCCCTTTTCCTTAAATAGACATATAAAACACTTAATTCCCTTATCTAAAATAATTTTATTATTATAGTAAAATATTTAGGAAAATTCCTCGAAAATTTCCATAATTTACTTCTAATATGTTTTCTATCATATTTAAATTTTAGAACCAAAATCAATGTATGATTGTCGTATTAATTTAATCCCAATATTAATAATTTTCTTTCATAGAAAAGTCATAACAAACCCATAATTATTTAGAAAATTATGAAACTTGAAATCCACTTAAAAAATAATGTTTTCGACCATATATCAAAATCGCAACTCATTTGGACGTCATTTAGTAGGTTTTCCAATCTAAATTTATCATTAAATCTATATGAAACACCATAAATCATTAGCAAACATATACCTTTTAAACAAACATGATATAGCATATTGGTTGCAAAATTTATCCGAGTCAAACCTTGAAACCAAAACTATCAACAAAAGTGAGATGTAAATCAAATTATTCACCTTAGCTTGATGTTAAGAAGGCAGAGATTTGGTTATTGCTTAATTTCTTCAAGCTTTCTACCTGATTTTAAGCTTATCTTCTTTTGATTCCTCTTAATGGTGGCCATCCTAGCTTATATGTGTTTTGGTTTTGTTTATGAATGTTGAAATGATGGTAAGAAGAGATTACGGGACAAGAATGAAGACTATTCCTATTTTGCCCTTATCATATTCCTCCTACTTACTTCTTTTAACTCTACATCAATTAAGGCACGACCATCCTTACTGACTAAAAAATCTCAATCCCTTAACCATCTACATTATTTCACATAATTTATCAAATTAAATGTCCATAATAATTTTAGTCAAATTTAGGTTCATTATAACAGGGATGATCATACCCTACTTGGGAGTGACCCACTTAGCCCTATGCATCTCTCATGTTTTAGTCATTCCCAGTTGATGAGGCTTAAGGCCACATTTTACATTTGATATAGCACTTTCCACTTGGAATGCAAACAATGCCTCTAGGCAACCATGCAGTACCAGCATTCATCCATACAATTTCGTTCTGAGACTGAACGAAACACTTGAAATCTCCATCTCCAAATTCCATCATCTTCCAAATGTCTTCATTTCGAAATGCATTTTTCAGATCGAAGTGGTTTTTGGATAATATATCCAATCCTGGTCTGTTCAAAACAACTTCCGATATTTTCCAGTAAACTCAACCCCAGTTCTTTAGGAAATAAATAGTCAAAGAGAAGAGCGAAGATCACCCCCTAACAGTTAGTGGATAGATTTCCTTACCATTGTCCTAGGAGAGCGAAACAAGATTTACATGAATAGTACAGCATCAATGGAGATGACTATGTTATATAGCTTATTTGTTTCTCCAAAATATTTTCAAAGTTACTTTTTAGGTCCAAATTCGACAGTCACTTATTTAGCTATCGAACAATAAACATTCAAATTAGCAATTACTTTCCATATAGCAAAACAAACATTGGTTAAGCACCAAACAACACTAAGCCCTTTTTTAAAAAATCCTTCCATTAGCTCTAATTACTTTGTAATATTTATACAAAGTACTTCTACAAAGATTTATTCATAAACACTAATATTTTCAATACTTGTAAAATATCCATATACTTATCTCAATGGTATAAGTATACTCACCAACACTGACAAAGATTCCCTTTTTTTACCATTACAAGTCATTTATAAATCCCACTATAAATTTCTAAAACTATTTATAAACCATTTCATAAATCTCTAAAAATCATTTGTAATCTCTTTAATCAATTTCAATTACTTATAATCCTTTTAACCTCTAAAATCATTTATAAACTCTTTATAAATCCTTAAAACCATTTATAAAAATACTTTTATAATCTATAACTCATTTCTAAAATTTGATTCAGACATCTAATATTATAATACTCTTCTACCCCTTTTTCAATCCTCTTAAGTCTTCCAAACCAGATTATAAGGTTCCTCTCATAAAACTCATATTTATTTATAAAAATCTATTTATAAATCTCAAAAACATTTATAAACAAATTCTAACCCTTTAATTTCATACACAATTATATAAATAATGAACCTTATAAATAAATAAATATAAATTTCTAAAACATCTTAAAATAATAATTAATAAATTTCAAAACATTCTTAATAAACAACAACAATTTATCTTAAATGTCATTATAAATATTTATAATTAATTTCCAAAACCTTATTAAAATCCATACTTGACTTTCACATAATCGTTTCCATATTTATAAAACTATGTTTATAAATCTCTTTTATTTTATGAAACTTCCTTTCATAAAATCCATTTATTTATGAACTCCATTTATAACTCTATTTCCTTTATAAATCACACTTGTTCGTAAATCCCATTCAAAACATAATTTCAATCGTTTTTGTCCTTGCTCCCATAGGTATAAATTTCTTTCAGTTAATAAAATATCATTTGACAATCCCAGTTTACCCTCACCTTCCATTTCAAACTAGAATCAACTATTTTCTAGATCATTATTCCACATCTTGAAATACATCCACCGCTTGATTTATTTCTCCAATCTATTAAATGATAATAGTTTCCTTTTCATTTATAAAACACCATTTATAAATCTATCCCTTTATAAATAAAATAGGATTTTACAAATCTTAACTTTATTTGAAAAATGTCACTTTATACATTATCCCTTTATAAATATCCATATTTATAAATAAATCTTAATATTTGTATATCCTATATACATATCTCTTTATATAAAACGGTTAAAAATTATTTCTATCTTCTTTTTAAAACTGTAACTCTTTATTATAAAACACATACTTACTTTCAAGTTTTTAACGATCTTTATTCACAGTTCAAAATCTCTATTTAAAATATCTCATAAAACTATTAATTATAATATTTGAAAATCATATCTTTTTATTTTAAAGTAAATTTCTTCTTTAAAAATTCAAGAAAAATTATTACATCATATATAGTTTCCAAAATCACTTTGAAAATCAATCACTGTTTTATGGTATTTTGAAATACCAAAATATAAGGCCCAGTGCTACTAATGCTCTAAATAAGAAAAATCATGTCCAAGTCATCAATTATAGTATCCAACATATCATATGTCAAATTATATGAAAATAAAATCTACAATGTGAGGAATTATGTCGGATCCCTCCAACATGTCCCCCTACATCACATATAGTATATAATCATAAAAATATAAATCAACCACTTTGAGGCAGAATTCGTATACAAAGAGTTATCCACTCTTACACAGGAACTTATTAGGGTCTTATTCGCTCCAAAAGCCAGAATATATCCAACTCAACTAATATAAAATATTAAATCATCCAGCAGTCAATCACAGTCAATAATAAAATACCAATACATTCAATCAATAATTTTATTTACTATATAATATTTTCCAATGAACCAAAAACATGAGATTAACCCACTTTGATTTTCAGTCTTGCCAAAATGTTCCATTTTGGACTAAAAGTTAATGGTCATTCGACTTTAGCATAAATTCCGACTAGCTGCAATTTTATTCAATCCAACTCCATAGCAAAGCCTTCATCAATATGATCGCAGCACAACTCATCGCGTTCAATTTGAACCTCAAGTTACGAATAAATGAACGATTGAAATGATTAAAGATTAATTTACTAATAATTACTAACTAGTTAAAATTTAAATAACCTTTCCCTATCTCTTCATTGTATATGCTATAAACTCAAAAAAAGAATACGCGACTCGATCTTCCCAGGTTCAAATTCATGTGACTTTCTAAGATCATCGTGGCTTCCCAATATGCCCATCCACTGCTGCACCATCACCATGTGCTTCCTCGACGTCGACAAGCCTACGCCCCATGATTCGACCACCATCGCCGCCCACATCACCACCAAGAACCCATAGAAGCTGTCGTCATCCACCACGATTTTCAACCGCCTCGCATCGAATTACGATGATCCAACCATTGGTTGACTTCTCTTCATTGATGTTGTCATCTTTTCGATTATGGTCGTGAGCTAGAAGTGCCTCTTGTGGCAATGATGGCTAAGAGCGATTGGATTTGGCCATTTTAAATTAGAAAGAGGAGAAATAAAAAATTTCAGTTGATACAAATGTTAAAATAAAGGGAGTTATAGTTTAGAACGTGGGTGGGTATGGCCTATGCAACGACCCACCTTTGTACTCACACTAACCAAGGACACTATAAGATAATGACATCGACTAGCACGAAGAATAAAGCTGTTGAGGAGTGACCATCTGTGTAATTGCTTTGTGTGATATTGATATGCCAGATAGAAGGTCACACATTTCATTTAAAGAGGAAATCTGAAATATCATGTACAAATTCAAAACTACTACACGGTGGCTATGTGGTCGTCGAAAAAATATAGAATAAGCATCACATAAATAGTAACAAATATTCGTATCACAATGGGGGAAACAGATATGAATATAACATCTAAAAGTGTACATCAAATTAGTGGTCAGGTAAGATCCACTACATCACAAAAGAATAGGTACAAGTGCTAGACAAAAGAATATGTATACATCAAAGAGTCTCTATCTCGAATGTACAAAACAAAAACTACTAAGCTAAGTAGTTAGCCAAAAGTTAGATGACGGACCCTGATAAGAAGTCAAGTACCTGAAATAACTCGGTCTGACTCGAGTATTATTTAAGAAGGAAATAATAAACGGATCAGTGTAGCTATAAATGTCATAAGAAATGAGATAAGATAAGGGATATGACAAAAACGTGTGATAACAATAATGACATACTGCGACAAGTATACATTAAATAACAACAAAAATCATACAATATCTCAAGAATGTCAAACACCAAAAGAATGTCATATTCTTTATTTTTTTCACCAGATCACAAAAATTGATAAAGCTTATCAATGTAAATCATAAAAATTGGTGAAACAAAAATTCTAAAAATTATCAATTAGAAATCCAGAAATCACAAAGGGGGAGGCTTATAGAAAACAAGAGAATGAAAACTCACCAACACGTGTATCACAAATGGGTCGATATCCCATGGTCTCTAACCATAGAGCATGTGCAATGACGTAGTAAAATAATGGTGTAACCACCTGGAATTTTTGACAGCATATTTTAATAAATATTTAATCTAATTTAAATTAAATACAAGCTTTTCAAGTTATAAGCTGATGAGAACTTAATTATTTACCAGTTATATATGTGACTGTAAAGAAAATTTTGGATTTCAAAATTTAAAATGTAATCTTTTAAAAATTTTATAACAGAATCTCTCTTATTCAATAAAAATCTAAGACTCTGTATTTTTATTTTTTTGATAATATACATATGAATACAATTGTAGTTTTCAAAATGATAATGCTTAAAAATAAACAAACATGGTAATATTAAACATAAACATGGAAATCTAAAACATAAGTATAAAACAATATGAATGGTTATAAACATAAACATAAACATACAAAACAAGTATAAAACATAATAATAAATTGTAAGATGTAACTAAAAATATAAATATACAAATAAAAATTATAACTTGAAATATAAAAATGCAAGTATATGTTATGAATCAATGTTTGATAATTAAACTACAAATAGGATAAATTTAGAAATCATAACCATAATAATCATACATGAACAATATAAATAAAATAAAATTAATATACTAACAATGACTATGTTAGGTTTACTCAATATATATATAAGGAAGTTAGCCTAAGACATTAACGTGGGAAACCCATTTATACAATGTAGAAACAAGTGTGCAAAAGAGTCAAGTATACAAATTAAATATAAAATATATTTATGCATAATCTGTAACATACATATGTACAACAAAATGTTCAAAATGTCTTTGTCCAGAAAAGTAAAATAAAAACAAAACTTATGTGCTGTTGTAAACTTTATAGGCATAAGAAACAAAGTTATTCACTTCAATAAAATAAAACAAATCTTTGTCTTGTACAAAAATAAACAAGAATCTGAAGCCATTAATTATATGTTATCATAAATGAAAGCATAAGCATTAAATTAGCACAACATCTTGTTTAAGAAAGTACTGCAGCCGAAATTTCTATGATAATTTCCTTCTGCAGTATACAATATTTAGCCAATTAAAAAGCATGGCAATACAAATAGAAACTGTCTAGATACAACCTCTACTGTTCAGTTACTTCTATATATATCTATCATATTTTTATGTTCGTTTATAAAAACTTAACTAAACCTAAAAGCAAACCTGAGAAACAAAGAAGGAAAAAAAACAACAAAGGAAAAGCTTCAGGAAAGTTTGCACCTGCAGTGTTCTTCTTCAATATATCACCTTTTGTTCAAAGTTTACCTGTGAGTAAACAAACTTTTAATTAAGTTTTAAGTTCATTTGCGTGTATGATATGTTGATGATAATATGATGATCTATATATCTAGTTTTAATTTTGTGTTCAAGTATGAGTTCCCTGCCAAATTTGCATATGAAGTTTTAGTGTGGTTACAGAGTCAAGTAAACCATTCAAGATACAAGATAAACTAGTTCGATTATTGATGTAGCACGATCTAAAGGAGTTTCGGGTTTAACCCGTAAGGCGCGCATGACTCAGGTGAAGGAGTCATATGGGAAAGTGGAAACTCTTAACAGTTTAAGTCGTTCGTGCTTAATGAGTCGCACACGACTCAACGGCTCATCCATAAGTCGTTTACGACTTAACATGAAGAAGGATAAAGTTTCAGCAAGTAAAGATCTTGAGTCAGAGGAAGGACACGAGTTACGACTCAATGGGAGTTTAAATAGTTCTGGATTGATGAGTCGTACACGACCTAACTGCATGGCCATGAGTTGTCCACGACTCATCAAGAAGCAAAAGGGAATTCCAGTAATTGAAGGCCATAAGGCGGGGACGGGTTACGACCTAGATGAGTCGTTCGGAGTTGACTCGGTTGAAGGGATCTGCCACAAGGAAGCTTGGGAGCTTGAGTCGTTGGAAGTATGTTGAGTCGGTAAAGTCTTGAGTCGGTCTTGTAATGAGTCGCGTACTTTCTTAAGTCGTAGCATTTTGGGGTCGTGTATGTGTGTGTGTAATATAAGTCGTGAGTCGCTGTCTATTGCATTTCCTTGAGTCTTAAAGCGTTGAAGTTGAGTCGTTTAAGCCGTGTGTTGGTGAGTCGCAGCTGTCCGGGTTGTGCCTTTAGGAGTTGGGTCGTGCTTGGGAATGAGTCGGTGCCGACTCAATGAGTCGTAAGTCGCAAACGACTCAAGGACCAGGGTTGTAAACTTCTATAAATACGCGTGTGTTGTACATTTTTAAGTAGTTGATTTGGAAATAAAATTTCTTGTTGATTGCTTTGTGCTTTCTTCTCTAATTGGTAGTTGAGTGTAATCTCCTATCTCCACTTACGTCATTCGAGTGCGCTCGAATCAACGTTTGTTGAAGCCGATTCACGGAATCTAGTGCGCTAGATCAACGTACGAAGAATCGTAGATCTTTGAACACGGTATAGTGCGCTATCAACGTGTTTGAGATAGCTAGAATTCGGTATCTTCATATCAACGAATTTGGGCATTTCGGTATCTTCATTCCATCGATCACTACTTTCACTGATTGAAGTTTATTTTGAAATATCCGCTGCGTCAGTTTTGGTATCAGAGCCATACTTAGCCATACTTAGCCAATCATAGCTAAGTTGATTCTTGGAGCCAAGTATTTGAAGTTTGAAGTTGGAGTTCATTGTGTTCTTATTGAAGTTTTAACAATTTTGGAGTATTTGATCCATAACCTTGTGGATCAAAGGGTGCAAAGGAGTTTGAATTTGTGGGGAGATTTTTGCGCGCCAAGTGTTTGAAGTATTGAGGCCGATCTAAGTTGTTGCCGAGTCAAGGAGTTAAGCCGTATAGAGCAAGCCGAGACAAGTGTTGAGGCCGTGATTTGTTTACTTGTGTTGAAGCTTGTGTTCGACTTGTTGAAGTCTTATTGGAACTTGAAGATTTTTGAAGTACTTGTTGAAGATTGTGAAGAGTTTTCAACCATGCCACCAAGGAGAGCTAATCGCCATCAAAATGTTGAAACATTATATAGACGAGAAGAGGCCGATCAAATGGAACAACGTATGCATGAGAAGATTGATGAAGGCATTGGTAGGTTGGAGAAGCTTATGATTGATATGAATCAAAGTAGAAGAAGAAATTCACCTGAATCCATTCGTGGGGGAAGTAGAGTTTCACATCATTCAGATCGGGAGAGGAGAGAGAGTCAGGATCAACGGAGTGTTGATAATCGAAGTAGGAGGAAAGATGATGATCATGATAGACGGGATGTTGGTAGTAGGAGTGATGGTAGAGATGTTGGAGGGCGTGAAAGACAACGATATGCATCAGACTTTGATGAGGAGTTTGACGGTGATAGGGGAAGTGTTCATTTCAGAGACCGAGATCAGGGACAACGTCAGTATCGGGTTATGGATGATGATCGACGTTGGGAATCGGGAATGAAGATGGAGATTTCGGAGTTTAAAGGAGGGATGGTAGCTGAAGAATTCTTGGATTGGTTATCTAATGTGGAGGAAATTTTTGACTTTAAGGAGGTTCCGGAGAATCGAAGGGTGAAGTTAGTTGCTACAAGGCTGAGGGGAAGAGCTTTGGCATGGTGGCAGCAAACTAAACTTACTCGTGAACGAATGGGGAAGTCAAAGATAGAATCTTGGGAGAAGATGAAGAAGTTGATGCGAGCTACATTCTTACCTTACAACTATCAATCACTTATGTACCAGAGATTGCAAAATCTGAGGCAATGGACGAAATCTGTTAATGATTATGCTGATGAATTTTACCAACTCATTGCCAGGAATGATATTATGGAAACGGAAGAACAGCTAACTGCTAGATTCATTGGGGGATTGAGAATGCAGATCCAGGATATGGTTAATATGTTCGATCCTAGATCAGTTGCAGAAGCACATCAGAAAGCGTTGGCTTGGGAGAAACAAGGAAGGCGTGGAGGTGGTGTGTTTACTAATTCCAATAATCAAGCGAGGGGTGTTGGTGGAAGTTCTAATGTTCCTAAATCTGTTACAAAGCCAGTGGTGAAAGAGGCTGAGAAGACAAAGGTTAGCAGTGGTTTCAAATGCTATAATTGTCAGGAGTTGGGTCATAAAAGCAATGAATGTCCGAAGCCGAAAAAGAGAGCTATGATAGTTGAAGCTGAGGATGAGGAGGAAGAAGCTGAACGTTCTAATTCACCTTATGTTGAGGAGGAAGAAGAATTGTCTGGAGATGAAGGTTGTAATCTTATGATGAGGAGGTCATGTCTTACACCAAAGCAAGAGGAGGATTGTAGTTGGTTGAGGAGTAACATATTTCAGTCGACATGCACTATTCTGGGAAAAGTTTGCAAGTTCGTTATTGATGCTGGAAGTTGCGATAATATTATTTCTACCGAGGCTGTGAAGAAGTTGAACTTGAAAACTGAGAAACATCCTAAACCGTATAAGTTAGCATGGTTAAGGAAGGGTGGGGAAGTGAAGGTGTGTCGAAGGGCTTGTGTGAATTTTTCAATTGGGAAGAAGTACAAAGATGAAATTTGGTGTGACGTTGTAGATATGGACGTATGTCATCTGTTGTTGGGCAGACCATGGCAGTTTGATAGAGCAGTGCAACATGATGGTCGTGCTAATAGTTACAGTTTCATGTTCGAAGGTACTAAAATCACTTTAGTTCCTAAGAAGCAACAACAGAAGGAAAGCAAGCTAGAGGAGATTGAGGAATTGAAAACTTTATTATCCTTGAAAGAGTTTGTTAAAGAAGTTGAAGAGGAGCCTGAAGTCTATTTGTTGATTGGGCGAGAGAGCGGTGAAGAGGTTGAAATTCCTGAAGAAGCAAAGCCAGTTTTGCAAGAATTTGAAGATGTATTTCCAGAGGAGTTGCCTAAGGAGTTACCACCATTGAGAGACATTCAACATCAAATTGATCTTGTTCCAGGAGCAGTGTTACCACATCGACCAGATTACCGAATGAGTCCGAAGGAACATGAAGAGTTACGAAGGCAGGTGGAAGAATTACTTGAGCAGGGACGTGTTCAGGAAAGCTTGAGTCCTTGTGCAGTACCAGCTTTGTTGGTGCCAAAGAAGGATGGAACATGGAGGATGTGCACAGATAGTAGAGCTTTGAACAAAATTACTGTGCGCTACAGATTTCCTATGCCGAGGTTGGATGATTTGCTAGATCAGTTGAGTGGGGCAACTATCTTTTCGAAGATTGATTTGAAGAGTGGTTATCATCAAATTCGAATTAGACCAGGTGACGAATGGAAGACAGCTTTCAAGACGAGAGAGGGGTTATACGAATGGTTGGTTATGCCATTTGGTTTATCAAATGCACCTAGTACATTCATGCGGGTGATGAATCAAATCTTTAGACCACTCATTGGGAAGTTCGTGGTGGTTTATTTCGATGATATTTTGATATATAGTAGAAGTATGGAGGAGCATGTTCTACATTTGAGGGAAGTGTTGATTATTCTTCGTGAAGAACAATTTTATGCTGCTACGAAGAAATGTGTGTTTATGACGAGGAGTGTTTTATTTCTGGGGTATGTTGTTTCGGAGGAAGGAATTCAAATGGACCAGAGTAAAGTTGAAGCTATTAGAAATTGGCCACAGCCGAGAACTATCACTGGAATTAGAAGTTTTCATGGATTGGCATCATTCTTCCGAAGGTTCATTCCACACTTCAGTAGCGTGATGGCACCAGTTACTGATTGCATGAAAGAAAAACAGTTTGTATGGTCAGAGGAAGCGGGAGTTGCTTTTGAACGAATCAAAGAACTATTGACGACAGCACCAATTCTTGTATTACCGGATTTTCAGTTGTTGTTTGAGCTACATACTGATGCATCGAAGGTGGGAATTGGAGGAGTGTTGAGTCAGAGTGGGAGACCTATTGCATATTTCAGTGAAAAATTGTCAGGGGCAAAGATGAGATACAATACATACGATGTTGAGTTTTATGCAGTTGTTCAGACTGTTAAGCATTGGAGACATTATCTATTTCAGAAAGAATTTGTTCTTTATACTGATCATGAAGCTTTGAAGCATTTACAGGGGCAGGACAAGATTTCAGCGAGACATGCATCATGGATTGCTTATTTACAGCAGTTTACTTTTGTCGTTAAGCACAAATCAGGGGTGACGAATCGGGTAGCTGATGCTTTGAGTAGGAGGAGTCATTTATTAACGACAATGAAGGTTGAAGTGACGGGGTTTGAATTACTGCCAGAGATGATTGAAGAAGATCCTTATTTTGTGAAATTTGTTGAAAAGGTAAAGGAAGGAAGTGATGACGAGTTTTTATTGGTGGATGGCTTTCTGTTTAAAGGGAATCGTTTATGCATACCGAATTGTAGCTTGAGATTGAAAATTATCAAGGAGTTGCATGAGGAAGGGCATGTGGGCCGTGATCGTACTTTGCAATTGATTTCACAGTCTTACTTTTGGCCGTCGATGAGGAAAGAAGTGGGGAGGTTTGTAGAGCGATGTCATATTTGCCAAGTGTCGAAAGGAACCGCGACCAATGCTGGGTTGTATATGCCGTTGCCTGTACCGGCTAAACCATGGGTTGATGTGAGTATGGACTTTGTATTGGGATTGCCGAGAACGCAGCGTGGTAATGATTCTATATATGTAGTGGTTGACAGATTTTCTAAAATGACACATTTTATTGCTTGCAAGAAGACGACGGATGTTGTTCGTGTTGCTCGGATATTTTTCAAGGAGATCTATCGACTTCATGGATTGCCAGAGTCTATTGTGTCGGATAGAGATACTCGTTTTCTGAGTCACTTTTGCTTAAGTTTGTGGAAGATGGTGGGAACGAAGCTGAAATTTAGTAGTGCTTATCATCCGCAAACTGATGGACAGACAGAAGTTGATAACAAGTCATTAGGAAATTTGTTGCGATGTCTTGTACAGGATAATTTGAGAAGTTGGGACATGAAGCTATGCCAAGCAGAGTTTTCTCATAATCATGCCATGAATCGTAGTACGGGTTACAGTCCATTTCAGATTGTGTATTCAAATTTACCTAGGGAACCGTTAGATTTGGCAGTAATACCGCAGTCAAAGGGAAGAGCTAAACGAGCTGCTGATTTTGTTGGTGAGCTGACTGAATGTCATAAAATCGTTCAGGAACGATTGGAGAACGCGAATGAGAAGTATAAGAAGTCTGCAGATTTGAAACGACAAAATGTTGAATTTAACAAAGGCGATTTGGTGTATGCTGTGTTGACAAAGGATCGTTTTCCAGTGGGCGCTTATAATAAGCTGAAAGCCAGAAAAATTGGTCCAGTTGAAGTTTTGAAGAAAATCAATGAGAATGCTTATCGATTAAAGCTACCAGATGATGTTTATACTTCTGATGTTTTTAACGTCAAACGTTTAATTCCATATCATGGAGGTGAGATTGTTGAGAAAGAATTTACAAATTCGAGGTCGAATTTTTCTCAACCAGGGGAGGATGATGTAGCACGATCTAAAGGAGTTTCGGGTTTAACACGTAAGGCGCGCACGACTCAGGTGAAGGAGTCATATGGGAAAGTGGCAACTCTTAACAGTTTAAGTCGTTCGTGCTTAATGAGTCGCACACGACTCAACGGCTCATCCATAAGTCGTTTACGACTTAACATGAAGAAGGATAAAGTTTCAGCAAGTAAAGATCTTGAGTCAGAGGAAGGACACGAGTTACGACTCAATGGGAGTTTAAATAGTTCTGGATTGATGAGTCGTACACGACCTAACTGCATGGCCATGAGTCGTCCACGACTCATCAAGAAGCAAAAGGGAATTCCAGTAATTGAAGGCCATAAGGCGGGGACGGGTTACGACCTAGATGAGTCGTTCGAAGTTGACTCGGTTGAAGGGATCTGCCACAAGGAAGCTTGGGAGCTTGAGTCGTTGGAAGTATGTTGAGTCGGTAAAGTCTTGAGTCGGTCTTGTATTGAGTCGCGTACTTTCTTAAGTCGTATCATTTTGGGGTCGTGTATGTGTGTGTGTAATATAAGTCGTGAGTCGCTGTCTGTTGCATTTCCTTGAGTCTTAAAGCGTTGAAGTTGAGTCGTTTAAGCCGTGTGTTGGTGAGTCGCAGCTGTCCGGGTTGTGCCTTTAGGAGTTGGGTCGTGCTTGGGAATGAGTCGGTGCCGACTCAATGAGTCGTAAGTTGCAAACGACTCAAGGACCAGGGTTGTAAACTTCTATAAATACGCGTGTGTTGTACATTTTTAAGTAGTTGATTTGGAAATAAAATTTCTTGTTGATTGCTTTGTGCTTTCTTCTCTAATTGGTAGTTGAGTGTAATCTTCTATCTCCACTTACGTCATTCGAGTGCGCTCGAATCAACGTTTGTTGAAGCCGATTCACGGAATCTAGTGCGCTAGATCAACGTACAAAGAATCGTAGATCTTTGAACACGGTATAGTGCGCTATCAACGTGTTTGAGATAGCTAGAATTCGGTATCTTCGGATCAACGAATTTGGGCATTTCGGTATCTTCATTCCATCGATCACTACTTTCACCGATTGAAGTTTATTTTGAAATATCCGCTGCGTCAATTATTTATAAACTTATGTTTTTAAACCAAAACATGTTGTTTAAATATAAAATCAAGTTTTTTTTAGCTTGTGCAAACCTGTCAATAGAGTATGCTCTTTGTAAAGTGATTTACAAGGAAAACATTTAATTTGTAATAAATTCTAGTATACTAAATTGCTGATTTAAATACCTAGCTGGATTCTACATGCAAAGTTAGGATTTTTAAAAAGAAAATGATGATTTTTAGTTCAATATTTAAGATGCAGTTCAAAAATGTATAAATGTTACATTGTTGTCAAAATTGATTGATTCAATTAATTTTAATTGATGAAATTTGTTATGATGCAAGCTTAAAGATGTAATAATATAGGAAAAATGTCAAATATTTTTTTATGCAAGAAGAAGTAGCTTCGCCTCCGGTGGTCAGAATTGGTGGGGCGAAGCAATTTTTCTCAGGATTGTTCGAACCATTGGTTTGTGCTTCATGTCTTTTTTTTGATTTTGATATTTTCATGCAGAGTTGAATTTTGATTTCGATTCTAGGGGCCAAATGTGGTTTGTGGGTGATAGCGTGGGTCGCCGAAGGTGAGGCGAACCACCGTGCACGTGCACGGTGGCGATCTATGCCTGGGTTTTTCGTCAAGAGTTGACGCGAGGAGATGCACGAAGTATTCTCGGGTTTCTTCGAGTCTTAAACCTGGTTCGCGTGAGTTGTTGTGTTACTGTTGTTGTTATTTTTTTTCTTTCCAACATAAACTAAAAAAAAGGAAGAACAAATGGAATCAGGGATAAGAAGGGATAGAGTAGAGAGGAGTGCTCGGGAAAATAGGAAATGGACTCGGGTTTTGTATGAGGGAAGATGGGGTTTGCCTCGGGCCTTTAGCCGTGTCTGATTACTTTAAGTATCTTGATTAACAAAGTTCAACAGTAGATAATATTAGTTAGTTTTAATTGATTTAAATTTATTAAAAGTATGGTTTGTAAAGGGTAGTTAATTAGTATAAAGTAATTAGAATGTAAATTAATTTTATACTTGAAATTAAATTAATAACTATAATTAAATTTGAAATTAGAGATTAATCTTGTGTTTAAATCAGTTTAACTTAAGAAATTTAATTAATTACTTAAGTTAATTAATTAATTAATAAATGGTAATTAACTTAAGTGATTAATTAGGGATTATATAATTAATTAATTGATAACAAATGATTACTAAAAATAATATGTGATAATTAAATAAGTAATTAAATCTTATTAACTAATAATTAAGTTATTAATTACTGACTAAGAATCAATCAATTATACCGATAATTAAGTAATAATTAATGAATAAAGGTTGACTAATTAAATAATTAATTAAAGATTAGATGATTAATAAATTAATAATTAATGATTAACTAAGTAATTAATTGACCATTAATAAGTTAATTAATCAGTAATTAATTAAGAAGAATAAAGTAGTTTATCCTTAAGGAAATAATTGAGTTAAGTAAACCAAACTATTATGGTATGAATTGGTAATTCTGTTTGATTGACTTTGATATATGTTTGATGATATTCTGTGATATGTTTTAATATATTCTGGATATATCTATGATAATTATATATGATTTATCTGTGATATCTGTTATGTGAATTCTTAATATTGAATTAAACTGTTAAGACTAAGTAGATAACTTGGCCCTTAAAATGGCGTTTGGATTCCGATGAGATCGGGATTGGAAGAATCAGTTTTGATTCTCCGAAAACCACATCTATCCAAATTAAACGATAGGTCATGACTTGTCAATTGGAGATCGAGATAGTATTTCAGAATGCAAGTGTTATCGTCGTTAACTCTGAGGGTGATTCCAAAATGAGTGTAACGAGATAATGCCTTCGGTTTCGTTCGAACCCGGAACGAACTTGTATGGATTGAATGCTTTTAGCACATCGTCAGGCGGACGATGAGCATTCTAAGAATAATGTTCAATAAAGGTAATCGTAGCCTCAAGCCTCATCAACCGGGAATGGATAAAACATGGGAGATGCAGCAAGGTTAGGTGGGTCATGCCCAAGCAGGTCGAGGTATACCCCTGTCTAGATGTCCCTTTTTATTTCGGCTGTATGAGCAGTTGTTGGCCACAACTGTGGGGTTATCTTGTTCGGGACTGTTCGGTAAGGAATGGTTCCGACCATGTGTTGTAGGGAGTCGGGAGTGATCCTCGGTACGGTGATCTAGACCCCGTACTGTGACGGGCGGTACCCCAGTAGCCCTGCCATTGTTGGAAACCCATTTTTCCTACGAGACCCTACGATTTTGATTTGTATTACCCACTTTCGTGGCTAGTAGCTAGAATTTAATCATGTAACAATTTCGGCTATTTTCTATTTACTTGAAAACCCTAGACACTATTATAATATCATCAAATTTCCTATAAAATGTTTTGGTTAGCGTAAGGTAAAAACTTACCTGTATTTATGTGTGAGGGGTCTTACGTGATACCTTTATTTCAAAAGATTTTCAAAGTTAAACAATTTTAACCCGTTTACTCACATCAGACCCATGTCTGACCCAGAGTTTATATTTTGTGTTTTCATAAACTCTTGGGTACTCAAATTTTTATGAGTAGCCAAGTGATAGGTATTCGGAGTATGATTTGCTATAGGGACTTTTGGAAAGAAGACCAGACGTATGTATCGATATATATAGTTCCGCTGTGTAGTTAGTGTATGCTGTATTTTGGATGAATGTATGGACATACATGTATATGAAAGTCATGTTGTATGATATTGTATAACTCTGATGTATGTATAACTATGTAATAGTTATGTGATGTATTATATTTATCTCCATTCCGCCGTGAGATTCTGATATTGTTATTCTTTCTTTCTATTCTTTTCTATTTCTATCCCTTTCTTTCTTAATGATGATACGTCTTTCTGGGGGGTTAGAAAGGCGGGTCGTCACAGTTGGTATCAGAGCACTAGGTCGAGCGAGTACTTAGGCTCTTATGTTATATTTATCTTGAGAGTGCGTATTTGTATTTTCATATAATTAAATATATCTATCCAAATTTGATGAGTTACCTGTTCAGGTGACCGACATGAGTTCCGGAAGAAGAGGTAGAATTTGGGCCAGTACTTCAACAGATGATGGACGGAGTCAAAATGCAAGTGAGGCTGTCAATCCAATACCGCCTCAAGTTAGTTTTGCAGCTTAATGCAAAGATTTCAAAAATCTCGGAGGCCAACCATTCAAAGGTTCAAAGTCAATAAGTTCAAGCCTGGCTACGCTCTTGTGAGTGCATTTCCAAGAGCATGAAATTGTCTGATGAGCGTAAGAGGCAAATGGCATCGTGGCAATTGCAAGGTGGTGCAGCAGCATGGTGGGATGCAACAATTGCAAACATTTCTGAGGATGACATTTCATGGGACAAATTTAAGGAGTTGTTTGAAGAGAAGTTTATGCCGACGGCAGGGTAGCATGTCTATTGCGGAATATGAAACCAGGTTCAACGAACTCTATTGTTATTGACCAGGACTCATCGATACTCCTCTTAAAAAGAATGAGAAATTCGTGCAAGGATTGAGGCCTGAATTCCATGGAAAATTGACGGTGCTTCTGAAAGGATCCTTTGTTGATTTGATTGATATGGCATTGAGGTATGAAAGTTTAATGGGTAAGAAATCTATAGAGTTGCAGCTTCAGGAGGGAATTTCACTAATTCGAATAAGCGAAAGTTCGATCCTAAATGGAGGAAGCCGAATAAGAAGAAACCTGGGAATAACAACGGACCTCGCAAGTGCTTCATTTGTCAACAGGAAGGACATTTGGAAAATAAAGGTCCTAGAAGAGGATTCCAGCAGCAGCAACAGCAACCGCATCAGAGTGGCCTAGGATCAGCTATGGTATAGAGATCATTGTGCTTTAATTGTCATCAGCTAGGACACATGGTCAAGAATTGTCCACTTCTGCAGAGGGCACCTCAGAATAAAGTTTTTTCTTTGGAAGCCGGATCATCTTCTTCTTCGATGGGCAAAGGAGTATTAGAAGGTACTTTACTTTTAGATGGAAAATATATTAAAGTTTTGTTTGATTCTGGTGCTTCCTTAAGTTTTATTTCCTTGGACTTTGTTGAAAAGTTCTCTCTTACCTCTAGTTCTGTAGACAGCCCTATCTTGGTGTCTAATCCTATAGGAGGGGTGACCAAATTAGACACTATATGTAAGGACTTGAAGATCTCTTATCTATCCCACAGTTTTCTTGTGAACCGTATGTGTTGAATTTTAAGGGATTTGATCTTATTTTGGGTATGGATTGGCTGGATAAGTATAGAGCCGTTTTGAATTGTGATGAAAGAACAGTTTCGTTGGAAACTGATCTGGGTAGAATTGCCAGAGTGTCGTGTGATAATTCTGGGATTCACTTGAGCAGTCTTTTGCATGGAATTGAGACTTCTGAAGAGAGAGTTGAAGACATCGATGTGGTTCAAGATTTTGCTGATGTATTTGAAGAAGTTAAGTGTCTGCCACCACATCGAGAAATAGAAATCCGTATTGATTTGATTCCAAGAGCTATGCCGGTGATTCAGCCCAGTAGGAGAATGGCTCCTAGGGAGAGAGAAGAGTTGATTAAGCAGACGCAGGATCTTTTAGATAAGGGGTTGATAAGACCCAGTTTTTCTTGTCGGGGTTCGGCGGTAGTGTTTGTGACCAAATCAGATGGATCATAAAGGTTCTGTATGGATTATAGAGAATTGAACAAAGTGACTATCCGTAATAAATATCCTCTTCCTCGCATCGATGATCTTTTTGAACAGTTGCATGGTGCTTCTATCTTTTGTCAATTGGATCTAGCTTCAGGTTTCCATCAGTTGAGGGTAGCCGAAGATAGTATTCCCTTGACTGCATTTAGGGGATCGAATTGTTTCTATGAGTGGTTCGTTATGCCTTTTGGGTTAACCAACGCTCCTGCCTACTTTGTTGACCTCGTGAAGCGAGTTTTTAGGGATGTGTTGAATAAGTTCGTGTTGGTATTCATCGATGATATCTTGGTCTACTCCAAATACAAAGAAGAGCACAGGGAGCATTTGAGGATTGTATTGGAGACTCTGAGGAAGCATGGGTTGAAGGCGAAGTTTTCGAAGTGCCATTTCTGGAAATCGGAAGTTAAATTTTTAGGGCACATTGTTTCGGGTGAAGGCATTTCTGTAGACCCAGCGAAAGTTGAAACTATTTTGGAATGGAAACAGCCGGAGACACCAATGGATGTTTGCAGTTTTCTGGGATTGGCTGGCTACTATAGGAAATTTATCAGGGAATATTCCAAGATTTCTTCACATCTGACTAAACTGACTAGGAAATGAGAAAAATTCAAATGGACACCTCAGTGTGAAGAAGCTTTTCAACAATTGAAGATTAGGGTAAATAATGCACCAGTGCTTGCTATTTCGGATGGGAAGAGCAAATTCGAGGTTTATACTGATGCTTGTATGGTGGGTTTGGGAGCAATTCTGATGCAGAATGGAAGGGTATTTGCGTATGCGAGTAGGCAATTGAAGCCACATGAGAAGAACTACGCTACGCACGATCTTGAATTGCTAGCCATTGTTTTTGCTTTGAAAATTTGGAGACATTATCTTTTGGGAGAGAAATTCGAATTGTTCACGGATCACAAACCGTTGAAATATCTTTTCTCTCAAAAAGATCTTAATCTGAGACAGTAGCGGTGGGTCGAATTTCTAGCATCCTATGATTTGTATATTCTGTACACTCTGGGAAAAGCGAATGTCGTAGCTGATGCTCTCAGCAGGAACGCGGTTCTTTCTCTTCTGGAAGTGGTCCCATCTCTTATTGAAAGGATTTCAAGCAAGCAAGAAGCAGATAATAGATTAAGAGGAATCATCAAAAGAGTCAGGAAGGGTCAGTTTCCTAGTTTTGAAATCGATGGTCAAGGAACATTAAGGATCAACGGGAGAATCTGTGTTTCGAATGATAAGGATTTGAAGCAGGAAGTCTTATCTGAGGGTAATCGTTCCAAATTGAATAATCATCCGGGAATCTCGAAAATGTATAAGGACATGAGGAGAGTATTCTGGTGGCCGGGCATAAAGAAAGATGTTGCTAGATTCGTGAATAGTTGTACCATCTGCCAACAAGTTAAAGGTGATCAACAGAAATCAGCCGGGTCATTGCAGCCTTTGGAAATTTCGAATTGGAAATGGGAGATGATCTCGATGGATTTTATCGATGGTTTGCCTAGAACCAGGAAAGGAAATGATGGTATATGGGTTATTGTGGATCGTTTAACTAAGAGTGTCCATTTTATACTGGTTAAGGCAACCCGTACTGCAATTTGTAACAACCCGGTATTTTCGCATCAATTAATAATCGACATTTAAACGATTAATGTAGTTGCAAATTGCCATTTGAAGTTTTTAAATTTGAATTAAAATTCTTTTACAAATTTTTAGTAAGATTGATGGGCTTTAAAAATTTGTTAGTGGTCCATGTTTTTTTTTGTTTATTGGGCCGTGAAAATTTACAAAGGGTAAAAACCCGTTCCCCTATTTATTTATTTTGGTTCGAAACCTAAAACCATCGAAAGAAAAATAATGGCGGCCTCCTCTTCGCCATTCATAGATTAGGGCTTTCCAAAATTGAAGATGCCGACTTTGATGGTTTCGAATGTCTTCGTGAGGACCATGGCTTCGTCTTCCCTCGGTTGCTCTTGCGTTCGTTCGTTCGTCTCCAGAATTAGGGTTTTCCAAAGTCGCCGCTCAATTCAACCTTCAGCAGCTAGGGCTTAGCTTCATTCGTCTCTTCGATCGCTTCGGTCTCGCCTTCGACAGCTCCATTCGTGGCAAAGGTGAGTAATTTATATTACTCACATCTTATTCAAACTGTTCGAATTCGTTTGCTTGTTTGTTTTCATAGT
Organism: Allium cepa; assembly: GCA_030765085.1. NCBI lineage: Eukaryota > Viridiplantae > Streptophyta > Magnoliopsida > Asparagales > Amaryllidaceae > Allium > Allium cepa. The sequence continues at coordinate 245,249,255 of CM060942.1, forward strand.
CCTTGGCTTCAACTTGATTTTTATTGATGCTGATTTGGTTCGATTTTGGCACTGACTTGTTAAGTATCGGCCTTGGCATTTTTGTGACAGTTTAGTTTGATTATGGCTTGACTTGTTCGACTTGGATTCGGCTTTGAGCATTATTATGTTGTCTTTGGTAAATAATGATTTACTTTGATTTGTTTTCACGTTGTCACCGTTTTTGGGTAAAGACTGGGTCTTACATTGCACTAGTTCTTTACGATATCATCTCTGTTTACTTTGGTTATTTGTGCATATGTATATATATACATATGTATGTGTGCATGTATAAATTGGTGGATTGGCTAGAATTGCAATCTTGTAGTCATCATGTATGCCTGGTCTCATTTTCATGTTACTGGTATCACGTATCACTTTGGTTGGTCTGCATCCATTTCTCTTCATTGCTGATGTGTATACATACATTTATGTAGTATGTTATTGCAATGTTGTGCAGTTCATATTGTTTAACCTTTTGGACATACATGTTGAGGCTATTGTTTATTTGCTGTCATGTTCAAATTTACCATTTGTATCTGTTCTCAAACCTTTATTGCCTCTGTGTTGCATTGAGCTATGTTTTACTGTCTTGCTTGCTGAGGCAGTTCTGTCCACTGTTTCATTTTGTGTACACTACCTTATTTAGTTCACCTGAACTTTGAACTGATCCAATGTGATGTTAAATACCTTTGTAACTGCTGTCACAATTGTTGGCACTGCTAACATAACATATGTGCACTTATAAGTGTCCTCATGTGTATACCTGAATCTGGTATGCCTCGGGCATTGCCTCTTCACTGCATATGTTTTGAGTCACTGTTGCATTCATTAGACTTTGCATTTGTTTGCATTTATATGCACTCTTGTAGACTTTGATTATCATATATGCTTGCTGTCGGTTTTGGTGCATTTTGCCTCTGTTGCTCGCCATTTTTAAACTGCGGCACTATTTTGTCCACTGCTGTATATCCCTGCAAGTTAACTACCTGATCCTGAAGCATGCACATCAGTTTATTTAAGTCATAACTGTGTTTATGTATTACATGTAGCCAGTTTCCCAGGGACATCGTGTTCATGCCATTGTGCACTGTGCTCGAGTATATGAGAGTTTCATATATTTTGGCCATATCTCGGTTGCTATCACCTTATTCCACCGTGTCTTCATGTTAGTACCACTGCCTTTATTTGTTTGTTAGCACTGTTTCATCATGTCACTGCCATGTGCATTTGGATTGATTTTCGAATTACACTTGAGTTGAATCCGATGACTCGGGTTTGATCTTGTGTTTGTTTGTGAATTTTCATTTGGTACATCATCACTGTAGTGGCGAGGCAGTGCACGCAAGCGTGAACTGCAGCCACACGATATTCATTGGGTACATCGTCACTGTAGTGGCAAGGCAGTACACGCAAGCGTGGACTGCAGCCACACAGTATTGCTTTTATTGATATTCTAATTGCTTTTGATTTATGGATCTTTTGCGTATTTCCATATGCTGTAGTAGCGAGGCAGTACACGCGTGCGTGTACTGCAGCCCTACCCGTGTTGACCTTTTAATTGATGTTTCAATTATTTTGAATTGATTCGTGTTTCCAATTCAATAATTTGAAATTTGTTGATTTGTTGTTTAACACTGTTATGTGTTATATTTACCGTTATTCGATTTCCTTATTTAAGAATCAGATAGGTAAATTTATTGTGACTATCGTCTATTCGATTATTTAATTATTATTGCTTCCGTACATTAATAACTGAGTTTGAATTAGACTGACCCATGTATTATTTTTTTTCAATTTAATACTCGGGTCAGACCCGAGTTATTTCAGGTGTTAGATTTTTAGCTTCGGGTTGCTGCTTGAGCTATGAAGACTTTTCATATCTTTTGGAGTTGTCGTGTCATAGTCTAGGTTGATATGTATTCATGTATATTAGTCGATAATGTACTTGTATATATAACTTCCTGAGGTGACTGTTGTAGTTGTATCATATGTACCGTGTCAAATGTATTGTAACTGACATCAGTTATTATATATATATATATATATATATGAGGCTTTCTGTTTCATCTGTGTTCCGCATTTATTTATATTATCTGTGTTATTATTTTATATTTTTTCCTAAACTATTATAGCCACTGTGTAGTAGCTTTGTGTTTGCATCGGTATGTCGGATTTCCTCCTGAAATAAAAATCCATGTTATACTATCTGACATATCGGTGCTCGCACAAGGCAATTACACGGATGGTCGCTCCTCAACAGCCTTATTCTCCGCGCTAGTTGACAGCACTACACCGTAGTATTCTTGGCTAGCGTGGGCATAGAGGTGGGGCGTCACAGCTTGGTATCAGAGCCTGAGATTTAGGACAGATATAAAACATAACTTAGATAGTACATGTGTTACAACTATTTGTCGATGTTTTATCTCTCATATGATTACCTTTGATTGTTAGGTATGAATTCCTAATGCTTATTCATGTGCATTTGATTTTGATTTCGTGAAAGAATTTTGGCTTCTGCCTCCGTTTGCTTTACGAACTCAAGTTGGGTTTTCGATGATGAGGATTTTGTTCTTGTGTTTTCGGCTTTGAATCGATTTAGCCGATGTTGATTTTGTTCGAATTAGGCCAATTAAAGCTATTTTGATCTCTGGACTTTGTTTTTGAGAAATTGCTAATTTCTTGATTTCCAAGACTCTGACTTTGTTTGCCGTTGAATTCTTGGATGATGATGTTGAATCGTTTTGTACTCGATTATGGCCATTAATTGTTGACTTCGACATTGACTTGATTTTTATTTTTGTCGAAGTCATTTATGCATTTATGCTCGTTCTGCTTTGTTTTTCCAATTGTTAATCGATTCTTCTTTTCCGATTAGTTGTTATCTCTTTTATCGACTTTGATAACTTCTATTTCTGGAATTTTTGGGTATTTCTACTTTGATGGATTTAGAATCGAATTCTTTGGATTTTATTCACGTCTTCGAATGTGAATTTTAGTGAATTGATTTGGTTTCCAAATTTAATCGATTCTTGTTAATTCCCCGATTTATTGCTATCATGTATTAGCAACTTTGATAACATTTTCTTCGGGATTTTCGTGAACATACCTTTTGATGGATACAGTATCGATTTCTTTGGATTCTATTCACATCTTTGTATGTGAATTCTTGTGATTGATTGTTCCTACAATCATTTTTGTGATTTGTCACTTTAAAAATATAAAGGTTCTCTATACTAGTAGTAAATATAAAAACCCTTTTCTCCAAACGATTTCAAAACAATTTTAATACAAAGCTCTTTTCCTAAACCGTTTTCCAATCTATTAGTATATACAAACCTTTACCTCACTCGTATGAGAAATCTAATTAAACGACTTAGTAAAACGAGTGTTATGTAACTCTTGCGTTTACTTCGCCGGTTAATTCTTGGACTTATTTGATTGAATCTCTTGTGACAATTTTCTAGTGAAGATTTACAGTTTATTCGTAAATATTTAAGTTAAGCAAGTGGTTATGGGACATGAAGCTAAACTTTTATATTTACTAGCTTAGTGTAATTGACACTTCTCGTTGATCTTGACGATCATTTTATGAATTAGACTAGCAATTGTGCGATGTCTCTTTCATTGCAAGGTTAGGCTAGACACCATTTGTGTGATTCCACTCACACATACCTTTTTGCTTTTTGGTTAGCCTAGACACCATTTGTGTGATTCCATTCACACATACCTTTTTGTTTGCGAGGTTAGGCTAGACACCACTTGTGTGATTCCACTCACACATACCTTTTTGCTTTTTGGTTAGCCTTGACCTCATTCAGGTGATTCAGACTCACCCATATGGGGTAGCTCCCCATGGTCTTCAGACCGTCATGTGATAGGCCTCTTTCCCTTTTTCTGTGATTTCTGGATTTCTTGTGTCGATTTCTGGAATTTATGTCATTGACTTGTTATGAGTACAAGTTTCGGGTATGATGCCCCCTTTAGATCTTTGAGAAGATTCTTGTGATATTGGTTGATCTCTGGATGATTATGACGATCATCTTTGTGATTTAGGCGAGCAATTGTGTGATGTCTCTTTGTTGGCTTTCTGGTTAGGCTAGACACCACTTGTGTGATTTCATTCACACATACCTTTTTGCTTTTTGGTTAGCCTAGACACCATTTGTGTGATTTCATTCACACATATCTTTTTTCTTTCTGGTTAGGCTAGACACCACTTGTGTGATTTCATTCACACATACCTTTTTTCTTTTTGGTTAGCCTAGACACCATTTGTGTGATTTCATTCACACATATCTTTTTGCTTTCTGGTTAGTCTAGACACCACTTGTGTGATTCCATTCACACATACCTTTTTGCTTTTTGGTTAGCCTAGACACTATTTGTGTGATTCCATTCACACATACCTTTCTGCTTTTTGGTTAGCCTAGATACCATTTGTGTAATTCCACTCACACATACTTTCTTTTTGTCTGCGAGGGAGACTAGACCCCGCTTTTGTGATGTTTCACCATCATATATGCGTTACACGTGTTGGTGAGTTTTCATGCTCACGTGTAGGTGAGTTTTCATACTCCCATTTGAGTTTTCATACTCTCATTTTGTGATTTCTGGATTTCTTGTATAGTCTTCTGGAACTTGTGCTTCACCAATTTTCGTGATTTCTATTGATAAGTTTTATCAATTTTTGTGCATTGGTGAATTCTTGTGTCATTGACTTGTTATGAATACAAGTTTAGGGTATGATATCCCTTTCTATCTTTGAAAAGATTCTTTTGACATTTTTGATGAATGAAAATCCATTGGTATTATATTTGGATGCCAATTATTTTGATGAGATTTTGACTTATTAACTTCTGTAACCGTCAATTTTAAAATGGATTTTCAAGCTGTTATTCCGCGATGCTGATTTTGTTGTCCGTTTTTACGGTATTTTGAGAAGTGAAAATTTCCTTGTCGAAGTTGCTACTGATATTGTTGTTTTAATCACGTGTTTTAAAAATTTGTTATTTTTAAATTTGTTTCAAAATATAAATTAAAATTGTTTTCAAAATTTTTACAATTTACGCTTTCAAAAGAATGAGGAAGTGATTTAAACGTTTCAGATAAATCGAGGACTATGACCCCTTTCTTTTACTGATTCGCTTAATTTCAGACTCGTCCGTTTGAGAATGTGAAATGTTATTTTTAAAATACACAATTATGCACTTTCAAGAAAACGATGAAGTGAATTAAACGATTTAGTAAAACTGGTGGTTATGGGGCATGTGCGTTTGCTATTTCGGTTAATCCCGGACTCGTTAATTGAAATATTTGTGATTTTTGATTATCGTTTTTGATAATCATATATTTTTTGTTCCTAATTATCGTTTGTGATAATTAGACATTTGTGATTAATTATCGTTTGTGATAATTAAATATTTGAGATTTAAGATTTGATTATCAATTGTGATAATTAAATATTCGTTGATTTGTGATTTCTGATTATCATTTTTGATAATCAGATATTTTTTGTTTCTAATTATTGTTTTTGATAATTAGATATTTGAGATTTGATTATCGTTTTTGATAATCGAATATATGTTGTTTCTAATTATCGTTTGTGATAATTAGATATTTGTGATTTAATTATCGTTTATGATAATTAAATATTTGCGATTTAAGATTTGATTATCAATTGTGATAATTAAATATTCGTTGATTTGTGATTTCTGATTATCGTTTTTGATAATCAGATATTTGCTGTTTCTGATTATTGCTTGTGATAATTAGATATTTGAGATTTGATTACCGTTGTGGTAATTCCTGATTATCGTTTTTGATATTTAGATATTTGTGACTTGTGTTTTCTATTTGTCTTTGTTGATAATTAGATTTGCAGATTTTGCTGTCTTCTAATTATCGTATCGATAATTAGATATTGCTGTTTTGTGATTTCTGTATTCTGATTATCTATTTGATAATTAAATTTTGTTGAGAAATTGTGAATTTCTTTTATGAAATTAAAAGATTTCTTTGGTGTTTTTATGGTACTACGCCGTTGTACCCGCTCAATTTTCTGCTATTCATGACGTTTTTCCACGTCTTCCAATTACGGAAATGCCTTAGGGATTTTCGATTTTTATTCTTGAGCAACCTTCTATTCACATCATTGCTTCGGGGGTGTAGCACCTTCGAAATAAAGATGTTTTTCTTGCGGAGGTTCAATGGTTCTCAAATCCTAAGGATTGCACTTAGGAATCCAGAGAATTCATCGAGCAAACACGTTCAGGCATTCTCTTTCATGCTCTATATGGTGAACTTCCTATTTCAAATTTCTTCATTCTGTGATTAAATGCTTTTATGGTTGTTACCTTTTGCCCATTTATTCCTTATGATTGCGAGGACGCAATTTCTTTAAGGAGGGAAGTATGTAACAACCCAATATTTTCGCATCAATTAATAATCGACAGTTAAACGATTAATATTGTTGCAAATTTCCATTTGAAGTTTTTAAATTTGAATTAAAATTCTTTTACAAATTTTAATAAGATTAATGGGCTTTAAAAATTTGTTAGTGGTCCATGTTTTTTTTTGTTTATTGGGCCGTGAAAATTTACAAAGGGTAAAAACCCATTCCCCTTTTTATTTTTTTGGTTCGAAACCTAAAACCATCGAAAGAAAAATAATGGCGGCCTCCTCTTCGTCATTCATAGATTAGGGCTTTTCAAAATTAAAGATGCTGAAATTGATGGTTTCGAACGTCTTCGTGAGGACCATGGCTTCGTCTTCCCTCGGTTGCTCTGGCGTTCGTTCGTTCGTCTCCAGAATTAGGGTTTTCCAAAGTCGCCACTCAATTCAACCTTCAGCAGCTAGGGCTTAGCTTCATTCGTCTCTTCGATCGCTTCGGTCTCGCCTTCGACAGCTCCATTCGTGGCAAAGGTGAGTAATTTATATTACTCACATCTTATTCAAACTGTTCGAATTCGTTTGCTTGTTTGTTTTCATAGTCCTTGGCTTCAACTTGATTTTTATTGATGTTGATTTGGTTCGATTTTGGCACTGACTTGTTAAGTATCGGCCTTAGCATTTTTGTGATAGTTTAGTTTGATTATGGCTTGACTTGTTCGACTCTTTGTTTGACTTGGATTCGGCTTTGAGCATTATTCTGTTGTCTTTGGTAAATAATGATTTACTTTTATTTGTTTTCACGTTGCCACCGTTTTTGGGTTAAGACTCGGTCTTGCATTACACTAGTTCTTTACGATATCATCTCTGTTTACTTTGGTAATTTGTGCATATGTATATATATACACATATGTATGTGTGTATGTATAAATTGGTGGATTGGCTAGAATTGCAATCTTGCAGTCATCATGTATGTCTGGTCTCATTTTCATGTTACTGGTATCACGTATCACTTTGGTTGGTCTGCGTCTATTTCTCTTCATTGCTGGTGTGTATACATACATTTATGTAGTATGTTATTGCAATGTTGTGCACTTCATATTGTTTAACCTTTTGGACATACATGTTGAGGCTGTTGTTTATTTGCTGTCATGTTCAAATTTACCATTTGTATCTGTTCTCAAACCTTTATTGCCTCTGTGTTGCATTGAGCTATGTTTTACTGTCTTGCTTGCTGAGGTAGTTCTGTCCACGGTTTCATTTTGTGTAAACTACCTTATTTAGTTCACCTGAACTTTGAACCGATCCAATGTGATGTTAAATACCTTTGTAACTGCTGTCATAATTGTTGGCACTGCTAACATAACATACGTGCACTTATAAGTGTCCTCATGTGTATACCTGAATCTGGTATGCCTCGAGCATTGCCTCTTCACTGCATATGTTTTGAGTCACTGTTGCATTCATTAGACTTTGCATTTGTTTGCATTTATATGCACTCTTGTAGACTTTGATTATCCTATATGCTTGCTGTCGGTTTTGGTGCATTTTGCCTCTGTTGCTCGCCATTTTTAAACTGCGGCACTATTTTGTCCACTGCTGTATATCCCTGCAAGTTAACTACCTTTTCCTGAAGCATGCTCATCAGTTTATTTAAGTCATAACTGTGTTTATGTATTACATGTAGCCAGTTTCCCAGGGACACCGTGTTCATGCCATTGTGCACTGTGCTCGAGTATATGAGCAGTTTCATATATTTTGGCCATATCTCGATTGCTGTCACCTTATTCCACTGTGTCTTCATGTTAGTACCACTGCCTTTATTTGTTTGTTAGCATTGTTTCATCATGTCACTGCCATGTGCATTTGGATTGATTTTCGAATTACACTTGAGTTGAATCCGATGACTCGGGTTTGATCTTGTGTTTGTTTGTGAATTTTCATTGGGTACATCATCACTGTAGTGGCAAGGCAGTGCACGCAAGCATGAACTGCCGCCACACGATATTCATTGGGTACATCGTCACTGTAGTGGCAAGGCAGTGCACGCAAGCGTGAACTGCAGCCATACGGTATTGCTTTTATTGATATTCTAATTGCTTTTGATTTATGGATCTTTTGCGTATTTCCATATGCTGTAGTGGCAAGGCAGTACATGCGTGCGTGTACTGCAGCCCTACCCGTGTTGACCTTTTAATTGATGTTTCAATTGTTTTGAATTGATTCGTGTTTCCAATTCAATAATTTGAAATTTGTTGATTTGTTGTTTAGCACTGTTATGTGTTATATTTACCGTTATTCGATTTCCTTATTTAAGAATCGGATAGGTAAATTTATTGTGACTATCGTCTATTTGATTATTTAATTATTATTGCTTCCGTACATTAATAACTGAGTTTGAATTAGACTGACCCGTGTATTACTTTCTTTTGAATTTAATACTCGGGTCAGACCCGAGTTATTTCAGGTTGTAGATTTTTAGCTTCGGGTTGCTGCTTGAGCTATGAAGACTTTTCATATCTTTTGGAGTTGTCGTGTCATAATCTAGGTTGATACGTATCATGTATATTAGTCGATAATGTACTTGTATATATAACTTCCTGAGTTGACTGTTGTAGTTGTATCATATGTATCGTATCAAATGTATTGTAACTCACATCAGTTATTATATATATATATTTATATATATATATATATATATGAGACTTTCTGTTCCATCTGTGTTCCGCATTTATTTATATTATCTGTGTTATTATTTTATATTTTGTCCTAAACTATTATAGCCACTGTGTAGTAGCTTTGTGTTTGCATCGGTATGTCAGATTTCCTACTGAAATAAAAATCCATGTTATACTATCTGACATATCGGTGCTCGCACAAGGCAATTACACGGATGGTCGCACCTCAACAGCCTTATTCTCCGTGCTAGTTGACAGCACTACACCGTAGTGTTCTTGGCTAGCGTGGGCATATAGGTGGGGCGTCACACAGTTTCTTTGGCGGAAATTTTCTTGAAGGAGATAGTTAGATTGCATGGTGTTCCAGTCAGTATAGTAAGTGACCGTGATCCTATTTTCACTAGCAAACTCTGGGAAGCTCTGCAATTAGCAATGGGAACAAATTTGACATTGAGTACAGCCGATCATCCTCAAACGGACGGACAGACGGAGAGGCTTAATCGTATTCTTGAGGATATGTTGCGGGCTTGTGTTTTAGATTTTGGAGGATCTTGGGAGGACCATCTTCATCTAGTGAAATTCTCTTATAATAACAGTTATCAAGCAAGTATTAAGATGGCTCCTTATGAAGCTTTATACGGAAGACCGTGTAGATCCCCATCTTGTTGGATTGAATCGAAGGATCGTCTTGTGCTCGGACCCGATCTTATTCGAGAAGCTTCTGCGAAGGTTGAGCTTATCAAGAAAAGGATGAAAGCTGCTCAAGATCGTCAGAAGAAATATGCCGATAGAAGACGAAGACCATTGGAATTTGAGGTCGGAGACTTGGTTTTTGTTAAAGTTTCCCCAATTAAAGATGTTATAAGATTCGGAAAGACAGGAAAACTTGCTCCGAGATACATTGGACCATTTCGAGTATTGGAAAGAATTGGAGCTGTAGCCTACAGGATTGAATTGCCAGAGCGGATGTCTGGGATTCATAATGTGTTTCATGTATCGCATTTGAGGAAATTTGTTCATGATCCATCACTGGTTGTAGAACCAGTAATTCAAGAAGATTTGGAAGTAGAACACAATTTGACTGTAGTCAGAAATCCAGCTCAGATTGTGGATCGAGACGAGAAGCAACTCAGGAACAAAGTGGTGAAACTCGTCAAGGTGCAATGGAGTGAGGATCCCAGAAATTGTACCTGGGAAACTCTTGATAGTTTTAGGAATGCTTATCCAGATTTATGTCTGGATAACTAGTGATGTTTGTTAGGGTAGACTGTTTGATTGTTTGCTACTATATGAATGATATGTATGTTTGGATTGTTAATATAAAAACTTTTGAATTAACTGTTGTTTTAAATTTCGGGGACGAAATTCTATTAAGGGGGAGGAATGTAACAACCCAGAATTTTTGACAGCATATTTTAGTAAGTATTTAATCTAATTTAAATTAAATACAAGCTTCTCAAGTTATAAACTGATGAGATCTTGATTATTTACCAGTTATATATGTGACTGTAAAGAAAATTTTGGATTTGAAAATTTAAAATGAAATCTTTTAAAATTTTTATAACAGAATCTCTCTTATTCAATAAAAATCTAAGACTCTGTATTTTTATTTTTTTGATAATATACATATGAATACAATTGTAGTTTTTAAAATGATAAAGCTTAAAAATAAACAAACATGGTAATATTAAACATAAACATGGAAATCTAAAACATAAGTATAGAACAATATGAATGGTTATAAACATAAACATACTAAACAAGTATAAAGCATAATAATAAATTATAAGATGTAACTAAAAATATAAATATACAAATAAAAAATTATAACTTGAAATATAAAAATGCAAGTATATGTTATGAATAAATGTTTGATAATTAAACTACAAATAGGATAAATTTAGAAATCATAACCATAATAATCATACATGAACAATATAAATAAAATAAAATTAATATACTAACAATGACTATGTTAAGTTTACTCAATATATATATATATATATATAGGGAAGTTAGCCTAAAACATTAACCTGTGAAACCCATTTATACAATACAAAATTATTGTAGAAACAAGTGTGCAAAAGAGTTAATTAAATATATAATATATTTATGCATAATCTGTAACATACATATGTACAACAAAATGTTCAAAATGTCTTTGTCCAGAAAAGTAAAATAAAAACAAAACTTATGTGGTGTTGTAAACTTTATAGGCATAAGAAACAAAGTTATTCACTTCAATAAAATAAAACAAATCTTTGCCTTGTACAAAAATAAACAAGAATCTGAAGCCATTAATTATATGTTATCATAAATGAAAGCATAAGCATTACATTAACACAACATCTTGTTTAAGCAAGTACTGCAGCCGAAATTTCTGTGATAATTTCCTTCTGCGTGTATAATATTTAGCCAATTAAAAAGCATGGCAATACAAATAGAAACTGTCTAGATACAACCTATACTGTTCAGTTACTTCTATATATATCCCTCATATTTTTATGTTCGTTTATAAAAACTTAACTAAACCTAAAAGCAAACCTGAGAAACAAAGAAGGAAAAAAAACAACAAAGGAAAAGCTTCAGGAAAGTTTGCACTTGTAGTGTTCTTCTTCAACATATCACCTTTTGTTTAAAGTTTACCTATGAGTAAACAAACTTTTAATTAAGTTTTAAGTTCATTTGTGTGTGTGATATGTTGATGATAATATGATGATCTATATATCTGGTTTCAATTCTGTTCAAGTATGAGTTCCCTATCAAATTTGAATATGAAGTTTTAGTGTGGTTACAGAGTCAAGTAAACCATTCAAGATACAAGATGAACTAGTTCGATTATTTGTAAACTTATGTTTTTAAACCAAAACATGTTGTTTAAATATAAAATCAAGTTTTTTTAGCTTGTGTAAACCTGTCAATGGAGTATGCTCTCTATAAAGTGATTTACAAGGAAAACATTTAATTTGTGATAAATTCTAGTATACTAAATTGCTGATTTAAATACCTAGCTAGAATTTATATGCAAAGTTAGGATTTTTAAAAAGAAAACGATGATTTTTAGTGCAATATTTAAGATGAAGTTCAAAAATGTATAAATGTTACATTGTTGTCAAAATCGATTGATTCGATTAATTTTAATTGATGAAATTTGTTATGATGCAAGCTTAAAGATGTAACAATATCGGAAAAATGTCAAATATTTTTTATATGGAAGAATCTGGGGAACGAAGCAATAGTAGGGTTTCGTTTACACATTATGGGTGATCTGTAATTTACGGTTTGTGTCGCGATATGTTGATCGAGCGTCACACCGGTTTGGGTGGAAGTCGTGGAAGGTCTGGGTAAGGCGTTGGTGAAGTAGCTTCGCCTCCGGTGGTCAGAGTTGGTGGGGCGAAGCAATTTTTCTCAGGGTTGTTCGAACCATTGGTTCGTGCTTCATGTCTTTTTTTGATTTTTTTGTTTTCGTGCAGAGTTGAATTTTGATTTCGATTCTAGGGGCGAAACGTGGTTTGTGGGTGATAGTGTGGGTCGCCGAAGGTGAGGCGAACCACCATGCACGTGCACGGTGGCGATCTATGCATAGGTTTTTCGTCGAGAGTTGACGCGAGGAGATGCACGAAGTATTCTCGGGTTTCTTCGAGTCTTAAACATGGTTCGCGTGAGTTGTTGCGTTACTGCTGTTGTTTAATTTTTTTTTTCTTTCCAACTTAAACTAAAAAAAAGGAAGAAGAAAGGGAATCAGGGAGAAGAAGGGATAGAGTAGAGAGGAGAGCTTGGGAAAATAGGAAATGGACTCGGGTTTTATACGAGGGAAGATGGGGTTTGCCTCGGGTCTTTAGCCGTGTCTGATTACTTTAAGTATCTTGATTAACAAAGTTCAACAGTAGATAATATTAGTTAGTTTTAGTTGATTTAAACTTATTAAAAGTATGGTTTGTAAAGGGTAATTAGTTAGTATAAAGTAATTAGAATGTAAATTAATTTTATACTTGAAATTAAATTAATAACTATAATTAAATTTGTAATTAGAGATCAATCTTGTGTTTAAATCAGTTTAACTTAAGAAATTTAATTAATTACTTAAGTTAATTAATTAATTAATGGTAATTAACTTAAGTGATTAATTAGGGATTATATAATTAATTAATTGATAACAAATGAATAATTAAAATAATCTATGATAATTAAATAAGTAATTAAATCTTATTAACTAAATAATTAAGTTATTAATTAATGACTAAGAATCAATCAATTATACCAATAATTAAGTAACAATTAATGAATAAAGGTTGACTAATTAAATAATTAATAAAGATTAGATGATTAATAAATTAATAATTAATGATTAACTAAGTAATTAATTGACCATTAATAAGTTAATTAATCAGTAATTAATTAAGAAGAATAAAGTAGTTTATCCTTAAGCAAATAATTAAGTTAAGTAAACCAAACTGTTATGGTATGAATTGGTAATCCTGTTTGATTGACTTTGATATCTGTTTGATGACATTCTAAGATATGTTGTAATATATTCTAGATATATCTATGATAACCGTATATGATTTATCTGTGTTATCTGTTATGTGAATTCTTAATATTGAATTAAACTGTTAAGACTAAGTAGACAACTTGGCCCTTAAAATGGCGTTTGGATTCCGATGGACCGGGATCGGAAGAATAAGTTTTGTTTCTCCGAAAACCACATCGATCCAAATTAAACGATAGGTCATGACTTGTCAATTTGAGATCGAGATAGTATTTCAGAATGCAAGTGTTATCGTCGTTAACTCCGAGGGTGATTCCAAAATGAGTGTAACGAGATAATGCCTTCGGTATCGTTCGAACCCGGAACGAACTTGTATGGATTGAATGCTTTCAGCACATCGTGAGGCGAACGATGAGCATTCTAAGAATAATGTTCAATAAAGGTAATCACGGCCTCAAGCCTCATCAACCGAGAATGGCTAAAACAGGGGAGATGCAGCAAGGTTAGGTGGGTCATGCCCAAGCAGGACAAGGTATACCCCTGTCTAGATGTCCCTTTTTATTTCGGCTGTATGAGCAGTTGTTGGCCACAACTGCGGGGTTATCTTGTTTGGGACTGTTCAGTAAGGAATGGTTCCGGCCTTGTGTTGTAGGGGGTCGGGAGTGATCCTCGGTATGGTAATCTAGGCCCCGTACTGTGACGGGCGGTACCCCAGTAGCCATGCCATTGTTGGAAACCCATTTTTCCTACGAGACCCTACGGTTTTGATTTGTATTACCCACTTTCGTGGCTAGTAGTTGGAATTTAATCATGTAACAATTTCAGCTATTTTCTATTTACTTGAAAACCCTAGACACTATTATAATATCATCAAATTTCCTGTAAAATGTTTTGGTTAGCGTAAGGTAAAAACTTATCCGTATTTATGTGTGGGGAGTCTTACGTGATACCTTTATTTCGAATGATTTTCAAAGTTAAACAATTTTAACCCATTTACTCACACCAGACCCATGTCTGACCCAGAGTTTATATTTTGTGTTTTCATAAACTCTTGGGTACTCAAATTTTTATGAGTGGCCAAGTGATAGGTATTCGGAGTATTGATTTGCTGGAGGGACTTTTGGAAAGAAGACCAGACGTATGTATCGATATATGTAGTTCCGCTGTGTAGTTAGTGTATGCAGTATTTTGGATGAATGTATGGACATACATGTATATGACAGTCCTGTTGTATGATATTGTATAACTCTGATGTATGTATAACTATGTAATAGTTATGTGATGTATTATATTTTGTTCCATTCCGCTGTGAGATTCTGGTGTTGTTATTCTTTCTTTCTGTTCTTTTCTATTTCTATCCCTTTCTTTCTTAATGATGATACGTCTTTCTGGGGGTTAGAAAGGCGGGTCGTCACAAATGGTATGCCCAAGGAACTTGAAACTCGAATAGTTTGGAACAACGACGTAGTACAATAACGACACACCCGATGAACCTAACAAGCCGGAACAACGACTTAGTACGATAACCGTACATCCGATGATCCTATAAGCCAGAACATCGATGTAGTAAAATAACAATACATCTGATGATCTTTATAAGCTGGAACGTCGACATAGTAATAACGGTACATCCGATGCATCGAACACCATAAAAGAACACGGGTCGTTATGTAACGGCCCGTAAATTTTGATATCGAAAATTCAAGATAGTTAGGGGAAAGAAAAAAAAAGTTAGAAGGAGAAGAATAAATAGAAACACCAAAACACAGATTCTCACATTCGCGATGGACAAAATATAATATCAGATAATAATAGTTATATAAAGGAAAACTGTACTTGTCAAATTACACTTTAATACATCAGAGTTACTACATATACACAAACACTGGACAGATATAATCAACATGATCCAGTCAAACTACAATATATTACAGCGGAAGGCACCCCATACATTCCTGCCATCCAGCTCGCCTCCTTAGCTCCAGAACGTCCTTACCTGAAAATCTGGAATACTCGGTCTGACCCGAGCATTACATCAAAGTAACACCCATGTCAGGCTGGAAACCAGCGTGAGTAAACCCATACAATAAGGAAAACTGATGCATAAAACTTATTATTATTATTATTTTAAACCCGGGATGACTCGTATCAGTTTTACAAATTCACAATTTCCCATAGACAACACTTATTTCGCACATCAATTTCTAATTACCATAACTTAGATTAAATGGCACAATTCACTTAAATCATTCCATTTCAACCTATTGATTTCTCATATCAATTTATAAAGAGTAGAAATAGTTTCAGGTATTTACTGATACCCGACTCCGGTCTCTTCGAGTCCCATGTCATCCTAACCCAAATTATTCAAGTGAAATACAATTCGAACTTAAACTACAGGATGTCAGTTTTACTCATCAATTCATCATCAATAGGTAACCACATTATCGATGTTCAACCCAAACATATCGCCTTCATTTCATATCAGAAACATCAAACAATCCAAGGCATTCAATATCATTCAATCTTTCATAAGTAAGATTAATTAGACATACCATTCCAATTAATTCTAATACATTTAATTAATTACCTTCATCACTACACATCCTGCTTATTAACCAATAATTAATTTCAATCCAATTAATTAATTATTTCTTAACCATCCTCCTTACTCAACCTTCTTTAATTAATTATTCTTAATTAATCATCCTTTGTAAAAATTCCTTAATTACATTTAGGTAATTACACAAATTAATTAACCTTTACCCACCGATATTAATTACATCGACCCTTAATTAATTACTCGAATTAATCATTCTATAATCACTTATATGGATTAGTTATCCTTAAATTAATCACACTCATAAATTAACTAACCCTAGGTTAATTTCCTTAACTAATCTATCCTCTAATTAATTTCATTTAGTAATTAGTCCTTAATTACTTCCATTAAGTAATTTCCCTTTGAATAATCCTTTTGAATTATTTCTTTTAAGTAATTAACTTCTAATTACTTTCTATTAATTAATTAATTATTCTTAAATCAGTTGACCATTAATTACTTAGATTAATTGACTTCTAATTAACTAAGTAATTATTATCGTGAATGATTAATTGTTTAAAGATTATTACACTAATAAGTACCCACTTAATTTAATTATTGGAAATACTTAGGTTTTATTTTGTTGATTTAACTAAATATTGGATTTTTCCAAATTAGAAAATAAAATTTCCAAAATCACTTGCTTTTTTTGTTTGGAAATCCAATCCATACTTTACTCTTGAATGTTTATTTAACAATTCATTAGAGCTTGTAGAAATCTAAGGCTTTAAAACATGATATTTACTTCGGTTACAACCAAAACCCCAAACCAATATACCCGAACAACCCCATACGTCTCTTCCTTCTCATCCACGTGACAGCTCGTGTATTACCTCGAGTCTACTTCGAAGCAAAACAACCTCTTTCCTAAGCATGCACAAAGCAACATCAGATACACGAGTAAATGCATGCATGTGCACAAAGCATCGCCGCTGCTCCGGTAGGCACTACGACCTCAGGCAAGTCGGCGATGATCTCACCGTCGTCCCCATCCATGTAGAAGCAAGGATCTACGCCAAACACGAAATCGAGCAAGTCACTACAGCTAAACCCAAAACTAGATCAACAACCATCCCTCTGCGCCACCATCTCCGGTCTCTGGAGGTTCCAACACTTCGAACTAACCTATGCGAGAGGCTCACGCACCCATCCCACCTACACCGATCAACTTTGAAGAGCCAATGACGACATACGGTCACTAGAAACCCCGACTACCAAACCCAGCCTCAAAGCCCTAATTTACCTTTTCCAGAACACTCCTGAGATAAATAAAACACCAGACAATTTTTATGATGATTCCCACTTCGCTAACCTCCTCCAGCCCCGACCATGACATCCAACTCCTCATTGATCGTCGGCAAATGCCAAAAATCCTATCTCCGGTCAACTAGAAAATTCCCAACACCCTAGCTCTAAAATCATGAAATTCATTCCAAAAATCATGATTTGGATGCTCGAATTCATTTATAAATTCAGAGCTTTAAATTTCAATATTTGATTTTTTCATCTAAAAGTAAGTTTAACTATTATTTATTATTTTCACGTCTTCTACTTAATATTTCCTCCTGAAATTCATTTTAAAAATAAAATTATATTCCCAAGATCAATTTCCCTTTCAAACTTTTTTTAAATATCGTCTGTATAAAGAGAATTTAAGTTTTAAAAGCTAAATTTATAAGCCTGTATCAAGGAACAGAGGCTAGTAAACATATGTTCAGACATACTAGTTCAATATATCTAACTATATATAGACCTATCTTCAACATGCAAACAAGTTTCCATAAGATGTTTCAATGATTTGTCACAATCCTCATTGTTAACAGGTTTAAGCATTAAATAATAGTTCCAGTTCACTCACTTTCTTGAAGAATCAGAGAAGCCTGGGATGATTTAACAACTTGGAAATTTGTTTGAATTTTGATCTACTACTTAGTCTAGATTGTATTGCTTTCGGTTGATTTTGCTGCTACCCTTTTTAATTTTGAGACTGAGTTGATCTTTGGAAATTTGTAAGCTTGCTTCCTGACTTGAATTTGAAGTTTGATCTTAATTGTTTGTTCTTATTTTAGATTTTGGATCCCAGGTTGAGGGTTTTGTTTCTGATTTCCATTTTCCAGGTTTTGTTTTATAAGATGAAGATAAAGGAGGAAATTGAGAAGTGAAAAGAAAATCAATCTTGGTTTCTTTTTTTTATGTTATTTGAAATTAACGCATTTGCCACTTGTTAAATTTTCTTTATTATTAACTTACACTTGCATTCTCATGCATGCTAAATTTTTACAAATGTTTAATGTCTTTTAAATATTTTCAAATGTTTAAAGAAATAATTATTAATATTTTCTTATGTTAATATATATTTATGCATTATATGTACTTAGCTTACGCTTGTTTTTATGTGCATTTATATAATATTTTGAATTTGACTTTTATATTTATAAATTTCTTTAACTTTTAATATATTGACGCAGCGGATTAATCAAACAAAACTTCGATCGATGAAATGTAGCAATCGGTGAGTTGAAGATACCAAAAAGCCCAAGTTCGTTGATCCAAAGATACCGAACTCTAGCTATATCAAACACGTTGATAGCGCACTATACCGTGTTCAAAGATCTACGATTCTTCGCACGTTGATCTAGCGCACTAGATTCCGTGAATCGGCTTCTACGATCGTTGAATCGAGCGCACTCGATTAACCGAAAGAGGAGATAGGAGATTACACTCAACTACCAATTGGTATGAAAGCACAAAGCTAACAAAAGAGAAATTTTATTCAAAATCAACAACCTCAAAATTTACAACACACACGCTATTTATAGTCATTACAACTCAACACAACATACAACACCCAACTCCTAAGTCGGCACCGACTCAACATACACGACTCATCTTGGCCGACTCATCATAAGTCGTTACCGACTCAATCACACGCAACTCCAACCCCTTGCAACAGAACACAAAGCAAACGACTCATGTAAGGTCCGCCTCCGACTCAAGAACAATTCACATGAACGACTCGCGACTCATACTAGGTCGGCAACGACCTACGACTTATGGCACAAAAACACTCAGCGCGACTCAACAGGCCCGCCTCATCACATCCGACTCAAGAAACTGCGACTCACGACTCATCACTTCATGCGACTCAACAGCTTCCAACGACTCAAGCTTACTTGTGGCATATCCCTTCAACCGACTTAATACTGGACGACTCATGGCCTTGCAGTTAGGTCGTATCTTTCCTAAACTTGATTCCTTAGGTCGGTCCCGACTCATGGCCGCCCCAAACTCCTTCCCTGATTTCTTAGGTCGGTCCCGACTCATGGCCGCCCCAAACTCCTTCCCAGTGACTCGTGTCTTTTCTTCCCGTGTCTTGTTGAGTCGTGGTCGATTCAAACTGAGTCGTAGACGACTCAAACTAAGTCGGGGACGACTCAACTCCGAAGTCCATCTTACTCGACCTTTGTTATCTCGGAAACGACTTAGGGCCTCCTCCTTAGCTCGTAACCGACTCATCAAACATGCACGTCTTAAGCTCGTGTACGACCTAATATGGTTTAACTTTTGAATTCCCATATGCCTTGCTGCATCATCCTCCCCTGGTTGAGAAAAATTCGACCTCGAATTTGTAAATTCTTTCTCAACAATCTCACCGCCATTATATGGAATTAAATGTTTGACGTTAAAAACATCAGAAGTATAAACATCATCTGGTAACTTTAATCGATAAGCATTCTCATTGATTTTCTTTAAAACTTCAACTGGACCAATTTTTCGCGCTTTCAACTTGTTATAAGCTCCCACCGGAAAACGATCCTTTGTCAATATAGCATAAACCAAATCTCCTTCTTTAAATTCAACATTTCGTCGTTTCGAATCTGCCAACTTCTTATACTCCTCATTCGATTTCTCCAATCGTTCCTGAACGATTTTATGACATTCATTCAGCTCTTCAACAAAATCCACAGCTCGTTTAACTATTCCTTTTGATTGTGGTACAACTGCTAAATCCAACGGTCCCCTGGGTAAATTTAAATAAACAATCTGAAACGGACTGAATCCTGTGCTTCGATTTACTGCATGATTATGAGCAAATTCTGCCTGGCATAGCTTCATGTCCCAACTTCTCAAATTATCCTGTACAAGACAACGCAACAAATTTCCCAATGACCTGTTAACAACTTCTGTCTGCCCATCAGTTTGTGGATGATAAGCACTACTAAATTTCAGTTTCGTTCCCACCATCTTCCACAAACTCAACCAAAAGTGACTCAGAAAACGAGTATCTCGATCAGAAACAATAGATTCTGGTAAACCATGAAGTCGATAAATCTCCTTGAAAAATAACTGTGCTACTCGAACTGCATCTGCTGTCTTCTTGCAAGCGACAAAATGTGCCATCTTTGAAAACCTGTCCACCACAACAAATATCGAATCATTTCCCCTTTGAGTTCTCGGCAAACCCAAAACGAAATCCATGCTAATATCAACCCATGGCTTAGATGGTACTGGTAATGGCATATACAACCCTGCATTCGTTGCTGTTCCTTTTGAAACCTGGCAAATATGGCATCTCTCCACGAACCTTTCGACCTCTTTTCTCATCGAAGGCCAAAAATAAGATTGTGAAATCAACTGCAAAGTACGATCACGGCCCACATGCCCTTCTTCATGTAATTCCTTCACAATCTTCATCCTCAAACTACAGTCCGGTATGCATAAACGATTTCCTTTAAACAGAAAACCATCAACCAACATGAATTCATCGGTACTCCCATCCTTCACTTTTTCAACATATTTCACAAAGTAAGGATCTTCTTCAATCATCTCTGGCAACATTTCAAACCCCGTCACTCCAACCTTCATTGTCGTTAGTAAATGACTCCTCCTACTCAAAGCATCAGCTACTCGATTTGTCACCCCTGATTTGTGCTTAACGACAAAAGTAAACTGCTGTAAATAAGAAATCCATGATGCATGTCTCGCTGAAATTTTATCCTGTCCCTGTAAATGTTTCAAAGCTTCGTGATCAGTGTACAGAACAAATTCCTTCTGAAATAAGTAATGTCTCCAATGCTTAACAGCCTGAACAACAGCATAAAATTCAACGTCATATGTACTGTATCTCATCTTTGCCCCTGATAGTTTCTCACTAAAATAAGCAACTGGCTTCCCATTCTGACTCAGTACTCCTCCAATACCAACCTTCGAAGCATCAGTGTGTAATTCAAACAATAACTGAAAATTCGGTAGAACAAGAATTGGTGCAGACGTCAACAATTCCTTGATCCTTTCAAAGGCAACCCCCGCTTCCTCTGACCACACAAACTGTTTACCCTTCATGCAATCAGTCACTGGAGCCATCACGCTACTGAAGTGTGGTATGAACCTTCGGTAGAATGACGCTAGCCCATGAAAACTTCTCACTTCTGTAATTGCCTTTGGCTGTGGCCAATTCCTGACTGCTTCAACTTTACTCTGGTCAACTTGAATACCTTTCCCTGAAACAACATAACCCAGGAATAAAACACTGGGTGTCATAAACACACATTTCTTTGTAGCAGCATAAAATTGTTCTTCACGAAGAATAAGCATCACTTCCCTCAAATGTAGAACATGCTCCTCCGTACTCCTGCTATAAATCAGAATATCATCGAAATAAACCACGACGAACTTCCCAATGAATGGCCTAAAAATTTGATTCATCACCCGCATGAATGTACTTGGTGCATTTGACAATCCAAATGGCATAACCAACCATTCGTACAACCCCTCTCTAGTTTTGAAAGCTGTCTTCCATTCGTCTCCAGGTCTGATACGAATTTGATGATAACCACTCTTCAAATCAATCTTTGAAAATATAGTTGCCCCACTCAACTGATCGAACAAATCATCCAACCTCGGCATAGGAAATCTGTAACGAACAGTGATCTTATTCAAAGCTCTACTATCCGTGCACATCCTCCATGTTCCGTCTTTTTTTGGTACTAACAATGCTGGCACGGCACAAGGACTTAAACTTTCCTGAACACGTCCCTGTTCCAACAACTCTTCCACTTGCCTTCGTAACTCCTCATGTTCCTTCGGACTCATACGGTAATGTGGTCGATGTGGTAACACTGCTCCTGGAACAAGATCAATCTGATGTTGAATGTCTCTAAGTGGCGGTAACTCCTTTGGTAACTCCTCTGGAAAGACATCCTCAAATTCTTCCAAAACTGGCTTTGCTTCTTCGGGAATCTCAACTTCTTCACTACTCTCTCTCCCAATCAACAAAAACACTTCCGGTTCTTCCTCCACTTCTTTAACAAACTCCTTCAAAGTCAACAGAGTTTTCAATTCTTCAATCTCTTCTAGCTTGCTCTCCCTCTGCTGTTGCTTCTTAGGAACCAAAGTGATTTTAGTACCTTCGAACATGAAACTGTAACTGTTGGCACGACCGTCATGCTGAACTGCTCTATCAAACTGCCATGGCCTGCCCAACAATAAGTGACAAACATCCATATCTACGACATCACACCAGATTTCATCTTTGTACTTCTTCCCAATCGAAAAATTAACACAAGCCCTTCGACACACTTTCACTTCACCCCCTTTTCTTAACCATGCAAGCTTGTATGGTTTAGGATGCTTCTCGGTCTTCAAGTTCAACTTCCTCACTGCCTCTGTAGAAATAATATTATCACAACTTCCCGCATCAATAACGAACTTGCAAACTTTCCCCAGAATAGTACATGTCGATTGAAAAATATTGCTTCTCAGCCAACTACAATCCTCCTCTTGCTTAGGTGTCAAACAACTTCTCCTCATCATAAGATTACAACCTTCATCACCCGACACTTCTTCTTCCTCCTCAACATATGGTACATTTGAATACTCTGCCTCCTCACCATCATCTGCTTCAACCTCTGCAACCATGGTTCTCTTCTTCGGCTTCGGACATTCGTTGCTTTTGTGACCCAACTCCTGACAATTATAACATTTGAAAACACTACTAGCCTTCGCCTTCTCAACCTCCTTCACCACTGGCTTGGTAACTGGTTTAGGAACATTAGAACTTCCGCCAACACCCCTTGCTTGATTATTGGAATTAGTAAACACACCACCTCCACGCCTTCCTTGTTTCTCCCAAGCTAACGCTTTCTGATGTGCCTATGCAACGGATCTAGGATCAAACATATTAACCATATCCTGGATCTGCATTCTCAAACCCCCAATGAATCTAGCAGTTAGCTGTTCTTCTGTCTCCATAATATCATTCCTGGCAATGAGTTGGTAAAATTCATCAGCATAATCGCTAACAGATTTCGTCCCCTGCCTCAGATTCTGCAACCTTTGGTACATAAGTGATTGATAGTTGTAAGGTAAGAAGGTAGATCTCATCAATTTCTTCATTTTCTCCCAAGATTCTATCTTTGACTTCCCCATTCGTTCTCGAGTAAGTTTAGTTTGCTGCCACCATGCCAATGCTCTTCCCCTCAGCCTTGTAGCAACTAACTTCACCCTTCTATTCTCCGGCACCTCCTTGAAATCAAAGATTTCCTCCACATTAGACAACCAATCTAAGAACTCCTCAGCAACCATCCCGCCTTTAAATTCTGGAATTTCCATTTTCATACCCGACTCCCAACGACGATCATCCTCCACATCACGGTAAGAATTTCGAATTTGGTCTCGATCTCTATAATGAATACTTGCTCTATCACCCTCTTCAACAAAATCAAAGGTACGCCTACATCGGTCTCGACTAACATCATCCCTTCTCTCATGCATGCTTCTTTGACTATGTCTCTCTTCATCTCTATATGCTTCATGGTCAAATTCTCGATGACTTCTTCTTTCTTCATGCGCATAGTCATGATGATCTCTTCGTGATGAAATTGATGTTTCTCTTCTATCTCTACAAGAATGTGGTGATACCCTCCTCGCTTCCGTAACCAATGGCGAAACTCGGTTTTCTCCATGGTTCGAGTTTGGTGATCTCCTCCTTTGATTCAAATCAGTCATCAATCTCTCCAATTTACCAATGCCTTCATCAAACTTTTCATTAATACGTTGTTCCATAAGCTCGGCTTCTTCTCTACGATACAAAGCTTCAACGTTTTGATGTCGGTTAGCTCTCCTTGGTGGCATGGTTGTAAACTTCACAAACTTCAACAAATTGAACACAATACTTCAAAATTTCACACAATAAAGCAATCTAGGCTCAACCTTAGATCGGCAATAGATGTTCACGGCTCACACTAACTCGGTTCAAGTTAGGCCGGCTCTACCTTGACTCGCTATGACTTGTCTCGGTACCTACTACAAACACTTCAATGCAATCAACAAGGCACGGCTACTCCCAAGTATACACGGCCTTCTTCAAATTCAAACTCCTTGGCGCGCAAAAACTCCAAGTCAAAATCCAAACAAAGTCCAACTCCTCGATCCAAAATGAAATGGATCAAACACTCTTAACTTGACGCAACTTCAATATGAACACGATGAACTCCTTCAACTTCAAAAAAACTTGGTTCCAAGAATCAAACTTAGCTATGATTGGCTAAGTATGGCTCTGATACCAATAATGACGCAGCGGATTAATCAAACAAAACTTCGATCGATGAAATGTAGCAATCGGTGAGTTGAAGATACCAAAAAGCCCAAGTTCGTTGATCCAAAGATACCGAACTCTAGCTATCTCAAACACGTTGATAGCGCACTATACCGTGTTCAAAGATCTACGATTCTTCGCACGTTGATCTAGCGCACTAGATTCCGTGAATCGGCTTCTACGATCGTTGAATCGAGCGCACTCGATTAACCGAAAGAGGAGATAGGAGATTACACTCAACTACCAATTGGTATGAAAGCACAAAGCTAACAAAAGAGAAATTTTATTCAAAATCAACAACCTCAAAATTTACAACACACACGCTATTTATAGTCATTACAACTCAACACAACATACAACACCCAACTCCTAAGTCGGCACCGACTCAACATACACGACTCATCTTGGCCGACTCATCATAAGTCGTTACCGACTCAATCACACGCAACTCCAACCCCTTGCAACAGAACACAAAGCAAACGACTCATGTAAGGTCCGCCTCCGACTCAAGAACAATTCACATGAACGACTCGCGACTCATACTAGGTCGGCAACGACCTACGACTTATGGCACAAAAACACTCAGCGCGACTCAACAGGCCCGCCTCATTACATCCGAATCAAGAAACTGCGACTCACGACTCATCACTTCATGCGACTCAACAGCTTCCAACGACTCAAGCTTACTTGTGGCATATCCCTTCAACCGACTTAATACTGGACGACTCATGGCCTTGCAGTTAGGTCGTATCTTTCCTAAACTTGATTCCTTAGGTCGGTCCCGACTCATGGCCGCCCCAAACTCCTTCCCTGATTTCTTAGGTCGGTCCCGACTCATGGCCGCCCCAAACTCCTTCCCAGTGACTCGTGTCTTTTCTTCCCGTGTCTTGTTGAGTCGTGGTCGATTCAAACTGAGTCGTAGACGACTCAAACTAAGTCGGGGACGACTCAACTCCGAAGTCCATCTTACTCGACCTTTGTTATCTCGGAAACGACTTAGGGCCTCCTCCTTAGCTCGTAACCGACTCATCAAACATGCACGTCTTAAGCTCGTGTACGACCTAATATGGTTTAACTTTTGAATTCCCATATGCCTTGCTGCATCATATATATATATATCATATTATCAATTTGCCCTTATATAAATGTCTTATGTTTAAATGTTTAAATTTTATCTTAAATTAATCTTACTTAACTATATTAATTCTTCCTCTTATATTAAATTTCTATTTAGTAACCACTTTCCTTTATTTATATTAACTAGTGTGTGGCCCGTGCTACGCACACGGGCAGTGCTAGTATTTCCCTGTAATTGTAGGTCCAATTGAATGTGGTCCAATTGAATGTAGTCCAATTATACGTTAAAGCAGTATGTACTACTCATGTATAGTGCTGGCTCTTAACCCCTTCAGCTTTATCTTCACTCCTGAGGTGGTAGGAAACTATGGTAAGAAAATAAATATTGTTGAAAATTGCAATAGTGACATAACCAAAGTCCAGAATAGTGTATCTACAGTTATTCGTTTGTAGGAAGGCAGTACTGTAAGGAAAAAGTTAAAACCTTATTTAGTAAAATCAGTCTATTTTCTTTGACTTCAATTTATTCAGTTTAAATCTTGTTATGCATAGCTGAAAATTGTTAAAGGTTCAATTTGTTAGGGCCTGGTTAGCTTATAATTAAATTTTGAGTTTTTAGTTTTTATTTTGTATTGAAAGAGTGGTGGGAGTAGAAGGGACGTGGAATGGGTTAAAGGGAGATTTTGATAATCCTTAAAAAGTGGAGAAGAATAAAATTTAGTTTTGAAAAACTTGTTCTTTGTCCTCTCATCTCCCCTTTATTCCTCACCGTGCCACATTGTTATACCATGCCATTTGATGTGCAAATTGATAGTGGAAAAGTAAAAAAATATTTGGAAATAAGTTAGGTCTTTAGTTGTTTATTGTTTGGGTTCTTAAAAAATAGATTAGCTGCAAATTTTTGGAAAATAAAAGGATTGGTAAAGACAATTCGGTAAAGAACCTGTTTGTTTTTTTTATACTAAATCAGTTTAGGTTTTGTAACTGATTAAAGATGGGTAATTTTACGTTGTTTAAATCACACTAAAAATCAGAAAATGTGTTGAAAAATGTAAAAATGAAAAGTTATCAAGCATTGGTGCGATGAAACCCAACCAAGATGCACCGTCAATCAAAAGCAGTAGGTAATATAATGATTGTTGTTTTTCAATTCTAATTAAAATAAAGAAGTGATTCTAACCAATAATAGGTACATCCACTTTTCTTAGTATAAATTTCATTTTTGTCAAATACAGTTTCAAAATGATATGTACATCCTAAAATATATTAGTATAATAAATACCACCTAAAATGATAGAGTGAAATAGTAAGTGATGTGTATGATAACGGTGGAGAAAATTGGTAGCTCATATTGGACTATGATTCATGCAGAATGAATGAGTTTACAATTCATTACCAATTTAAATTCTTTAGTAGACTGACAGCCCTTCTTTGCAAATTTATAGTACAGAGTAGGAGTAAGTACCCCTATAAAGTGGACCTTTACACCATCTACTTTCTATACATCAGTAGTCAGTAAATATATTATGAAGGTCGATAGTACTAACGTGACTCATGGAAATTTAATATAGCAATATTATGAGAAAGAGTGAAAAATAATTATGTCTATAATATTTTAGTTACCAAACTACATTCCATTGTGTTGTTTACGAAATATATATGTAGTGGCCAAACGAAGAAAAGCATAACGAAAATTTGATGCTGTGTAGTGTTATGCAGTAAAATAAAAGTTGGTAGTTGAGAAGAGTTGATTTATATTACAATTTTCCTGTAAAATTAACGGTAGGGTTGCAGTCTACATATGTTTTCAATCTATACAGCTTGAAATTAACAGTTTGAACAGAAAATACTTTTATTAGTGGAAAATGGATAGCGGTTAGTAAGTAACTGCTCATGAAAGTTTGGTTTGTAATAAATGCAAATTATCATTAATATTTGTAGTAAAAAGGAGGCTAAGAGGTTCAGTGAGTCTAACCATCATAAAAATGCGGGAATAAGATAGAAGGCTGCTAAACAAAATCGATGAACTTTGTGGTCGTCTATGTTTGACCCATCTTGGTTAGATCCAATTTTTATTTTGCACTTAAAAATAAGTGTAGGATCCACTATTAATAACCAACCAATAATAAATAAAATAGGAGCACAGCCATTTCCAGTGTGACTAATTATGGTAGCATTCATGTTATACCCAATAACAAAGCTATATAATCCATGAAGCACGCAAAAAATACATGATTAAACTGATATGCAGCATCATCCTTACAGTTGGTGTAAGTTAGAAGTCACCATTCAAAAAAATCGAAATAAATTTTCTTTAAAATATGAATAATTTGTTCAATGAAATTAATTACAGAAATATATTATTACCACAACCCTACTGCACTACTTCTACTGTAAACCATAGTGAATGCTATTTTTGTTGGAATAAATTTTGCTGTTGAACAAAGTATTTGCCTTTCAGAAGAATGCCTCCAACATCAACAATATTCTAATCATTTTGCATTCCAGTGTTGTTCATGTTTGAGTTCATGGTACGTACTTAAAATGAGCATTTCAGTTGTTGTAACGATAAGATAACAGGGTTAGATTGCAGATAGCTAAGAATACAAAAATATATTTTAAAAAACGATGTGAGGCAGGTACGCTTAAAAAATTAACACTGCTAGTGAACAACAGGTATGATATAAAGGAAAAGTTATGAACATTGTTTTTCATTCAGTAGTACATAAACTACTGGGTCAGTACAATGTAGATGTCAGAAAGGGTATGAAATTTTAGTACTCAATTTCTTCTGTTCGACATAGTTACTTAAAAAAACAATTTTGTACCGTTGTCGTATACGATTGCTATCTCAAAGAAACTACTCGACTGTTTAAAAACTCGACTTAACTACACACACGTAGGGTAAATATAGCAAGTGATCGTCTCGTGGTTATGTACATGATGGTTAGACATATAAGCATGACAGTAGTTCACATAATGTTATAGGCTTATGCATAACTCTAACAATGTTAACTCAAATAACATTTATATAATATCCAAATATTAGGTTAATGAATATTTTATTAATTGTTTGCAGCAGAGACAGCGAAAAGAGTTTTGGGACCTAAGTGAGAGAAAAACAACTACTTTTTTTCCACACACTTTGCCATTATAGTAACATCATGCAAGTACAGTCGGAAGGATTAGAAATAACGATAACAAAAAATTAAATTCGTACTAATATATCCACTTTCAATACGAATAAAAATGTTATTGTAAAATACAATTATTTAATTTTTATTTCTATACCCTTAAAATAAAAAATTGATCCCGAACTAAAATTATTAAAGAGGGATTAGACATTTAATTTTTTTATAAATGTGATTTTTTTTAAAGACAAATCATTAATACAAAGTATTAAAAATTTGGAAGAAGAAGTCCCTACTGGTATACATGTTATATTATCATTCATAAGAAGAAGGATTCATATATCCATCTAATGTGCAAAAAGTGCCTCAAATTAAAAAAAATTACAGGATAAAACTGCATAAAGATTTAGTTTATGTGCTTGACTGTGCATAATACAGTTAATTTGAAGTAAAATAATCATTAAGACAAATATAAATACTATATATTGAAAAATACAGCTGTATTTTGGAAAGAAAATTAAGTAATATTGTTTGACTAAATGAATGATATTTAACCGCGAAATTTGAATTTCAAATATGAAATAATACTACATACCTCTATTAAAGCTTGAACTCAAAAAATAGAATAATACCTTGCTTTATGGGTCTCTTTGTTACATCAAATTTATTCCCTCGTGACTTCTTTCTGGAAATTCGGCACATACTCCAAATTGATGTAGAACAATTGATGCAGTTGTTGTCACATTCAATGAAGCCATACCAAAACCATATTGCAGAATATACACAAAGTAATCACATGTCTCTAGTGTCTTTTGTGATAGCCATCTATCCTCATTTCCAAAAAGAAACGTTGTGCTCATTTTGAATGGACGATCTGCCACCGAAGCTGTTCCATCAACTATATCAAACCAATAGACATAAAAATGTTTCCCCTTGAGATATGCTACCTACACAACAAAGTGACATAAAACATTTGAACCATGATGTTCAGCAAAGGGTGAGCAACATAGGTTCACAAAAAAAATTTCAAAAATAGTAGCATTTTTTTTTTTTGAAATGGTACTTAGAAACAACATGTCAGTGGAACAACAAATCACAACTCATATGTCAATATATGTTCGAATCACGCTACGGAAGTTTCGAACTTGTGATCTCTCGCATAAAAGTCGAATCACTTAACTACTGGGACAATGGTGTTTGTCAAAAATAGTATCATTATTAAAACATAATGTAAGGTACTTTCTACTATAATTAACAATGCAAACCTATAGGAAAATTCACCATAATAATTTTTTTTTTAATTTCATCATTATTACCAAGAGCAAGTACTAATTGATGAAAATCAAATGTCCTTAAGCATTAGTGAAAAATGTACATAACAAAATAAACTACAATCATCCTAACTAATGAGGTGCATATATTTGTTGTTGCTCTACTGTTAATTACGAGTGCATATGCATGCCCAGGTGGGCCTGCATCTAATTACACTGTGCGTGCATTAGTTCAACAACATATTTTCGTATAAGGTGTAGAGTAAACTTAGATAGTTACATTTTGGTTGCATAAATTTTTGTTTAGAGGTATTCCATCTTATCAAAACTTCAACTCAAATGTGCTTTCTAAAAAAATGATTCATTTGTTTTTAATAAAACATATGCAGATAGAACTAAGCTTACTACATATTAACTTACAATTATATGATAGCAAAGCATTTATATCGGGGCTAATTTCATCATTTTTATTTTGCATATGAATGGCCATGTTATCCATAAAATTAGACTCTTCGAAGAAGATTTCATTTGACTCATTAAAATATTAGGACTTTTCTTCTTTATTTGGATGCCTAGCAGTGCTGCTCTCAAGTACATCTGATACTTTTTCATTTGCTAACGCTGAAAATTTAATTTTCGTCTTCTGCATAGTTTTTTTTCTTTATTGACAGTAGCTCTGTTACCCTTTTTTTACTGCAGTTAACCTTTTTAGTTGTTTTTGACTAACAGCAATGTTGGAATTGTAGATGGTTCTTGTTCACTTGGTTTATGATGTCATTTCATACTGCAACAGAAGTATATTGGCTACTTTCTAATGATTCATTCATATTTACTTTTTAAGTATCTTTTTTCCTATGCAACAGAAGTTTTTGGACAATTACTTGTCGCATGTCCAATTAATTGGAAGATTTGACATGCATAAGATATATATTC
This sequence comes from Allium cepa, assembly GCA_030765085.1. Taxonomy (NCBI): domain Eukaryota; kingdom Viridiplantae; phylum Streptophyta; class Magnoliopsida; order Asparagales; family Amaryllidaceae; genus Allium; species Allium cepa. The sequence continues at coordinate 245,280,440 of CM060942.1, forward strand.
ATATATTGAATATAGATTTTTGTTTCTTCTCCAGACTAACTATAGGTAGTCTATTCTTGTGCTTCTTTCTACCGATGCGAGCATAATTCGGTCTTGTACATGATGTTGATTATCTAATAGTAATGGCTTACCAACGTGCTGCATATTCTACTTATAGGCGTTTCTATGTCAAAGTTCAAAATTCAAATTCATTATTTTAATCCAAATGTGTACATATTTAAAAAACTGTCCATGATAACTAATTTATGAATTACATTTTTTTAATATCACTGGACGTAAGGGTCATTCTTTAGTATTCTTTAACGTTCAACGCAATCATCAAATTATAACATATAAAATTAACCCGTTTGGGTGAATAGTTCATATCGCCCTTGGAGTTTCCATGCTCTGTCAACGTAACTCTTGATTACTTGTAGTAGGTTCTCATTTCATAAACATAGCAGATTAAAGTATTTTCCCACACAAAAATTTTGTTTACTTTGTGGGCATAATTGGACCTTGTATTTGCTACCACATATTTCTTACTCTTTAGGTGATTGTTGTAGACATGAAAGCATAGTTTATATTTTCCTCCATTTGTGGTTGATAATACGCCAACTTTCTCTTAGTAACTGCATCCTTTTACCCATTTCTTTCTCATGTTACTGCCCATTCCAATTCATGTTCTTTTCCAGTGGATTGTGTTATGGATCTGCCGGTTTGGGCTATTTCTCCTCTGGTGGTCAATGCCCCTTAACCGCTTCTATCATATTCATATACTTATTTATTAGATTAATATTAAGTGTAAATTGCACGTACTTGCATCTAATAGCAAAAGATGTTTACTTAGCATTTAATAATGAATGGATAGATGTGCATTGCAAGGGCAAAAGTTTTGGTGGTCTTAACACTTTTATTTCGAATTGTTTTTTTAGGGGCGTCGACAAATTGATAGTAAAATTTCGTTGATGGACAATCGAAAAGAGGAGGTGGTGGAGATTGAAAACTGGTGTTGAGACTCCGTTAATGAATAAGGGTATTTTCTAAATTTCAAAAAACACATCGTGGAAATGCTATTCATCGAATTCTCTTTATTAATGATAGAAATAGAAATATTTATATATTTATTATTTCCTTTTACATTTGATAAGTGCAAGCACTCTAATATAATAAAAAGATTGCACGTCTAAGTTCCAGCAATCATAACATGAAAAGAGAACAATTATGAGTTATCAAATAGCTAACGAATATTAATATAGTATTGTAATCGTTAATCATGCAACAACTATATTAAAAGTTGTTCAAAGTTCTCAAGGTACACATGGTTCTCTTTGGCTTTAGCAATTCTAAAAACCATATTTTTAAACAAAATGAAGCAAGCGTCCACAGTAACTTTTTCAATAGGCCACAAAAAGAAATGGAAAAAATGACAATCATAATGGTGACTGGTAAGTAAATCACGGTAACGAAACATCATACTTGAGTAATAACACCACCGAATAAGAAACTAAACTCAAATAATGCCTTAATAACTATATTGCCAATCAAGCATAAATAGAAAGTATGTCTTCTTCATTGCCCTGCGGATATTGCTGCACTTTGTCGGATTAAAAAGAACACTTAGCACTTTGGTCAAATTAACATCTCAAATCCTCTATGAAAGCAAAGCATCGCCACTATGTGAAACATCAACTTTTTGTTTCCGAAAGCTGATCATTTTCGAAGAGCACTAAATGGAGAGCTCTAACACATTATTTAGCATTGCTGTCTCTCACTATCAATGATATATTCCTGCCAAGGAATAAAATATATCCATAAAACATGTATAATATTATACTAAGAAAACGTAGAATTCAAGATCAACTACAGAAATATATACCTTGGATGCTCCTTGAGTGATCATCTGTGCATTTATATTGTTCTTGCGGAACACACGGAATGCCTAATCATATTATGACGTTGTTGCAGATAAGGTAAAAAATTTAGGGTTATTATTAAAATTTATTTCGAAATGACCAAGCACAAACCTTCTCTAAAATTGGAGATGACTGTTGTACATTCCCAATGAGGGAGATTATTGATCGATGTTGAAGAAGATTCACAACTGCTATTTTTTTTCAGCTCTTCTACCACATGATCTAGTTCCTAGAAGGTTAAATCTGTTACATTGTAATGCTCAACGTACAATCAGAATCAGATATTCCAATATGACATTAAATGCATAATCACCAAAATTTGGGTTTAACCTTCTATTATCAGTGTACATACAAATGTCAACTGAATCAGATGCTTATAAAATTTCTATATTCAGATTTCAGGTTACCTACTGAATCGAAGCCCTACTCCATAATTTTGAGGGGGTCCAATGTTAGAGAAATACCAACTTCACTGGTAGCAACTCAGTCCATGGAAATACCATTCTCATCAAATATTGCAAAGACCTAGCATCATAAGACCCATTGCAACATCAGCTTCTATCTTCCTTTAAAGCAGATAAAATAGTAATATTTTAAGGATAAGGGTCAGATTCTACCTTAGCCAAGAAACCATATTGTCCAAGCATACTGTTGCTCACAATATCTAGCATTGTTACATTTGATTTCAAGACAGTGCTAGTTAATACAACCTAAGAAAATAAAGGATATAACTTTGCAGGCTAATGTGTGCAAGTACGTAAATTAATTGAATGATGTAAAGTGTAAACATATATTAGTTACAAACCCCAGTCATATCTTTGGAATTAGTGATGAAAGTGCCTGGAGCCATTGAATAGTATGAATTCTTCAATCTAACAGGTATATCACTTTCTGTAGCAGATCGCATTGACTGGGAATGCAAATTCTGAATACAGGCACGTGACATTGCTGTAAGAAGAATTCCATACACATCAGGATTCAAATCTTTGTATTAGAGAAATTTTATACCACATGTAACATTAACATAAACTTTGCATGTCCTATTGCTATTTCCTGTTTCCAGTAACATGTGAAATTTGAGCCGCAAGTACAATTGTTTGCCACTTCTGTTTATTGCAATTATAGTTCCTTTTTAATTCTATTTAACTTATTAATCATTTATATTTTGTCAAAGTTGTCAAATTGTGTAGAATCAAGTCACCTTGGGATCCTACATTAGCTGGTATTAAAATGCAGTTAACATAATAAATGCTAGCTACTAAATTACATCTGATTGTTATTATGGATAAAATTCGACTTGAAAATTTAACCAACTTTCAATTTTCTATCATTATTTTAATTATACTAAAGTTACTAAACTAAAAAACCAATAGTATTTGCTATAACGGAAATGGACAACATATTTACTTTATATTTACTAATTACAATTGATTCAAATACATTTTCATAAATAGCCAAATCAAGAGATAAATCAAATTTTGAAAAGAAAATTTAAAACTTAATAGAGTAAAACTACATTTTCTAAAATTTGATTAAATTTTTATTCTTTTTAAAAAATGAAATAGTGTAAGACTAAAATTTCCTTTTAGTTTTATATCTTAGATATATATTTTGTAATTGTTGAAATTCTATATTATATATTAACATCGAAATTTTAATTCAACAATTTGAATTCTCTTATTAAAAATAAATTTTTTCTTTAAAAAAAAATATTCCAAAATTTTGGTTCTTTCTAATCAATCTTTTCAATTTAGATTTTAAATTTCCAAATTCTCAAAAATAAAAAAAACTTCATAAAATATGCTGTTTAAATTCAGATAATTGATTTTTAACTTTATATGATTTATTTATGTTATATATTTCTGCATACATATATTAATTTATGTTTTGAAAATGTTGAATATTGAGAATAAACATTTCTAAGTTCAAATTTTATCAAAAAAAAAACCTCTCGTTTTGAATAGAACATGAAGTATGCAATGGCATAATTTATTTTAAAATTCTATCACATTTGTACTGTGTAATATATAGTCATATTCATAAACAGCAAAATATACAATGATGATGATGATAATCCAATTCCATTTAGCAAAGCACATTATGTATACCAATACTCAAGCACTCGCATGTGATATGTTGTCATAGTGATTTGTTGTGTATAAAGTGCCATTTCAAAAAAATATTGGACATCAAAGTTATTTTACCAATAATGGACGAACACGTGATCCGCACATGGATCTGATGATATAAATATTAAAGTACAACCATGCAATGGTTGTAGTGATGAAAAGTTCACATTTCCAAATATTAATTTTAATATTAAATTTAATGCAATGTTCACTGAGCAGTTCTCTTTCAGTATATCGTCCAACGTTCTATCTCATATGACTATTACATCCAAATGAAACAACAATGAAAACATAGATAATGGAGATTAGTTTTTTCAATTTATTGGCATGGAATTTGTTTATACAGGACCAATCACAAAATAAGCTAACAATGGCGCTATGCTACACGTCAATAATGGTAGTAGCCATTCTAGTATTGAGCAGAACAATTGTAATGTACAAAGGACAACCTGAGTATTAATGTAAATTCACCAATCAATTTATTTATAAAAGAAAACCCGAATGTAAAAGGCACTTTATAAATTCATCAGGAATGATTCATAGACATCAGTTTGAACACATATAATATTGAAGAAACAAATACGAACTAAGAGCATAAGTGGCTGCAATATTAAATCATGAAATGCATAGATGGGTAAGACATAAAGCCCAGCAAATTCCAGCAATGTAAACTCCATTTAGTACAAATAGGTCACAGTTGTAACATTATATATGAAATTAAATGGTAGTGATTAAAAAAACAAAGTTGTTTTAAATTTGGAATGCAAAATCTAAGAAGTTCAATGGCAGTATAATTAAATTTCAAAGGGGTGAACAAATGCAGCAGCTGGATAAAATAATATCCACGTTAGAAAGCAAGTCAGTTAGTAGAGGTTAAATAGGTGAGAAACGTCTCCCAACAACAACAAATCCAAACTCTAGTTCCAGTTAGTTGCCTTATTCCTGCAGCTGAGTTCAGCATTGCATTGTAAAAAAAGGCTTGAAGTATAGGATGTTGTATGGAAAAATATGTAAAGCTTTTGTTTAGCTAAAAACCTTACCACACAGAGCTGTATAAAAGGATGAAGCTTTACATAATGAAGCATCGCCTCGGTAAAACTGAGACAGTTGCCTAAGTTGGTACCAAGGTAATTGCTACAGTCGGTTGATTCAGTATGGACTGAGGATATTGTGCTAGTTCAACTATAGCCATGGTGAAATATTATGGAGCAGCCAAATAACAGTCTAACATGAATTGTTCATAAAAAATAAATCTTTTTTTTTCCAAAATGCAGTAGGTTCTATTTTAACTCAAAATTTTCATCTGTTTCCACTCAATCCCATTTCGCACTAAGTTCATATTGACACTAAAATACTCAATGCCAGTCATGTTCAGGATTGTCCTTAGACCAAGATTTTTTCTTCCAAATTTTATCCTCTGCCTATTTTCCTCTATGTATAATTAACATCAAAAATATTTTTCCTTAAAAAGAATCTGGAATCAATAATTTTCCAACGATTTTTAAAAAACATAATGAAAATTAACACGTTTCAAACTTTAAGCTAATTTTATCTTTGAGGCCAGTTTGACTTGAAATAAGTACATCAATAAAACTATTTTCACATGCTAATTTTAAAAATCATTTGAATTAAACGCATTTTTTATACTTTACACTGGTGCAAAAGCAAGTTGCAACGATTGGGAATGTATATTGGAGCAACTCAATGTAAAATAAAATAAGTGCAACTCATATCACATTCTTTTTTAATTAAAAAACAATGCTTCAATGCTGATGTGGTAAAAATTCAGCTTATACTTGCAATAGGTTTAAAACTGAAATTAAAACATAAAAAAGTTTGAAATATTGTTTAAAATGAAAATTTTATTTCTCTTTTGAGATACTAACGTGAATTAGTGTCGTGCAAGCTATTTCATAAATATACCATACATTATGTTTACTTTAGAACCATGCAATTTGACACTAAACTCTATGGACATAACTGTTATTTGACATGACAACCAAATCATATGCTCTAACCAAATATTTGTCGTTTGAAAACACAAATACATAAATGTCATGAAAATAAGATCCAGGCCTAAAATTTTAAATAAATTTGGATAGCCAGATATTTAATAGGTTTAATTTCATTGTTTTTGAGATCAATGATACAAATTCCTCAAGTAAGTCAAAAAAATTGGTCATTGCAATTTGTAAATTGGTATGATTTATTAAAACTAACCCATCGCGTCTGTTTAATTTTGGATAAATAGCACCATGAAAAAATCAAGATATTTATTAATAATAACAACTCTATTGTTATGCATATTCATAGGAACTTATTCACTTTCATGTCTATACCAAGAAAATATACATAATACCATTTTACCATATTAGTAACTTTTAGCATACTCAACAACTTGCTTGATCCATCCTATATTAACTGTACTACCTTATTAGCCTGTTCAAATGCATCAAAAAAGAACCAAAATTGAACAGATAATTGAAACTGATCCAAAATGTATTTGTATAGAATTTTTTTAACGTATGTATTTCTATGTTGTTTTCATATCATCGAATATAGCTAACAGTCATTGGAGCATGACTTATAGTCCTTGATTTAACTGTCTTTAGTTTCTTTTTCTTATTTAGATGTATGAATTGATGAATCAAACATCATAGTGCGTAAATTCACTGTTAATGCAGTATAATTTCCCAAACCGTCAATGAATAGACTAAGAAGTAAAAGTCAATTCAAATTTAAATGATAGTTTGTAAAATGCATCCAGGTTATTGAGAGTCAACAAAAAATTACCCGCGATGGACGTCTAATGCATAACGACATAGGGATGGTTGAGCGTAGTTGTCGTTAAATCCGTTGGATCGTAAGTCGATAACTCCCTGTAGTTTCCAATCGTCATTGTTACTTCGAAGGGTAACAGAGGGAGAAAAATTCCCAAAACTATTAGCGTTAATGGAAATCGTTCAAAAAGTTCGAAGGCTGATGGATGTCAATTCAGCAAATGGTTGAGTGCAGTAGTCCGTAGTCGGAGTTAATTAATAGTCGTCGTGGTTGGGTTTGGATATCGATTGGTAATCGAAGGTGAGTGAAGCCGAGCTTGGGGAGGTTGTTTAGTTTTTACGGTTGTCGGGTAAGTGAAATAGAGTTTGTGGAAGATTGTTTATATTTTATGATTGGGGCTCCATCTGGATCTGAGAATGGGGAATTCAGGAAGGATTAGAATTAAGTTTTCTGAGGCGAGAACGGAGATGAGAGGGACGGACGTCGAAAGGATAAGGGTATTTCGGGTATTTCAAAAAGACACGGTTGAAATTAGTTCATCCAATTCTCATTATTAGTAGTAAAGATTACAACAAAAATATAAAATTAGAATCTGTAAACAACAAATCTCTAAACCACATACAACCTAAATTTTCTTAAATAATAAATCAGTTGAATAGCTCCTTTGAAAAGGAAGAAATGTAATTATTTCCTGTTAATTATAAACAAACATAGTCGCAAAATGTTGTCATGTTAATATTGATATAACAAAAAAGGAAAATACATGGTGCATTAACTCAAACAACTCCCGTGCATATCGGCTATGCAACACACAACTTAAGTTGACGCAAAAATATAAGTTTTGAATTGTCATTACGAATAAATTATAAACAAATTTATCTAAGGCCCGAAAATAGTCATTATTCAACAGTTGATAAAAAGGAACGAAGACTATAAAGTACAAACCGTAGTTGCAAACTGTTAGAAAATAACAGAAGTCGGCAATCTAAATAAATATTAGCAACTCACAGTAGGCGATCTTGGTGAGTGGTGGAGAAGCAGCATACCCGATTGCAAGAGAAAGTAGAGCCTCAGTGAGGAGCAGATGTGGATTGGTAATCATACGTCATAGACCCTAATTTTAGAGCATCGGATTGCAATAAGGTGGATGGATCTTAAATCTAGTAAGAATGACAATTGAGAAGGATATTAAAGTAGTGAATCAAAATGAAGGATAAATAACCATTAATCTATTATCACCGGAACCAAGCATTGAATCAAAATTCCAAAATCGAAATAAAACATGCGTCACCTCCAAAATCGAAAGGATTTGTTGTAGCTGAGAAGCATTGATTGAAAAATCTGCAAAATTGGAATGAAAAAACGATTTTTCATTTTGTGAGGTAAACGGTGGATGTCGATTATACAATAGTAAGGGTGAATGATATCAGACCGTGAGTTTCAATTTTCAGACATCATAATCGAATTGTGATTAGTAGAAAAGGAATTATCGATGTTTAGTTGGTAAAGGATGTTAGAATTAGGGAAGATAACTATGGCTCGTAACTAAAATGAACGGACAAAAAAAAGAATGGAGTTCAAAGTAAAGGGACACGTGTAAGTCAAGCAATGTTCAGGATTCTCCTTTCCTATTTAAATAATAGATATGGTCTTTGAATGAAAATAACAACTATATACTAGCAAAATCGTATATATATATATATATATATATATTTCAATTTACTTTGAGATATTTATCTTTTGAATTACAAATTCAAATTCAAATTAAAATCAACTCATATAAATATATATTTTAAACAAACACAAATTCAATTCTATTTAAAATCCATTTATATATATATAAATTAACATATTATTATTATTGTTTTGAAAATAATCAATTTTATCAATTTTAAATAATTATAAAGGAAATTATCTCATTTATTTGATCAATTTATAAGTCAGTATTTTCAGAAGTTAAATCAGATAACTATCTAATTAACCGATGCCCAAAAGTCCGGGTTATCACATTCCTCCACCCTTTAAATCTTTTCATCCCCGAAAAGGAACGAAGCCAGAATTTATTAAAATACTTAATGTTAGTTAGATTTCTCTTTGAACATTTTTAAAAAAACACTTTAAAAATCTATATAATATTGCTAAAATAGTTTTTATACAAATATCATTTTATAACTTGATGTTTCAACAAGGCCGTCCTTGTTCTCACGGAAATTTGGTCGTACGTTGATCAGGCGTAGGACTGAAAATCTATAAGTACTTAGCAGACCGGTTTTAAACACCAAGTGAAAATACTTGGAAAACATTTTCAAAAACTTTATAAAGATATAGAAAACATTTTTCAAATTGTGGAAATATCTTTGATGAGATTGCTCTGGAAATCATCATCCCCATGCATGGTCGCAGTTAACCCGATGGTTACGTTGCCATCCCGGCAAAATCCATAGATAACTGTAGGAATCCATGCCCTTGATTATGCGATGGAACCCGCTACAGATCGTAGTTACAACCAGGGTTGTGTTGCTATCAAAACAAAAACCCATATAATTATAAGCCTCAGTGCCCTCGAATTCCACTGCCAAAAGAATGAAACTTGTTCCCTCCCACATAGGTCGCCGTCTATCAATGTAAAATCAAACATAGACTGTTGGCTCTCAGTAGCACACATAACTTTCGCTATGTCACCATAGGTCGAAGTTTACCGATATAAAATCAAACGTAGACCGTTGGCTCTCAGCGGCACACACGACTTTCGCTATGGCCTGTAGTAGATCGTAGTGACATCGAGTTACACTGTCGTCACAGCATAACCCAAATGCCTTTGTAGGCATCAGTTCCCACGACTTTCTCTACACACTACACATAATACTCAGCAACTAGTTTTTCCGGACTCCTTACAGGATCAACTTTAGAACCCCCCTTAGGTTTCAAGGATTTACCAACCTGTGGCACTCCTGAGAAGTTCATTTCAAGGGAGCGCCTTTTTTTCCAGAGCCTTTCTCAAAACACTTTACACTATACACTTATAGTATCTTCCCAATCATACATCCAATATGAATCTCATATAAATTTCCTTTCTCAAAATCGATTATCCTAAAATCGATAATTCTCAAACTAGGCTTTCCAAATTTCAATATTGATTTTACCCAAAAATCAAAAAGCCTTTCCAAATCCAAAGGTTCCAAAAACTTTTTCTCAAAATCATTCTCATGAGATCCTTTACATACACACACACACACACACACACACACACACACACATATATATACATAGATATATATATATGTATATATATAGCTTTAAAAATCATCGGATCACTTCAAACTTGTATAAATTCCCTTTTTATACTTTAAATACTTTCAAAAACCCTTTTCTTCTGGCAATAGATTAAACAAGGGGAGTTTTATCTTATATAACAAAGATATATAACTTTGTTTATTTCAAATCAAATGTTCAAATTTAATTACTCTATAAAGTCACTTACCATATTACTTACTTTCAAAAAGTAAATTTCTATAATGGAAATATGCAATTTTCATTTTATTTCATCATATATTTCACAAAATATACCATTCACTTCAAAAACCATGTATAGTTCTTATCCAAAAATTTCAACATCAATATTATTCAAACCCGTACGATGTACACATATCATCTATACGCTATATCAATCTGATCGCTCAACTCGATCACATAATTTCTCTTTCGAACGAGCATCGTCCACACGACTTCCTAGTGTGGACTAAGATCTGGTTTCTTGATCAGAAACCGTCATTCCCCTTGCATAGCCATAACTATGATAGAGAATATCCAGAACCAATCAACAATCCATATCCAGGTTTGCCGTCGAAAATCGAGTGAAAAATCCTAACTCGGATCGATAAACTATCTCGAAATTCAATGCTCGAATCTATATCAAATCACGATGCAAATAGAATAATACATGTACATCCTACGTATTTATCGTCATTGATTATTAGCCAAATCAATTCTCTTTTTTATTCACTTTCACTTACTCATAATTGCTTAAATCCTCATTTGGATTATCATCTCAATTCTTATCACAAATGGATATTTAATCATAAATAGTTTGAACTCTGTCCAGCTTGAATTTAGAAAGTAGCTTGAAAAATTAAGAATAGATAAGTAGTTGAAAAATAATTATTAGTTTGTAAAATAGCTGTAAAATAGTTAAGTAGTTGAAAAATAATTATTAGTTTGTAAAATAGCTGTAAAATAGTTAAGTAATTGTAAATAGTTGGAAAATAGTCAAATAGTTATAGAAAAATTTAAATAATTGCAAAATAGTTGTAAAATAGTAATTAGGCATAAAGTAGTTGAAGAACATTAATTAGTTTATAGCACGGTTGAAAAATTATTAAATAGTTCTAAGAATAATTGTAAAACAAGTATAAGATAGTTTTAGGTTTAAAAAGAAAATTTGTATAGTAGATAGTTTGGAAAAATAGATTTATATTAAAACATTTTATTTTGGAAATAGTCCAGAGTCAAACTATTCAATTCGCAATCTCCAATCCCATCAATTCAATTTAGATTTCCACTTCCATTTAAATTGACCCAATTCCAATTTAAATAACTTCAATTTCCATTGAAATTGATTTAATCCCAATTCAAGTTGAAATAATCCTCAATTTCTTTCCTAATTCAAATCAAACTCCGTTTGAATTTATTTATTCAACTTTAATCATAATTTCAATTAATTCAAATAAATTTCAAATTGAATCAATTTCAATTCATATCGATTTCAATTTTAATTAATCCCAATTCCCATTTGAGTTTTGAACACATTCAACTTCAATTTCATTTCAAATTAATCCAATTCAAATTTTCCATTTGAATTTTCAAACTTATCCATCTTCAATCACAATTCCAATTAATTCAAATCAGATCCAATTTGAACAAATTCAATTTAAATCTCAACTTTAAACCATCTCGAATTATATAAATTCGAGTTAAATTTCCAAATGTTTATTTATTCCTCTAAATCAAGTCAACTTATATCTTTAAACTATTTAATTCTGAATCAAAATTCCATTTTTAACCTATGTCAAAGTTCAAATAATAATAATCCAAATCCTTTTTAAACAACTAAATCTTTGAAATTCAATTTATCACCAAATTTCAATTTTGAAACCAAACCTTTAAAGTTCTATCTTAAACATTCAAATCTTAAGTCCATAATGATTCCATTTTATTTTAATAATGGATATATTACCACACCCCACTTCTTTATTCATTTAAACAAATCCAATTTCAGCTTAAAGACTATTAATAACAACAGGATGGTATCATTCAAATTATTTTAAAATATCCATTCATTTCCAATTTCCAGGTCTCAAAACTATTTTGAGATCACTCATAACTCCCCATTCAAATCAACCATTTAACTTCCCAAGTCAAATCTTAATTTTATCTTGAAATTTACAATTCAGGTTGCTTGTCCTAAACTTATTTAACTATCCCTAAGTTAAATTCAATTCAATTTGAACTTCCATTTCAAATTTAAACTTCTCATTAATAATCTTCCCTCTTCAAATTTCAAATTTCTTTTAATATTCTTCCTTACTTATAAATTCAAAGACCTATATCACTTTGGATTTCACCTCACATTTCAAGGAAAATTCAAAACTCAACCTTAGAGTTTATTTCAAATCACCTTTGATATTATGTATATCCCTCATTTGTACATATTAATTTCGTTTACACACCAAGTTATCCTTAAAAAAAAATTAAACCGCCTTTGGTTTCTAACTCAAAACAAATTCCTTGAAATTTCCAAACAACTCTTGTTTGAAACAGGACCCTTCATTCAAATACGTTAAATAACATTATTTATTATTTCTTTATCAATTTGAAACAATTTCAAATTTTGGACCCAGATTTAAAACTTCCCAATTTAGTTCATTCTTCAATTCCAACTTATAACTCATACTTCCCTAAATGTTTTACTTCCCTAAAACATTTCGTTTTGCTTACTCATTAATACACATTTTATTATTAAACACAACAATCATTTATGATAATAACCAAGATTATTATATTAGGAACCAATTCATTATTATCTTATTCTGAAACTCTTTTTTTTAAATTCAAGGTTTAATTTCAGTTTGAATCCATTTCAAACTTATCGTTATTGAATTTCAATATGATTATTTTCTATTACCACTTAATTTAATTCCAATAATTTGACAACCAATTACCTTAATATTTATTAGAAAGAAATATTACTTTATATATCAAAATATGTTCTTATATAAAATCATTTAAATCCTTATATAAGAAAATAATAAGTGCACTCTCATACACACACACACAACTCATTCTAGGGTACCATTCACCCTATTCCTAGTTAGTGATCCCACCAGAGCCAAGGTTCTCGCTTAACCTGGTTCTGATAACAAATGTAACGACCCGGGATTTTCGATCCTGAAAATTCCAGATAGTTAGGGGAAAGAAAAAAAAAAGATAGAAGAAGAAGAAGAAACGGAAACACCAAAACACAGATTATCACATTCGCAGCGGACAAAATATAATATCAAATAATAATAGTTATACAAAGGAAAGCTGTACTTGTCAAATTACACTTTAATACATCAGAGTTACTACATATACACAAACAACGGAAAGATATAATAAGCATGATCCAGCCAAACTACAATATATTACAGCGTGCGTTCCTGCCATCCAGCTCACCTCCTAAGCTCTAGAACGTCCTTACCTGAAAATCTGCAATACTCGGTCTGACCCGAGCACTACATCAAAGTAACACCCGGGTCAGGCTGGAAACTAGTGTGAGTAAACCCGCACAATAAGGAATACTAATGCATAAAATTTATTATTATTTCTTTAAACCCAGGGTGACTCGTATCAGTTTTACAAATTCACAATTTTGCACAGAAAACACTTATTTCACACATCAATTTCTATGTACCATAACTTAGATTAAATGGTCCAATTCACTTAAATCATTCCATTTCAACCTATTGATTTCACATATCAATTTATAAAGAGTCGAAATGGTTTCGGGTATTTACTGATACCCAACTCTTGTCTTTTCGAGTCCCATGTCATCCTAACCCAAATTATTCAAATGAAATACAATACAAACTTAAAATACAGTATGTCACATTTACACATCAATTCATCATCAATAGATAACCACATTATCACTGTTCAACCTAAAAATATCACATTCATTTCATATTAGAAGCATCAAATAATCTAAGGCATTCAATATCATTTAATCATTCATAAGCAAGATTAATTAGGCATACCATTCCAATTAATTTTAAATAGATTTAATTAATTACCTTCAACACTGCACATCCTGCTTACTTAACCATTAATTAATTTCAATCTAATTAATTAATTAATTCTTAACTATCCTCCTTACTCAACCTTCTTTAATTAATTATTCTTAATTAATCATCCTTTGTAAATTTTTCCTTAATTACATTTAAGTAACTACACAAATTAATTAACTTTTACCCACCCATATTAATTACATTGACCCTTAATTAATTACTTGAATTAATTATTCTATAATCACTTATATTGATTAATTATCCTTAAATTAATCACACTCATAAATTAACTAACCCTAAGTTAAATTCCTTAATTAATCTATCCTCTAATTAATTTCATTTAGTAATTAATCCTTAATTACTTCCATTAAGTATTTTCCCTTTGAATAATCCTTTTGAATTATTTCTTTTAAGTAATTAACTTCTAATTACTTTCTTAAATCAATTGACCATTAATTACTTAGATTAATTGACTTCTAATTAACTAAGTAATTACTATCCTGAATGATCAATTAATTTAAAGATTACTACACTAATGAGTACTCACTTAATTTAATTAATGGAGATATTTAGGTTCTATTTCGACGATTTAACTAAATATTGGATTTCCCCAAATTAGCAAATAAAATTTCTAAAATCACTTGACTTTTTTTTTTGAAATCCTATTCATACTTTACTCTTGAAAGTCCGTTTAACAATTCATTAGAACTTGTAGAAATCTAAGGCTTTAAAACATGATATTTACTTCGGTCACAACCCAAACCCCAAACCAATATACCCGAACAACCCTATACTTCTCTTCCCTCTCATCCACGTGACAGCTCGCGTACAACCTCGGGTCTACTTCGAAGCAAAATTACCTCTTTCCCAAACATCATCACAAAGCAACATCAAATACACGAGTAAATGCGTGCACATGCGCAAAGCGTCGACGCTGCTCCGGTAGGCACTACGACCTCAGGCAAGCCGGCGACGATCTCACCGTCAACCCATCCACCAAGAAGCAAGGATCAGCCCCAAACACGAAATCGAGCAAGTCACCACAGCTATACCCAAAACCAAACCAACAACCATCCCTCTGCGCCACCATCTCCGGTCGCCAGAGGTTCCAACACTCTGAACTAACCTACGCCAAAGGCTCACGCACCCATCCCACCTGGACCGTTCAACTTTGAAGAGCCAGTGACAACATACAGTCACCAGAAATGCCGACTACCAAACCCAGCCTCAAAGCCCTAATTCACCTTCGCCAGAACACTCCGGTGATAAATAAAACACCAGGATATTTTTCCAATGATTCCCACTTCGCTAACCTCCTCCAGCCTCGACCACGACATCCAACTCCTCCTTAATCGCCGGTAAATGCCAAAAATCCTATCTCCGGTCAACAAGGAAATTCCCAACACCACTAGCTCTAACAACCATGAAATTCATTCCAAAAATCATGATTTTGATGCTCGAATTCGTTCATGAATTCAAAACTTTAAATTTCAATATTTGATTTTTTTCGTCTAAAACTAAGTTTAACTGTTATTTCTTATTTTCACATCTTCTACTTAATATTTCCTCCTGAAATTCTTTTTAAAAATAAAATTACATTGCCAAGATCAATTTCCCTTCTAAACTTTTTTTTAGTATCGTTTATATAAAGAGAATTTAAGTTTTAAAAACTAAATCTATAGGCATGTATCAAGGAACAGAGGCTAGTAAACATATATTCAGACATACTAGTTCAATATATCTAACTATATACACACATATCTTCAACATGCAAACAAGTTTCCACAAGATATTTCAATGATTTATCACAAGCCTTATTATTAACAGGTTTAAGCATTAAATAACACTTCCAGTTCACTCACCTTTCCAGAAGAATTAGAGAAGCCTGGGATGATTTAAAAACTTGGAAGTTTATTTGAATTTTGATCTACTACTGAGTCTTGATTGTATTACTTCAGGTTGATTTTGCTGCTACCCTCTTAAATTTTCGGACTGAGTTGATCTTTGGAAATTTGAAAGCTTTCTTCGTGACGTGAATTTAAATTTTGAGCTTAAATGTTTGTTCTTGTTTCAGATTTTGGAATCCTAGGTTGAGGGTTTTGCTTCTATTTTCTATTTTCTAGATTTTATTTTATAAGATGAAGATAAAGGAGGAAATTGAGAAGTGAAAAGAAAATCAATCCTGGTTTCTTTTTTTATGTTATTTGAAATTAATGCATCTGCCACTTGTTAAATTTTCTTTATTATTAACTTACACTTGTATTCTCATGCATTCTAAATTGATACAAATGTTTAATTCTTTCAAATATTTTCAAATGTTTAAAGAAATAATTATTAATACTTTCTTATGTTAATATATATTTATGTATTATATGTACTTAGCTTACACTTGTTTTTATGTGCATTTATATAATATTCAAAATTTGACTTGTATATTTATCAATGTCTTTAACTTTATATATATATATATATATATATATTTATCATATTATCAATTTGCCCTTATATAAATGTCTTATGTTTTAAATGTTTAAATTTTATCTTAAATTAATCTTACTTAATTATATTGGTCCTTCCTCTTATATTTAATTTCTATTTAGTAACCACTTTCCTTCATTTGTAATAATATGATCTTTGAATGAAAATAAAAAATATATACTAATAAAATCATATATATATATATATATATTTGAATTTACTTTAAGATATTTATTTTTTGAATTTCAAATTCAAATTCGAATTAAGATCAACTCATATAAATATATATATTTAAAAAAAACAAATTCAATTCTATTTAAAACCCATTTATATATTTATAAATTAACACATTATTATTATTGTTTTGAAAATAATCAATTTTATCAATTTTAAATAATAATAAAGGAGATTATCTCATTTATTTGTTCAATTTATAAATCATATTTTCAGAAGTTAAATCAGATAACTATTTAATTAACTGATGCCCAAAAATCCGGGTAATCACACGCTAGCCCATAAAAATAAGTCGAAACTCCATAGAACCCATAGGTCATTAGCCTGTAAAAGAAGTGAGACGAACCTCAATAAAACGAGGTACGTCCCCCAGGTGGGCAAGGAGACATAGCATAACTATAGTCTAAACCATAAAACGATCACCATTGATCAATAAAAATGTGAATTACACCAAGCTAGTAAATAAATGAGTTTAGCTTCATGTCCCATAACCACAGGCTTAACTTAAATATTTACGAACAAATTGTAGATTTACACTTGGAAATTGTCAAAAGATTTCAATTGAGCAAGTTTAAGAATTAACTGACAAAGAAAACACAAGCGTTTCATACCACTTGTTTTGCTTAGTCGTTCAATTAGATATCTCATACGAATGAGGTGAAGGTTTGTACATACTAATAGATTGGATGACGATTTTAAAACGAGCTTGATATTGAAAGTAAATGTTGAAACCGTTTTGATGAAAGAGTTTGAACATTTACTACTAGTATGAAAAACTTTTCATTTTAAAGTGACAAATCACAGAAATGATTGTAAAAACAATCGATTACCCAAAATTCACATTCAAAGACATGAATCAAATCCAAAGAAATCGATACCAAATCCATCAAAATGTATTCCCAAAAATCCAAAACAAAAGTAGTCATCAAAGTCAATAAAAGTGATAGCAACTAATCGGATCAACAAAAATCGATAACATTGAAAATTCACACAAAAAAGGCAAATAGGAAAAACTGAACAGCTCCAAACGTCTGGGTTTAATCTAGACGTCTGGATTTGGTTTTTGGAAATATTCCAAAAAACTTCCCAGACGTTTGAACTCAATCCAGGCATCTAAGAACCAACCAGATGTCTGAGCCATAAATTCAGACGTATGGAATTAGTCTCTACCCTTTTTTTATTTTTCTGTCGTACATTTTTTTCACCTGCTACCCTAACCAGACATCTGGGCCATACAACCAGACATCTGGTTGCCTCTTATGGCAACATTTTGCCTAGGCCAGTGGTGGCCAAAATGATTCTAAAGCGATCGGACGAGCAACGAAGACTACAGATTTATGCCAAGCGACAACCCAGTCTTATAGGCTCTTTGATACACCCCAAATAACATGTTAAAAAAAATCCATGATAGGATCTTTAAAGATTTTGATTTCAAAACACCAAAATTTGGAAAATTCAACAAACCAATTCAAATCAAAAGCAAATGAACTTAGAAATTCATAACTAACAACAATGAAAGCTATAGACATAGATGTGAGTTCAAGAACTCACCTTTAACCCCAAAAAAACAATGAAGGAGAAGCTCAAAAACAAAGGAAAGATCAATTCACTCTTCAACTTCAACTCTAGAAACTCCAATCTAAGATTAAGTAGTAATTTCTTGGGTTGGGTTATAGTAAACTTATGAAATTGAAGAGGAATTGAAATGGAGAAGATGAAGAGGATGCTTACCTAAGCATCTCTTTAATTTTGGAGCATGAATCTAGAATTTCCTAGTAATCAAGGGTTTAGGAATTTTAGTTTCCTCTTCTTTCCCTATTCTTTCCTTTAGCTTGAGAGTGTTACGAAAATAGAATGAATGAATGAATGAAGAGTGAGGAAGTTAGGGTATTAGATGAGTCAGTGGGCTGAAACCCAAACCCAAAACCAAATAGTAAAATAGCAAAATTCTAGTCAACTCCAAATATATCGATATTTATACTCAAAAAGGTGGCGAACGCCATTTTGGACTCAATGGAAGTGGTCTCGAGTCCAAATTCGAGAGTTTACAAAAAGTAGCATTTCGGACTTTAATCCGACTAACAATGCTATATTTAAATAAAACATTTAAATATACAATCGTAAAATATGCGGGTTGTTACACGGAGGGTCGCGTGGGCCTTGGGAGCTCGGTTGGTGATGGGCTACGTTGAGGTGCAGTTGGATCGTGGGTCAGTCGAGGCTAGGGCAGGTGTTCGATGGTCAACGATAGTAAGGACCGGCGGCTCCAGTGGGTTGGAACGCAATAATTCCTGTGCATGCTAAGGATTGTCCGCACGCATGAGAAAAGAAACTAGCGATGTATCATCTATATATTATCATCTTATTTGTTTTATAATTTGAATTTCCAATCGTTCTAATTTCGTAACTCTTGCGTACGAGGTCAGATTTACGCATAGGTTTCTCCATTGGAATAGTACCAAAATTCCAGACATTATGGAGTTGATTTGGTCAAATTATGAGACTGTTCAAATTTAGGCCTTCATTTGGATTTTAAATCGATTTGGAATCGAATATGAATGTTCTAACCCACTCATAACTACTAAATTATCTTATGTTAGTTAAATTAAATTTATGTTGTGATTAGAAATTTATTGGTTGATGTTTGGTATATTAAATTGTCATCCAGTTGAATTTTGATTTTTTTTCCGAATTTAATTGCTATTTAATTTAATATTGAATTTAAGTTGCTAGTTAAATACTGGTTAACGATAATCAGTTAATTGTTATTGTTTATTGGCTTATTTGAATTATGATCTTGATGGATTTTTAATTGTTGATATTGGATGAACCGATATTATGTTATTTTATATATCGTTATCACACTATAAGTTCCCTTAGTTATTTCTAGAAAAATCACTATGGGTTAAAATGATACATAACCGATCGATCTATAGATTAGAGAAAAACCGTTAAGGTTTAAATGATAGATTCGATCGATTTTACGGATTTTGAATTTTAATTCGGGATTGCGGGTAGAAATGATATATACCCGTAAATTTAAATTATTACGGCTTGAAATGTATATATATGTATCACTTGACCATAGGGTGGAAAATTATATACGGACACCGGAGTGGTTAAATAAATAATTTTAATCCTTAATTTTGAATTC
This sequence comes from Allium cepa, assembly GCA_030765085.1. Lineage (NCBI taxonomy): Eukaryota > Viridiplantae > Streptophyta > Magnoliopsida > Asparagales > Amaryllidaceae > Allium > Allium cepa. Next base: position 245,300,433 of record CM060942.1, read on the forward strand.
AGTTAAATGACATTTTGAAATAAAATTTGACTTATATAAAATGAATTATTTTCGAAAATCCAAGCTTTAAATGTTCAATTTGGAATTGGTTTAAATGAACTGTTTAAAGAATTTAAATTGAAATTTTAAAGTTGGATTTGAAGTATAAATGAAATTTATCGAAATTGAATTATTATAAACATTCGAATATTAAACTTTGAAATCAACTGAATTCGGAGTAGTTTAAATTTATAGCTCAACATGGACATGAAATCGATATAGATTTAAATGGTTTTATAGAGAATCTAAATTGAAAGGTTAAAATTGAGTTTTGTTGATTTGAAAGCTGAATATAGTCCAAATTTGTTAAAATGAAAGAAATAGTTTAACTTGATATTAATTTCAAATTACTTATTTTAATATAAACTATTCAAAGACATATTATTTTAAAATTCTGATTTATTTAGGTTTTCAAACTATCTACTATATTAAACCATTTCCAATTATCATACCACCTTATATTTAAACTTGTTTTATTTATTTTAATTTATTTTATTCTATTTTAAATTATATATACTACTCTAATCTATTTTAAGCTATTTAAACTATATTAACTTATTTAAATTATATTAACTTATTTAAACTATTTTAATCTATTTTAAACTATTTAAACCATTTAAACTATTTTAAAGTATGTTTAACCTATTTTAAACTATTTTGAAACTACTTAAACTCTTTATGAATATCTAAACTATTTTCTAAAATTCAAACTGTGCAAGGCTGAATTATTTATATTCAAATCCTGGATTTGAAAGCGAATATGGTTAAATGATGTTATAACCTAAGTTGGGATCTGAAAGGATATATTCTAGTTAAATGAAATATTTGAGTAAATAGGATGATTTTTAAATGAATATCTAGCTTATGTTGAAAATATGATTTCAAAGTGAAAATGATATCGAAAGAGGTGATTTTTTTTGAGAACATGATATGTTGATATCAATATGAATTGATTTTGAAATGTAAAAGAACCATCCAGTGTGAAATAAGCATTTGGTAGTTAAAGAGACCGAGGTCAGATATTGTCATACTCTATGACAATACCGAAACCACTTTAACAACTATGCACATGGTGGAGATTCCAAAATGAAGTAGGATGGTTTGGCGAACGGTTCAGTATGAGGTATTAACATAGCCCTGACACCCGCGAGTTAGCTTAATGTGGTTAAAACAGGAGTTATACCCGGCCAAGTGAGGTCGTTCCTCCTATCGAGCATATTTCTTATGACTTCGTGATTGATTTGGTGGCCACACCTCGATTTGATTATGGGAATGCATTCCCAGGTGGGCGAAAGTGGATGTTATGCATTGCCACCAGTCCAGGAGTGCAAATGGTAGAATCCTACATTGGCATTGCCTCGTGTTCCTTATCACATTCCTTATCATGCCCATTACGAGTTTGATTTGGATCGTTACTATGGAGTGTCCTTTGATAGACCTCTAGTTTACGAAGGAATTACCATACTGTATAGACTACGGAAATATATAAAAATATGTTAAGGGGGATATAGGTAACACCTTAATGCTATTTTAATACTTTACTTTATTGTAGACACTATTATAATAGCTTATTGTACTATGTATGTAGATAGTTTAGCGCATCCTTAGGAGATGGAAATCCCAAACATCTCTTAAGTTATTGCACTCACGTTAGACACTGGATAGGAGATGTAAAACCCCATAAACAACACTGCGGCCGTACACTCATATTTATTTACTGTTGATTAATTTACATAAGATCTTTTAGTTTTGACTTGGATATTTTTCCTTGTCATTACGCTCGGGTCTGTCTGAGCTTTTTAGTTTATTGAAAACCTTATTTCTGGATGATGAAGATGAAGGTTTAGTACTATTATTATTTATTATATTTATCCAACTGCATCATGTTGTTCCACTGCATTGCTTATTTATTTCTACTATACGTAACTCTTACCTGTATTGTAAAAAGTGTAATCAAATGTTATTTGTAAAATAGCTTCATAAACTGTTTATTTGATTATTTTATTTTGTCATTCCGTTATGAGATTCTGTGTTTTTTTTTTCTTTCTTTCTCTGTTTTTCTTATTTATCCTATAACATTCCTCCCTTTTGAATGGTTTGAGTCAGTTATGTGTGGTTTATTGTCGATTTAAACCATTCAAAATGTGGGTCGTTGCATTTGGTGTCAGAGCTTTGGTTTAGCGATAACCTTAGTTTTGTGGGGTCTGACTCATTAGAGATAGGGTTGTAGTACCCTAAAATGAGTCATTGAGTGTGTATATATATGGGAGAGCGTATTTGTTAGTGTTATAAATGTTTATGTCATGTTAATTTGTTGTGTTCAGTATTTATAAATTTCAATTGGTACATAGAATGTTATGGCATCGATAGGGATTTCTAAACACTAAACATGGCAGACCGACATAATATTATTTTGATAAATAGGTAAATGAAATAATTTTATCCAGTATTATATTTTGTATATAAAAGAATAATTTTTTTATAAATGATATAGTTGGATGTGATATGTTGTTTGTTAGGTAGTGAAATTTTATAAATATTGAATTGCAGAATAGGATTTGCCATTAAAGTAAATAAAAACTGAAATTTTAAGAACTTAAATTTCTGGGATTTTGAAACTTACTTTCAAAAGATTTTGGAATATAATATTAGTATTATTTGAAAGTATTTTCGGATATAAATATTTTCAATGTGATTTAAAAGAAAAGTTTTAAAAGGAATTTTTGAAAGGAAATAAGTTCTGTACTATCTCTTTGTCATTGGAAAATAATTTCGACGATGAGTGCATGCATCATCGAGTTCATTTTCGAGTTTCAAAGTGGGAAGATCGTTGTAATAGCTTTACTGCACAACTGTTTTTGGAAAACAAATTTTAATTTTATTTTCTAAGTATGATTTGACATATATAAAACATATGAATGTGTGTGTTTATATACATATATTTGATTTGAAATAGAACCCGACATTTATTTCTTAAGTTTCCATTAAATTAATGAATTTTTTAGTTTAGAAATGAAGTGAAATTTTAATAATTAGAAACTTCTAAAATGAAATCGAGAAATTAGATGCTTAATGATTAATTAAGTATATAAGAAACTATAAATTTATAACTTGAAGATCAAAAGATATGAAAATATAGAAGGTCTGATTATTGAACATTTGTTAACTAAAATGAATAAGATAAACTTGTGTAACATTCAATTGCATTCTTAAAACATATATATAACTTAACAGAAATGTTTTAAAAGTTGCAATGTTGATTGAATATGTAATAGAATATTATGCAAGTAAAACTTAAGTAATGGAGGTGTTCAAATGGAATTATTTTTATAAATAAGTACTTTGATGTTAAAAAATGTTATAAACTTAAGTTAATAATTTGATATGCCAGTAGTTAAATTTAATAGAAAAGAGAATACTGTAAGTAAATGATTATAAACTTATGTTAATGTTTGAAGTCATTTATAATTAAAATGAGTAGTAAATGTTGATAGTATATTAAATAAATGATTATAACTTCAGAGAATGTGAAATGATTCAGAAATAGAATAAGTAATCAATAATACTATATATGAAAGTAATAAATGTAAAAATAAATAATCTATTAATAGTGAATTAAATTGTAAAGAGAATTGCATAATATTTTGATAATTGATTGTGGATGATCTAAATAATTGAACGGAAGTACTTATGTAAGTAAATGAATGTAAGTGAATGGAAAAAAAGATATTATATGAATGAATGAAAGTAGACAAAAAGGTAAACATTAATGTGAAGGAAAGTAATAAGAATAAACTCAAATTATATTTGAAATTTTTGGTTGTTTTGGCTTATGAGGTGTTTGGGAAAGGATACTTCTAGCTGTATAAGGATGCATAAACAATCTATTAAGTAATTATCTATGGCTGTTGAGCATAGGGCACACTTGATAGATTATTTTTCATATTGTATGATTTAGAAGTTTTCGAACCTTAACAAACCATTTGTTTTGGTCGCTATGGATGTATGATGAAATGGTTGTATTGTTGTTTGCATATGACTATTTCATATTTTGTATGTTATGCTGCAAATTGAAACAACTTAAACGTTTCCCTTGTCAAAATTATTAACTTCTTTGGATTATATAAGTGAAGTATAGGTTTATGGAAGCAATAGCTACTGTGATGAACTGCTTTTCTTACTCTGAAGAAAGACAAGTCATTATGAAAGAATGAAAGAGATAGAAAAAGATAAAATTAGACAATCTCGCAGTAGAACGGAATATATATTTTATATAACATAAGTTTTGCATAGTCACTGACAATATAACACATCAGTGTAGTAGTCATATAGTCACCATACTTAGTCATAACACCTGTCCATACATCACAAACCAAAATAGATATACAAACACAGTGGAATATATAGTAACTAGCTAACGGTGAAACCACCCGCTCCATCTTCTCTAAAATAATATCGTAATGACCTGGATCACTTAGCTATCGTAACAATTTGAGTATCCAAGATTTTAAGAAAGCAGAAAATTAAACTCCGGGTCAAGCATGGGTCTGGTGTGAGTAAAATGGTAAAATTGTTTAAATTGAATATCATTTGAAATCAAAGGTATCTCGTAAGACCATGCAGCACAAAAACACGGACAGGTTTTTACCCTACGATAACAAAAACAATTTTATAGAAAATCCAGTGATATTATCATAATGTCTAAGATATTCAAGTATAATAGAACATGGCTGGAATGCTTGCATCTCACGTTCCAAAATATTTGGGTACAATCAAAAATGTACGACACTTACCGGAGATAAATGCATCAATATCGAGCATATCAAACCCTGCCAACACAAGACTGGCCTATCCCTGACTGGATAGTACCGGATACACCATTACCACGTTTATAATCGGCAATCGTACCGTAGCATATAGAAAAAGGTACAAATATCGATTCTAGATAGGTGATGATGTAACGATCCCGGTTTTTGAGTCAAATTTAATTTGGCAATTAATATATAATTTTGGATTTAATTTTGAATTAATTTGAAATTTTCCAAATTAAATAAGATATGTGTCTATTTATTTATATGTATACAAATTAATTTTTAATTTGAATTATGGGTTTGAAATTCAAAAATAAATATCCTTATAAATAATTTGGATTTGAAAACCTTATAATTTAATACTAATATAAATTGTTTTCTAATTTTATATACATGTGTATATATATTTTGAAAGTTATACTTTGAATTTGATATAAATAATTTTCAAAAATTGTTTAATGCTAAATTCTATATTTTATAATATACATACGTGTGTTTGTTTATATAAAGTATAATTAAGTTTTAATCAATTTCTTTAGAAGTTATAAATATATATATAGAAATACATTAATTAAATAACAGAAATAGTATTAATAAAAATATAATACATGTATAAATATTTAAACTAAATTGAAAATATGATAAAACATATTTAAAACACCAAAGGACATGTGTAATGTAATTAATTCATGAAAGTAACAAGTGTAAGATTATAATGTCATGCATAAATACAAGTGTCTTAATTTTAAATTTTATTTTCAATTTTAAAATTTGAATGAAGAAAATAAACACACACACACCCCATTCAATATCCTTCCTTCTCATTTTTCTATGATCGATTAAAATACAAACTAGAGAAGAAATATAATTGCAAACAAAACTTTCTCAAATTCAAACTTAAATATGATCAAATCAAAACCTGAGAAAGGAATTAGACCAGAAACCTGAAAGTCAAAACAATAGCAAAGAAAGGAAAAGGATCAAATTCAACATCATCAAGTAAACTTATATAACTACTTCAAGATCGAGCTTTAGAATCAAAGATTAACAAATCAAATTCAAGTGCAGATTAACTTCCAGATCATTTCAACAAAGTTTTAGATCATTAAAACAAGAGCTTATTCTCTATTCGAAACCAATCCAGGTGAGAAAACCTTATTTTTAAAACCAATTTCTCTTGATTCTTATGCTTATGATGATAATGACTTGGAAATGTTGTATGAATGTAAATATATCTGTAAGTATATATGTACATATATGTGTGAGTTGATGTATACATGTCTTTGTTATGCATGTACAGATCTCTGTTGTTTAAACAGGCTATAATCCACTAAAGAAAAATCAAATTCTTTTCAACCATTATATTTTGGATTATGATTTCTAAAAGAAATCTGGTTGTAATAATAAAAAATTATTTTAAAAAATAAGATTAAGTATAATTAACAGGGAAGGTTGTCGGAATTAAGAAATATCAGTAAAAGAACATTCAAGTCAAAAACTTGATGTTAACAATTCCATGATTTTATTATATGATTTGATCTGTATGAAGAAGTAATGATTTTTGATGAAGATATCACGATTTTTAATATAGTGGCTGTTAAGATCTTGCGAGTTGAACAGAAATCATGTTTGGGGTAAATTTCGGTGAACAACGACGATTTGTGGGTCGTGCCTTATAGCAAAGATAGCTGGGAGGATGTAGATTTGAGGAAAAATGGTGGAAAAATTTTATGATGGCCGAAAAAGCCAAGTGGAGGCGACGTAGGGTTTAAGGTTCAAGATTGGTCGACGATGTTATTTAAGTTCGTGCGACATTGACAATTGATCATAGGTGATCACACTAAGGGGGGTAAGGGCGTGGTGACGTGATGAAGCTCTGGTCGGAGTTTCATGGTCGCTGGGGTCAGTGGCGGCGTATCGAGGTGAATTTAGATGATCAACTTTGTTCCAGGTTGAAGCTTGATGGTGCAATTTTGATTTCAGGTGAGTTTTGACGATCTAGGTAGTCGTGGAGATTGTCGAGACTGTCGTCGTGTTGGTGGTCTCGGTAGGGTCCAGAGATGATCAGAATGATTGTAAATGTGCTCGCGTGCACGCGTATACATAAGTGTCTGGTTTGCTATAGTATTTTGGGAAGATGAGTCATTCTCGAGTAAGACTCGAAGTAGCTATGGGTTTGTCTCGAAGTAGAAAGAGGAACGAGCGTCTCAGGTTTTAGCTCGGGGAGAATAAGGGTTGGCCTCGGGTTTGTTTTAACTCAGATTTAAATTTTAAAATTTCAAAATAACTCAGTTTTTAGAAATTAAATAAATCAAGTTTTATGACTGTTTTCTTAAATCAAATTATTTTATATATAATATCTGTTTTATTTAACATTTGATTTAAGAAGTTATATGATTTGTTTAACTTAAATTTGTAAGTTATTTTAAATTTAATTTAGAAATATAATCAAGTTTTAATCCAAGGATAAAATGTTTAAAATTTATATGTAAATGATAATTAAGTAATTAATAAGATAAATGAATTATCTTAAAGTTAATTAAGGTTTTTGATGATTAATGATTAATCAAATTAATAAAGTAATTAAAGATTAATTCATTAATATAAGTAATTAATGATTAATTAAGTATGATTTGGGAATTAATTCTGAAGTAATTAATTTAGTTTGAGCTAATTAAATTAATTATATTATGGATTAATAAGTCTTGCTTATGGATTAATAATAATTTTGTTTCAAGGATTAAAGGTTTAAAAATTAAATTTTTTAAAAGTTAATTGATGGATAATTACTTTGTGTAATTAATTTAAATTCTAATTACTTGGTGTAACTAAATTAAGGCTAATTACTTTGTGTAATTAAATTAAGGCTAATTAATTATTGTGGTTAAATTAAAGAATAATTAATGTAATTAATTAAAGTATTTATTAATTAAGGGTTATTAATTACTTAAAGATGATTACTTAATGAAAGTAATTAAAAGTAACTAATTAATGATTAGATGTTGATAAATCAAGTGATTAAACAATAATTAATTAAAGGATAATTAACTAATGTGATTAATTAATTAAGGTAATTAATTTTAGGATAATTAATTAAAAGTTAATTAGTCAGTGAAATTATTTAGGGATGATCACTTATAGTAATTAACTAAAGATAATTAATTAAAGGGTAATTAATTATGGGTTACTTAATTAATTAAGGAAAATTAATCAAACGATAATTAAATAATTAAAGGTTAATTATTTATTGATTAAAGGTTGATTAATTAATAATTAAAGACTGGTTAATTTATCAAGGTCAATTAATAAGTGATTAAAGGATAATTAATCAAAATGGTTTGTAATTAATTAATGTTAATTAACTAGGATTAGTAATTTATTTACAAGTAATTAATCTGGTTTATATTAAACATATGACAAGTTGATCTTACTTATGGATGTTTCGATTGTATGAAATGCTTTGAATTGTTTGATATCTCTGATGTGTGATGCTTTTTGATATGAATTATTTGTATTTGAGCTGTGATGAATGTAATTTATTCATTTGTGATGAATTTATATCATTTATATGTGAATCTATGAATGAAGATGGGTTATAGGATTATACCACTTTTCGATATTGCTATGCTCGGATTTGTGATGATTGATGATGTTGTATTGTTGTGCGTAAATCCCCTAGATTACACCACACACACACAAATATGGATTGCACAAAAAAATTTGTTAAGTCACATATATTTGAATTTAATATTATGAAATGGTTTTAAAGATTGAATTTTGAATTCCAAATGATTTTGGAAATGGAATTGGGTTGAATATGAAAAGCTTTTGAAAAGGAAATTTGAAATTGAATTTAGTTTGAATACAATATATCTTGTTTAAGTTTTAAAATTGTTTTGGAAATTATGGTTTGAAAGGGTATACAAGTTGTACAATAATGTATATGGATTTTAAACCATTTTAAAAGTATTATATTGGGAATTTAAATTTAACCCAAGCTTATGCTTTAAAGGCTATAACTTATGCATATTTGATCGAATTTTTTTCGAAACAAAAAGCAATTGTTTCCAAATGATAATAGCTTTCATACAACGAAAGAACTTCCAGTTTTTGTTGAAAGATTTCAAGTTTGAAACGGAATTGTTTTGACAGCTATGAATGAATCTTTGTGAAAGACTGGTTAACCTTGGTTTAAAATATATGTGGATTTTAAAAAGGTGAATCTTTTGTTTTAAAAGATTAAAGTGGGAATTTGTTTTAAACCATTTGAAGGAAAGGTTTGGGCTAAAAGGGTGACTTAACTAAGATCCCAATATCCATATGGTTTTAAAATTAAGCGCTCATTATTCGATTTAGCCAGGAGAGGACTTTATGTCATATAACCCATTCCGAATAATGATACAACGTAAATGGATAGTATTTGAGGACCGATGGAGAAGACCGGGTATTTTCGAGAACGAAAGGATTACCTGTCGAATGACTCTACACTGAGTAGCTACGATATAGAGATCTCCATATGTGATGGGGAGTCTGATCGGGATTTTGAATACCCGGATTGCAAGGGATTCTTTGGAAGTGCCTTCGGTTCCATTCTAACCAGTAACGAACATGTATGGATGTATGTCTGACATTACACTTTGAGATGTAAAGATGGTTTTTATCAAATACATTTCTATTTGGTGGCGGAGAATTTATTCTCTTAGCTTAACACCCTTCTCTGAGACGTAGGAGCTCAGAGGTTATGTAGTTGATATTTACTAGTGATGCATTCCCAATTTGGTATGTGGCATACTAAGTGATGTTGATCATTTGTTGATCGAAGCATGGCTTTTGTGAGAAGCGTAGCTTTGTGGGACGAGACTTCATCAGAACCCCGTAACCGGTAATGGTCGAAACAGGATGGATGCAGCAAGGTTATTCGGGGTAGCGCCCCTTAGGGTAGTCCATTTCCTTCTGGATAAAAAGTGGTATCATGGTATGGAGCCTAGGTACTTAACTTATGTGGTTGCTGCAAATCTACTGCTTTGTGGTTGTTGGTGTTGAGGGCCCTCGGATAAAGGTCGGTATCGACCGGGGGATGGCATACTCGTGTCAGTAGTTACCTAGTTATAGAGGTAACCCGGCTTTGTGTTGGTAGAGATCCAGTTAGGTTCTCGGGGCGTCCCTCCAGAGGCGTACCCATATGGCATAGGAAATTCCTTAGCCTGACCATTGTTGGAAATCCAATCATCCAATACACGCCTTGTACGATTTTAGTTGTACAACCTGCCATTTAATATGGTAGCTATAATAGGCATACTACAATGGTACATATGCTGGCTAAGATTAATATTATACTTGTAAAAGTTTTCTACACTATGCACTAATAATAATATCAAAAGGATTTTCGCGTATTAAGCATGTTTGACTGTCATAAGGAGAAATCTTCTCCAAGTGTGCGATTGCATTGTATTTGTGCCGGAAGGCCTTATGGTAGTTTCATTTTTCAAAAATCAATGCGGATTTCTCTTTAAATTCTTTTTTTTTTGTTCTTGTTTAAAAACTATTTTTGTTTGCTCACACCAGTCTCATGACTGACCTAGAGTGTATTGTTCCCTTTCTAAACTCTAGGTGCCCAGAATTTTCCACATGGGAAGCCTAGAGTTATATTATCAGAAAATCAGCTAGTAGATATGGATTCGGTAGCTGTAACGATCCCGAGTTTTAATTTATTTTAAATTGATAATTAAATTAATTTTTGATTTAAAATTGTGAAATTAAATGATAATCGATTGGAGTTTTCCAAATTCAAATGGTTTGTGTTATTTATTAATAAGAAAATGGTTTCTTTTGTAAATTATTTTAAATCAACAAGGAGTTATTTTTATAACAATAAGTATAATAGCTTTATATTTATATACATGGAGTATAAATTCAAACAATATAATTAAAATAGAAATTTATTTGCAATACACAGTAACAAAAAAAAAATTAAAGTTGCAGCCACCAAATAAAAACAAGTAAGTAAAGCAAAGGAAATAAATATACTCAAGTAAGAAAACAAGACAAAGGTCATTTACATAAGCATACAAAAGAAAATCTATCAACATAAAATAGTGTGCAGGCAAGAACAAGAAAAAGGAAAGTAAAATATCTATGAACTGAAAAAAAAAGTAAGTAACTATATAGAGATAATAAAATATATGGAATAACACACCAAATCATCTCTCAGCCGAAAACAGAATCATCTCAAAGAAAATATTTATAAAATAGTACGAGCTTATAAAGCAAAAATAGGACATTGCATTTAATGCCACATCCCCTCAGCACAAATTGATATCATCTTCAACCATGCCTGTTATACAAAATATTATATCACCTGTACAAACAATAGTATCACAATGTAAACTTCTTTTTATAAACATCAATATACTCATCATCATTTCGTCCAGCTACAAAACTGAAGCATCATCTTTTAAAACTTAAACAAACAAAACACAAGTAACAAGCAAAGAAAATAGACTTGCAAAAGAAGACAATGATAAGTATGTAGTCTGTAAGTAGCATGTAAAGCAAGGCAAGTAAGATAATGCCTGTAAAACAAACAAAAAATGCAAAGAAAAAGGCAATATTTATAAACATAAAAGAGGATAAGTTTGAAAACGTAAAGGACTTAAGTAATAAATGCTAGCCTCCTTAGTACACACCACATTACCCATCAGCCAATATACAATGAAAATATCTGTGATATTGTACAAACAACTCTATATCATTTGTACAAATTATGATCACCTGTAAGCTTCTATATACCAATCTAAACTCAATTTCTATACATCAAGCATTTTTATCTCAGTTCGTTCATTCAACTGAATAATCCTTGAAGCAATACCATCCAAAACTAAAACAAAACTTCAAGTTTAAACAATCAATCAATGCAAGCCAGAGAATCAAGGAAGAAGAAGTTCCAGCTTGCATCTCCAGAACCCTGTTTCAAACAACACATGTGAGTAAACAACTAATTTAAATCTTAAGTAGGATAAAATTAGTTGCTTAAGTAATACTGTGATGTTGATTCCTGCATGTGTAGATAGTTGTATATAAATCTGTATGTATGGTTGTATTTGAATCTACATGCCTGAAGTTTTTGTTCCTTTGTTCATTCTTGCTGACAGAGTTTTATAAATAAACAAAAATTCAAACATTCCATCTAAACACTTGGTAGCTTAGGGTATTCAAACAAACTAGTTGAGTTTAAATCCCATTTTGATTATGAAAATAAGTTTTAATAATATAAGTATGGAATTTTCCTGTAAAGAAGAATATTGCAGTGAAAACTTATATAATGTAATAAATAAAATGTTAAGTTATATTGATTCATGTTTATGTATCGAATCATCATAAGGATTTATGATTTTTAAGACAATAATCCAAATTTAAGATGTTGAATTGAATGAGAAATTTGGGTTTTTCTGGAAAATGGGTTTTGAGTGATTTCTGGAGGCTGATGCAATTGGAGTGGTCGAGATTGCTACTGGAGATGGAGAAGGCTACAGGGATGCCTGGATAAATAGTCGGAGGTGGCAAAGATGACGGTGGCGATGGCGGGGTGGGATTTTTATTCGTAGACCTAATTTTTCTAGTGTTCGATCATTTGATCGCCGCGACCTCCACAGAGCGTCGAGTTGCACGTCATTGGAGGGAAAGGAAGCTAGGTGGGTGGCGGAGAGGTGACCGGAGTTTGGAGTCGCCTAGTGGTCGGAGCGCCGAGAACTTGACGTTGATAGGTTGGGTGGTGATGTCTGGGTTGTTTCCAGGTTAGGGGTTGAGTACTCATTTTTGATTTCGAATAGATGTTGAAGGCCAGATGATCGTAGGCAGGTGGTTGGATGATGGTCGACTTGTTCGAAGTTCTGGTGATGGCCGGAGATGGGCGGCGACCACGTGCATGTGCACGGTGCACCTGGTGATTTTGGGTCAGTGGTTTGCTTCAGGGTCTTATTAACCTGATAACAAGTTTGAGTTTTAAAAACAAATTTAAATGTAAATTAAATTTGTATACCAAATTTAAACAAAGTTTAAATCCAGTTGAAGTATGAATTCAAATTTATTAGTGGATTCAAATCTGAAATTTTAAATCATTATAAAAAATCTGAATTGTGAATTAAAATGGCTTTTTAAAAGTAAATTTGTTTTTTCAAACAAACATTTAAACACGATTTTTGATAAACCTTCTTGGTAAAAGGTTTTTAAATGAAAGTAAAATAATTTGTTTTAAACTTAAATTTGTAAGTTAAAAATGTAATGAAATTTGAAAGCTTAATTTTTAAAATAAAAATTAAGTAGATTAGTTTAAAAGCTTTCTCTTATATAGGTAATAAATGTTATTTACATTTTTTTTTTGGGATTATAAATTGAACTTTAAATCAGATTAATGTTTAAAAGAATAATCATTTTGAATCTTAAATTCAAAATGAAATTTAAATTTAAATTCAAAGGTGAAATGTTTTACACTTTAATATTAATGAAATCATTAATAAAGGAATTATTATCTTAGAGATAATTAAAGTGATAAAATGATTAAATTAATATGGTAATTAAGGAATGATTTATTTAACTTATAAATAAATAATTTAGATTAATTTAAAATTAGAAATGATTAATAATGAATTAATCTAAGATAATTTTTTTAAGAAAGTAATTAAGAAATATTATTAGTTAATAAAGATAATTAACTAAGGATTATTAAGAAATTGATTAAAGTGATAAATGTTAATAATTAATTGGATTAATTAATTTAGAAAATCAATTATAAACGATTTAAATGTAGTTACTTAATGAAAGTAATTAAGAATTAATCACTTATTGTAATAAATTTTAGATATTTTGATTTACTAAAGTATTTGATAAATAAATTAATATCAAATGATTTGAAATTAATTAAATAATCCAGATTTGATAATTAATTCATAAGTAATCGATTGAATTGGAAAGGAATTGAATTAATCTGGATTAAACGATTGATTTATCCTGCTTATAAATAATTATTAAATGCTTGGCATTACTTATGAATGTTTATATTGTAGGAAATGCCTTGAATTGATTATCCTATCTGATTTGTGATATTTTGATCTGTGAATTGTGCTATGTATAATTTTATTCATTTATTGATGATACATCTGTAAACTATATGTGAATCTGTGAATGGACGATGAGCGTTATAGTTTATATCGCTTATCAACTATATTTCTGTGTTTTGATCTATGATGATTGAATGATGTTGCACTATTGTGTTAAACCCCTGGACCACACCATACAAACACAAATATGGATTTCACGAGGAAATCGATTAAGTCACAGATTTTTGAAAATAGTTTTGAATTTGAATTTTTAAATTCAAATGGTTTGAAATGGATTGGGATTAAAAGTGAAAAGCAATTAAAAAGGGAATTTCAAAGATGGAAATTTATTTTGAATAACTTGATAAAGTTTGAAATTTAAATAATTTGATTTAAATTTAAATTCAAAGTGTGAAACTGAATTCTACAATTTGAAACTAGGGATTTAAGATGTTATACCAGTTATATATGGGTTAAACCATTTTAAAATGTATTAATTTGGGAATATGAATATAAATTAAGAACTTTAACTCGTACAAATATAATTGGATTTTTCTGAAACGAAACTGTTTGTTTTCAAATATTAAAAGCTTTCACATAAGAAATGAATTTCCAATTTGAGTGAAAATGATTTCTAGTTTGAAAAGAAGATAATTTCCTAGTTATGAAAACGATTTAAAAGCTATATGTTAAATCTTTGATTTAAGGATTTAAATGAATTAATCCAATTGGAATGGAACTTGTTTTGAAGTCTATGAATTGATCTTTGTGAAATAAATCTTTTTGTAATGTAAAAATTTAAAATGGTAATTGGTTTAAACCATTTGAAAAGGAAAGTTTTTGGGTTTTAAGTTGTGACTTAATTGAAATCCCAATATCCATATGTTTTTGAAATACCGCGCTCACTGTTCGGTTTAGCCGGGAGAGGACCTTTGTGTCATATATCCCATTCCGAATATGTGATACGTCGTTATGGATAGCATTTGAAGACCGGTGGTGAAGACCAGATATTTTCGAAAATGAAAGGACAACTCGTCGAATGTCTTTGCATCGACTGGTCCTCGGTATAGAGACTCCATATGTGATGGGAAGTCCGAACGTGATTAGTGAATATCCGGATTGCAAGGACTTCTTTATAAGTGCCTTCGGTTTTGTTCGAGCCCAGAACAGACTTGTATGGATAGTATGTCTGACATTACAAATTGAGATATAAAGCTGATTTCTTTCAAATATATTTCTGTTGGTGGCGGAGAATTTATTCTCTTAGCTTAACACCCTTCTCTGAGACGTACGAGCTCAGAGGTTATGTAGTTGATGGTTATCAGCAATATATTCCCAATTTGGTAATGTGACATGCTGAGTGTTGCTGTGAAATGATCATTGTGTTGATTATTTGTGATAGGATCATTTGTTTGATCGTCTATCTTGGTGATCATTTCTATGATCATTTGTTGACCCAAAGCACATCTTTTGTATAAAGCGTGGCTTTGTGGACGAGACTTCGTCGAGCCTCACAAACCGGTAATGGTCGAAACAGGAATTGTGCGGCAAGGTTTTCAGGGATAGCTTCCCTAGGGTATGACCATTCCTTCTGGAAAAGGATAGTGTCATGGTATGGAGCCCTGATACTTACTCATGTGGACACACTATATTTATTCTGTGTGGTTGATTGGTTTAGAGGCGCCTCGTATAAAGGTCCCAAAGGACCGGGGGTGGCATATCTGAGGATTGTATATTCCCCGGGAAGGGAGGTAGCCGGCCTTGTTTGGCAGAGATCCAGTTGGGTTCTCGGGGCGTCCTTCCAGAGGCGTTTCCATGTGGCAATGGGAAGTTCCTTGGCCTGACCATTTGTTGGAAATCCATTCTTCAAATACGTACCTTGTACGGTTTTAGTTGTAGAACCTATCATTCACTTATGGTGGCGCCCCACTGTTTGGATGGTAGCTATAGTAGGCATAGTTCGAAATGTCTATGTTGGCTAAGATTTATATCTTTACTTTCGAAATGATTTTTACTACACTATGCACTAGTAATAATATCAAATGTTTCTTTTAATGCGTATCAAGCATCTTTGACTATCATAAGGAGAAATCTCCCCCGATTCTGCGTTTGCATTGTGCGTGCGTGCAGGAGGCCTTATGGTAGTCTCATTTCTAAAAAGCATTGCGAATCTATTTTAAAATATTTCTTTGTTTGTTTTTAAAGATAAACTGTTTAGTTGCTCACACCAGTCCCATGACTGATCCGGAGTTTATTGTTTCTTTCCTAAACTCTAGGTGCTCAAAATTTTCTACACGAGCAGTCTAGAGTTGGGTTTTTCAGATAGTTAGGTTCAGTGAATTATCTGGAGTTAGTTCAGTCTTTGGATGTGGACGAGACTTGCTTGTCTTTGCGTATCGTGATGTTGAAATGAGCTGCTGCTGCTGGAGTTCTCTTTTGAAGACTATCTTGAGTTATATTGTTCCGCTGCTAGATGTTATCTATTTTCTTTTTCAGCTGCTATTTCTTGTATCATATCTCTGATATTTATTGATATTCATTGTATCAGATATTGTATCAAAGCTATATATCAATGTATTATTCTTTTATTTCACTATGTTGTTTACTTAATTGTGTTATAAGCTCCGGCGACTCGGATTTGAACGGTCGAATCTATGGCATTCGAATACGATATGAAGTATGGATGTCGATTTTCGAGCGGGCAAAATTCGCTTCGTTACATTTGGTATCAGAGCTAAGGTTGAACTTTAGCTCAGGAGTATAACACATTAAGTGGCTCATTAGAGATAGGGTGAAGTATACCCTAGAATGAGTAATCTCTAAGATATCCGTCTAAATGCCTCAGTAAATTCTCTTACTATCCACCGATAGTAAGTATGAGTGCAAGAAGAGGACGAGATAGGGGACAGGGAAATACGACTATAAATGGTCAATACCCTGCAACAGTGGAGAACAACTTTCTTATCAATTTCCTTTGATTCGTCTCTAAATTCTTTTGATTTCTTCGAGACAGCTCTAGAAAGAAGTTCGGTGCATTGATGACCTTACGAATCGTGGCAGAAAATCCTTACTTCATATTTCATCGATTTCTTATTAGTTTTGATTTAAACCTTAATGAATATGAATTAGAAATTTTGAATAAATTGGAAATTTTAATTTTAGTTAAATTGATTAATAGAATATAAAGCTAAATTTGAAAAGAATCGATAAAACGATTTCGTTTAAAAACCGGATTTTGAAACTCTGTTGTAATTTCTTGGGTTGATCGAGGTCCGAAGAGGGACAAAATTGGTATATATCTTGAGATATTCCGACTTGAATTTGGAATCCATATCTTGTGTTTGAAGAGTTATAGGAGATCTATCTATCTATCTCTGCGTTATTTTCGTGCCTGCGAATTTCGAGGACGAAATTCTTTTTAAGGGGGGAAGTCTGTAACGATCCCGAGTTTTAATTTATTTTAAATTGATAATTAAATTAATTTTTGATTTAAAATTGTGAAATTAAATGATAATCGATTGGATTTTTCCAAATTCAAATGGTTTGTGTTATTTATTAATAAGAAAATGGTTTCTTTTGTAAATTATTTTAAATCAACAAGGAGTTATTTTTATAACAATAAGTATAATAGCTTTGTATTTATATACATGGAGTATAAATTCAAACAACATAATTAAAATAGAAATTTATTTGCAATACAAAGTAACAAAAAAATAAAGTTGCAGCCACCAAATAAAAACAAGTAAGTAAAGCAAAGGAAATAAATATACTCAAGTAAGAAAACAAGACAAAGGTCATTACATAAGCATACAAAAGAAAATCTATCAACATAAAATAGTGTGCAGGCAAGAACAAGAAAAAGGAAAGTAAAATATCTATGAACTGAAAAAAAAAAGCAAGTAACTATATAGAGATAATAAAATATATGGAATAACACACCAAATCATCTCTCAGCCGAAAACAGAATCATCTCAAAGAAAATATTTATAAAATAGTATGAGCTTATAAAGCAAAAATAGGACATTGCATTTAATGCCACATCCCATCAGCACAAATTGATATCATCTTCAACCATGCCTATTATACAAAATATTATATCACCTGTACAAACAATAGTATCACAATGTAAACTTCTTTTTATACACATCAATATACTCATCATCATTTCGTCCAGCTACAAAACTGAAGCATCATCTTTTAAAACTTAAACAAACAAAATACAAGTAACAAGCAAAGAAAATACACTTGCAAAAAAAGACAATGATAAGTATGTAGTCTGTAAGTAGCATGTAAAGCAAGGCAAGTAAGATAATGCCTGTAAAACAAAAAAAAAATGCAAAGAAAAAGGAAATATTTATAAACATAAAAGAGGATAAGTTTGAAAACATAAAGGACTTAAGTAATAAATGCTAGCCTCCTTAGTACACACCACATTACCCATCAGCCAATATACAATGAAAATATTTGTGATATTGTACAAACAACACTATATCATTTGTACAAATTATGATCACCTGTAAGCTTCTATATACCAATCTAAACTAAATTTCTATACATCAAGCATTTTTATCTCAGTTCGTTCATTCAACTGAATAATCCTTGAAGCAATACCATCCAAAACTAAAACAAAACTTCAAGTTTAAACAATCAATCAATGCAAGCCAGAGAATCAAGGAAGAAGAAGTTCCAGCTTGCATCTCCAGAACCCTGTTTCAAACAACACATGTGAGTAAACAACTAATTTAAATCTTAAGTAGGATAAAATTAGTTGCTTAAGTAATATTGTGATGTTGATTCCTGCATGTGTAGATAGTTGTATATAAATCTGTATGTATGGTTGTATTTGAATCTACATGCCTTAAGTTTTTGTTCCTTTGTTCATTCTTGCTGACAGAGTTTTATAAATAACAAAAATTCAAACATTCCATCTAAACACTTGGTAGCTTAGGGTTTTCAAACAAACTAGTTGAGTTTAAATCCCATTTTGATTATGAAAATAAGTTTTAATAATATAAGTATGGAATTTTCCTGTAAACAAGAATATTGCAGTGAAAACTTATATAATGTAATAAATAAAATGTTAAGTTATATTGATTCATGTTTATGTATCGAATCATCATAAGGATTTATGATTTTTAAGACAATAATCCAAATTTAAGATGTTGAATTGAATGAGAAATTTGGGTTTTTCTGGAAAATGGGTTTTGAGTGATTTCTGGAGGCTGATGCAATTGGAGTGGTCGAGATTGCTACTGGAGATGGAGAAGGCTACAGGGATGCCTGGAAAAATAGTCGGAGGTGGCAAAGATGACGGTGGCGATGGCGGCGTGGGATTTTTATTCGTAGACCTAATTTTTCTGGTGTTCGATCATTTGATCGCCGCGACCTCCACAGGGCGTCGAGTTGCACGTCATTGGAGGGAAAGGAAGCTAGGTGGGTGGCGGAGAGGTGACCGGAGTTTGGAGTCGCCTAGTGGTCGGAGCGCCGAGAACTTGACGTTGATAGGTTGGGTGGTGATGTCTGGGTTGTTTCCAGGTTAGGGGTTGAGTACTCATTTTTGATTTCGAATAGATGTTGAAGGCCAGATGATCGTAGGCAGGTGGTTGGATGATGGTCGACTTGTTCGAAGTTCTGGTGATGGCCGGAGATGGGCGGCGACCACGTGCATGTGCACGGTGCACCTGGTGATTTTGGGTCAGTGGTTTGCTTCAGGGTCTTGTTAACCTGATAACAAGTTTGAGTTTTAAAAACAAATTTAAATGTAAATTAAATTTGTATACCAAATTTAAACAAAGTTTAAATCCAGTTGAAGTATGAATTCAAATTTATTAGTGGATTCAAATCTGAAATTTTAAAGCATTATAAAAAATCTGAATTGTGAATTAAAATGGCTTTTTAAAAGTAAATTTGTTTTTTCAAACAAACATTTAAACATGATTTTTGATAAACCTTCTTGGTAAAAGGTTTTTAAATGAAAGTAAAATAATTTGTTTTTAAACTTAAATTTGTAAGTTAAAAAAGTAATGAAATTTGAAAGCTTAATTTTTAAAATAAAAATTAAGTAGATTAGTTTAAAAGCTTTCTCTTATATAGGTAATAAATGTTATTTACATTTTTTTTTTGGGATTATAAATTGAACTTTAAATCAGATTAATGTTTAAAAGAATAATCATTTTGAATCTTAAATTCAAAATGAAATTTAAATTTAAATTCAAAGGTGAAATGTTTTACACTTTAATATTAATGAAATCGTTAATAAAGGAATTATAATCTTAGAGATAATTAAAGTGATAAAATGATTAAATTAATATGGTAATTAAGGAATGATTTATTTAACTTATAAATAAATAATTTGATTAATTTAAAATTAGAAATGATTAATAATGAATTAATCTAAGATAATTTTTTTAAGAAAGTAATTAAGAAATATTATTAGTTAATAAAGATAATTAACTAAGGATTATTAAGAAATTGATTAAAGTGATAAATGTTAATAATTAATTGGATTAATTAATTTAGAAAATCAATTATAAACGATTTAAATGTAGTTACTTAATGAAAGTAATTAAGAATTAATCACTTATTGTAATAAATTTTAGATATTTTGATTTACTAAAGTATTTGATAAATAAATTAATATCAAATGATTTGAAATTAATTAAATAATCCAGATTTGATAATTAATTCATAAGTAATCGATTAAATTGGAAAGGAATTGAATTAATCAGGATTAAACGATTGATTTATCCTGCTTATAAATAATTATTAAATGCTTGGCATTACTTATGAATGTTTATATTGTAGGAAATGCCTTGAATTGATTATCCTATCTGATTTGTGATATTTTGATCTGTGAATTGTGCTATGTATAATTTTATTCATTTATTGATGATACATCTGTAAACTATATGTGAATCTGTGAATGGACGATGAGCATTATAGTTTATATCGCTTATCAACTATATTTCTGTGTTTTGATCTATGATGATTGAATGATGTTGCACTATTGTGTTAAACCCCTGGACCACACCATACAAACACAAATATGGATTTCACGAGGAAATCGATTAAGTCACAGATTTTTGAAAATAGTTTTGAATTTGAATTTTTAAATTCAAATGGTTTGAAATGGATTGGGATTAAAAGTGAAAAGCAATTAAAAAGGGAATTTCAAAGATGGAAATTTATTTTGAATAACTTGATAAAGTTTGAAATTTAAATAATTTGATTTAAATTTAAATTCAAAGTGTGAAACTGAATTCTACAATTTGAAACTAGGGATTAAAGATGTTATACCAGTTATATATGGGTTAAACCATTTTAAAATGTATTAATTTAGGAATATGAATATAAATTAAGAACTTTAACTCGTACAAATATAATTGGATTTTTCTGAAACGAAACTGTTTGTTTTCAAATATTAAAAGCTTTCACATAAGAAATGAATTTCCAATTTGAGTGAAAATGATTTCTAGTTTGAAATGAAGATAATTTCCAAGTTATGAAAACGATTTAAAAGCTATAAGTTAAATCTTTGATTTAAGGATTTAAATGAATTAATCCAGTTGGAATGGAAATTGTTTTGAAGTCTATGAATTGATCTTTGTGAAATAAATCTTTTTGTAATGTAAAAATTTAAAATGGTAATTGGTTTAAACCATTTGAAAAGGAAAGTTTTTGGGTTTTAAGTTGTGACTTAGTTGAAATCCCAATATCCATATGTTATTGAAATACTGCGCTCACTGTTCGGTTTAGCCCGGAGAGGACCTTTGTGTCATATATCCCATTCCGAATATGTGATACGTCGTTATGGATAGCATTTGAAGACCGGTGGTGAAGACCAGATATTTTCGAAAATGAAAGGACAACTCGTCGAATGTCTTTGCATCGACTGGTCCTCGGTATAGAGACTCCATATGTGATGGGAAGTCCGAACGTGATTAGTGAATATCCGGATTGCAAGGACTTCTTTATAAGTGCCTTCGGTTCTGTTCGAGCCCGGAACAGACTTGTATGGATAGTATGTCTGACATTACAAATTGAGATATAAAGCTGATTTCTTTCAAATATATTTCTGTTGGTGGCGGAGAATTTATTCTCTTAGCTTAACACCCTTCTCTGAGACGTACGAGCTCAGAGGTTATGTAGTTGATGGTTATCAGCAATATATTCCCAATTTGGTAATGTGACATGCTGAGTGTTGCTGTGAAATGATCATTGTGTTGATTATTTGTGATAGGATCATTTGTTTGATCGTCTATCTTGGTGATCATTTCTATGATCATTTGTTGACCCAAAGCACATCTTTTGTATAAAGCGTGGCTTTGTGGACGAGACTTCGTCGAGCCTCACAAACCGGTAATGGTCAAAACAGGAATTGTGCGGCAAGGTTTTCAGGGATAGCTTCCCTAGGATATGACCATTCCTTCTGGAAAAGGGTAGTGTCATGGTATGGAGCCCTGATACTTACTCATGTGGACACACTATATTTACTCTGTGTGGTTGATTGGTTTAGAGGCGCCTCGTATAAAGGTCCCAAAGGACCGGGGTTGGCATATCTGAGGTTTTGTATATTCCCCGGGAAGGGGGGTAGCCGGCCTTGTTTGGCAGAGATCCAGTTGGGTTCTCGGGGCGTCCTTCCAGAGTCGTTTCCATGTGGCAATGGGAAGTTCCTTGGCCTGACCATTTGTTGGAAATCCATTCTTCAAATACGTACCTTGTACGGTTTTAGTTGTAGAACCTATCATTCACTTATGGTGGCGCCCCACTGTTTGGATGGTAGCTATAGTAGGCATAGTTCGAAATGTCTATGTTGGCTAAGATTTATATCTTTACTTTCGAAATGATTTTTACTACACTATGCACTAGTAATAATATCAAATGTTTCTTTTAATGCGTATCAAGCATCTTTGACTATCATAAGGAGAAATCTCCCCCGATTCTGCGTTTGCATTGTGTGTGCGTGCAGGAGGCCTTATGGTAGTCTCATTTCTAAAAAGCATTGCGAATCTATTTTAAAATATTTCTTTGTTTGTTTTTAAAGATAAACTGTTTAGTTGCTCACACCAGTCCCATGACTGATCCGGAGTTTATTGTTTCTTTCCTAAACTCTGGGTGCTCAAAATTTTCTACACGAGCAGTCTAGAGTTGGGTTTTTCAGATAGTTAGCTTCAGTGAATTATCTGGAGTTAGTTCAGTCTTTGGATGTGGACGAGACTTGCTTGTCTTTGCGTATCGTGATGTTGAAATGAGCTGCTGCTGCTGGAGTTCTCTTTTGAAGACTATCTTAAGTTATATTGTTTCGCTGCTAGATGTTATCTATTTTCTTTTTCCGCTGCTATTTCTTGTGTCATATCTCTGATGTATATTGATATTCATTGTATCAGATATTGTATCAAAGCTATATATCAATGTATTATTCTTTTATTTCACTGTGTTGTTTACTTAATTGTGTTATAAGCTCCGGCGACTCGGATTTGAACGGTCGAATCTATGGCATTCGAATACGATATGAAGTATAGATGTCGATTTTCGAGCGGGAAAAATTCGCTTCGTTACAGTAGCCTTCAACTAATAGGTGTAGCTTTGGAGTTCTTTGGAGTCTTTAGTTTGGCTATCGCATTGGGATCGCATTTCCGTTTCATTACAGCATGATGGTGGATCGAGCTTGTTTGTTTGGGAGTTCTTTAAGCTTTTAGTTTTGGATACTAAAGTCTATAGAGTTTTGGAGTGATGATGCATTGTGTTGGATTCACTCTCTCTTGAAGACCATATTGGTGGTATCGTTCCGCCGTTGTTCTTCGGCTGTTGTCTTGTATCTTTGATATATATTGATATTCAATTGCATCATTGTTGTATCCAATAATGTGCGTTAATAAAAGTTATTCATTTTTCTTCCGCTGCGTTGTTGTACTTAATGTGTTACAAGCTCTGGCGAACCAGATTCGACGTTTGAATCTGTGGCATTCGAATACTAGTACAGTATTTGGATTGTCGATTTTCAAAGGTCGAGTCAGGGTCGTTTCATTTGGTATCAGAGCTGAAGGTTGAATAAGAACTTTAGCTCAAGAGTATAACACATTAGGCGACTCTTTAGAGATAAGGATATAAATGCCCTAGAATGAGTATATCCCTAAGATATCCGTCCATATGCCTCAGTAAATTCTCTTACTATCCACTCATAGTGCGTCTGAGTGCAAGAAGAGGACGAGATAGGGAACATGGGAGTACCACTAAAAATGGTCGATACCCTATAACAACAAGGAACAGCTTTTTCCCATCAATCTCTTTTTATCATCATCCAATTTCAATTCTTTGGTGATTTCCTAGTAGGTACAAGGAAAAAGCTTTAGTATGGTGGTTGCCCTGCAAATCGTGTAGATATGTTCCTATTTCTCATTCTCTTCATCAGTTTCTCATTCTTAACTTCAATGAATTTGGAATTTTAATTGGAACAAATTGATTAGTAAAATAAGAAGCTGAATTAAATTGTATCCGTTTATCTGTTCTTTGGGATCCAGATATATTCTACGAATGGTTAGTTATCAGTTCGAACTAACCAATGCCCCTGCATATTTCGTTAACCTGATGACCCGAGTATTTCGTGAAATGTTGAATGAGTTCGTTCTTATAATTATGATGATATCCTAATTTGATAAGCCAAATGTAGAATTGATATTCAACTTGATCTGATGAACCATTCCTCTATCTTTCTGTGTGTTCATATGTTTTTATATTGTTCCCCCGTCTAGCAAATTTCGAGGACGAAATTTTCTTAAATAGGGAATCTATAACGATCCCGATTTTTGAGTCAAATTTAGTTTGGCGATTAATATAAATTTTGGATTTAATTATGAATTAACTTAAATTTTTCTGGATTAAATAAGATATGTGCCTGTTAATTTATATATACGTATACAAATTGAATTTTAATTTGAATTGTGGGTTTGAAATTCAACAATAAATATCTTTATAAATAATTTGGATTTGAAAACTCTATAATTTAATACGAATAGAAATTTGTTTTCTAATTTTATATACATATGTATATATATTTTGGAAGTTATATATTGAATTTGATATAAATAATTTCAAAAAAAAATTAAAGCTAAATTATATATTTTATAATATACATATGTGTGTTTATTTATATAAAGTATAAAGTTTTAAATCAATTTCTTTAAAAGTTATATATATATATATATATATATATATATATAGAAATGCATTAATTGAATAATAGAAATTGTATTAATAAAAATATAAGACATGTATAAATATTTAAACAAAATTGAAAATACGATAAAACATATTGAAAACATCAAAGGACATGTTTAAGGTAATTAATTCATGAAAGTAACAAGTGTAAGATTATAAGGTCATGCATGAATACAAGTGTCTTAATTTTAAATTCTCTTTCCAATTTTAAAATTGGGATAAAATAAAGAAAAAAGGTGTATATATACCATTCCATATCCTTCCTTCTCATTTTTCTTTGATCCATTAAAATACAAACCATAGAAGAAATCTAATTGCAAATAAAACTTTCTCATATTCAAACTTAAATCTGATCAAATCAAAAGCTGAGAAAGGAACTAATCCAGAAACCTGGAAATCAAAACAATAGAAGAGAAAGGAAAAAATCAAATTCAACATCATCAAGCAAATCTATATAACTACTTCAAGATTAAGCTTCAGAGTCAAAGATTAACAAATCAAATTCAAGTGCATATCAACTTCCAGATCATTTCAACAAAGTTTCAGATCATTAAACAAAAGCTTGTTCTCTGTTCAAAACTAATCCAGGTGAGCAAACTTTATTTTTAAAACTAGTTTCTCTTTATTCTTATGCTTGTGACGATAATGACTTGGAAATGTTGTATAATAAGAATATATCTGTAAGTATATATGTATATATATGTGTGAATTGATGTATGCATGTCTGTGTTATGCATGTACAGATCTCTATTGTTCTAACAGGCTATAATCCACTAAAAAAATCATACTCTTTTTATCCACTAGATTTTAGACTATGATTTCTAAAGTAAATATGGTTGTAATAACAAAAACCTATTTTTTAAAATAAGATTAAGTATAATTAAGAGGGAAGGTTGCAGGAATTAAGAAATATCAGTAAAAACACATTCAAGTAAAAAATTTGATGTTAACAATTCCACGATTTTATTATATGATTTGATCCGTATGAATAAATAATGATTTTTGATGAAGATATCACGATTTTTAATATAGTGGCTATTGAAATCTTACGAGTTGAAAAGAAATCATGTTTTGGGTAAATACCGGTGAATAATGACGATTTTTAGGTCGTGCCTTATGGCAAAGATAGCTGGGAGGATGTAGATTTGAGGAAAAATGGTGGAAAAATTTTATGATGGCAGGAAAAGCCAGGGAAGGCAAAGTAGGGTTTAAGTTTCAGGATTGGTCGACGATGTTATTTAAGTTCGTGCGACATCGACAATTGATCATAGGTGATCGCACTAAGAGGGATAAGGGAATGGTGACGTGACGAAGCTCTGGTTGGAGATTCATGGTCGCTGGTCGTCAGTGGCAGCGTATCGAGGTGAATTTAGACGATCAACTTTATTCCAGGTTGAAGCTTGATGGTGCAATTTTGATTTCAGGTGATTTTTGATGATCTGGGTGGTTGTGGAGATTATCGAGACCGCCGTCGTCGTGTTGGTGGCAGGGTCCAGAGATGATCGGAACGCCTGTATATGTGCTCGCTTGCACGCGCATACATAAGTGTCTGATTTGTTATAGTATTTTTGGAAGATGAGTCATTCTCGAGTAAGACTCGAAGTAGCTATGGGTTTGTCTTGAAGTAGAAAGAGGAGTGAGCATATCGGGTTTTAGCTCGGGGAGAATAAGGGTTGGGCTCGGGCTTGTTTTAACTAGGATTTAAATTTTAAAATTTTAAAATAAATCAATTTTTAGAAATTAAATAAATTAAGTTTTAAGATTGTTCTTAAATTGAATTCTTTTATATATAATATATGTTTTATTTAACACTCGATTTAAGAAGTTATATGATTTGTTTAACTTAAATTTGTAAGTTATTTTAAATTTAATTTAGAAATGTAGAAGTGTTAATCAAAGGATAAAATGTGTAAAATTTATATGTAAATGATAATTAAGTAATTGATAAGATAAATGAATTATCTTAAAGTTAATTAAGGTTTTTGATGATTAATGATTAATTAAAATAATAAAGTAATTAAAGAGTAATTCATTAATTTAATTAATTAATGATTAATTAAGTAAGATTAGGGAATTAATTCTTAAGTAACTAATTTAATTTGAGCTAATTAAATTAATTACAGTGTGGATTAATAAGTCTTGCTTATGGATTAATAATAATTTTGTTTCAAAGATTAAAGGTTTAAAAGTTAAATGTTTTTAGAGTTAACTAATGGGTAATTACTTTGTGTAATTAATTTAAAAGCTAATTACTTGGTGTAATTAAATTAATGCTTATTACTTTGTCTAATTAAATTAAGGCTAATTAATTATTGTGATTAAATTAAAGAATAATTAATTTAATTAACTAGAGTATTTATTAATTAAGGGTTATTAATTACTTAAACATGATTACCTAATGAAAGTAATTAAAAGTAATAAATCAATGATTAAAGGTTGATAAATCAAGTGATTAAGCAATAATTAACTAAAATATAATTAATAATGTGATTAATTGATTAAGGTAATTAACTTGAGGATAATTAATTAAAGGTTAATTAATCAATGAAATAGATTAGAGATAATCACTTATTGTAATTAATCAAGGATAATTAATTAAAGCATAATTAATTAAGGGTTAATTAATTAATTAAGGAAAATTAATTAAAAGTTAATTAAATAATTAAAGGTTAATTATTTAATAATTAAAGGTCGATTAATTGATAATTAAAGGTTAATTAATTTATCATTAAAGGTTAATTAATAAGTGATTAAAGGATAATTAATCAAAATAGTTTGTAATTAATTAATGTTAATTAACCAGTATTAGTAATTTATTTATGAGTAATTAATCTTGTTTAAATAATCAGATGACTAATTAATCTTACTTATGGATGTTTGGATTCTATGAAATGCTTTGAATTGTTTGATATCTTTGATGTGTGATATTTTTTGATATGAATTATTTTGATTTGAGCTGTAATGAATGTAATTTATTTATCTGTGATGAATTTATATTATTTATCTATGAATCTATTAATGAAGATAAGCGTTATAGGATTTTACCGCTTATCGATATTGCTGTGCTTGGATTTGTGATGGTTGATGATATTGTATTGTTGTGTGTAAAACCCCTAAATTACACCACACACACGCACAAATATGGATTGCACGAGGAAATTGGTTAAGTCACAGATATTTGAATTTTGTATTGTGAAATGGTTTTAAATATTGAATTTTGAATCCAAAATGATGTTGGAAATGGAATTGGGCTGAATATTAAAAGCTTTTGAAAAGGAAATTTGAAATTGAATTTAGTTTGAATAGAACATATTTTGTTTAAGTTTTAAAATTATTTTGGAAACAATGGTTTGAAAGGGTATACAAGTTATTCCATAATATATATGGATTTTAAACCATTTTAAAAGTATTATTTTGGAAATTTAAATTTAACCCAACTTTATACTTTAAAGGCTATAACTTATGCATATTTGGTCGGATTTTTTACGAAACGAAAAGCAATTGTTTCCAAATGATAATGGCTTTCATATAACGAAAGAACTTCTATCTCTAAGACAACAGCGGTGGGTCGAATTTCGTAGCATCCTACGATTTGGATATTCTGTACACTCTGGGAAAAGCGAATGTCGTAGCTGATGCTCTCAGTAGGAACTCGGTTCTATCTCTTCTGGAAGTGGTTCCATCTCTTATTGAAAGGATTTCAAGCAAGCAAGAAGCAGATAATAGATTAAGAGGAATCATCAAAAGAGTCAGGAAGGGTCAGTGTCCTAGTTTTGAAATCGATGGTCAATGAACATTAAGGATCAACGGGAGAATCTGTGTTCCGAATGAAAAGGATTTGAAGCAGGAAATCTTATCTGAGGGTCATCGTTCCATATTGAATATTCATCCGGGAATCTCGAAAATGTATAAGGACATGAGGAAAGTATTCTGGTGGCCAGGCATGAAGAAAGATGTTGCTAGATTCGTGAATAGTTGTACCATCTGTCAACAAGTTAAAGGTGATCAACAGAAATCAGCCGGGTTATTGCAGCCTTCGGAAATTCCCAATTGGAAATGGGAGATGATCTCGATGGATTTTATCGATGGTTTGCCTAGAACCAGGAAAGGAAATGATGGTATATGGGTTATTGTGGATCGTTTAACTAAGAGTGCCCATTTTATACTGGTTAAGGCAATCCGTACTGCAGTTTCTCTGGCGGAAATTTTCTTGAAGGAGATAGTTAGATTGCATGGTGTTCCAGTCAGTATAGTAAGTGACCGTGATCCTATTTTCACTAGCAAATTCTCAGAAGCTCTGCAATCAGCAATGGAAACAAATTTGACATTGAGTACAGCTGATCATCCTCAAACGGACGGACAGACGGAGAGGCTTAATCGTATTCTTGAGGATATGCTGCAGGCTTGTGTTTTAGATTTTGGAGGATCTTGGGAGGACCATCTTCATCTAGTGGAATTCTCTTATAATAACAGTTATCAAGCAAGTATTAAGATGGCTCTTTATGAAGCTTTATACGGAAGACCGTGTAGATCCCTATCTTGTTGGATTGAATCGAAGGATCGTCTTGTGCTCGGACCCGATCTTATTCGAGAAGCTTCTGCGAAGGTTAAGCTTATCAAGAAAAGGATGAAATCTGCTCAAGATCGTCAGAAGAAATATGCCGATAGAAGACGAAGACCATTGGAATTTGAGGTCGGAGACTTAGTTTTTGTTAAAGTTTCCCCAATTAGAGGTGCTATAAGATTCGAAAAGACGGGAAAACTTGATCCGAGATACACTGGACCATTTTGAATATTGGGAAGAATTGGAGCTGTAGCCTACAGGATTGAATTGCCAGAGCGGATGTCTGGGATTCATAATGTGTTTCATGTATCGCATTTGAGGAAATTTGTTCATGATCCATCACTAGTTGTAGAACCAGTAATTCAAGAAGATTTGGAAGTAGAACCCAATTTGACTGTAGTCAGAAATCCAGTTCGGATTGTGGATCGAGACGAGAAGCAACTCAGGAACAAAGTGGTGAAACTCGTCAAGGTGCAATGGAGTGAGGATCCCAGAGATTGTACCTGGGAAACTCTCGATAGTTTTAGGAATGCTTATCCAGATTTATGTCTGGATAACTAATGATGTTTGGTAGGGTAGACTGTTTGATTATTTGCTACTATATGAATGATATGTATGTTTGGATTGTTAATATAAAATTTTTTGAATTAACTGTTGTTTTAAATTTCAGGGACGAAATTCTATTAAGGGGGGAGGAATGTAACAACCCGGAATTTTTGACAGCATATTTTAGTAAATATTTAATCTAATTTAAATTAAATACAAGCTTCTCAAGTCATAAACTGATGAGATCTTGATTATTTACCAGTTATATATGTGACTGTAAAGAAAATTTTGGATTTGAAAATTTAAAATGTAATCTTTTAAAAATTTTATAATAGAATCTCTCTTATTCAATAAAAATCTAAGACTCTGTATTTTTATTTTTTTGATAATATACATATGAATACAATTGTAGTTTTTAAAATGATAAAGCTTAAAAATAAGCAAACATGGTAATATTAAACATAAACATGGAAATCTAAAACACAAGTATAAAACAATATGAATGGTTATAAACATAAACATACAAAACAAGTATAAAACATAATAATAAATTATAAGATGTAACTAAAAATATAAATATACAAATAAAAAATTATAACTTGAAATATAAAAATGCAAGTATATGTTATGAATCAATGTTTGATAATTAAACTACAAATAAGATAAATTTAGAAATCATAACCATAATAATCATACATGAACAATATAAATAAAATAAAATAAATATACTAACAATGACTATGTTAAGTTTACTCAATATATATAAAGAAGCTGGCCTAAAACATTAACCTGTGAAACCCTTTTATACAATACATAATTGTTCTAGAAACAAGTGTGCAAAAGAGTTAATTAAATATAAAATACATTTATTCATAATCTGTAACATACATATGCACAACAAAACGGTCAAAATGTCTTTGTCCAGAAAAGTAAAATAAAAACAAAACTTATGTGCTATTGTAAACTTTATACGCATAAGAAACAAAGTTATTCACTTCAATAAAATAAAACAAATCTTTGTCTTGTACAAAAATAAACAAGAATCTGAAGCCATTAATTATATGTTATCATAAATGAAAGCATAAGCATTAAATTAGCACAACATCTTGTTTAAGCAAGTACTGCAGCTGAAATTTCTGTGATAATTTCCTTCTGCGGTATATAATATTTAGCCAATTAAAAAGCATGGCAATACAAATAGAAACTGTCTAGATACAACCTATACTGTTCAGTTACTTCTATATATATCCATCATATTTTTATGTTCGTTTATAAAAACTTAACTAAACCTAAAAGCAAACTTGAGAAACAAAGAAGGAAAAAAACAACAAAGGAAAAGCTTCAAGAAAGTTTGCACCTGCAGTGTTCTTCTTCAACATATCACCTTTTGTTCAAAGTTTACCTATGAGTAAACAAACTTTTAATTAAGTTTTAAGTTCATTTGTGTGTATGATATGTTGATGATAATATGATGATATATATATCTGGTTTCAATTTTGTGTTCAAGTATGAGTTCGCTGTCAAATTTGAATATGAAGTTTTAGTGTGGTTACAGAGTCAAGTAAACCATTCAAGATACAAGATGAACTAGTTCAATTATTTATAAACTTTTGTTTTTAAACCAAAACATGTTGTTTAAATATAAAATCTAGTTTTTTTAGCTTGTGCAAACCTGTCAATAGAGTATGCTCTCTATAAAGTGATTTACAAGGAAAACATTTAATTTGTGATAAATTCTATTATACTAAATTGCTGATTTAAATACCTAGTTGGAATCTATATGCAAAGTTAGGATTTTTAAAAAGAAAACGATGATTTTTAGTGCAATATTTAAGATGCAGTTCAAAAATGTATAAATGTTACATTGTTGTCAAAATCGATTGATTCAATTAATTTTAATTGATGAAATTTGTTATGATGCAAGCTTAAAGATGTAATAATATAGGAAAAATGTCAAATATTTTTTTATGGAAGAATATGGGGAACGAAGCAATAGTAGGGTTTCGTTTACACATTTTGGGTGATCTATAATTTACGGTTTGTGTCGCGATATGTTGATCGAGCGTCACACCGGTTTGGGTAGAGGTCGTGGAAGGTCTGGGTAAGGCATTGGTGAAGTAGCTTTGCCTCCGGTGGTCAAAGTTGGTGGGGCGAAGCAATTTTTCTCAGGGTTGTTCGAACCATTGGTTCGTGCTTCATGTCTTTTTTTGATTTTGATGTTTTCGTGCAGAGTTGAATTTTGATTTCGATTCTAGGGGCGAAACTAGGTTTGTGGGTGATAGTGTGGGTTGCCGAAGGTGAGGCGAACCACCGTGCACGTGCACGGTGGCGATCTATGCCTGGGTTTTTCGTCGAGAGTTGATGCGAGGAGATACATGAAGTATTCTCGGGTTTCTTCGAGTCTTAAACCTGGTTCGCGTGAGTTGTTGTGTTACTGCTGTTGTTTAATTTTTTTTCTTTCCAACTTAAACTAAAAAAAGGGAAGAAGAAAGGGAATCAGGGAGAAGAAGGGATAGAGTAGAGAGGAGAACTCGGGAAAACAGGAAATGGACTCGGGTTTTATATGAGGGAAGATGGGGTTTGCCTCGGGTCTTTAGCCGTGTCTGATTACTTTAAGTATCTTGATTAACAAAGTTCAACAGTAGATAATATTAGTTAGTTTTAGTTGATTTAAAGTTATTAAAAGTATGGTTTGTAAAGGGTAATTAATTAGTATAACGTAATTAGAATGTAAATTAATTTTATACTTGAAATTAAATTAATAACTATAATTAAATTTGTAATTAGAGATCAATCTTGTGTTTAAATCAGTTGAACTTAAGAAATTTAATTAATTACTTAAGTTAATTAATTAATTAATAAATGGTAATTAACTTAAGTGATTAATTAGGGATTATATAATTAATTAATTGATAGCAAATGATTAATTAAAATAATCTATGATAATTAAATAAGTAATTAAATCTTATTAACTAAATAATTAAGTTATTAATTAATGACTAAGAATCAATCAATTATACCGATAATTAAGTAATAATTAATGAATAAAGGTTGACTAATTAAATAATTAATTAAAGATTAGATGATTAATAAATTAATAATTAATGATTAACTAAGTAATTAATTGACCATTAATAAGTTAATTAATCAGTAATTAATTAAGAAGAATAAAGTAGTTTATCCTTAAGCAAATAATTAAGTTAAGTAAACCAAACTGTTATGGTATGAATTGGTAATTCTGTTTGATTGACTTTGATATCTGTTTGATGATATTCTATGATATGTCGTAATATATTCCAAATATATCTATGATAACTGTATATGATTTATCTGTGATATCTGTTATGTGAATTCTTAATATTGAATTAAACTGTTAAGACTAAGTAGACAACTTGGCCCTTAAAATGGCGTTTGGATTCCGATGTGACCGGGATCGGAAGAATATGTTTTGTTTCTCCGAAAACCACATCGATCCAAATTAAACGATAGGTCATGACTTGTCAATTGGAGATCGAGATAGTATTTCAGAATGCAAGTGTTATCGTCGTTAACTCCGAGGGTGATTCCAAAATGAGTGTAACGAGATAATGCCTTCGGTATCGTTCGAACCCGGAACAAACTTGTATGGATTGAATGCTTTCAGCACATCGTCAGGCGGACGATGAGCATTCTAAGAATAATGTTCAATAAAGGTAATCACAGCCTCAAGCCTCATCAACCGAGAATGGCTAAAACATGGGAGATGCAGCAAGGTTAGGTGGGTCATGCCCAAGCAGGACAAGGTATAACCCTGTCTAGATGTCCCTTTTTATTTCGGCTGTGTGAGCAGTTGTTGGCCACAACTGCGGGGTTATCTTATTCGGGACTGTTCTGTAAGGAATGGTTTCGGCCTTGTGTTGTAGGGGGTTGGGAGTGATCCTCGGTACGGTGATCTAGGCCCCGTACTGTGACGGGCGGTACCCAAGTAGCCATGCCATTGTTGGAAACCCATTTTTCCTACGAGACCCTACGGTTTTGATTTCTATTACCCACTTTCATGGCTAGTAGCTGGAATTTAATCATGTAACAATTTCGGCTATTTTCTACTTACTTGAAAACCCTAGACACTATTATAATATCATCAAATTTCCTATAAAATGTTTTGGTTAGCGTAAGGTAAAAACTTATCCGTATTTATGTGTGGGGAGTCTTACGTGATACCTTTATTTCAAATGATTTTCAAAGTTAAACAATTTTAACCCGTTTACTCACACCAGACCCATGTCTGACCCAGAGTTTATATTTTGTGTTTTCATAAACTCTTGGGTACTCAAATTTTTATGAGTAGCTAAGTGATAGGTATTTGGAGTATTGATTTGCTGGAGGGACTTTTGGAAAGAAGACCAGACGTATGTATCGATATATGTAGTTCCGCTGTGTAGTTAGTGTATGCTGTATTTTGGATGAATGTATGGACATACATGTATATGACAGTCCTGTTGTATGATATTGTATAACTCTTATGTATGTATAACTATGTAATAGTTATGTGATGTATTATATTTTGTTCCATTCCGTTGTGAGATTCTGATGTTGTTATTCTTTCTTTCTGTTCTTTTCTATTTCTTTCCCTTTCTTTCTTAATGATGATACGTCTTTCTGGGGGTTTGAAAGGCGGGTCGTCACAAATGGTATGCCTAAGGAACTTGAAACTCGAATAATTTGGAACAACGACGTAGTACAATAACGACATACCCGATGAACCTAACAAGCTAGAACAATGACTTAGTACGATAACCGTACATCCGATGATCCTAATAAGCCAGAACATCGATGTAGTAAAATAACAGTACATCTGATGATCTTTATAAGCTGGAACATCGACATAGTAATAACGGTACATCCGATGAACTGAACACCATAAAAGAACACAGGTCGTTATGTAATGTCCCGTAATTTTTGATCTCGAAAATTCAAGATAGTTAGGGTAAAGAAAAAAAAGTTAGAAGGAGAAGAATAAATAGAAACACCAAAACAAAGATTCTTACATTCGCGATGGACAAAATATAATATCAGATAATAATAGTTATACAAAGGAAAACTGTACTTGTCAAATTACACTTTAATACATCAGAGTTACTACATATACACAAACACTGGACATATATAATCAACATGATCCAGTCAAACTACAATATATTACAGCGGAAGGCACTCCATACGTTCCTGCCATCCAGCTCGCCTCTTGAGCTCCAGAATGTCCTTAACTGAAAATCTGTAATGCGCGGTCTGATCCGAGCATTACATCAAAGTAACACCCATGTCAGGCTGGAAACCAACGTGAGTAAACCCATACAATAAGGAATACTGACGCATAAAACTTATTATTATTATTTTAAACCCGGGATGACTCGTATAAGTTTTACAAATTCACAATTTCCCATAGACAACACTTATTTCGCACATCAATTTCTAAGTGCCATAATTTAAATTAAATGGCCCAATTCACTTAAATCATTCCATTTCAACCTATTGATTTCTCATATCAATTTATAAAGATTCGAAATAGTTTCAGGTATTTACTGATACCCGACTCCGGTCTCTTCGAGTCCCATGTCATCCTAACCCAAATTATTCAAGTGAAATACAATTCGAACTTAAACTACAGGATGTCACTTTTACTCATCAATTCATCATCAATAGATAACCACATTATCAATGTTCAACCCAAACATATCGCCTTCATTTCATATCAGAAACATCAAACAATCCAAGGCATTCAATATCATTCAATCTTTCATAACTAAGATTAATTAGACATACCATTCCAATTAATTCTAATAGATTTAATTAATTACCTTCATCACTACACATCCTACTTATTAACCAATAATTAATTTCAATCCAGTTAATTAATTATTTCTTAACTATCCTCCTTACTCAACCTTCTTTAATTAATTATTCTTAATTAATCATCCTCTGTAAAAAATTCCTTAATTACATTTAGGTAATTACACAAATTAATTAACCTTCACCCACCGATATTAATTACATTGACCCTTAATTAATTACTCGAATTAATCATTCTATAATCACTTATATTGATTAGTTATCCTTAAATTAATCACACTCATAAATTAGCTAACCCTAGGTTAATTTCCTTAACTAATCTATCCTCTAATTAATTTCATTTAGTAATTAGTCCTTAATTACTTCCATTAAGTAATTTCCCTTTGAATAATCCTTTTGAATTATTTCTTTTAAGTAATTAACTTCTAATTACTTCCTATTAATTAATTAATTATTCTTAAATCAATTGACCATTAATTACTTAGATTAATTGACTTCCAATTAATTAAGTAATTATTATCGTGAATGATTAATTGATTTAAAGATTATTACACTAATAAGTACCCACTTAATTTAATTATTGGAAATACTTAGGTTCTATTTTGATGATTTAACTAAATATTGGATTTTCCCAAATTAAAAAAAAAAAATTCCAAAATCACTTGCTTTTTTTTGTTTTGAAATCCTATTCATACTTTACTCTTGAATGTTTGTTTAACAATTCATTAGAGCTTGTAGAAATTTAAGGCTTTAAAACATGATATTTACTTCGGTTATAACCAAAACCCCAAACCAATATACCAGAACAACCCCATACTTCTCTTCCTTCTCATCCACATGACAGCTCGTGTATAACCTCGAGTTTACTTCGAAGCAAAACAACCTCTTTCCTAAGCATGCACAAAGCAACATCAGATACACGAGTAAATGCATGCACGTGCACAAAGCATCGCCGCTGCTCTGGTAGGCACTACGACCTCAGGCAAGTCGGCGATGATCTCACCGTCGTCCCCATCCATCCAAAAGCAAGGATCTACGCCAAACACGAAATCGAGCAAGTCACCATAGCTAAACCCAAAACTAGATCAACAACCATCCCTCTGCGCCACCATCTCCGGTCTCTGGAGGTTCCAACACTCCGAACTAACCTATGCGAGAGGCTCACGCACCCATCCCACCCACACCGATCAACTCCGAAGAGCCAATGCCGACATACGGTCACTAGAAACCCCGACTACCGAACCCAGCCTCAAAGCCCTAATTTACCTTGCCAGAACACTCCTGAGATAAATAAAACACCAGACAGTTTTTCTGATTATTCCCTCTTCGCTAACCTCCTCCAGCCCCGAGCACGACATCCAACTCCTCATTAATCGTCGGCAAATGCCAAAAATCCTATCTCCGGTCAACTAGAAAATTCCAAACACCCTAGCTCTAAAATCATGAAATTCATTCCAAAAATCATGATTTGGATGCTCAAATTCATTTATGAATTCAGAGCTTTAAATTTCAATATTTGATTTTTTCATCTAAAAATAAGTTTAACTATTATTTATTATTTTCACATCTTCTACTTAATATTTCCTCCTGAAATTCTTTTTAAAAATAAAATTATATTGCCAAGATCAATTTCCCTTTTAAATTTTTTTTAATATCGTCTGTATAAAGAGAATTTAAGTTTTAAAAACTAAATTTATAAGCCTGTATCAAGGAACAGAGGCTAGTAAACATATGTTCAGACATACTAGTTCAATATATCTAACTATATATAGACCTATCTTCAACATGCAAACAAGTTTCCATAAGATGTTTCAATGATTTATCACAAGCCTCATTGTTAACAGGTTTAAGAATTAAATAATAGTTCCAGTTCACTCACCTTTCTTGAAGAATCAGAAAAGCCTGGGATGATTTAACAACTTGGAAATTTGTTTGAATTTTGATTTACTATTTAGTCTAGATTGTATTGCTTTAGGTTGATTTTGCTGCTACCCTTTTTAATTTTGAGACTGAGTTGATCTTTGGAAATTTGTAAGCTTGCTTCCTGACATGAATTTGAATTTTGAGCTTAAATGTTTGTTCTTGTTTCAGATTTTGGAATCCCAGGTTGAGGGTTTTGTTTCTGATTTTCATTTTCCATGTTTTGTTTCATAAGATGAAGATAAAGGAGGAAATTGAGAAGTGAAAAGAAAATCAATCTTGGTTTCTTTTTTTATGTTATTTGAAATTAACGCATTTGCCACTTGTTAAATTTTCTTTATTATTAACTTACACTTGCATTCTCATGCATGCTAAATTGTTACAAATGTTTAATGTCTTTTAAATATTTTCAAATGTTTAAAGAAATAATTATTAATACTTTCTTATGTTAATATATATTTATGTATTATATGTACTTAGCTTACACTTGTTTTTATGTGCATTTATATAATATTTTGAATTTGACTTTTATATTTATAAATGTCTTTACCTTTTAATATATATATATATATATATATATATATATATCATATTATCAATTTGCCCTTATATAAATGTCTTATGTTTTAAATATTTAAATTTTATCTTAAATTAATCTTACTTAACTATATTTATTCTCCCTCTTATATTAAATTTCTATTTAGTAACCACTTTCCTTCATTTATATTAATATGGTCTTTGAATGAAAATAACAACTATATACTAGTAAATATATATATATATATATATATATATATATATATTTCAATTTACTTTGAGATATTTATCTTTTGAATTACAAATTCAAATTCAAATTAAAATCAACTCATATAAATATATATTTTAAACAAACACAAATTAAATTCTATTTAAAATCCATTTATATATATATATATAAACTAACATATTATTATTATTGTTTTGAAAATAATCAATTTTATCAATTTTAAATAATTATAAAGGAGATTATCTCATTTATTTGATCAATTTATAAATCAATATTTTCTGAAGTTAGATCAGATAACTATCTAATTAACCGATGCCCAAAAGTCCGGGTTATCACATTCCTCCACCCTTTAAATCTTTTCGTCCCCGAAAAGGAATGAAGCCAGAATTTATTAAAATACTTAACGTCAGTTAGATTTCTCTTTGAAAATTTTTAAACAAACACTTTAAAAATCTATATAATATTGCTAAAATAGTTTTTATACAAATATCATTTTATAACTTGATGTTTCAACAAGGTCGTCCTCGTTTTCACAGAAATTCGGTCGTACGTTGATCAAGCGTAGGACTGAAAATCTATAAGTACTTAGCAGACCGGTTTTAAACACCAAGTGAAAATACTTGGAAAACATTTTCAAAAACTTTATAAAGATATAGAAAACATTTTTCAAATTGTGGAAATATCTTTGGTGAGAATGCTCTGCAAATCATCATTCCCATCCATGGTCGCAGTTAACCCGACGGTTACGTTGCCATCCCGGCAAAATCCATAGATAACTGTAGGAATCCATGCCCCTCGATTACGCCATGGAACCCGCTACAGATCGCAGTTACAATCAGGGTTGCGTTGCTATCACAACAAAAACCCATATAATTATAGGCCTCAGAGCCCTCGAATTCCGCTGCCAAAAGAATGAAACTTCTTCCCTCCCACATAGGTCGCCGTCTATCGATGTAAACTCAAACATAGACTGTTGGCTCTCAGTAGCACACATGACTTTCGCTATGTCACCATAGGTCGAAGTTTACCGATATAAAATCAAACGTAGACTGTTCGCTCTCAGCGGCATACACGAATTTCGCTATGGCCTGTAGTAGATCGTAGTGACATCGAGTTACACTGTCGTCACAGCATAACCAAATGCCTTTGTAGGCATCAGTTCCCACGACTTTCTCTACACACTACACATAATCCTCAGGAACTAGTTTGTCCGGACTCCTTACAGGATCAACTTTAGAACCCCCCTTAGGTTTCAAGGATTTACCAACCTGTGGCACTCCTGAGAAGTTCATTTCAAGAGAGCGCCTTTTTTTCCCAGAGCCTTTCTCAAAACACTTTATACTATACACTTATAGTATCTTCCCAATCATACACCAGTATGAATCTCATATAAATTTCCTTTCTCAAAATCGATTATCCTAAAATCGATAATTCTCAAACTAGGCTTTCCAAATTTCAATATTGATTTTACCCAAAAATCAAAAAGCCTTTCGAAATCCAAAGGTTCCAAAAACCTTTTCTCAAAATCATTCTCATAAGATCCTTTACATACATATATATATATATACATAGATAAATATATAGCTTTAAAACTCATCGGATCACTTCAAACTTGTATAAATTCCCTTTTTATACTTTAAATACTTTCAAAAACCCTTTTCTTCTGGCAATAGATTAAACAAGGGGAGTTTTATCTTATATAACAAAGATATATAACTTTGTTTATTTCAAATCAAATTTTCAAATTTGATTACTCTATAAAGTCACTTACTATATTACTTACTTTCATAAAGTAAATTTCTATAACGGAAATATCCAATTTTCATTTTATTTCATCATATATTTCACAAAATATACCATACACTTCAAAAACCATTATAGTTCCTATCCAAAAATTTCAATATCAACATTATTCAAACCCGTACGATGTACACATATCATCTATACGCTATATCAATCTGATCGCTCACTCGATCACATAATTTCTCTTTTGAACGAGCATCGTCCATCCGACTTCCTAGTGTGGACTAAGATTTGGTTTCTTGATCAGAAACCGTCATTCCCCTTGCATAGCCATAACTATGATAGAGAATATCCATAACCAATCAACAATCCATATCCAGGTTTGCCGTCGAAAATCGAGTAAAAAATCCCAACCCGGATCGATAAACTATCTCGAAATTCTATGCTCGAATCTATATCAAATCACGATGCAAATAGAATAATACACGTACATCCTACGTATTTATCGTCATTGATTATTAGCCAAATCAATTCTCTTTTTTATTCACATTCACTTACTCACAATTGCTTAAATCCTCATTTGGATTATCACCTCAATTCTTATCACAAATGGATATTTAATCATAAATAGTTTGAACTCTGTCCAGCTTGAATTTAGAAAATAGCTTGAAAAATTAAGAATAGATAAGTAGTTGAAAAATAATTATTAGTTTGTAAAATAGTTGTAAAATAGTTAATTAGTTGAAAAACAATTATTAGTTTGTAAAATAGCTGTAAAATAGTTAAGTAATTGTAAATAGTTAGAAAATAGTCAAATAGTTATAGAAAATTTTAAATAATTGCAAAATAGTTGTAAAATAGTAATTAGGCATAAAGTACTTGAAGAACATTAATTAGTTTATAAAACGGTTGAAAATTATTAAATAGTTCCAAGAATAATTGTAAAACAAGTATAAGATAGTTTTAGGTTTAAAAAGAAAAATTGTATAGTAGATAGCTTGGAAAAATAGATTTATATTAAAACAATTTATTTTGGAAATAGTCCAGAGTCAAACTATTCAATTCGCAATCTCCAATCCCATCAATTCATTTTAGATTTTCACTTCCATTTAAATTGACCCAATTCCAATTTAAATAACTTCAATTTCCATTGAAATTGATTTAATCCCAATTCAAGTTGAAATAATCCTCAATTTCTTTCCTAAATTCGAATCAAACTCCATTTGAATTTATTCATTCAACTTTAATCATAATTTCAATTAATTCAAATAAATTTCAAATTGAACCAATTTCAATTCATATCGATTTCAATTTGAATTAATCCCAATTCCCATTTGAGTTTTGAACACATTCAACTTCAATTTCATTTCAAATTAATCCAATTCAAATTTTCCATTTGAAATTTTAAACT
Source organism: Allium cepa (assembly GCA_030765085.1). Classification (NCBI taxonomy): domain Eukaryota; kingdom Viridiplantae; phylum Streptophyta; class Magnoliopsida; order Asparagales; family Amaryllidaceae; genus Allium; species Allium cepa. The sequence continues at coordinate 245,342,374 of CM060942.1, forward strand.
TATCCATCTTCAATCACAATTCCAATTAATTCAAATCAGATCCAATTTGAACTAACTCAATTTAAATCTCAACTTTAAATCATCTCGAATTATATAAATTCGAGTTAAATTTCCAAATGTTTATTTAATCCTCTAAATCAAATCAACTTATATCTTTAAACCATTTAATTCTGAATCAAAATTCCATTTTTAACCTATGTCAAAGTTCAAATAATAATAATCCAAATCCTTTTTAAACAACTAAATCTTTGAAATTCAACTTATCACCAAATTTCAATTTTGAAACCAAACCTTTAAAGTTCTATCTTAAACATTCAAATCTTAAGTCCAAAATGATTCCATTTTATCTTAATAATGGATATATTACCACACCCTACTTCTTTATTCATTTAAACAAATCCAATTTCAGCTTAATGATTATTAATAACAACAGGATGGTATCATTCAAATTATTTTAAAATATCCATCCATTTCCAATTTCCAGATCTCAAAACTATTTTGAGATCACTCATAACTCCCCATTCAAATCAACCATTTAACTTCCCAAGTCAAATCTTAATTTTATCTTGAAATTTACAATTCAGGTTGCTTGTCCTAAACTTATTTAACTATCCCTAAGTTAAATTCAATTAAATTTGAACTTCCATTTCAAATTTAAACTTCTCATTAATAATCTTCCCTCTTCAAATTTCAAATTTCTGTTAAAATTCTTCCTTACTTATAAATTCAAAGACCTATATCACTTTGGATTTCACCTCACATTTCAAGGAAAATTCAAAACTCAACCTTAGAGTTTATTTCAAATCACCTTTGATATTATGTATAACCCTTATTTGTATATATTAATTTCGTTTACACACCAAGTTATTCTTAAAAAAAATTTAAACCACCTTTGGTTTCTAACTCAAAACAAATTCCTTTAAATTTCCAAACAACTCTTGTTTGAAACAGGACCCTTCATTCAAATACGTTAAATAACATTATTTATTAATTCTTTATCAATTTGAAACAATTTCAAATTTTGGACCCAGATTTAAAACTTCCCAATTTAGTTCATTCTTCAATTCCAACTTATAAGTCATACTTCCCTAAATGTTTTACTTCCCTAAAACATTTCGTTTTGCTTACTCATTAATACACATTTTATTATTAAACACAACAATCATTTATGATAATAACCAAGATTATTATATTAGGAAACCAATTCATTATTATCTTATTCTGAAACTCTTTTTTTTAAATTCAAGGTTTAATTTCAGTTTGAATCCATTTCAAACTTATCGTTATTGAATTTCAATATGATTATTTTCTATTACCACTTAATTTAATTCCAATAATTTAACAACCAATTGCCTTAATATTTATTAGAAAGAAATATTACTTTATATATCAAAATATATTCCTATATAAAATCATTTAAATTCTTATATAAGAAAATAATAAGTGTGCTCTCATACACACCACACACACACACACACTCAACTCATTCTAGGGTACCATTCACCCTATTCCTAGTTAGCGATCCCACCAGAGCCAAGGTTCTCGCTTAGCCTGGTTCGGATAACAAATGTAACGACCCGGGATTTTCGATCCCGAAAATTCCAGATAGTTAGGGGAAAGAAAAAAAAAGATAGAAGAAGAAGAAGAAACAGAAACACCAAAACACAGATTATCACATTTGCAGCGGACAAAATATAATATCAAATACTAATAGTTATACGAAAGAAAGCTGTACTTGTCAAATTACACTTTAATACATCAGAGTTACTACATATACACAAACAATGGACAGATATAATTAGCATGATCCAGCCAAACTACAATATATTACAGCGGAATACACTCCATTTGTTCCTGCCATCCATCTCACCTCCTAAGCTCTAGAACGTCCTTACCTGAAAATCTGTAATACTCGGTCTGACCCGAGCACTACATCAAAGTAACACCAGGGTCAGGCTGGAAACTAGTGTGAGTAAACCCGCACAATAAGGAATACTAATGCATAAAATTTATTATTATATTTTTAAACCCAGGGTGACTCGTATCAGTTTTACAAATTCACAATTTTCCACAGAAAACACGTATTTCACACATCAATTTCTATGTGCCATAACTTAGATTAAATGGTCCAATTCACTTAAATCATTCCATTTCAACCTATTGATTTCACATATCAATTTATAAAGAGTCGAAATGGTTTCGGGTATTTATTGATACCCAACTCTTGTCTCTTCGAGTCCCATGTCATCCTAACCCAAATTATTCAAATGACATACAATTCAAACTTAAAATACAGGATGTCACATTTACACATCAATTCATCATCAATAGATAACCACATTATCACTGTTCAACCCAAAAATATCACATTCATTTCATATTAGAAGCATCAAATAATTTAAGGCATTCAATATCATTTAATCATTCATAAGCAAGATTAATTAGGCATACCATTCCAATTAATTTTAAATTGATTTAATTAATTACCTTCAACACTGCACATCCTGCTTACTTAACCATTAATTAATTTTAATCTAATTAATTAATTATTTCTTAACTATCCTCCTTACTCAACCTTCTTTAATTAATTATTCTTAATTAATCATCCTTTGTAAATTTTTCCTTAATTACGTTTAAGTAATTACACAAATTAATTAACTTTTACCCACCCATATTAATTACATTGACCCTTAATTAATTACTTGAATTAATTATTCTATAATCACTTATATTGATTAATTATCCTTAAATTAATCACACTCATAAATTAACTAACCCTAAGTTAAATTCCTTAATTAATCTATCCTGTAATTAATTTCATTTAGTAATTAATCCTTAATTACTTCCATTAAGTAATTTCCCTTTGAATAATCGTTTTGAATTATTTCTTTTAAGTAATTAACTTTTAATTACTTTCTATTAATTAATTATTCTTAAATCAATTGACCATTAATTACTTAGATTAATTGACTTCTAATTAACTAAGTAATTACTATCCTGAATGATCAATTGATTTAAAGATTACTACACTAATGAGTACTCACTTAATTTAATTAATGGAGATATTTAGGTTCTATTTCGACGATTTAACTAAATATTGGATTTCCCCAAATTAGCAAATAAAATTTCTAAAATCACTTGACTTTTTTTTTTGAAATCCTATTCATACTTTACTCTTGAAAGTCCGTTTAACAATTCATTAAAACTTGTAGAAATTTAAGGCTTTAAAACATGATATTTACTTCGGTCGCAACCCAAACCCCAAACCAATATACCCGAACAACCCTATACTTCTCTTCCCTCTCATCCACGTGACAGCTCGCGTACAACCTCGGGTCTACTTCGAAGCAAAATTACCTCTTTCCCAAGCATCATCACAAAGCAACATCAAATACAAGAGTAAATGCGTGCATGTGCGCAAAGCGTCGACGCTGCTCCGGTAGGCACTACGACCTCAGGCAAGCCGGCGACGATCTCACCGTCATCCCATCCACCTAGAAGCAAGGATCTACCCTAAACACGAAATCGAGCAAGTCACCACAGCTATACCCAAAACCAAACCAACAACCATCCCTCTGCGCCACCATCTCCGGTCGCCGGAGGTTTCAACACTCTGAACTAACCTATGCCAAAGACTCACGCACCCATCCTACCTACACCGATCAACTTTGAAGAGCCAGTGACAACATACGGTCACCAGAAATGCCGACTACCAAACCCAGCCTCAAAGCCCTAATTCACCTTCGCCAGAACACTCCGGTGATAAATAAAACACCAGACTATTTTTCCAATGATTCCTACTTCGCTAACCTCCTCCAGCCTCGACCACGACATCCAACTCCTCCTTAATCGCCGGTAAATGCCAAAAATCCTATCTCCGATCAACTAGGAAATTCCCAACACCACTAGCTCTAACAATCATGAAATTCATTCCAAAAATCATGATTTTGATGCTCGAATTCATTCATGAATTCAAAACTTTAAATTTCAATATTTGATTTTTTCGTCTAAAAATAAGTTTAACTGTTATTTCTTATTTTCACATCTTCTACTTAATATTTCCTCCTGAAATTCTTTTTAAAAATAAAATTACATTGCCAAGATCAATTTCCCTTCTAAAACTTTTGTTTAATATCGTTTATATAAAGAGAATTTAAGTTTTAAAAACTAAATCTATAGGCCTGTATCAAGGAACAGAGGCTAGTAAACATATATTCAGACATACTAGTTCAATATATCTATATACACACATATCTTCAACATGCAAACAAGTTTCCACAAGATATTTCAATGATTTATCACAAGCCCTATTGTTAACAAGTTTAAGCATTAAATAATAGTTCCAGTTCACTCACCTTTCCAGAAGAATCAGAGAAGCCTGGGATGATTTAAAAACTTGGAAGTTTATTTGAATTTTGATCTACTACTGAGTCTTGATTGTATTACTTCAGGTTGACTTTGCCGCTACCCTTTGAAATTTTCGGACTGAGTTGATCTTTGGAAATTTGTAAGCTTTCTTCATGACGTGAATTTAAATTTTGAGCTTAAATGTTTGTTCTTGTTTCAGAATTTGGAATCCCAGGTTGAGGGTTTTGTTTCTGATTTCTATTTTCTAGATTTTGTTTTATAAGATGAAGATAAAGAAGGAAATTGAGAAGTGAAAAGAAAATCAGTCCTGGTTTCTTTTTTTTTATGTTATTTGAAATTAATGCATTTGCCACTTGTTAAATTTTCTTCATTATTAACTTACACTTGTATTCTCATGCATTCTAAATTGTTACAAATGTTTAATTCTTTCAAATATTTTCAAATGTTTAAAGAAATAATTATTAATACTTTCTTATGCTAATATATATTTATGTATTATATGTACTTAGCTTACGCTTGTTTTTATGTGCATTTATATAATATTCTAAATTTGACTTTTATATTTATAAATGTCTTTAACTTTAAAAATATATATATTTATCATATTATCAATTTACCCTTATATAAATGTCTTATGTTTTAAATGTTTAAATTTTATCTTAAATTAATCTTACTTAATTATATAGGTCCTTCCTTTTATATTTAATTTCTATTTAGTAACCACTTTCCTTCGTTTGTAATAATATGATCTTTGAATGAAAACAAATATGTACTAATAAAATCATATATATATATATATATATATATTTCAATTTACTTTAAGATATTTATTTTTTGAATTTCAAATTCAAATTCGAATTAAGATCAACTCATATAAATATATATATTTAAAAAAACAAATTCAATTCTATTTAAAACCCATTTATATATTTATAAATTAACACATTATTATTATTGTTTTGAAAATAATCAATTTTATCAATTTTAAATAATAATAAAGGAGATTATCTCATTTATTTGTTCAATTTATAAATCATATTTTCAAAAGTTAAATCAGATAACTATTTAATTAACTGATGCCCAAAAATCCGGGTAATCACACGCTAGCCCATAAAAATGAGTCGAACTCCAAATAACCCATAGGTCGTTAGCCTATAAAAGAAGTGAGACGAACCTCAGTAAAACGAGGTACGTCCCCCAGGTGGGAAAGGAGACGTAGCATAACTATAGTCTAAACCATAAAACGATCACCATTGATCAATAAAAAGTGTGAATTACACCAAGCTAGTAAATAAATGAGTTTAGCTTCATGTCCCATAACCACAGGCTTAACTTAAATATTTACGAACAAATTGTAGATTTACACTTGGAAATTGTCAAAAGATTTCAATTGAGCAAGTCTAAGAATTAAATGACAAAGAAAACACAAGCATTTCATACCATTTGTTTTGCTTAGTCGTTCAATTAAATATTTCATACGAATGAGGTGAAGGTTTGTATATACTAATAGATTGGATGACGATTTTAAAACGAGCTTGATATTGAAAGTAAATGTTGAAATCGTTTTGATGAAAGAGTTGAACATTTACTACTAGTATAAAAAACTTTGCATTTTAAAGTGACAAATCACAGAAATGATTGTAAAAACAATCGATCACCCAAAATTCACATTCAAAGACATGAATCAAATCCAAAGAAATCGATACCAAATCCATCAAAATGTATTCCCAAAAATCCAAAACAAAAGTAGTCATCAAAGTCAATAAAAGTGATAGCAACTAATCGGATCAACAAAAATCGATAACATTGAAAATTCACACAAAAAAGGCAAATAGGAAAAACTGAACAGCTCCAAACATCTGGGTTTAATCTAGACGTCTGGATTTGGTTTTTGGAAATATTCCAAAAAACTTCCCAGACGTTTGAACTCAATCTAGGCATCTAAGAACCAACTTGATGTCTGAACCATAAATTCAGACGTCTGGAATTAGTCTCCACCCTTTTTTTATTTTTCTGTCGTACATTTTTTTTCACCTGCTACCCCAACCAGACGTCTGGGCCATACAACCAGACATCTGGTTGCCTCTTATGGCAACATTTTGCCTAGGCCAGTGGTGGCCAAAATGATTCTAAAGCGATTGGACGAGCAACAAAGACTACAGATTTATGCCAAGCGACAACCCAGTCTTATAGGCTCTTTGATACACCCCAAATAACATGTTAAAAAATCCAAGATAGGATCTTTAAAGATTTTGATTTCAAAACACCAAAATTTGGAAAATTCACCAAATCAATTCAAATCAAAAGCAAATGAACTTAGAAATTCATACCTAACAACAATTGTTGGGAGTATTTCGACCGGCTCAACATCGCCGAACCAACTCCCTCCCTATGCATAACCGAACCAACCCACACTCCATCTCCCTGCCAAACCAACTTCATCTCCATGCACTACCGGACCACCTACTACCGAACCAACTACCGGACCACCATACTACCGAACCAAACACCTATCGGACCAACACCAGCCGAACTAACCAACTTCCCCTACATAGCCGAATCAACCTCCTTTCCATGTCCAACCGAATCAACCCACCTCCACACGTTGCCGAGCCAGAATCAAGGGAAGACACGACCGGACCAACTCTGTCAGGCCAGATTGCTTCAGCCCAGGCCCACCAGCAGCTATATACATCCAAGACCCCTGCCCTCAACCTCACCCTATAAATAGAGGGGCAGGGGTACAACAATGGCAGACAAGTTTGAGAGCTCAAGCACGGAAGGAACTTTCAAACAACTTTCATATACTTGTATACAAAGCTATGTACTTGTAATCTGAAAGAGAAAGGAGAATAACATATAAAGTGGACGTTGGCACGTTCTGGCCGAACCACTATAAATCTGTGTGTCTTTTATAGTTTAGTCCATCTATTTTATATATTTGCGTAAATCACCCAAATCACTAGAAACAACATAAAATCAACTAATTCATACGACTTGGAGGTGTTTGCCCAATTTGTGTGCAAACATTTTTGGTGCTTTCATCGAGAACAAGGAGCTCGAAGATTCAGCTTCTCCCACTTAATCCTTTTCCTGTCAGCATCGTTCATTTGGAAAACATGGCTCCCGGACGGAAGAAAGATGCTAACAAAGGAAAGGACATCGCAACTGGCAGTATCCCAGATCTAGTGATCAGAGACCAAGACAATCGACCGGTTCCAACAGCAAATGAAAATCAGGCAAATCCGACAGCCCCCGCTACGGAACAACCAATTACAAGGGCGGATCTAGACAAGGTTGTGGTTGAAGTAACTAACCGCTTTGCATCTCAACAAGAAGCCTTGGTGGACCAACTCATGTCACGCTTAAGGGATGCTGAAGAATCCAACCGCAACACTGAATCATGGGGTGAGTCCCGGTCTGGAGGATCTGCGAGGCGACAAAGGTCTTTCTTCTTCGAAGAGGCTAACAACAGAAACAGCCATGGTGTAACGACCCGTATTTTACGTGTCGATAGATCGTAGAATTACTAGGTTGTTAGTGTTGGTTATGTCGTCCATAACCTAAGTCGTGTGGGGAGTTAACTCGTGGATAGTTTGGACCGACTTAAGAGGTTTACGACCTTAGGGAGTTAGCTTAGGTCGTGAGCGAGTTAGCTTAGGTCGTGAGAACAAGTTATGGGTTTCTGACCGACCTATAGTTATGTAGTGGACGACTTAAGGTGGTTGGACGAGTTAAGGTGTTAGCATGTTACGACCTAGTAATTTGGACGACCTAAGAAGTAGACGAGTTAGAAGGCAGCGACTTAAGGAAGTTGCCGAGTTACGACCTATAGGTTTGAACCTAGTCAGGGTAGTAAGCGACTCATAGGTAACAACTCAAGGAAGGTGACCGACCTAAGTGATTGACCGGGTTAAGATGTTAGCGGTCTAAGGATTGGGACGGGTTATGGTATAAGTCGTAGGTCGGCCATACTGTTGAGTCGATAGGTCGGCAGGGGGATAGGTCGGCAGCGACCTAAGTTAGGTCGGAGGCTTTTATATCGTGTATAGTCATTAGGTCGTGTGGCCCGTGTTATTGTTAGGTCGGCAGGAAGAAGTTTGCGACTTAGTGGTTAGGTCGCATGAGTCTTGGGTCGGCCATGTCTTTAGGTCGGCTGTGTTGTGTTGGTTAGGTCGGTGACGACCTAAGGGGCGGACGACCTAAGGTAAATTCAGCCTATAAATAGAGGGGATTGGCTCACTTTTTGGCACCGGTTTTTGAAGCGACGAAGTGCTGCCATTTTGGGAACTTGACTACAACATTTCTTCATCTTCTTTTCTCCATTCCAATCTAATTCTAACATCCATCCAAGATCGAAGATCGAGATTGAAGATCCAAGAGACAAAGTTGAAGATCTTCATCCAACGAAGTTAGATTTCATCGTTTTAAGCGAGATTTCGCCGGATCAAGCCTTGATCTTCGCTGTCCAGATCTGAAGTGATTAGTTTTTGAGGTGTTTGGGTGATTTGGTGAGTGGTAGTTATCCCTCACGCGGACCCAAAGGAGTATATTGGATTGGTAGTTTGTTGGAGTGTTGTAGATAGTGATTTTGTGCATTTTCCTTAGATCCAAGAGTAGATTCATTGTTTGTGAAGATGTTTACTTATGCATGATCATTTATCAAGTATTAGAGACAAAAACCCATGTTTTATATTTGATAGATCTATGCTAAAAACCTATGATTCATGCATGTTAGACTTATGCTCATTTATTTACGAAATTGCCATTATAGTTGATATTGCTCATTAGATCTTGTTTAAATGATTGATTGTTTGATTGTATGATTGATTTGATTGTTTCCAAGTTAGCTAGTAGTTGATTTGGAACAAGATGATTGAAGATGATTCGAAAGCTAAGTGGAAAGGCTCTTGAATGGTGAAAGCTGCTTATGGCATATGAAGCGGATGTTGAAGCTCATATGTATGGATTGGATGATGTTGAGATGGGACGTTGCCATGATGCGAGGAGGCAAACCATGATGTTGAGTTGGGACGGGTTATGATGACGTTCCAAGCACGGGCTACGACGACGTGCAAAGTTATGTTGATAACTCGGTAATGCGATCCGGGTAGGTGATAATGGTTAGCTTGAGAGGCGCTTGAGCTAGTATGGAAATAGTCGTCAAGGAGGATGACTAGGAGGCTTGGATCTCATCGTTGTTGAAGGTTCTAGCATGCTCAAAAGCAAGAGTACATGGGGTGCCCATAACGACTACAGGTAGGTAGTCGGGACAACCAAAAGACTACAGGTAGGTAGTCGAGTACTCTAGGCAAAGTAGATAAGTCCTAGGCACAAGGCAGTGTGCGGAGTTATGTCTGGAACCGGGGTTACCATTAGCCCTTGACGGATGGTCGTTCAATCAATGGTAAAATCGAAGCAAGGATAACAGTGATAGCCAGAGTCATGGATGTTTGGACGTTTGGTTGTATCATCATTCGGTCTCAGGAGCGGTATTTTCTAGGTGCTTATCTGATCTTGGTTTAGGCCTTGGGGGTTTGTATTTGGAAAACATCGCCCTTGACTCGAGTGATTATTGCTTTACCTTAATTATCTGCTATGTTATGCTTACTTCTCCTTGGTGTGTGTCTGGGGGCTATCACTGTAGAAAGAGGTGGAGTGGGATGGTTTGGTTCCTATTCCTTTTATCCCTTATGCTCTTTTGGTATGTTTGATAGTTGATTTACTGCTCACTAAGACTTTGTCTGACTCAAGGTTTTATGTCTCCCCTTATTACCTTGGGCTGTTCATCCATGTTGGGATGGGCAGACTAGGTAGCAGGTGACAGCTGCTGTTCTTAGAGATCTACGCTGATGATGACGAAGACGAGTAGGAGGCTTTGCATACTAGCTTTCTTACTATATGTACTGGGTGTTCCGCTGTTATATTTGATTGAGTGTTTGTAGTGAGGCTTTGATGTATGGATGATTCATATTTGTATAAAACTACTACGATGCTTATATGATGATTTTTCTGTTATGGAGCTTCACTATATATTTCTCTATTGTATTTTATCCATGCGCTGTGAGTTGTACGATAGAGTTTGCTGTTTTATTTTACCTTGACTATCGTCCATGGCTACCTGGCACGCCTTTCAGCGCACTATTTCCATGTTTTGGTGCAGGAGTCATGGGCGGTCGTCACATTTGGTATCAGAGCTTTGGTTAATCAATTTTAGCCAACGCTCGCTGATGCAACTACGTATGAGAGACGTAATTGTATTTTGATGGATGATTACTATATATAATATAGTAGCTTAAAAGGATTTGAACTCCTTATGCAGTTGTTTTCTTAAGGTGTTCTAATCATTCTTATTGCAGATATTAAGGATGAGTCGAAGAGGGAGACCAGCTGCAAGGGAAGGCCGTGCTGATGAAGGGGCTGTTGATTATGGAACTATGTTCGAAGCGATGATGACTTCGATCATGAGAAGGATACCAGCTCCAGGGCCATCTGTAGATGTTGGAGTTCAAGTCCAAGCTCCAAGACCGGTGGATTTTGCCAAGCTTTGCAAGGATTATACTTCTCTTGGAGGAAAAGCTTTCTTGGGGACAGAGTCGACTATTGAAGTGCAGAGATGGATTGATACTTGCCGAAGAATCTTTGGGGACTTGGGAATTGAGGATGCAACCAAGAGGAAGCTTGCATCGAGACAGCTTCAGGGAAGAGCTGCTGATTGGTGGAATTCTATCACCATAGATACTTCAGAAGAAGAGATTGCTTGGGAGCAATTCCAAGTTAAATTTGAAGCCAAGTTCATCTCTACTGCTCAGAAGTCTGCTTTGTTCAAAAGGTTTGTAGAGCTCAAGCAAGGTGGGAGGCCTGTTCTTGAGTATATTTCCGAGTTTGAAGCCTTGTCCAAGTATGCCAGATCGTATATTGATTCTCCCTACCAGAAGAACGAAAAGTTTGTGACTGGTCTGGATGCTTATCTTGGGAGGCAGTTAGTGGATCATTTGGACGATCCATTTGAGAAGCTGGTGGAGAAAGCTCTTAGGCATGAGAGTTTGTTTCCTAAGGAAAGTTCTGTTGTTTCTGTAACCAAGGAAGGATCTAAACCCCAGCAAAATGGAAACAAGAAGAGGAAGCAGCAACAACAGAAGGGAAAGGATGGCCAGAAGAAGCCGAAGGGCGAGGTGATTTGCTATAATTGTCAGCATAAGGGCCATCTCTCCAAGGATTGTAGGAATCCAAGGGCACCGGCGAAATGCCACAACTGTGATAAGCCAGGGCATTTCAGGAAGGACTGTCCAGAACCGAGGAAGGACAGGCAGATTGTGCAAGCTTATGCTTTGGGAGCTGTGCCGTCGTCTTCAAAAGCTCCTACTGCTGAAGAGAAGGGGAAGGGTGTGGTGGTTCAAGGTACTCTTTCTATTTGTGGTGTTCCAGTTAGAGTGTTGTTTGATACTAGAGCATCGCATTCTTTTGTTTGTGATGATTTGGTGGGCCGGTTAGGTTTGGAACCGGATATTGTTGATAGGCCATTGGTTGTGACTAATCCAGTTGGGGGTTCGTCATGTTTGTGTATGATATGCCGTGGTCTAGTTGTGTCGAGTCATGATTGCTCGTTTGTCTGTGATTGCTTTGTTCTGAACTTTGCGGGGTTCGGAATTATTTTGGGTATGGACTGGCTTAGGAAATATGCGGCAAGGATTGATTGTGAGAGGCTTGAGGTGACAGTCGGGAATGTGGAAGGGCGAAAGGTTGTGATACGATGTAAGCATGAGGAAGACGTCTTCATGAGCTTCATGTATTCGCTGGTTGTTCCACGGGATGGACTGTCATCGGTGCCTATTGTGAATGGATTTGAGGATGTCTTTGACGAAGTCAAAGGGTTGCCGCCGCATAGGGAGATCGAGTTTCGTATCGATCTAGTTGAGGGAGCCAGACCTGTTGTGATGCCTCTTAGGCGGATGGCGCCTAGGGAGCAGCTAGAGTTGAAGGTGCAGGTTGATGACCTTTTACGGAAGGGATTCATTCGGCGTAGTGTGTCCGAATGGGGTGCACCAGTTGTGTTCGCAACCAAAACGGATGGATCGTTGAGGTTGTGTGTGGATTATCGTGAGCTGAATAAGTTGACTAGGAAGAACAAGTATCCGTTGCCGAGAATAGATGACTTGTTTGACCAGCTTCACGAGGCTAAGGTGTTTTCTCAGATGGATTTGGCAACGGGATTTCACCAGTTGAGAGTGGCGAAGGATAGTGTGCCGAAGACTGCTTTCAGGACACCATCCGGTTTTTATGAGTGGCTGGTAATGCCGTTTGGGTTGACTAATGCACCAGCATATTTTGTGGATCTTATGAATAGAGTGTTCAGAGATCAGTTGAATAAGTTCGTGCTTGTGTTCGTGGATGATATTCTGATTTATTCCAGAACTGAGGAAGAGCACAAGACACACTTGAGGATTGTTTTGGGGATCTTGCGGAAACATCAACTGAAGGCTAAGTTTTCGACGTGTCACTTCTGGAAGAGTGAAGTGAGGTTCTTAGGCCATGTTATCTCGGGAAATGGAATAGCGGTTGATCCCGCTAAGGTGGCAGCAATCCAGGATTGGGTTAGACCTAAGAATGCGTCTGATGTAAGAAGTTTTCTTGGATTAGCAGGATATTATCGTCGGTTTATTAAAGACTTTTCCAAGATAGCTGCACCGTTGACAGGATTGACGAAAAAGAACCAAGTGTTCAGATGGGATGATAAGTGTGAGCAAGCTTTCGTAATCCTGAAAGAGCGACTGACGAGTGCTCCTGTTTTGACTATTCCTAGTGGGAATGATGAGATGGTGGTTTACACCGATGCATGTGGCACTGGACTTGGAGCAGTGCTAATGCAGAGGGATAAAGTTGTTGCGTATGCAAGTCGACAACTGAAGCCGCATGAAAGGAATTATCCGACTCATGATTTGGAGTTAGCGGCAATTGTGTTTGCTTTGAAGATGTGGAGACATTATCTATTGGGAGTTAGATTCGAGTTGTTTACAGATCATAAGTCGTTGAAGTATCTGTTCTCCCAAAAGGATTTGAATCTTCGACAGCAACGGTGGCTGGAGTTTCTAGCATCATATGATTTTGGTATAGCCTATACTCCGGGAAAAGGAAACGCCGTGGCAGATGCGTTAAGTCGAAGACATGCAGGATTGGGAGCCATGTTTTCGGAGTGGAAGAGTCTCGAGTATTTGGCTGAGTTTGACTTCAGGCCTAGATGTGAATTGGAACCTGAGATGTTGGCAAACTTATCGATAAGACCTACTCTTGTGGAAAGGATTGGAGAGAGCCAAAATCAAGACGATAAGCTTGTCAGGATTATCCGTGGTTTGGAATCTGGATTGGAACCAGAGAAGGATAAAGGATTCGAGATCGATCGAGAGGGTCGGCTTCGAAAGCAAGGACGACTGGTTGTTCCCGATATTGATGGATTGAGAGATGAAGTTCTAAGGGAAAGTCATCACTCGAAGTTGACAATTCATCCAGGTGGAAATAAGATGTATCGGGATATGAAGAGAGCTTACTACTGGGAAGGTATGAAGAAGGATGTTGGAAATTTTATTTCCAAGTGTACGAACTGCCAGTTGGTGAAAGCTGAGCAGAAGAAGCCCAGTGGATTGCTTCAGCCATTAGAGGTTCCTACATGGAAGTGGGAGCAAGTGTCAATGGATTTTATCGATGGTCTACCTAGGACAAGAGCAGGAAATGAAGGGATTTGGGTCATAGTAGATCGTTTGACAAAGAGTGCAAGGTTTATTCCTGTTCGATCAACTAGGACTGCATCGAAGTTGGCTGAATTGTATGTTAAGTGGATAGTTCGATTCCATGGTATTCCGAAGAGTATAGTGAGCGATCGAGACCCATTGTTCACAAGTGGATTTTGGAAGAGCTTCCAGGAAGTTTTGGGAACTGAGTTGTGTTTGAGTACAGCTTATCACCCTCAAACAGATGGTCAGACTGAGAGAGTTAACCGAGTTTTGGAAGATCTTCTCAGAGCTTGTGTTTTGGACTTCGGAGGATCATGGGAAGATCATCTTCATTTGGTGGAGTTTGCATATAATAACAGTTATCAGTCGAGTATTGGTATGGCACCATATGAGGCATTATATGGAAGACCGTGTAACTCTCCGACATGTTGGTTGGAAACTGGAGAAAAGCTGATGCTTGGGCCAGAGATGATTCGACAGACTTCGGATTGTATAGAGATCATTCGGCAACGAATGAAGGTAGCCCAAGATCGACAGAAAAGTTATGCCGATAATCGTCGCAAGGATTTGGAATTCGACGTAGGTGAGATGGTTTTTGTGAAGATTTCTCCATTAAAGAGTGTTATTAGATTCGGGAAGAAAGGAAAGTTAACTCCGAGATTTGTTGGACCATTCCCGATCATCGAGCGGATTGGAAAGCTCGCTTATAGATTGGAGTTACCGGAAAAGATGGCAGGTGTGCACAATGTTTTTCATGTATCGTATCTATGGAAGTATGTGCACGACCCAACTACAGTGGTTTCTGCTGATAGCTGTGAAGATTTAGAGGTTGATCCAGTGGTTAAGAGACCTCGTAAGCAGCTTCGTGTTGTTGAAATCGACACGAAAGAGCTTAGGAGGAAGACGATTACGTTGCTCAAGGTACAATGGAGTGATGATGTTAACGACTGTACGTGCGAGGAGGAAGAGAGGATGAAGGCAGCTCATCCCGAACTCTTCGAGGTATGGCCCTAAAGTGTCGTGACATCTCATGAATTTGTAGCTTGTTCTAGGTCTTAGAATTCTGCATGCTAGGTTAGAAATTGGATGCATGGTTTGTTGATTGCTATGGATGGTAGGCATGCAGAATAGCTTTGATTGATGTTGTTGCTTGGAATTTCGGGGGCGAAATTCCTAAGGGGGAGATAATATAACGACCCGTATTTTACGTGTCGATAGATCGTAGAATTACTAGGTTGTTAGTGTTGGTTATGTCGTCCATAACCTAAGTCGTGTGGGGAGTTAACTCGTGGATAGTTTGGACCGACTTAAGAGGTTTACGACCTTAGGGAGTTAGCTTAGGTCGTGAGCGAGTTAGCTTAGGTCGTGAGAACAAGTTATGGGTTTCTGACCGACCTATAGTTATGTAGTGGACGACTTAAGGTGGTTGGACGAGTTAAGGTGTTAGCATGTTACGACCTAGTAATTTGGACGACCTAAGAAGTAGACGAGTTAGAAGGCAGCGACTTAAGGAAGTTGCCGAGTTACGACCTATAGGTTTGAACCTATTCAGGGTAGTAAGCGACTCATAGGTAACGACTCAAGGAAGGTGACCGACCTAAGTGATTGACCGGGTTAAGATGTTAGCGGTCTAAGGATTGGGACGGGTTATGGTATAAGTCGTAGGTCGGCCATACTGTTGAGTCGATAGGTCGGCAGGGGGATAGGTCGGCAGCGACCTAAGTTAGGTCGGAGGCTTTTATATCGTGTATAGTCATTAGGTCGTGTGGCCCGTGTTATTGTTAGGTCGGCAGGAAGAAGTTTGCGACTTAGTGGTTAGGTCGCATGAGTCTTGGGTCGGCCATGTCTTTAGGTCGGCTGTGTTGTGTTGGTTAGGTCGGTGACGACCTAAGGGGCGGACGACCTAAGGTAAATTCAGCCTATAAATAGAGGGGATTGGCTCACTTTTTGGCACCGGTTTTTGAAGCGACGAAGTGCTGCCATTTTGGGAACTTGACTACAACATTTCTTCATCTTCTTTTCTCCATTCCAATCTAATTCTAACATCCATCCAAGATCGAATATCGAGATTGAAGATCCAAGAGACAAAGTTGAAGATCTTCATCCAACGAAGTTAGATTTCATCGTTTTAAGCGAGATTTCGCCGGATCAAGCCTTGATCTTCGCTGTCCAGATCTGAAGTGATTAGTTTTTGAGGTGTTTGGGTGATTTGGTGAGTGGTAGTTATCCCTCACGCGGACCCAAAGGAGTATATTGGATTGGTAGTTTGTTGGAGTGTTGTAGATAGTGATTTTGTGCATTTTCCTTAGATCCAAGAGTAGATTCATTGTTTGTGAAGATGTTTACTTATGCATGATCATTTATCAAGTATTAGAGACAAAAACCCATGTTTTATATTTGATAGATCTATGCTAAAAACCTATGATTCATGCATGTTAGACTTATGCTCATTTATTTACGAAATTGCCATTATAGTTGATATTGCTCATTAGATCTTGTTTAAATGATTGATTGTTTTATTGTATGATTGATTTGATTGTTTCCAAGTTAGCTAGTAGTTGATTTGGAACAAGATGATTGAAGATGATTCGAAAGCTAAGTGGAAAGGCTCTTGAATGGTGAAAGCTGCTTATGGCATATGAAGCGGATGTTGAAGCTCATATGTATGGATTGGATGATGTTGAGATGGGACTTTGCCATGATGCGAGGAGGCAAACCATGATGTTGAGTTGGGACGGGTTCTGATGACGTTCCAAGCATGGGCTACGACGACGTGCAAAGTTATGTTGATAACTCGGTAATGCGATCCGGGTAGGTGATAATGGTTAGCTTGAGAGGCGCTTGAGCTAGTATGGAAATAGTCGTCAAGGAGGATGACTAGGAGGCTTGGATCTCATCGTTGTTGAAGGTTCTAGCATGCTCAAAAGCAAGAGTACATGGGGTGCCCATAACGACTACAGGTAGGTAGTCGGGACAACCAAAAGACTACAGGTAGGTAGTCGAGTACTCTGGGCAAAGTAGATAAGTCCTAGGCACAAGGCAGTGTGCGGAGTTATGTCTGGAACCGGGGTTACCATTAGCCCTTGACGGATGGTCGTTCAATCAACGGTAAAATCGAAGCAAGGATAACAGTGATAGCCAGAGTCATGGATGTTTGGACGTTTGGTTGTATCATCATTCGGTCTCAGGAGCGGTATTTTCTAGGTGCTTATCTGATCTTGGTTTAGGCCTTGGGGGTTTGTATTTGGAAAACATCGCCCTTGACTCGAGTGATTATTGCTTTACCTTAATTATCTGCTATGTTATGCTTACTTCTCCTTGGTGTGTGTCTGGGGGCTATCACTGTAGAAAGAGGTGGAGTGGGATGGTTTGGTTCTTATTCCTTTTATCCCTTATGCTCTTTTGGTATGTTTGATAGTTGATTTACTGCTCACTAAGACTTTGTCTGACTCAAGGTTTTGTGTCTCCCCTTATTACCTTGGGCTGTTCATCCATGTTGGGATGGGCAGACTAGGTAGCAGGTGACAGGTGCTGTTCTTAGAGATCTACGCTGATGATGACGAAGACGAGTAGGAGGCTTTGCATACTAGCTTTCTTACTATATGTACTGGGTGTTCCGCTGTTATATTTGATTGAGTGTTTGTAGTGAGGCTTTGATGTATGGATGATTCATATTTGTATAAAACTACTACGATGCTTATATGATGATTTTTCTGTTATGGAGCTTCACTATATATTTCTCTATTGTATTTTATCCATGCGCTGTGAGTTGTACGATAGAGTTTGCTGTTTTATTTTACCTTGACTATCGTCCATGGCTACCTGGCACGCCTTTCAGCGCACTATTTCCATGTTTTGGTGCAGGAGTCATGGGCGATCGTCACACATGGTAGGAGCCGAGCCCGGACTCAGCCCGAATTCCGACCCGAGGAAACACTTGGAACCGAAACCAACGGGGGAGGTGCCAGGCAGGGGTCGGATGTAGCTGAGCCTGTCATGCTACCTAACCATGAAAACACCAGTAGACGGGGCCGAGCTGGTGTCCGGCCCGAAGTTGGACCCGAGGAAGTGCTGAGAACAGAACCTAGCAGGAGAAGATCAAGGCAAGGGCCAACTATGGCTGACCCCAGCATGCCCCTAGAAGACCAGAGGCAGCCATTGGAGAATGTTAGGAGTGACAGACGATACCATCCCCTACAAGTCATCCGGACAGAATCAATCCCGCAGGGAGGAACCAAACTCATTTCTATCCGCTCCAAGTTTTGATGAGAGGATGGCACGATTGTTCAGAGAGTGTTTCCAACGGGAGCGAAGGGATCGGGGGATAGGTGCTAGGGTAACCAGCCCCTTCACCCGCAATATCGAAACTGCCATCACCCCCCGTGAATGGAAAATGCCAACAATGGAACCTTACAAGGGAACCTCTGACCCCATCGTACACTTACAAAGATACACCCAGCATATGCTCATGAGCGGTGCAACAGAGGGAGTGTTGTGTAAATGCTTCCCATTATTCTTGACAGATCTAGCTACCTCCTGGTTCTGCCACCTACCCCAAGGGTCCAACAGCTCATGGGAAATGTTGAAAGAAAAGTTCATCAATCAGTTCCGCATTCATGTGGAACAACCCAAGGATGCTTATTCCTTATCTAATATCAAGCAGAAACCCGGAGAGACAGTGCAAAAATATCTCACCCGATTCAACGCTGCGGCGGCCGCAGTCCAAGATGCCGACGAGAAACTTATCCTAATGGCCCTCTGCAGTAGTGTACATCCGGATACTAAATTTGCTAGAAGACTAACCAAGGAAAAGCCAGCTACTTTACCTGATTTCTTCCATGAAGCTGGAAAGTATATGAGACTTGAAGACGCGGCCACTGAGAGGCAGTCGGGGCAACAAGCTAAGACAGCTACAGACAGGGTTCCCATTGCAACAAAAGATGTTCGGAGAAGTGACTCCAGGGACAATGCTGGAGGAAAGAAGGGAGAAAAGCGCTTATATCGACCAGGACCAAGATTTGACTCCTACACTCCTTTGAATGAAACAATCGAAAACATCTTCCTAGCCACTCAAGACGAAGTTAGATACAAGCACCCCCGCACAAGAAGGAGTCAGATAACGCACTCAAGTCTGGGAAGTTCTGCCGCTTCCACGAACTCCACGGACATGACACCAATGAATGTCACCATCTTCGGGACTTGATTGAAGAACACATCAGAAGGAAGAGACTGAAATGCTATGTAAAAAGCCAGAACAAGACTTCGACTCCTGCCAATGAGAATCCTGGGCTACCCCTCCCAGAAGTAAGCGGAGGAAATCGCAACACCAGCTGCTCTAGTCAAGAGAAGATAGTGGTCCATACCGTATCAGGAGGACCACACATCGCCGACAGAAGCTGGGTGAAGATGGAAAGATACGGTAAGTCACTTAGAAACGATGAAGGCTACGGTAAGTCACTTAGAAACGATGAAGGCTACGTTAACTCTATTATGGAAGAACGCCACCCGAAACGGAAAGAGAATGACGACATCACATTCAGTAGGCGTGATCTAGAGGGAAGGCAGTACCCACACATGGATCCTATGGTCATCTCTGCCTGGCTCGGTCCGGCCAAAGTTTTTCGAATTTTAGTGGACACTGGAAGCTCGGTAAATATCCTATTCAAGCATGCTTTCGACAAAATGAAGCTGTCAATGAAGGATGTGTCTCCCTGCAACAAACCACTGCATGGTTTCACTGGAGATGCGAAGATGCCCCTCGGGCAACTGGACCTTTTTGTTGAAATAGGAAGTCATCCCCGCTCCATTGTGCGAAAACAAACATTTGTGCTAATAGAAAGCCACTCGGCCTACAACGCCTTTTTAGGAAAACCAGCCTTGTCTGACTTTCAAATTGTCCTAGCCCCATGGTGCCTGAAAATGAAATTCCCAACAGATAACGGAGTTGGAGAAATAGAGGGAGATCAAGACGCCGCTCGAGATTGCTATGTAACTGAGCTTCGGAATAACCGCAGGAAGGATAAAGGAAAGGATATAGAGACTTCTCTCTGCAAGAAAAGCCTGGAAGCATAGCAATGAAAGAAAGCCCCTCCTCTTCGATATACCAGCGATCCTTTCAACGAATTAGACCCCAGGGACAAAGAGGAGGAGGCCACCACTGAGCCTGCAGAGGCTATGGAATTTGTATCTATAGACAAACACGACCCAAGTAGACTGCTGAGAGTCGGGTCTCAGTTAAGAGCGGAGTTGAAAGATCAACTCGTCGATTTTCTTCGCCACAACATGGATGTATTTGCATGGACGCACGCCGACATGATAGGAATCTCTCCAGACGTAGCATGCCACATACTAAACATCGATCCCACCAAGGTGCCAGTGAAGCAGAAAAAGAGGAGCATGGGGGCAGAATGATCAATAGCCCTCGAGGAAGAAGTAAAGAACTTACTTGCCAATGACATCATACGAGAAGCCATCTACTCAGAATGGATCGCCAACCCGGTACTGGTAAAGAACGCTAATGGGAAGTGGCGAACATGCATCGATTACTCCAACTTAAATGAAGCTTGCCCGAAAGACTGCTTCCCACTCCCCCGAATCGACCAACCGTGGACAGCACAGCCGGACACGAACTCTTATCCTTTATGGACGCATACTCAGGATATAACCAGATCCCTATGCACGCCCCCGATCAAGACCACACTAGTTTCATCACTGACCGGGGATTGTACTGCTATAAAGTAATGCCTTTTGGACTTAAAAACGCCGGAGCTACTTATCAGCGCCTTGTCAACAAGATGTTTGCGAAATTAATAGGGCGAACTATGGAAGTTTATGTGGATGACATGCTGGTAAAATCAAGGAGAGCCAACGATCATATAAACCACCTGAACGAGATGTTTCAAGTACTTCGCCAATATGGAATGAAACTGAATCCTCTAAAGTGCTCCTTCGGAGTATCGTCGGGAAAGTTCTTGGGATTCATCGTCCATGCCAGGGGGATTGAAGCGAACCCCGAACAAGTCCGGGCCTTGCAAGATATCAAGATACCATCCGCTCGAAGAGAGATGCAAAGCCTAAACGGGAAGGTGGTTGCCCTAAGCAGGTTCATCTCTAAAGCAACTGACAAATGCATCCCTTTCTTCGATGCTCTTAAGAAAGACAAAGGAAAGTTCGAATGGACTGACGAATGCTCGACAGCCTTCCTTAACTTAATCGAACACCTCCAAAGACCACCAGTACTCTCAACTCCAAATGAAGGCAAGGAACTATACCTATACCTTGCTGTATCGTCCCATGCTTTAAGCGCCGCTTTGGTGAGGGAGGACAACCACGCACAGTGACCCCTATACTTTGTAAGCAAGAGATTCACAGGGGCAGAAGCCAGATACCCTAAACTTGAAAAGCTAGCATACTGTTTGCTAATCACGTCACGAAAACTGCGACACTACTTCCAATCTCATTCCATCAGAGTTTTAACCGATCAACCGCTAAGGAAAGTACTCCATCGCCTCGACACTTCCGGGCGACTACTTAAGTGGTGCATTGAACTGAGTCAATATGATATTACCTACCATCCTCGCACCGCTATCAAGGGACAAGCCATAGCTGATTTCATTGCTGAATTCACTACTAACGAAGGTAAGGAGCAATCTGAAGTAGCAAAAAATATCAAGTGGAACCTCTTCGTTGATGGAGCATCAAATGAAGAAGGCTCGGGGGCAGGTGTTGTGATAATCACCCCCAGGGGAAGGAAGCTGCACTACACCCTAAGGTTGGAGTTCGCTGCCACTAACAATGACGCAGAATACGAAGCAGTGATAGCCGGATTAGAACTTGCCCTGGAGATTGGAGTCGGTTCTTTATGTCTCCATAGTGATTCTCAACTTATTGTAAATCAAATACTGGGAGAATTCCAGACTCGAGGAGAACGACTCACTGCATATTTAAAGAAGACCAAGCTACTGCTCAATCAGTGGGATCACTATTTAATCATACACATTCCTCGAGAAGAGAATCAGGAGGCCGACGAACTGGCAAAGCAAGCTTGCATGAAGGACGGCGCCGCTTCCCGAACAATAACCATCTCACAGCAACTATCCCCGAGTTACAAGATAATGGACATGATAGCTGCAATCGAAGAGGAAACTTGGATGACTCCTATCCGGAAATATTTACAAGATGGCACACTGCTCGACGGGCGTAACGAAGTCGAGAAAATCTTGAGGAAAGCTTCCCGCTACACGATACAAGAAGGCATCCTCTATCGATGCGGCTTCTCTAATCCCTTATTAAGGTGTGTCGCTGGAAGGGAAGCCATGGAGATCTTATCCAACATACATCGAGGAAGTTGCGGAGATCACACTGGTGGGAAGACTCTGGCAAAGAAGATATTCCGATATGGATATTACTGGCCCACCTTAAACAAAGACGCCCTAGACTTCGTCAAAAGATGTGACAGATGTCAGAAATTTGCTAAAATTCCTTGGCTACCAACAAACGAGATTACTCAAATGACCAGCCCTTGGCCCTTTGCAATATGGGGAATTGACTTGATTGGTAAACTGCCAGTGGGCCGAGGCGGAGCCAAATATGCCATAGTAGCAGTTGACTATTTCACCAAATGGGTGGAAGCGGAGCCTCTAAATAAAATATCTTCGGCAAAAGTTATTAACTTCTTGATCAAAAAAGTTTTATGCAGGTACGAGGTTCCACTCAAAATCATATCGGACAATGGACTTCAATTTGACAACGAGGAATTCGCCGACTGGTGCCAGAGAACGGAATTCACAAAAGCCTCTCATCTGTGGCTTACCCCCAGGCAAACGGACAAGTCGAAGCTGTCAACAAAATCCTCAAAACCCTAATCAAGTAGAAACTTGAAAAGTCAAAAGGCGCTTGGGTGGATGAACTTCCTACGGCACTTTGGGCCTACCGCACATCTTACAGAACATCAACAGGACATACTCCTTTCTCTTTGGCATATGGATCGGAGGCCATGCTCCCAGTTGAAACTGTAGTGCCTTCCCACCTAGGATCCACTACAACCCAGAAGAGAACGAAGAACTCCTCCACATATCTTTGGATCTAATTGAGGAGAAAAGAAACGATGCAACACTCAAAGCAGCAGCTCACAAGCAAAAAGTTGCAGCACAATACAACTCCAAAGTCAAGCACCGCAGCTTACAAGAAGGAGATCTTGTCCTCAAGCGGATCTTCCCGCGCCCCGGATCGCTAGATCCAATCTGGGACTGACCCTATGTAATTCATAAAGATCTCCGCAACGGAGACTATATTTTGTCAAAAGTGGACGGAGAGGTGTTCCAGAGGGCATGGAACATCCAACACCTCCGTCGATACTTTTCTTAACTTGTACTGCCCATATGAAGTGAATTAACAAAGAGTATCAGTGGACGTAGGCATTTTCGTGTCGAACCACTTTAAAAATCTTGTCTCTTTTTAACTTGCTCCTTTATATCTTGGCTGCTTGTTAGGCTTTATCCTTTTCTGTTGAACAAAATCATGTATAACGACATTTCCATACTGGAACTTCACGGCGCAACCTCACCTGGACAAGACCCAACAGGTACTATGCGATTCTATGCACTCGCCAATGAGACATTTTTGCTCCAGCATCCCTCTGCTGCGGGTTAACTCATTTCTCGCGACTGCCCTCAAAGCCAACTGTAATGAGCCAATTATAAGCCATCAAGAAGGCCGACTATAGCCGATGGCAGCTCATTACGGCGTTCGGCTCGTCGGCAACTGTGAACCTACTTTAAGCCCCAACATAAGGTGTGGCCAGCCAGGGGTAGTTCACGGTTGACGATCGGCACCCACGCTAGCCGGCTACAGTAAATCGAATAATACCCACGATTACGGGCCATAATGGCTCGGGTAGTTACTGTGCGCGATCTCGGCTCCGATATGTCTTAAGTGCGGCTGTGGTAAAAAAGATAAACTCCCCGCGGAGGCGTACGATGGGTGACAAATGTCTCCAAGACCCACAGCTAGGGAAAGTGACTACAAAACCCGTTTGCCATGAACTTAAGCATATCGACGGCCTTCCGTGATTGGAAGTTTTACTGTTTCTCATATCTCCATTTCATTCAAAAACTTTTCGCCTATCCTATATAAAAATCCTTAAAGTACAGGTCACAAAATAGGGGAACTCTCGCTTGTGGAAATATGAGCTCACATCTGAATGACGGAACACTCAGCTACATTCCATACTCAGTCACGCAAGACATTCAAAGAAACCCTTTACAACTAAAACACGAAGGGCGGTACTTTCTTCTCTTGTATACAAATATGTAGCTTTAATTTATTCACACGTCATATTGGCATTACAAGACATGAAATAATATTTTAAGCAGAAACTTAGCATTAAATGCGATTAAGTCACATGCATAAACACGCAGCTGTATTTCTTATGCAACATATCAAAATAACAACCACATTCGAACATAACAGAATCAACTTATGTTATAAAATTACGGAAAGTCATTCTTTACAAATAATATAATTACAAGTTACATTAATGTTTCGGACTAACATAGACAACAACCAAAATATGTACAAGTCAAGTCAAGGAATCAGAGCTTCGCCTCCATCCCGCTAGCCCTCCGGATCTACTTAACTGCAGGGTCAGAACTCCCCACATGTATTTCAGTTGTCCCGCCTGCCCAATTCAAAAGAGAATCTGTAAATAATCACGAAAGATAAGCAATCAAATCATGAAAATGTTAAAAGGAAAGACTTACCAGCATCTGCTCCCTGATCATCATCATCTAGCTGCACGCCTACCTCATCCGCACAAGCAGCCGCATGCCCTCCTTAACCGCCACCTTCTCTTCCTTAGTGAATTGGGCCGTAACCACATCCATCCTGAAAGCTGCACCACCTTCCTTATCCGCATCGGCCTTAGCTTCCTCCAAAGCCCGGAGATATATCCTAGCCATAACCCGGGGATAATCGTCCATCCAGGACAGGTTGCCCTACCTCCAAGTACGGAAATACATGTCCTGGAGCATCTCGTCCATCATCACCTCGTTCTCCTCAAACTCTTTCATCCGGGCCTCAGAAGCCGACAGTCGTGCGACAGCAGCATCTCTCTCCAATCGGTATCTCGAGCAGTCAGCCTGAAGGGACTTCCGCATCACTTCCATCTCCTCCTTCAGCTTGGCCTGAGCAATCTCTACGGCCTCAAGCCTCCCAGATAACTCTTCTACCTGCTCAAGATCCGCTCTCCGAACCTCATCCACCGTTGCGATGGCCATGTTAATCCGTTCCTTGCAGGCAGCCTCCATCTTTCGTAGTTCTGCCTTGCTAGCCTCTTCCATGGTCTTCTTCAACCGCCAGAAGGCTGCCTCATGCTGAGAAATCTGAATGGCTTGATTGGCGAGCTTCTTGGCCTGGTCAAAAACCATTAACCGTAGTCGGATGTTGGCACTCCCAATCTCCTCTCCAGCCTTGACCAGACGAGCATGATGCCCCATCAACTTCCTGGTCTCCTCCACGACCCGGTCGATATTAGCCTTGGCTTCGTCCCCCATGGTAACTACCCGAGTAGTAAGAAAATCGAGATTTAAGGACTTAGCCTCATCAAGCACCCGTACCATGGGGTTGCGGGGAAGAAGATGCTCACCCGAGGCCTCGTCAAAAGAGATGTCCTGAAAACTCGGGTCCAGATCCGGGTCGCCGGAAAATGGGTTGCGAACCAAACAAGGGTGGTCTATTGGGGTGACGGTTGGATTTTCGGACGGATGTGGGGAAGGCACAAGCTCGGAATCTTCCTCAGTAATATCATGGATAGGCTGGACTGGAGGCTGAGGGCTAGGTGAAGGTTCAAACGAAGATCGGCCCCTCTTTCTCTTTTGCATATCTTCTTCAATAACTCCGAGAAGAGGGCGATATCTAACCGCATCTCCAGGACGGCTAGTTGACGGCTTTGGTTTGGCAGAAGCTTTGAGTAGCTTGTACTGTTCAAGGCGGTGCCGAATATCTGATGTCTTAGCCACCTTACCTGCTCCTGGAATAAAAACCGGGTGTTACAAGCATGCATGAAACTATGATTCGAGAAATATGTTAAGTAGGAAAACGCGCTTATTTTACAAACCCTGAGGGGGAGTGGGATACTGCAATAAGTACTGAATTTCATTCCAAGACGGGAGATGGCCGTAAAATATTCCTAAGTTCTTATCATAAAGGGAGTCTGTAGAAATCAAGAATTCACCTTGAGTTACCCTAGCTGGAGGACCCTTAGAAGATGAATCGGCACCAGTCCCAGCCTTCTCCACCTTCTCCACTGAGGCAGATCCTTCCTCCAACCCCTCAAAAGCCTGCCGGAAGGCATCATCCGTCCACTCTTGGATCTCCCCCGCCTACTCAAAAGACAAAGCCCCGGCACCACTACCACCCTGTCCTTCACCTTCTCCATCTCCTCCGCTATCCTCCTCGCCTCTTTCCTCCTCTCCACCTTCCTCCTCCGGAATATCTGGGCATGTGCTAGGGGAGGGTCCGTCAGACTTCTTAAGCTTCTTCCCCCCGACGACTGGAGGTACCGAGAAAGGTCTCCTCTTGCTACTCTTCGCAGTGGCCCCATCTTTAGCTTTAGCCGCCCTCTCCTCGGCTGTATCTCTCTGCTTAACCACAGATTAACGTGGCAGAATCAAGTTGTGCTCCAGGAGAGTGGCATTCCTGGTCAGGTAAGAAGCCGACCTATCCCTTCCTGAGATAGCCTCTACCTCCGTAGCCATCTGTACAAGGTGATCATTCTCCACGACCGCAAAGCCACCTGTCGCTAGCAAGAAATAAAAGCACATAAGAAGAAGCATTGTAGTCGGGACAAAGAAATTACGAATGGAATTCAACTTACAGCCAGAAGTGAAAAGGCGAAAAGAAACGGAGTCGTCTTTGACAAAGAACCATTCCTTCTTAAACATGGTAAACTTCAAGTATAAGTCCAAGACCGGCTTGAAGGACACGGCCGACTCTAAACTAATGTACGGAGACCCCTTCTTGTAGCCCCTCAGATTATATAGATATCGGATTTCCCGGTTAGAAGGGGGCGCCCATATCTCCTCTGGAAGATAACGAATAGACACACTAAGATGGCATAGGAGTTGGGCTGAAGCTGAAAAGGAGCCACTTTCAGGTAAGTAATGAAGTTGACTATCCACTTATTGATCGGAGGAATGGCCCCACACATGCAATGGTATCGGCTATACGCAAAGTATCCTTCAGGGGGATTATATGGCATGACCCCCTCCCCTGGCAATAGCATGCATGCTCTATCAATCCCAAAGGAGCGGGAGATAACGTCAAGTTGCTCCTCTCTGAGAGAGCTCGGAAAGCAATCAGGAGGAGAATTCAGAAGCTCTTGGGGACCATACCCGTCTACTAGCGACCTCTGGGTGGGTCCACGACGTTCAGGTCCTGGTTGGGCTGGGGGCACAATGGGGGACTCTCGTCTATCCGTAGATTTTCTTTTTTCTGATCGAGTTTCCACTTTGCGAGACATTTTCCTACAAACACAAAAGAAAAACATATTGTTAGAACAGAGGATATAAACAAGCAAGTGTATATAGTCTGAAATTTCACTCATAAATCAGAACGCTCAAACTCCCAGTAAAGCAAATGTAAAATTTTATTCGGTATTCAGAGTCTCAGGGTTCATCCGGTGATTCAAGAATGAGTTCATTCGGCGTTTCCCGTTCTCATTCGGTGGTTCGAACACGAGTCTCATTCGGCATTCCCAATACCAGGGTTCATTCGGCATTCTCAGTATAAGGTCCATCCGGTATTAAATCTTTAAGTTCATTCGGTAAAACGAAGTAAAACGAAGAAGCCATTCGGCAGTCACCTGATTCGGCGGCTAAGGGTTGAGTCGGCAAAGTGATTGATTCGGCAGGAAATTCTAGTCCGGCTATCTCGTTCGGTAGGGAATAACGGAAGCCCTAGGCCCATACTTATAGGGGAAGACTGAATAACCGGACCAGCCGGTCGGCTCTAGGGCCGAATATGGTTGTCCAATTAAAACAAAGCACGACATATGTTAAACATATGCCCTACTTTGGGGGGCAAGTGTTGGGAGTATTTCGACCGGCTCAACATCGCCGAACCAACTCCCTTCCTATGCATAACCGAACCAACCCACACTCCATCTCCCTGCCAAACCAACTTCATCTCCACGCACTACCAGACCACCTACTACCGAACAAACTACCGAACCACCATACTACCGAACCAAACACCTACCGGACCAACACCAGCCGAACCAACCAACTTCCCCTACATAGCCGAATCAACCTCCTTTCCATGTCCAACCGAATCAACCCACCTCCACACGTTGCCGAGCCAGAAGCAAGGGAAGACACGACCGGACTAACTCTGTCAGGCCATATTGCCTCAGCCCAGGCCCACCAGCAGCTATATACATCCAAGACCCCTGCCCCCAACCTCACTCTATAAATAGGGGGGCAGGGGTACAACAATGGCAGACAAGTTTGAGTGCTCAAGAACGGAAGGAACTTTCAAACAACTTTCATATACTTGTATACAAAGCTTTGTACTTGTAATCTGAAAGAGAAAGGAGAATAACATATAAAGTGGACGTAGGCACGTTCTGGCCGAACCACTATAAATCTGTGTGTCTTTTACATTTTAGTCCATCTATTTTATATATTTGCGTAAATCACCCAAATCACTAGAAACAACATAAAATCAACTAATTCATACGACTTGGAGGTGTTTGCCCAATTTTTGTGCAAACAACAATGAAAGCTATAGACATAGATGTGAGTTCAAGAACTCATCTTTAACCCCAAAAAACAATGAAGGAGAAGCTCAAAAACAAAGGAAAGATCAATTCACTCTTCAACTTCAACTCTAGAAACTCCAATCTAAGATTAAGCAATAATTTCTTAAGTTGGGATATAGGAAACTTATGAAATTGAAGAGCAATTGAAATGGAGAAGATGAAGAGGATGCTTACCTAAGCATCTCTTTAATTTTGGAGCATGAACCTAGAATTTCCTAGTAATCTAGGGTTAGGAATTTTAGTTTCCTCTTCTTTCCCCTATTCTTTCCTTTAGCTTGAGAGTGTTACGAAAATAGAATGAATGAATGAATGAATGAAGAGTGAGGAAGTTAAGGTATTAGATGAGTCAGTGGGATGACACCCAAACCCAAAACCCAATAGTAAAATAGCAAAATTCTATTCAACTCCAAATATATCGATATATATACTCAAAAAGGTGGCGAACGTCATTTTGGACTCAATGGAAGTGGTCTCGAGTCCAAATTCGAAAGTTTACAAAGAGTAGCATTTCGGACTTTAATCTGGCTAACAATGCTATATTTAAATAAAACATTTAAATATACAATCGTAAAATATGTGGGTTGTTACACGGAGGGTCGCGTGGGCCTTGGGAGCTCGGTTGGTGATGGGCTACGTTGAGGTGCAGTTGGATCGTGGGTCAGTCGAGGCTAGGGCGGGTGTTCGATGGTCAACGACAGTAAGGACCGGCGGCTCCAGTGGGTTGGAACGCAATAATTCCTATGCATGCTAAGGATTGTCCGCACGCATGAGAAAAGAAACTAGCGATGTGCCATCTATATATTATCATCTTATTTGTTTTATAATTTGAATTTTCAATCGTTCTAATTTCGTAACTCTTGCGTACGAGGTCGGATTTACGCATAGGTTTCTCCATTGCAATAGTACCAAAATTCCAGACGTTATGGAGTTGATTTGTTCAAATTATGAGACTGTTCAAATTTAGGCCTTCATTTGGATTTTAAATCGATTTGGAATCAAATATGAATGTTCTAACCCACTCATAACTACTAAATTATCTTATGCTAGTTAAATTAAATTTATGTTGTGATTAGAAATTTATTGGTTGATGTTTGGTATATTAAATTGTCATCCAGTTGAATTTTGATTTTTTTCTGAATTTAATTGTTATTTAATTTAATATTGAATTTAAGTTGCTAGTTAAATACTTGTTAATGATAATCAGTTAATTGTTGTTGTTTATTGGCTTATTTGAATGATGATCTAGATGGATGTTTAATTGTTGATATTGGATGAACCGATATTATGTTATTTTATATATTGTTATCACACTGTAAGTTCCCTTAGTTATTGCTAGAAAAATCACTGTGGGTTAAAATGATACATAACCGATCGATCTATAGATTAGAGAAAAACCGTTAAGGTTTAAATGATAGATTCGATCGATTTTACGGATTTTGAATTTTAGTTCGGGATTGCGGGTAGATATGATATGTACCCGTAAATTTAAATTATTACGGCTTGAAATGTGTATATATATATATGTATCACTTGACCATAGGGTGGAAAATTATATACAGACACCGGATTGGTTAAATAAATGATTTTAATCCTTAATTTTGAATTCAGTTAAATGACATTTTGAAATAAAATTTGACTTATATAAAATGAATTATTTTCGAAAATCCAAGCTTTAAATGTTCAATTTGGAATTGGTTTAAATGAACTGTTTAAAGAATTTAAATTGAAATTTTAAAGTTGGATTTGAAGTATAAATGAAATTTATCGAAATTGGATTATTATAAACATTCGAATATTTAACTTTGAAATCTACTGATTTCGGAGTAGTACATGGACATGAAATCGATATAGATTTAAATGGTTTTATGGAGAATCTAAATTGAAAGATTAAAATTGAGTTTTGTTGATTTGAAAGCTAAATATAGTCCAAATTTGTTGAAATGAAAGAAATAGTTTAATTTGATATTAATTTCAAATTAATTATTTTAATATAAACTATTCAAAGACATATTATTTTAAAATTCTGATTTATTTAGGTTTACAAACTATCTACTATATTAAACCATTTCCAATTATCATACCACCTTATATTTAAACTTGTTTTATTTATTATAATTTATTTTACTTTATTTTAAATTATATATACTACTCTAATCTATTTTAAGCTATTTAAACTATATTAACTTATTTAAACTTTTTTAATCTATTTAAACTATTTAAACCATTTAAACTATTTTAAAGTATGTTTAACCTATTTTAAACTATTTTGAAACTACTTAAACTCTTTATGAATATCTAAACTATTTTCTAAAATTCAAACTGTGCAAGGCTGAATTATTTATATTCAAATCCTGGATTTGAAAGCGAATATGGTTAAATGATGTTATAACCTAAGTTGGGATCTGAAAGGATATATTCTAGTGAAATGACATATTTGAGTAAATAGGATGATTTTTAAATGAATACCTAGCTTATGTTGAAAATATGATTTCAAAGTGAAAATGATATCGAAAGAGATGATTTTTTTTGAGAACATGATATGTTGATATCAATATGAATTGATTTTGAAATGTAAAAGAACCATCCAGTGTGAAATAAGCATTTGGTAGTTAAAGAGACCGAGGTCAGATATTGTCATACTCTATGCCAATAACGAAACCACTTTAACAACTATGCACATGATGGAGATTCCAAAATGAAGTAGGATGGTTTGGCGAACGGTTCAATATGAGGTATTAACTTAGCCCTGACACCCGCGAGTTAGCTTGATGTGGTTAAAACAGGAGTTATACCCGGCTAAGTGAGGTCGCTCCTCCTATCGAGCATATTTCTTATGACTTCGTGATTGATTTGGTGGCCACACCTCGATTTGATTATGGGAATGCATTCCCAGGTGGGCGGAAGTAGCTGTTATGCATTGCCACCAGTCCAGGAGTGCAAATGGTAGAATCCTACATTGGCATTGCCTCGTGTTCCTTGTCACATGCCTTATCATGCCCATTACGAGTTTGATTTGGATCGTTACTATGGAGTGTCCTTTGATAGCCCAATAGTTTATGGAGGAATTACCATACTGTATAGACTACGGAAATATATAAAAATATGTTAAGGGGGATATATGTAACACCTTAATGCTATTTTAATACTTTACTTTACTGTAGACACTATTATAATAGCTTATTGTACTATGTATGTAGATAGTTTAGCGCATCCTTAGGAGATGGAAATCCCAAACATCTCTTAAGTTATTGCACTCACGTTAGACACTGGATAGGAGATGTAAAACCCCATAAACAACACTGGGGCCGTTACACTAATATTTATTTACTGTTGATTTAATTTACATAAGATCTTTTACTTTTGACTTGGATATTTTTCCTTGTCATTACGCTCGGGTCAGTCTGAGCTTTTTAGTTTATTGAAAACCTTATTTCTGGATGATGAAGATGAAGGTTTAGTACTATTATTATTTATTATATTTATCCAACTGCATCA
Source organism: Allium cepa (assembly GCA_030765085.1). Taxonomy (NCBI): domain Eukaryota; kingdom Viridiplantae; phylum Streptophyta; class Magnoliopsida; order Asparagales; family Amaryllidaceae; genus Allium; species Allium cepa. The sequence continues at coordinate 245,374,783 of CM060942.1, forward strand.
CGTTGTTCCGTTGCATTACTTATTTATTTTTGCTATACGTAACTCTTATCTGTATTGTAAAAAATGTAATCAAATGTTATTTGTAAAATAGCTACATAAACTGTTTATTTGATTATTTTATTTTGCCATTCCGTTATGAGATTCTGTGTTTTGTTTTTCTTTCTTTCTCTATTTTTCTTATTTATCCTATAACATTCCTCCCTTTTGGATGGTTTGAGTCAGTTATGTGTGGTTTATTGTCGATTTAAACCATTCAAAATGTGGGTCGCTGCATTTGGTGTCAGAGCTTTGGTTTAGCGATAATCTTAGTTTTGTGGGGTCTAACTCATTAGAGATAGGTTTGTAGTACCCTAAAATTAGTCATTGAGTTTGTATTTATATCGGAGAGCGTATTTGTTAGTGTTATAAATGTTTATGTCGTGTTAATTTGTTGTGTTTAGTATTTATAAATTTCAATCGGTACATAGAATGTTATGGCATCGATAGGGATTTCTAAACACTAAACAGGGCAGACCGACATAATATTATTTTGAAAAATAGGTAAATGAAATAATTTTATCCAGTATTATATTTTGTATATAAAATAATAATTTTTTTATAAATGATATAGTTGGATGTGATATGTTATTTGTTAGGTAGTGAAATTTTATAAATATTGAATTGCAGAATAGGATTTACCATTAAAGTAAATAAAAGCTGAAATTTTAAGAACTTAAATTTCTGGGATTCTGAAACTTACTTTCAAAAGATTTTGGAATATAATATTAGTATTTTTTGAAAGTATTTTCGGATATAAATATTTTCATTGTGATTTAAAAGAAAAGTTTTGGAAGGAATTTTTGAAAGGAAATAAGTTCTGTACTGTCCCTTTGTAATTGGAAAATAATTTCGACGATGAGTGCATCATCATCGAGTTCATTTTCGAGTTTCAAAGTGGGAAGATCGTTGTAATAGCTTTACTGCACAACTGTTTTTAGAAAACAAATTTTAATTTTATTTTCTAAGTATGATTTGACATATATGAAACATATGAATGTGTGTGTTTATATACATATATTTGATTTGAAATAGAACCCGACATTTATTTCTTAAGTTTCTATTAAATTAATGATTTTTTTAGTTTAGAAATGAAGTGAAATTTTAATAATTAGAAACTTATAAAATGAAATCGAGAAATTAGATGCTTAATGATTAATTAAGTATATAAGAAACTATAAATTTATAACTTGAAGATCAAAAGATATGAAAATATAGAAGGTGTGATTATTGAACATTTGTCAACTAAAATGAATAAGATAAACTTGTGTAACATTCAATTGCATTCTTAAAACATATATATAACTTAACAGAAATGTTTTAAAAGTTGCAATGTTGATTAAGAATATGTAATAGAATATTATGCAAGTAAAACTTAAGTAATGGAGGTGTTCAAATGGAATTATTTTTATAAATAAGTACTTTGATGTTAAAAAGGTTATACACTTAAGTTAATAATTTGATATCCTAGTAGTTAAATTTAATAGAAAAGTGAATACTGTAAGTAAATGATTATAAACTTATGTTAATGTTTGAAGTCATTTATAATTAAAATGAGTAGTAAATGTGGATAGTATATTAAATAAATGATTATAACTTCAGAGAATCTGAAATGATTCAGAAATAGATTAAGTAATCAATAATACTCTATATGAAAGTAATAAATGTAAAAAGAAATAATCTATTAATGGTGAATTAAATTGTAAAGAGAATTGCATAATATTTTGATAATTGATTGTGGATGATCTAAATAATTGAACGGAAGTACTTATGTAAGTAAATGAATGTAAGTGAATGGAAAAAAAGATATTATATGAATGAATGAAAGTAGACAAAAAGGTAAACATTAATGTGAAGGAAAGTAATAAGAATAAACTCAAATTATATTTGAAATTTTTGGTTGTTTTGGCTTATGAGGTGTTTGGGAAAGGATACTTCTAGCTGTATAAGGATGCATAAACAATCTATTAAGTAATTATCTATGGCTGTTGAGCACAGGGCACACTTGATAGATTATTTTTCATATTGTACGATTTAGAAGTTTTCGAACCTTAACAAACCATTTGTTTTGGCCGCTATGGATGTATGATGAAATGGTTGTATTGTTGTTTGCATATGACTATTTCATATTTTGTATGTTATGCTGCAAATTGAAACAACTTAAACGTTTCCCTTGTCAAAATTATTAACTTCTTTGGATTATATAAGTGAAGTATAGGTTTATGGAAGCAATAGCTACTGTGATGAACTGCTTTTCTTACTCTGAAGAAAGACAAGTCATTATGAAAGAATGAAAGAGATAGAAAAGGATAAAATTAGACAATCTCACAGTAGAACGGAATATATATTTTATATAACATAAGTTTTTGCATAGTCACTGACAATATAACACATCAGTGTAGTAGTCATATAGTCACCATACTTAGTCATAACACTTGTCCATACATCGCAAACCAAAATAGATATACAAACACAGTGGAATATATAGTAACTAGCTAACGGTGAAACCACCCGCTCCATCTTCTCTAAAATAATATCGTAATGACCTGGATCACTTATCTATCATAACAATTTGAGTATCCAAGATTTTAAGAAAGAAGAAAATTAAACTCCGGGTCAAGCATGGGTCTGGTGTGAGTAAAACGGTAAAATTGTTTAAATTGAATATCATTTGAAATCAAAGGTATCTCGTAAGACCATGCAGCACAAAAACACGGACAGGTTTTTACCCTACAATAACAAAAACACTTTTATAGAAAATCCAGTGGTATTATCATAATGTCTAAGATATTCAAGTATAATAGAACATGGCTGGAATGCTTGCATCTCACGTTCCAAAATATATGGGTACAATAAAAAATGTATGACACTTACCGGAGATAAATGTATCAAGATCGAACATATCGAACCCTTCCAACACAAGACTGGCCTATCCCTGACTGGATAGTACCGGATACACCATTACCACGTTTATAATCGGCAATCTTACCGTAGCATATAGAAAAAGGTACAAATATCGATTCTAGATAGGTAATGATGCAACGATCCCGGTTTTTGAGTCAAATTTAATTTGGCAATTAATATAAAATTTTGGATTTAATTATGAATTAATTTGAATTTTTCCAAATTAAATAAGATATGTGTCTATTTATTTATATGTATACAAATTGATTTTTAATTTGAATTATGGGTTTGAAATTCAAAAATATATCCTTCTAAATAATTTGGATTTGAAAACCTTATAAATTAATACTAATATAAATTGTTTTCTAATTTTATATACATGTGTATATATATTTTGAAAGTTATACTTTGAATTTGATATAAATAATTTTCAAAAATTGTTTAATGCTAAATTCTATATTTTATAATATACATACGTGTGTTTTAAAGTATAATTAAGTTTTAATCAATTTCTTTAAAAGTTATAAATATATATATAGAAATACATTAATTAAATAACAAAAATAGTATTAATAAAAATATAAGACATGTATAAATATTTAAACTAAATTGAAAATATGATAAAACATATTTAAAACACCAAAGGACATGTGTAATGTAATTAATTCGTGAAAGTAACAAGTGTAAGATTATAATGTCATGCATAAATACAAGTGTCTTAATTTTAAATTTTATTTTCAATTTTAAAATTTGAATAAAATGAAGAAAATACACACACATACACCCCATTCCATATCCTTCCTTCTCATTTTTTTGTGATCCATTAAAATACAAACCAGAGAAGAAATATAATTGCAAACAAAACTTTCTCAAATTCAAACTTAAATATGATCAAATCAAAACCTGAGAAAGGAATTAGACCAGAAACCTGGAAGTCAAAACAATAGCAAAGAAAGGAAAAATATCAAATTCAACATCATCAAGCAAACTTATACAACTACTTCAGGATCGAGCTTAAGAATCTAAGATTAACAAATCAAATTCAAGTGCAGATTAACTTCCAGATCATTTCAACAAAGTTTTAGATCATTAAAACAAGAGCTTATTCTCTATTCAAAACCAATCCAGGTGAGCAAACCTTATTTTTAAAACCAATTTCTCTTGATTCTTATGCTTATGATGATAATGACTTGGAAATGTTGTATGAATGTAAATATATCTGTAAGTATATATGTACATATATGTGTGAATTGATGTATGCGTGTCTTTGTTATGCATATATAGATCTCTGTTGTTCAAACAGGCTATAATCTACTAAAGAAAAATCAAATTCTTTTCAACCATTAGATTTTAGATTATGATTTCTAAAAGAAATCTGGTTGTAATAACAAAAAATTATTTTTTAAAATAATATTAAGTATAATTAACAGGGAAGGTTGCCGGAATTAAGAAATATCAGTAAAAGAACATTCAAGTCAAAAACTTGATGTTAACAATTCCATGATTGTAACGACCCAGAATTTTTATTAATTTAAATTTGAATATTTAATTAATTTTAAATATTAATAAGTGAATTTATTAGTCAAATAAATTTTTATTTGAATTTTTGCATTTAATTGGATTATTAAATCGATAATTTAATATGTGAAATTAAGGAAATAATTGAAAATTGGGTTAAATATGATTGAAAATGATTTGTAAAATTTTATTTTATCATATGGAAGTTAGAATGATATTTTAGAACTTTTAAAAGCGAATTAAAAGTTAATTTGTGAAAATTGAATATTTTAATATTTAAATCGACTAGTGAAAATAGTCAATTTTTGAACAGTCTCAGAATTGAACGAAACCAGTTCCATTGGATCCGTAATAGTTAGTTATTACCGTATTTCAATTTTCGTGTCAATCGGAGTTATCTTTTGATCGTGGCAGCTCGAAACGCATCGAATTGTTTTTAATTTAAATTTGGCGAGTTAAAATAGCCATTTTTCAAAAAGTCTCGGATTTCGACGAAACCAGTTTCATCGGATCTGTAATGTGATATTATTGTAAGGTTTCAAATTTCAAGTCAATTGGATTTACCGTTTGTCCGGTACGAATTAAAACGCCTAGAAATCGATTTAAATCGGTTTAATTCAAATTGAGCGTTTATAGCCATAACTCGCACAGATGTCCGAATTAGCTTCCGAAACCTATTCCATTGTGTCCGGAACGCGGGATAAACCCTAGGTACGTCAGTTTCGGCGCGTAAATTGGAGTTCGGAATTTCCGGATGAATAGTGTCGTTCGAAATTCTATAAATAGCCCACCATCCTCTTCATAAATTAAAAAAAAAATAACATCTCAAAACCCTAGCCGCCACCCCCATAAACAACGGCCAGAATTGTCCCAAAATCATCTCTTAATCTCTCTCAGTCCGTAAGGAATTACGTGAAGTGCTCAACTACAAAGTCGAAGAGCTCGACGAGAGCTTTAATTCCATACGGTGATGATCGTGTTTGGAGCGACGTGGAGGGGGCAAGTGGGGGCCGACAGTCATGACTTGCGCACGCAATTCCATGCGCAGATGAGGGCCGAGTTGGTCAGTGCTTGGGCCGAAGGTAGAGGAAGTCGAGAGCTTCGACATGGCGGTGATGTGATCGAGTATAGTCGAGAGATGAGGATGCAATATTAAACCCTAAATATTTGTAATGGGTTCGGCCTCTTCTATGTTGCGTACTGGAGAACGAAGAGAGGGAGAAGGAGTTGCGTTCTGCGGCTCTGATGGGCTGGAGCAAGATCTAACGGCCCGGATTGCATAGGTTTAAAATATAGTTAATAATGTTGTAATTATATTTAATAAAATTCGAGTAAACTTGTAAATTGTATAACTTTTTCATAAGAGGTCGAAAACGCGCGAAACTAGTTGCGTTGGAATCGTATGGATGAGCACTACGCGATGGAGTTGGATTGGAGTCGTTTGGAGTTAGTGAGAATTTTGGGTAAAATTAAACGCGCGTTTAATTTTATTCGAAATAAATCGCTAAAACGGAATAAAATCAAGGTGAGAACTTCTTACTCAATCGAATCAGTTTCGATTTTATTTTTAATAGTTAGATTTAAAATATTTGAATGCATGTTTGAATGTTGATTGATATCTATTGATTGTTAAAATAGATATTATACGCCGTTAGTAAGCGGATGTTATTTATTAAAAACATATACCGCGAATATTTCATAAACAGTGAAATTGGTATTATATATAATATCAATATATATATTGGCATATGTATATATTGCAGTTGTTGATTCCCCGCATTTTTTAGCGGATGAGACCCTATTGCGCCGTTATTAAGCGGATAATATTTAATAAGAACATATACCGCGATAATTTCGTACTGGAGCGAAATTGGTATTGTGCTAATGTTTGTGAATGCAGGAAAACAGGTTGGAGGGATCCAACAGGATTCCTCAACAGTTTTTATTTGATTTCAGATATTTTGATATTTGATGGATTTTCATATTGATATATGATATCGTTGTAGTTGTGATTGACTATTTGGTGTGTAGCATCATTGGACCAAATTTGGAATTTTAAAATGATTTTAAAGTGATTTTTGAAAATATACTATATTTTTGGAATTGATTCATTTTAAATAAATAAACGTTATAATTTTTAAAGTTATAAAAATTATGATTTTTGAGAAATATAGTTAAAAAAACTGATTTTTGAGAATATGATGCTAATGATTTTATAAAATAGTTAAATCGGAATTTTTGAATTTATTATGAAAAGTTGAAATATAGGATTTATAAAATTTAATTATTTTATGAATCAAAAGGAAGAAGTTTTTAAAGGAATTTAAAGACGTTTAAAAAGAATAATATAAATTGATTTATATTAAGAGATTTATAAATGGATATTTATAAATTGAAATATGGACATTATAAAATGAGTTTTTATAAGTGTTTGAATGAAGTGAAAATGAATTTCATAATTGAATGGAATTTATAGAATTTTATACGGTGAAGTTATAAATGGAATTTTATAAGCAGTAGGTTTATAAAATTTATTAAGTTATTAAAATAATGATTTTGGATAAATGAATGAATCTTATAAGTTATAAGATTTATAATTTGGGAAGTTAAAAAGAACGATTTTGTAAAATAATCGTTTTATAAGTATTTAACTTATAATATAAACTTTTAGTTATAATTGAGTTATAAACTGGAATAGATTAATAAAGGAAATTTATAAAAAGGAAGTTTTTATAAATAAATAGAAATGGAATTTATAAACGTTGTTTTATAAATTCACAAACGACTTATTTTGATAAATAAAATTGTTATAACTTATTTATGGAGTTATATTCACGTTTTGACTGTGAATAATCCTTTGAATTAAAATGAATAAAAGGATGAAATTGTTAACGTAGTATATTCACGTTTTTGAATAGTGAATAACACGTTAAAGAAATTGTTTTGGATTTGGATGTTTTAAATAGAATTAAAACGATCGAACAATGTTTTAAAAATGTGTTGAGATTCGAAACCATAGATTTCAACATTTATTGTTGAAATAGACGTTTTCGAGAAATAGAAGGAAATAGTGGACTATAACACTGTTGTTATAGTAAATGATTTCCGAAAGGAAATGTTTTGTATAGTATTGGGATTTATATATCTATTTTAAATTCGAATCCCTATACTAATGATTTTGGGTTGTCGTAACGATGTTTTACGCAACATTCGTTTTGGCCCAAATAAATATGTTAAGAGAATGATTTCCTTAAAGAATGAAATATGTACTTAATTTTGATTTAAGTATATTGAATATTTTCCAAGTGTTGAAAATAAATAAAATTTGTGAATTACTTATTAAATAAGTATGGAATTGTTTTCCAATATGAAGTGATATTTAGAATTTATCTTTTTGAAGATAAATTGAAATGAATAATTGAAATCGAATATCCATAGATATTTTGGATTATAAATTCACTAAGGAATTTATAAAGGAAGGGGAATTTGTTTAAAAATAAACATTGATTTATTTTTGAAGTGTGAAATTATATATCTAGTAAAGATATTTTTGGAAAATAAATAATTTGGAAAATTATTTGGAAACTGGTGATGTTGTGCATATCCATTGATAGTTCAATAACCGACTATCAATATTTCCCTTTGAATGGGTAATTGATGTGATTTGTTTGAATGTGAATGCTACACTTATTTTTGAATAAGCGCTCACTATTCGGGTTAACCGGGAAAGGACCATGGGGTCGTATAACCCATTCCGAATATGTGATACGTCGTTATAATTGCATTGAAGATCGGCATTGAAGACCCGGTATTTGCGAGAGCGATAGGATGACCTGTCGATTGTCTCTGCACTGAGTTGCAGCGGTATAGAGACTCCCTAAGTGATGGGAAATCCGATCAGGATTGTGAATATCCGGATTGCAAGGACTTCTTTGTAAGTGCCTTCGGTTTTGTTCGATCCCGGAACAGACTTGTATGGATTGTGTGTCTGACATTACAAGTTGAGATATAAAGCCGATTTCTTTCAAATATATTTCTGTTGGTGGCGGAGAATTTATTCTTTTTGCTTAACACCCTTCTCTGAGACGTACGAGCTCAGAGGTTATGTAGTTGAATGTTATCAGCGATATATTCCCAATTTGGTAATGTGATATGCTGAGTGATGCTGTAAATGATCATTGTGTTGATTATTGTGATAGGATCGTTTATTTGATCGTCTATCTTGGTGATCATTGTGTTGATCATTTGTTGACCCAAAGCATGGCTTTTGTATAAAGTATGTTTTTGTGGACGTGACTTCGTCGAGCCTCACACCCCGGAAATGGTCAAAACAGGAAAGATGCGGCAAGGTTATGAGGGGTAGCACCCTTTAGGGTATGTACATTTCCTTCTGGATAGAGGTGGTATCATGGTATGGAGCCCAGATATTTAACCTATGTGGTTACTACGAATTTATTACTTTATGGTTGTTGGTTTTCGGGATCCCGTGAGAAAGGTCGTTTACGATCGGGGAATGGCGTGCTCGTGTCAGTAGTTACCCAGTTGGGGTAACCCGGCCTTGTGTTGGCAGAGTTCCGGTTTGGTTCTCGGGGATGTCTTTCCAGAGGCATTCTCATGTGGCAATGGGAAGTTCCTTGGCCTGACCATTTGTTGGAAATCCAATTCCCAATACGAAACTTGTACGGTATTAGTTGTAGAACCTATCATTCACTTATGGTGTCGCAACACTGTTTGGATGGTAGCTATAGTAGGCATACGATAATGGTCGTATGTTGGCTAAGATTTATATTCTACTTTCGAAATGAATTTTCCCTACACTATACACTAGTAATAATATCAAATGTTATTTTAAATGCGTATCAAGCATCTTTGACTATCACAAGGAGAAATCTCCTCCGATTCTGCGTTTGCATGTGTGTGTGTGCGGGAGGCCTTATGGTAGTCTCATTTTTAAAAGCATTGCGAATTGAATTTAAAAATATTCCTCTATTTTGATTTTAAAGATAAATAAACTGTTTTGAGTTCTCACACCAGTCACATGACTGACTTGGAGTTTATTGTTTTCCTTCCTAAACTCTGGGTGCCCACCAATTTCCACACGGGCAGTCAAGAGTTAGGTTTATCAGGATATTCTGGATATTCTGGAGTTGCTAGAGGCAAGCTGGATGGCATGGCGTATTACTACTATATAGTATTTCTTTTTCCGCTGCACTGTTTGTGTTGTTGTTGTACACTCTGATGATATGATGAAATGAAATGTATAAAATGTAATAACTGATATAGTTCTTTGTTTAAAGATTATTCATTTATTATTATATGTTGTTCCGCTGCGAATTGTGAGATTCTGATGTGATTTTATTGTTTTCTGTTCTGTTCCGTTGTTTTCTCTATGTTCCTTTCCGTTCTATTTTAAAATTTTCTATTTTTCTTTCCTCTCCATCTTCTACCTTTTTCTCTCTTCTTTTTCTCTTCTCTTTTCTTAAATACTTTTTCTTAAAACCATAACATTTCGGGTTTTTGGCCTTCGATTTCTCGGCAGTCGATAAAGTGAGTATCGATGTTGAATTTTCGAAAGTCGAAAATTTCCGTTTGTTACATTTGGTATCAGAGCTTATGGTTAAGCGACAACCATGGTTCTGTTGGGTATGACTCATTAGAGATAGAGTCAGCAGTACTCTAGAATGAATTTGAGTGTAATAATAGCTATGAGAGCGTATTTGTTAGTAAATATGAAATTGTTTTATATTGTGATGATTGGTTTGTTGAGTGGTATATGAACCTTCGTCGGCGCAGCTTCGAAACTGAATCGAAGGGGTTTCTAAACACTTGAATAGAACAATTCGACACAATATTGTTTTAAAAATGGGTAAATGAAATAATTTTACCTTGATTATATTTTATATATAAAGGAATAATTTTTCAGAACTATTAAAGTGAAAATAAGTTGATTGTTTAGATGTTTGAATAATCTAAATAAAAGAATAATTGTGTAAGTAAAGAATTATAAGAATGGAATTATAATTAAAGTGATTTACAATTGTGAAATAAACTTATATATATAAGAAGTGAAACTATATGAATATATTTATGAATATGAGTTGTAAATAAAAATGAATGTGAACTAAAGTTATGTAAGTGAAATTCATTAAAATCTAATGTTATTAGAAAATTGAATAATTGAATGAAAATCAATTAAATTAAACCAATTGTAAGCAAAAGAATTTGGTTGTAATTAATATACATTGATTGTTATATGATTGTTAGTTGAGTGATTGTATATAATTCATTAAGTGTTAATGAAAATTGGAAGCTAAAGTAATTGGAATTCAATTGGAAGTTAAGTGAATCTTGAATAGAATTGAATTTGACTTGGAAGCGAACCAACTTGAAAATGAATTAGTGAATATAAGCAAATTGAAGATGAATGTTAATAAGAACATCCACTGTTAATGAATCAAATGTGATTAAATTAAAAACCCAATTCATTGAATATTAATGAAAATATGAATGAATATTTATTGGTTATGGATGATAGTAGGTTGATGTTTGCATTTGTTGCTTTAGTTGCATTTGCTATGTTGACATGTATAGTTATTACGTTGCTATATGTTGTATATCGATACTATTATCTATATGCATGATTCTCATGTTGTTTGTTGAGTAATTAGTAGGTGCAGATCGCGTTTGCTTCGCATTTGGAGCTCGCTTTTGCGCTATATTAGCCGTATATGCTCGCTAATAAAATATAAGGTACATATCTCGGATTAAATATCATACTTTTACACTTTTTTCCCTGCGGGATGCCCCATTACTTGATGAGATGTATATTTGTGATATATATACTGTCATTTTTTTTTCGGATCGAGCCGCGCAAAGGAGACTATGGCGAATTTTTCCGAAAATTTAAGGCGTTAGAAAAAATTTGAGAAAATTGGAAAATTTTGAAAACTTTAACTTTGATTTTGGAATTGAAAGTTAAACAATAGTAGTTGTTTTTGAAAAGATAACTAAGTATGATTTGAAAAACTTAGTAAACATTGTAAGAAGTTTAATTATGAATTTTGGAAAATTAATAGCTTCTGTAATTTTTCTTACTTATAATTTCGAGGACGAAATTCTTTTAAGTGGGGAAGATTATAACGACCCAGAATTTTTATTAATTTAAATTTGAATATTTAATTAATTTTAAATATTAATAAGTGAATTTATTAGTCAAATAAATTTTTATTTGAATTTTTGGATTTAATTGGATTATTAAATCGATAATTTAATATGTGAAATTAAGGAAATAATTGAAAATTGGGTTAAATATGATTGAAAATGATTTGTAAAATTTTATTTTATCATATGGAAGTTAGAATGATATTCTAGAACTTTTAAAAGCGAATTAAAAGTTAATTTGTGAAAATTGAATATTTTAATATTTAAATCGACTAGTGAAAATAGTCAATTTTTGAACAGTCTCAGAATTGAACGAAACCAGTTCCATTGGATCCGTAATAGTTAGTTATTACCGGATTTCAATTTTCGTGTCAATCGGAGTTATCTTTTGATCGTGGCAGCTTGAAACGCATCGAATTGTTTTTAATTTAAATTTGGCGAGTTAAAATAGTCATTTTTCAAAAAGTCTCGGATTTCGACGAAACCAGTTTCATCGGATCCGTAATGTGATATTATTGTAACGTTTCAAATTTCAAGTCAATTGGATTTACCGTTTGTCCGGTACGAATTAAAACGCCTAGAAATCGATTTAAATCGGTTTAATTCAAATTGAGCGTTTATAGCCATAACTCGCACAGATGTCCGAATTAGCTTCCGAAACCTATTCCATTGTGTCCGGAACGCGTGATAAAGCCTAGGTACGTCAGTTTCGGCGCGTAAATTGGAGTTCGGAATTTCCGGATGAATAGTGTCGTTCGAAATTCTATAAATAGCCCACCATCCTCTTCATAAATAAAAAAAAAATAACATCTCAAAACCCTAGCCGCCACCCCCATAAACAACGGCCAGAATTGTCCCAAAATCATCTCTTAATCTCTCTCAATCCGTAAGGAATTACGCGAAGTGCTCAACTACAAAGTCGAAGAGCTCGACGAGAGCTTTAATTCCATACGGTGATGATCGTGTTTGGAGCGACGTGGAGGGGGCAAGTGGGGGCCGACAGTCATGACTTGCACACGCAATTCCATGCGCAGATGAGGGCCGAGTTGGACAGTGCTTGGGCCGAAGGTAGAGGATGTCGAGAGCTTCGACATGGCGGTGATGTGATCGAGTATAGTCGAGAGATGAGGATGCAATATTAAACCCTAAATATTTGTAATGGGTTCGGCCTCTTCTATGTTGCGTACTGGAGAACGAAGAGAGGGAGAAGGAGTTGCGTTCTGCGGCTCTGATGGGCTGGAGCAAGATCTAACGGCCCGGATTGCATAGGTTTAAAATATAGTTAATAATATTGTTATTATATTTAATAAAATTCGAGTAAACTTGTAAATTGTATAACTTTTTCATACGAGGTCGAAAACGCGCGAAACCAGTTGCGTTGGAATCGTATGGACGAGCACTACGCGATGGAGTTAGATTGGAGTCGTTTGGAGTTAGTGAGAATTTTGGGTAAAATTAAACGCGCGTTTAATTTTATTCGAAATAAATCGCTAAAACGGAATAAAATCAAGGTGAGAACTTCTCACTCAATCGAATCAGTTTCGATTTTATTTTTAATAGTTAGATTTAAAATATTTGAATGCATGTTTGAATGTTGATTGATATCTATTGATTGTTAAAATAGACATTATACGCCGTTAGTAAGCGGATGTTATTTATTAAAAACATATACCGCGAATATTTCATAAACAGTGAAATTGGTATTATATATAATATCAATATATATATATATTGGCATATGTATATATTGCAGTTGTTGATTCCCCGCATTTTTTAGCGGATGAGACCCTATTGCGCCGTTATTAAGCGGATAATATTTAATAAGAACATATACCGCGATAATTTCGTACTGGAGCGAAATTGGTATTGTGCTAATGTTTGTGAATGCAGGAAAACAGGTTGGAGGGATCCAACAGGATTCCTCAACAGTTTTTATTTGATTTCAGATATTTTGATATTTGATGGATTTTCATATTGATATATGATATCGTTGTAGTCGTGATTGACTATTTGGTGTGTAGCATCATTGGACCAAATTTGGAATTTTAAAATGATTTTAAAGTGATTTTTGAAAATATACTATATTTTTGGAATTGATTCATTTTAAATAAATAAACGTTATAATTTTTAAAGTTATAAAAATTATGATTTTTGAGAAATATAGTTAAAAAAACTAATTTTTGAGAATATGATGCTAATGATTTTATAAAATAGTTAAATCGGAATTTTTGAATTTATTATGAAAAGTTGAAATATAGGATTTATAAAATTTAATTATTTTATGAATCAAAAGGAAGAAGTTTTTAAAGGAATTTAAAGACGTTTAAAAAGAATAATATAAATTGATTTATATTAAGAGATTTATAAATGGATATTTATAAATTGAAATATGGACATTATAAAACGAGTTTTTATAAGTGTTTGAATGAAGTGAAAATGAATTTCATAATTGAATGGAATTTATAGAATTTTATACGGTGAAGTTATAAATGGAATTTTATAAGCAGTAGGTTTATAAAATTTATTAAGTTATTAAAATAATGATTTTGGATAAATGAATGAATCTTATAAGTTATAAGATTTATAATTTGGGAAGTTAAAAAGAACGATTTTGTAAAATAATTGTTTTATAAGTATTTAACTTATAATATAAACTTTTAGTTATAATTGAGTTATAAACTGGAATAGATTAATAAAGGAAATTTATAAAAAGGAAGTTTTTATAAATAAATAGAAATAGAATTTATAAACGTTGTTTTATGAATTCACAAACGACTTATTTTGATAAGTAAAATTGTTATAACTTATTTATGGAGTTATATTCACGTTTTGACTGTGAATAATCCTTTGAATTAAAATGAATAAAAGGATGAAATTGTTAACGTAGTATATTCACGTTTTTGAATAGTGAATAACACGTTAAAGAAATTGTTTTGGATTTGGATGTTTTAAATAGAATTAAAACAATCGAACAATATTTTAAAAATGTGTTGAGATTCGAAACCATAGATTTCAACATTTATTGTTGAAATAGACGTTTTCGAGAAATAGAAGGAAATAGTGGACTATAACACTGTTGTTATAGTAAATGATTTCCGAAAGGAAATGTTTTGTATAGTATTGGGATTTATATATCTATTTTAAATTCGAATCCCTATACTAGTGATTTTGGGTTGTCGTAACGATGTTTTACGCAACATTCGTTTTGGCCCAAATAAATATGTTAAGAGAATGATTTCCTTAAAGAATGAAATATGTACTTAATTTTGATTTAAGTATATTGAATATTTTCCAAGTGTTGAAAATAAATAAAATTTGTGAATTACTTATTAAATAAGTATGGAATTGTTTTCCAATATGAAGTGATATTTAGAATTTATCGTTTTGAAGATAAATTGAAATGAATAATTGAAATCGAATATCCATAGATATTTTGGATTATAAATTCACTAAGGAATTTATAAAGGAAGGGGAATTTGTTTAAAAATAAACATTGATTTATTTTTGAAGTGTGAAATTATATATCTAGTAAAGATATTTTTGGAAAATAAATAATTTGGAAAATTATTTGGAAACTGGTGATGTTGTGCATATCCATTGATAGTTCAATAACCGACTATCAATATTTCCCTTTGAATGGGTAATTGATGTGATTTGTTTGAATGTGAATGCTACACTTATTTTTGAATAAGCGCTCACTATTCGGGTTGACCGGGAAAGGACCATGGGGTCGTATAACCCATTCCGAATATGTGATACGTCGTTATAATTGCATTGAAGATCGGTGTTGAAGACCCGGTATTTGCGAGAGCGATAGGATGACCTGTCGATTGTCTCTGCACTGAGTTGCAGCGGTATAGAGACTCCCTAAGTGATGGGAAATCCGATCAGGATTGTGAATATCCGGATTGCAAGGACTTCATTGTAAGTGCCTTCGGTTTTGTTCGATCCCGGAACAGACTTGTATGGATTGTGCGTCTGACATTACAAGTTGAGATATAAAGCCGATTTCCTTCAAATATATTTCTTTTGGTGGCGGAGAATTTATTCTTTTAGCTTAACACCCTTCTCTGAGACGTACGAGCTCAGAGGTTATGTAGTTGAATGTTATCAGCGATATATTCCCAATTTGGTAATGTGATATGCTGAGTGATGCTGTAAATGATCATTGTGTTGATTATTGTGATAGGATCGTTTATTTGATCGTCTATCTTGGTGATCATTGTGTTGATCATTTGTTGATCCAAAGCATGGCTTTTGTATAAAGTATGTTTTTGTGGACGTGACTTCGTCGAGCCTCACACCCCGGAAATGGTCAAAACAGGAAAGATGCGGCAAGGTTATGAGGGGTAGCACCCTTTAGGGTATGTACATTTCCTTCTGGATAGAGGTGGTATCATGGTATGGAGCCCAGATATTTAACCTATGTGGTTACTACGAATTTATTACTTTGTGGTTGTTGGTTTTCGGGATCCCGTGAGAAAGGTCGTTTACGATCGGGGAATGGCGTGCTCGTGTCAGTAGTTACCCAGTTAGGGGTAACCCGGCCTTGTGTTGGCAGAGTTCCGGTTTGGTTCTCGGGGATGTCTTTCCAGAGGCATTCTCATGTGGCAATGGGAAGTTCCTTGGCCTGACCATTTGTTGGAAATCTAATTCCCAATACGAAACTTGTACGGTATTAGTTGTAGAACCTATCATTCACTTATGGTGTCGCAACACTGTTTGGATGGTAGCTATAGTAGGCATACGATAATGGTCGTATGTTGGCTAAGATTTATATTCTACTTTCGAAATGAATTTTCCCTACACTATACACTAGTAATAATATCAAATGTTATTTTAAATGCGTATCGAGCATCTTTGACTATCACAAGGAGAAATCTCCTTCGATTCTGCATTTGCATGTGTGTGTGTGCGGGAGGCCTTATGGTAGTCTCATTTTTAAAAGCATTGCGAATTGAATTTAAAAATATTCCTCTATTTTGATTTTAAAGATAAATAAACTGTTTTGAGTTCTCACACCAGTCACATGACTGACTTGGAGTTTATTGTTTTCCTTCCTAAACTCTGGGTGCCCACCAATTTCCACACGGGCAGTCAAGAGTTAGGTTTATCAGGATATTCTGGATATTCTGGAGTTGCTAGAGGCAAGCTGGATGGCATGGCGTATTACTACTATATAGTATTTCTTTTTCCGCTGCACTGTTTGTGTTGTTGTTGTACACTCTGATGATATGATGAAATGAAATGTATAAAATGTAATAACTGATATAGTTCTTTGTTTAAAGATTATTCATTTATTATTATATGTTGTTCCGCTGCGAATTGTGAGATTCTGATGTGATTTTATTGTTTTCTGTTCTGTTCCGTTGTTTTCTCTATGTTCCTTTCCGTTCTATTTTAAAATTTTCTATTTTTCTTTCCTCTCCATCTTCTACCTTTTTCTCTCTTCTTTTTCTCTTCTCTTTTCTTAAATACTTTATTAAAACCATAACATTTCGGGTTTTTGGCCTTCGATTTCTCGGTAGTCGATAAAGTGAGTATCGATGTTGAATTTTCGAAAGTCGAAAATTTCCGTTTGTTACAATGATTTTATTATGTGATTTGATCCGTATGAAAAAGTAATGATTTTTGATGAAGACATCACGATTTTTAATATAGTGGCTGTTAAGATCTTGCGAGTTGAACAGAAATCATGTTTTGGGTAAATTTCGGTGAACAACGACGATTTGTTGGTCGTGCCTTATGGCAAAGATAGCTGGGAGGATGTAGATTTGAGGAAAAATGGTGGAAAAATTTTATGATGGCCGAAAAAGCCAAGGGGAGGCGAAGTAGGGTTTATGGTTCAAGATTGATCGACGATGTTATTTAAGTTCGTGCGACATTGACAATTGATCATAGGTGATCACACTAAGGTGGGTAAGGGCATGGTGACGTGATGAAGCTCTGGTCGGAGTTTCATGGTCGCTGGGGTCAGTGGCGACGTATCGAGGTGAATTTAGACGATCAACTTTGTTCCAGGTTGAAGCTTGATGGTGCAATTTTGATTTCAGGTGAGTTTTGACGATCTGGGTGGTCGTGGAGATTGTCGAGACCGTCGTCGTGTTGGTGGTCTCGGTAGGGTCCAGAGATGATCAGAACGCCTGTAAATGTGCTCGCGTGCACTCGAATACATAAGTGTCTTGTTTGCTATAGTATTTTGGGAAGATGAGTCATTCTCCAGTAAGACTCGAAGTAGCTATGGGTTTGTCTTGAAGTAGAAAGAGGAACGAGCGTCTCAGGTTTTAGCTCGGGGAGAATAAGGGTAGGCCTCGGGTTTGTTTTAACTCAGATTTAAAATTTAAAATTTTAAAATAACTCAGTTTTTAGAAATTAA
This sequence comes from Allium cepa, assembly GCA_030765085.1. NCBI lineage: Eukaryota > Viridiplantae > Streptophyta > Magnoliopsida > Asparagales > Amaryllidaceae > Allium > Allium cepa. The sequence continues at coordinate 245,392,778 of CM060942.1, forward strand.
ATAAATCAAGTTTTAAGACAGTTTTCTTAAATCAAATTATTTTATATATAATATCTGTTTTATTTAACATTTGATTTAAGAAGTTATATGATTTGTTTAACTTAAATTTGTAAGTTATTTTAAATTTAATTTAGAAATATAATCAAGTTTTAATCCAAGGATAAAATGTTTAAAATTTATATGTAAATGATAATTAAGTAATTAATAAGATAAAGGAATTATCTTAAAGTTAATTAAGGTTTTTGATGATTAATGATTAATCAAATTAATAAAGTAATTGAAGATTAATTCATTAATTTAAGTAATTAATGATTAATTAAGTAAGATTAGGGAATTAATTCTTAAGTAATTAATTTAGTTTGAGCTAATTAAATTAATTATAGTATGGATTAATAAGTCTTGCTTATGGATTAATAATAATTTTGTTTCAAGGATTAAAGGTTTAAAAATTAAATTTTTTAAAAGTTAATTGATGGATAATTACTTTGTGTAATTAATTTAAATGCTAATTACTTGGTGTAACTAAATTAAGGATAATTACTTTGTGTAATCAAATTAAGGCTAATTAATTATTATGATTAAATTAAAGAATAATTAATGTAATTAATTAAAGTATTTATTAATTAAGGGTTATTAATTACTTAAAGATGATTACTTAATGAAAGTAATTAAAAGTAACTAATTAATGATTAGATGTTGATAAATCAAGTGATTAAACAATAATTAATTAAAGGATAATTAATTAATGTGATTAATTAATTAAGGTAATTAATTTGAGGATAATTAATTAAAAGTTAATTAATCAGTGAAATTATTTAGGGATAATCACTTATTGTAATTAACTAAAGATAATTAATTAAAGGGTAATTAATTATGGGTTAGTTAATTAATTAAGGAAAATTAATCAAAAGATAATTAAATAATTAAAGGTTAATTATTTAATGATTAAAGGTTGATTAATTAATAATTAAGGGCTAATTAATTTATCAAGGTTAATTAATAAGTGATTAAAGGATAATTAATCAAAATGGTTTGTAATTAATTAATGTTAATTAACTAGGATAAGTAATTTATTTATAAGTAATTAATCTGGTTTAAATTAAACATATGACTAGTTGATCTTATTTATGGATGTTTGGATTGTATGAAATGCTTTGAATTGTTTGATACCTCTGAGGTGTGATGCTTTGTGATATGAATTATTTGTATTTGAGCTGTGATGAATGTAATTTATTCATTTGTGATGAATTTATATCATTTATATGTGAATCTACGAATGAAGATAAGTGTTATAGGATTATACCACTTTTCGATATTTCTATGCTCAGATTTGTGATGATTGATGATGTTGTATTATTGTGCGTAAAACCCCTAGATTACACCACACGCACAAATATGGATTGCACAAAAAAAATTGTTAAGTCACATATATTTGAATTTAATATTATGAAATGGTTTTAAAGATTGAATTTTGAATCCAAAATGATTTTGGAAATGGAATTGGGTTGAATATGAAAAGCTTTTGAAAAGGAAATTTGAAATTGAATTTAGTTTGAATACAATATATCTTGTTTAAGTTCTAAAATTGTTTTGGAAATTATGGTTTGAAAGGGTATACAAGTTGTACAATAATGTATATGGATTTTAAACCATTTTAAAAGTATTATATTGGGAATTAACCCAAGCTTATGCTTTAAAGGCTATAACTTGTGCATATTTGATCGAAGTTTTTTCGAAACGAAAAGCAATTGTTTCCCAATGATAATAGCTTTCATACAATGAAAGAACTTCCAGTTTTTGTTGAAAAGATTTCAAGTTTGAAACGGAATTGTTTTGAAAGCTATGAATGAATCTTTATGAAAGACTAGTAAACCTTGGTTTAAAATATACGTGGATTTTAAAAAGGTGAATCTTTTGTTTTAAAAGATTAAAGTGGAAATTCGTTTTAAACCATTTAAAGGAAAGGTTTGGGCTAAAAGGGTGACTTAACTAAGATCCCAATATCCATATGGTTTTAAAATTAAGCGCTCATTATTCGATTTAGCCAGGAGAGGCCCATTCTGAATAATGATAAAACGTAAATGGATAGTTTTTTAGGACCAATGGAGAAGACCGGGTATTTTCGAGAACGAAAGGATTACCTGTCGAATGACTCTACACTGAGTAGCTACGGTATAGAGATCTCCATATGTGATTGGGAGTCCGATCGGGATTTTGAATACCCGGATTGCAAGGGATTCTTTGGAAGTGCCTTCGGTTCCATTCGAACCAGTAACGAACATGTATGGATGTATGTCTGACATTACACTTTGAGATGTAAAGCTGGTTTCTATCAAATACATTTCTATTTGGTGGAGGATAACTTATTCTCTTAGCTTAACACCCTTCTCTGAGACGTAGGAGCTCAGAGGTTATGTAGTTGATATTTACTAGTGATGCATTCCCTATTTGGTATGTGGCATACTAAGTGTTGTTGATCATTTGTTGACTGAAGCATGGCTTTTGTGAGAAGCGTAGCTTTGTGGGACGAGACTTCATCAGAACCCCATAACCCGGTAATGGTCGAAACAGGATGGATGCAGCAAGGTTATTGGGGGTAGCGCCCCTTAGGGTAGTCAATTTCCTTCTGGATAAAAAGTGGTATCATGGTATGGAGCCCAGGTACTTAACTTATGTGGTTGCTGCAAATCTATTGCTTTGTGGTTGTTGGTGTTGAGGGCCCTCGGATAAAGGTCGGTATCGACCGGGGGATGGCATACTCGTGTTAGTAGTTACCTAGTTACAGAGGTAACCCGGCTTTGTGTTGGCAGAGATCCAGTTAGGTTCTCGGGGCGTCCCTCCAGAGGCGTACCCATATGGTATAGGAAATTCCTTAGCCTAACCATTGTTGGAAATCCAATCATCCAATACACGCCTTCTACGGTTTTAGTTGTACAACCTGCCATTTAATATGGTAGCTATAATAGGCATACTACAATGGTACATGGGAACATGGGAGTGCCACTAAATATGATGAGTGCAATATGAGTGCAAGAAGAGGACGAGATAGGAACAAGGGAGTACCACTAAAAATGGTCGATACCCTATAACAACAAGGAACAACTTTTTCCCATCAGTCTCTTTTTATCATCATCCAATTTCAATTCTTTGGTGATTTCCTAGTAGGTACAAGGAAAAAGCTTTAGTATGGTGGTTGCCCTGCAAATCGTGTAGATATGTTCCTATTTCTCATTCTCTTCACCAGTTTCTAATTCTTAACTTCAATGAATTTGGAATTTTAATTGGAACAAATTGATTAGTAAAATCAGAAGCTGAATTAAATTGTATCCGTTTATCTATTCTTTGGGATCCAGATATATTCTACGAATGGTTAGTTATCAGTTCGAACTAACCAATGCCCCTGCATATTTCGTAAACCTGATGACCCGAGTATTTCGTGAAATGTTGAATGAGTTCGTTCTCATAAATATGATGATATCCTAATTTGATAAGCCAAATGTAGAATTGATATTCAACTTGATCTGATGAACCATTCCTCTATCTTTCTGTGTGTTCATATGTTTTTATATTGTTCCCCTGTCTAGCAAATTTCGAGGACGAAATTTTCTTAAAGAGGGAATCTATAACGATCTCGATTTTTGAGTCAAATTTAGTTTGGCAATTAATATAAAATTTTGGATTTAATTATGAATTAATTCAAATTTTTCCGAATTAAATAAGATATGTGCATGTTAATTTATATATACGTATACAAATTGAATTTTAATTTGAATTGTGGGTTTGAAATTCAACAGTAAATATCTTTATAAATAATTTGGATTTGAAAACTCTATAATTTAATACGAATAGAAATTTGTTTTCTAATTTTATATACATATGTATATATATTTTGGAAGTTATATTTTGAATTTGATATAAATAATTTCAAAAAAATGTTTAAAGCTAAATTATATATTTTATAATATACATATGTGTGTTTATTTATATAAAGTATAAAGTTTTAAATCAATTTCTTTAAAAGTTATATATATATATATATATATATATATATATATATATATATATATATATATATATAGAAATGCATTTATTGAATAATAGAAATTGTATTAATAAAAAGATAAGACATGTATAAATATTTAAACTAAATTGAAAATATGATAAAACATATTTAAAACATCAAAGGACATGTTTAAGGTAATTAATTCATGAAAGTAACAAGTGTAAGATTATAATTTCATGCATGAATACAAGTGTCTTAATTTTAAATTCTCTTTCCAATTTTAAAATTTGGATAAAATAAAGAAAAAAGGCGTATACATATACCATTCCATATCCTTCCTTCTCATTTTTCTTTGATCCATTAAAATACAAACCAGAGAAGAAATCTAATTGCAACCAAAACTTTCTCAAATTCAAACTTAAATCTGATCAAATCAAAAGCTGAGAAAGGAACTAATCCAGAAACCTGGAAATCAAAACAATAGAAAAGAAAGGAAAAAATCAAATTCAACATCATCAAGCAAATATATATAGCTACTTCAAGATTAAGCTTCAGAGTCAAAGATTAACAAATCAAATTCAAGTGCAGATCAACTTCCAGATCATTTCAACAAAGTTTCAGATCATTAAACAAAAGCTTGTTCTCTGTTCAAAACCAATCCAGGTGAGCAAACTTTATTTTTAAAACTAGTTTCTCTTTATTCTTATGCTTGTGACGATAATGACTTGGAAATGTTGTATAATAAGAATATATTTGTAAGTATATATGTATATATATGTGTGAATTGATGTATGCATGTATGTGTTATGCGTGTACAGATCTCTATTGTTCTAACAGGCTATAATCCACTAAAAAATCATACTCTTTTCAACCACTAGATTTTAGATTATGATTTCTAAAATAAATATGGTTGTAATAACAAAAACTTATTTTTAAAAATAAGATTAAGTATAATTAAGAGGGAAGGTTGCAGGAATTAAGAAATATCAGTAAAAGCACATTCAAGTAAAAAAATTGATGTTAACAATTCCACGATTTTATTATATGATTTGATCCGTATGAAGAAATAATGATTTTTGATGAAGATATCACGATTTTTAATATAGTGGCTGTAACGACCCAGAATTTTGAACAATTTAATTTGAAAATATTTAATTAATTTTAAATATTTGAATGATGGTTTGAATTGAATTTCAAATTATCAGAATGAATTTGGCGATTAAATTATAGAATTTAATCTACTGAGAGTTGAATAAAAATTTGAATCTTCAATTTTAGGCCAATTAAAAATATTTCAAAGGCTTGTAAAATTTATATTGATAATATTGAAGATAATAGAAGCTTCAGAATTGAAATTGAAAGTGAATTGTTCAGTTTTGAAATTTAATCGTTTGAATCGATATTTAAAATAGCCGTCCGAGGCACAGTCTTGGAATTCGACGAAACCAGTTCCATTGGGTCCGTAATATTGAATTATTCTCGGATTTCAAATTTCGTATTTTTCGGAGTTGATATGTGAGCACACGACACGTAAACGCATTGGAATTTAATCGAATTCAATTTGAATTTTAATTTTTAAATTTAGTCAAAAATCACGTTACTCTCCTTTTCTCACGCCTAAAGTCACGCAGGGGATCATGGGAAGAAATCGTGCAAAGCATGTTTGAGCACGTTCGTTCAATTTTAAATACCTTCCTCCTTTACCACTACTCAGTTCAAATCCAAAATCAAAGAAAACAAATTAATGGCCGAGCACCTTCCCCCTGTAATTCGTTTGTCCCCCTCTCTCAGTTTGAAATCGCGTTACCCACTTCCCAAATCTATACGAATATCATTCATCTCAGATAAAAAAAAAAGAAATTGGAGAAAAGGGGGAACTCGCGCAGTTCGCGATGGCGGGGGAGTGTCGCGGCACGAGGCTAAGGTGCGCGCTCGAGGCGCGGCGCCGTGGGTGGTTCGAATCACGATGGTGGAGGAGCTCGCGATTGGAATCGCGTGCGCAGGCTCGAGGCGCAAGCACGTAGGCCGTGGTTGCTGATGTGGGTTGCGACTGCGGCGGCGCGCGATGGAAGCAGGTGGCGCTATCAGGTAGCGGCGGCTACTGGCGCGAGCATAAGGCGACGGCAACGCTTCCGCGCGTGCGCGCGACACGAGGCAGCGGCGGCCTCGAATGGATGGCGTACGATTCAAAGGAGAGGGATGGTCTGGGTTTACTCGATTTTGCAGTGAGGTAATTTTTTTTATTTATTCGATTTATAAATTAATATATATATATATATATATATATATATATACAAGTAAAAAAATAAATGAATGAAATATGTATTGATAAAAAAAAGAAAAAAAAAGAAAGAAAAAAAAAATGAAGTTTAAACAGAGAAAAATGTTTTGGGAAATTTTGTTTACAGTAAGAAATTTTGTTTAAAATTTAATTTTTAGTTAATCAAATTATTAAAATAAAAGGAAGAATTTAATCATTAGTTAGATAAAATTAATTATTTGAAAGAAATTGATTTAAAGAAATTAATTTAAAGTACAAATTTTTTTTTAAATATTTTATTAAAGAAAATTTGTTAAGAATTCAAATTATTTGATAAAATGATTTATTTAAGGAAATTTGATTTTTAAATTAAATAAAGAAATAAATTAAGTAAGTTATTAAAGGGTAAGTGATTTTTCACTTAGTTCAAATATTCTATTTAAAAGGAAAAAATTTATTTATAACAAATTTAATAGTTAAAACCAAAATGTGTTAGTTGATTTAATTTATAAAAAGGGAATTTAGTTCAATCGGAAATTTTTAGTTAAAAATTGAATTTATAATTGATTAAGTTATTAAAAGAGAGTTTGGTTAATTAAATTTAATTTTTAGTTAAAATAAATTTATTAAATAAGAAACTGGTTTAAATAAAACTATCAGTTAATTTAACTATTAAAATAAAAGCACCGATGAATCGAAATTATTAAATGAAAATTTATTATTCGATCGTTTCGAATATTAATTGAATTGTATAATATTTATACAAGGTGTAAATGAAGAAAATTGAGTCAAGAAGGAAATGGATTGCTAATAAAAACAAAGATGAGAACTTCTCATTCAAAAGGATTTATTTACATTTTAAATAGTTAGATTTAAAATTGTAAGTTGTGTTGATTGAATGCTTGAATGATGATTGTTATATATATATATATATATATATATATATATATATATATATATATATATATATTGGATGTGAATAGACCCTATACGCCGTTAGTAAGCGGAGGTTATTTATTACACACATATACCGCGATATTCCATCTTGAAGTGGAATTGGTATTATATTATATATATAGCAATATATATATTGGCATATGTATATATTGCAGTTGATTGATTTCCCGCATTGTATAGCGGATGAGACCCTATTGCGCCGTTAGTAAGCGGATAATATTTTATAAAATCCCATATACCGCGATATTCCACCTCGAAGTGGAATGGTATTGTGCTAATGTCTGTGGATGCAGGGAAACAGGTTGGAGGGATCCAACTGGATTCCTCACAAATATTTATTTGATTTTAGATATTGTGATGTTTGATTGATTATCATATTGATATATGATGTTTGAAAGTCGTGATTGACTATTTGATGTGTTGCATCATCGAATCCAATTTTTGAAGTTTAAAAATAACGATTTTGATTTTAAGAGATTTCTAAAGTGATTTTTGAAAGTATACGTTTATAAAATATTTTTGGAATTGATTCATCTTAAATAAGTAAACGCTATAATTTTAATATTATAAAAATTATGATTTTTGAGAAATACAGCTAAAATTTGATTTTTGAAAAATACGAGATTAATGGTTTTATAAAATAGTTAAAACTGGGATTTCCGAATTTATTATAAAAAGTTTAAAAATAGGATTTATGAAGTTTGATTATTTTATAAATCAAAATGATGAATTATAAAGGAGTTTAAAGACGTTTTAAAATAGTAATATAAATTGATTTATATTAAAAGATTTATAAATTGATATTTATAAATTAAAAATATTGAAATTATAAAACGGGCTTTTATAAGTGTTAGAATGAATTGTGAATGAATTTCATAAGTGAATGAAATCTATAGGATTATAACGGTGAAGTTATAAATGGAATTTTATAAATAAAATTTATAAAGTTATCTAAGGAATAGATGTGGATAAATAAATGAATCTTATAAGTTATAAGATTTATAATTATGAAGTCTAAAAGAACAATTTGGTAAACAAATAAATTCTAAGTATTTAACTTATAACATGAACTTTTGGTTTATAATTGAGTTATAAATCGAATAGGTTAATAAAGGAGATTTATAAAGGAAGTAGTTATAAAAGAAATAGAACTGGAATTTATAAACATTGTTTTATAAATCCGCAACTACTTATTTTGATAAGTAAATTGTTGTAACTTGTTAATGGAGTTATATTCACGTTTTAGACAGTGAATAATCCTTTAAATTAAAAGGAATAGAAATGATGAAATTTGTTAACGTAGTATATTCAAGTTTTTGAATAGTGAATAATATGTTAAAGAAATGGTTTTTGAATGTGATGTTTTAAATAGAATTAAAACGATCAAACGATGTTTTCAAAATGAGTTGAGATTCGAAACCACAGATTTCAACATTCATTGTCGAAATAGATGTTTTCGAGAAATATAAGGAAATAGCGGATTATAACACTGTTGTTATAATAAATGATTTCCGAAAGGAAATGTTTTGTATAGTATTGGGATTTATATATCTATTTTAATTTCGAATCCCTATACTAGTGATTTTGGGTTGTCGTAACGATGTTTTACGCAACATTCGTTTTGGCCCAAATAAATATGTTTAAGAGAATGATTTCCTTAAAGAATGAAATATATACTTAATTTCGATTTAAGTATATTGAATATTTTCCAAAGATTGAAAATAAATAAATTTGTGAATTACTTATAAAATAAATAAGTATGGAGATGTTTTTCCCATGTGAAATGAAGAGTTTAGAGAATTTATCTTTTTAAAGATAAATTGAAAATGAATATAAAAAAAAATCGAATGGAAATCGTATATTCATAAATATTTTGGAAATATAAATTCAATATGGAATTTATAAATGGAATTTGGAAAATGAGTTTAAATATTAATTTATTTTTAAAGAATGGAAAATATATATCTTATAAAGATATTTTTGGGAAATAAATAATTTGGAAAATTATTTGGAATCTGGTGATGTTGTGCATATCTATTGATAGTTCAATAACCGACTATCAATATTTACCTTTAAATAGGTAATTATTGTGATTTGCTTGAAATTGAATGCTACACTTATTTTTTTTTAAATAAGCGCTCACTATTCGGGTTAACCGGGAAAGGACCTTGGGGTCGTATAACCCATTCCGAATATGTGATACGTCGTTATGAATTGCATTTGAAGACCGGTGTTGAAGACCGGATATTTTCGAAAACGAAAGGGTTTCTTGTTGATTGTCTCTGCACTGGCTGATCCCCGGTATAGAGATCTCCAAATGTGATGGGAAATTCGGGCGTGATTAGAGATTATCCGGATTGCAAGGACTTCTTTGTAAGTGCCTTCGGTTCTGTTCGATCCCGGAACAGACTTGTATGGATTGTGTGTCTGACATTACAATTGAGATATAAAGCTGATTTCTTTCAAATATATTTCTTCTGGTGGCGGAGAATTTATTCTCTTAGCTTAACACCCTTCTCTGAGACGTACGAGCTCAGAGGTTATATAGTTGAAGTTATCAGCAATATATTCCCAATTTGGTAATGTGACGTGCTGAGTGTTGCTGTGAAATGATCATTGTGTTGATTATTTGTGATAGGATCATTTATTTGATCGTCTATCTTGGTGATCATTTCTATGATCATTTGTTGACCCAAAGCATGGCTTTTGTATAAAGTATGTTTTTGTGGACGTGACTTCGTCGAGCCTCACAAACCGGTAATGGTCGAAACAGGAATTGTGCGGCAAGGTTTCCAGGGATCGCTTCCCTAGGGTATGGCCATTCCTTATGGAAAGGGGTAGTATCATGGTATGGAGCCCAGATACTTACTCATGTTGAAACACTTATTATTATGGTGTGATGTTGGTTAGAGAGCTCTCGTTTAAAGGTCCCAAAGGACCGGGGTGGCATATCTGAGGGTTTGTAATATCCCTTGGGAAAAGGGGTTCCCGGCCTTGTTTAGCAGAGAACGGTTTGGTTCTCGGGGCATCCTTCCAGAGGCGTTTCCATGTGGCAATGGGAAGTTCCTTGGCCTGACCATTTGTTGGAAAATCCATTCTTCAAATACGAGCCTTGTACGGTATTAGTTGTATTACCTGCCATCTACTTATGGTGGCGCCCCAATGTTTGGATGGTAGCTATAGTAGGCATAGTTCGAAATGTCTATGCTGGCTAAGATTTATATCTTTATTTTCGAAATGAATTTTCCTACACTATGCACTAGTTTAATATCAAATGTTCTTTTTAATGCGTATCAAGCATCTTTGACTATCATAAGGAGAAATCTCCTCCGATTCTGCGTTTGCATGTGTGTGTGTGTGCGGGAGGCCTTATGGTAGTCTCATTTTTAAAAGCATTGCGAATTGACTTTAAAAATATTCCTCTATTTTGATTTTAAAGAAAAATAAACTGTTTTGATTTCTCATACCAGTCACATGACTGACTCGGAGTTTATTGTTTTCCTTCCTAAACTCTGGGTGCCCACCAATTTTCACACGGGCAGTCAAGAGTTAAGGTTTATCAGGATATTCTGGAATTCAGGAGTTGCTGGAGACAAGCTGGATGGCATAGCGTATTACTAGTATAGTACTTCTTTTTCCGCTGCGTTGTTGTTGTTTGACGTTGTACACTCTGATGATATGATGTAATGAAATGTAATGTAATAACTGATATAGTCCTTTGTGTAAAGATTATTCATTTATCTATTATATGTTGTTCCGCTGCGAATTGTGAGATTCTGATGTTGTTCCGTTGTTATTTCTTTTCGTTCTATTTTCTTTCCATCCTTTCTCTCTTCTTATGCCTCTTTCTTTTTCTTTTCTCTTTCTTAAAACCCATAACATTTCGGTTTTTCGGCAACGAAAAATCGCGTATGTTACAGTGGCTATTGAGATCTTACGAGTTGAAAAGAAATCATGTTTAGGGTAAATTCCGGTGAATAATGACGATTTTTGGGTCGTGCCTTATGGCAAAGATAGCTGGGAGGATGTAGACTTGAGGAAAAATGGTGGAAATTTTTTATGATGGCCGGAAAAGCCAGGGAAGGCAAAGTAGGGTTTAAGTTTCAGGATTGGTCGACGATGTTATTTAAGTTCATGGGACATCGACAATTGATCATAGGTGATCGCACTTAGAGGGATAAGGGCATGGTGACGTGACGAAGCTCTGGTTGGAGATTCATGGTCGCTGGTGGTCAGTGGCGACGTATCGAGGTGAATTTAGACGATTAACTTTATTCCAGGTTGAAGCTTGATGGTGCAATTTTGATCTCAGGTGAGTTTTGATGATCTGGGTGGTCGTGGAGATTGTCGAGACCGCCGTCGTCGTGTTGATGGTCTCGGCAGGGTCCAGAGATGATCGGAACGCCTGTATATGTGCTCGCATGCACGCGTATACATAAGTGTCTGGTTTGCTATAGTATTTTGGGAAGATGATTCATTCTCGAGTAAGACTCGAAGTAGCTATGGGTTTGTCTTGAAGTAGAAAGAGGAGTGAGCATCTCGGGTTTTAGCTCGGGGAGAATAAGGGTTGGGCTCGGGCTTGTTTTAACTAGGATTTAAATTTTAAAATTTTAAAATAAATCAATTTTTAGAAATTAAATAAATTAAGTTTTAAGATTGTTCTTAAATCGAATTCTTTTATATATAATATATGTTTTATTTAACACTCGATTTAAGAAGTTATATGATTTGTTTAATTTAAATTTGTAAGTTATTTTAAATTTAATTTAGAAATGTACAAGTGTTAATCAAAGGATAAAATGTGTAAAATTTATATGTAAATGATAATTAAGTAAATGATAAGATAAATGAATTATCTTAAAGTTAATTAAGGTTTTTGATGATTAATGATTAATTAACATAATAAAGTAATTAAAGAGTAATTCATTAATTTAATTAATTAATGATTAATTAAGTAAGATTAGGGAATTAATTCTTAAGTAACTAATTTAATTTGAGCTAATTAAATTAATTACAGTGTGGATTAATAAGTCTTGCTTATGGATTAATAATAATTTTGTTTCAAATATTAAAGGTTTTAAATGTTTTTAGAGTTAACTAATGGGTAATTACTTTGTGTAATTAATTTAAAAGCTAATTACTTGGTGTAATTAAATTAATGCTTATTACTTTGTCTAATTAAATTAAGGCTAATTAATTATTGTGATTAAACTAAAGAATAATTAATGTAATTAATTAGAGTATTTATTAATTAAGGGTTATTAATTACTTAAACATGATTACTTAATGAAAGTAATTAAAAGTAATAAATCAATGATTAAAGGTTGTTAAATCAAGTGATTAAACAATAATTAATTAAAAGATAATTAATAATGTGATTAATTGATTAAGGTAATTAACTTGAGGATAATTAATTAAAGGTTAATTAATCAATGAAATAGATTAGAGATAATCACTTATTGTAATTAATCAAGGATAATTAATTAAAGCATAATTAATTAAGGGTTAATTAATTAATTAAGGAAAATTAATTAAGAGATAATAAAATAATTAAAGGTCGATTAATTGATAATTAAAGGTTAATTAATTTATCATTAAAGGTTAATTAATAAGTGATTAAAGGATAATTAATCAAAATAGTTTGTAATTAATTAATGTTAATTAACTAGTATTATTAATTTATTTATAAGTAATTAATCTTGTTTAAATTAATCAGATGACTAATTGATCTTACTTATGGATGTTTGGATTGTATGAAATGCTTTGAATTGTTTGATATCTTTGATGTGTGAAGTTTTTTGATATGAATTATTTTGATTTGAGCTGTAATGAATGTAATTTATTTATCTGTGATGAATTTATATTATTTATCTGTGAATCTATTAATGAAGATAAGCGTTATAGGATTTTACCGCTTATCGATATTGTTGTGCTTGGATTTGTGATGGTTGATGATATTGCCCCTAAATTACACCACACACACACACAAATATGGATTGCACGATGAAATTGGTTAAGTCATAGATATTTGAATTTAATATTGTGAAATGGTTTTAAAGATTGAATTTTGAATCCAAAATGATGTTGGAAATGGAATTGGGCTGAATATAAAAAGCATTTGAAAAGGAAATTTGAAATTGAATTTAGTTTGAATAGAATATATTTTGTTTAAGTTTTAAAATTATTTTGGAAACAATGGTTTGAAAGGGTATACAGGTTATTCCATAATATATATGGATTTTAAACTATTTTAAAAGTATTATTTTGGGAATTTAAATTTAACCCAACTTTATACTTTAAAGGCTATAACTTGTGCATATTTGATCGGATTTTTTCCAAAACGAAAAGCAATTATTTCCAAATGATAATGACTTTCATATAACGAAAGAACTTCTAGTTTTTGTTGAAAAGATTTCAAGTTCGAAATGGAATTTTTTTGAAAGCTATGAATGAATCTTTGTGAAAGACTGGCAAATCTTGGTTTCAAATAGAAGTGGATTTTAAAAAGTGAATCTACTGTTTTAAAAGATTAAAGTGGAAATTTGTTTAAACCATTTAAAGGAAAGATTTTGGACTAAAAGAGTGACTTAACTAAGATACTAATATCCATATGGTTTTAAAATTAAGCGCTCATTATTCGGTTTAACCGGTGGAGGACTTTATGTCATATAACCCATTCTGAATAATTATACGACGTAAATAGATAGCATTTGAAGACTGGCGGTGAAGACCGGGTATTTGCGAGAACGAAAGGATTACCTGTCGAATGACTCTGCACTGAGTAGCTACGGTATAGAGATCTCCATATGTGACTGGGAGTCCGATCGCGATGTGAATTCCCAGATTGCAACGGATTCTTTGGAAGAGCCTGCGATTCCGTTCAAACCAGGGACAGACTTGTATTGATGTATGTCTGACATTAATCTTTGAGATGTAAAGCTGGTTTTTATTAAATACATTTCTGTTTGGTGGCAGAGAATTTATTATCTTAGCTTTACACCCATCTCTGAGACGTACGAGCTCAGAGGTTATGTAGTTGATATTTACTAGTGATACATTCCCAGTTTGGTAATGTGGCATACTAAGTGTCGTTGGTCATTTGTTGATCGAAGCATGGCTTTTGTGAAAAGTACAGCTTTGTGGGACGAGACTTCATCAGAACCTCACAACCCGAAAATGGTTGAAACAGGCAGCAAGGTTATTGGGGGTAGCGCCACTTAGGGTATGTCCATTTCCTTCTAGATAAAAAGTGGTATCATGGTATGGAGCCCATGTACTTAACTTATGTGGTTGCTGCAAATCTATTGCTTTGTGGCTGTTGGTGTTGAGGGCCCTTGGATAAAGGTTGGTAACGTTTGGGGGATGGCCTACTCATGTCAGTAGTTACCTCGTTACAGAGGTAACCCAGCCTTACGTTGGCAGAGATCCAGCTAGGTTCTCGGGGCGTCCCTCTGAGGCGTAGCCATGTGGCATAGGAAGTTCCTTAGCCTGACCATTGTTGGAAATCCAATCAACCAATACGCGCCTTATACGGTTGTAGTTGTAGAACCTGCCGGCTATAGTAGGCATGCTATAATGGTATGTATGCTGTCTAAGATTAATATTATACTTGCAAATATTTTCTGCACTATGCACTAATAATAATATCAAAAGGATTTTTGTGTATCGAGCATGTTTGACTATCATAAGGAGAAATCTCCCCCAAATGTGCGATTGCATTGTGTGTGTTTGCCGGAAAGCCTTATGGTAGTTTCATTTACCAAAAAGCATTGTAGATTTCTTTTTAAATTCTTTTTGTTTGTTTTTGTTTGCTCACACCAGTCTCATGACTAATCTGGAGTTCATTGTTCCCTTTCTAAAATATGGATGCCCATAATTTTCCACACGGGCAGCCTAGAGTCAGGTAGTCAAATAATATGTGTGGCTTTGGAAATCTTCAAAGTCTTTGATTTAGCTGTCGCATTGGGATCGCATTTGCGTTTCATTACGGCATGATGGTGTAACGAGCTTGTTGGTTTGGGAGTTCTTTAATCTTTTGGTTTTGGATATGAAAGTCTTTATAGTTTTCGAGCGATGATGCATTATGTTGGATTCACTCTCTCTTGAAGACCATATTGGTGATATTGTTCCGTTGTTGTTCTTCCGCTATTGTCTTGTATCTCTGACATATATTGATATTCAATCGTATCATTGTTGTATCGAATTATGTGTATCGATAAAAGTTATATATTTTTCTTCCGCTGTGTTGTTGTACTTAATGTGTTATAAGCTTCAGCAAACTAGATTCAACGTTTGAATCTGCGGCATTCAAATACTGGTAGAGTATTTGGGTGTTGATTTTCGAAGGTCGAGTCAGGGTCTTTTCAGATGCAAACCCTAATGGGTGTGACCCATGTGGCCTTACTGCATCTCCCTTCTTTTAGTTATTCCCGGTTGACGAAGTTTGAGCTACGATTACCTTTCAAGAACATATTTCACCAAGAATGCTCATCGCCTGCCAATGGCGATGTTCTGATAGCATTCATCCATACAAGTCCGTTTTGGGTTTGAACGGAACCGAAGGCACCATGCACTACACCCATTTTTGGAATCACACTCAAGGTTAGCGAAAAATAGACCTTGCACTTCAAAATCTGCATCTTGGTTCTTGCCTCTAGAATCTTCTAAATCGCTCGCTTAATTTGGATCGAAGTGGATTGCGGATAATACTGTTATCCGATCCCGGTCTCCTCAAACCAAAAAGATAAATTTTTAAAGGCCATGTTTGTTTAAATAAACAATTCTATAACCAGAGTGTAAATATTCACATATGGAAATTTATTCCATATTTTTACTATATCATGACATGTCCATTGAAATTAATTTGCTTGTAATCATCACATTTTCTGAAACTCGGAATAGTGATCCATACAAATCGATTTACTTCCAATAAAACGTGTCACTGTTTTATTCTAACTATTTTAATTTCTTGGCTACTTAATAGTACAGACAAAAGATAATTGAAATCAATAGCTGAGGGAAATAAAAGCGAAAGCATACATTAATAACTTCAATCAACAATTTAGTAAATCGATTCACAAATCAGAAATTTAATTAGTTCCGATTAATTGAATCAAATTATATTTTTAATCTAAATTACTTTTCAATCAAATAAATTTAATAATGATTTATTATTGCTTCATTAAACTTAAATAGTTCATTTGATAATTAATTGATTAATTAATGTAAAATTAATCAAATAAGAAATTATCTATTTGTCCACTTTCAATTTCTATAAATCGTTAAATTTTACATAGTAGATTTCTCACTGATATTGTTTTAGATGATAATACCTGGTGATAGGATCTTGATGCAAAAATCTGTGTGTCGTGGGTTTAAAACGAATGAGAAATAATGTTACTAAATTAAAAGATTATTAAATATAAAAATTTATTCAACTTATACTTTTTATAAAACAAATTGCCAGTGCATATAACCAAACCCGATCGGCCCAGTACTCTTACCTCCTTTCTTCTTCATTAAGTTTTTCTTTTTCCCCTCTCTTTCATTCGAACCTGAAGACATGCACGAGAACATGCACAAATGTGTGCACATACACATGGCCGCTAGCCATCAACCATGCCACCGACCAAATCTTGCATGCCACTCTCAATCATCCTACCTCCATTACGTGCCTGGAACTCCATTTCGACCATCAAATTAAAATTCGAATGGCCTAACCAAAAATTGATACCAAACTAATCCACTTAAACAAATCGTCACACCACGACAATCAACCATCCCGAGCTTCACCATCACCTTTGCTATCCTTCCCCCTGGTGCGCATGTCCTCCTCTCTCTATCGACATTACCATTGGACACAAACCTGAGACCACAAATAACCCACTTGAAACCCTAGTTTTTCATTGTCTAGCCCACACACTATACTTAAAATCATCGCAACATTTTTAGTGGATGCACCATCCACTAAGCCACCTCCATGCCAAACACCACGACGCAAAATCAAGTACGTCGTCGAAATTTGACCAAAAGCTAAAATTCATTGATATACTAAATTCTCCCTCTACACAACACTAGAAATGTTCAAATCACCCCTATAAAACATCTTTTCCAATCGCGAGCACAACTATATGATCCATTCGAAAATTTATGGTGGTTGAATTTTCGACCAAAACAACCCACTCTCTATTATATCGAGTTTGCCCTTTCTATGCTTTGTGAAATCACATGAAATCAATTTTAAAATATTCTACATTCATAGACAATCAACCTTCGCTTTGACGTCAAAGTTAAAAACTAATTAGATGAGGAGATATTGATTTTTTTTCAGTGAAAAGGTTTAATTATTTTTAAGCAAAAATTTGAAAAGGGTAGCTATTTGGAAGAAGTGTTGTATTATGGTGGATCTGACCATGCCATGCACAATCGTAAATGCACATATTCACCGAACATACATATAAATAATAATATGTTAATATAATAAAAAAAGTCTTACTCACCGTTTTTAAATAGATGAACTACTGCAGTGTTTTAAATCTCCTTCTTCAAGCTTTGAACAAAATAATTTCTATCTTATCCTAATAGCCAAAACAAATTTATATAAACGAACAACAACATATATACATAGAATGGAAATGTGCAGGGCAATCCAAAAGGTGCTGAGGTATGCATATAGGGTAGCTTGATATCACTATTAGATTTCATCGTTTTTATCTTCTTTTTTTTCAAAAATTGTAGGCTGGTTTGATTTCGAACTGTGGACTGATATGGTATTAGATAAGCTTGATCAAATGTTTTGAATGATGAAATTTTGTTATATATATATATATATATATATATATATATATATATATATTATCATAAGGTTTGAAAATTGCTTTTGTGAAGCTTCTATGTGTGTGTATGTGTGTATGTGTGTAAATATATTATAAGCTTGAAATGGTGAAGTATACATATACATATATATGTATACAATTATCATATACAACAATTATTATTCGAAAATTTCTGTAGTTTTAAAATTCATAATTTCAAATATTTTCAATACCAGATAATCTATTTATTAAACTTATAAAAAGAAATGTTTAAATGTTTAAAATTAGTTAATTATTCTAATAACAGATAACAAAAAATCAAGGTCGTTACATTCCTTCCACCTAAAAAGAATTTCATCTCCGAAATTAGAAAGTAAGGAGGCAATTCAAGTTATAATCAAAAAGTCATATTTTTAAATCATAAGCACACATAAGTCTTACACTAACCACCATAGCAAACAAGGAACACACTATATATATATATATATATATATATATATATATATATATATATCTGTGTGTGTGTGCGTGTATGTGTGTGTATGTCAACAACTAGCTATCCAAACATCATTTCTGGATAAGCTTCTCTCATACGATTCATAGTTTCCCTGGTATAGTCTCTAGGATCCTCTCTCAACTGAGTTTTGGCTAACTTCATCACTTTATTTCGAAGTCTTTTCTCATCCTGGTTTATAATACGAACTGGATGTCTGATCACTTTCAAGTTTGGTTCTTTCTCTAAATCCTCCTATACTAATGGTTCCACAATCAACAATGGATCGTGAACCTATTTCCTCATATGAGAGACATGGAAAACAATATGACCACCATCCTTTTTGGCAACTCAACCTTATAAGCCAGAGACCCAATCCTTTCAAGAACACATAAAGGTTTGATATATCTAGGAGCTAATTTCCCAGCCTTTCTAAATCTAATCGCTCCTCTAAATTGTGAAAATTTTACAAACACAAGATCCCCAATTGAAAATTCAAGATTACTGTGCCTTTTATCAACATATCTTTTTTGGCGATCTTGAGCTTCTTTCATCATTCTCTTAATCAATTCAACTTTCTCAGATGCTTCTCGAATCTTATTTGGACCAAGGATTAAAAATCTCTAGACTCCACTAATAAGATAGTGATTTACATTGCCTTCCACAAAGAGCTTCATAGGGTGCCATGCCTATGCTAGCTCGACAACTGTTTTTGTAGGAGAATTCTAATAAGTGTAGATGATCCTTCCACGATCCTCCAAAATCCAAGATGCATGCTCTTAACATATCCTCTAGGATGCAATTAATCCTCTCAGTTTGCCCAGCGATTTGTGGGTGGTAAGCAGTACTCAAACTCAACTTTGTTCCCTGAGCTTTTTGCAATGCTTCCCAAAATTTATTGGTAAAGATAGGATTGTGA
Source organism: Allium cepa (assembly GCA_030765085.1). Taxonomy (NCBI): domain Eukaryota; kingdom Viridiplantae; phylum Streptophyta; class Magnoliopsida; order Asparagales; family Amaryllidaceae; genus Allium; species Allium cepa. Next base: position 245,412,224 of record CM060942.1, read on the forward strand.
TCACTTACTATAATTATTAGGACTCCGTGCAATCTAGCAGTCTCCCTCGTAAAAATCTTTGATAAAGAAACTGCGGTTCTAATTGGTTTTATTGGGATAAAATGAGCGCTCTTGGTTAAACGATCCACAATGAACCATATTCCTTCATTTCCCTTTCTGGTTCAGGGGTAAACCATCACTAAAATCCATGGATATCATTTTCCATTTCCATTGTGGAATCTCTAAAGGTTGTAACAATCCAGCTGTCTTTTGATGATCACCATAAATTTGCTAACAGCTCGAACGCATGCTTATAAAGATAGAGATATCCTTCCTCATCCCTAGCCAATAGAAAACACTTTTCATACCCTTGTACTTCTTATGAACTCCTGGATGAATACTCAACTTAGATTTGTGCCATTCTGATAAAATTTCCTTCCTCAGCCCATTTATATCTGGAATGTAAAGTCGTTTGTTTAACCACAAAACACCATGATCGTCCTTCTGAAAGTCTGAATACCATCCCTTTCCAACTCCTTGAATTAATTCTCCAAATTCTTATACTTTCTATGATTACACAAAATCCTTTCTTGCAGAATTGGTGTAGCCTCTAAAAGAGATAAAACTGCATTCCTGCTTAGAGCATCTACTACAATGTTTGCCTTCTTTGGCGTATAGAGAATATCCAAGTCGTAGAATGCCAGAAATTCCAACCATCTTTGTTATCTCAAATTTAGAACCTTATAAGTGAAAAGATACTTCAGGTGATGTGTGAATATTTCAAATTTTTCACTTAGTTAGAGAGAGAAGACTTACTTACTAGAATTCTAGAGATAAGAAAGAAACAAGAAGAATAGAGAGATCCTTACCTAAATATATTGTCTCCATATCTTCAATGTAAAAACAACTGCTAACAGCTCTAAATCATGCATTGCATATTCCACTCATGTGTCTTCAACTGCCTGGTCCCATATGAAATCACCTTACCATTTTGCATTAAAACAGCACCCAATCCTACTGCACACGCATCGGTATAAACCATGAATCCACTCTTTCCATCTGGAACAGCTAGAACTGGCGCACTAGTCAATTCCAAAAATGCTTCTTCACACTTTGGAGTCCATATGGACTTCTCACCCTTCTTAGTTAGCTTTGTAAACTGGGAGGAAATCTTAGAATAACATTGAATAAACCTTCTATAGTATCCCGCTAAACCAAAGAAACTACGAACTTCGATAGGAGTCCGCGGTTGCTTCCATTCCTGAACAGCTGCCACCTTTACTGGTTCCACTGAAATGCCATCTCCCAATACAATATGCCCTAGAAACCTTACCTTCGATTTCCAAAAATGGCACTTCTAAAACTTTGCCTTTAGGACTTGTCCGCTCAATGTTTCCAATACCACTTCTAAATGATGTTTATGCTCCTTCTCATATTTAGAGTAGATAAGAATGTCGTCGATAAATACTAGCATGAACTTATTAAGGGTATACCATCATCGGTAATTCTCAATTGATGAAAGCCTGTTGCTAGTTCCATTTAGGAAAATACGATTCCCCATGGAGTTGGTCAAAAAAGGTCATTAATGCGGGGTAAAGTATATTTATTCATAATGGTTACCTTATTCAATTCTCGATAGTCCACACATAGTCTTAGGGAACCATCGGACTTAGCCAGCTAAGCCCTAACTTGAAAAACTTGGTCTAATCAACCCTCTATTTAATAGATCTCGTTTTTGATTTACTAACTCCTCTCTCTCCCTCGGAGCCAATCTTCCTTTGGGTTGAATTACAGGCCTTGCGTTAGGAATTAAATCTGTTCGAAACTCTATTTCTCAGTGGGAGGTAAGCTTTTGACTTCTTAAAAACATCATGGAAGTTATTAATAATTTCTATGGATCTTAACCCTTCTCGAGATTCTTCAAGAACATACAAGAAACTACACATATGAATTCCATGGTTATCACATTCTATCTTTACAATCCTTCCCAACTTGGTTTCCAGAGATATGGTCCTCTCATCACAGCTAAGGACAGCTCTATGGCTTGCTAACCAATCCATACCAATTATAATATCAGATCCCTTAAAATCTAACGCGTAAGGGCCGCAAGAAAAGTTATGAGAAAGATAAGAAATTGGCACTCCTTCGTAGGTCATACTCAGATGGGTCGCTCCCCTTATGGGATTGGATACACAAATAGGATTTTCTACAATATTAGGAATGAGATGAAATTTCCATATCGATTCTAAAGAAATATAGCTATGGGAGGCACTAGAATCAAATAACACTTTAACATAAATACCATTAGTAAGTAAGGTACCTTCAAGGATAACCTTCCCTTTAACATCTACCAATGTTGACGTCTCATTCTTGATTGCATAAACCTTAGGTTGCGGAGCCATTTTCAGAAGTGGGTAGTCCTTCGCCATATGGCCTGGTTGGTGACAATTGAAACGAAGGTTTTTCAGGACTATCGAAGTGATAGGTCCTGCTTGTTGTTGAGGTTGTTGATGCTGCTTCTGGACTTCAGATTTCTTATAAAGCCTTGCAATATTGCCCTTCTACTTGCAAAGGTACCAACTAACATTCTTGTGCTTGTTTCCTTTACCACTTCTCGAGTTCTCTTGTGTTCCACTGCCCGATTTCTTATTTCCTTTGTTCCTCCAGTTGGGTTGAACTTTCTTTTTTTAGGGTTGTAGCTACTCATATTCCCACTGGGTGCTAATGGAACTGGCTTCTTCTTCTCCAATGCTTCGTATCGGAGAGCCATGTCTACTAAGTCAACGAGGGATCCTTTCAGATGTCCCATCATCTTTTCATGAAACTTTCCCTCAATCCCATCACAAACATCTCATTCTTCTTTATCGAGGTATTGATCAGTTCAGGTCCAAAGCAGGAAAGTTCATTAAACCTAGTTTCATATTCCGCTATAGACAAATTCCCTTGTTTTAAATACATAAAACTTTGGTACATTCTTGTCTTATCCCTAGCAGGTAGGAATCGAGCTTCAAATTCTTCCTTAAATTTTTTGTAGGGGAACTCTTCTTCGAGAACATTTATGGTTAGAGAATCCTACCATGCGGCTGCTCCTCGTAACTGCCAAGAAGCCAAGAAGCATTTCTTCCCATCGTCCAAATAAAGTCCTTTGAAAATATTTCCAGAGGTTCGTAACCATGCTTGGAATTCTATGATAGATTATGTCCCTTTGAAAGATTTCTCTCCCAGAGTTGTATAATCCTTACACAATGTTGCAAAGTTCACCCATGGCAAAACCAGATCTGCTTCCTTAGCAATTTCTACTCTTTCAAAATTCGAGGTTCGACCATTTATGGTTAAGGTACTGCTAGCTACCCTTCTATGCATGTCTCTAGTACTCATTGCTTACAACCTTGATATAGTAAGATGATATTTAGAAAGCATGGACGGAATATGCTCCAAAGATCGCCCTAATCAAACCTATTAAAGCCGATCTAACTATCAAGGATATATGTATATATTAAACATAAAATTACAGATAAGCTCTCTCAAGATTGATACTAACCCAAAGCTTAGGTGTTCACTCAACCTAAGCTCTCCTACGAAGTGTGAGCAATCGCCTTTCTTACTTCGAAGAAAGACAATTCGTTATGAAAGAAAAAAAGAGGTAAAAAAGATGAAACAAAACAAAACATAGAATCCCACAGCGGAACGGATGATATATTTTACATAACATAAGTTTTACATTGTCACTAACAATATAATACTTCAGAGTAGTAGTAATACAGTCACCATACTTAGACAGTCATAACTACCTGTCCATGCATCACAAACCAAAATACATACACAGACACAGTGGAATATATAGTAACTAGCTAACAGTGGAGCAGAAAAATGAACTTCGGGTCAAATATGGGTCTGGTGTGAGTAAAACAGTTAAATTGTTTAAATTGAAAATCATTTGAAATCAAAGGTATCTCGTAAGACCACACAGCAAATAAACACGAATGAGTTTTTACCTTACAATAACCAAAACACTTTTATAGAAAATCCAATGATATTATCATAATGTCTAGGGTTTTCAAGTATAATAGAACATAGCTGGAATCCTTACATCTCACGTTCCAACATATTTAGGTAAATCAAAAACGCACGACACTTATTGGAGAAAGGGTTCCAAAAATCACTGGACAACTGGGGTGCCGCCCTCCACGGTACATCACTAGACAAATGTATCGAGATCGAACCTATCAGTCACTGCCAACAAAGGACTGGCCTATCCCTTACTAGATTGTACCGAATACACCATCATCATGGTTATGATTAGTAACCGTGCCATAACATATAGAAAAAGGGACAAATAGTGATTCTCGATAGGTGATGGCATACCCTAATAGGTGCGACCCACATGGCCTTGTTGCATCTCACCTATTTCAGTCATTACTGGTTGATGAGGCTTGAGGCTAAGATTACCTTTCAAGAATATATTTCACTTAGAATGCTCATCGCCCTCCAATGACAATGTTTTGATAACATTCATCCATACAAGTCCATTCTGGGTATGAACAGAACCTGTAACGACCCGCTATTTTGGACCATTCAAATCGACACTAAAACCGTACATGTACGACTTGAATAATTCAAAATACCGAATTGTTAATTTAATTTGGCAAAACTTAAAATATACAGTAAATAAATCAAACACAGATCACAGACACAGAGTAATATGATGCAGCGGAATAGAAAAATAGTTGTTCATGAAGCTACTATATACATCAGAGTTTAAAATAAAATACATCAGAATCTCTTGAATACAGAAAAGTTTTCAGTACGAGCCGATGACTTCTCTGAACCAGTCAATCTAGAAAACTGAAAGCTGAAACGATAGTTGGATCTCCAAATGAAGCTCCAATCTCCAAAGGTGAGTCTCTAATGCTGTATTACTCGGTCTGACCCGAGCGTAAAGCAAAACACAAAACACTCGAGTCAGGATTAACATTCTTATATCAATAAATCCAACTCAAGTGAAATATCAACTGAAATACAAATAACTTAAAGGATGTTTGGGATGACCATCCTCTAAGGGTCCATAGAACTATCTACAGGGTATAAATATACACTATTACATCGTGGTCATTCACTTAATTTATACTTCAAACCCAAATGTCAAATTCACTTCGAATAATTATATTTCCCAAATAGTATTTATATATATTAAATGCTGTATATGGTAAAGCACTTGCAATTTCCTTAACTTAACAAATCGTTCACATCAACCTGACCTTTCCATTTAAATTAAATTCAATCTCAATTATAAATCTCAAATCTGGATTTGATATCCTAATTACCCTTTCCATTTCAATATGTTTCCATACTTTAAGTATTTAATATTTCCCCTAAATTTCCCAATCTAGTTTTCTAAATACAAATTTCCAGATTTCGTTCAACCTCAATTTCCCTTAAATTCAATTAGTTATCTACATAACAAATTCAACTATCTTGGTCCCAAATACATATCAAATTTCTAAACCATTTAATTACAATACAGTTCATGGCTTAAATACTTAGATGTTAAATTTAACAGTTTCATATAGATTCTTGGTTTTTACATCATTATTATTTAGTTTGAACCTTCCCTTATTCAATACCATTTTAGTGACTTTAAATTACATCTTTCTCAAGATTTCTCAAATTTTATTAAACGTGAAATATCTCATTCGATAAATTTCAAATTGATTTAAATAAATAAATCCTTATCTAAACATCATTTTACAATAACCCAAATTTATCTCCCAACCTTAATTTTTCAATATTATTGCAAAATTTATCCGAATAAAATTTACATAAATTATTTATCATAATTTATGTATTTAATCAAATCTTGATTAACTAGATATAATTAACTCTATATTTATCATTACCCTTTATAGATGTATTTAAGAATTTACATTTAATAAGACCATAGATTTTTTTATCATATGGTCAAAGTGTTATGGCTATTATCATTTCAATACGTACACTAAATGTATACGGGTGGATAGCATTTCAACCCGTAATCCCAAATTTAATTAAACGAAACCCGCTTGGGCCTATCTTTTCAACCCATTTTAATTCAAAAATCAAACATAACAAAGGGAACTTGCAGTGTGATGACAGGGATAGTGTCAAAGTAAGTAAACAAGCAATAACAACAATCAATAACAATTCAATAGATTAAATCAAATAACCCCGAAATAATCGTATTAATTCGCATTGTTATTTTTATAATTATTTCTAAAATCTACACTATCATTTCATGTAGATTTAAAGGTTATTACATTTCAGTTTTCCCTTGTCGTTCCATTTCATTTTCAGTTTAATAATATAACAATTAATCCAAACTACGTTCAAAGATTTCAAGAATAATTTATCAATTTCTACGACAATCAATGGGTCAAATTCAACTAATCAAATTTACATATAGCGGGGTCAGGTTTTAATAAAGTAAGGTCCATCATATATAATCCGTTTAGTTTGTAAACTATACTACTCAAATTAAACTAGCAAACTAGTTATCACTTAACAAAAATAATTAACATCCAATTTAAACAACAATCAATCAAACAATCAATTATCAACCAATCTGTATTATTATCACATACATAATTAACCGATAATGGTGTTGGGTGTCATAGGTGAACAGATACAAATAATAGCATATATAACAATTAAAAATAAATACAACAGCATATTTCAATTGTCGTTTCAATTGAAATCAAATTCAATAAATATAAAAGTGTTAATCGTGAGTGATTGCTCACCTTTCGAGGCTAAACAGATTTGACAAGGAAACGAGCTACGAATTCCAAGCGACGCTAGATGGATACGATTCGATGGAGAAAACGGGCACGACGGACAAAGCTGATAACAGGAATCGACGGAATCAAATTAGAACCAGGTTTGATGAAGAGAATTGGTATAAGAGAATTTGAAAACAATATCCATTTAAAGCACATATACATATATAAATCAAAATAAATATATTATTTTCTTATTAAATTAATATTTCTTTTTAAGACCAATATCAAAACAAAATACGTATGTACGAAAAATCACTGTTTTGTATTAAAAATCAAATGTAATAAAATTTGAAATAAATATTGTAACTTTCATATTGAAATGTACATAAACACATGCAAGTTTAAAGAAAAAAACAATGTTGAGACCCATTTTCAACATAGCTTATATTAACTGCGACAAAGAAAGCTACAAACACTTGTTATTCAATATATATATACAGTCCAAGTAAAAATCAATGTACAAATGCAGACAGCACTTAACAGCTATATTACCCAATGCAGTAACATATAACTATGGATATAAAACCTCTCTCCTTTTTTTTTCTAACATATAAACCATACTATATAAAATAAAACTTAAAAATATGTATATAAAAAAAATTCATAAAACTGACCTATACTATATATACATATGAATTTATATTCTAAGTTTGAACACCGCAAATTAAATTTACAAGCGTTTCAAACATATAAGTAAATAAACAAATCAAGCTTACATTTATTAAAAATTAAACATAAATTTAAATTAAATAATTAATCCCAAAACATACTAAAAAAAATATATTTGAAAACCAAGTTCTCATCTATAAAAAAAGTATATACATATTAAACGTGATCTTACAAAACAGCAATATGTGAACTTGCCAAACATATAACTATTTATGTTTTAAAACCAAAAGTGAAGCACTACTGTAAACAAAAATCCATAAAATCGACATATTATTTTATATAACTATAGACCTTGCAAAACCAATTATATATATATATAGCTTAGTTAGCATTACTAAATGCATAAACCAAAACTGATGAAAATAGAAAGTAGGAATTAATGATGTCCTCGCCTATATATGTTAAACTATCCCAGTTTATACATCATAATTTTGCCTTCCTTTACATAAATTTAAACATTATCTTTTAAATGTAAATACATAGACCCAAACTGTATAGCCAACAATCAAATGCTCCTAGGACCGGGATTGTAAAATATAAATAAAAGTGACAAAATAGTTTAAAAAAAATACTTCTCCAAATACCATGTGACCTTAATATAAAGCGATGCTTTTTAAATATATATATATATACGCTTAAATTATAAACTTTTATGTTACATTGAAAATCAAGACATGTAAAAAAATAAATAGACAAAAACATGTTGTGCTTAAAATAAAGGAAAAGCAATATAAACAATAAGAAAACAAAAGAAAAGGATGAAAAAGAAGAAAAAGAAAAGAAATAAGAAGAAGAAAAAAAAATGGTGCAGCCATTTACCTACAGAAGAAGCTTCACATGCAAAAGAGGAGAATGGACAAAGAAATTCAAGCAAAGATAAATGTACAGAAAAAATATAGAGTAGTGGAAATTTAAAAGTTAGAAAGCTTAAATCAAGGAAATATCAAATGCAACCGGCTAAAATAGGGGAATGGTAATATAAACAAAAAGGTAAAAGCAACGGTGATCCTTAAATTTAGCTGAATCATTAAGGCAAATAAATATGGAGCATTGGTTAGTAACGCACGAAATTCGGGAAATAACAAAGGAAAGGACCGGTCAAATAAATGAATGTAACGTGTAACGAATATAAAGTTTATATAAATTTGAACCGATGGAAATAGAGGGGTCAATCGCTAGAATTTAGGAGGTATGAATGGTAACGGTTGTTTGAATTGTATACCAAATATATAACTTTATATTCCATTATTAATTGAATAGGAGAAATGAATGGGTGGAGAATGAGCTGTCCATTTATGATATACTGTTACATATAATTTGTTAAAGAAGAATGGTAGAATAATGATAGATTTGAATTATATACTAGTGTGATGCAATAACAACGGTCAAGTTGATAAGGTGGATATTTAAATAATTTATTGCTTGATTGGAAAGCACGTGAGTATGGAAAGGCAAGGGTATTAAAATGGAAAAAAGAATGGAGAGAGAAATTTAAGCGAAGATAAAACGTACAGGAATAAATATAGAGTAGTGAGATTCAAAGCAATTAATAATAACGTGCGCAGCACGCTTCTATAATTGAGACCGAAGAAAAGAAATGAAGTCACAATTTTAAAGGTACCGTGATGTGTACAATAATAAAAATGAAAACGTACACAAATAAATGAAATTGTAACAGTCTCTCATTGATTCAGCTGACACAAAAAAAAGAAATTATGAACGGATAGAATGCAAATTGAAACGTTAGAGAATTAAATATAAGGTGGAAAGGTGTGTCAACGCTCACCCATAGATTTAGCTAAAACCTTTAAAAGAAATTTAATATGGTATGAGTTGAACTTATGGCTATATATGTGCATAACTATGTATATAACTATATATATGAATCAAAATCATTTTCTAAATTCAAACGCAAATCCAATTATATATATGTATGTATGTATATTTTTATTATTATTTTAAAATCATTGTTTAGATCGATACACATAAATAAACTAACATATAGTATTATACTAGTAGACAGCAAAATATACACTGGTTATTATAGAATAAGATGCAAGCCATATACAACTACAACTTATTGGTTTAAACTATAAAATTATACGTAATCCAAATATCAAATTTTTATTTCAAAATTATTATTATTAATAATTTCTCAAAATCCAAATTAAATACGTTATAAAACCAAAAAAAAAAAAATTAATAAAATTTTATTGGTCGCTACATTCTCCCCCACTCAAAACTTTTCGTCCCCGAAAAGGAAGGAGGTAGGAGAATAGAACAACCAGAAATAAAGGTAGATTGAAAGTTAAGGGTAAATAATTAATTTAAAACTATATAATTTTACTTGAATTATTCATTTGAAAACTTTATTTGCGATTCAGCTATCTTTAATACTTTAAAATTTCCAAAACTCATTGAAATTTAATATGTTTAACTAACACCTATATACATATATGAAAGCTATTTGAAAACAATTATTTGCATCATTAGTTATATTTACAAAGAAGCTGTTGAAAACATTAAATCCATAATTCATAAATTTATAAATTTGTCTTTAGATACCTTTCAAACATTATTAATAAATCATTCACTTCAAAAATATTTATACCACTAAAATTTTCTATTAACCAATGTAGCATATAGATAAGCAATCTTTAAAAGATTTTATTCAAAAAGGAAAGGAAGGTAGATTCTGGAATAGTATCGGGCAAGAATTTTCAATTTACCAAAGGAATTTAATTCCAAAGATTAATGCAAATTTCTTTGTTGGGAAAAATATTTTATAATAAATACCTTTATAATAACACTTTTATAATAAGATACTACTATATCAAAGTAAATTTTCTTTCAAAAATACTTTTATAACTCGATGTTTCAACAAGTTTATCCTTGTTCTTGCAGACTCTGGCCATGCGTTGATCAGGCGCAAAGCTAGAATTCTTCAAGTACTTAGTAGACTTGTTTCAACAACCAGTGAAAATACTTGAGAAACCCTTTAAAACAGATATGGAAAGTACGATCCAAACAAAACAATCAAACCAAAACCTTTGTCCGATCATGGTTCGCAGATACACAATGGTTACGCCTGGTTCCCCCAGGAAACAATCCATATCCGTAAGCTTTCACAGCCCTGCGAGTTACGCCATGATGACTAGTAGGGTGTAGGATACACAATGGTTACGCCTGGTTCCCCCAGGAAACAATCCGTACCCCCAGGCAAGACTCAGCCAGGCACTTGCGCTACTATTCGCGACCTACACAGATTGCAGGATACACAATGGTTCCGCCTGGTTCCCCCAGGAAACAATCCGTACCCCTAGGCAAGACTCAGCCAGGCAATTTCGCTGTGCATTCACGAGAGAAAAAGAAACCGTGGGACACGTCACGGTGGGAACACTCGAGTATTACATCCGGAAAACCAAAATCAGAGAGAATAATAACGATAGAATGAATCCACGCTATGGCCACAAAGCGGATATCAAGCAGAAGGCACTTTCCATATCTTTATTTGGAAAATATATATCATATAGTACCTTTTTCAAATCACTTTCAAATATTGTACTTATATAAAGTCCATATATATAGGATTCCATTTTCAAACGAATACTTTCCAAATCAATAGTATATCAAAATATCCTTATATAGACTTCGATTATATAAAATTCTCTTTCCAAAATTGAGTACCTTTCAAATCAATAGATTTCAAATCACTAGTTGGAAATCAATTTTTTATAAATAGGGTTATTCTAGGTCAACTCAAAACTCGAGGATCGAACACCGGTATACTTTAAATCATTTCAAATATATACATATTTCTTTCGAAACTATCAAATTACTACGGAATTTGAAATCAAAAACGGTTTTACAAGATCACTCGCATAGCGAAGCTATTAAAGGAGCCTCTCCCCCACTCTGAAACTCGAAAATCAATGTCGATGATGCGTGCACTCATCACCGAAATTATTCCCTAGCGACATAAGTGAGTTCTGGACTTCTATTTTCTTGAAAACTCGTTTGAAATTTCTTCAAAATTAATGGAATTCATTTGAACTCATTTAAAACATTTCTTATTCGGAAAAATACTTTTAAATCGTACTATTTTTCCTATAATTTCCAAAATCTTAAAACCAATTTCAAAATACCGGAATTCAATTCTCGAATTTCAAATTTAACACTTCAGTTATAAATCATTTTTATATAAATCAATTTCTTATAATTTTCCAAAATTTCAAATCCTTTCAAAACTTTTTATATAGAATAACATTTCTTATTTGATTTATATATAGGTATATAATCCTTATCGAAACATTTCTTTTTATATATAGGAAAAATCATAGTTATTAAAATATAAATTTGATATATAAAGCAATTTCAAAATACAAACGTACCCGATTTTCAAAGGATAATCTAAGAATGGATTTCAAAATAAAGATAGAGATTTGAATTTCATATCAATGAAACAGGAACATGAATACTTTATTAGAGAACTTCAGTTAAGCAAAAGATACAATAGAGTTTATCGAAAGCAACAAACAACTGCTGAAACAAACAGATCTACCGAGAACCACCTTACATAAACAAAGCATCGGTATTAATTCTACCGGGTGGGACTTCAATCGGTGCAGAACACTCCCCCTCAATATGGCCCCAACTTCTGCATTTCTTACATAAATGCACTACACACCCATCCTCCTTAACGAATTGCGGGAACGCAGCCTTCCTTCCGTACTTCCTCACAGGACAATTCCTAGCTATATGTCCAGTCAGCCTACAGTGATAGCAAATGGTTGATTGGTCGACTGATGCCGTGGGTGCAGCATTTACTTTCTTCACCTTTTGGCAGCGATTGGGAAAGTGTCCCGTACTACGGCACTTAAAACAGAAGATCTTGGATCGATAACGCTGGCCCTCACTCTTCTTTCCTTCATCTCTCTTCCCGCACATGGCTGCATAATGTCCCTTCTCTTGACACCGATAACAGATGACATTGTCATAAGGTCCAGGTCCTGCCCTTTCCCTCCAAATCTTTTCCCACTTCTCCATTGCTTCCTCCTGTTCCTTACGGGCTAGTGCTCTCCGGGCTCGACGAGCTGCTTTCTGCTCTTCCGATTTTGCCATCTACAAAATAGTTTCCTATCATTCAGGGAGTCCAATATCAAACCAGATAGAGGTTCAATTTCTAAGAGAAAACTTGATCAAAGGAAGTTTCGAAACAAAGTGTGAAGGCTTGAGCAAAATGAGGAAATCTTTATTACAAAGTAGAAGGTGGATATCCTTCTATAAGTCGCGGGCGACATCTACCGGTCAACCGTGACTTCAGAAATCTAGGTGAATTAATGCCAATTGTAAAGGAGTTTTCACCCTTTTACAAATTATTCAATGGAGTTATGGGATACTCCGCAATTAAACTAATATAAATAGGAAGAGACACGGATGAATTTCGGAACCGAGGGATATTCCAAAATTCAAAGGAAATCAAGTCGAAAGGAAGAGATTCAACTCGAGCGAAAGTGATTCTGTAAATAAATTTACTATATATGCTAAGTTTTGCCTAGAGCCAAAGCTCTGATACCAACTGTAACGACCCGCTATTTTGGACCATTCAAATCGACACTAAAACCGTACATGTACGACTTGAATAATTCAAAATACCGAATTGTTAATTTAATTTGGCAAAACTTAAAATATACAGTAAATAAATCAAACACAGATCACAGACACAGAGTAATATGATGCAGCGGAATAGAAAAATAGTAGTTCATGAAGCTACTATATACATCAGAGTTTAAAATAAAATACATCAGAATCTCTTGAATACAGAAAAGTTTTCAGTACGAGCCGATGACTTCTCTGAACCAGTCAATCTAGAAAACTGAAAGCTGAAACGATAGTTGGATCTCCAAATGAAGCTCCAATCTCCAAAGGTGAGTCTCTAATGCTGTATTACTCGGTCTGACCCGAGCGTAAAGCAAAACACAAAACACTCGAGTCAGGATTAACATTCTTATATCAATAAATCCAACTCAAGTGAAATATCAACTGAAATACAAATAACTTAAAGGATGTTTGGGATGACCATCCTCTAAGGGTCCATAGAACTATCTATAGGGTAGAAATATACACTATTACATCGTGGTCATTCACTTAATTTATACTTCAAACCCAAATGTCAAATTCACTTCGAATAATTATATTTCCCAAATAGTATTTATATATATTAAATGCTGTATATGGTAAAGCACTTGCAATTTCCTTAACTTAACAAATCGTTCACATCAACCTGACCTTTCCATTTAAATTAAATTCAATCTCAATTATAAATCTCAAATCTAGATTTGATATCCTAATTACCCTTTCCATTTCAATATGTTTCCATACTTTAATTATTTAATATTTCCCCTAAATTTCCCAATCTAGTTTTCTAAATACAAATTTCCAGATTTCGTTCAACCTCAATTTCCCTTAAATTCAATTAGTTATCTACATAACAAATTCAACTATCTTGGTCCCAAATACATATCAAATTTCTAAACCATTTAATTACAATACAGTTCATGGCTTAAATACTTAGATGTTAAATTTAACAGTTTCATATAGATTCTTGGTTTTTACATCATTATTATTTAGTTTGAACCTTCCCTTATTCAATACCATTTTAGTGACTTTAAATTACATCTTTCTCAAGATTTCTCAAATTTTATTAAACGTGAAATATCTCATTCGATAAATTTCAAATTGATTTAAATAAATAAATCCTTATCTAAACATCATTTTACAATAACCCAAATTTATCTCCCAACCTTAATTTTTCAATATTATTGCAAAATTTATCCGAATAAAATTTACATAAATTATTTATCATAATTTATGTATTTAATCAAATCTTGATTAACTAGATATAATTAACTCTATATTTATCATTACCCTTTATAGATGTATTTAAGAATTTACATTTAATAAGACCATAGATTTTTTTATCATATGATCAAAGTGTTATGGCTATTATCATTTCAATACGTACACTAAATGTATACGGGTGGATAGCATTTCAACCCGTAATCCCAAATTTAATTAAACGAAACCCGCTTGGGCCTATCTTTTCAACCCATTTTAATTCAAAAATCAAACATAACAAAGGGAACTTGCAGTGTGATGACAGGGATAGTGTCAAAGTAAGTAAACAAGCAATAACAACAATCAATAACAATTCAATAGATTAAATCAAATAACCCCGAAATAATCGTATTAATTCGCATTGTTATTTTTATAATTATTTCTAAAATCTACACTAACATTTCATGTAGATTTAAAGGTTATTACATTTCAGTTTTCCCTTGTCGTTCCATTTCATTTTCAGTTTAATAATACAACAATTAATCCAAACTACGTTCAAAGATTTCAAGAATAATTTATCAATTTCTACGACAATCAATGGGTCAAATTCAACTAATCAAATTTACATATGGCGGGGTCAGGTTTTAATAAAGTAAGGTCCATCATATATAATCCGTTTAATTTGTAAACTATACTACTCAAATTAAACTAGCAAACTAGTTATCACTTAACAAAAATAATTAACATCCAATTTAAACAACAATCAATCAAACAATCAATTATCAACCAATCTGTATTATTATCACATACATAATTAACCGATAATGGTGTTGGGTGTCATAGGTGAACAGATACAAATAATAGCATATATAACAATTAAAAATAAATACAACAGCATATTTCAATTGTCGTTTCAATTGAAATCAAATTCAATAAATATAAAAGTGTTAATCGTGAGTGATTGCTCACCTTTCGAGGCTAAACAGATTTGACAAGGAAACGAGCTACGAATTCCAAGCGACGCTAGATGGATACGATTCGATGGAGAAAACGGGCACGACGGACAAAGCTGATAACAGGAATCGACGGAATCAAATTAGAACCGGGTTTGATGAAGAGAATTGGTATAAGAGAATTTGAAAACAATATCCATTTAAAGCACATATACATATATAAATCAAAATAAATATATTATTTTCTTATTAAATTAATATTTCTTTTTAAGACCAATATCAAAACAAAATACGTATGTACGAAAAATCACTGTTTTGTATTAAAAATCAAATGTAATAAAATTTGAAATAAATATTGTAACTTTCATATTGAAATGTACATAAACACATGCAAGTTTAAAGAAAAAAACAATGTTGAGACCCATTTTCAACATAGCTTATATTAACTGCGACAAAGAAAGCTACAAACACTTGTTATTCAATATATATATACAGTCCAAGTAAAAATCAATGTACAAATGCAGACAGCACTTAACAGCTATATTACCCAATGTAGTAACATATAACTATGGATATAAAACCTCTCTCCTTTTTTTTTCTAACATATAAACCATACTATATAAAATAAAACTTAAAAATATGTATATAAAAAAAATTCATAAAACTGACCTATACTATATATACATATGAATTTATATTCTAAGTTTGAACACCGCAAATTAAATTTACAAGCGTTTCAAACATATAAGTAAATAAACAAATCAAGCTTACATTTATTAAAAATTAAACATAAACTTAAAATAAATATATTTGTTTAAATTAAATAATTAATCCCAAAACATACTAAAAAAAATATATTTGAAAACCAAGTTCTCATCTATAAAAAAAGTATATACATATTAAACGTGATCTTACAAAACAGCAATATGTGAACTTGCCAAACATATAACTATTTATGTTTTAAAACCAAAAGTGAAGCACTACTGTAAACAAAAATCCATAAAATCGACATATTATTTTATATAACTATAGACCTTGCAAAACCAATTATATATATATAGCTTAGTTAGCATTACTAAATGCATAAACCAAAACTGATGAAAATAGAAAGTAGGAATTAATGATGTCCTCGCCTATATATGTTAAACTATCCCAGTTTATACATCATAATTTTGCCTTCCTTTACATAAATTTAAACATTATCTTTTAAATGTAAATACATAGACCCAAACTGTATAGCCAACAATCAAATGCTCCTAGGACCGGGATTGTAAAATATAAATAAAAGTGACAAAATAGTTTAAAAAAAATACTTCTCCAAATACCATGTGACCTTAATATAAAGCGATCCTTTTTAAATATATATATATATATACGCTTAAATTATAAACTTTTATGTTACATTGAAAATCAAAACATGTAAAAAAATAAATAGACAAAAACATGTTGTGCTTAAAATAAAGGAAAAGCAATATAAACAATAAGAAAACAAAAGAAAAGGATGAAAAAGAAGAAAAAGAAAAGAAATAAGAAGAAGAAAAAAAAATGGTGCAGCCATTTACCTACAGAAGAAGCTTCACATGCAAAAGAGGAGAATGGACAAAGAAATTCAAGCAAAGATAAATGTACAGAAAAAATATAGAGTAGTGGAAATTTAAAAGTTAGAAAGCTTAAATCAAGGAAATATCAAATGCAACCGGCTAAAATAGGGGAATGGTAATATAAACAAAAAGGTAAAAGCAACGGTGATCCTTAAATTTAGCTGAATCATTAAGGCAAATAAATATGGAGCATTGGTTAGTAACGCACGAAATTCGGGAAATAACAAAGGAAAGGACCGGTCAAATAAATGAATGTAACGTGTAACGAATATAAAGTTTATATAAATTTGAACCGATGGAAATAGAGGGGTCAATCGCTAGAATTTAGGAGGTATGAATGGTAACGGTTGTTTGAATTGTATACCAAATATATAACTTTATATTCCATTATTAATTGAATAGGAGAAATGAATGGGTGGAGAATGAGCTGTCCATTTATGATATACTGTTACATATAATTTGTTAAAGAAGAATGGTAGAATAATGATAGATTTGAATTATATACTAGTGTGATGCAATAACAACGGTCAAGTTGATAAGGTGGATATTTAAATAATTTATTGCTTGATTGGAAAGCACGTGAGTATGGAAAGGCAAGGGTATTAAAATGGAAAAAAGAATGGAGAGAGAAATTTAAGCGAAGATAAAACGTACAGGAATAAATATAGAGTAGTGAGATTCAAAGCAATTAATAATAACGTGCGCAGCACGCTTCTATAATTGAGACCGAAGAAAAGAAATGAAGTCACAATTTTAAAGGTACCGTGATGTGTACAATAATAAAAATGAAAACGTACACAAATAAATGAAATTGTAACAGTCTCTCATTGATTCAGCTGACACAAAAAAAAGAAATTATGAACGGATAGAATGCAAATTGAAACGTTAGAGAATTAAATATAAGGTGGAAAGGTGTGTCAACGCTCACCCATAGATTTAGCTAAAACCTTTAAAAGAAATTTAATATGGTATGAGTTGAACTTATGGCTATATATGTGCATAACTATGTATATAACTATATATATGAATCAAAATCATTTTCTAAATTCAAACGCAAATCCAATTATATATATGTATGTATGTATATTTTTATTATTATTTTAAAATCATTGTTTAGATCGATACACATAAATAAACTAACATATAGTATTATACTAGTAGACAGCAAAATATACACTGGTTATTATAGAATAAGATGCAAGCCATATACAACTACAACTTATTGGTTTAAACTATAAAATTATACGTAATCCAAATATCAAATTTTTATTTCAAAATTATTATTATTAATAATTTCTCAAAATCCAAATTAAATACGTTATAAAACCAAAAAAAAAAAAAAATTAATAAAATTTTATTGGTCGCTACAGAACCGAAGGAACCATTTCCACTACACACATTTTTGGATCTACATCCTGGATCTTGCCTTTAGAATCTTTCAAATCGCTCGCTTTATTTGAATCGAAGTGGTTTTCAGATAATATTGTTATCTGATCCCGGTCTCCTCGAACCAAAATGATAATTTTTTAAAGCCCAAATTTGTTTTAAATAAACAATTCTACAACTAGAGAGTAAATATTCACGTATGGAAGTTTATTCCATATATTTACTTTATGATGACCTGTCCATCGAAATTAATTCGCTCGTAATCATCACAATTTTCGAAACTCGAAATAGCGATCTATACAAGTCGATTTACTTCCAATAAAACGTGTCAACGTTTTGTTCGAACTATTTTAATTTATTTGGCTACTTTATGGAATAAACAAAAGATAATTGAAATCAATAACTAAGAGAAATAAAAGCTAAAGCATAGATTAATAACTTCAATCAACGATTTAATATTAAATCGATTCACAAACCAGATATTTAATTAGTTTCAGTTAATTGAATGAAATTATATTTTTAATCCAAATTACTTTCCAATCAAATAAGTTTGATAAATGATTTATTATAGATTGATTAAACTTAAATGGTCCATTTAGTAATTAATTGATTAATTAACATAAAGTTAATTAAATAAGCAATTACTTATTTATCGGCTTTCAATTTCTATAAGTCATTAAATTTTACATTGCAAATATCGCGCTAATATTATTTCATATGATAATACTCGGCGATAGGATCTTGACGCAAAAATATGTGTGTCGTTTGGAATTACGATGATGAGAAATAATGTTTTTAAATTAAAAGATTATTAAATATTATAATTTATTTAATTTACTTTACTTTTTATAAAACCAATTGCCAGCCTATATAACCAAACCCGACCGGCCCAATACTCCTACCACCTTTCTTCTTCTTTCAGTTTTTCTTTTCCCCTTCTCCTTCATTCGAACCTGAAGATGTGCACAAGAACGTGCACAAACGTGTGAACATAAACATAACCGCTGATCATTAACCTCGCCGCCGACCAAATCTCACAAGCCACTCTCGATCGTCCACCTCCATTTCATGCATGGAACTCTATTATGACCATCAAATCAAAATTCAAATGGCCCAACCAAAAAACTAGTAGCAAAGCGAACCACTTAAATGCCTCATCACACCATGACATTCACCCATCGACCACCAAAATCCACCCCTAGCTTTGCCATCGCCTCTGCTATGCTTTCCCCCTGGTGTGCACATCCCTCTCTCTCTATTAACATCGCCATTGACTACAAACCCGAGATCATAAATAACCCACTTTAAACACTAGTTTTACATCGTCTAGCCCTCATATTATACTAAAAACCATCGCAACATTTTTAGTGGATGCGCCATCCCCTAAGCCACCTTTATGCCAAACACCATGATGCAAAATCAAGTACTACACCGGAATTTGACCAAAAACCAAAATCCATTCATCTACTAAATTATCCCTCTACACAACACTATAAATCTTCAAATCACCCTTAAAAGTCATCATTTCCAATCACGAACATAGCTATATGATCCATTCACTAATTTATGATAGTTGAATTTCCGACCAAAATAACCCACTCTCTGTTTTATCAAGTTTACCCTTTCTATGCTTGATGAAGTGACATGAAATTAATTTTAAAATATGCTACATTCAAAGACAATCAACTTTTGTTTTCATGTCAAAGTTAAAAAATAATTAGACCGGGAGATATTAATTTTTTCAAGTAAAAAGGTTTAGTTGTTTTTGGCAAAAATATGAACAGGGTAGCTATTTGGAAGAAGTACTGTATTATGGTGGATTTGACCATGCCAAGCACGATCATAAATGCACATATTCACCTAACATACACATATACACTTAACGGATGCTTTACTTTCTGTTTTTAAACGGACGAACGGCTGCATTTTTAAATCTCTTTCTTCAAGTTTTGAACAAACCATTTTCTATCATATCTTAATGGCCGAATTTTTTTATGAACAACAACAACAAGGAGAAGATATATATATAATGGAAATGTAATATATATCTATAACGAAAATGTATAGGGCAATCCAGGCGGTGGCTGGGGTATGCATATAGGGTAGCCTGGTATCTTTACTTAGGCTTCATCATTTTTATTTTTATTTTCAACAATTGTAGGCTAATTTGATTTCCAATTGTGGGCTGATATAATATTAACTAAGCTTGATTAAATGTTTTGAATGATGAAATTTTGTTTGTATATAGATAAATATATATATTTTTATCATAAGGTTTGAAAATTGCTTTCATGAACCATCTATGTGTGTGTATTATAAGATTGAAATAGTGAAGTATACATATACATATACATATACATATACATATACATATACATATACATATACATATACATATACATATACGTATACATATACATATACATATACGTATACTTATACATATACATATACATATACATATACATACACATACATATATATATATAATTATCATACACAACAATTTTCATTTGAAAATTTGTATAACATTTAAAATTCATAATTTCAAATATTTTCAATATCAGATAATCAATTTATTCGACTTATAAAAAGAAATATTTAAATGTTGAAAATTAGTTAATTATTCTAATAACTGATAACTAAAAATCTGGGTCGTTACAACTACTGATTTTGGTTTCACAAATAAAGCGTTAGCCCGATAAATAGATATGTTTTCAGATTATGGTTTTATGGCGATATTATATTGTTTCCCGTGGTTTGGTATATTTTATTATTGAAATGTGATATATATATATATGTATGTATATATATATATTATCATTTCTCTCGAACCTTTCTGTATAATAGCGACTCTATCAAAAAAATTCGTGAATTTTTTACTTAGAAATTTTTGTAAAAGTGAAAATATTTTCGAACTTTTATTGAACTTGAATATGAAGGATTTAATTGTTTATAGATTCATATATTTTATTTAAATTACTTAATTATGTAAATTAATTGTTTATTAATTGAATACATTGAATAACATATATTAAATCCTTAATCTTCCTTCTTTCCCTTTTCGAGGATGAAAGTTTTTGAGTGGGGGAGAGTGTAATGACTCGTATTTTTCCAATAATTAAAATATAAATTTAAATAAGATCTGGAAATTTAATATTGTAAGAAATCTAAATTTAGGATTTATTAATGAGAAAATAGTTAAAACACGGTTTAATAATGCTAGTTAAGTGTTAATAACAAGTATTTTAATGTAATCTCAATTAATTAGAATAACTGTAAATTTAAATTTGGACATAAATGATAAATAAGGAAATAAACTCAATTTTGTATGTAATGGTGAATTGTATGTAATTAGTTGAATTTGGTTAATATATAATGATTAATCAGTATGTGAATTTATTAGCTTGGTTTGCAAACAATAAACGTAGAAATCTATTTGAAATTGTAAGTTGTAACAATTGTTTAATTATCATGTCACTATTTAATCTGTTGAAATTAAATTGGAAATCAATTGCAATTAATCTACCTAAATATTACAGTTAATATGAATAAAAGGATAATTGTAGAATATCTATGTAATCAATGGTAAACCAATGTTAACTATATCCGTAAAGTAAAGATTGATGGAATAATAAGATGTAAATCGAATTAAAGGAATTTATTGGAATTCGAATTTTGATTAAATAATTTACTACAATTGAAATTAAACGATGTGACTAGTGCAATACGTAACATTGGATTTGACATGGAAATTTATTTTAAAAGATTATAAATCACTAGGTAATCAAAAAAGATAAAAATGGGCTAACCTTTGGATTTGAACTGAAAGGTGATTAACTTAATTTAATAATAATTTATTCAATTATCGTGAAAATAGTCATTTTAGCCATTGTCTCAGATTTCGTCGAAACCAGTTTCTCCGTAACAATAAATTATTATAGGATTTCAAGTTTTGTAGCAATCAGACTTTTCTATTGATCGTGTAGGCTCAAAACACGTAGAAATTAATTTAATGAACTCAATTTAAATTAAGCTGATTTTAAAATCTAACTTCTTTATACAACGGAATTAGGAATTGCAATATGTTTCAATTTAAAAATAAAGAAAATATCTGTTTTGATATATGGGATGACCTACTTTCATTTCGAAGACGGAATGGGCATTTTGGGTCATTATTATCGTTTCGAATCAATTCGATATGTTGTTCATTCTTATCGGGCCTTGCCCATATAAATAGCTTTTCATTCCTAAACCCTAGCGGCCTTTTATTTTTTTCCCATGCATATAATTGTATCTGCATGTTCCATTCTTCCAATGGCGGGAACCAAATTCCAGTTACAAACCCTAACTCAATTTCAAATTCAAATCGAAAATCAAACTCCTCAAAACTATGTCATATTATATATTATTGGAAAGCTCTCGACGAGCATAATCCACGGTAGCAATTCATTTTCCAATTGGATGCATCGTTTGACTAGATATTGAGGATGGACCTCGACCATCGAAATTAGGTTTTTTCAATCCAACGGAGGATCTTCATCCAATTGACGATCGGGAGGTGGCGTTGGGAAGTTGATGTCGAGCAGGTTCTTAGGGTGGTCTTCACTTGTCTCTAAGTGGTCGTAAATCGCCAGAAATGGCCTTAAAAGACGAATGGCAGCACATTGTTTTCTGGAGAAGACGGAGGGTCACATGAGCCTGGGGAGCTCGGTCGGTGATGGGCTACGTGGAGGTGTAGTTGGATCGTGGCTCAGTCGAGGCTAGGGGCGTGCGTTCGATAGTCAACGGCAATAAGGACCGACGGCTCCAATAGCTTCGAATGAAATAATTCATGTGCGTGCTAGGGTTTGTCGACGTGCATGAGCAAAGAGACTAGTGACGTGTCAGCTATATAATATTATCTTGTTTGATTTATAATTTGAACTTCCAATCGTTCTAATTATTGTAAATCTTGCGTACAAGGTCGGATTTACGTGTGGTTTTCTCCATTGTAATTGTATCAAAATTTCAGATATTATGGACCTAGTTTGGCCAAATTCTGAGACTGTTCAAATTTAGGCCTTCATTTGGATTTTAAATCGATTTAGAATCAAATGTGAGTGTTTTATCTACTCGCAACTACTAAATTATCTTATGTTAGTTAAATTAAATTTATGATGTGATTAGAAATTGGTTGGTTGATGTTTGGTATATTTAAATTTTCATCCAATTAAATCTGTTTTTTTGAATTTAATTGCCATTGAATTTAATATTGAATTTAAGTTGCTAGTTAAATACCTGTTAATGATAATTAGTTAATTTTTGTTGTTTATTGGTTGATTTGAATGATGATTTTGATGGATGTTTAATTGGTCATATTAGATGACTGGATGTTATGTTATTTTATATATTGTTATCACAATGCAAGTTCCCTTAGTAATTGCTAGGAAAATCACTATGGGTTGAAATGACACATACTGGAATGATCTATAGATTAGGGAAAAATCATTATAAGTTGAAATGATATACTCGAGTGATTTTATGGATTTTGAATTATAATTCAGGATTTGCAGGTTAAAATGATATATACCCATAAATTAAAATTATTGCGGGTTGAAATGATATATATCGGTATCACTTGACCATAGATAGATAACTATATACAGACATTGGATTCGTTAAATCAAATGATTTTAATCCTTAATTTTGAATTCAGTTAGATGACATTTTGAAATAAAATTTGATTTATATAAGCTAAATTATTTTTGAAAATCCAAACTTTAAATGTTGAATTTGGAATTGGTTTAAATGAATAGTTTAAATAATTTAAATTGAAATGTTAAAGTTGGATTTGAAGTATAAATGAAATTTATCGAAATTGAGTTAATATAAACGTTTGAATATTTAACTTTGAAATCTATTGAATTTGGATTATTTTAAATTTACAGTTCAAGCTGGATCTGAAATTGATATAGATTAAAATGTTTTTACGGAGAATCTTAATTGAAAGATTAAAATTGAGTTTTGTTGATTTAAAAGCTTGATATGGTCCAAATTTGTTGAAATGAAAGAAATAGTTTAATTTGGTATTAGTTTAAAATTAATTATTTTAATATAAACTTTTTAAAGATATATTATTTAAAAATTCTAATTTATTTAGATTTTCAAACTATTTACTATATAAACCGTTTCCAATAATCAAACTACCTTAAACTGTTCAAATCTATTTTAATCCATTTTAAACTATTTAAACTATTCTAATCTATTTTATTCTATTTTAACTATTTTAATATATCTCAAACTGTTTAAACTATTCTAATCTATTTTAATCTATTTAAACTATTTTAATCTCCTAAGTTATTGCACTCACGTTAGGCACTGGATAGGAGATGTAAAACCCTGTAAACATCACCGCGGTCGTTGTACTCATATTTATTTATTGTTGATTTAACTTACATAAGATCTTTTAGTTCTTACTCAAGTGTTTTGTCTTTTCATTATGCTCGGGTCAGTTTGAGCTTTTTAGTGTATTGAAGACCTTATTTTTGGAGCATGAAGATGAAGATTTAGTACTATTATTATTTATTATATTTATCCAATTGCATCATGTTGTTCCATAACATTATTTATTTATTTTATTGTATGTAACTATGATCTATATTGTAAAAAGTGTAATCAAATGTTATTTGTAAAACAGCTTCATGAACTGTTTATTTGATTATTATATTTTGTTATTCCGTTGTGAGACTCTGTATTTTGTTTTTCTTTCTCTTCTTTTTCTTATTTATCCCATAACAATCCTCCCTTTTGAATGGTTTGAATCGGTCACATGTGGTTTATTGTCGATTTAAACCGTGGGGCGTTACACCTTTTATCTATGAACACCATTTATAACTCCATTCCTTTATAAATCTCATTTATTCATAAAGTCTCATTTAAAGCATAATTTCAACTGTTTTCAACCTAGCTCCCTTAGGTATAAATTCCTTTCAACTTATAAAATATCATTGAACAATCCTAAAGTTACCCTCACATTCCATTCAAAAATTGAAACAACTATTTGCCAACATCGTTCCACATCTTCAAATAAATCCATCGTTTGATTTTTTTTAATCAATCGTTTGATTTTTTTTAATCAATCCAATTATTATAGCTTCCTTTAATTTATAAAAAGATTTTATAAATCCATAATTTTTACTAGCGAAAATACAATTTTACAAATCTTCATTTTCTTTGTAAAATATCTATATTGTAAATTATCATATTTATAAATTTCACCTTTACAAATAAATTATTATATATGTATGTATGTGTGTGTGTGTATTATTTTATATAAAATAGTTAATAAATATTTATATCAAAATATTTCTATTTTCTTTTTAAAACCATATTCCTTTATTATAAAAAATTATCTTATATTCCAAGATTTTAAAAATCTTTATTCATAGTTTAAAAACTCAATTTAAAATATTTTATAAAACTATTAAATTATCTTATTGATTCAAGAATACTTATTTAAAACATTTATAATTTCCAACATCACTTTGAAATCCCCTTTTAAAACAATTAGTCAATATTGAATTTGCAAAACATAAGGCCCAATGCTACTAAAGGACAATATGAACAAAATTGTGTTCGTATCATCGATTATAACATCCAATATACCATAAACCAAATTATATAGAAACAAAATCAACAGTGTGAGGATTCCTGTTGGATCTCTCCAACCTATCCTCCTACATCATATATAGTATACAATCATAAAAATATAAATCAACTACTTGGAGGCGGGATTCATATACAAAGGATCATCTTCTCTTACAAGGAAACGTAATAGGGTCTCATCCACTCCAATAGGCGGGAATATATCCAAACCAACAATATAAAATGTTAAATCACCAAACAGTAATTAACAATCAATGGTAAATATCCATACTTCTAATAAATAAATATATTGACTATATTATATTTTATGATTAACCAAAAAGGTGTTATTACCTCACATTGATTTTATTAGTCGCCAAACGTTCCGTTTTGGATTAAAGTCAAACAGACGTTCAATTTTAATCCAAATTTCTATCAGCTCCAAATCCATGCAATCCAACTCCATAACGTAGCACTCGCTGATAGAATAGTAATACAGCTCATCGGGTTCAATTTGGACCTCATATGAATTCGATGTAGATTAATGAACATTTGAATTAATTAAATTAAAATCAATATAAATAATATAAAAGTTTAAAATTATATTACCCTTCTTCCCTTCCATCCTCGTTCACGCTTATGAACATATCCAGGCACGAACAAACAATCGACCATGCCTCCTTCCACATTTGCTATTGACCGTTGTCATCGTTCCATAAACCCACGACCACATCGCCGCCTCGTGCAACTCCTTCCCCATTTTGTGCGCCACCGATGCACCTCCCTATCGCTGTAAAATCAAGCTCAATCGCACGCGTTTAAATGGCTGTAGCTACCACCACACCTCTCCGAAGCCAAATCCAACCGACCATAGTACTCTACTCCTCCCTACAACATTTCTTTAGTTGGATCCTAGACCTGAAACGGCCTAGAATGGCATCGATGAAAGATGGTCGTTCGATGGGAAGAGATTTGAAATTTTTTGGCAAACATAATTCTTGTTTATGAATGTAAATTTATAAAGGAGAGTATGGGTTAGGGCGTTGGAAGGTAAGGCTATGGGTATGGGACATATGACACTATCAAGTACATATATATTATTTAATATTAAGATATTTATCTTTAAACGTCTGAAAATCTCAAACTCCAAATGAGACGTGCCACTTGGCATCTTTAATGTTATACCACTATTTCGAACATAATAGGACTAGTCTCGAGACCTAATGCGATCATATGTAGAAGATAGCTTTTCAAATCCTGCTATTATTATGTAAATTTCTAAAATTAACTTCCACACGTTTCTATCCTGCATGACCAAGCGATTTGTCCGATCACCATGAAATTTGAAGGTATATGGTAATATACTATTACAGATCCAATGGAACTTGTTCCATCCAATTCCAAGACAGTGCCCCGGATGGCTATTTTTATAAGTTAATTAAATCAAACTATCATAAAAACTAGTGTATTCGCTTTAATTAAAATTTAAAAGTTTACTATTTTAATTCTTATCTAAATCAATTTTCGAAATCATTTTCATTTATATTAAATTCAATATTCAATTATTTAAACAATTCCAATTATTAAATTCAATAATTAAGTTATCAAATTAATCGCTATATTTGAAATTCAAGTTATTTCACCTATAAAAATAACTTATAATATTTAAAAACAATTAAATATTCTAAATTCAAATGATAAAAATTTTGGATAGTTACGTTCTCCTCTCTTAAAGGAATTTCATCCCCAAAATTGCCATGGTATGAAAATGAACAAACACATTAACCTTCCATAACCAAATAGTTGAAATAGATTCCCAAATCCATTTAAGTCTTTAAATTCATTTACTGATTCCAACTAATACCATCCATTCATTTATTCCAAGTCGTAGCAAAAAAATAAAGTCAAAATTTTAGTTACAAAACATCTTCGAAATTCTCAAAAAATTTCTAACGCCTTAAATTTCACCAGCGTATAATTTCGCGTCTCGAATGTAAAAAATTTAGAATACATATAACCACAAATGTACATCTCATCTTCGATGATGTGGCATTCCATAGGGGAAAAAATAAAAGCATGATATGTAATCTGAGATATGGACCTTATTTTAGCATTAGCAAGCATATACAATCAATATAATGCGAAAGCGGGCTCCCAATGCTAAGCATACGTCATCTGTACCTACTAATCACTCAACAACCAACAAGAATATGTATGTAGAAAGTAATATAAATATATAACATAGACTGTATAACAACCGTATGCAAAAGTAACGAATGTAACCAAAGATACCATCAAATAAATAACATTCATCCAATTAATTCATAACCATATCAATTTACATTTTCCAATGTGAAAATTATACCTATTAAAGCTTGTACGATGTACATATTTCATTCATATGCAAAACCATACACGATCGCTCGCTCGATCACACAATTTCACTTTCGAACTAGTTTCTTTCACACAACCTCTCTTTTGCGGACATAGATCCATTTCCTTTATTAGAAACCTCTATTCTCCTTGCATGGCTCTATATTATGATAGAGAACATCAGAGTCAATCAAAAATCAACATCTAGTGTTCTTCGTAGAGAATTAAGTGAAAAATTCTATTTAGATCGGTGTAAATCACCTCGAAATCGTATTTTCAAATCTTGATCAAACAGTTATGCAAATAAAATAATATACGCAAAACTTACATGTTTATTTCAACTGGTTTCTTATTATATCCCATTCCCCTTATTTACATTCAATTCTATTTACATTCATTCGATTTTCATTCAATTTAAATAAAATTCAATTATTTGTATTAATTTCACTTCAGTTCAATTCATTAACATTCACTAATGAATAGTCACTTTAAATTCAATTTATGATTAACAACATTTCATTCCATACTCAATTTACTTAGTATATTTCTTTCAATTCTAACATCATTCATAAACCCTTTCATCAAATTTGTACTTAAGTTCATAAATATATTAAACAACGCTTACTAATGTTTATTTTCACTTCTGAACTTAAGTAAATGTTTCATTCTTTTATAATTTAATTACATTTCATTTTATACTCGAATTCATTTACATCTCATTAGTTCATTTCATTAATTCATTTTTTTAATTCATCAAATTCATTTCAAATCCAATTCAACTGCATTTAACTCATTTCATCACTCCACTTTATTTACCCTTTCTTGAGTCAATTTCCTTTTTAAAATTCATTTTATTCAACTAAGCTTAAGTTAAATCGCATTTCAAATCAAATTCAATTTCATTAACTCCATTTATTTAACTTTACTTAAGTTAAATTTAATTACCTATCTCAATTTATGATTTTCATTCCTTAATATATCCAACAAATTTAGTAATTTATTTTAACTTATCTCTTTCAAATTCATAAGTTGCAAACTTATTTCTTATCCATACCATCTTCAAAGTTCAAAAACTTATTATCTTATGTTTCTAACCAAATTACAACTCTGGATTTTAAACCTTTCGAATCATTTTGAAATTCTATACACACACAACTCCTTTATATATCAAATTAGACCTCTAGAATATAAAACAAATTTGTTTTACCAGAACAAAACTTCAATGGAAAATCGCTAAGTAAGAAATTCATCAATTAAAAACTCGAAAATGAACGCCAATGAAGTTGCAGTCATCACCGGAATTATCATCCAATGACTGAAGAGAGTTTAGTGCTTTCTATCTCTTTGAAATCCTATTTCAAAATATTTCTAACCAAAATATTTTTAAAATAATACTATTATTATTTTCTAAAACCTTATGAAATACAATTTTCAAAATTAGCGGGTTTTAAATTCTAAATTTCTTTTTTTAAACCCGTTTTATATGCAAGTAATATTATAAATATACTTAGGCAATTTTTGTTACCATCCATTTATAA
Organism: Allium cepa; assembly: GCA_030765085.1. Classification (NCBI taxonomy): domain Eukaryota; kingdom Viridiplantae; phylum Streptophyta; class Magnoliopsida; order Asparagales; family Amaryllidaceae; genus Allium; species Allium cepa. The sequence continues at coordinate 245,442,001 of CM060942.1, forward strand.
ATCACCCACTTACGTGACTACATTTACAATTTTTTCTCTTTGTTCAGATTATAATAATCCGAACCTTTATTAGAACAACAAACAACAAAGTATAATAATCAATATTTTCATTTACTGACAACCAAACACACGATATATAAATATAATAATTTCTAAAAGAAAATTTCCTTTATATATAAATTACAATTTAGGTAAAATTATTTCATTTACCTAATTTCAAAACAATACTATGTCGGTTCTCCTTGTTTAAGTGTTTAAATACCCCTATCGATATATGGCATCCCATATACCGAACAGAATTCGTAATCCACTCAACAGACAAATTAACACAATATAATACATTTTTATATCACTAACAAATATGCGCTCATATATTTGTATCAACTCAAACTCATCCTTGGATCTTGCTTGCCCTATCACAAATGAGTAAATCCCCACCGAAGCCTAGGTGTTCGCTCAACCTAAACTCTAACACCAACTATAATAGTCCGCCAATCCACACAACTCAAGTTGACAATATACCATACATCTCCAACCCAAATCATAAAAAAGACGTATAGTTATGGGGAAGAAAAAAGGAGGAAGAAGGAAGAAAAGAAGATAAGAAGAAGAGAATAGAAATTTAAAACAACACAGAATCTCGCTATAGCAGCGAAAGAGTATATATTACAATATCAATGATCTTTACAAAGAGAAACTACCGTACACATACATCCACCAAAGTACAATAGAAAATCACAATCATCAGCCTAGATAGTTAAAATAATCGGTCCTCACAATTGTTGATGATTTCAACAACAAAGCAACGAAAAATAACATATATGTGAACACGACTTGAAGACCTCCAACTCATCTCCTGAGCTCCAGTGCGTCCAAAGAAATCTATAAATATACTCGGTTTGACCCGAGCATTATAATAAAATAACACCCTAGTTAGTCTAGAAAAGCAGCGTGAGAAAACAAACCCAACTGGATTTTAAAGCTATAGAAAACCATTCAAAATCAAAAGTATCTTGTAAGACCATGTTGCACATAAAAACGGATGGCTTTTTACCTTACGATGATTAAAACATTCCATATGAAATTCTTTGACATTATAATAGTGTCTAAGATAAACATTGTAACGCCCCACTCCGAGACCCACTCTAGTAAAGAGTATTACGGAGTAATACCGTCTACTAGAATGGAGAATAGAGTATAATGGAAGCGACCATGTGTAATCAAGCTATAACTAACCACTGAATACGTCGAATAGGTGGTTTTCTTTTCTAAAGTGGTTCGACATATCCAATAGATATTTATAACGAAATTACAATGGCTAAGGAAAATAGGTTCAGAACAAGCATAATACTAAATGATAACATCATCATCACAGAATCACATAACAGATATAACATCCCAGAACAATACATCATCAATACAGATCCAAATACTATAAGTGGGTACAAAACCACTGCTCACATATGTGAGACAAAAATATGTACATATCAAAGTCCGAATAAAACAGAGTAGCGGAATAGTGGACAAATAAAAGCGCTATCTATCAGCATAGCAGATGATGTCCAAGCAGAAGCACATAAGCTAAGTCCAGAGACCTAACCTGAAACAACTCGGTCTGACCCGAGCGAAAACACTCGGGTCAGGCTAGCTAAATAATCAGTAATAACTGAGATATATATAATAATGCAGTACATAAATAAAACAATACTTCTCCAAAGAGAATAGTAATATGGACTACATGAATATAATGACGATCCCTAATCATCAATAAACAGTAAAAATCTCCAAAGAGAATACAAACACCAAAGTGTTAAATAAATAAAATCGCCTCATATCATCGGCGTAGCCAAAGCTATATAAAGTTGCTCATAGGTAATAATCCCATAAGTGACCAGAGTCTAAAATCAATGCCCAAGCAAAGATCGATGCTCCAAAGAGCAATAGGGATATACTAAAAAGTCAATGACATCAAATACTGAAAAACAGTGTCCAGAGACACTGTGAATCCACAAGGTAATCGCACTTACATCGTATGGTTCCATAGAACCCACACCGAATGGCGATACTCGAATGGACATAAAAATCATCAGATAATACAAATATTGCACGTGCACCGACCAGAGTCGTTGTTGCCAAGTACTGTAGAGTTGTGATCGATCACTCGCACAGATGCGGAACGCGCGAAACGGCAAGATCCTTCCCAGAAGGATAAAGGCCCAGAGGCACATGCCGAATAAAAACTGCTCCATAGAGCAGGTGTCCAGAGACGTTTGCCCAGAGGCGTGGTGACCCAGAGGTCCAGTACTGGCCGCCCAGAGGCTAATGTGCCACTAACTTCTTGGAGAGGAACCCGTAAAGTGTTAACAATGAGTCCCATACCCCACGTTCGCACTAAACGGTTTCCTAACCAATAGCAAGCTCACACTCCAAACAATAAAAAGTCCACCTCATATCATCGGTAGACTAGACCCAAAGGTCAAAACGATCAATCGAATAGGTCGGGGATTAACCGGAAAGAAAATACACACGGTTTCCATAGGCCGGATATTTCCTAACCGTTTAAGCACCTTTCCACTTCGCTCGACGTGCTAAAAGTGAGTGTGAGATTTTTATTATAGAAAATAATGGTGTAAAACGGATTTGTAATTGATTTCGAAATCACTTTTAAAATGGTCTTTTGAAAAGTCTCCTATTATGGAGTAATTAATTTAATAATTAAAAATAATATTATATAATAATTTCGAAAGCCATTTTGGAGTGAAAATCCTTTTAAAACCTTTTTATAAAGTCCGTGTACGAAATCCAGAGACAAATCTCAACAAAATCGACGAAAACCAGAAAATCATCAAAAATATTCTAAGTGTTTGAAACCATTCAAAAACTGCTGCGAACCCAAGTTCGACAATTTATTTAGACCAGCAAACTGTGTCCAAATGGCATGAAAACTGGTAGGCATATAGTCCAACATCCCTACTTTAAGATGCAAAAAGAATTTCTGGATTCCGAGTTGAGACGAAGTAGCAGCGACGTCTCAAAGTTGAACCCAGAGAAAGATTCACACTGTTTTCCAACAGCGACCAGAGTCTAACTTTGGCACGAAAACCAAAGTACCAAACGAATCCCAATGTTGTCCAAATTTTACAGAGATGGAGTTCGGAACTCGACCTTTCCAACGAGACCAAAAACGTCGAATTCCGACTTCGTATGCGATCAGGGCGGCATCACGAAGTAGAGGTCAAAAACTGAAACCGGAGTCAAGCACAGGTAAAAAAATTTTTTTTTTCTTTTTCTGGTGGACGCGGGCCCGGCCCGCGTCGGCCTGCCCCAGCCCGCCTGGGCTGGGGATATGGGACGCGGGCCAAGGCCCGCGCCCGTGTGCCCCAGCCCAGGCGGGCCGGGGACATAATATTGCCCCAGCCCGCCTGGGCTGGGGCTACGTGGGCCGCCCCAGCCCACACGGGCTGGGGTAAACGGCCCCGCCCCAGCCCCATGCGGGCTGGGGTTAGGTGGGCCGTCCCCAGCCCGCGCGGGCTGGGGATTGGGGCCGCCCCCAGCCCCAAGCGGGCTGGGGTTTGGGCCGTCCCCAGCCCCTAGCGGGCTGGGGATCTGGCCCCGCCCCAGCCCCATGCGGGCTGGGGATCTGGGCTGCCCCAGCCCCTAACGGGCTGGGGAACTGGGCCCCGCCCCAGCCCCATGCGGGCTGGGGAAAGGGGCTGCCCCAGCCCCATGCGGGCTGGGGATCTGCTGCCCGCTCCAGCCCGCCTGGGCTGGGGCTGAGCCCGGGCTGCGCCCGGGCTACGCCTGGGCTGTGCCCGGGCTGCTTCTGGGCCATGTTTGGGCCTGTCACTGCACTGTTTCAGCCCATTTTCAGACTGCATTTTCCAGCAAGCAAAATATGCAGTTTTTTTTTATGGTTTAGGGGTGTTTTTCTCAATTTTTGACACCAAAAAAATCACTAATAACCATCATTAATCACTACATAATGATTATAACACTAATTAAAGGAAACCAAGGCCAAATCATAACATTATAACTAGCAATAATTACTAATTAATAGTAATTACCTTAATTAAGCAAATGATCAAATGGTTAGAGTGCACAATCAACAAGCCAAATTCCTAAGCTCCAAAGCCAAGATCAAGAAGCTTCATGGACCCAAAATTTCATAAAAATAAAACAATAATTACAAACAAGATGAAGGAAATAAAAAGAGTATTAAGGAGATTAGATAATAGGAGAGAGAGATTGCATTACCTTTTTTTTTTCTAAGCAAATCAAATTATGAAGAGAAGGAGAAGGAGCTAAGTGGAGGCCATTAATTTGTTTAGATTTAGGTTTTGGAATTTATGAAGAGGAGGGTTAGGGTTAGGGTTTGGATGGGGTTTGAGATATTATATAGGAGGGGTTAGGCTAATGGGTAATGGTAAGTGGGTTTAGAAACCCATTAGGACTTAGGAAATAAACTAATAAGTTATCATGTGAACCAAAAATCCTAAGGCATCCTAGTTTTAATCAAAACCATGTTATTATCTCATAAGGCCCATTAACCCATAATCACTTTTTATTTAACAATTCTCCATTTTACCCCAAAACATTTTAATTTGCAAATAAATTACAAATTTAAATTCCCAAAAATTTGTTTAGCCCCCTTTTTAAATTAAAATCATAATTTTAATTCATCATTCGGTAATTGCAATCTCAGGGTTGTTACAGACTCCCCCCCTTAAGAAAATTGCGTCCCCGCAATTCCTTAAATATAGAGGCCGTCTATAACATCTAATCCACAAAAGGAATACAGTAGATAAAATATAGATGCTCACCCGTGCCGGAAGATGAAAGAAAACCAGGATAAGTACGCTCGATAAATTCTCTGGTCTCCCAAGTGCAGTCCTTAGGATTAGACGACCATTGAATCTTCACAAGCGGAACCTCTTTGTTTCGAAGACGTCTGATCTCCGAATCAAGCACACGAAGAGGTTGCTGCTCTATAGATAGACCGGGTGAGATCTCCAAATCAGGTACGATATGAGGCTCGATAATAGAATCAGGATTGTGCACACACTTGCGAAGCTGAGAAACATGGAACACATTATGTATTCCAGAGAAATGAGCAGGTAGAGCCACACGATAAGCAACGGGGCCGATGCGTTCTGTAATAGGAAAGGGTCCAATATAGCGAGGGGCCAGTTTCACTGTAGAACTGAAACGCACAACCCCTTTCATGGGAGAAACCCGAATAAAGACAGAATCGCCAATGGAGAACTCAAGAGGCTTCCTACGGTTGTCCGCGTAGGATTTTTGGCGGTCCTGTGCCTCTCTCATTCTCTGACGGATAAGAACAATCTTTTCAGAAGATTCCCGAACTGAATCTGGACCAAGAATAAGCTTCTCGCCAGATTCTAACCAACAAGCAGGAGAGCGACATGGCCTTCCGTATAGAGCCTCGAAAGGTGCCATGCCAATACTAGACTGATAGCTGTTGTTGTAGGAGAACTCTACAAGCGGTAAGTGATCCTCCCAACTACCTCCGAAATCCAGAATACAACAGCGCAAAAGATCCTCCAAAACACGATTCACCCTCTCCGTCTGTCCGTCGGTCTGAGGATGATAAGCAGTCGAGAGATTCAGCTTTGTGCCCAAAACTGACTGTAGGCACTTCCAGAAGTGACTAGTAAAGATAGTGTCTCGATCACAGACAATAGAGCTAGGAATGCCATGAAGTCGAACGACTTCCTTCACATATAGCTTGGCAAGCTGAGGAGCAGTCCGAGTGGACTTAATAGGAATAAAGTGAGCCGCTTTGGTCAAGCGATCAACAATAACCCAGATAGAAGTATGGCCTGACCTCGATCGAGGCAGACCGTCAATAAAATCCATGGATATCTGATCCCATTTCCATAATGGAATCTCTAGCGGCTGAAGAAGACCCGATGGACGCTGATGCTCGGCTTTGATCTGTTGACAAGTCATGCAACTACTCACATAACTTGCCACATCTCTCTTCAAACCCTCCCAATAATATAGCCGGCACATATCGGCATACATCTTACTCGAACCAGGATGTATAGTGTACTTAGTGCGATGGCACTCGTCTAGAATGTCACGCCTAAGCGATAAATCAGATGGTACAACAATACGGTTCTTCCTACGAAGACACCGATGAAAATCAAGAGAATAATCCAGCAATGTCTCATCACTAGATCCCGACTCGAGAAGGTGAATAAGATGCAATAAGTCTGGATCCTGCCGCTGAGCATGGGCAATGCGATCCAATAAGACAGGACGAGCTTCCAAGCTGAATAATAAGACCGGAGAATCAGAAGGTGGAGCTCGATCTCTAATATCACATAAAGATAGAGTCTCAAGAATATCCCACTCGGCAATCATCATAGAAACTACCGCCGAGTGCTTGCGACTGAGCGCATCTGCAACACGATTACCCTTGCCAGGGGTATACTGAATATCTAAATCATATGAGGCGAGAAACTCAAGCCATCGCTGCTGCCTCATATTGAGATCCCTCTGACTGAATAGATACTTCAGTGACTTGTGATCGGTGTAAAGAGTGAAGCGTTCGCCTAATAGAAAGTGACGCCACGTCTTCAAGGCAAAGACGATAGCTGCTAACTCAAGATCATGAGTAGGATAGCGAACCTCATTCGGACGCAGTTGCCTGGAAGCATAAGCAACTATCCGATCCTTCTGCATAAGCACAGCACCAAGCCCGCTACCACAAGCATCAGTGTAAACAACCAGATCCTGGTTACTCTCAGGAACCACAAGAATAGGAGCATGAGTGAGAAGTTCCTTCAATCGCTGAAAAGAAGCTTCACACTTATCAGACCAAATAAAGCGAACACCCTTACGAGTCAGCGTCGTAAGGGGAAGTGCAACTCGAGAGAAATCCTTGACAAACCGACGGTAATAACCCGCCAGACCAAGGAAACTGCGAATATCATGAACGTTCTCGGGCTGCTTCCAATTCTGAATAGCTTCGATCTTGGCAGGATCGACAGAAACACCCTCCGATGATACAATATGGCCCAAGAACTTGACCTTGCTCTCCCAGAAATGGCACTTGGAGAGCTTGGCCTTAAGCTGATGCTGACGAAGAGTATCCAAGACAATCCGCAAATGATGAGCATGCTCTGCCTCGGATCTAGAGTAAATAAGAATATCGTCGATGAATACCAAAACGAATCTATCGATGTATTCCCGGAATACTCGATTCATAAGATCGACGAAGAAAGCCGGTGCGTTCGTCAAGCCGAATGGCATGACCAACCACTCAAAAGAACCATAACGAGTGCGGAAAGCGGTAAGAGGAATGCTATCTTCCGCAACTCGGAGCTGATGAAATCCGGTGGCAAGGTCGAGCTGTGAAAAGACCTTTGCACCGCTCAACTGATCAAACATATCGTCTATCCGTGGCAATGGATAACGATTTCTGATGGTCAACTCATTAAGCTTGCGATAGTCAATGCAAAGCCTAAGAGAGCCATCGGGCTTCTTAACGAAGACCACAGCAGCACCCCATGGCGAAGAACTAGACCGAATGAGCTGCTTCGCCTCAAGCTCCACTAACTGCTTCCTGAGTTCCTCATTCTCTTTAGTAGACATCCTCGTGGGAGGACGCCCAACTGGGTGGGAGCCTGGAATAAGATCGATGCGGAACTCAATGGCCCGCTTTGGCGGTAGGCCAGTTACTGGCTCGAATACGTCGGGGAAATCCCGAACAATAGGAATACGAGATAAGTCCAAATCCTCATCTCGTGAATCAAGAGAAAATAGAGTAACATCAGAAATCCCAACATCCTGAAGAGCAATAGCTAACGGGGCAGACGAGTCAGGATGACGAAGAAATAATATCCGCTCCGAACAAATGATTTTGGCGTCGTGCTGAGCAAGCCAATCCATGCCAAGAATCATGTCAAATCCCAAATACTCCATAACGTGCAGATTCGCACGAAAAGGAAAGCCACAAAGATCAATATCTACATTCTCACAAAGCAAGCTAAGGGTCGTGGATCCACCAATGGGATTCACAATCCTTAGTGAAGAAACCAGACAAGTAACATCCAAAGATAAAGCATCTACTAGCTCCTTTGATACGAATGAGTGAGAGGCACCCGTATCAAAGAGAACTCTACAAGATCTACCACGAAATAAAATAGAACCTTCAAGAACGGAAGGATGCGTACCTCGAGGCTGAGATGAAGATGCAGGAGCCTTGGCAGCATTAAGCTTGCCAGGCTTGGCACTAGCTGGAGCAATAGGACAAGTGGAGATCCTGTGTCCCTCCTTCTTACAGAAAGTACAATAGAGAGGTTTGGGACACTCTCGAATGAAATGATCTGGAGATCCGCAGTTGAAGCATTTCCTCGGAGGACGGGTTCCACTAGGCTGTGACTGAATCTGAGGCTGAGTCTGAGGCTGAGCCTGGACAGCAGAACTGCCGGTCTTCTTCTTCTTGTTCCAAGGCTTGTTCTTCTGAAATGGACCCCGCTTCTGGTTGGGGTTTTTGGAACCCCCACCACCATCATCACTATGCTCCATCTCGACTGACTCAAGATGTAGGGCTGCATCGACTAGCTTCTCGAATGAGAGCTCAAGCTGTAGCATAAGATGCCTCTTCAGATATTTCTTCAAGCCCTCAACAAATTTGAGGTTCCTCTTATAAGGAGTAGCAATAAACTCAAGGCCGTACTTGGACAGGGCCTCGAAGGAAGAGACGTAGTCGGATACGGAGGACTTCCCCTGCTTGAGATCAAGAAAGCGGCGAGCAAGGGAGTTCTTCTCTGACTCTGGGATGAATTTGAGCTCAAATCTCTGACGAAACTGAGCCCAAGTAAGAGTGGTCTCATCGACCTCGGCAATAAGTAGTTCGTACCAATCCAGGGCACGACTCAGAAGCTGACTAGAAGCAATAAGAACACGGTCATGATCCGGGATATCCATACGAGTGAAAATGCGCTCGCATATCCGAATCCAAGCCTGGACCTCTAAGACATTCTCGGAGCCACTGAACGGCTTCCCTCCGAGATGGGTAAAATCACTGCAGAGACGCGCAAAAACAGACATGCGCGGAGTATCAGCAACTGGGGCTGGAGACTGAGAATGAGACTGAGAATTCCGAACCAGCTCCATGATCTGGTCGGTAGTCATGAATACGCCCTCTGGATGAGTGTTGCTGGACTGCCCAGCAGCACTAGTCGCACGTGTGGTTCTCCCTCTTCCCCTTCCAGACATACTGAAAGTCAAACGGGAATTAGAGTTAGACATGATTCAATGATAGATACTTAATTAAGGAATACTACGGAATATAATAAATTCCTACACATATTCCTAACTTATCTATCAATAAGCATAAGGAAGTGATTTGATTTAATTCGGATCCAATTAAAATGTATTGTACTAAGTGTAACAGTTCTGTGTTTGTTATGCTTAATTCTGAAACTTAGCTCTGATACCAAACTGTAACGCCCCACTCCGAGACCCACTCTAGTAAAGAGTATTACGGAGTAATACCGTCTACTAGAATGGAGAATAGAGTATAATGGAAGCGACCATGTGTAATCAAGCTATAACTAACCACTGAATACGTCGAATAGGTGGTTTTCTTTTCTAAAGTGGTTCGACATATCCAATAGATATTTATAACGAAATTACAATGGCTAAGGAAAATAGGTTCAGAACAAGCATAATACTAAATGATAACATCATCATCACAGAATCACATAACAGATATAACATCCCAGAACAATACATCATCAATACAGATCCAAATACTATAAGTGGGTACAAAACCACTGCTCACATATGTGAGACAAAAATATGTACATATCAAAGTCCGAATAAAACAGAGTAGCGGAATAGTGGACAAATAAAAGCGCTATCTATCAGCATAGCAGATGATGTCCAAGCAGAAGCACATAAGCTAAGTCCAGAGACCTAACCTGAAACAACTCGGTCTGACCCGAGCGAAAACACTCGGGTCAGGCTAGCTAAATAATCAGTAATAACTGAGATATATATAATAATGCAGTACATAAATAAAACAATACTTCTCCAAAGAGAATAGTAATATGGACTACATGAATATAATGACGATCCCTAATCATCAATAAACAGTAAAAATCTCCAAAGAGAATACAAACACCAAAGTGTTAAATAAATAAAATCGCCTCATATCATCGGCGTAGCCAAAGCTATATAAAGTTGCTCATAGGTAATAATCCCATAAGTGACCAGAGTCTAAAATCAATGCCCAAGCAAAGATCGATGCTCCAAAGAGCAATAGGGATATACTAAAAAGTCAATGACATCAAATACTGAAAAACAGTGTCCAGAGACACTGTGAATCCACAAGGTAATCGCACTTACATCGTATGGTTCCATAGAACCCACACCGAATGGCGATACTCGAATGGACATAAAAATCATCAGATAATACAAATATTGCACGTGCACCGACCAGAGTCGTTGTTGCCAAGTACTGTAGAGTTGTGATCGATCACTCGCACAGATGCGGAACGCGCGAAACGGCAAGATCCTTCCCAGAAGGATAAAGGCCCAGAGGCACATGCCGAATAAAAACTGCTCCATAGAGCAGGTGTCCAGAGACGTTTGCCCAGAGGCGTGGTGACCCAGAGGTCCAGTACTGGCCGCCCAGAGGCTAATGTGCCACTAACTTCTTGGAGAGGAACCCGTAAAGTGTTAACAATGAGTCCCATACCCCACGTTCGCACTAAACGGTTTCCTAACCAATAGCAAGCTCACACTCCAAACAATAAAAAGTCCACCTCATATCATCGGTAGACTAGACCCAAAGGTCAAAACGATCAATCGAATAGGTCGGGGATTAACCGGAAAGAAAATACACACGGTTTCCATAGGCCGGATATTTCCTAACCGTTTAAGCACCTTTCCACTTCGCTCGACGTGCTAAAAGTGAGTGTGAGATTTTTATTATAGAAAATAATGGTGTAAAACGGATTTGTAATTGATTTCGAAATCACTTTTAAAATGGTCTTTTGAAAAGTCTCCTATTATGGAGTAATTAATTTAATAATTAAAAATAATATTATATAATAATTTCGAAAGCCATTTTGGAGTGAAAATCCTTTTAAAACCTTTTTATAAAGTCCGTGTACGAAATCCAGAGACAAATCTCAACAAAATCGACGAAAACCAGAAAATCATCAAAAATATTCTAAGTGTTTGAAACCATTCAAAAACTGCTGCGAACCCAAGTTCGACAATTTATTTAGACCAGCAAACTGTGTCCAAATGGCATGAAAACAGGTAGGCATATAGTCCAACATCCCTACTTTAAGATGCAAAAAGAATTTCTGGATTCCGAGTTGAGACGAAGTAGCAGCGACGTCTCAAAGTTGAACCCAGAGAAAGATTCACACTGTTTTCCAACAGCGACCAGAGTCTAACTTTGGCACGAAAACCGAAGTACCAAACGAATCCCAATGTTGTCCAAATTTTACAAAAAATGGAGTTCGGAACTCCACCTTTCCAACGAGACCAAAAACGTCGAATTCCGACTTCGTATGCGATCAGGGCGGCATCACGAAGTAGAGGTCAAAAACTGAAACCGGAGTCAAGCACAGGTAATTTTTTTTTTTTTTTTTTCTTTTTCTGGTGGACGCGGGCCCGGCCCGCATCGGCCTGCCCCAGCCCGCCTGGGCTGGGGATATGGGACGCGGGCCAAGGCCCGCGCCCGTGTGCCCCAGCCCAGGCGGGCCGGGGACATAATATTGCCCCAGCCCGCCTGGGCTGGGGCTACGTGGGCCGCCCCAGCCCACACGGGCTGGGGTAAACGGCCCCGCCCCAGCCCCATGCGGGCTGGGGTTAGGTGGGCCGTCCCCAGCCCGCGCGGGCTGGGGATTGGGGCCGCCCCCAGCCCCAAGCGGGCTGGGGTTTGGGCCGTCCCCAGCCCCTAGCGGGCTGGGGATCTGGCCCCGCCCCAGCCCCATGCGGGCTGGGGATCTGGGGCTGCCCCAGCCCCTAACGGGCTGGGGATCTGGGCCCCGCCCCAGCCCCATGCGGGCTGGGGAAAGGGGCTGCCCCAGCCCCATGCGGGCTGGGGATCTGCTGCCCGCTCCAGCCCGCCTGGGCTGGGGCTGAGCCCGGGCTGCGCCCGGGCTACGCCTGGGCTGTGCCCGGGCTGCTTCTGGGCCATGTTTGGGCCTGTCACTGCACTGTTTCAGCCCATTTTCAGACTGCATTTTCCAGTAGCAAGCAAAATATGCAGTTTTTTTTATGGTTTAGGGGTGTTTTTCTCAATTTTTGACACCAAAAAAATCACTAATAACCATCATTAATCACTACATAATGATTATAACACTAATTAAAGGAAACCAAGGCCAAATCATAGCATTATAACTAGCAATAATTACTAATTAATAGTAATTACCTTAATTAAGCAAATGATCAAATGGTTAGAGTGCACAATCAACAAGCCAAATTCCTAAGCTCCAAAGCCAAGATCAAGAAGCTTCATGGACCCAAAATTTCATAAAAATAAAACAATAATTACAAACAAGATGAAGGAAATAAAAAGAGTATTAAGGAGATTAGATAATAGGAGAGAGAGATTGCATTACCTTTTTTTTTCTAAGCAAATCAAATTATGAAGAGAAGGAGAAGGAGCTAAGTGGAGGCCATTAATTTGTTTAGATTTAGGTTTTGGAATTTATGAAGAGGAGGGTTAGGGTTAGGGTTTGGATGGGGTTTGAGATATTATATAGGAGGGGTTAGGCTAATGGGTAATGGTAAGTGGGTTTAGAAACCCATTAGGACTTAGGAAATAAACTAATAAGTTATCATGTGAACCAAAAATCCTAAGGCATCCTAGTTTTAATCAAAACCATGTTATTATCTCATAAGGCCCATTAACCCATAATCACTTTTTATTTAACAATTCTCCATTTTACCCCAAAACATTTTAATTTGCAAATAAATTACAAATTTAAATTCCCAAAAATTTGTTTAGCCCCCTTTTTAAATTAAAATCATAATTTTAATTCATCATTCGGTAATTGCAATCTCAGGGTTGTTACAAACATACTTATTAATCGTAGTCGAAATTGTTACACTAAATTAAATTTAAGCATAATTGGCATACGACTATAACAGTAAAGGCTCGTACTGGAGAATGGATACTATACAATGACTGGCTACTAGAGTACCATCCATCACAATACATCTCTAGATAAAATAACACCGAGGTCGAACCTATCAAACCCTGCCAACATAGAACCGCCCTACCATTTAATAGATAGTATCGATTATGATCAGCCCTCTATTAATAGGCCCCAAGGTACACAATTTGAGAGACAATGTTGACTTTAGATAGGGATGATCATACCCTACGTAGGAGTGACCCACTTAGCCTTGCTGCATCTTCCATGTATTATTCATTTCTGGTTGATGAGGCTTGAGGATGTGTTTTACCTTGATATAACACTTCCCACTTGGAGTGCTAATACTCCCTCCTCGCAAAAATGCAATACCAACAATCATCCATACAAGTTTGTTCTGGGACTGAACGAAACACTTGGGAGCTACGCCTCCAAATTCCTTCAAACTCAAGATGTCTTCACATCGAAAACACATTTATTTGATTGAAGTGGTTTTCGAATAACATATCCTATCTTGGTTTCTGCGAAACAACATTCGATAATTCCTGGTAAACTCAACCCCGCTTCTTTAGGATTTAAACATTCAAAGAGAAGATCGGGGATCACCTCCTAATCGTTAATGGATGGATTTCCTTATCATTGCCCTAGGAGAATGAAGCGAGATTTATACGCACAGTACGACATCATCGAAGATGATTGTGCCATATAACTCACGTATTTCTCTTAGAAATTTCAAAGTTACATATTGAGTCCAAATTCGATAGTTGGTTATGTAGCCATCGAATAAACAAATATTCAAATCATGATTTTAATTCCATAGGGAAAACAAACATTGGTTAAGCACCAAGCAACGCTAAACCCTTTTTTTACAAATCTTTCCATTAACAAATTACTTTGTAATATTTGTACCAAAATACTTTTACAAAGATTCATTCACAAACCCTTATATTTTAAATATTTAAAAATATCCATATACTTGTCTCAACGATATAAGTATTCTCATTAACCTTGAGGAAGATTCTCTTTTTATACAATTAATAGTCATTTATAAATCCCATTAACAATTACTAAAACTATTTATAAACCTTTTCATAAATCTACGAAAATCGCTTATAATCTCTTTAATCAATTTCAATTACTTATTAACTATTTTAACCTCTAAAATCATCTATAAACCCTTCATAAATCCTTAAAACCATATATAAAAATCCTTTCATAATCTATAACTCATTTCTAAAAAAAATTCAAGCATCTCATCACTATAATACTCTTATATGCCTTTTTCAATCTTCCTTTAAGTCTTCCAAACCGTGTTATAAGATTCCTCTTATAAAGCTCACAACTTTTATAAAACCCTATTTATAAATCTCGAAAACATTTATAAACAAGTTATAATGTTTTACTTCAAAACACTATTATATAATAATAAACATTATAAATAAATATTAATTTTAAAACATCTTAAAATAATAATTAGTAAATTTGAAAACATTCTTAATAAGCAATAATAATTTATCTTAAACTAAAAACAATAATAGTTAATTTCGAATAATTATATTTAATTTTGAACCCTACGAAAATTATAATTAATTAACCTTTCAAATGATAAATTTTTTATAACAACTTTAAAACAATATTAATATAAATAAACAACTTTTAAAACATAATTATATTTCCTTGATAAAAATCCATATTTAACTTTCCACATAATCGTTTTCATATTTATAAAGATATATTTATAAATCTCTTATATTTTGTGAAACTTACTTTCATAAAATCCCTTTATTTATGAATCCCATTTACAACTCCATTCCTTTATAAATCACATTTATTCACAAAGTCTCGTTCAAAGCATAATTTCAACCATTTTTAACCATGCTCCCATAGGTATAAATTCCTATTATACATTCCTTTCAATTTGTAAAATATCTTTTAGCAATCCCAAAGTTACCCCTCACCTTCCATTCTAAAATAGAATCAACTTTTTTCCAAAACATCATTCCATATCTTAAAATAAATCCACCATGTGATTTTTTGTAATCAATACAATGATAATAGTTTTTTTTAATTTATAAACACCATTTATAAATCCATACTTTTGTTAGCGAAAATACGATTTTACAAATCTCCATTTTCTTTGTAAAACATCTCTATTGTAAATTACCATATTTATAAATTTCACCTTTATTAATAAGTTATATATATGTACCTATATATATATATATATCATTTTATATAAAATGGTTAATAAATATCTAATAAAAATATTTCTATTTTCTTTTTAAAACCATATTCCTTTATTGTAAAAAAACTATCTTATTTTCCACGATTTTAAAAATCTTTATTCACAGTTAAAAAACTCTTTTTAAAGTATTTTATAAAACTATTAAATTATAATATCCACAAAAATCATTGCTTTGATTTTAAGATAAATTACTTCTTCAAATAATTCCAGAATAGTCATTTAAACAAAATTCCAAAATCACTTTGAAATCCCCTTTTAAAGAAATCAATCACTATTGTACAGTATTCTAAAATACCAAAATATATGGCCCAATGCAACTAAAGCACTAAATAATCAAAATCGTGCCCTTATCGTCGACTATAGCATCCAATATACCATAAATCAAATTATATGGAACCAAAATCAACAGTGTGAGGATCTCCATTGCATCCCTTCAACCTATCCTCCTGCATCATATATAGTACATAATCATAAATATATAAATCAATCGCTTCGAGGCAAGTATCGTATACAAAGGGTCATCCGCTCTTACATGGAAATGTAACAGGGTTTCATCTTCTTCAATAGGTCGGAGTATATCTAAACCAATAATATAAAATATTAAATCATCCAAATAGTAAATAACAATCAACAGTAAATATCCACACTTCCAATAAATAATTATATTGATTATATGATATTTTTTTATTAACCAAAAGGTGAGATTAGCTGACATTGATTTTAGTAGTCGCCAAACATTCCATTTTGAATTAAAATTGAACAGACGCTCCATTTTAATTCAAATTTCCATCATCTCCAAATCCAACCAGTCCAAGTCATCACGTAGCACTCACTGATATTATCGTAAGACAATTCATCGTGTTTAGTTTGGACCTTGTATGGATTCAATATGGATTAATGAACTTTTGAATTAATTAAATTAAAACTAACTTAAATAATATAAACATTTAAAATTATATTACTCTTTTTCCCTTCCATCCTCATTCATGATCACGAAAATTCATAAGTATGAACAAACAATTGACCATGCCACCTTCCACGTTCGCCGTCGGCCGCCGTTATCGTTTCATGCGCTCACGACCACGTCGCCGCCTTGCGCAATACCTCCCCCACCTTATGCGCCGCTGCTGCGCCTCCTAAACGCCATAAAGTAAACCTCAATCACACGCGTTCAAATGGCCATAGCCGCCACCACACCTCAACAAAGCAAAGTCCAACAGACCAAAGTACTCTACTCCTCCCTGCGACATTTCTTTAGTTGGAGTTTAGGCCTGAAACGGCCTTGGATGGCATTGACAAACGATGATCATTCGATGGGAGGAGGGGATTTGAAAAAAAATGGCGCACTTAATTCTAGTTTATGAACATGAATTTATAAAGTAAGGAGGGTATGTGTTTGGTCGTTGGAAGGTAAAGCTATAGATATGGGCACGTATTGCCATATCAAGTACATTTATATTAATATTCATCTTTTAACATTCGAGAATCTCGAACTCCAAACAAGGTGTTAATACCCTAGGTATTGATTTTGATGACAACAACTACATAAATATTAATACTAACGTATCTTTGAGTTATGCAGTCATATCGTATATATTATGGAGACATTTATAGATATTAACAAGAATATAGTGGAAGCAAATGAATTATAGAAGAAGGTTAATCAGAGAAATTGAAGAACAAAACCCAATTAGAGACGAATGCTGAAGGATAAAGGTGTTTGAAGGGATGAGGAGTTGGATGAACCTTAGGATGCCATGTTAAAGATCTCATGGCAATTATTTGAAGATCATCAACCATTGGCCTCAACCGAATCACAAAAATCCATAAATATAAAGTAATTTGAAATGCTGAAAATTCGCAACACTTATTAGTGTTGTTGTTCATTTTGCAACACACCCTTGTCGACAAGGGGGGTAGGGGGTTGTTGACATGCTAGCCGTTTTTTAGAATTTCAAATTTTAAATGAAGAGACATTTCCCTCTACCTCTTCACCAAAAGACACGTCTCTTCAAACACTATATAAAGGCATTTGAAAATGAATTTTAACATCAATAATTCTTATTTTCACTTGCTTCTTCTTCTCCAAACATTTGCAAAAGAAATCCATTGCATACTCTTTCAATCTCCTTTCAAATCAATACTGTTTCACTCCAATTCTTCACTGACTTGCAAACCACACAATATCAGAGAGTTGTACTTTAATTCACACCATTCTCTCTCTGATTTCATCCTATTCCTCAAAGAATTCGAAGATATATTACCATTGGAGGTCTATAGGATCATTGTATCGAATCTGCAAGAATCTGTATTAAACATATGACCACTTGACATAGTTTGTTGTTAGTGATAAGGAGAAGGTGTTCTTGCAGCCTGTGAAATCAAGAGGGTGTATCTTGCAGCCCGTGAAACCAAGATTGTAAAGATGTTCTTGCCACCCGTGGAAAGCAAGCGATTATAGTGGAATTCTGCATGATAGAGTGCAGAACTGGATGTAGGATTGGCTAATCTGAACCAGTATAAAAATCCGCGTGTTATTTACATTACTGCATTTTACTTTATTACTTATTCTCTGATTACTTCTTTATGTTTGCAATTTGAGTAAATACAGTTTTATATTCATAAGTAAGTAGTTAATACACATTTCACCACTTCTAGTGTCCGAATAGCCTTAAGATCCAACATTGTGTTGTAGCCACCACAGTTTCCAACATTTGGTATCAGAGCAATGGTTTTCCAAAATTCATAACTTGGTTTTCGAAAAGTATAAATGGCTAATGACACTAGTAACACATTTTTTAACACTTCTGTAGAAGGGCAATCTACCACTAGACCCCCTCTATTTGATGGTAGTAGTTATGCATATTGGGCTTGTAGGATGAAATGGTATTTGCAGTCTAATGGTTTAGATATTTGGAACATTACCCAAATAGAATACATAGAACCTCAAACTGAATATTCAAAATGAACACTAGACCAAAGACATAAGCACTTAATAACTCTAGGGCCATGAACCTTTTATTTTTCTCCTTAGATAGAAATGAATTTAATCGAGTGTTTATTGGTAATTCTGCATATGAAATTTGGAGAACTCTGCAAGTCACACAAGAAGGCACCAATAAAGTAAAACAGGCAAAGATATCTATGCTAACTAACTAGTTTCAACTCTTTCAAATGAAACCAAATGAGTCTGATTCTGATGTGCTTTCTAGATTTCAAGATATAGTACATGCCTTAATATCATTAGGAAATAAAATTACTGAAGAAGACCAAGTTAGAAAGATCTTGAATTCACTTCCTAGTGAATGGGATCAGAAGACTCTGGAAATTGAAGAAGCCGATGATATTAGTATTATGAAATTAGAAGATTTAATTGGTAACCTAATGTCTTATGGAGTAAAATTGTAGGTAGAAAGAGAATCAGGCAAATGAGAAGAAATCACTAGCACTATGTAACGGCACGTATTTTTCGAAAAGAAGAAAATTCAAGTTTAGAATTTAATACAGTAAGAAATTAAAATTTTATGATTTTAAATAAAATTTACTTTGAATTATAACACCTGATTTTGATTTAATAAAGTGACAACTATTTTATGTGATTTCAAACGTATAGTTTAATAAAAGTTTAATTGGATAGATTTAATATTATGTAAAGCATGAAATCAATTTATAATTAACAAGAATTGGGTTTTAATTGTAAATTAACTTCTAATCTATTTGTAAATAATAAATGTATAATTATGTATTCAAACTTATTTAAATTTTAGTCTTGATTTTCGCTCATCTTACATATCAACCTATTGAAATTAATTTGTTAATAAAATTTAGTATAATCGGATTTTACATAAAAGGAAAGAAATATAAATTTTAATTTAATAAGACTTAATTAGTTAAACAATTCAGGAATTGAGAAGATAAGTTGAATTAATTGAAATTATATTTAATTAAGAAATCTACTAAATTTAATCGAATTTAAACTATCGAAGTTTGGTGAAATTATTAATAATAATAAAATATAAAAATAAATTTTGTTGTTTGTGTGTCATTGATACTATTTAAGCAAGTTAATTTATAACTCTTATATGTAAACAATAATTCTACAAATGTATTTAAGTTACTGTAAAAAAAAAGATTTCAATTGTTTTAATTATCTTATGTAAACAACATTCCTATAAATGTATTTAAGTTACTGTAAAAAGAATCCAATTGTTTTCATTATCTTATCTGTAAACAACTGGTCTATAAATGTATTTAAGTTACTGTAATAAAATTTCAATTGTTTTAATTATCTATCCATTAATTATGTTCCGTTTTAAATTCTAATGTTGAAATTTATTGCCGTTAATTTAACTTGGAATCTTTGAATAAAAGGGAAAGAGAATTTAACAGAAATTAACGATGTTTAATGAAAGAAATGTACATTTGTTAGGATCCGTTTTAAAGTGTAATTTTGAAATTAATTACAATTATGTTGATTTGGAATCTTTTAATATTAAAAAGGCAAAAAAAGATATACATTAATTGTAGTTAATGGATTTAACGAAAGAAACATACGTTATTGTTAAAATAAAAAGGATGTTTTAATGAAAACAAAATGAATGTTATTGTTTTTAAAGTAAGTGTAATTTTGTAAAAGAGAAAAATTGAATATTGAAGCAACATTTTACGGTCGTTAAATAGTAGTCTTTGATAGTATAGAGGTATAATGCTAATCGTAAAATTTAGAATAAATTAAATATTTTATGTTCACGATTGTGCACTGAGAAAAACGCCGACTTTGATTTGAATTTGGAATCATGGTTCATCTTTTATTTTATGTAGCGGTGGTCCTCGTTACCTTGGTCAGTGTGTTTAATTTTTTTTATATGTTAATAAAACTTTTAAATAAGCGTAAATTTGAGTTGATTTGGGATTAACAAAATTAACTGAATTGAAATATATTTGCATATTAGATTAATGTGGCATTATATTCATTTTGAAGTATGAAAGGTGATGTTCACCACAAATTCATATTCATGCACATTTCGTATTCTATTGCTTTTTTTTCTAACTACTATCCCATTCATTTTTTTTTGCCTTGTTCTCTTTCACATTTCAAATATTCAAAAAAACCCTCACTCTTTATTTCATAAAACTTTCATTTATCCTCTGCATATTCATTTTTCATTCTTATTATTAGATATACATTCTCCCACCTACTTTTATTAGGCCTAATTCTTATATACCTCTTGTATTTGCATTTAAGCATTTATTATCGCATGTTGCAACTTTTAGTATTCATTCTTTTTCATAACTTCTGCCTGCACTAATTCATCTATTAATAGTTCATATTTAATGCACATGCATCATTCATGCTAGCATGTTCATGTTTATATTTATTAAACACATAACCACATCGTTTCTTTTAAAAGCTTACTGTATTTATATATTCTTTTGTCACCTCCTCCTTTCAAAAACCATGCTGCTCCTCCAAATTAATTTCTTCTCATTCTCATTATTTTGCCTCTTTCTTCCAACATTTATAACTTCTGCATGCTTTAAACAAAAAGAATACGCACGAGTGCCTAATTTAGTGTTTTTCCAATCCTTTCCCTAGGAATTTGCTAATATGAGCCAATAAATGTTTTATTTTATATATTTTATTATTAAATTTGTGTGTGTGTGTGTATACTATTTTATTAATATTTCGTATAACTTGAATTTGAGTTTCAGATCATCTTTTATTTTGTATAATGTTACATTGGTTGTTATATTCAAATTTATTTATTATATGTTAATTTTTTTAAAACAGGAGTATAAAAAGTATATCTGGTGCTATTATATTTAATTGAGTGGAACATGCAATTAATTAAATCCTAAGTGGTCCCTTCATTTCCTTATAATTCAATACACCTGCCACTATTTCCACATTTTGGTTTTGTTGCTTTCTTTTATTAAATACATGCCTCTTTTAGTTTTCCACTAGAGAACAAAACCAAAGTACGTACAGATTGTTTCTCACTACTCTATCTGAAGCTTTCAGCTCACACTTTCTCCTTCTTCCTCATAAATACAGAAACTTCAAAATTCCTAAATCCACAAATTTCCAAACTTCAAACTCCATCCCTTCTCTCTTCAAAAGCCAAACTGCATCACTCCTCTCTTGCTTCGTCTCTCTAAAAAAACTCAGTTTGCTCGACTTGAGTTGTCATGATTTGCTTTGCTATTGGATTGTTGCTATGGATAGGATTGGTTAGCTTGTCGTGTTTGGATTTCATCTAGAATCTATCAATTTGTGTTGTCAAAAACTCTCTAACCTCAAAAGGTGAGCAATCACTCACGATTAACATTTTTATTGTTAGGTAAATAACATTAATTGAAATGTTTGCTTTAGATATGAATATATGATATATGTGGTTATGTTCCCTTGAACTTGTGTTATAACATTCACATGCACATGTTTTATATCTCACAAATAGTATATTATGTTGATTTGATTGATTTCCACATAGGTATGTTAAATATGTCACATATGAGATGAAAAAAATGTGTTATGTTAGAAATTTTTATATGCCTTGTATTGAAATACGTCACATATGCTTTGTTAAAAAAAATGAGTTAGTTAATAAAATCATATGTTAAACATACTATGTTAATAATAAGTCACCTATGATATGTGTAAATAATGTGTTATGTTTGGTAAAAATGAGATGCCATGTTATTTCACCTTGCAAGTTCCTTGTATATATGTCGTGTTATATGTTTGTATGTTATGTTAGTGTATGACATGTCAGAATTTGAAATATTCACTTATGTTGTTTACGATATGTGACACATGTGATATGTTACTTATGCATGTGTATATATTAAGTTGTTAATTATGCATGCATTTTGATCAGTGACATGTTATGTTATATATGTTTTTATTGTTCTCACACTTCAAGTTCTCTTTAACAAAATCACTTTGGATTGAAATGATGCATACCCAATATAAAACAACTTTGGTTTTAAATAAATTGATTTAGAAATAAAATTGAAATATTGAAAGTTTGAATTTATGTTTGAACTTAAAATTGTGAAATTGAAATTTAATCAATTTTTTGATGGATTTAAACTTGTTTGATTTATAACTTAATAGCTTTAAGAGAAAAATTGAAATCTGAAGTTATATTTAATAATAAATCGATTGGAAATGAACTTAATCTCGTTATTTGAACTGAACCGATTTATAATGTGAAAGATGATGTTTATTTAAACCTAAGTATTTCACTCATTGAGTTATCTGTACATTTCACCTGTGTTTACCTACTTACATAAGAATGTTAGTCCTGACTCGAGTGTTTTTATTTTACTTTACGCTCGGGTTAGACCGAGTATTTCAGTTTAACGAAGACACTTATTTCTGAAGATGAAGACGGAGTCGAGGACCGTATCTACTATTATTATAGCAATTGTTTATTCTGCCCGAAAAAGCGTAAATTTTGATTTTGTTGAAAATAGGTTCATGAACTATTTACATATTTATTTTTTCATTATATTTCACCCTTCCGCTGTGAGATTCTGTGTTTTATTTTTCCTTCTTTTCTTTTATTTTCTTATTTATCACATTAACAAACCTTCCTTTTGAATGATTTGAATTAGACATGTGTAGTTTATTGTCGATTTAAACCGTCCAAAAAGGTGGGTCACTACAGTTGGTATCATAGCTTTGGTTTAGACATACTTTAGCCTGTTGGGGTTAACTCATTAGGGATAGGGTAGTGATACCATAGAATGAGTTGTCTGAGGGTATATACGAGAGCGCGCATTTGTTAGTGTTATAAAAATGTTTTGTATAAATTTTGAAATGAAATTATTTTTCCTAATATTATATGATATATATAAAGGAATAATATTTATTGACTAATATAGTTATTTGTAATGTGTTTGATTTGTGAAATGGTAGTATTTAATTATTATCATTTTTGTTGACTTGTTGTATTTAATCAAATTATAAACATTGTTTAATTATTGTTGATTGAATTAATGGACTAAACATTAGATAATAGTGGTGTATTAAAGAGAATAAAATGAATAATTAGGATATTTGTTTATGAAATTGAAATGTTGTTGTGAATTTTGTTGTTTGTTGATATGTAGTTTCAACTATTGAAAAAAATGGAATATTTGGATATTTTGGATAATCGAAACCTTTTGAATTAATATATGAGTGAAACTTCATAATTGGGTCGAATTATATAGTTGAATTGATAACCTTACTTTTAAAGCAAGTAAAACAAGGTTTAATTTATTATATCTATGTTTAGTAAATGAATAGAATTGGGGTATACATTCTTGGCATGTAATGTAATAATATACAAGTGTGAACTTTAAGCCTTGGGATATTTAAATTGAAATTGTGATTAAGGAAATGTTGTAAATGAGATTAATTGGAAAAATTTGTTTATAAACTTAATTA
This sequence comes from Allium cepa, assembly GCA_030765085.1. NCBI lineage: Eukaryota > Viridiplantae > Streptophyta > Magnoliopsida > Asparagales > Amaryllidaceae > Allium > Allium cepa. The sequence continues at coordinate 245,465,837 of CM060942.1, forward strand.
ACATTTATAAAACGTGTCATAAATAAATTGAAAGGTAAATGCGAAACTAAATGAATAGGCAAATATGAATTAAAATTGAAATGACTACAAATAAAGCCATGACATGTAAATTATTATGAAATAAATGGATGTTGCAATAAATGGTTATAAATAAAGTTGTGATAACTTTAAACTCGAACAATGTCTTATAAAAAGGAATTAAGTTTAATAAGTTGGTTATAAACGTAAGAAAATTCCTTATGAAATGATTTGCAAATAAATGTAGTATAAATGAGAAATATTACATGTGAAATGAATGTAATTTAAATTAAAGAGAAATATAAGCAATATTATGAGAATGGATATATTAATGTTTATACCAAAAGGAGAAATTTTATGAAACAAATATGAAGTATGATTATATTCTTTATATAAAAGAGAAATTGCTTTCGATAAGGATTATATACCTTTTTAAAAAAAACTAGAATTTGAAGTTTCGAAAAGACTTGAAATTTTAAAATTATATAAGAAATTGATTTATATAAAAATGATTTATAACTGAAGGATTTTAAATTGGAAATTCGAAGAGTTGAATTCCGGTATTCTGAAATTGGTTTTAAGAATTTGAAATATATAATAACATGATTCGAAAGTATTTTCCAAATAAGAAATGTTTTAAATGATTTCCAATGATTTCCAAAGATTTCGAAGAATTTCAGAGAAGTTTTCAAGAAAATAGAAGTCCAAAACTCACTTATGTCACTGGAAAATAATTTTGGTGATGAGTGCTGCATCATCGACATTGATTTTCGAGTTTCAAAGTGGGGGAAAGACCACTTTAATAGCTTCGCTATGCGAGTGATTTTGTGAAACCAAATTTTGATTTCAAATTTCGAAGTATGATTTGATATTCGGGTGATATATGTATATATATTTGAAATGATTTGAAATGAACCGGTGTTCAGTCCTCGAGTTTCGAATTCTAATTTGGTGTAAACCTATCTTCTGGAAATTGATTTACTGATTGGTTGTTGATTTCCGACTATTGAATTGAAAATTTGATTTCTCGAACTATTTTGAATGTTCGAACACTTCCAAATCAAAGTTTAATTTTAAAAGCTAAGAAATTTCGAAAGTATAAATCATTTGATATGGTATATAAGTTTAGTTGGTATATTTAAGTATGAAGTAATATGATTTAAATAAGTTGAACTATACTGATATAAACTTAGTTTGAAATGTTTGAATAAAATTTAGTTTAAATGTTTTAACTTAGTATCATCTTTTATAACATCATAAATATAGAGTAATAGTTTTCAGAAAGGTAAATTGGATATTTCAAATAGAAATAAATATTTCAAAGTTTTTAAAGGGATGGTTGTAAATTTGGAAATCATTTGGGTATAATTGATTTTAGAAAATATTTGGTTTCAGAAAATAAGATTTGGAATTTAAAACCCAGTATTTATATGATGATTTTGGAAATGAATTTGGTTGACCTAAATTATGTTGATTTGGAAACTATGATTATTTTCTAAACCTATTATTTGGAAATTTTGAAACTGAAGATATTAAATATGGAAGAAATAATTTGGTGAAATCATATATGATTTTGAAAACGAAACGATATTGAAAGAAATTGAAATTGAGAACCATGTTTTACTAAATACTTGATTTGGGAGTTATCGAACTTATATAAAATTGATTTGTATAAGTATGAAGTTAATTTGAAAACTATTGATTTTGGAAAGTATTCGATTTGAAAATGAAATCCTATATATAATGGACTTTGTATAAGTATGATATTTGAAAGTGATTTGAAAAGGTACTATATGATTTTTTTTTAAGTGATGATATGGAAAGTGCCTTCTGCTTGATATTCGCTTTGTGGCCACAGTGTGGATTCATTCTATCGATATTATTCTCCCTGATTTTGGTTTTCCGGATGTGATACTTGAGTTTCCAACCATGGCGTAACCCGTGGACATTTTTTTGAGTAGCGTAATCCGCAAGGCAGAGATTGCTTAAAGGGTATGGATGTTTCCTGGGGGATTCAGGTGTAACCATTGTTATGTATCCTACGGTCCACAGTTTGTTGTGGTGGCGAAATCCGCAAGGCAGAGATTTCTTAAAGGGTATGGATGTTTCCTGGGGGATCCAGGCGTAATCATTGTTATATATCCTGCGGTCCACAGTTTTGGTTGTCATGGAGAAATTCGCAAGGCAGAGATTGGTTAAAGGGTACAGATATTTCCTGGGGGATCCAGGCGTGACCACTGTTATGTATCCTGCGATCCAGGCGATTTGTTTAGATTGTACTTTGCATATCGATTTTGAAGGTTTTTCAAGTATTTTCACTTGGTGTTGAAACAAGTCTACTAAGTACTTGAAGAATTCTAGCTTTGCGTCTGATCAACGCATGGCCAAAGTCTGCAAGAACGAGGATAAACTTGTTGAAACATCGAGTTATAGAAGTATTTTCGAAAGGAAAATTTGTTTCGATGTAAAGGCATTTTATTATAATGGTATTTCCAATAAAGAAATTTTGTATTGGATTAACTATTCGTGTCCGATACTATTCTTTTGAATCTACCTTATCTGCTCAGTTTATTTATTCACCTATATTCTGTTTTTTCGAATCTACCTTCTTTTCCTTATTGATTATATCCTTTTTAAATATTGTTTATTTATATACTACATTGTTTAATAGAAAATTTTAGTGTTATAAATATTTTAGAAGTTATTAATTACATAAAACATATTTAAAGTAAATGATTATTGATTTATTAATAATATTTGAAAAATATCTTGAGATAAAATTTATAAACTGATGAATTATGGATTAAAATTTTCAATAGCTCCTTTGTGAATATAAGTAATGATGTAAATAATTGTTTTCAAATAGTTTTCATACATTTATAAAGGTGTTATTTAAACATATAAATGATATTTGTAGAGGAAGCAGGAAATTTTACAAATTGGTTTTGAAAAGTATGAATATTTCAGGTAAAATTTATATAGTTTCAAATTAATTGTTAGTTTTAACTTTCGATCTACCTTTATTTATGGTTGTTCTATTCTCCTACCTCCTTCCTTTTCGGGACGAAAATTTTTGAGTTGGGGGAGAGTGTAACGACCCGTATTTTTCGAAAAGAAGAAAATTCAAATTTTAGAATTTAATACAGTAAGAAATTAAAAATTTATGATTTTAAATAAAATTTACTTTGAATTATAACATTTGATTTTGATTTAATAAAGTGACAACTATTTTATGTGATTTCAAACGTATGGTTTAATAAAAGTTTAATTGGATAGATTTAATATTATGTAAAGTACAAAATCAATTTATAATTAACTAGAATTAGGTTTTAATTGTAAATTAACTTCTAATCTATTTGTAAACAATAAATGTATAATTATGTATTCAAACTTATTTAAATTTTAGTATTGATTTTCGCTCATCTTACATATCAACCTGAAATTAAATTGTTAATAAAATTTAGTATAATTGGATTTTACATAAAAGGAAAGAAATATAAATTTTAATTTAATAAGACTTAATTAGTTAAACGATTCAGGAATTGAGAAGATAAAGTTGAATTAATTGAAATTGTATTTAATTAAGAACTCTTCTAAACTTAATCGAATTTAAACTATTGAAGTTTGGTGTAATTATCAATAATAATAAAATATAAAAATAAATTTTGTTATTTGTATGTCATCAATACTATTTAAGTAAGTTAATTATAACTCTTATATGTAAACAATAATTCTACAAACGTATTTAAGTTACTGTAAATAAAATATTTCAATTGTTTTAATTATCTTATGTAAACAATAATTATATAAATGTATTTAAGTTACAGTAAAAAGAATCCAATTGTTTTAATTATCTTATGTGTAAACAACGGTTCTATAAATGTATTTAAGTTACTGAAAAAATATTTCAATTGTTTTAATTATCTATCCATTAATTATGTTCTGTTTTAAATTCTAATGTTGAAATTTATTGTCGTTAATTTAACTTGGAATCTTTGAATAAAAGGGAAAGAGAATTTAACAGAAATTAATGATGTTTAATAAAAGAAATGTACGCTTGTTAGGATCCGCTTTAAAGTATAATTTGAAATTAATTACAATTATGTCGATTTGGAATCTTTCAATATTAAAAGGGAAAAAAAAGAAATACATTAATTGTAATTAATGGATTTAATGAAAGAAACATACGTTATTGTTAAAATAAAAAGGATGTTTTAATGAAAACAAAATGAATGTTATTGTTTTTAAAGTAAGCGTAATTTTGTAAAAGAGAAAAATTGAATATTGAAGCAACATTTTACGGTCGTTAAATAGTAGTCTTTGATAGTATAGAGGTATAATGCTAATCGTAAAATTTAAAATAAATTAAATATTTTATGTTCATGATTGTGCACTGAGAAAAATGCCGACTTTGATTTGAATTTGGAATCATGGTTCATCTTTTATTTTATGTAGCGGTGGTCCCCGTTACCTTGGTTGGTGTGTTTAAATTTTTTTTGTATGTTAATAAAACTTTTAAATAGGCGTAAATTTGAGTTGATTTGGGATTAACAAAATTAATTGAATTGAAATATATTTCCATGTTGGATTAATGTGGCATTATATTCATTTCGAAGTATGAAAGGTGATGTTCACCACAAATTCATATTCATGCACATTTCATATTCTATTGCTTTTTTTCTAACTACTATCCCATTCATTTTTTTTCCTTATTCACTTTCACATTTCAAATATTTGAAAAAAAACCTCTCTCTTTATTTCATAAAACTTTCATTTATCCTCTGTATATTCATTTTTCATTCTTATTATTAGATACACATTCTCCCACCTACTGTTATTAGGCCTAATTCTTATATACCTCTTGTATTTGCATTTAAGCATTTATTATGGCATGTTGCAACTTTTAGTATTCATTCTTTTTCATAACTTCTGCCTGCACTAATTTATCTATTAATAATTCATATTTAATGCACATGCATCATTCATGCTAGCATGTTCATGTTTATATTTATTAAACACATAACCACATCGTTTCTTTTGAAAGCTTACTGTATTTATATATTCTTTTGTCACCTCCTCCTTTCTAAAACTATGCTGCTCCTCCAAATTTATTTCTTCTCATTCTCATTATTTTGTCTCTTTCTTCCAACATTTATACCTTCTGCATGCTTTAAACAAAAAGAATACAAACGAGTGCCTAATTTAGTGTTTTTCCAATCCTTTCCTTAGGAATTTGGTAATATGAGCCAATGAATGTCTTATTTTATATATTTTCTTATTAAATTTGTGTGTGTATATATATATATTATTTTATTAATAATTTTTATAACTTGACTTTGAGTTTCGGATCATCTTTTATTTTGTGTAACGTTACATTGATTGTTATATACAAATTTATTTATTATATGTTAATTTTTTTTAAACAGGAGTATAAAAAGTATTTCTGGTGCTATTATATTTAATTGAGTGGAACATGCAATTAATTAAATGCTAAGTGGTCCCTTCATTTCCTTATTATTCAATACACCTGCCACTACTTCCACATTTTGGTTTTATTGCTTTGTTTTATTAAATACATGCCTCTTTTGGTTTTCCACTAGAGAACAAAACCAAAGTACGTACAGATTGTTTCTCATTACTCTATCTGAAGTTTTCTGCTCACACTTTCTCCGTCTTCCTCATAAATACAGAAACTTCAAAATTCCTAAATCCACAAATTCCCAAACATCGAACTCCATCCCTTCTCTCTTCAAACGCCAAACTGCATCACTCCTCTCTTACTTCATCTCTCTAAAAAAACTCAGTTTGTTCAACTTGCGTTGTCATGATTTGCTTTGCTATTGGACTGTTGCTATGGATAGGATTGGTTAGCTTGTCGTGTTTGTATTTCATCTAGAATCTATCAATTTGGGTTGTCAAAAACTCTCTAACCTCAAAAGGTGAGCAATCACTCACGATTAACATTTTTATTGTTAGGTAAATAACATTGATTGAATTGTTTGCTTTAGATATGAATATGTGATATATGTTGTTATGTTCCCTTGAACTTGTGTTATAACATTCACATGCACATGTTGTTTTATATGTCACAAATAGTATATTATGTTGATTTGATTGATTTCCACATATGTATGTTAAATATGTCATATATAAGATGAAAAAAAAAGTGTTATGTTAGAAATTTTTATATGCCTTATATTGAAATACGTCACATATGCTTTGTTAAAAAAAATGAGTTACTTAATAAAATCATATGGTATACATACTATGTTAATAATATGTCACCCATGCTATGTGTAAATAATGTGTTATGTTTGGAAAAAAATGAGATGCCATGTTATTTCACCTTGCAAGTTCCTTGTATATATGTTGTGTTATATGTTTATATGTTATGTTAGTGTATGACATGTCAGAATTAGAAATATTCACTTATGTTGTTTACGATATGTGACACATGTGATATGTTAGTTATGCATGTATATATATTAAGTTTTTAATTATGCACGCACGTTGATCAGTGACATGTTATGTTATATATGTTATTAATGTTCTCACGCTTCAAGTTCTCTTTAACAAAATCACTTCGGATTGAAATGATGTATACCCAATATAAAACAACTTTGGGTTTAAATATATTAATTTAGAAATAAAATTGGAATATTGTAAGTTTGAATTTATGTTTGAACTTAAAATTATGAAATTGAAATTTATTCAATTTTTTTATTGGATTTAAACTTGTTTGATTTATACTTTAATAGCTTTAAAAGAAAAAATGAATTCTGAAGTTAGATTTAATAATAAATCGATTGGAAATGAACATAAAGTCGGTATTTGAACTGAACCGATTTATAGTGTGAAAGATGATGTTTAATTAAACCTAAGTATTTCACTTATTGAGTTATTTGTACATTTCACTTGAGTTTACCTACTTACATAAGAATGTTAGTCCTGACTCGGGTGTTTTTATTTTACTTTACTCTCGGGTCAGAATGAGTATTTCAATTTAGCGAAGACACTTATTTCTGAAGACGAAGACGGAGTCGAGTACCGTATCTACTATTATTATAGAAATTGTTCATTCTGCCTGAAAAAGTGTAATTTTTTATTTTGTTGAAAATAGTTTCATGAACTATTTATGTTTTTTTTATTATATTTCATCCTTCCGCTGTGAGATTCTGTGTTTTATTTTTCCTCCTTTTCTTTTATTTTCTTATTTATCACATTAACAATCCTCCCTTTTGAATGGTTTTAATTAGACATGTGTAGTTTATTGTCGATTTATACCGTCCAAAAAGGTGGGTCGTTACACACTCAATGCTAAGATCGACAAAGATGAACCAAATGATGTTGCTATTGATGATGATATTTAGTTTATGACCAAGAAGTTCAAGAAATTCTTGAAGTATTGGATAACAAACAAACTTCGAAAAACTAACAAAAATAATTCTAGAAATGAAAATGTTGTTAAGTGTTTTGAATGTGATAAACCCAGTCATTTGAAAAGAGACTGTCTCAAACTAAAGAAATCAAAGTCAAACACTCTCAATAAAGAGTGGAAACAGGCATTCAATGCAAAATGGGATTATTCAGATACATCAGCAAGTGATAGTGATTTAGAAATAGAAAATGCCAACATGTGCTTCATGGCAAAGGATGACCAGGTATGGAATTTTAATAAAGAAATTACTAATGTTTTGAATGATATGAATCGAGGATATAAAATAATTAGGAAAGAGTACAACAATAGTTTGGCAGAGATAGATAGATTAAAAATATTTAGTGAAAGGTTAACTAAAGAAAAACAATGTCTAAAAGATGAAATTGAAAGACTTAATGGATTTAAGGATGAAAGGGATTTGACACTTGGAAATTTTGAAAAACTAAAAAGTGAAAATGAATCCTTAATTTGAAAATCTTTCAATAAAGTCACAGATCATTGATCTGAATGAAAAAATGACATCTCTGGACAATGTTATTCTTAACCGTAATAAGGATTTTGACAAAATGAAAACTGATATTGATAAATTTAGCAAAGGGAAGAATAATCTAGAAAATTATTATCTGGATCTAAACGCACTAGGAATAAACATGGACTTGGATATACCCCTAAGGCTAAATTAAAGAAAAATGGTATTCAAAGTACTAAGTTTGTTAAGACTACCAAGTTCAAACCAAAATCTAGGAAATTAAAGTTCAAACCTCCAAATATTCATTAATTTATGGGTTCTAAAAAGGTTGGATGATATTGAAAAAGAAAAATATATTGATAATTTTATTAATAAGGTTCATTCATCTAGTGATTATATTTTGAAAAGGCATACAAACTCTTTTTGGGTTTGGCATCCCAAAACTTAACCCCATGGACCCTAGAATAAAAAGGGTACCGGTGTACATATTTTATAATTTTTCAGGTAGCAAACAATGTATATCAGATAGCAGATGCTCAAAGCATGTGATAAGGAATCTATTAAACATTGGATAAATATAAAAAGGATTTGTTATTGGCATAGGCAAAGTAGGCAACTCTAAAACTCATCTTATTATCAGATAATTTTATTTCATATTTTGAATTAATTTTGGTTTCCCCTCGTGTGTTTTATTTGTAAGCATTTATATCTATATACAAACTCTACGTATTGTCTAGTAGTGATTTAAGTGACTCTTTTTCACCCTTTTTGTTGATGACAAAAGGGGAGAAAAGGTATTAATATACTAGGAAAATGATAGGGAGAGTGCATAGAGTTAAGGGGAGTCAAATAATGAGTATTATATTTTATCTCTCAAATATTTATATGGTTGTCATCATCAAAATGGGGAGATTGTTAATACCCTAGGTATTGATTTTGATGACAAAAACCACATAAATATTACTACTACCGTATCTTCGAGTTATGTAGTCATATTAGATATATTATGGAGACATTTACAGAGATTAACAAGAATACAGTGGAAGCAGATGAATTGTAGAAGAAGGTTAATCAGAGCAATTGAAGAACAAAACCCAATTAGAGAAGAATGCTGAAGGATAAAGGTGTTCGAAGTAATGAGGAGTTGGTTGAACTTTATAATATATTGTTAAAAATCTCATGGCGATTATACTTGAAGATCATCAACCATTGACCTCAACCAAATCACAAAAATCCATAAATATAAGGTAATTTGAAATGCTGAAAATTCGCAACACTTATTAGTGTTGATGTTCATTTTGCAACACATCCTTGTCGACATTGGGATAGGCGGTAGTCGACATGCTAGCCGTTTTTCAGAATTTCAAATTTTAAATGAAGAGACATTTCCCTCCACCTCTTCACCAAAAGTCAATCTCTTCAAACATTATATAAAGGCATCTAAAAACAAATTTTAACATCAAGAATTCTTATTTTCTCTTACTCCTTCTTCTCCAAACATTTGCAAAAGAAATCCATTGCATACTCTATCAATCTCCTTGCAAATCAATACTGTTTCACTCTAATTCTTCATTGATTTGCAAACCACACAATATTAGAGAGTTGTACTTTAATTCACACCATTCCCTCTCTGATTTCATCCTATTCCTCAAGGAATTCAAAGATATATTGCCATTGGAGGTCTACAGGATGATTGTATCGAATCTGCAAGAATCTGCATTAAAGATACGACTACTTGACATAGTTTGTTGTTAGTGATAAGGAGAAGGTGTTCTTGTAGCCTATGAAATCAAGAGGGTGTGTCTTGTAGCCTGTGAAACGAAGATTGTAAAGGTGTTCTTGCCACCCGTGAAAAGCAAGCGATTACAGTGGAATTCTGCACGATAGAGTACAAGACTGGATGTAGGATTGGTTAATCCGAACCAGTATAGAAATCCGGGTGTTATTTACATTACTGCATTTTACTTTATTACTTACTTATCCTCTGATTACTTCTTTCTGTTTTCAATTTGAGTAAATATAGTTTTATATTCATAAGTAAGTAGTTATTACACATTTCACCATTTCTAGTGTCTGAATAGCCTTAAGATCCAACATTATGTTGTAGCCACCCCAGTTTCCAACACAAGCATGCCACTTGGCATCCTATATGTTATACCCCTATTCCGAACCCAATGAGACTAGTCTTGTGATCTAATTCGATCGTATGTAGAAGATAGTTTTTCAAAACCAATTATTATATAAATTTCTGAAATTAACTTCTACACGTTCGATCTCGCATGACCAAACGATACATCCAATCACCATAAAATTCGAACGTATATAATAATATACTATTGCAGATCAAGTGAAACTTGTTTTGCATAATTCGAAGACAGTGCCCCGAAAGGCTATTTTTATACGTTAATTAAATCGAATTATCATAAAACTAGTTTATTCGCTTTTAATTAAAATTGAAAAATTTACTATTTTTATTCTTATTTAAATAGAATTTGAATCATTTTTTGAAATCATTTTCATTTATATTAAATTCATGATTCGGTTATTTAAACAATTTCAATTATTAAATTCCATAACAAAATTATCAAATGAATTGTTATATTTGAAATTCAAGTTATTTCGCTTATAAAAATCACTTTTCATATTTAAAATTAATTAAATATTCTAAATTCAAATGAATGAAATTCAGGATCATTACATTCTCCCCCTTAAAAGAATTTTCGTCACCAAAATTACCTAGGTAAGAAAAATGAACAAACCCACTAACCTTTCAAAACCAATTAGTTGAAATAGATTTCCAAATTCTTTTAAGTCTTTAACTTCATTTACCTATTCCAACAAATAACATCCATTCATTTATTCCAAGTTGCAACTCAAAAAAACAAAATTTTAGTTAAAAAACTTCTTTAAAATTCTCAAAAAAATTCTAACGCCTAAATTTCGCCAGCGTCTCCTTTGCATGGCTTGATCGTAAAAATTTACAATACATATAATCACAAATATATGTCTCGTCTTTGTGGATGAGGAATCCGGTAGAGAAAAAGATAAAAGTATGATATGTCATTTGAGATGCATATCTTTTTTTAGCATTTGCACGCATACACAATCAATATAATGTGAAAGCGAGCTCCAAATGCTAAGCATACATCATCGGCACCTACTATTCACTAAACAACCAAGGACAACATGTATATAGAAAGTAATATCAATATATAACATAGACTATATAACAACCATATGCAAATGTGGCAAATGTAACCAAAGAAACCATCAAACAAATAATATTTATCCAATTAATTCATAACTATATCAACTTACATTTTCCAATGTAAATATTATATCTATTAAAGCTCGTACGATGTACATATGTTATTCGTATGCAAAAACATCGATGATCGCTCGCTCGATCATACAATTTTTCTTTCGAACTAGTGTCATTCACCCGACCTCTTTTTTGTGGACATAGATCCATTTCGTTGATTAGAAACTGTTATTCTCCTTGCATGGCTAAATACTATGATAAAGAACATCAAAATCAATCAAAAATCTACATCCAGTGTTCGTCTTCGAGAATCGAGTGAAAAATTCTAACTTGGGTTAGTGTGAATCACCTCAAATCGTATTTTCAAATCTGGATCAAACAGTTATGTGAATAAAATAATATATGTACAACTTACGTGTTTACTTTCAATTGGTTTCTTATTATATCCCACTCTCCTTATTTACATTCAATTCCTTTAACATTCATTTGATTCGAATTCAATTTAAATCAAATTCAATTATTCATATTAATTTCACTTTCATTTAATTTATTAACATTCACATATTAATATTCACCTTAAATTCAATTTATGATTAAAAACATTTCACTCCATTCTCAATTTACTTAGTATATACCTTTCAATGATAATATCATTCATAAACCCATTCATCAAATTTTTACTTAAGTTCATAAATATATTATACAACACTTCTCATGTTTATTTTCTCTTCACAACTTAACCACATGTTGAATTCTTTTACAATTTAAATTACATTTCATTTTATACTCGAATTCATATATTTCTCATTTATTCATTTCATTAATTCGGTTTTTTAATTCATCAAATTCATATCAAATCCAATTCAATTTCATTAATTCATTTTATCACTCCACTTCATTTACCTATTCTTGAGTCGGTTTCCCTTTTAAAATTAATTTATTCAACTCAGCATAAGTTAAATCCCGTTTCAAATCAAATTCAATTTCAATAACTCCATTTATTTAACTTTACATACGTTAAATTTAATTACCTATCTCAATTTATGATTTTCATTCCTTAATATATCCAACAAATTTAGATATTTTTTTTAACTTATATCTTTCAAATTCATAAGTTGTAAACTTTTTTCTTATCCATACCATTTTTAAATTAAAAAAACTTATTGTCTTATGTTTCTAACCAGAGTACCCCTCTGGATTTTAAACCTTTCGAATCATTTTGAAATTCTATGTATATACATGCACGCATGCGCACATACACAACTCCTTTATATATCAAATTACACCTCTAGTATCTAAAACGAATTTGTTACCATGACAAAACTTCAATGGAAAACTGCTAAGATAGAAATTCATCATTTAAAAACTCTAAAATGAACACCGATGATGTCGTAGTCATCACCGAAATTATTTTCTAGTGACTGAAGTGAGTTTAGTGTTTTCTATCTCTTTGAAATCCTATTTCAAAATATTTCTCACCAAAATATTTTTAGAATTATGCTATTATTATTTTACTAAAACCTTTCGAAAAATAGTTTTCAAAATCAAGGGTTTTAAATTCTCAAATTTCATTTTTTTAAACACGTTTTTATTTAAAATTTATATTATAAATATATTTAGGCAATTTCCTTTACCTTCTGTTTGTAAATCACCCTCTTGCTAAATTTACAATTTTTTCCTCTTTGTTCAGATTATAATAATCACAACCTTTATTAGAATAATATACAACAAATGATAATAATCAAATATTATCATTTACTAACAACCAACACACCATATATAACTATAATAATTTTTGAAAAAAATTGTCCTTTATATATAAAATATAATTTAGGTAGAATTATTTCATTTGCCCAATTTCAAAACAATACTGTGTCGGTTTACCTTGTTTAAGAATTTAGAAACCCTATTGATATATTGGCGTCCCACGTGACGATTGGAATTCATAAGCCACTCAGTAGATAAATTAACACAATATATTACATTTTAAATCACAAACAAATATGCGCTCATATATATACACTCAAACTCATCCTAGGGTCTCGCTTACCATATCTCAAATGAGTAAATCCCCACCAAAGCCTATGTATTCACTTAACCTAAACTCTAATGCCATCTGTAATAGCCTGCCAATCTGCATAACTCAAGCTGATAATATACCACACATGTCCAACCCAAATCGTACAGAAAGATGGATAGGTATGGGAAGAAGAGAAAAGAAATTTAACGCAACACAAAATCTCACAATCGCAACGGAATAATATATAATACAATATCAATATTCTTTACAAAGAGAAACTGTTATATACATACATCCGTCAAAGTACAATAGCAAATCACAATCATTAGCCTAGATAGTTAAAACAACCTATCCTCACAATTGTCGATGATTTCAACAACAAAGCAGCGAAAAATATCATATACTAGAATACGACTCGAAGACCTCCAACTCTTCTCCTGTGCTCTAATCCAAAGCAATCTATAAATATGTTCAGTTTGACCCGAGTGTTATAATAAAATAAAACACATGTCATTCTGGAAAACCAGCATGAGAAAACACCCAACTAGATTTTAAAGTTATATAAACCTTTAAAAATCAAAAGTATCTTATAAGACCACGCTGCACATAAAAACGGATGGGTTTTTGCCTTACAATGACCAAACCATTCTATATGAAATTCTATGATATAATACAATGGTGTTTAAGATGCACATACTTATTAATCTTAGCTGAATTTGTTATATTAATTAAATTCCGGCATAATGACTAAAAATGTAAAGGCTCATATTGGAGAATGGATATCATACAATGATTGGGCTGCTAGGGTACCATCTTTCATGATGCATCCGTAGATAAAATAAGTTCGAGGTCGAGCCTATCAACCCATTCCAACACAGAGCCCGGCCTACCCTTTAATGGATAGTACCGAATATGATCACCTTTCTGTTAATGGGCTCAAGTGCATAAAACTCGAGAGATAATATCGACTCTAGATAGAGATGATCATACCCTACTTAGGAGAGACCCATTTAGCCCTGCTGCATCTCCCATGTTTTAATCATTTTCGATTGATGAGACTTGAGGCTGTGTTTTACCTTTTAAATTGCACTTCCCACTTGGAATGCTAATATTGCCCTCCAAGCAATAATGCAATACTAGCAATCGTCAATACAAGTTCATTATGGGACCGAACAAAACATTTTAAGAGGTCTATCTCCAAATTCCATCATATTCAATATGTATTCACGTTGAAAACCCATTTATCGGATCGAAGTGGTTATCGGATAACATATCCTATCCTAGTCTCTTCGAAACAATATTCGATAATTTCCATTAAACTCAACCAAGGTTTTTTTGGAAATAAACAGTCAAAGACAAGATGGAGGTCACCTCTTAACCCTTAGTGAATGGATTTCCTTATCATTGCCCTAGGAGATGAAGCGAGATTTATACGCATAGTAAGCATCATCGGAGATGACTGCGCCATATAACTCATGTGTTTCTCATAGATATTTCTAAAGTTACGTTTTGCATCCAAATTCAATAGTCGATAATGCAGCCATTGAATTAAAAAAAATTCAAATCAGGATATAAATTCCATAGGCAAAATAAACATTAGTTAAGCACCAAGCAAAACTAAGCCCTTTTTTTTACAAATCATTCCATTAACTCAAATTACTTTGTAATATTTGTACCAAAATACTTTTACAAGGATTCATTAACAAATACTTATATTTTCAGTACTTAGAAAATATCCATATACTTATCTCAACGCTATGAGTATATTTACCAACACTGAGGAAGATTCTCTTTTTATACAATTAAAAGTCATTTATAAATCCCATTATAAATTTCTAAAACTATTTATTAAGCATTTCATATATCTCTGAAAATCACTTATAATTTCTTTAACCAATTTTAATTACTTATTAACTATTTTAACCTTTAACAGTCATTTTTAAAACGTTATAAATCCATAAAACCATTTTTAAAATCCTTTTGTAATATATTACTCATTTCCATAATTCGTTTCAAACATCTAATCATTATATTACTCTTCTACCCCTTTTTCAATTTTCCTTTAAGTCTTCCAAACCATGTTATAAGATTCCTCCTATAAAACTGGCATCTGTTTATGAAACCCTATTTATAAATCTCGAAAATATTTATAAACAAATTCTAACCTTTTACTTTAAAACGCTATTATATATTAATAAACATTATAAATAAATAAATATTAATTTTAAAGCATCTTAAAATAACAAATAATAAACTATAAAACATCTAAATAAACAATAATAATTTATCTTAAACGTTATTATAAATAATACAATAAATTTCCAAAACCTTATTCATAAATAATTATATTTAATTTCCAACAATGTTAATATTCTAATTAATTAACCTTCCAAATATTAAAATATTTATAACTACTTTATAACACCATTAAAGATAAACAAAATTTAAAATATAATTATATATCTTTGATAAAAATCCATACTTAACTTTCCAAATAATCGTTTCCATATTTATAAAGCTATATTTATTAATCTCTTCCATTTTATGGAACTTCCTTTCATTAAATTCTTTATTTATGAACCTCATTTATAACTTCATTCCTTTATAAATCTCACTTATTCATAAAGCCCCATTCAAAGCATAATTTGAACCATTTTTACCCATAGGTATAAATTCCTTTTATACATTCCTTTCAATTTATATATGTCATTTCTGAATCCATACTTTTACTAGCAAAAATATGATTTTACAAACCTTCATTTATTTTGTAAAATATCGCTTTTTTAAATTATCATATTTATAAATTTTATTGTTATAAATATATTTTAATATATGTACCTATATATATATATATATCATTTTATACAAATTGGTTAATAAATATTTATATCAAAATATTTATATTTTCTTCTTAAAACCACTTCCCTTTATTATAAATAAAACTGTCTTATTTTCTAAGATTTTAAAAATCTGTATTCATAGCTCAACAACTCTATTTAAGATTTGTTATAAAATTATTAAATTATAGTATCCATAAAAATCATACCTTAGATCTTAAAATAAATTACCTCTTCACATAATTCAAGAATAATTATTTAAAACATAAATAATTTCCAAAATCACTTTGAAATCCCCTTTTAAAAAGTTCAATCACAATTTTATGGTATTTTAAAATACCAAAATATAAGGCACAATGCTACTGAAGCACTAAATACGCAAAATCGTGTCTGTGTCATCACTTACAACATCCAACATATCATAAATCAAATTATATGGTAACAAAATCAGCAGTGTGAGGAATCTTTTTGGATCTCTCCACCGGTCCCCTTGCATCACATGAAATATATAATCATAAAAATATAAATCAACCGCTTCAAGGCGGGATTCGTAAAAATGGTCATCCACTCTTACATGGAAACGTAATAGGGTCTCATCTGCTCCCATTAGGCAGGAACATATCCAAACCAACAATATAAAATATCATATCATCCAGCAATCGATAATAATCAATGGTAAATATCCACACTTCCAATAAATAATTATATTGACTATACAATATTTTTTTATTAACCAAAAAGTTAAGATTAACTTACATTGATTTTAATAGTCGCCAAACGTTCCGTTTTGAATTAAAATTGAATAAACGTCCAATTTTATCCAAATTACTATCAGCTCTAAATCCATCCAATCCAACACTATAGTGTAGCACTTGTTGATACGATCGCAATGCAACTCATCATATTTAATATGAACCTCATATGTGTTCGATATGGATTAATAAACTTTTGAAATAATTAAATTAAAATTAACATAAATAATATAAATGTTTAAAATTATACTACCCTTCTTCCCTTCCACCCTCATTCACGCTAATGAAAATTCCGTGGCACGAACAAACAATCAACCGTGCCTCCTTCCACATTCACCGTCGACCACCATTGTTGTTCCACGCGCCCACGACCAAGCCACCACCTAGCACAATTCCTCCCTCATTTTGCACACCGTCGTACCTCCCAATCGCAAAAAAATCAAGCTCGATCACACGCATTCAAATGGCCTTAGCCACCACCTCACCTAAGCTAATATGACCAAATACTCTACTCCTCCATGTGGTCATTTCTTTAGTTGAAGCTTAGGCCTGAAACAACTTGGATGGCATCGACGGACGATGGTTGTTTGATAGGAGGAGGAGATTTGAGAATTTTAGGTGAACTTAATTTTGGTTTATAAATGCAAATTTGTAAAGGATTGAGGGTATGGGTTAGGGTGTGGGAAGGTAAGGCTATAGGCATGGGTACGTGTGGCCATATCAAGTACATATATTTATTTAAGTTTAAAGATATTCATCTTTAAACGTCCTAAAATTTTGAACCCCAAACGAGGAGTGCCACCTAGCTTCTTCTATGTTACACCCCTATTCTGGTCACAATGGAACTAGTCTTGAGACCTAATTCAGTCAAATGCAGAAGATAGCTTTTTAAATCCAATATATATTCTGAAATTAACTTCTACACATTTCGATCTCGCTTGACCAAATGATACATCTAATCACCATGAAATTTGATAGTATATAGTAATGTGCTATTATGGATCTAATGTAATGTTTTCATCCAATTCTTAGACGGTGCCTCAAAAAGCTATTTTTATACGTTGATTAAATCAAATTATCATAAAAACTAGCTTAGTCACTTTTAATTCAAATTTAAAAGTTTACTATAATTATTCTTATTTAAATAGTATTTATATCAATTTTTGAAATCATTTTCATTTTCATTAAATTCAAGAGTCAATTATTTAAACAATTTCAATTATTAAATTAAGTAATTAAACTATCAAATGAATCGTTATATTTGAAATTCAAGTTATTTCACTTATTAAAATAACTTTTTAATATTTAAAATAAATTAATATTCCAAGTTCAAATGAATGAAATTCTAGGTCATTACATCCCAAAGCTATTATGACCACCCTAGTGGAAACCATCATATTTTTCTAATGAAAGAGGTCTCGGATGCTGATTCGGTTCCTATCAAAAGTTATAGATGAAACAAGTTTTCCAAGGGAAAAATCAACTAGAAAATTTATAATGGTAGTATGTGCCACTTCTATGAATTTTCCAAATTTATAGAGTCATATGACCTTTTATAAATTTAAAAATAATATTTCACAATCCTCCGATATGTAAAATATGGGTCGTTACACTCTCCCCTCCTTTAGGAATTTCGTCCTTGAAATCCCCAACACAACAAAGGTAAAAATCAAACATGGCTACTCTGCATGCCTATCATCCAAAAGAAAACATGTCAAACGTCAAATATGCATACAAAAGTAATAATTGATATCTACACCTACCCTAGCATGTTGGATACTAAATTATGCTATATGATATTGAAAGGGAAGGAAATTGCAATAAAAAGAAGTCTCTCTGAGTTAAGAGCTTTGCATAAGCAGTCCTCATGCTCTTCCAAGTCTCCCAAGTACAGCTGTTTTTCTCTCACTCCACTGAATCTTTGTTGGCTCTACCATCTTCCTCCTAAGCTGCTTCATATCACGCCTGATGATACAAATAGATCAATGAGGTCTCAATGCTTTAGGTTCGATCTCGATATCATTAAGCTGATCCAGCTGAACTATTACGCGTAAGCCATGTACAAGCTTCCACAAGTGAGGATATTGGAATGCGTTGTGCATGCCCGCCATCTTATGAGGTAAATTGACTCTATAAGCTAGGTTTCCAATCCTTTTAAGTATCGAAAAAGGACCAATGAATCTCGGTGCTGTAACAACCCGCATATTTATCGAGTTTGTATTTAAATATTTTATTTAAATATTAACTCGTTAATCGGATTTTGGTCCGAAAAGCTACTTTTTGCAAACGGTCAAATTAGGACTCGAGACCACTTCCATTGAGTTCGAAATGTCGTTTACAACTTTTTAAGTATAAACATCGATAGGTTTGGAGTTAGTGAAATTTCACTAACTTTTCCCGCTTTGGACTTTGGGTTAGTTTAGCCTATTAAGCCCAAGTTCCAACCCTCTTCTCCTCACTCTTCATAAATTTCCTAACTAATCAAGCTTTGGCATTAATGGTGGAGGGAATGGGAAATTAAAACTCCAAGCACAAATTCAATTGTAAATCCAACATTCAACTCCAAATTCAAGTAGAAGATATTGGATTCAAGCTTTGGATTTCTTCTCCTTGCTTTCAAGCTTCATCTTCATAAACTTTAGTACAAAGGTGAGATTTTTATCTCACAATTCTAGCCTATAACCATATTGGACTGTTGGGAATGATTCCCTATCATGTTTGCACGCACATTTGCATTTGGTTTGGATTGGATTGGCGAAAAACTCCACTTTTTAGTGTTTTTGGTGAAAAACTGCCCCTAGGTCGTTCTGCCTTTGTTAGGTCGTTCTGTGTGAAAAGTCGCACTGGAGTTAGATCGTTTCCGACCTTAAAATGGCCTATACCTTTAGGTCGCTCGGAGTTATCTCATTAGGTCGTAGGTCGCATGGGCCTTAGGTCGTAGGTCGCATGTGAGTTAACTCCTAGGTCGTTCTGGCCTTATTAGCTCGTATCGGAGTTAGGTCGTAGGTCGCATGGGCCTTAGGTCGTAGGTCGCATGTGAGTTAACCCCTAGGTCGTTCTGGCCACTTTTCGTGTGTTTGGGTTTAGGTCGTTGGACCTTTAGGTCGTTGGACCTTTAGGTCGTTGACCCCCTTGAGTCATTAACTAGTTAAGTCGCTCGCTACTTGACTCCATTAGGTCGCTCGTCACTGGATGCAGTTAGGTCGCTCGACTCCCTTACCCACTAGGTCGCGTACTTAGTTAGGTCGCGTGACCCCATAACTGTTAGGTCGTTAGACCGTTAACCCTATAGGTCGCTTGGCCTATTTGTTTAGGTCGTAGGTCGTTGGACCTTACCTCGATAGGTCGTTCCCACTTTTGGACGTGTGCACTCTAGGTCGCTAGGCCTCCTCTCTTTAGGTCACGTGACCCAATACAGTTAGGTCGTTTGACCTTATGTTCTTTTAGGTCGCGTCTCCTTTAGGTCGCGTCTCCTTTAGGTCGCGCCTCTTTTAGGTCGCGTCTCCTTTAGGCCACGCCTCTTTTAGGTCGTTCGAATGCTAGGTCGCTCGGCCCTTATTCCCTTAGGTCGCTCGGTCTCGTTTATGACCATAGGTCGCTCACCCCCTCTTCGTTAAGTCGCGAGTCATCGTTAGGTCGCTCGACCCTATCCCTTTAGGTCGTTAGACCTCATTTTGTCTTCACCAGGTCGAACCCCGTAGGCGGTGGCGTTGCCCCCGCACCCCCACCTTGGGGGGTTGCCACCCCCCCTGGACCCCCCCTCCGTAGGGGATCTTATCTGAAAAACATTGAGCTGATTTCCTTGGATTTTATTCGCATCTCCGTATGCGATCTTTGTGACTGATTGTTTCTACACTTGCTTATGTGTTTTGTCACTTTATAATATAAAGGTTTCAATACTAGTAGTAAATATCAAAACTCTTTTAACAAACAATTTCAACTCTATTTTTAATAACAAAGCTCTTTTCTTAAACCGTTTTCCAATCTATTAGTATATACAAGCCTTTACCTCACTCGGATGAGAAATCTAATTAAACGACTTAGTAAAACAAGTGGTATGAAACGCTTGCGTTCACTTCGTCGGTTAATTCTTGGACTTGTTCGATTGAACCTCTTGTGACAATTTTATTAGTGAAGATTTACAGTTTGTTCGTAAATATTTAAGTTAAGCAAGTGGTTATGGGACATGAAGCTAAACTTCTATATTTACTAGCTTAGTGTAATTGACACTTCTCGTTGATCTTGATGATCGCTTTATGAATTAGACTAGCAATTGCGCGATGTCTCTTTCATTGCAAGGTTAGACTAGACACCACTTGTGTGATTCCATTCACACATACCTTTCTGCTTTTTGGTTAGTCTTGACCTCAATCTGTGTGATTCCATTCACACATGCGGGGTAGCTCCCCTTGGTCTTCGGACCGTCATGTGATAGGCCTCTTTCCCTTTTTATGATTTCTGGATTTCTCGTGTTGATTTATGGAATTTATGTCATTGACTTGTTATGAGTACAAGTTTAGGGTATGATGCCCTCTTCGAATCTTTGAGAAGATTCTTGTGATATTGATTATCTCTTATTGATTGATCTTCTGTTGATCATTATTTGCATACTTATAGTGGTATGTCGTTATGGATGTTTATGTTTATGCCATATCTTTTATGTTATATCATGTCATCTGATATTTATAGCTAGACTGATCCGTTTATTATTTTCTTAAATAATACTCGGGTCAGACCGAGATGTTACAGGTGCTTCTGCTTGACTTCTTCCCAGGGATTCATCACTCTGACTTTTGGCTAACTGTTTAGATTAGCAGTTTTTGTTGTATACACTTGAGATATAGACTCATAGTTGTATTCTTTTGTATAGCACGTGTTGCTATTCTTTTGTATTATCGTGGATCTTATTGACCACTACTCTGATGTACACTTTCATGTGTTAGTTATATATTCATATCTTCTTCCGCCTTTGTGATATGGATATCTGTGACTGATTTGTGATATGATTATTTCTATGTTTGTTTCCGAAGATTATTTATAGCCACCGTGTGATAAGCAATTACATGGATGGTCGCTCCTCAACAGCCTTATTCTCCGTGCTAGTTGACAGCACTACTCCGGAGTGTTCTTGGCTAGCGTGGGTATAGAGGTGGGGCGTCACAGGTGCTAACTTCCCTATTGTACCGAATAAAATAACATTCTTTAAAGGAGAGATCTTGACAAATACCCCATCATCGATGAAGAATTCCAAATCACGTCTCCTCTTATCAGCATAGCTCTCTTTTGCTCACCCTAAGCAGATTTTAGTCATTGCTAAATGATCTCGATCTTCTTGAAGTCTCTCAAATCATGTTTGGCCAAAGTACCAGTTTCTCATCCACTTCCCACCAACATGAGGGAGTGTTGCATGGTCGGTCATATAATGCCTCAAATGATGCCGTACCAATGCTGGACTAATAGCAGCTGTTGTATGCGAAATCTATTAAACGTAAATAATCATCCCATAAGCCATTGAAATCGAGAGTGCAAGCTCACAAAAGATCCTCTAGAATACTATTCACCCTCTTGATCTGCCAATCTTTAAGCTCTATCCCCAGTGTTGGACTAAATTTAAATGTTATTGTTGTGGGTGATAAGCGGTACTGAGATGTAGCTCTATCCCTAATGCCTCTTCTTTGATCTTTCAAAACCTTCTAGTGAACAAAGGGTCTCGATCGCTTATAATGCTCTTTGGCATACCAAGGAATCACATAACCCACTTCATATATAACTCTGCCAGTTTGGATGCCATTCTAATTGACTTGACGAGTATGAATCGAGCACTTTTCGTCAATCTGTTGACTATCACCCAAATGCTATCATACCCTCTCTTGTCCTTGAACTCCATCGATGAAGTACATTGAAATTTGTTCCTATTTCCACTTAGGAATCACGAGAGGTTGTAGCAAACTACTTGGCTTCTTTGCTCTGACTTTACCAACTGAAAGTTTGTGAAACTTAGGATGAATGTCCCAACATCCTTCTTCATACCTTCCCAATAAAATGTATACCTCACATAATAGTACATTTTATTGCCATCGGAATGTATAGTCAATCTCGGATGATGGTACTCTCGTTGCATCTCATCCTTCAACCCATCACCATCAGGAAGAAATAATCTTCCATCCGTATAGAGACAACCATCACGATTGAGCCTGTATTACTTCATCTCCTTAGTTTCTACCCCCTCCCTCTATCTTCACCATGGTCTCCGCTAGTCTAGCATCTAGCCTTTGACTAGTACCGATCTGCCCAATCAAGGTAGGTCTGATCTTTACGCTAGCCAACACTTCCTGTTTTAGCTCACATTGAGATCTGAAATTGTGAGGAATGCGGAATACGGATCTTAAGGCTAGGATTAGCACTAGAGGGGGGTGAATAGTGTTTAAAGGAATTACTAAATCTTTTTGAGTTTTTGTTAATTTGAACACAAATGTACGCAATATTCAGACACAGATATGATCACGAAATCTAACACAGATGCAGAAATAAAGCAAAAGCAATAAAGGAACGAGCACACCGGATTTATAGTGGTTCGAAGTTACCTTACATACAGTCCCGCATACAAGTACGGATTTCCTTTCAAAAGCAATTATACAATTACACCCTCGATTTCAAGACCACGAGGTACACCTCCCTAGATTCACAATCCTTTGGGTAGAGATACTTGATTTCAGGGGAAACAAGTTCACCCAATTGATTTCCAAGGCTACAGTCACACCTTTTCTCACTTGATTGATTTCCCAGGCTACAATCGCACATCTTCTCGCTAAATTGATTACAAAGAAGTCTATAACTCTGAATAGCATTGAGATCTTGTTGAGATAGTGATAGAGAATCAAATCAGAAACTAGTTAGATTCAATGTTGATTCGGCAGAGTAATGGTAAAAATATGAATAAAGAAATGTGGAAGAAGACGAGTGAAATGAGAGAAAATATGTGTTACAAATTCGTTCAAAACCACCCCTATTTATAGTAGAACAACAACCATGTCCATTCGTGAAAGGATATGACGAATAGACACTTCCTTTGAAATTCAAAATTTTGAAATAAACTGCTACCATGTCGACATATGGTACTTGAGGATGTCGATATGACTATGGAAATTTTGGTAATTTGTTTTTCTTTGAAAATAACTTCTATCTTGTATTAATAATATTTTAAACTTTATAAATATACTTAACTATAGTTAAAATACATAAATAAATATAGAGAATAACATTTTGGTATATACAAAAATTTTACTATAATTTTATATTTAAATCTAAGTATAAATATTAAAAGTTAAATATATTATTATTAAAAGATAGTTTAAAAACCAAGGATAATTAGATTTTGAAAATAGAGATTATTTTGAGGCTAAAAGTATTTAAACCAGGATCGATGTTTTTGATTTTGTTAGAAGGAAGGTTTTGAAATCATTCTGAAAACAAGATATAATTTTGTAAAATCATTTGAATAAAAGGTTAGCGGAAACAATGTTCCACTAGATTTTTCGTAGGTTCCATCCTACTTAGGGTTCCATCCCTTTAACTGGCTCGAAGTGGATTCCATTCCACGAATAAATTGGATTTAAAGATGAAAGTGCTTTTCTAGGAGTTTTAACAAAATTCATAATTAAATTACTTATTATTGAAATCTTGAACTCTTGATAATCTTGATACTCATGAGTCTTCAATCTTGATATCTTGAATCTTTATACTGTACAGTCTTCATTCTTGGTACCTGCATGGTTAAATCCTGCATATACATATATATCTAAACTATAATGTTAGTATGTATATTTTACAATCTTATTCTAAGGTTGTTGTCATCAAAACCATCATCTCAAGGACTATTAGAAATCACAGACAGCAATGAACTCCAACTGCTTCCACTCTAGTGCATCACACCCAAGCTAGCATGCCTCCTACTCAAAGCACCAGTGGCTGCATTTCCCTTACCAGTCATATGGGAAATGCCAAAATCATAGGAGGCAAGAACTCTAATAATGCTACCATTGAAGATTGTGGTCCTTTTGGGAGAATAGACACTCCAACGACTTATTGTCAATATAAAATTTGAACCTCTCCCTAAGAAAGTAATGCCTCCATATCTTCAAAGCGAATACTATAGTAAACAACTCCAAGATACATCCTCTCATGCAGTTTTAGCTATCAACTAGCGTAGGTGATAACCTTTCCCATTTGCATAAATACCACACCTAGCTTAGTAGCATAGGCGTCTATGTATACTGTCAGCTCCTCATTCCCATTCAGAATGACTAATACTGGTGTGCTCGTCAACTTCTCTTTCAGATTCATGAACGTGTACTCACACTTCATGTCCCAAATAAAAGTCATATTCTTCTTTGTCAAGTGGTTAAAGGTGCTACTACTTACAGAAATCCTAGATAAAACATCTGTAGTCTCCCGTCGGTCCGAAGAAACTTCTTAGATCTATAGTGATCTTGGGCCGATCCTAGTTCTATACTGCAACCATCTTCGCAGGATCTGCAGCAATACCCTACACGGAAACAACGTGACCTAAGAATCTCACTTCTCCTCCAGAAATGACACTTCGTAAACTTCACATTCAATCAATGCTTCCTCAAAACCACAAGAAAAATCCTCAAATGTTGTTTATGTTCCTCCTCCATCGTCGAACAAATAAGGAATCAGCCACAAACATAAGTACAAACTTATTTAGCCAACCCTTGAAAATGTGGTTCATAAGATCAAAAAAGTACGCTGGTGCATTAATTACCCGAAAGGTATAACCAACCACTCATAAAATCTGGATGACGTATGGAATGTTGTCGACACATTTTCCTTCACCACTTTCAGCTGATGAAACTCCATCTCATGGTCCAATGGAGAGAAACCCTAGCACTATGGAGCTGATAAAACAAGTCATCGATATGAGGGAGTGGATAATTATTCTTCTTTATGACCTTATTCAACAAATAGTTATGTATACACAACCACAGAAAACCATCTGCCATGATGGCGAATACTACAGGTGCACCCCACTCAGATATGCTCATATGAATGAACCCTTATCCTAATAGGTCATTCACCTGCACTTCCAACTCCGTTTGCTCTCTGGGTTCCATATGCCTCAAAGTCATAACTATCGGTCTGGCATCCTTCACGAAGTCTATGTGGAATTTAATCTTTGACTGTGGCGGTAATCCGATCACCTACTCGAATATGTATGAATACTCTCTTGCTATATGCAAAGATGACAACTCATCCTATGGAATCTCAAGCAAATATAGAAAGTTGCCCATAACTCCATCCCTTGGTAAGCAGCCATCACTTTTATTTGTCTCTCCTCATGCCCATTCGTCACTAACAACCTCTCCTGATTCAACATTACGCATACTTCCTTAGCCAGTCCATTCCCAATATAATACCAAACCCTACAAAATCCAAAAAGAACCAATCATAGGAAAACAAACATCCATGACTCGATATGGTTAAGTCTCGAAAAACCATGCACAAGATAGTCGATCCTCCAACAGGGTTCAAGATAATCAAAGATCGATCAACTATACTGGGTTTCAATCCGAATATATCTTCCAAATCACTGGATATAAAGGAATACATAGCCCCACTGTAGAATAAAAACGTATATATGTATCCAAAATAGAAAGCATACCATGTATAACGATACTTTTCCCCTTCTCCTTCGTCAATGGAGCACTCGACGAAGTTGGAGCAACGATCAAGACGTTAGTAGACATAACCTGCTTCTATCTCGATGGTTATGGGCAATCCTTCTTAATATCCTAGATTGTTGCAGTTGGAACATTCTTTCTTCTCGTACCTACAATCTTTGCTAAGATACCCCTCAGTCCATAATTAAAACACGTAGGCTCCTACTTACCCTTCTTTTGACCATCCTTTTTAAACAGCTTCTTCTTGTTATTTTTGTCCCACTTCCTTTTGCTTACCCCACTAGCTTGCGGCTTCGTCTCATCCTTAGAAGAAACAACCAACTTAGGCTTAAGGTATAGACTCTCATGTCGAAGAGCCTTCTACAGCAGCCTCTCGAACAATTCATCAATATGCCCTGCAAGTTTTTATTCAAATTTCACCTTAAACTGCTCTAAAGTAATCTAATTTTTAGGAGTAGTAATTTTAATGGTGTTCCATCATCTCATAGCTTGTCCTTAAAGCTACCTAAAGGCCAGCTTCCTCCTCATCACATTCGCTTACTCCATGTCCTCAAAGATGCATTTTCAGGTATTGAACCAATCCAGCACTTCAAGTGTTGATGCCATTCCAACAAAATGGTTTGCCACCAAGAGTAGAGAAATCCTTGCTTAATTTGGCGAAGTCTGCCCTCGGCACTTGCAATAGTGCACCACAACCAACAGCTGTAGAAGGAGTGGCATGGGCATTTTAAACCATGTTTCGTATGATCTCAGTTTTATGTTTTGCAAGTCAAGGTTAGTAACCCCTCGATCACGCCCCTCCTAAACTCCAGAAATGGAGTTTCTAGCAATAGTCCTTGTTAGTTGGCTCATCCTTACAAGCTGTAATAAGAATGATTAGTCTCTCTAAAAGGAATAAGTGGTTCCTATGAATATAATGCAGCTTATATACTATATATACACTACTATATAGTTTTGAAAACCAAAATCTAACAAGTACGCTCTTTCATATACTGTTGGATCCATTCTTAGGTGATAGTACCTTCTTTATCTATAATAATTTCGAGTGTCAAGTTAGGTCATCTATGCAACCTATGCTCTAATACCAAATGAGATGATCGCCTTACACCTCCGGTACCCAATATACCTATGTGATGTGCTATGGAGGTAAATGGCATATGCAGGATGGTAGCTAAGACTATAGAGAAGAGAAATATCTAAGCACGAAACCTGAGAATATCTCACAGCTTACCAGTAAAATATAATGTAACAACATAGATGTAAAATAGGCGAGATAGTAATATAATCAAATGAACCGTAAATAAGAACATCATAGTGCATTAGGTTCATTGAATATACAAAAACAGAAAAAAGAGTTTATACATCCCAAATCTCCATAATAAACTTTATACTATATTTAATAACACAAGTACTGACATATCTCCATTGTACTGCACAATGGAATATAAGCAATTAGTAAGCTCCAAGTATGTATACACATGAAAGCATAGCCTCCTACTTGTACTTCATACAGCTCCATGTGCTATCCAGATCTGCTATCCCTAATCTACCCATTAAAGAGCACTCGAGATAATAAGAAGCAAGGCATAAAACCTCATGTCAAACAACAGTCTGGTGTGAGTGATATATCATCTCAAAATACTATAAAACTCATATATACTAAATAGGGTACAGGATACGAACAACATATCTAACTTGTCCCTACGTCCAAAGAGTTAGCACATAAACATGGTATATGCTACACTACCATCACAAGTGGAAAATATGGAGTATAGGGGTATCACACAGCATTCCAAGCACACGGTAAATATAATATCCATCACATAGCCTTGCATCTCTTATTCAAGTGCTTCAAATATACGATAACTCCCTCAGATGCTCAGCTCCTTGCGTGCATAGATGGCTAGGGACTGGACACACGCAGATGTCCAAAATATGAGTGCACAAAGATTATCCTAGCTACACATAGACTACTATGTCTCATTAATGAGCATCACAACCACAGAGTTATCCATCAATCCCTTAGCATACATATGGATAGTATAACTACCATCGTAGATGCTCAACTCTTGCCTATATATATGGCTAAGGATTGGTCACTCGCAGATGTCTACTTTATAGGTACACACAGACTACCCTGTTTTAGTCGTAAGTATTACAACTTCATGTTTTATCTCTATGAGCTATCATGCAAAATTTATCGTTTCGGCCCACCATTATATGTTATAGTCACTCACCATATTGAGTCATCGAAGTTGACATATTTCAATGGTCACCATCCAGAGTCATCTAGAGCCAGCCTTGGATCATGCATCCTTACCCTGAGCTTACTGTATCATGCATCCTTACCTCGAACTAACTCCACAGACTACAAGGTAGCCCTAAGTATTGCTTGAAGTACACAGCTAAGCTCCATGCTCCACTCCTGTCAATCCATTCTATGATCAAGCTAAGCGAGGCACAGTCGTTGAGCCAACCATGCAACACCCTAAACCAATCCAAGAACACCAATCGCCAACATCGAACCATTCCCCATGCTCAATCACGGAACAATTCTATCATCAAACTGTAACATCTTATCAGTTTATGCTAGTTAATTAGTTAATTAATTAGGCTTCAAAATTGAAATTTGTGCAAATAGTTTAGTTTGCCACAAAACCTATGTCATTGCACTCATTGCAATTTTATGTGTAACTTTCGAATTTAGAGTTTTGCAAACAGAGTTCAAACAAAGAAGTTATGAACGTTTAAAGTAATCGAAGCAAAAATAACTACACATAAAAGTTAGTAATAAATAACGGACCCCACAGGTCACCCTTGAAGAGGGGTAGCTGACTAGTCAATGCTCAAAAGGCTCGGGTTAAACCTCGGTCAACGGCCTAGAAAAAAATAATATTTATCTAACATGTGCAATTCATTTTAGCATCTATAAATAGATGTCCAAGCCCTCTTCCTCCTCACATATTTTCTGATGCAGATAGTGAAGCTCTATTATTTTCTCTCCTTTAGTTTCTCTCCTAAAATAAAACAGATTGTAAATATATACAGGTTGAGAGGATCCAAATATAAGAAAATAAAAAGAAGAGAGGTACATACAAATTAGCGTTGCGAAATAACAAGGTAAATCTTAAATTAACAAATCTATATCTTCCTTTAAATCTCAATTCTCTTCTCAGATCTATGATTCTAATATTATATATACTAATTTTTATACATATGCCTTGGATTGAAAAGGGAAAGCAGCTGAATCAAAAGAATTAGGTCCAGATCTGGAAGTTTGGGATGCTTAAAATATGATCGGGATATTTATCTAAATTATTTATAACTAATTAATCTTGTTGGATTTAGATTGATTATCATGCCTAATTAAAAGATCTCGAGTTATAGGCTTCAATTTAAATATATAAAACATCGCCTACATATTCAATAAATTAGAAAAGGTGGAATAGGATTATAAATTACATAGATTTGTAAATTCATTTTGTTGGTAGTTGAATATGAATTGAATGTGAAATTGTTTCAAAACTACCAGTAGGTATATTATAAAATTTGTTTCAGATTCGTATTTGTATTGAAGGGTGCTAATATGAATATAACTTAATTTAATGAAATGTAAAAATTTCTATATTCTAATTTGTTGAGTATGTAATCCATTCAAATTCCATAGATTTACTTAATCTTTTGATTAAACTGAAAAGTGCGGTGTTTGATTTGACCGGGAATATAATGAGAAAGAAAAAGAAAGAGATTTGTAAAGTATGGAATTCCACTCGATAGATTACACTGTATATTCCGAAACAAATTAAAAATTTAATAACTCTTATAATTTCACACAATGCAAATCGTATATTTAGGCAAATTAAT
This sequence comes from Allium cepa, assembly GCA_030765085.1. Classification (NCBI taxonomy): domain Eukaryota; kingdom Viridiplantae; phylum Streptophyta; class Magnoliopsida; order Asparagales; family Amaryllidaceae; genus Allium; species Allium cepa. The sequence continues at coordinate 245,496,198 of CM060942.1, forward strand.
GGAAGATATAATGGCTAACATTTCTAAAATGAGAAGTTTCTCCCAGATTAGAGCATAAAGAAAGAACCTTGTTAAAGATAAATGTTACTAGAAGGATAAAAGGAAAATAAAAGAAATAAATGCAAAAACATGTACTACCGTAATAATTTCTAAAAAGAATCATAATTAATGTGCAAAATTTTATATCAACATCCGCACTAAGAGTAATTAGAAAACTAAAATAAAATATGATAAATGGTAATAATTGAAAGTAAAGGCAGAAATGTTAAGTAAACATTTAATATGCAAATAAATGGAACATGAGTTTGGGGAATTTAAATAGTTGAAAGGTTGTAACTCCAAAAATAAATGAGCATTTAACAAGTAATAAATGAAAGAGAGCTTACGAGAATTTAAGCTGTAACGACCCAGAATTTTGGGATTTTAAAATGATTTTAAAGTGATTTTAGAAAGTATACGTTTTATAAAATAATTTTGGAATTGATCCATTTTAAATAAATAAACGTTATAATTTTTAATGTTATAAAAATTATGATTTTTGAGAAATATAGTTAAAAAACTGATTTTTGAGAATACGATGCTATTGATTTTATAAAATAGTTTAATCGAGATATTTTAGAATTATTGTGAAAAGTTTAAATATAGGATTTATAAAATTTGATTATTTTATAAATCAAGATAAAAGGATGAAGTTTTTAAAGGAATTTGAAGACGTTTTAAAAGAATAATATAAATTGATTTATATTAAGAGATTTATAAATGGATATTTATAAATTGAGATATTGAAATTATAAAACGAGTTTTTATAAGTGTTTGAATGAAGTGAAAATGAATTTCATTAAAGAATGAAATTTATAGAACTATAAACGGTGAAGTTATAAATGAGATTTATAAATAGTAAGATTTATAAATTGTGAAGTTATTAAAAGAATAGTTTTGAATAAATCATTGAATCTTATAAGTTATAAGATTTATAATTATGAAGTTCAAAGAACGATTTTGTAAAATAATCGTTTTATAAGCATTTAACTTATAATGTGAATTTTTGGTTTATAATTGAGTTATAAATCGAATAAATTAATAAAGAAGATTTATAAAAAGGAAGTTGTTATTAAATAAATAGAAATGGAATTTATAAACATTATTTTATAAATTCACAAACGACTTATTTTGATAAGTAAATTGTTATGATTTATTTATGGAGTTATATTCACATTTTTGAATAGTGAATAATCCTTTGAATTAAAATGAATAAAAGGATGAAATTGTTAATGAAGTATATTCACGTTTTTGAATAGTGAATAACACGTTAAAGAAATTGTTTTAGATATGATGTTTTAAATAGAATTAAAATGATCTAACGATGTTTTAAATGTGTTGAGATTCGAAACCATAGATTTCAACATTTATTGTTGAAATAGATGTTTCGAGAGATAGAAGGAAATGGTGGACTATAACACTGTTGTTATAGTAAATGATTTCCGAAAGGAAATGTTTTGCATAGTATTGGGATTTATATATCAATTTTAATTTCGAATCCCTATACTAGTGATTTTGGGTTGTCGTAACGATGTTTTACGTAACATTCGTTTTGGCCCAAACAAATATGTTTAAGAGAATGATTTCCTTAAAAGATGAAATATATACTTAATCTCGATTTAAGTATATTGAATATTTTCCAAGTGTTGAAAATAAATAAAATTTGTGAATTACTTATGAATGTATAAGTATAGAAATGTCTTTCCAATGTGAAATGAAACGTTTTGAGAATTTATCTTTTTGAAGATAAATTGAAATGAATTATTGAAATCATATGCATGGATATTTTGAAATATAAATTCACTAAGGAATTTATAAAAGGAAGTGGAATTGGTTTAAAAATAAATATTGATTAATTTTTGAAGTGTTGAAAATTTTATATCTTGTAGAGACATTTTGGAAAATAAATAATTTGGAAAATTATTTGGAATCTGGTGATGTGTGCATATCCAGTGATAGTTCAATAACCGACTATCAATATTTCCCTTTGAAAGGGTAATTGATGTGATTTGTTTGAATGTGAATGCTACACTTATTTTTGAATAAGCGCTCACTATTCGGGTTAACCGGGAAAGGACCATGGGGTCGTATAACCCATTCCGAATATGTGATACGTCGTTATAATTGCATTGAAGATCGGTGTTGAAGACCCGGTATTTGCGAGAGCGATAGGATGACCTGTCGATTGTCTCTGCACTGAGTTGCAGCGGTATAGAGACTCCCTAAGTGATGGGAAATCCGATCAGGATTGTGAATATCCGGATTTCAAGGACTTCTTTGTAAGTGCCTTCGGTTTTGTTCGAGCCCGGAACAGACTTGTATGGATTGTATGTCTGACATTACAGATTGAGATATAAAGCCGATTTCATTCAAATATATTTCTGTTGGTGGCGAAGAATTTATTCTTTTAGCTTAACACCCTTCTCCGAGACGTACTAGCTCAGAGGTTATATAGTTGAAGTTATCAGCGATATATTCCCAATTTGGTAATGTGACATGCTGAGTGTTGCTGAAATGATCATTGTGTTGATTATTGTGATAGGATCGTTTATTTGATCGTCTATCTTGGTGATCATTGTGTTGATCATTTGTTGACCCAAAGCATGGCTTTTGTATAAAGTATGTTTTTGTGGACGTGACTTCGTCGAGCCTCACACCCCGGAAATGGTCAAAACAGGAAAGATGCGGCAAGGTTATGAGGGGTAGCACCCTTTAGGGTATGTACATTTCCTTCTGGATAGAGGTTGTATCATGGTATGGAGCCTAGATATTTAACCTATGTGGTTACTATGATTTATTACTTTGTGGTTGTTGGTTTTCGGGATCCCGTGAGAAAGGTCGTTTACGATCGGGGAATGGCGTGCTCGTGTCAGTAGTTACCCAGTTAGGGGTAACCCGGCCTTGTGTTGGCAGAGTTCCGGTTTGGTTCTCGGGGATGTCTTTCCAGAGGCATTCTCATGTGGCAATGGGAAGTTCCTTGGCCTGACCATTTGTTGGAAATCCAAAGAAACAATACGTGACTTGTACGGTTTTAGTTGTATAACCTGCTATGGAATGTGGCGGTAACCTGCTATTGAACATAGTTAGCTATAGTAGGCATACGATAATGGTCGTATGTTGGCTAAGATTTATATTCTACTTTCAAAATGATTTTCTTCTACACTATGCACTAGTAATAATATCAAATGTTATTTTAAATGCGTATCAAGCATCTTTGACTATCATAAGGAGAAATCTCCTCCGATTCTGCGTTTGCATTGTGTGTGTGTGCGGGAGGCCTTATGGTAGTCTCATTTTTAAAAGCATTGCGAATTGAATTTAAAAATATTCCTCTATTTTGATTTTAAAGATAAATAAACTGTTTTGAGTTCTCACACCAGTCACATGACTGACTCGGAGTTTATTGTTTTCCTTCCTAAACTCTGGGTGCCCACCAATTTCCACACGGGCAGTCAAGAGTTAGGTTTATCAGGATATTCTGGATATTCTGGAGTTGCTGGAGGCAAGCTGGATGGCATGGCGTATACTACTATATAGTATTTCTTTTTCCGCTGCACTGTTTGATGTTGTTGTTGTACACTCTGATGATATGATGTAATGAAATGTGATGTAATGTAATAACTGATATAGTTCTTTGTTTAAAGATTATTCATTTATTTATTATATGTTGTTCCTCTGCGAATTGTGAGATTCTGATGTTGTTCTGTTGTTTTCTGTTCCGTTCTATGTTTTCAAAATGTTCTCTATTCTCTTTTTCTTCTATTTTAAAATATTCTGTTTTCTTTCTGTTCTATTTTCTATGCTATTCTCTATTTTCTTTTATTAAGCTATTCCAGTTTATAACTCAATTATAAACTAAAAGTTCATACTATAAGTCAAATGCTTATAAAACGATTATTTTACAAAATCGTTCTTTGAACTTCATAATTATAAATCTTATAACTTATAAGATTCAATGATTTATTCAAAACTATTCTTTTAATAACTTCACAATTTATAAATCTTACTATTTATAAATCTCATTTATAACTTCACCGTTTATAGTTCTATAAATTTCATTCTTTAATGAAATTCGTTTTCACTTCATTCAAACACTTATAAAAACTCGTTTTATAATTTCAATATCTCAATTTATAAATATCCATTTATAAATCTCTTAATATAAATCAATTTATATTATTCTTTTAAAACGTCTTCAAATTCCTTTAAAAACTTCATCCTTTTATCTTGATTTATAAAATAATCAAATTTTATAAATCCTATATTTAAACTTTTCACAATAATTCTAAAATATCTCGATTAAACTATTTTATAAAATCAATAGCATCGTATTCTCAAAAATCAGTTTTTTAACTATATTTCTCAAAAATCATAATTTTTATAACATTAAAAATTATAACGTTTATTTATTTAAAATGGATCAATTCCAAAATTATTTTATAAAACGTATACTTTCTAAAATCACTTTAAAATCATTTTAAAATCCCAAAATCTGGGTCCAATGATGCTACACACCAAATAGTCAATCACGACAACAACGATATCATATATCGATATGATAATCAATCAAATATCAAAATATCTGAAATTAAATAAATACTGTTGAGGAATCCAGTTGGATCCCTCCAACCTGTTTTCCTGCATCCACAAACATTAGCACAATACCAATTTCGTTCCAGTACGAAATTATCGCGGTATATGTTCTTATTAAATATTATCCGCTTAATAACGGCGTAATAGGGTCTCATCCGCTAAACAAATAAATGCGGGAAATCAATAACTCCAATATATACATATGCCAATATATATATATATTGATATTATATATAATACCAATTTCACTGTTTATGAAATATTCGCGGTATATGTTTTTATTAAATAACATCCGCTTACTAACGGCGTATAATATCTATTTTAACAAACAATAGATAACAATCAACATTCAAACATGCATTCAAATATTTTAAATCTAACTATTTAAAATAAAATCGAAACTGATTCGATTGAGTGAGAAGTTCTCACCTTGATTTTATTTCCGTTTTAGCGATTTATTTCGAATAAAATTAAACGCACGTTTAATTTTACCCAAAATTCTCACTAACTCCAAACGACTCCAAACCAACTCCATCGCGTAGTACTCGTCCATACGATTCCAACGCAACTGGTTTCGCGCGTTTTCGACCTCGTATGAAAAAGTTATGATTTTTCAAAGTTTACTCGAACTTTTATATAACAATTTACAACATATATAATTATTTTTAAACCCTCACTAACAATCACCGTTAGATCCAAGCAACCCCATCAGAGCCGTGCACTGCGTCTCCCCCCTCTCCCTTTTGCACGCAACTTCTACAGGAAATCAATTGAAAGGCCGAACCCACACCCATAGATTAGGGTTTTAATTTTCACCTCGATCACTCGAATGTACTCGATCATCTCCTCACCATCGAAGCGCCATCTCCCCCTCAACACTCGGCCCAAGCCATGAAGAACTCGGTCACCTAAATCACCTTGAAACGCGTGCGCAAGTTAGCACGAACGCAGGCCATTATCTCCCAAAATATAACTCCAATCTCGATCATAACCGTTGGATCTCGAGATCTCACCATCCTCTACGAGTTTCAAGTTGAAACTTTCTTGAATCGATGCATGGATTAGAAGATTTGGAGGGAAGATGATGGACAATTTTCGGCCATCAATATTTACTGGCGGCTACAACTAAATTAGGGTTAGGTTTAGAATAATTTTGTTTTTTTGTGATTTATGGGGTATTTATAGGAGATTTTCAATCACTATTCATCCGGGAATTCCAAACTCCGATTTACGCGCCGTAACCAGCGTTTCTAGGGTTTACCCCGCGTTCCGGACACAATGGAACAGGTTTCGAAAGCTAATTCGGACATCTGTGCGAGTTATGGCTATAAACGTTCAATTTGAATTAAACCGATTTAAGCGATTTTCTAGGCGTTTTAATTCGTACCGGACAAACGGTAAATCCAATTGACTTGAAATTTGAAACCTTACAATAATATCACATTATGGATCCGATGAAACTGGTTTCGTCGAAATCCGAGACTTTTTGAAAAATGGCTATTTTGACTCGCCAAATTTAAATTAAAAATAATTCGATGCGTTTCGAGCTGCCACGATCAAACGATAGCTCCGATTGACACGAAATTTGAAATCCGGTAAAACTAACTATTACGGATCCAATGGAACTGGTTTCGTTCAATTCTGAGACTGTTCAAAAATTGGCTATTTTACAGTCGATTATTAAATATTAAAATATTCAATTTTCACAAATTAACTTTTAATTCGATTTTAAAAGTTCTAAAATATTGTTCTAACTCCTATATGATAAAATAAAATTTTACAAATCATTTTCAATCATATTTAACTCAATTTTCAATTATTTCCATAATTTAACGTATTAAATCATCGATTTAATTATTCAATTAAATCCAAATATTCAAATAAAAATTTATTCGACTTATAAATTCACTTATTAATATTTAAAATTAATTAAATATTCAAATTTTAAATAATTAAAAATTCTGGGTCGTTACATAAGCAATCATAGACAAATAGCGGGAATAATTAATGAAATGTATTGAAATAATTATGAGGTCATAAGAAAAGAAATAAAGTGTGTAAGACATAGAATAACAAGAGATTTGTAAGTGAATAATGTAAATCTCTTAGGAAGACTAATTAAATAAAGAGCTAATTCATAAAGAGAGGTGTAATAATGGGTTGTTTTATATAGCCTCAATTATCAAATTTATAGGATGGGGTATGCATATAGGTAGTATACATATAAAGAATGACTAAGTTATAGGGATATGAGGCTAGTCCGAAATTACATGGAAGTCTACCTAGTTAAATATGGATACCAGTAGTGTGAATTTGCGGACTAATGTAGGATGTCATATATAATAAATAACCCTAGTGGTTTCCAGGTTAGCCTCGGTTCTACAGGGAAAATTGCCCAGTCAATCTGGCGACCAGTACCTATGAATAGTCAGACTAATGTGAGAAATCATTGTTTGGTTAATGGGTCATAATTACGCTATTGATACAGGAGGAGGAATCTTTAGCAAGGGTCCACTTTGGGTTAGAGGTATTAATTGTCTATGGTAGGGTCCTCCTCTTTCCTTAGAAGAAGTATTAAGTGACCTAAAAGGATCTCTTATGATGTCAGTTAGGGAGAAACATATAGGGACTCGCCTTAGGGGTTACATCTTAAATGATGGAGATCTGCCTATTTTGTAGGCATGCGCCTAATAGAAGAGGTAGTAAGTGGTTCGAGGTACTCTCTGTAACAACCCGCATATTTATCGGTTTTATATTTAAATATTTTATCGATACTCGGAATTTAGTCCGAAAAGCTACTTTTTGCATACGGATGAATTAGGACTCGGGACCATTTCCATTGAGTTCAAAATGACGTTTGCGATCTTTTTAAGTGTAAACTTTGATATGTTTGGAGTTAGAGGAATTTTGCCACTTTTTACTTAGGGCTTTGGTTTGGACTGAGCCCAGTAACCCCACTTATGTATTCAGTCCCAACTCCACTCCAACTCTTCATTACTTCATTTCATATCCTAACACTTCAAGCTTTAGCAACAATGGTGGGTGGAATAGGAAATTAAAACTCCAAACCCTAGTTTTCTTTTGCAAATCAAACTCTAGCTCCAAACTAACAGAAGAACCCATTGGTAAGCCTTCTCTTCTTCTTCTCCAACTCATTCTTTTATCAATTTCAGAAATTCCTAAACCTAACTTTGGGAATGTTCTTCTTTTAAAGCTTAGAATCAAGCATCTTGAGTTGGATTTGAAGAGTGGTTGATTCTCCTTTGCTTTAGAGCTTCTTCTTCATTTGTTTGGGTTCAAAGGTGAGATTTTTATCTCACATCTAAGCCTATGATTATCTTTGATTGTTGGGTATGAATTCCTAACACTTATTCATGTGCACTTGATTTTGATTTGGATTGGTTTTGTGAATATTCCCAATTTTAGTGTTTTGAGTTCAAATCTTCAGAAATCATAGCTTTGCTGTTTGAACTTGTTTTTGGTGATGCATCGAAGAGCTTATAGTGTCGGGTTGTCGTTTGGCATAAATCTCTAGCGCCACTGCTCGTTCGTTTGCGAATTGGACGAGATTGCATAGCAATCACATAGGCTGGAAAATTGCCCAGGCTCCAGTCCGTCGACTGACATTTCCAGTCAGTCGACTGGCTGTAGCTATTATGCATTCCGAGTGCCATCTGCAGAGCCATGGGGCTCTGTTTCCCTGCAGTCGGTCGACTGACTCTCTGAGTTCAGTCGACTGACCAGTATCCCGCATATTTTCAAGGACTGTGATCAGTCGACTGAACTCAGTGGGTCAGTCGACTGACCTGCTTCTATTTGTCTGCTATGCCTATATGAGCCTAGTTTTGCTTGGTTTCCAATTTATATCGATTCGTTTTGATTCCTAGTTGTTGTTACCACTTTTCGACTATAATGACTTCTATTTTGGAATTTTTGGAAATATCCACTTTGATGGATTTGATATCGATTTCTTTGGAATTAATTCACGTCTTCGTATGTGAATTTTTGTGATTGATTGTTTCTACAATCATTTTTGTGCTTTGTCACTTTAAAATACAAAGGTTTCTATACTAGTAGTAAATATTCAAACTCTTTATCAAAGATTATTTAAACTCTATTTTCAATATCAAACTCGTTTATAAAACCGTTTTCCAACCTATTAGTATATACAAGCCTTTACCTCACTCGTATGAGAAATCTAATTAAACGGCTTAGTAAAACGAGTGGTATGAAACGCTTGCGTTTATTTCGTCGGTTAATTCTTGGACTTGTTCGATTGGATCTCTTGTGACAATTTTCTAGTGGAGATCTACAATTTGTTCGTACATATTTAAGTTAAGCTAGTGGTTATGGGACATGATGCTAAGCTCGTATATTTACTAGCTTACTGTAATTAACACTTCTTGATGATCATGACGATCATTTTTGTGATTTAGACTAGCAATTGTGCGATGTCTCTTTGTCTGCGATTTAGACTAGACCCTGTTTCAGTGTGATTTCGACTCACACTTATGGGGTAGCGCCCCATGGTCTTCGAGGCATTCGTGTGTCAAAAATTAATGGCTAGCTACCATGAGATAGCGTCTCGTTCGTGTGATACATATGTTGGTGAGTTTTCATGCTCCCCGTTCGTGTGATAGGCCTTCCCCTCCTTTTTATAATTTCTGGATTTCGTGTGTTGAATTTTGGAATTTATGCTTCACCAATTTTAGTGATTTTCATTGATATGAGTTATCAATTTTTGGTGCAATGGTGAATTCGTGTGTCATTGACTTGTTGTGAATATAAGTTTTGGGTATGAAACCCTTTTTGGATCTTTGTGAAGATTCTTATGGTATTGAACGATCTTTTGTTGATCATCATTTGCATGCTTATTGTAGTATGCCATTATGGATATTATATGTTTATGCCATATCTATTACTTTATATCATGTCATCTGATATTTATAGCTGGACTGATCCGTTTATTATTTTCTTATAAATCATACTCGGGTCAGACCGAGATGTTGCAGGTGCTTCTGCGTGACTTATCCCCAGGGATTCATTACTCTGACTTTTGGCTAACCACATAGATTAGCAGTTTTTGTTGTATCATAGTTGTATTCTTTTGTATAGCACATGTTGTTATCTTTTGTATTATTGTGGATCTTTTTGACCACTACTATGATGTACACTTTCATGTGTTAGTTATATATTCATATCTTCTTCCGCCTTTGTGATATGAATTATTTGTGACTGATTTATGTTATGTTTATTTCTATATTTTTTTCCGAAGATTATATATAGCCACTGTATAGTAGCTTTGAATTTGTGTCGGCATATCGGATTCCCTCTTGAGATGAAATGCATGTTATATTTTATCCGGTATATCGGTGCTCGCACAAAGCAATTATACAGATGGTCGCTCCTCAACAGCCTTATTCTCCATGCTAGTTGACGGCATTACACCGTAGTGTCCTTGGCTAGCGTGGGTATAGAGGTGGGGCATCACATCTTGGTATCAGAACCAAACTTCGGAACAATGTAGAATAATTTAACAAGGATCACCGTCCTAAGTCCATCTTAGGAGTCGTGCCTTAGGATTTAATTCGTCTTCGTACCATTATATCCTATTTTCTTTTATGATTCCTTATTTTATCTATCAAGGTTGCTTGATATTCATTTGGTGAATATCCTTTTTTCTTCTTCTTTCTTTCTAAAGGAAGGGAAATGGTTAGACCAGGCCATCCCAGCGCCGGTCAATCTAGTGCTACTCCCCAAGATGGAGTTTTTATGTCTGCCCAACAGCTTCTTGATTTAGTTAAGAATGCTCAAGCAGTTGGTTCTAATCCGGAACCTACTCACCCTAAATCTGGGTTTGCACGTTTGTGCAATGATTACACCAACCTGGGTGGGAAGAAATTTAAAGGTTTTGAAACTATCATCGAGGTCTAGGCTTGGTTGAGGACCTGCGATCGGATCTTTATTCGCATGAATCTCGTCGGTCTTCACCGTGTTCAGGTGGCTTCCAGTATGCTCCAAGAGAGAGCATTGGACTGGTATGAACTTCTTATTTCTGAGATTAATGAAGCGGATCTCACCTGGGAGCAATTCCGAGAACGCTTCGAATTAAAATTCGTGCTAGAAGCAGAAAAAGTGACATTGGCTCGTCGTTTCATAGACCTTGTTCAGGGTGAAGCCTCCGTGACTGATTATGTTGCATCCTTCGAGTCACTTTCCAAATATGGGGTTGAATACATCAGCACCCCATTGAAGAAGAACCAAAGATTTGTCTATGGCTTAAACAAAAATCTCAAGAAGCCATTACTTCTAAAATTAGAAGTTCCCTTCGACCAACTCATTGATATCGCTCTTCGTCATGAAGAGGCGGATAGGGAAAGTGATGTTGAAGTGGTGGGTTCCAGACCAAACTTCAACAACAAGAAGCGGCTAAACAAATTCAAAGGTCTGTATCCCAACAAAAAGGGTAAGCAAACAACTCCTGCTGCGAAGACTTTTTCCACTACTGTTGGGAAATGCTTTAACTGTGGTTCCAGAGACCATTTTGCGAACAAGTGTTCAAAGCCTCGTACTTCTCGCTATTGCAAAAGCCCGGATCATTATTTATCTTCTTGTCCCAAACTTCAAAATAGGAAGGAGGGAAAGCTTAATGTTGCTCAAGCCCTTGGCAACACATCTCGTGGTCAAGATATTTCTCATTCTATCCTTGATGGTATTATTATATTTCGTGATCAACCTATTCGAGTTCTTTTTAATACGGGAGCATCCCATTCTTTTATATCAAAAGAGCTTATTGATAATTTTTCTTTAAGTGTTGTTGCTTTAATGACTTCTTTGAGAATTGCAAATCCGGTTGGTGGATCCGCAACTCTTAGTTTGCTTTGTAAAGATGTGGAGGTTATTTTATGTGATTTCTCTTTCCTAGCAGATTTGCATGTCATGCGTTATTTAGGCTTTGGGATGATTTTGGGAATGGATTGGCTTAACCGTTATGAAGCTCACATCCTACATCCCGAGCGGATTATTTATCTCCGACACCCGCAATTTGTAAAGCAGATTTCTGTTATTCTCAAAGATTCGGATTCCACTTTATCTGCATCTTTATATTCTTTAAATCCTCGTGATGATGATGATGAGGAGGAGGAGGAAATCATTTCTCTTATTCACGTTGTTCGTGAATTTTCTGACATATTTGAGCCCGTTTTAGGATTGCCACTTAAGCGAACAATTGAGTTCAGAATTAATCTTACCCCTGGAGCTCAACCTAGTACTCGTCCTCCTTATCGCATGTCTAATAAGGAAAATGAGGAGATGCGCATACAATTATCCGATTTGAAAATGAAGCAATTTATTCGCTCTAGTTCCATGCCTTGGGGAGCTTCGACTATTTTCGTGAAGAAATCCGATGGTACACTTAGACTTTGCATTGACTACCACAAGCTTAATGATCTTACTATCAAGAATAAATATCCTTTACCTCGGATTGATGATCTATTCGATCAACTTAGTGGTGCTAAAGTCTTTTCACAATTAGACTTAGCTACTGGTTTTCATCAGCTTCGTATTGCAGAGGATAGCATTCCTTTGACATCGTTCCGTACTCGGTATGGATCTTGTGAATGGCTTGTTATGCCATTTGGGTTAACGAATGCCCCGGCTTATTTCATTGACTTAATGAATCGAGTTTTCAAAGACTTCCTCGATCGATTTGTTCTCTTCTTTATTGATGATATTCTTGTGTATTCAAAAACCGAGAAGGAGCATGAAAAGCATCTTCGGATTGTGATGGAAACTCTTAGGAGTAATCAATTAAAGGCAAAGTTTCCTAAATGCCACTTTTGGCAATCTCGTATGAAGTTTCTCGGTCATATTATTTCCGAATCCGGAATTTCCGTGGATCCTTCAAAGATTGAAGTGATACAAGATTGGAAGAGACCGGAGAGTGTGGCGGAGATTCGTAGTTTTCTTGGATTGGCGGGTTATTACCGCCGTTTTATCAAAGACTTTTCTAAGATTGTCGTGCCTCTTACTGGCTTGACTAAGAAGGGAGTTAAATACATTTAGTCAGTCAAATGTGAAACTTCTTTTCAGAAATTGAAAGAACTCCTTTCAGATGCTCCTATTCTCGTTATTCCCGAGTGGAATCAAGATTTTATTGTTTATACCGATGCTATTCGCATTGGTTTGGGTGCCGTTCTTATGCAAAAAGAACGTGTTATTGCTTATGCTTCTAGGCAATTGAAGCCAGCCGAGACTAGATATGCCACACATGATTTAGAACTCGCGGCTATTGTTTTCGCCCTTTGAATTTGACGTCATTACCTATTGGGAGAGAAATTTATTCTTTACACGGATCATAAGTCTTTGAAATATTTATTTTCTCAAAAGGAACTTAATTTGCGTCAACAACGTTGGCTCGAGTTCCTTGCTCCTTAGATCTTGATATTCTTTATACCCCCGGTAAGGGTAATCGTGTCACCGATGCTCTAAGCCGTAAACAACAAGCTGTTGTTTCTCTGGTGATATCCGAATGGAACGATCTCGAGGTTTTAGCCACTTGTGAGATTCAAGATCGCGTATCCGAATTATGCTCATCATTTGCTTTATGTAGCCTTGAGGCTCATCCTTCTCTTTTAGACCGCATTCTTGAAGCTCAAAGGCTAGATCCCGAATGGCTCTTCTTGGCCAAAATTTTAAGGATAAAATTAATATTGAAGGTTTGAAAGACTTTGACATTGATTCTCGTGGCGGCATTCGGAAATTTGGTAGACTTATCGTGCCAAATATTAGTGATCTTCGAAAAGACATCTTAGAAGATTCCCATCGTTCTAAATTTACCATTCATCCCGGTAGTAGTAAAATGTACGCGGATATGAAGCGACTTTATTATTGGGTGGGAATGAAACTTAACATCGCTAACTTCGTTAAGTGTTGCATGACTGGCCAACTCGTTAAGGCCGAACATCAAAGGCCCGGTGGGTTATTGCAACCTTTAGAAATTCCAATTTGGAAGTGGGACCAAATTTCCATGGATTTTATTGACGGCCTTCCCCGTTCTCGTTCGGGTGATGATAGCTTATGGGTGATAGTTGATAGACTTACTAAATCCGCCCATTTTATTCCCATTCGGTCCAATCGGACCGTACCTCTTTTAGCCAAACTCTTTATTAAAGAAATTGTTAAATTGCATGGAGTTCCTACTTCTATTGTTAGCAATCGAGATCCATTGTTTAGTAGTGGATTTTGGAAGAGTCTTCAAAAAGCTTTAGAACGAAGCTTATTTTTAGCACCGCTTATCATCCTCAGTCCGATGGACAAACTGAGCGTGTGAGTCAAACTCTTGAAGATCTTCTTCGTGCTTGTGTTATTGATTTCGGTGGAGGCTGGGAAGATCATATTCCTCTTGTGCAAATAGTTTAGTTTGCCACAAAACTTATGTCATTGCACTCATTACAATTTTATGTGTAACTTTCGAATTTAGAGTTTTGCAAACAAAGTTCAAACAAAGAAGTTACGAACGTTTAAAGTAATCGAAACAAAAATAATTACACATAAAAGTTAGTAATAAATAACGGACCCCACAGGTCACCCTTGTAGAGGGGTACTGACTAGTCAATGCTCAAAAGGCTCGGGTTAAACCTCGGTCAACGGCCTAGAAAAAAATAATATTTATCTAACATGTGCAATTCATTTTAACATCTATAAATAGATGTCCAAACCCTCCTCCTCTTCAAATATTTTCTGATGCAGATAGTGAAGCTCTATTATTTTCTCTCCTCTAGTTTCTCTCCTAAAATAAAACATATTGTAAATATATACAGGTTGAGAGGATCCAAATATAAGAAAATAAAATGAAGAGAGGTACATACAAATTAGCGTTGCGAAATAACAAGGTAAATCTTAAATTAACAAATCTATATCTTCCTTTAAATCTCAATTCTCTTCTCAGATCTATGATTCTAAAAATATATATACTCATTTTTATACATATGCCTTGGATTGAAAAGGGAAAGCAGCTGAATCAAAAAAATCAGGTCCAGATCTGGAAGTTTGGGAAGCTTAAAATATGATCGGGAAATTTATCTAAATTATTTATAACTAATTAATCTCGTTGGATTTAGATTGATTGTCATGCCTAGTTGAAAGATCTCGAGTTATAGGCTTCAATTTAAATATATAAAACATCGCCTACATATTCAATAAATTAGAAAAGGTGGAATAGAATTATTAATTACACAGATTTGTAAATTCATTTTGTTGGTAGTTGAATATGAATTGAATGTGAAATTGTTTCAAAACTACCGGTTGGTATAATATAAAATTTGTTTCAGATTCGTATTTGTATTGAAGGGTGCTAATATGAATATAACTTAATTTAGTGAAATGTAAAAATTTCTATATTCTAATCTGTTGAGTATGTAATCCATTCAAATTCCATAAATTTACTTAATCTTTTGATTAAATTGAAAAGTGCAGTGTTTGATTTGACAAGGAATATAATGAGAAAGAAAAAGAAAAAGATTTGTAAAGTATGGAAACTCTATAGATTACACTGTATGTTCCGAAACAAAATAAAAATTTAATAACTCTTATAATTTCAAACAATGCAAACCGTCTATTTAGGCAAATTTATGGAAGATATAATGGCTAACATTTCTAAAATGAGAAGTTTTCCCAGATTAGAACATAAAGAAATAACCTTGTTAAAGATAAATGTTACTAGAAGGATAAAAGGAAAATAAAAGAAATAAATGCAAAAACATGTACTACCGTAATAATTTCTAAAAAGAATAATAATTAATGTACAAATTTTTATATCAACATCCGCACTAAGAGTAATTAGAAAACTAAAATAAAATATGATAAATGGTAATAATTGAAAGTAAAGGCAGAAATGTTAAGTAAACATTTAATATGCAAATAAATGGAATATGAGTTTTGGGAATTTAAATAGTTGAAAGGTTGTAACTCCAAAAATAAATGAGCATTTAACAAGTAATAAATGAAAGAGAGCTTACGAGAATTTAAGCAATCATAGACAAATAGCGGGAATAATTAATGAAATGTATTGAAATAATTGTGAGGTCATAAGAAAAGAAATAAAGTGTGTAAGACATAGAATAACAAGAGATTTGTAAGTGAATAGTGTAAATCTCTTAGGAAGACTAATTAAATAAGGAGCTAATTCATAAAAAGAGGTGTAATAATGGCTTGTCTTATATTGCCTCAATTATTAAATTTATAGGATGGGGTATGCATATAGGTAGTATACATATAAAGAATGACTAAGTTATAGGGATACGAGGCTAGTCCGAAATTACATGGAAGTCTGCCTAGTTAAATATGGATACCAGTAGTGTGACTTTGCGGACTAATGTAGGATGTCGTATATAATAAATAACCCTAGTGGTTTCCAGGTTAGCCTGGTTCTATAGGGAAAACTGCCTAGTCAATCTGGCGACTAGTATCTATGAATAGTCGGACTAATGTGAGAAATCATTGTTTGGTTAATGGGTCATAATTACGCTATTGATACAGGAGGAGGAATCTTTAGCAAGGGTCCGCTATGGGTTAAAGGTATTAATTGGCTATGGTAGGGTCTGCCTCTTTCCTTAGAAGAAGTATTAAGTGACCTAAAAGGATCTCTTATGATGTCAGTTAAGGAGAAACATATAGGGACTCGCCTTAGGGGTTACATCTTAAATGATGGAGATCTGCCTATTTTGTAGGTATGCGCCTAATAGAAGAGGTAGTAAGTGGTTCGAGGTACTCTCTGTAACAACCCGCATATTTATCGGTTTTATATTTAAATATTTTATCGATACTCGGAATTTAGTCCGAAAAGCTACTTTTTGCATACAGCTGAATTAGGACTCGGGACCATTTCCATTGAGTTCAAAATGACGTTTGCGATCTTTTTAAGTGTAAACTTTGATATGTTTGGAGTTAGAGGAATTTTGCCACTTTTTACTTAGTGCTTTGGTTTGGACTGAGCCCAGTAACCCCACTTATGTATTCAGTCTCAACTCCACTCCAACTCTTCATTACTTCATTTCATATTCCTAACACTTCAAGCTTTAGCAACAATGGTGGGTGGAATGGGAAATTTAAACTCCAAACCCTAGTTTTCTTTTGCAAATCAAACTCTAGCTCCAAACTAACAGAAGAACCCATTGGTAAGCCTTCTCTTCTTCTTCTCCAACTCATTCTTTTATCAATTTCAGAAATTCCTAAACCTAGCTTTGGGAATGTTCTTCTTTTAAAGCTTAGAATCAAGCTTCTTGAGTTGGATTTGAAGAGTGGTTGATTCTCCTTTGCTTTAGAGCTTCTTCTTCATTTGTTTGGGTTCAAAGGTGAGATTTTTATCTCACATCTAAGCCTATGATTATCTTTGATTGTTGGGTATGAATTCCTAACACTTATTTATGTGCATTTGATTTTGATTTGGATTGGTTTTGTGAATATTCCAAATTTTAGTGTTTTGAGTTCAAATCTTCAAAAATCATAGCTTTGTTGTTTGAACTTGTTTTTGGTGATGCATCGAAGAGCCTATAGGGCCAGGTTGCCGTTTGGCATAAATCCCTAGCGCCATTGCTCGTTCGTTTGCGAATTGGACGAGATTGCATAACAATCACATAGGCTGGAAAATTTTCCAGGCTCCAGTTAGTCGACTGACATTTCCAGTCAGTCGACTGGCTATAGCTATTATGCATTCCGAGGGCCATCTGCAGAGCCATGGGGCTCTGTTTCCTTGCAGTCAGTCGACTGACTCTCTGAGTTCAGTCGATTGACCAGTATCCCGCATATTTTCAGGGACTGTGATCAGTCGACTGAACTCAGTGGGTCAGTCGACTGACCTGCTTCTATTTGTCTGCTATGCCTATATGAGCCTAGTTTTGCTTGTTTTCCAATTTATATCGATTCGTTTTGATTCCTAGTTGTTGTTATCACTTTTCGACTATGATGACTTCTATTTTGGAATTTTTGGAAATATCCACTTTGATGTATTTGATATCGATTTCTTTGGAATTAATTCACGTCTTCGTGTGTGAATTTTGGTGATTGATTGTTTCTACAATCATTTTTGTGCTTTGTCACTTTAAAATACAAAGGTTTCTGTACTAGTAGTAAATATTCAAACTCTTTATCAAAGATTATTTAAACTCTATTTTCAATATCAAACTCGTTTATAAAACCGTTTTCCAACCTATTAGTATATACAAGCCTTTACCTCACTCGTATGAGAAATCTAATTAAACGGCTTAGTAAAACGAGTGGTATGAAACGCTTGCGTTTATTTCGTCGGTTAATTCTTGGACTTGTTCGATTGGATCTCTTGTGACAATTTTCTAGTGGAGATCTACAATTTGCTCGTAAATATTTAAGTTAAGCTAGTGGTTATGGGACATGATGCTAAGCTCGTATATTTACTAGCTTACTGTAATTAACACTTCTTGATGATCATGACGATCATTTTTGTGATTTAGACTAGCAATTGTGCGATGTCTCTTTGTCTGCTATTTAGACTAGACCCTGTTTCAGTGTGACTTCGACTCACACTTGTGGGTAGCGCCCCATGGTCTTCGGGCCATTCGTGTGTCAAAAATTAATGGCTAGCTACCATGAGATAGCGTCTCGTTCGTGTGATACATATGTTGGTGAGTTTTCATGCTTCCGTTCGTGTGATAGGCCTTCCCCCTCCCCTTTTTATAATTACTGGATTTCGTATGTTGAATTTTGGAAGCTTCACCAATTTTAGTGATTTTCATTGATATGAGTTATCAATTTTTGGTGCATTGGTGAATTCGTGTGTCATTGACTTGTTGTGAATACAAGTTTTGGGTATGAAATCCTTTTTGGATCTTTGTGAAGATTCTTGTGGTATTGAACGATCTTTTGTTGATCATCATTTGCATGCTTATTGTAGTATGCCATTATGGATATTATATGTTTATGCCATATCTTTTACTTTATATCATATCATCTGATATTTATAGCTAGACTGATCCGTTTATTATTTTCTTATAAATAATACTCGGGTCAGACCGAGATGTTGCAGGTGCTTCTGCGTGACTTATCCCCAGGGATTCATTACTCTGACTTTTGGCTAACCACATAGATTAGCAGTTTTTGTTGTATACACTTGAGATATAGACTCATAGTTGTATTCTTTTGTATAGCACGTGTTGCTATTCTTTTGTATTATTGTGGATCTTTTTGACCACTACTCTGATGTACACTTTCATGTGTTAGTTATATATTCATATCTTCTTCCGCCTTTGTGATATGAATTATCTCTGACTTATTTATGTTATGTTTATTTCTATATTTGTTTCCGAAGATTATATATAGCCACTGTGTAGTAGCTTTGAGTTTGGGTCGGCATGTCGGATTCCCTCTTGAGATGAAATGCATGTTATATTTTATCCGGTATATCGGTGCTCGCACAAAGCAATTATACGGATGGTCACTCCTCAACAGCCTTATTCTCCGTGCTAGTTGACGGCATTACACCGTAGTGTTCTTGGCTAGCGTGGGTATAGAGGTGGGGCGTCACACTCTCTCACATCGTAAACGATAACGCGTTAGAATTCTAGACTGGAATTGCCTTTGGGCTTACAAAGGAAACTAACGATAAAATGGAAAGTGTGGCAGATGCATGACGGTTAAATTTTCGTGCTATAAAGCTATGAAAGAGAGTTAAGCAGTCACTAGGATTGATTGATTAGTGTAACCGTTACATTTTGTATCAAAAGCTGACCCGCTTTGCGAATGGGTTATTAAATAGTCATTGGTTCTACCACTTTTCCCAGTTAAGAAGTATTAAATGGTCAGGAGTCTTTGGGTAGTGAATACTTAAACATATTTAGACATAACATTTAAATAGAAGCCAATCGATATAAGTTTATGCTATGAACAATGTACGTAACATTTCCAGTCACCAGAACGTTGTTCTGACACCCCCTTCTTATTAGAACCTACATCATAGATTTAGTGGAACATGTTACTGGAGCTAACAGAACGGATGATGGAGAGTTACTCTATTTTGGTGAGGCTTATGGATGTCTATAGGATGCAGTTGATTTAGGGGTCATAGCCTTGGTAGTTATTTGATCTTATTATCCATCCATTTTGCTGTGAGTTTTATCTGATCGATCCCTAATATACTTATATTATTACAGTCATCAAAACCAACGATCTGCACCCTAAAGGAATTGGGTTTCGATTTTATCGAATTTCCGGCCACTATGGTGCGAGTTGTTACACGAGCAGATTCCCTCTATCGTTGACCGACCAGTTTTCTTCAATCAGCCATCAAGCAATCCTTTTCCACCCAACCTCCGACCATGATTCTCAACTCGGCCACTGACCGTGATCCTTACCTTGCTACTGACGGTGATTCTTCGCCCGACCATCGCTTCGACTCCCTACCGAACATGATACCTTAACTAGTCATAGCACCAAAGCCTAGCCTGAACCAACCAATGCCGAATCGAGCACGCTAGACCAAAATCATATAAACCATTTACCACTTCAATATCATGCCAATTCCAGTGCTACACTTAACGCTTCGACCCACAAACATCGCGTAGTAAATATATAACTACAAATGCTCTTGAGCCAATTCATCGAAGTCCACCTCTACGGTTCATTCTTCTAGTTTGCTTCGATAAATGTTTTCAACCATACAAGCATACAAACAAATAAAATACATGCACAAAACAACATTCAAATATATAAATAACACAGTCAACCTTGGAAATAATCATACAAGGTATATACAACATAGTCTAATATCTATAAAGGCAAACACATAACCAATGACATGTTTAGAACACAAAAAATCCATTTATTCACATTTTTAATGCATTTTTGGTTTTATAACAGCATTATAACTTAATTTTGACTGTAAAAGGGATTTAAAACATGTTAAAACCTATATATACATATATAATAAAATGAGAGATGATAAATCATTCATCAAAACCATAAATAGTGAAGATTTGCATGCAAATAGAGGCAAATCCGAGAATAAGCAGAAAAGCTGTAATTTTTCTTTCCTAAAAATATAGATTTGATGATCTCTAATGAATCTTTTTGCTAATCTACTATTAATCTATAATTTAGGCTTGATTTGAAGAAGAAAAGCGAAGGTTTTGGTTAGAGGATGGGTTAATGGAGGCTTAGATTTATGGGAGAATATGTAAAAGTGATTTGGGGATGATAGTTCAGCCTAATACCAAACACAAAATGGATTAATGGGCTTGCCCTCACTCAATAATTACCCACTAAGCGGCTCCAAAAACCAGTTAATCTTCAGACATCGTATCTCTTAGTGAGAAAGTCTAAATCGCTCTTATGACCACTTTATAGAAGGGGAAACCATCATATATATCCAATGTAAGTGGTCTCGGATGCTAATTTGACTCTTATAAAAAGTTATAGCTGATAAATGTTTTGAGGGGTAAAATTGTTCGGAAAAATTATAAAGATAGAAGATGTCACTAGTAGGCATTTTCCAAATTTATAGGGTCGTACGACCTTATATGAATTTTAAAATAAAATTTTATGATCCTCCGGTAAGTAAAATACAAATTGTTACACGATATTACACAGCTCTCTCAACTTAAGAATGCTATTGAACTTCAATGTGCACACTCCACTTTGATTATAGTTAAATTAAGGCATGAAGTCCATCGAACGACTACGGTTAGGTCTGAGTCAAAGCACTGAAAGCGAAACACTATCCAATAAAGAATTCGTCTCATTGGTTATATAAGTTTAGTATCACGGTCAACCGTAGTCAACTTGAAGTCAAAAACTTTGGCAAGAGCAGTATGGTTGATATAAATGTTATTATTGAAAAATGACTTTGTTTAAGGACTGACCAAGTTGAATGTGGATGAAATTGGAATTTTTACCAAAACAAGATCTCAAAAGTCCTAAAGTGTTGATTGGGAGAATTAGTGTAAACAATCATTGCTAAAAGGTACCGCATATGCAGCAACACACCACAAAATGGACTTAATTTCAACTGAATAAGAACCCATAGCATCATAGTCCCATCTCTAGGGGAGCTGTTAGGTTGATAAAATTAAACAATACAGAGTACACAGATCCATCAATCTATGCTTTCAGAATCTCACAACGGAATAGATAAAATATAATATCAGGACAAGTACCTATTTCATAAAGAAACCCATTTCAGAAATATAACTATTAAACATTACAACATGTTTGCATAAAGCCACCATGGTACAATATCCCAAAATAACATAACTGCCTGAACTTGGTATAATAAAATACTTAAAAGGCATAAATAGATGGATAACTACTATAAGTATTCACCTCCACCTTCGTCTCCTAAATCAGCATTGCTTCCTCTGATTGTAATAATGAGTGGGTCAAAACAACAAATGTCTAGTGAAATGAAAATCTCAAGCTTTACCATAATTGTACTTGGGCAATATTATTTAAATAAGAAATATGTTTTTTGTATTATAATCGTTACATCTCTACTACAAATAAAGAAAATTGGTTGAACTAATTTACTCGGTGTCTTTTTGAAATTCCAAAACTGCCCTTGCTTTCCGTTTATATGTTTGCACTCAAAAAAATACCAACGTATACAATAATACAAACAGGCCGTGTGTGAAGCACGGGTCCATACTAGTATGTATAAAGTCAACTGTAAGCCTATGTCTTCCGCATTAAAATCATAACATAAGTATAAATTCAATTGTAAGGACAGAGGCTCATCTAGTCCCACTATATAACATACATATAAAGTCAAATGTAAGCCTGAAAGCTCTTTCGATCCAACTATATAACATTCATATAAAGTAAACTATAAGCCTGAAGGCTCTTCTAATCCAACTATAGAAAAGTCAACTGTAAACCCGAAGGCTTTCTTGGTCTGACTATATAAATCTAACGCAATTAGCATGCATGATGTAAGAGGAAGCACCCGGACCACTTAATACCATTTTAATGATGATTAGGCAAACTCTGATCATATAAGACCTATCAAATAAGTAGATCCCCATCATTTAAGACCTAATCACAGGGTGGGTCCCTACATGTTTCATCCTTACCGACGTTCTAAGAATCTTATTAGGCCACTTAATACTTCACCTAAGAAAGAGCCGAATCCTACCATAGCCACTTAATACCTCTAACTCAAAGTAGACCCCTCCTAAGAATTTCACCTACCGTACCAAAAGCATAACCTATGACCCATACCCATTTCTAACGTCTCATATTAGTCCAACTATTCGTAGGTACTGATAGCAAGATTGGATGGGTAGATTTATCAAATAAAATTGGGACTAATCTCGTGTCCACTATGGTTCTTTATTATAGGCGATGTCCCATGGTAGTTCGCAAAGCTACACCACTAGTAGCCAGATTTAACTGGGTAGGCTTCAATGTAACTTCGGACTAACCTCACATCTGTTTAACTTAGTTACACCTTGTATGTATACCAACTATATACATATAACATCCCAAGTGAATAATAGTTGAGGCCATATAAATTATCCCTTTATTACGCATCTAATTATGGATTCATTCCCCTTATCATCAGCTACCTTCCTACAAATTAATGTTATTTACTAACCTATTAATTCTAATTAATCCATTCAATATGTTATAATGATTACATTATTATTAACTCTAATAATCAATACATTAATATTATATATAAGCATGGGATTCGAATAAATTATTTCTAGTCACATGCAAAGAAAACGGTTATTAATTTAAATGTCAAACTTATATAATTTCCAAACTCCAAACAAAAATATAACTAATATCCTTAGCCAACAACTGACTTGTAAACAAAAGGAATAATGCCAGGCTTATCTTATATCAATATAATAGAATTTACTCCTTTATTCAAGGCACAAACTTTACAATTTAAAGCTTTTATATTCTATCCAACATTGAAAGTACCAACTTGAAGTGAAAACGAGATTCATACTTGTTTTAATTATAGATATAGGCGGTGCAAACTACAAATAACCAAAAATCATACTTTACACATCGTTTCTAACTTTATTTATTTTTAGAATCCTTTAACACTACACGAGAAATTATAAGAGATGACGTGGGATAGATTATAAATTGCTTAGTCTCAACACAGATCTGATCCTACTATATTAATACAAAACAATTGAAATTTCAGTATATTCAAAGATTGACATTAATTAGGAAATTCTAAATAATAAAAATTTCAATATATTCGAAGATTGACATCAATTAGGAAATTCTGGGTGTTTTAGATGTTATGTCTTTATTTATCAAAATTTCTCAAGATATATATCAAATCCAAATAAATACTTCTCAATTACAAAAATATACAAAACATGATATTTTCGCTCACAAATAATTGTTTCCTTACTAACAGGATTTGGTTCCACCATGGCTAATTCTCTTTTAGATCTCCCTCTTTTGAAATTTACAACAAAGTGAATTGTATATACAAATTAAATTTAGAATCGAAAATTGGAGAGGAATATAATTAGAAATTAAAAGAACCAAACATCAAAACCACTTACTTGAAAATCCTAACTGATTTTAAAATACAAAGTAAAAGATGTAGATGAGATCTTATTTACACAACTCCTAATTCTTTGTATGATCTTCCTCTTCTTGAATATACAACAAATACACTGTGTATATATCAATTAGATTTCCAAAATCGAAAGATAGGGAGAAGAATGATTCATTTAAATTAGAGATCAGAAATTAAAATTACTTACCAAAAAGTTTACTCTTTCTAAAGCTCTAAGGGGAAAGATTTTTATAGAGTTTCGTCATTGCTTACAAAATTTTACTAAGGAAAAGTGAGGGTCTAGGGGTCTATTTATAGAGGTGAGAAGGAACCAGAACTATTAGATTTAAGTAGTAAAAATCTAGACCATTCAAAATAAATAAACCCTAGCCACCAGCATCAGGTAGCGGTCAACCACCACCCTTTACCAGTCATGGTCGAAGGGTCGACCGCTACTCCATCTTTGTAAACAACCGAAATTCCAATGGGACCGTATTTTTCAAAAACATGTTAAAATCCAAGCCTAATGAAGCCCAAGTTGGGTATCTTGTATCCTGCAAATATGCAAAGACAAATATATCATAGCTAATATATATCTCACAGCGGAACTTACTAAAATATAATAGTAAGTAAATACTCACCAAAATAATAACACTTTCAAAACAAGTGTCTCAGAGTTGGAAAGCCCATGCCATCTACCAAATCTATAGGATGTTATGAGGAGGAGGTCAGAAATAAAGTTCTGGTAAGTGGACAAATCATACACTTCTAAGTTCTACATATAACGTTTTACTTTCGCTTTATATATTAGGTTTATTGGGTTTATAATGCTCTCGCCCCTATATGTGAATCGTACCCATCTACTCCCTAGTAGATCAATGCCTAATAACTAATATATATGCAGCTATATGCCCAATGACAGTATTGGTCCTACGTACTACCCTTAGTATCTTCGGTATCCTCCTTGAAAAGGACTCCGTCATCTCGCTGCTAAGGCGTGTTATGGCTACATCTATAAAGGACTGCCTCGTAATGCCTACAATACAGATGTTCGCCCAGCCTGTGCTAATGCTCGGACATCCACAATGTACCACCCAGTGCATACCTTGAGGACTATATGTAATCGTTCTATCTACTCCCTGAATTCTTCTTAACAAGGTCTACCTTGTTCGGAACTCGGTCGAGGATTTTCTATATTTATAAAGAACTGCCTTGTTAGGCTTACAATATAGATATTCTACTTGGTCTGTCCCTTTTATTATCATGGCTATGGCCCCACATAGCCACCCTCAACCACTTGAAAGACCTCTAAAGAGCTAAGTGGATGTCCCCTACTACAAACAATCTAAACATCCAATTTGATGCGCCCCTCATCCAATGTCTTGACATTGAAAGAATCATTGGACTGTTGATTTAGCTCTAGTCTTTCTCAAACTCGCTTCTTGGTTTTGATGCTGGCCTGATATCCACATGCGACTATACTTTTGGTTCATGCCCTCTACGCAATCTCAAGTACTGGAACAAGAATATCCTACTCCAAACATCAACCCCTTTTGACTGCCTATAATGGTCCTGCCATGCAAAAAAAGCGGTAAAGGCATACTCTTTTGATGGAACACCTACAGACCTGCATCAGGGAGACTTCTTCTTTATGCCTACCCCAAAAGGCCATCCTAGAGTACCCTTATGTCCAGTTGAAGTCTCGTACTTCTTTCTAACCCAAAATAACTAAGCTAGACGTGCTCCTTCTATGCTGAAATCTGCGATGAATTGCTTCATTAAGATTTTCATCCTTTGGGATACACCAAACACATTTTACTATTTTATTAGACCCTAAGTCTAGTCTTTTATTTTGCGATTAATTTACTTTTCTTATTCGGTTGGCTACTTATTTACCCTAATTAGCAAAAGCTTGTCCCAGCCTCACTAACTATTGTGAGACCATTAGTTCCTGACTTAAAGGGAATGCTGTTGGTATGGGCCACTTCTAATATCTTTGCTTATTAACTTAATCCAAGATCTAAATTTATTAAAATAAGCCTCTTCTGTTTCTTCTGCTCTATTTGCTTACTGACTTAATTTAAGTCTTAAAATAAGCCTTTTCTGTTCTTTCTGTTAATTATAACCTATTCATAATTTTACTTGTAATTATCATTTCTATATTCTTTTATAATCTATAACTTATAAATATAGTTCAAGTGTCTCTTTTTTATTCTAGTCTATCTTCTCTTATTATGATATTGAATTCTCTTTGGTTATCTTTTCTTATATGACAAATTTGGCTTGGGACTACGTCCGACTGTCACAAATTTACTTATCATGACAACTACTTTGCTTTTATTCTACTATCTGCACAGTAAATGCAGACCTAGTTACATTACTTCTAGTCTTGTCTAATAATTAACTTGATTTCTTCTTTACTTCCTTTAATTCTTCACTTTATTTTATTATATTCTAGGAAGTAGTTCCATTCTATTTGGTTGATTATAAAAACTATGTTAAAAATCCATTTCCATGTTTTAATACTAAATAATGCTATAAACAATAATCCGCAACTGCAAGTTATTTCTTTTATTATTTCTCTACATTTTGGATAGTGCAAAATACAGTCTCTATTTAATATTAATTCCCTTTTTCTTTCTTTTATTCTTGCAATTACGTTTATCGTTATCCTTTAAATATTAAACTATGGAAATGTATTCTCTTTTCTAAACCAACCAACTAATCTATCAATAACTTCCCAATCAATTTATTAAATTTTCCCTTTTTTATTTATTTTTCCCATTTTAGCATAATTTACTGTAATTTCTATTTTTCTCTTTTTATTTCAGTTTTTCTTATTTTACATCTAATTTATGTAAATCTAATGTTTTTCTATTTTAGTCCATGTTTGCAAATTCTTCTCTTTAACTATTTTATTCACGTAAAAAGGAATAAAAAGAAGCTAACATTTACAGGATATGTGTCAACATTAAAATAGATGTAAATAACTGCAAATTTCTTACTTTTAGGCTTTTGCATTTATCTAACTATCAAGGCTAATATTATTCATATTTAATTGGATTACTATCTTCCTTTTTCATACAAATAATAATTAAATAAAAGCTTTCTTATGCAATTTACAATTTTCAACAGAAGTAATCACAGAGATAAATGCTGAATTAAAATATAAAAAGGGAATCTAATGATAATATATCATAAACATAAAAGATATGTAATTTAAACCCACTCACATGTCATCCTTAGTTTCAATCTCTATCCCTTTTAATTTTCTACGCTTTTATATGCTTTTCCCCCTTTTTGAATCATTGGAAATTCAAGGAGAGGAGAAGTTTGTTGTAAACGACGGCGGCTAATTTAGAGAAAATAGTGTGGGTTTAGGTAAAGTTACGTTCAATTTAGGTGAAATGAACAACTATGAACCGTCCAGTTAACCCTAAAAACAATCCTCACCATCAGATCTTGATTTGTTTACGTTAGCTTATAACGTTTAACTCTCCAACGTTACCCATTTGTTCCTTTGTTATATGACCCTATTAATTCGCGGTTTCCTTCTAAATAAGATTCTTCCAGTAATTATCCAATTAATTAGATTTTATATATATATATATATATATCCAATATTAATTGATTCTTATACGTTATAGTTTCTTACCTATTTGAACATGTCAATTGATACATCTATTAATTGAATGCACATAAAAGTTATACTTTTTAATATATTCTTATTAATTTACCCTCGTGAAAAACCCAATTACTTTGTTTGATTTTTGTACACGTTCCAATTTTTTTAACTTGGAAACAAATAATCCTTTAACTAGCGTTTTCTTCTAGCTAACTAATTTACATTGTTATCTATTGTAAAAATGGCATATTCATTGATTAATTGACACCTTTTTTAAACCGCTCAACTAATTTCCAATTAATTGATTGACATGTTTTTCCCATTTTAATCGATATCCAAATTAATTCCTATACCTAACTCAATCACATATTTATTAGTTGTACATATTCTAACCGCCAATTCATTACCCAATTAGTTGACATATAATTTTTCCATCATTTATTAATTGACGCTTACTTAATGTCTTTAATTAATTTCTTAATTAATTATTTGCGTCAATTATAAATTAATTTACCTATGTTATCATTCAATTTATTCTCCATATACATTTTCCTTTATTAAATATCCCTTAATTAATTAATGTTATAAAAATGACATATTCTCTGACTAACTGACACCTCTATGTCTCTTAATTAATTTCTCTTTTAATTGATCGATGCGTGAATTTATCCCACACTCATTCGTTGCATACATCTATGTAACCTCTTAACTTTTTAAATGCATATATTTGACGTACATATTTTTCACTGTTTTGCAATTATGTTAATTCAATTGATTTTATTTGTCACTAAAATGTGGGGTATTAGAATCTTAAGACCGTGTTTATTTGTTTTTGTTTAATTTTATTAATTACCTTATTAAATACATTAGTTACTCAGTTAATTCTAACATTATCCCATGTTAACTCCAACATTTTCTGAAATGATAGTCATGGCCAATCTTTTGAATATCAAAATTCAATAATTTTATTCCAAATTCAAATATTTAAATTTTAAACTTAAAAACTTCAAACGTTCATAACTTCTACCTTTGAACTCCAATTTCAACATATTATATATGCAAATTGATCAAAAAATCACTACGGATGCAATGGTCCAACTTCTATAACCAAAATTTGAACTTTGTATTACATTTTTAATCTTAATTTTAATGACTTAGCTATTATTAAATTTTAAAGGGTGTTACATTCCCTCCCCCCATAAAAAGGATTTCACCCCCAAAGTCACTAAGGGAAGATAGTGTAACACGCACTCAATAACCATGTTATACAACTAATCTAATCTACACAACAATCTACTCAACCAAAAATGCAATGTGATTATATATGCAAACATACTATAGATTAGCTTATTGTTAGCGTGAATGCAAGATCGTGAGGTATAAGTATATATACAAGCGTCCTATGTACACAAAATTCTATATGAGTGCAAAAATAACATTAAAATGCATAGCAACCATCTCCTACCATTCAATCTAGCAACCACAATGCAACCAAAAACCTAATTTTTGGAGAGAAAGATTTAACAGAGAAAATCTCAGGATGAGAAACTTTCAAATTTTCCTCAGTTATCTACGTGCTTTCCACTGGGTTATCCCCCATTCTACATGGGCCAATCCAATTTTCTTTGTTAAAAGCGTCTTAATACCATGCTCCATAATGCATACACCCGACACAGGGAGCAATGGGATCCATTTCAATACCAATTAATTGATAAAGCTCTGCTACAGAGGCAATATTGGGTAGACAGTTTTTCAAGTATGGAACATGAAAGTCATCATGACTCCCACGAACTAATCCATCAACTCCACCCAATAAGCAAGCTTTCCACCCTCTCTTAAAATAGGATAGTGAACCTAGATGCCAACTTCCCAGATGTACCAAATCTCATAACCTTTCTAAGAGGGGAAGCCTTAATGAATACCATGCTCCAAACTAAAAACTCCAATTCTTATATTTGCCTGTCAACGTAGGTCCCCTAACGGTCCTGTAAGGTCTTCATTTGCCGTCTATAAACATCTATCTTCTTCAAGGTCCTCTAAAATCCATGACGTAATCTCTCTAAAAAAATTTAAGATTCAAAGTTGATTCTAAAGTAGATTTCAAACTCCTCAAAATTCGCTAGTGAACCAAGGGTTTCTATCACTAACAATGCTAACTGGAACTCTATGTAGTCACAACACTTGCTTGACATAAACCTATGCTAGAGATGATGTAGCACTATTACTTCCAAAGAAAATAAATAATCTAAATAGCACCATTGCCCTTCTGACTCCTTGGCAACCTATTTCTAATGTCACGCTCGCATTTCCAAGATGGAATCTTAAACGGTAATAACATTACTCCGAGCTTGCCGTGCTTAGGCTTTATCCATCGGCATATCAAACCTTTGGAAAAAAATCTGATAACTCTTCCTTCATCTTTGACCAACTAGAAAATTCTATTCATGTCCCTATACATCATATCGTATTCGGGGTGATTGATGACACTCCACTTGTTTTAGGTTCGAATTATTCTAACCTAACTACCTTACTAATTTCCAATCTTACCTTCGGCTTGTTGGTAGTTAGCATCCTTTTGAAATTTTATTATTTATGATATTCCTCAACATATGTATGTATGTATGTATGTATGTATGTACGTATGTATGTATGTGTGTGTGTTTGTATGGATGTATGTATGTATCTTTAATAATAGTTGTAGTAGCTTTGGTGTCACACTTTTTTGGTATCAATGTGAACTGCTAAAAATGCCTCTTTATATATTATCAAATCTTAGTCACATACAAATAAGATCCAATATTACCTTCTTTTGCAAATTCAAATGCTCCTAAAAGCGGGATCTAACAATTAAACATACCTTACAAATTCAAAATGCTTCTAAAAATAGGATCTAAAATTAAACTTTCTTTATAAATTCAATATACTTCTTTACAAATATACAAATCTTAATATCGCTTGAAATAAAAAAAAATCATTTTTTGACTGATTTAAATATGTATAATTTGTAAAAAAATAATTCATGCACGAAGCACATGTCGTGACACTTGTACATTTATTTATTTATTTGTTTAGCGGCCTAGTCCCGTCCCTAAAATCAACGTAGTGATAAAATAGGAACATGTCTTATACCATATCAAATACTTTTCTTAAAGAAGACAACTAGCGATTTCAATCCAAAAACTCTAAAAGAAATGAAAAAACTCTAAAAGAAAATTTTGCTAGAAGCTTTCCTTAATCATTAACTGTTTTTAATGATGTTGGGGTCCTAATTCTCCTTACTAATTGAAGATTGACATTTCTTGAATGTCATACCACCATTTCCCACCTTTCTTAATTTTCCTTCTTAGTTCTAGTAAATATCCATTACCCATAATAATGGTCCTTAATGTCAAAATCGACAATCTCTAATCAAATTCATATTATATCTATTCTAATATATTACCAATTTTAAAATTTCCTTATTATGAGTATTAAATTCCTTCATAAATAGCAATTAGCTTCCTTAATCGGTCTCTTATTCAATTCCTTTTTATCTCTTATTAATTACAAATTTATTGCATATTAAATCTATAGTTATTACCTATAAATCCCATTCCTATAATTATTATGCTATTTATAATTAATATGAATACAGTTATAAGTAACACCATTTTATTTGTTCCTTATTTCTATTTATTAATTTTTAAATTATACCATTCATTTCCATATTTTATTCTATCAGAGTTATCCTTCCAAAAAGGATAACCGTTATAAACTTCCCTAAATTAACCATAAGTGATATTTTTTCTTTATATGAAATTAAAAGGGATTATTTATTTTCTTTTATTGAAACTGATGGTGTAAAACATGAAAAAAAAATATCCATATCTTACACATCTCTTTCCCTTTTGGCGCACCCTTTGTAAATTTTAATGCCGTACTTTTACACATTTAAGGAATTAGATAATTTATAGAAATTACACGGAACCTGCTCCCAATAATAAAAATATAGAAACTCACATTCCACAGGCAATGTAACTTACAACCTAATTATAGATCTGGATATCTTTACACTTTTTCAACTTTCTACAAATAAGTGTTTGGGCCTAATTTCAAATTCCAAATCAGGTTTTTTATTCATATCATAAACCTCCAATACCTAGATAGTGATCCCTATCAACTCCACAAAATGTAAACTTAGAAACCCACAGTATGCTAGCATGCAACATATAAAATTCAAACTTGCGAAAGGATTCCACATCTCAAAAGAAAACTTTTAACTATATTTTCAAAAGTTCCCTACTAAAAAGGGTTTGGGACATTTAATTCTTAAAACATCTAAACACCATTTTTTATTTTATTCCATATATTTATTCCATTCTTGTTAAACATTTGAACAACTCCTTTCCAAAAATATTTGGACCCAAATTTTCACAATTTTTAAAACATTCACTGTTTATTCTTAACCCCAAATTCAAGGATACAAAAATTGCTTAGTAAAATAATTTCCATGTTCGAATACTTTTAACTCAGAGATTTACTTCTTTAAAAATATGGTTTTTAACCCAAAACATTTAAAAACCTAATTCCTAAACTAAAAAGCCAAAAATTCATAAAGGATTGCTTAACCCTAAAAAGAAGGGAAAAAATTCCCGCTTTCAAAAAATTTCTACATTAAGGATTTATTCCCTCGAAAGTTCGTCTTTTAGTTCAAAATATTCAAAAACACCTTCTAAAATTTTAAATAATGAAAATAGGGTGGATAAGTAAACTCCTATCCCAACATTTTCCTAAAATATTCTCATTATTTCTCTCCTAAATTATCACTAACTAAACTACTAATCTTATTTTATAAGTTTCGAGTGTTATTGCTATTCGAATCTCCCACTATTGCATTTTTTTTATTTTTCTACTTAAATGGATTCTTTATCATTTTTAATCAAGTTTCATTTCCATTTTAAAAAGAATAATTTTAAAGAACTTCCAAATTTATGAAATAGTAAAAATCATCAAGTCCATCCTATGCTCTATTTACAGTTATTTCAAAAGAAAAATCGCATTATCAAAAATCTTTAGATCAAAACTTTTTAACCCGCCAATTATTTAAACTAATAGCTCCAAAAATGAAACACCCTTTTTACCCAAAATTTTTATTCAAAAACCTTTTACTCAGAACTTTTGGCTCCATAACTTCTTTCTAAGTTATAATTTTCCAAATTTCATTACATTTTCAAAACAACAACTTCTCGCTAAATCTTGTTTAAAAAATCCATTCAAAACATTTCGAGGGAGTTCCTGAAGAAAATCTTTTTATCAAACACTTCAGATTGAGTTAGATTTTAGAATATCTTTTTCAAAAACAACAGCTTCTTAATAATTGTCTTCTCTATTGCATTTTCTTCTTGTTTTCCTTACTTCTGGATGTTTACAACTATGCTATTAGAACCTTGTACTTTGATGTTTTGATAGTGATAACTATACAAGTATATATTGTATGTACTAACCATTTTTGCAGGAAACTATATCATTTACACAAAGAGACAGACATATCAAAATAAAGACCAAAGTGATGCTAAGTTTTTATCTGTCGAAGGGTTTGTGTCTATAGGTAAAAAGTTGTTAAAATATCTTCTATGTGGCATATATACATATCTTCTAGACAAAAAATTTTAAAGAACAACACAAAAAAGCATGGAATTAACGAGCAGTTTCAACCAGATCAGCCGATTGAATTCTGTGTACGTGTATAAATTTTTAAAATATTCAATCGGCTGAATTTTAAAGCAACATAAAATGCACTGTGGCCTTGCTGTTTTCAAAATCATTGATTCAGCTAGCAACTACACTCTATTCAACCGGCTGAATCTGCATAATGGCTAGTTTTCTAAAAAGGTGTGTCTCCTTCATGAAGAGTTACAACTCTTAATCAAGAGTTGTAGTCAAAGCTCTTTACTTTTACTCTTCATGAATGATTGCAACCAACACTATATAAAGCAAAGAATTTTAATGCTTTGATATGCTATTTAATTTTTAATTCCCTTTATCTTTGCTACTGAACTTTCAAGCCTTCAATTCTATATATCTTCATATTTTAATCACTTTTTTATTCGAGAATATTTTCTTGTGATCAAATTTACTTCCGTTCTTCACAAACTACACTATAAACCACAGAGAAGAAGATTATAGGAATGGTGTATATCATCGAATTATCAGTGCTATTCAAGAGCATATTCAATCGGTTACTTTTCTACTATTTGTAGTTAAAATTCTGTTGTAGAATTCTCATGTGGTTGAATTCCTATTCGGTTGTCTAGGCAGTTGAAGTCATATTCGGTTGATCGGGGGGTTGTAGTACTTCTTCCTTCGGGTTAAGAGAGGGTAGGTTTAAATCCTGAGGTGCTTGGGACTGGACGTAGAATTAGAAGTTTGAACCAGTATAAAAATCTCTGGTGTTATTTACTTATCGTTATTTATTTTTATTTTTTATTCTGCATAAGTTTACCACTTAGATAATTATTCATACTACTCAATCCTTAGTCACTTTAAACTACCTTGCAGTAATTAACTACTGTCTAACATGCTTATTTACTATCCTTATAAACGTTGATTTTCTACAACAAATGATTATTACTCTAACTAAAAAAATTCTAAAGATATTTATTTATTCGTTCAAATCTTTCCTATTATCTTTCCATAATTTCCCTAAAAATTCTTTAATTAGTCCATTTGTATTCCAATTGAATAATTGTGACACCATGTTTATCACATACTTATCGTCATACAACCTCTGAGTTACAATCATTTCCAAAAAAATTCCTTATATACAACCTCTGTCGCATATTCCATACTCTATAATTTCTTTTCCAACTCATAGTCGCCTTGCATGGTTGGAAACTATAGAGTAAATTCAAATTAAGTGTATATATATGTGTGTGTGTGTGTGTGTGTGTCTATATATAGTGGATTTTTGAAAAATACTTTCAAAGATAAGAAGCACATCGCTTATACGTATGCTTATCCTCGTTTATTGGGTAACCTAAGCTCTAACCAGTTGTAAAAATCCGGTCCAAAACGATGTAACGACCCAGGATTTTTAGTAATTAAAATTTGAATATTTAATTAATTTTAAATATTAATAAGTGAATTTATAAGTCGAATAAATTTTATTTCGAATAATTGGATTTAATTGAATAATTAAATCAATAATTTAATATGTTAAATTATGGAAATAATTGAAAATTGAGTTAAATATGATTGAAAATGATTTGTAAAATTTTATTTTATCATACTGAAGTTAGAATGATATTTTAAAACTTTTAAAATCGAATTAAAAGTTAATTTGTGAAAATTGAATATTTTAATATTAAATCGACTAGTGAAAATAGTCAATTTTTGAACAGTCTCAGAATTGAACGAAACTAGATCCATTGGATCTGTAATAGTTAGCTATTACCGGATTTCAATTTTCGTAGCAATCGGAGTTATTGTTTGATCGTGGCAGCTCGAAACGCATCGAATTGTTTTTAATATTAATTTAGCGAGTTAAAATAGCCATTTTTCAAAAAGTCTCGGATTTTAACGAAACCAGTTTCATCGGATCCGTAATGTGATATTATTGTATGGTTTCAAATTTCGTGTCAATTGGATTTACCGTTTGTCCGGTACAAGCTAAAACGCCTAGAAAATCATTTAAATCGGTTTAATTCAAATTGAACGTTTATTGCCATATCTCGCACAGATGTCCGAATTAGCTTTCGAAACCTATTCCATTGTGTCCGGAAAATGGGGTAAACCCTAGAAACGCTGGTTACGGCGCGTAAATCGGAGTTCGGAATTCCCGGATGAATAGTGTTCAAAAATTTCCTATAAATAGCCCATAAATTCACAAAAATAAAAGAAAAAAAAAGCAAAACCCTAATTCTATATGCACAGCCTCCAACTGATATGAATGGCCAGAAATTCATTTCTTTCTTCCTCAAATTCCTTTCAATCCATCAGTTATTTGCAAAAGTTGTTAACTACAACATTGTAGATCGTAGCAAGAGCTACGAGATCAACGGTCAAGATCGTATAAGGAGCTATAGATTTGTCGATAGGGGGCCGCGTTCGTCGTGCAGTTGCGCACGCATTTCTTGACATAGGGGAGGCCGAGCTTGCTTGGGTTGGGGCCGAGCATAGAGAGGATGGAGGTGAGTTGAATGGAGGTCTTGGATCGGGGTGGAAGCAAGCAAGGTGGTCGAAAAATCTAACCCTAATTCCTAAAATGGGTTCGGCGGCTTCGTGATTTCCTAGAGAGGAAGTTATGCGCGTGAAGAGGAGGATGCATTGCACGGTTCTGATGCAAGCAAGTGAAATCCAACGGCCATGAACTGTTATAGGTTTAAAATTAAATAATTGTTGTAAATTGTTTTTATAAAATCGTGTACAAACTTCATAAAATCATAACTTTTTCATACGAGGTCGAAAACGCGCGAAACCAGTTGCGTTGGAATCGTATGGATGATCACTACGTGATGAAATTGGATTGGAGTCGTTTGGAGTTAGTGAGAATTTCGGGTAAAATTAAACGTCCGTTTAATTTTATTCGAAATAAATCGCTAAAACGAAATTGAAATCAAGGTGAGAACTTCTCACTCAATCGAATCAGTTTCGATTTTATTTTAAATAGTTAGATTTAAAATATTTGAATGCATGTTTGAATGATGATTGTTATCTATTGATTGTTAAAATAGACATTATGCGCCGTTAGTAAGCGGATGTTATTTATTAAAAACATATACCGCGAATATTTCATAAACAGTGAAATTGGTATTATATATAATAGCAATATATATATATATTGGCATATGTATATATTGCAGTTGTTGATTCCCCGCATTTTTTAGCGGATGAGACCCTATTGCGCCGTCTATTAAGCGGATAATATTTTAAATCCCATATACCGCGATAATTTCGTACTGGAGCGAAATTGGTATTGTGCTAATGTTTGTGTATGCAGGAAAACAGGTTGGAGGGATCCAACTGGATTCCTCAACAGTATTTATTTGATTTCAGATATTTTGATATTTGATTGATTTTCATATCGATATATGATATCGTTGTAGTCGTGATTGACTATTTGGTGTGTAGCATCATAGGACCAAATTTGGAATTTTAAAAGGATTTAAAAGTGATTTTTGAAAGTATACGTTTATAAAATATTTTTGGAATTGATCCATTTTAAATAAATAAACGTTATAATTTTTAAAGTTATAAAAATTATGATTTAGAGAAATACGGTTAATGATTTTATAAAATAGTTTAATCGGGATTTTTGAATTTATTATAAAAAGTTTAAAAATAGGGTTTATAAAATTTGATTATTTTATAAATCAAGAGAATGGTGAAATTATAAAGGAGATTAAAGATGTTTTAAAATAATAGTATAAATTGATTTTATAAAGGATTTGTAAATTGATATTTATAAATTAAAACATTTAAATTATAAAACGAGTTTTTATAAGCGTTTGAATGAATTGTAAATGAATTGCATAAGTGAATGAAATTTATAAAATTATAAATGGTGAAGTTATAAACGAAATTTATAAATAGTAAGATTTATAAATTTTGTGAAATTATTAAAGAATATATTTGGATAAATAATTGAATCTTATAAGTTATAAGATTTATAATTACGAAGTTTAAAAGAACGATTTTGTAAAATAATCGTTTTATAAGCATTTAACTTATAATGTGAACTTTTGGTTTATAATTGAGTTATGAATTGAATATAGGTTAATAAAGGAATTTATAAACGTTGGTTTATAAATTCGTAAGCGACTTATTTTGATAAGTAAATTGTTGAAACCTATTAATGGAGTTATATTCACGTTTTTGACTGTGAATAAATCCTTTAAAATGAAATGTATAGAAATGGTTAACGTAGTATATTCACGTTTTTGAATAGTGAATAATATGTTAAAGAAAATGTTTAGATTTGATGTTTTAAATAGAATTAAAACGATCTAACGATGTTTTAAAATGTGTTGAGATTCGAAACAATAGATTTCAACATTTATTGTTGAAATAGACGTTTTCGAGAAATAAAAGGAAATGGTGGACTATAACACTGTTGTTATAGTAAATGATTTCCGAAAGGAAATGTTTTGTATAGTATTGGGATTTATATATCTATTTTAATTTCGAATCCCTATACTAGTGATTTTGGGTTGTCGTAACGATGTTTTACGTAACATTCATTTTGGCCCAAATAAATATGTTTAAGAGAATGATTTCCTTAAAGAATGAAATATATACTTAATCTCGATTTAAGTATATTGAATATTTTCCAAGTGTTGAAAATAAATAGGTTCGTGAATTACTTATTAAATAAGTATGGAAATGTTTTCCAATATAAAGTGAATATTTTGAGAATTTATCTTTTTGAAGATAAATTGAAATGAATAATTGAAATCGTATATGCATGGATATTTTGGAATGAAAATTCACTATGGAATTTATGAATAAAAAGGGGAACTTGTTTAAAGATAAATATTGATTTATTTTTGAGGTATTGAAATAATATATCTTGTAAAGATATTTTGGAAAATAAATAATTTGGAAAATTATTTGGAAACTGGTGATGTGTGCATATCCATTGATAGTTCAATAACCGACTATCAATATTTCCCTTTGAATGGGTATTTGATGTGATTTGTTTGAATTTGAATGCCACACTTATTTTTGAATAAGCGCTCACTATTCGGGTTAACCGGGAAAGGACCATGGGGTCGTATAACCCATTCCGAATATGTGATACGTCGTTATGAATTGCATTTGAAGACCGGTGTTGAAGACCGGATCTTTTTGAAAGCGAAAGGACAACTCGTCGATTGTCTTTGCACCGAGTAGCTACGGTATAGAGACTCCATGTGTGATGGGAAGTCCGGACGTGATTAGAGATTTTCCGGATTGCAAGGACTTCTTTGTAAGTGCCTTCGGTTCTGTTCGAGCCCGGGACAGACTTGTATGGATTGTATGTCTGACATCACAAGTTGAGATATAAAGCTGATTTCTTTCAAATATATTTCTGTTGGTGGCGGAGAATTTATTCTCTTAGCTTAACACCCTTCTCTGAGACGTACGAGCTCAGAGGTTATGTAGTTGAATGTTATCAGCGATATATTCCCAATTTGGTAATGTGACATACTGAGTGTTGCTGTGAAATGATCATTGTGTTGATTATTTGTGATAGGATCATTTGTTTGATCGTCTATCTTGGTGATCATTTCTATGATCATTTGTTGACCCAAAGCACGGCTTTTGTATAAAGTGTGTTTTTGTGGATGAGACTTCGTCGAGCCTCACAAACCGGTAATGGTCGAAACAGGAATTGTGCGGCAAGGTTTTCAGGGATCGCTTCCCTAGGGTATGACCATTCCTTCTGGAAAAGGGTAGTATCATGGTATGGAGCCCAGATAATTACTCATGTTGAAACACTTATTATTATGGTGTGATGTTGGTTAGAGAGCTCTCGTTTAAAGGTTCCAAAGGACCGGGGGTGGCATATCTGAGGGTTTGTAATATCCCTTGGGAAAAGGGGTACCCGGCTTTGTTTAGCGGAGAACGGTTTGGTTCTCGGGGCGTCCTTCCAGAGGCGTTTCCATGTGGCAATGGGAAGTTCCTTAGCCTGACCATTTGTTGGAAAATCCATTCTTCAAATACGAGCCTTGTACGGTTTTAGTTGTATAATCTGCTATGGAATGGTAACCCGCTATTGAACATGGTAGCTATAGTAGGCATAGTTCGAAATGTCTATGTCGGCTAAGATTTATATCTTTACTTTCGAAATGAATTTTCTCTACACTATGCACTAGTAATAATATCAAATGTTCTCTTAAATGCGTATCAAGCATCTTTGACTATCATAAGGAGAAATCTCCTCCGATTCTGCGTTTGCATTGTGTGTGCGTGCGGGAGGCCTTATGGTAGTCTCATTCTTAAAAACATTGCGAATTTATTTTAAAAATATTCCTCTATATTTATTTTTAAAGATAAATAAACTGTTTTGAGTTCTCACACCAGTCACATGACTGACTCGGAGTTTATTGTTTTCCTTCCTAAACTCTGGGTGCCCACCAATTTCCACACGGGCAGTCAAGAGTTAGGTTTATCAGGATATTCAGGAGTTGCTGGAGGCAAGCTGGATGGCATGGCGTATTATTATGTATAGTATTTCTTTTCCGCTGTTTGATGTTGTTTGTTGTTGTACACTCTGATGATATGATGTAATGAAATGTAATGTATAAAATGTAATAACTGATATAGTTCTTTGTTTAAAGATTATTCATTTATCTATTATATGTTGTTCCGCTGCGATGGTGAGATTCTGATGTTGTTCTGTTATTTCATTCAGTTCCGTTCTATTTTCCTTTCTCTCTATTTTCTATCTTTTTCTCTCTTCTTCTACCTCTTTTCTTTTCTTAAACCATAACATTTCGGGTTTCCGGCCTTCAATTTCTCGGCAGTCGATAAAGTGAGTATCGATGTTGAATTTTCGAAAGTCGAAAATTTTCCGGGACGTTACATTTGGTATCAGAGCATATGGTTAAGCGACAACCATGGTTCTGTTGGGTATTACTCATTAGAGATAGAGTCAGTAGTACTCTAGAATGAGTTTGAGTGTAATAATAGCTATGAGAGCGTATTTGTTAGTGAATATAAAATTGTTTTATATTGTGATGATTGGTTTATTGAGTGGCATATGAACTTTCGTCAGCACGGTCTGGACAACTATGCCGAAGGGGTTTATAAACACTTGTACAGAACAATTCGACACAATATTGTTTTAAATTGGGTAAATGAAATAATTTTACCTTGAGTATATTTTATGTATAAAAGAATAATTTTTCAGAATTATTAAAGTGAGTATAAGTTGATATTGGTATCAAAATAAATTAATAAAGTTAAGTGATAAATGTGAACTTAAGTTATGAAATGAAATTCAACTTTTGTAATTGAATTGAATTAATAAATTGAATGTAAATCAATTGAATGTAAATTAAGTTGATATGAAATAATGAATGTAAGTGTAATTCATTAAAATCAAATGTTATTGAAAGTTGAATAGTTGAATGAAAATCAATTTAATTAAACCAATTGTAAGCAAAGTAATTTGGTTGTAATTAATATACATTGATTGTTATATGGTTGTTAGTTGATTGTATATAATTCATTAAGTGTTAATGAAATTGAGTTAATGAAATTGGAAGCTAAAGTAATCGGAATTCAATTGGAAGTTAAGTGAATCTTAAATAGAATTGAATTTGATTTGGAAGTGAACCAACTTGAATATGAATTAGTGAATATAAACTAATTGAAAATGAATATTAGTAAGAAGATCCACTGTTAATGAATCAAATGTGATTAAATTGAAAACCATTTCATTGAATATATATTGGTTATGAATGATAGTTGGTTGATGGTTGAATATATTGCTTTTGTTTCAATTGCTATGTTGACATATATAGTTATTATGTTGCTATATGTTGTATATCGATACTATTGTCTATATGCATGATTCTCATGTTGTTTGTTGAGTGTTTAGTAGGTGCGGATCGCGTTTGCTTCGCATTTGGAGCTCGCTTTCGCGCTATATTAGCCGTATATGCTCGCTAATAAAATATAAGGTACATATCTCGGATTACATATCGTACTTTTACATTTTTTCCCTTCGGGATGCCTCATTACTTGGTGAGATGTATATTTATGATATATATACTGTCATTTTTTTCGGATCGAGCCGCGCAAAGGAGACTATGGCGAATTTTTCCAGAAATTTAAGGCGTTAGAAAAAATTTGAGAAAATTGGAAATTTTTGAAAACCTTAACTTTGATTTTGGAATTGAAAGTTAAACAATAGTAATTGTTTTTGAAAAGATAACTAAGTATGATTTGAAAACTTAGTAAAGTTATTGTAAGAAATTTAACTATGGATTTTGGAAAGTTAATAGATTATGTAACTTTTCTTACTTGTTAATTTCGAGGACGAAATTCTTTTAAGGGGGGAAGATTGTAACGACCCAGGATTTTTAGTAATTAAAATTTGAATATTTAATTAATTTTAAATATTAATAAGTGAATATATAAGTCGAATAAATTTTATTTCGAATAATTGGATTTAATTGAATAATTAAATCAATAATTTAATATGTTAAATTATGGAAATAATTGAAAATTGAGTTAAATATGATTGAAAATGATTTGTAAAATTTTATTTTATCATATTGAAGTTAGAATGATATTTTAGAACTTTTAAAATCGAATTAAAAGTTAATTTGTGAAAATTGAATATTTTAATATTAAATCGACTAGTGAAAATAGTCAATTTTTGAACAGTCTCAGAATTGAACGAAACTAGTTCCATTGGATCCATAATAGTTAGTTATTACCGGATTTCAATTTTCGTAGCAATCGGAGTTATCGTTTGATCGTGGCAGCTCGAAACGCATCGAATTGTTTTTAATATTAATTTAGCGAGTTAAAATAGCCATTTTTCAAAAAGTATCGGATTTCGACGAAATCAGTTTCATCGGATCCTTAATGTGATATTATTGTATGGTTTCAAATTTCGTGTCAATTGGATTTACCGTTTGTCCGGTACAAGCTAAAACGCCTAGAAAATCATTTAAATCGGTTTAATTCAAATTGAACGTTTATTGCCATATCTCGCACAGATGTCCGAATTAGCTTTCGAAACCTGTTCCATTGTGTCCGTAACGCGGGGTAAACTCTGGAAAGGCTGGTTACGGCGCGTAAATCGGAGTTCGGAATTCTCGGATGAATAGTGTTCAAAAATTTCCTATAAATAGCCCATAAATTCACAAAAAAAAAAAAAAAAAAGCAAAACCCTAATTCTATATGCACAGCCGCCTCCGACTGATATGAATGGCCAGAAATTCATTTCTTTCTTCCTCAAATTCCTTTCAATCCATCAGTTATTTGCAAAAGTTGTTAACTACAACATTGTAGATCGTAGCAAGAGCTACGAGATCAACGGTCAAGATCGTAT
The DNA here is from genome assembly GCA_030765085.1 of Allium cepa. Lineage (NCBI taxonomy): Eukaryota > Viridiplantae > Streptophyta > Magnoliopsida > Asparagales > Amaryllidaceae > Allium > Allium cepa. Next base: position 245,539,038 of record CM060942.1, read on the forward strand.
AAGGAGCTATAGATTTGTCGATAGGGGGCCGCGTTCATCGTGCAGTCGCGCACGCATTTCTTGACATAGGGGAGGCCGAGCTTGCTTGGGTTGGGGCCGAGCGTAGAGGGGATGGAGGCGAGTTGAATGGAGGTCTTGGATCGGGGTGGAAGCAAGCAAGGTGGTTGAAAAATCTAACCCTAATTCCTAAAATGGGTTCGGCGGCTTCGTGATTTCCTGGAGAGGAAGTTACGCGCGTGAAGAGGAGGATGCATTGCACGGTTCTGATGCAAGCAAGTGAAATCCAACGGCCATGAACTGTTATAGGTTTAAAATTAAATAATTGTTGTAAATAGTTTTTATAAAATCGTGTACAAACTTCATAAAATCATAACTTTTTCAAACGATGTCGAAAACGCACGAAACCAGTTGCGTTGGAATCGTATGGACGAGCACTACGCGATGAAATTGTATTGGAGTCGTTTGGAGTTAGTGAGAATTTCGGGTAAAATTAAACGTCCGTTTAATTTTATTCGAAATAAATCGCTAAAACGAAATTGAAATCAAGGTGAGAACTTCTCACTCAATCGAATCAGTTTCGATTTTATTTTAAATAGTTAGATTTAAAATATTTGAATGCATGTTTGAATGATGATTGTTATCTATGGATTGTTAAAATAGACATTATGCGCCGTTAGTAAGCGGATGTTATTTATTAAAAACATATACCGCGAATATTTCATAAACAGTGAAATTGGTATTATATATAATAGCAATATATATATATATTGGCATATGTATATATTGCAGTTGTTGATTCCCCGCATTTTCTAGCGGATATGACCCTATTGCGCCGTCTATTAAGCGGATAATATTTTAAATCCCATATACCGCGATAATTTCGTACTGGAGCGAAATTGGTATTGTGCTAATGTTTGTGGATGCAGGAAAACAGGTTGGAGGGATCCAGCTGGATTCCTCAACAGTATTTATTTGATTTCAGATATTTTGATATTTGATTGATTTTCATATCGATATATGATATCGTTGTAGTCGTGATTGACTATTTGGTGTGTAGCATCATAGGACCAAATTTGGAATTTTAAAAGGATTTAAAAGTGATTTTTGAAAGTATACGTTTATAAAATATTTTTGGAATTGATCCATTTTAAATAAATAAACGTTATAATTTTCAAAGTTATAAAAATTATGATTTAGAGAAATACGGTTAATGATTTTATAAAATAGTTTAATCGGGATTTTTGAATTTATTATAAAAAGTTTAAAAATAGGATTTATAAAATTTGATTATTTTATAAATCAAGAGAATGGTGAAATTATAAAGGAGATTAAAGATGTTTTAAAATAATAGTGTAAATTGATTTCATAAAGGATTTATAAATTGATATTTATAAATTAAAACATTTAAATTATAAAACGAGTTTTTATAAGTGTTTGAATGAATTGTAAATGAATTGCATAAGTGAATGAAATTTATAAAATTATAAATGGTGAAGTTATAAACGAAATTTATAAATAGTAAGATTTATAAATTTTGTGAAATTATTAAAGAATATATTTGGATAAATAATTGAATCTTATAAGTTATAAGATTTATAATTATGAAGTTTAAAAGAACGATTTGGTAAAATAATCGTTTTATAAGCATTTAACTTATAATGTGAACTTTTGGTTTATAATTGAGTTATGAATTGAATATAGGTTAATAAAGGAATTTATAAACGTTGTTTTATAAATTCGTAAACGACTTATTTTGATAAGTAAATTGTTGAATCCTATTAATGGAGTTATATTCACGTTTTTGACTGTGAATAAATCCTTTAAAATGAAATGTATAGAAATGGTTAACGTAGTATATTCACGTTTTTGAATAGTGAATAATATGTTAAAGAAAATGTTTAGATTTGATGTTTTAAATAGAATTAAAACGATCTAACGATGTTTTAAAATGTGTTGAGATTCGAAACCATAGATTTCAACATTTATTGTTGAAATAGACGTTTTCGAGAAATAAAAGGAAATGGTGGACTATAACACTATTGTTATAGTAAATGATTTCCGAAAGGAAATGTTTTGTATAGTATTGGGATTTATATATCTATTTTAATTTCGAATCCCTATACTAGTGATTTTGGGTTGTCGTAACGATGTTTTACGTAACATCCGTTTTGGCCCAAATAAATATGTTTAAGAGAATGATTTCCTTAAAGAATGAAATATATACTTAATCTCGATTTAAGTATATTGAATATTTTCCAAGTGTTGAAAATAAATAGGTTCGTGAATTACTTATTAAATAAGTATGGAAATGTTTTCCAATATAAAGTGAATATTTTGAGAATTTATCTTTTTGAAGATAAATTGAAATGAATAATTGAAATCGTATATGCATGGATATTTTGGAATGAAAATTCACTATGGAATTTATGAATAAAAAGGGGAACTTGTTTAAAGATAAATATTGATTTATTTTTGAGGTATTGAAATAATATATCTTGTAAAGATATTTTGGAAAATAAATAATTTGGAAAATTATTTGGAAACTGGTGATGTGTGCATATCCATTGATAGTTCAATAACCGACTATCAATATTTCCCTTTGAATGGGTATTTGATGTGATTTGTTTGAATTTGAATGCCACACTTATTTTTGAATAAGCGCTCACTATTCGGGTTAACCGGGAAAGGACCATGGGGTCGTATAACCCATTCCGAATATGTGATACGTCGTTATGAATTGCATTTGAAGACCGGTGTTGAAGACCGGATCTTTTTGAAAGCGAAGGACAACTCGTCGATTGTCTTTGCACCGAATAGCTACGGTATAGAGACTCCATATGTGATGGGAAGTCCGGACGTGATTAGAGATTTTCCAGATTGCAAGGACTTCTTTGTAAGTGCCTTCGGCTCTGTTCGAGCCCGGGACAGACTTGTATGGATTGTATGTCTGACATTACAAGTTGAGATATAAAGACGATTTCTTTCAAATATATTTCTGTTGGTGGCGGAGAATTTATTCTCTTAGCTTAACACCCTTCTCTGAGACGTACGAGCTCAGAGGTTATGTAGTTGAATGTTATCAGCGATATATTCCCAATTTGGTAATGTGACATACTGAGTGTTGCTGTGAAATGATCATTGTGTTGATTATTTGTGATAGGATCATTTGTTTGATCGTCTATCTTGGTGATCATTTCTATGATCATTTGTTGACCCAAAGCACGGCTTTTGTATAAAGTGTGTTTTTGTGGACGAGACTTCGTCGAGCCTCACAAACCGGTAATGGTCGAAACAGGAATTGTGCGGCAAGGTTTTCAGGGATCGCTTCCCTAGGGTATGACCATTCCTTCTAGAAAAGGGTAGTATCATGGTATGGAGCCCAGATACTTACTCATGTTGAAACACTTATTATTATGGTGTGATGTTGGTTAGAGAGCTCTCGTTTAAAGGTTCCAAAGGACCGGGGGTGGCATATCTGAGGGTTTGTAATATCCCTTGGGAAAAGGGGTTCCCGGCTTTGTTTAGCGGAGAACGGTTTGGTTCTCGGGGCGTCCTTCCAGAGGCGTTTCCATGTGGCAATGGGAAGTTCCTTGGCCTGGCCATTTGTTGGAAAATCCAGTCTTCAAATACGAGCCTTGTACGGTTTTAGTTGTATAACCTGCTATGGAATGTGGCGGTAACCCGCTATTGAACATGGTAGCTATAGTAGGCATAGTTCGAAATGTCTATGTCGGCTAAGATTTATATCTTTACTTTCGAAATGAATTTTCTCTACACTATGCACTAGTAATAATATCAAATGTTCTCTTAAATGCGTATCAAGCATCTTTGACTATCATAAGGAGAAATCTCCTCCGATTCTGCGTTTGCATTGTGTGTGTGTGCGGGAGGCCTTATGGTAGTCTCATTCTTAAAAACATTGCGAATTGATTTTAAAAATATTCCTCTATATTTATTTTTAAAGATAAATAAACTGTTTTGAGTTCTCACACCAGTCACATGACTGACTCGGAGTTTATTGTTTTCCTTCCTAAACTCTGGGTGCCCACCAATTTCCACACGGGCTGTCAAGAGTTAGGTTTATCAGGATATTCAGGAGTTGCTGGAGGCAAGCTGGATGGCATGGCATATTATTATGTATAGTATTTCTTTTCCGCTGTTTGATGTTGTTTGTTGTTGTACACTCTGATGATATGATGTAATGAAATGTAATGTATAAAATGTAATAACTGATATAGTTCTTTGTTTAAAGATTATTCATTTATCTATTATATGTTGTTCCGCTGCGATGGTGAGATTCTGATGTTGTTCTGTTATTTCTTTCAGTTCCGTTCTATTTTCCTTTCTCTCTATTTTTTATCTTTTTTTCTCTTCTTCTACCTCTTTTCTTTTCTTAAACCATAACATTTCGGGTTTCCGGCCTTCGTTTTCTCGGCAGTCGATAAAGTGAGTATCGATGTTGAATTTTCGAAAGTCGAAAATTTTCCGGGACGTTACAAACGACCTAATTTCAACCCAATAAAAGCCCATCGAACCTAAGGCCCATCTTAAGGCGAGCGATTAGGTTGATAAAATTAAAAAATACAAGTACATAGAGCTATCTATCTATACATTCAGAATCTCAAAATGCAATGATAAAGTATAATATAAGAAACAAGTACCCATTTCATAAAGTATAACATGTTTACATAATGCCACTATAATACAATATCTCAAAATAACATAACTGTCTGAATTAGATACAATAAAATGCTTTAAAATCATAAATACATAGATAACCGCCATAAGTCTTCAACTTCACCTTTATCTCCAAAATTGGCATTGCCCTCTCTAACCTATGTTTTATAATGAGGAGTGGGTAAGAACAATAAATTTCTGGTGAAATGGAAATGTTAGGACCCACCTTGAAAGATTTAAAGTCGACAATAAACCACATGTATCTTACTCAAACCATTCAAACGGGAGGGTTGTCAATAGGGTTTAATAAAAATAAGAGAAAAGAAGGAAAGCGAAATGCAGAATCTCGCAGTGGAATGATAAAGTTTAATAATCAAATAAACAGTTCATGAAGCTATTCTACAATATACATTTGATTTCAATTTTTACAACATAATCAGAGTACAATCAACAAAAATACCAAAATAAAGCAGGTGGATAATATAGTAAATATGGTCTAGTAAACCCCATCTTAATCTTCAGGGATAATGTCTTCAAACACTGAAATACTCCGTCTAACCTGAGTGTCATGAAAAGACAAAACATTCAAGTGAGAACTAAAAGTTCTTATATAAGTTAAATCAATATCGTGTAAATACGAGTGCAATAGCCTCAGAGATGTTTATGGGATTTTCCATCTCCTATTAAGTGTACAACGTGAATGTAATAAATTTAGAGATGTTATGGGATTTTCCGTCTTCTTAGGATCCATTAAACTATCTAATATGTAGTGAGATATGTTATATATGTACTATTTATCGGTAAAAAAAAGTTTTAAAATAGCGTTAAGAAATAGATTCCCTTTAACACATTTTTAAGGAGGTAGTCTATGCAAGTCATGTAACATAAGTAACATCGGTAAACAATGAGTCCCATATATGTACCATGCTAAAACAAAATCATAGTGGTCGCTTATAAGGATAAAAGTATGATAAGGCACATGAGATAATGCCCAAGGTAGGACTCTACCAATTCACTCTTTCTTGTTGGTCATAACACATCGTAGCAACGACGGCCGATCGAGTCCACCACCCCAAAAATCCAATCAATGTGCACCGATCAAGTCAAAAATCAAAATCATACGAAGGGATGGGGCCCTTAAAGGTAGCTAACCACCTGGTCAGACATAGACTCGTGTTTTAGTCATTTCAAATTGACACAAGTGTCGGGGCCATCCATCGTCATTCTCTTTCTTTATTCCACTAAATGTCGCCAATTCAACCTTTACGTTCTAGATAACATCCATCTTGTACACAGTTGTTAAAGTAGTTTCGACAGAATGATAGAGAGTATGCCATTCATCCGGCCATGGTATCTATAACAACCAAATGTCATTTTACACACTGGTCGCTTCATTTAACTTTCAAGTACAAATGATACCTTATGTTGAAATATCATATATGCTTCAAAATAATTTCTAATTCAAAATAGGTCATACCTTCAAAACATTCATATTTAAATCAATGATTTAAATCTAAATAGTTCCCACTTTAAAAATAATTTGAATATTGAAATTTTTTTGAGTAATTAAAATACTTTGTGTACTGAAAATAGTTTGTATAATTAAAAAATAGTTTTAATATTGAAAAATATATGGGAATAATTAAAATAGTTTAAAGATTGGAATTACTTTTGAATATAAAATAGTTTGATATTGAAAAAGTTTGGAATAATTACAATAGTTTATATATTGAAATAATTTGGTTATTAAAATAGTGTGTGTACCTATCAAAATAGTTTATATTAAAACTGTTTCTTTCCTTCACAGCAATTTGAACTCATGTTTTGATTCCAAATCACAGCGGATTCAATTTTTTGACTTCCAATTCAAGTAAACTTTATATTCCAAATTCAACTTAAATCATCCTCAATTCAAATGATTTCAAACTTTACTTCGATTTCAATTTAAATGATTTATTCAAAGGCTGAAAGTTTCAATTCAAATTCTCATTTTAAACAATTAAGCTTAAATCCATTTCACATCTAAAACTTTAAAATACCAATTTAAACCATTTTCATTAAAGCAAATTCAAAGTTTAAATTAAAATCTAAACCTTTCAAGTAATTCACTTCCGATAGAATTAAGTCATTTCTCAAATTGCAACTTAAGATTTCAACTTTAATCCTTTCAACAACTTCGTTTCAGCAGTTGCAATTCCAACATTTTAAAACTCAAACTATTAAATAATTAAATTCATACAAATCCAAATTTTATTTCTTTAAAACAGTATCATTTTAAAAAATCAAAAATAAGATTTTTAAAACCATTTAATTTAATTAAATCTGATGTCCATATATAATTTTCTACCTTACGGCCAATCGATCATGTATTTTAATTTTAATAGCATATATGGATATATATAATTTAAACCCAAAATTAAATAACATAGGTATATATATCATTGCAACTGATTTCTTAGTTTATTTGAAATAATTCAAATGAAATTTTGTAGGATGTTAAATAATAAGTGGGTTAGTAATAGGGATATATTAAAAGAAATGACTTCCATACATACAACATATCAATCAATAGGCATCCAATTACAGTAAAATCTAAATCAAATAATATATTACAACAGTTACTAATTATCAATTGTCGGTGTTAGCTAGCAGTTAAATTCAATGTTAATTTAAATGTCAATTATTTCAATATAAAATTCAAATTAATTTAAATGTCAATTTAAACTACCAAAATGCAAACAATAAACTTTTATCACTTCATAATTTAAATTCAACTACTCTAAGAAAATTCAGCATTGCATAAGTGGGTTAAATCACCCACCTTCGATTTTAAGCCCACTAAAAATCCAACAAAAGCCCAAAATCTTAACAGTCTCCAAATTCAACCAAACTAGTTTCATATTGTTTTAAATTTGATACGAGTCCAATAGAAGAAACTGCATGCGAATACGAGTTATTATGTAAAAGATATTCACGTTAGAAGTCTAAAAATTTAAATTAAGTTTGAAACAAATGAAGGGAAGTTATGTAAATTTACCGTCTCCTCTAAACCCTACAGATCATGAAAGCTATATGCTACCCACCAGTCGCCGCCATTCACCTCGTTGTCGCGCCAACCATTGGCAACCTTCGACCAATCAAACACCACCAACGAACCGCCTCGGCCTCTTCTACCTTCGACCAGAAGATCGATCGCTCCGCCGCCTCTTAGAGCTCCATTCCGCCACCACCTTCCCATGCCAATTTCGGAAAACTCCAACGCTTTTCCATGATTCAAACCTATAGATGCATTCGCCTCATTGCCCTCTACACCCTTGTAGCCATTGATCGTCGTATAGTCAATGATCCATCATTGAATCCTAAATCGAAGTATGGATGGCCTAGGAAAGATTTCCAATTTCTAGACAAACGGAGCCTCCAACAAGAAAAAATTGCATATGCTAACTTCATTCGTTAAAATCATCGTGATGATATATCATATGATAGATTTTGAGCAGTCTGAATTTTGGAATAGATTTGAAATCAGTGATTATGGTCTCGGGATGATGACCATTAGGGAGAAGCACATTAGAACAGAAATGGATGTATAGAAAATAGAACTGGAGGCTGCTAGGGTTTTATAACAGCATATATATAGACAAAGGTGGAAAGTAATGGATGGGACATATCGATTGGGCCAAAGCGACAACAAAGGCCTGAAAACCCTGTTTTGTTTCCTAAACGAAAGTAAGTCATCCTGTATGTCGAAATATAGGGTTTCAATATTTTTAAACTCAATGAAACTAATTTCAAACCCAAATTATCATGTATATAGAAGTTAGCTTTAAAATCAAATTATATTTATTTTTACACATTAATTAAAATAACTTTTTATTAAACTGATTAAATCACTTTTAAATTCCCAATTTCAAAGTTTCCTATCATCATTCTTGATTAAACATAATTTAATAATATTTTGAAATATAATTTTCCTTGTTAAATCCACGATTTAAATATTAAATTAATTTCAACGTTTAATTACAAGTGTAATAAGATCTGTTTATTATATTCTAATTTCTAGTATCAGAGCTTAGGTTAAGAGATACGTTAGCCTATTGGGAATTAACTCATTAGAGATAGGATTAGTAATACTATAGAATGAGTTTGAGTTTATATATATATATATATATATATATATATATATATATATATATGTATGTATGTATGTATGTATATGTATATGTATATGAGAGAGCGTATTTGTTACTGCTATAAAAATGTTTTGTATTGTGTTAATTTGTTCTGTTGAGTACTTATGAATTCTGGTCTGTACATAGGACGCAATGGCATCGATAGGGATTTCTAAACGCTTGAGTAGGGCAGACCGACACAATATAGTTTGTAAAATTGGTAGATGAAATAATTTTACCTAGTATTATATTTTGTATTTAAAATAAATGGATATTGTTATCTTTGTTGTGTTGTTTGTTAGGAAATGATAACATTTGATTATTGTATTGTTGGTTAGTTCGAGGTTCTTAAAACCATAGACTATTATATATAAGAAAATGTAATCTTATAAATATGGTATATAAAATAGGATTTACAAATAAAATGTATATAAATTGAAAATTTGAGAATGTAAGTTTTGGTATTTAAATTTCCAAAGGTTTTGGAAAAAAATATTATTATTATTTGGAAGTATTTTCGAATAGAAATATTTTCAATGAAATTTGTAGAAGTGTTTTAAAAGAATTTTAAAAAGGAAATAAGTTCTATACTCCCCTCTTCTATTGTAGGAAAATAATTTCGGTGATAACCGCGGCATCATCAACATTCGTCTCTAAGTTTTAAAGTGGGAAGACTACTAAACTGTGCAGTTAATGCGCTCGGCAGATTTAATGCGGCGGAGATCCAAAAAGTCATAGCAGGGATACAGCGAGGATATAGCGCGATATAGCGGATGATTCTAAAATAACATATAAAACTCATAGTTAATGTTTTTACAAATATATAAATGGTAATTAAATGAAATAATAACATTCAATTGAATTATAATTAATAAATAAATAGTTTCAAATAAAAACATATGCAAATATACCACAAATAAATGTAAAACGGTTATATAACATAGTTGAATTTAGTAGAACATTAGATTACTTTCATTTTTGAAATTATATTAAAGATTCAATTAAATAAATTAATTTCATAATTTTTATAAGGTATAAATACCATTTTTCAATTCATTTCTTCTAAAGAAGATATAGCGAAAGAAGCGGAATATAGCGGAAATCACAGGATATAGCGGAAATAGCGGAGCTTAAAGAGGAAAGGCTATATTTAGGGCTATATGGAAAAATTGAAGCGGTTGAAATCCGCTATGAGATATAGCCGGGTTATAGTGGGGTAATAGCGGGGCGTTAACTGTATAGCTACTAAAGTAACTTTCTACGCATTTGTTTTGATAAACAAATTTTAATTCCCTAAGTATGATTTGGATATAGAAAAAAAATGTGACGAACTGGAATTTTTAAATGTTTGAAACCGGAATATTTAATTGCTTTTAAATATTTAAAGTTAAGTTTCTAACTTGACTTTCAAATATCGATGTTTATTGGATAATTCAAATATTGAATTTAATAATTGAAATTGGGTAAAATGTTGAATCTGGATTTTTAAGCCTGTTAAAAATAATTTGAAGGCTTGTAAAGTTTATATTGATAGTGTGGAGGATAATAAAAGTTTTAAAATAGAATTTAACACTGATTTGTTCAGTTTTGAAATTTTATAGTTTAAATTGAATTTAAAAATAGCCTTCCGAGGCACAGTGTCGGAATTCGACGAAACCGGTTCCATTGGATCCGTAATAGTTAGTAATTATCGGATTTCAATATTTGTAGCAATTGAAGTTGTCATTTGACCCTGGAAACTCAAAATGCACAGAAACTATTTTAATGGATTTAATTTAAAATTGATCGTTTATTTCCGTAACTCGTGCATATGATCGAATTAGCCTCTGAAACACGTTCCATTGTGGACAGCGAGTAAAAACTTATGAACGCCAGGCGGCACGTGTGATTTGGAGTTTGGTTGTACAAGCTTGTAAAATTTGAGAATATTAATAAAATAATAATTATATGAACGTATATATATATACACGTTTAAGGGGCCGAAGCCCTAGCTATTTTCTTCGGCCGAAACAAATCAGCTCAATGGCCGAAAATCAACTTCAGTTCCTCCTCATTTTCTCTTCATCCTTAAAGTTTTAGCCAATTCTTCCAACTGGAAGATTGAAGAGCATAGCGAGCTTAAGGCATCCAACGGTGGATCTTGCTTGAGACTGTCATTTGGAGGTGTTGTTTGGTTCCGTTCGCCGCGAGTTCGTGCGTTTTTTTTTTGTGCAACTGGAGGCGCCGAGCTCTGCAAGGGTTCAGGTGATGGTGCGGCAAGGCGTTGGCTTTCGAGTGATGGCCTTTGATTTGTCTCCTGCGCGACGTAGGTAGAGCTGTGTTAAACCCTAAGGGCGGCTAATGGGTTTGAACAACCCTGTAGCGAACGTATTGGAAGAAGAAGAAATCTTCGGCCGTGATTTTTCTTATGTGATGTGCGGCCGGATTTCTTTTGTTTGGTAATTAATATTGAAAGAAACGTAAATTGTTTATACAAATTATACTCAAACGTTTAAAACGCGTAACTTTTGCATGCGTGACCAGATTCAAACGAAACAAGAAGCGTCGGAATCGCATCGACGCGATCTACGCGCTGCAGCAAGTCCGGGGATGTTTAGAGCAAGTAGAAATTTTAGATTAAATCGAATGGTTCGATTTAATTTAAAATTTAAAACGCTCGTCGAAACTCAAGGTGAGTTAATCTAACTCACATCTAGGTACAATTTAATTTAAATAGTTAATATTTAAATTGTTGATTGGTTGTTTAGTTGTATGCGATCATTATTATCAGATTTGATCGATATTTATTGTTATGCTAACATCTGTGGATGCAGGGGAACAACCGGATTCCTTGCAATATAGAGATTATCTTTATAATCTTTGTTGTATTTTATTGGTATTCCATGATGGATTAATATGGAAATTTAGTTATGCTGTGTTATGGTTGGATAAATAAAATTTGATATTTTAAAAATATCAGTAAACGAATTGGAATTAAAGGAAAATGAAGGAATTTTTAAGTAATGAAATTTAAGGAAATTAAATTTAGGAAATTGATTTGGAATTCAAGTTTTTGTTTGAATCTCAGTTTTAAATATAAATAAAGTTTTTAAATTTAAATTGTTTTAACTACTTTAAATAGTTAAATGGTTTGGATTTAAAATGAAGATTTAAAATGTAAGTAAAGTTTTTTTTTAAAAGTCCAAGTTAAATCTGGAATCAAAATTTAAATCCGTATTCCAGTTTGAAATAAAACAAAATTTAAAGTAAATTGTTTTTAAATGCTTTGTTAATGATAATTTAATCATAAATAAGAAAAATGTTTTTATCTTTAAATAAATGAAATTTTAATGATTTGTAAATCATTAAATTTTTAAGTTAATTAAAATGGATAATTAATTTATTTAATTAATCATAGTTAAGCACTTAAATAATTGAGTAATTAGAAATTAATTAATTGGTTAATAAGAATTAATTAATTTGGATTAAGAGATGATTAATTAAAATTTAATTTCTTAGAGAGTAGTTAAAGGATTGTTATTAGTTAATGAAGGATCATTATCTAAGGATTATCGAATGATTAATTAAGAAGATTAATTAGATTAATTAATTAAAGATAACCAATTTATGGAATTTTTTAAGTATAATTACTTAATGAATGTAATTAGGGGATTAATTACTCAATGTAGTTAATTAAATAATGTGATTGATCAAGTTAATTAATTGATTTAATTAAGATAATCACATGATGGTTTGTTAAAGTATGATTACTGAATGTAATCGGAAAGAGTAATTACTGAGTAAATTAATTAATGGATATTTACTAGATGTTAATTTAATTGGAATGGTAATTTTAATGGAAATGATTTGGGAATAATTACCATGTGTAATTAATAAGAAGGGTAATTACTTAGTGGAAGTAATTAATAATTAATTACTTAGTGTAAATAATTTAAGAATTGATTAATAAGTTTATTTGATGATAATTAAGTAATGTAATTAATTAAGGGTAATTAATTACTAATGTGATTAATGAAGGCTGATTAATGAATAATTAATTTAAGATTTATTACTAAATATAATTAATAATTAATTGAAGAAGTGATTAAGGATCATTAATTAATGTAATAAATGAGAGTAAGTAAAAGTTAATTCCTGTAAATGGATAAGGATAGTTAATTTGTGAAGTTAATTGAAGGATAATTACTCGATGTAATTGAAGATAATTAATCAAGGTGATTAATTAAGATGGATAATGAAGAATGATTGATTAATTAAAAGGTTGTAATTAATTAATGGTTGATTAAGCAAAGTTAGGTGACTTATTCTTAAGTAATTTATTTAATTTAAGTTAATTAAATTACTTATAATAGGGATTAACAATGATTGCTTATGAATGATTGTTTGAGTAAAATAACTGAATCGGATGATATCTATTGGATGATATGCCGTGTTATTCTGTGATATGAAATGTTTTGTGATATGAAATGTTTGGGTGGACATTTATAATGTGGTTATTAGTGATGATGAATTTCTGTGTAAAAAGTGACATCTTGTATTTAAAGTTGAATTGTGGTTCACTTAAATAACTCGGGCTAAGATGGTATTAAATTCGAAGAGACCAGAGTCGGGTATTAGTAAATACCCGAAACCAATTCGATTCTTTATAAAATAATATGTGAAATCAATAGGCTCGTATGGAATGATTTAAGTGAATTACACCATTTAATCTAAGTTTTTGGTACTTAGATATTGATGTATGGAATTAGTAATGTCTATAACAGATTGTAAATTTGGAAATTGACACGAGTTACCCCGGGTTTAAATAAGTTTTATGCTTTGGTATTTCATGTTAGATGAGTTTACTCACGCTGGTTTCCAACTTGACTCGGGTGTTACTTTGATGTAATGCTCGAGTCAGACCGAGTATTACAGATTTTCAGGTAAGGACGTTCTAGAGCTCAGGAGGCGAGCAAGATGGCAAGAACGTATGGAGTGTTTCCGCTGTATTATATATTTGTATATTTGAGACATGATGATTGTGTATATCTAGTGTATGTATATATGTGTAACTCCGATGTATTAAAGTGAAATTTGTCAAGTACAGTTTACCTTATATTTTATTCCGCTCCAATGGTTAGATTCTGATGTTGTTTCCTCTTTTCTTCTTCTACCTCTTCTTCTTTTAATCTAAATGGTTTCGATTTCCGTACATCTTGAGTTGATTATGGGAGAATAGTGTCAATTTAAGGGGTACGGATTTGTGGGTCGTTACAGTTGGTACCAGAGCCAGGTTGGCGATAACCTTGGCTCTATTAAGGAAATTACTCATTAGAAGCAGAGTCAATAGTACTCTATAATGAGTTGAGTGTGTGTGTGTGTGTATATGAGAGCGTAATTGTTATTTTCTGATATAAAGTTTTTAAATGATTTTATATAAGAATATATTTATATATATATAAAGCCATATTTCATACTAATAAATGTTAAGGTAATTAGTTGTTAAATTATTGGAATTAAATTAAGAGGTAATAGAAATACGAAATTGAATGAAGATTAGTTTGAAATGGATTCAAACTGAAATTAAAATCTTGAATATGGAAAAGAGTTTTCAAAATAAGATTGGTTTCCTTGATTGTTATGTTTAATAATCAAATGTGTATTAATGAGTAAGAAAAATGAAATGTTTTAGGGAAGTAAAACATTTGGGTAAGTACGACTTATAAATTGAACTTGAGTCAATTTAAATGGAAGTGGAAATTCAAATTGAAATGTATGGAAATGGATGTTGGAAATTGAACAGTTGACCCTGGACTATTTTCAAAAAATAATTTGTTTTAATATAAATCTATTTTTTTCAAACTGTGTACTATACAACTTTTCTTTTTAAACCTAAAACTGTCCTTGTAAAGACCTGCCTTTTTGGACAGTTTATACCGGCGATCAAATACACATGTCGGTTCCAAACCATTCAAAAGGGCAGATGGTTATTGGGGTAAATAAGAAAAGAAAAGAAAGAGAAATAAAGGAAATGAAACAACACAGAATCTCGCAGCGGGACGATAAAATATAATAGTCAAATAAACAGTTCATGAAGCTGTTTACAATACTTTGATCATTATTTATACAACCTTTATCAGAGTTATACATATACAACAGAACAAATAAAATAATGCAGCAGACAACATGATGCAAAGATAATAAGAGTAATAGTATACCAAATCTTCGTCTTCGTCCTCCAGAATAGATCTTCAATAAGCTGAAAAACTTAGGTCTGACCCGAGCGTAATGAAAAGACAAAACACTCGAGTCAGGACTAAAATATCCTTATGAAAATTAAATCAATCGTAAATAAATATGAGTGTAACGGCGTCAGAGATGTTTACGGGGTTTGACATCTCATATCCAGTGTCAACGTGTGTGCAATAACTCAAGAGATGTTACGGGATTTTCCATCTCTCAAGGATCCGTTAAACTATCTACTATGTAGTACAATACGCTATTATAATATGTCTACAGTAAAGTAAAAGTATTAAAATAGCGTTAAGGCGTTACCATAATTCCCCTTAACACATTTTTATAACGCCATAGTCTATACAGCACCGTAAACCCCACCGTAAACTAGTGGTTATCAGAGGGTACCCCATAGGTATAACACAAAACAAAACGTAGTGGTCGCGAATAGGATAATCAGTATGACAAGGTATTTGAGGCGATACCAACTAGGATACTAGCAGTTGCGTGATCCGGACTGATGTTGAGCATAGCCAGCATCTACCCCAACACCGTGAAACAACACTCCCAAATCAAGGGGTGCACCCAAATCGAATCACAAATGTAATAGATATGGTATCGAAGAAGTGTGTCCGCTAGAGATGGCGAACCTCAATGGCCCGACGTGGCTCCTGTTTTAGTCATGTCAGGAGTCATCCAATATTGTTCTCTTTCTTTAGTCAACGCGTTCACCAAACCATCCACTTCATTCTGGATCAACACTCCGCGTATAATAGTTATTAAAGTGGTGTTCGGTATTCTGGATCAACACTCCGCGTATAAACCATCCACTTCATATCGGCTTGCCCTAGCGTGCGTGATGGGTTCTTTGCTTTGCGTACGTGATGGCCTGGAAGTAACGTGAGGAAGAGATGAGTGATGGGCGGCCACGACCAGGAATTTGCAGGAATGGACGGCTATGATGTGAGATAGGGTTTTAAATTAAAAAAAATAAAGTGTAAAAATTTATATTTAAATTCGTATTAACTTCTAAATATCATAACTTGTTGATGCGAGGTCCGTTTTGGATGAAACGAATTGCGTTGCAATCGTTTTGTCGAATACTACACTATGGAGCTGGATTGGAATCGGTTGGAGCTAGTGAAAGTTTTGGGTAAAATTAAACGCTCGTTTAATTTTATTCGAAATAAAACGCTGGAACTGCATTGAAATCAAGGTGAGTGTTTTATAACGCTCACAACGTACTAAATATCTTTATGCTTGTTAAATTTGACATTATGAAGTGTTATGATTTTATTTGTCGTTGTTTGATGAAATTTAAATTGTCATATAGATTGTCATTTGAATTAACCATTGAAATTTAAATTGACAGTTAGATTGAAATTAAAATTGAATTGCGATTGAATTACCTGACATTAATAACTATGAAATTGCCATGAATTGTATTGTCTATTAGATGACGTATTTCGATGGATGCTATTGGTTGATATTTAAATGTTTGGATGTTTATTTGCTTATATATATCCTGTTATGCATACATATGAAACTGTGATTTGGTTTAAGTGATATATATTCATCCCTGACATTTAATTAAGATAAATAATCACTTGGCCATAGGATAGAAAATTATATACGGACACCGGATTGGCTAAATTAATAATTTTAAAAATCGTCGATTTGAAATTTATTTAAATGTTTTGATTTAAAAGTTATAAATAGAAATCGAATTTATAGAAATCGAATTTATTGAAAAATTGAGTTTGGAATGTTGAAATAAATTTTGGTTAAAAGAAATTGTTAAATAATTAAAGTGGAGACTTTGGAATTTAAAATCGGGATATGATTGAATTTCGAAAATTGATTTGTTTAAAGATTGAACCTTAATTCGAGCTTTGAATATTACTAAGTAAAAGTGATATAAAAATGTTATTTTGAAATCGAGCTTGGAATTGAATCATATTGGAAATTTGGATTTAAACTTGAATATTG
Organism: Allium cepa; assembly: GCA_030765085.1. Lineage (NCBI taxonomy): Eukaryota > Viridiplantae > Streptophyta > Magnoliopsida > Asparagales > Amaryllidaceae > Allium > Allium cepa. The sequence continues at coordinate 245,556,086 of CM060942.1, forward strand.
ATGGATAATTTTGTTAAGTGTTATAAATGGATATTTTTGAAAAATCAAACTCCAAGTTGATATAAATTGAAATTGAATTAATTGAAAGTGAATATAAAATTGAATAAATTTGAAGTCAAAGTTGACGTTGATTGAATCGAAATTGAATCGGTAGAAGGGAAATTGAACTTGTTTTGAATTGGGAAGTTATAATTGAAATGGTTTGGTTTTGAAGCTGTTTTATTTTGTTTCCAAATTACTCAGTTATATAAACCATTTTTGAATACTTTAACTATTTTAATCTATTTTAAATCTACTTAACCCAATTTAAATTATTTTAAACTAATTTATCTATTTTAAATCCATTTTAAGACTTTAAGTATTTTTAACTACTTTAATTATTTAAACTACTTTTAAACTGCTTAAAACTATTTTTTTAAAATTTCAAGCTAATCAATAAGGTGAAATGTTTATGTTTAAATCTTGAATTTAAATACGAACTGGGTTAAATGAAGTTGCAACCTAAATTGAAATCCGAAATGATCTTGAAATCGAAATGAGATATTGAGGCGAGAAATGATTTTTGAAAAGGAACCTTATATTTTGAATGGCTATGACGATATTTGAAATGGATTTGATTTTGAAGCGAATATGATATTTTGGTATCAATTTTGAATCGATTTGAAATGTAAAAGAGCCAACGGTGTAATAATACGTAATTATTAAAGAGACCGGGATCAGATATGGACATACTCTCTGTCGATACCGAACACCACTTTAATAACTATTATACGCGGAATGTTGATCCAGAATGAAGTGGATGGTTTGGTGAATGCGTTGACTGAAGAAAGAGAACGATATTGGATGACCCCTGACATGAGTAAAACAGGAGCCGCGTCGGGCCGTTGAGGTTCGCCATCTCTAGCGGACACACTTCTTCGATACCATATCTATTACATTTGTGATTCGATTTGGGTGCACCCCTTGATTTGGGAGTGTTATTTCGCGGTGTTGGGGTAGCTGCTGGCTATGCTCAACATCAGTCCGGATCACGCAACTACTAGTATCCTAGTTGGTATCGCCTCATGTACCTTGTCATACTGATTATCCTATTCGCGACCACTACGTTTTGTTTTGTGTTATACATATGGGGTACCCTCTGATAACCACTAGTTTACGGTGGGGTTTACGGTGTTGTATAGACTATGGCATTATAAAAATGTGTTAAGGGGAATTATGGTAACGCCTTAACGCTATTTTAATACTTTACTTTATTGTAGACATATTATAATAGCGTATTGTACTACATAGTAGATAGTTTAACGGATCCTTGAGAGATGGAAAATCCCGTAACATCTCTTGAGTTATTGCACACAAGTTGACACTGGATATGAGATGTCAAACCCCGTAAACATCTCTGACGCCGTTACACTCATATTTATTTACGATTGATTTAACTTTCATAAGGATATTTTAGTCCTGACTCGAGTGTTTTGTCTTTTCATTACGCTCGGGTTAGACCTGAGTTTTTCAGCTTATTGAAGATCTATTCTGGAGGACGAAGACGAAGATTTGGTATACTATTACTCTATTATCTTTGCATCATGTTATCTGCTGCATTATTTTATTTGTTCTGTTGTATATGTATAACTCTGATAAAGGTTGTATAAATAATGATCAAAGTATTGTAAACAGCTTCATGAACTGTTTATTTGACTATTATATTTTATCGTCCCGCTGCGAGATTCTGTGTTGTTTCATTTCCTTTATTTCTCTTTCTTTTCTTTTCTTATTTACCCCAATAACCATCTACCCTTTTGAATGGTTTGGAACCGGCATGTGTATTTGACCGCTGGTATAAACTGTCCAAAAAGGCGGGTCTTTACAGTCCTATACTTGTTTATAATTATTTTTGAAACCATTTAACAATTTTTCAACTGTTTTATAAACTAATTACTATTTTTCAACTATTATGCAAGTATCTAAAATTTCTGAAACTATTTAACTATTTTCCAACTATTTTACAATTACTTAACTATTTTATAGCTATGTTACAAACTAATAATTATTTTTCAACGACTTATCTATTTTAATCTTTTCAAGCTATTTTCTGAATTTAAGCTGGACATAGTTCAAACTATTTATGATTAAATATCCATTTGGGATAAGGATTAAAGTGATAATCCAATGGAATTGAAACAATTGTGATTATATGGATAGAAATTAAAGGAAATTTGAATAGAATGAGAAATTGATTTATTTGATAATCAATGAAGATAATTACGTAGGATGTACGTATATTATTCTATTCGCATAGTGAGTTGATCCAGATTCGAGCATAGAATTTCGAGATAGTTATATCGATCCGTGTTGGGATTTTTCACTCAATTTTCGATGGCGAACCTGGATATGTATTGTTGATTGGTTTTGGATATTCTCTATCATAGTTATGGCTATGCAAGGAGAATGACATTTTCTGATCAAGAAACCAGATCTATGTCCGCACTAGGAAGTCGAGTGGACGATACTAGTTCGAAAGCTAAATTGTGTGATCGAGTGAGCGATCAGATTGGTATAACGTACGGATGATATGTGTACATCGTACGATTTTAAAATTGATACTGGAAATTTGTGGATAAGAAATGTGAAATGATATCTTTGAAATGAAAGTACATTTTGTGAAACATACAATGGATAAAAGTGAAAGTTGGATATTTTTATAATGATAAGTAAGATGGAAACAACTTTATAAAAAAGAGTAATCAAATTTGAATATTTGATTTTGAATAAACAAAATTATATATCTTTGTTATATAAGACAAATCTCCCCTATTGAATCTATTGCCGGTAGAAAAGGATTTCGAAAGTGTATGAAGTATAAAAGGAGTTTTATACAAGTTTGAAATGATCCAAAGTTTTTTCAACAAAAATTAATTATATATATCTATATATATAAAGGATCTTATGAGGATTTTGGAAAAAGGTTTTGGGAACCTTTGGATTTGGAAGGCTTTGATTTTTGAGTAAAATCAATATTGGAATTTGGAAAGCCTAGTTTGAGAATTATCGATTTTGGGGTAATCGATTTTGAGAAAAGGAGATTTAGATGAGATTCATACTAGGTGTATGATTTGGAAGATACTATATATGTATAGTATAAAATGTTTTGATAATGGCACTAGGGAAAAAGGCGCTCCCTTAAAATGAACTTCTTAGGAGTGCCACAGGATGGTACTGCCGTGAACCTTAGGGGGATTCTAAAGTTGATCCTGTGAGGAGTCCGGACAAAACTAGTTCCTGAAGATTATAAGTAGTGTGTAGCGAAAGTCAAGGGCGTTGATGCCTACCGAGGCATTTGGGTTATGATGTAACGACAGTGTAACTCGATGTCACTACGATCTACTGCAGACCATAGCGAAAGTCGTGTGTGCCGCTGAGAGCCAACAGTCCACATTTTATTTTATATCGGCAGATTGCGACCTATGTGGGAGTGGAGAAGTTTCATTTTTGACAGCAAAAATCGAGGGTGCTGATGCCTACAGTTACATGGACTTTTGCTGCGATGGCAACGTAACCTTGGAATGTAACTGCGATCTGTTGTGGGTTCCATGGCGTAATCGAGGGGCGCGGAGTGCCTACAGTTACATGGACTTTTACTGCGATGGCAACGTAACCCAAGATGTAACTACGACCATGGATGGGGATGATGATTTCCAAAGCATTCTCACCAAAGATATTTTCTCTATTTTCAAAACTGTTTTCTATATTTTAAATAAAATTATTTTCCCAAGTATTTTCACTGGGAGTTGGAAATGGGTTTACCAAGTACTTGTAGATTTTTAGTCCTACGCCTGATCAACGTATGACCATATTTCTTTGAGAACAAGGATGGACTGGTTGAGACATCGAGTTATAAGAAGTATTTTTATAAAAAGCTATTTTAATAGTATTATGTGAATTTAAAAGTATCTCTAAAATTTTAAAATAAAAGAGTAAGCTAATTAGCTAAATAAATTATTTGATAGAGAATGTTAATAAAATTTAACTCGGTTAAATAAAATGGATTGTAAGTTAATAATGAAGTTTGGAGAAAAACTCGAATTATAATAGACTTCGATTTGGATTGATAATGAATTAAAATAAGTGGAGATGTTGTAAAAATAAAACAGAATTGGATTATAATAGAAATGATTTGAGTTATAATTAAATTTAACTTAAATTGTGAGTAAATTGAATACAATTGAAATATTGTCGTATAAAATGAAGTTGGATTGAAACAGAAATGGTTTGAATTGCAAATTAAGTTCGAAAAGGTAGAAATAAATTGAAAATGGCCTTGTAATTAATTAAATGAGTCGTGAATGAATTGAATTTGGAAATTAAATTTATAAGAACTAATCAAATAAATTTGTAGATTTAAATGAGATTTGATTGAAATAAAACCAAGTTAAATTGAAAAGGAAAATTTATTTTGCAAATGAAGTGAGCTTAATTTTTGAAGTTGGACTAAATTAAAGTAATCTAACATAAGTTTAAAATTTATAGAAGCTCGACTTCGAGTAAGAATGGCAGACCATTAAATAAAAGCATGGATTGAATTAATTTAGGAATGGTTAGTGGTATACAAGCATGGAATGTGTCGAGTTAAGTAAAATGTTGTGAATGAATTAAAATGGAAGAAATTAAATATAAATTGAGTGGGAATCAATTTAAATTGGTTATAAAACTTAAGTAATCATTTATTCACATGGATATCATAATATTGCATTGAATGAATTGTCGTTTGACATAAACGAAGGTAATTAAAATTCTATGAGTTGATAAAGATTACATAAATTGATTTTAAGATCAATTGAAGTGAATATGTGTTTGTTTTTTTAAAAGTGAATTGAATGTAAGCAATTGAGTTATAAACCATTTAAAATAAATGAAGTTGTATGTGGATTGGTTGTAGACAAATAAAATTAATGTCGGAACCCTATAAGTTTCTTATAAACATTGTTTAACCTGCATTGCTTATAGAAACTCGTATGTTTACTAGTTAAATATGTAAAATGTTGTTAAGTTACATGATTTTGGCACTTACATATTTAAATTGAGTAAGTATAGGTACCGGGATTTGGACGCGCTAATTGCTAAATTAATACGCCGCTTGCTTAAAATGCAAAATAAAGGTGCGCCTACACAACAAAAATAGAAAATATGAACTATTTTTGTTTTTCCAACCGTGTGGGTCGATGTATATATATTTATATCTCTTGTCAAATTGCAAAAGCTCCTCCGTAAAAAGGAGACTCTACCAAAATTTTCCGAAAATTTTGGAAGTTAGAAAAATTTTGAAAATTTTTGTTAGCGACAAAACGATTTCAAATTTGAAATTGAAATAAATTAGTGGATGAAACTAATTTAAATAATGATATGAACCAGTTATAAATGAAAGATAAAATTCAATATTCGGAGTTGAAGATAAATTGAATTCATATGGAAATGGAAAAACCAATTTGAATAGAAGTAGATATAAAAACTTCTGTAAGGAAATGTATAAAATGATTTTAAAAGTTATGATTGGATATTTTTGCTAAGTAGGATATGCAGGTATTATAAAGGGAAAGGGAAATTGGTTTTGATTTCAGAAGATAAATTTGAATTGATGGATGAAAAAGTATGTCTTTAAATGTCTATATGAAATTTGATTGGGTTTTTGATCTAGCCACTTGGCATTTTGTTTTCTTTTGGAATTTGGGGGCCCGTAGAGGCATTCTGTTTTCTTTTGGAATTTGGGGGCCCGTAGAGGCATTTTGTAGTTGTACCGAGCTAGCCGCGCAAAGATGACGCTTGCGAAATTTTTTAAAAATTTAGGGAGTTAGAAAATAAATTTGAGAAAATTTTGATTATTCAAAATTTGGTTTTAAATTCAAATTTGAATTGTTAAGTAAACAATATTATTGGGACTTATAGTTGAGTTTGGAAAGCTAGAAAAAGGTTTAGTGAATCTTTAATAAAAAGATTGTTTTGAGAATTGTTTGAAAATGTTTGGTTTTGTGAAACGTAAATAGGTATTGGACCATTCTTCTTAACTAGTAATTTCAGGGAGGAAATTCTTTTAAGATGGGAGGAATGTGACGACCTGGAATTTTTGGATGTTTGAAACCGGAGTATTTAATTTCTTTTAAATATTTAAATGTTAAGTTTCCAACTTAACTTTCAAATATCGTTGTTTATTGGATAATTTAAATATTGAATTTAATAAATGGAATTGGGTAAAATGTTGAATCAGGAGTTTTAAGCCTGTTAAAAATAATTTGAAGGCTTGTAACATTTATATTGATACTGTGGAGGATAATAAAAGATTTAAAATTGAATTTAACACAGATTTGTTCATTTTTGAATTTTACAGTTTAAATTGAATTTAAAAATAGCCTTCCGAGGCACAGTCTCGAAATTCGACGAAACCGGTTCCATTGGACCCGTAATAGTTAGTTATTATCGGATTTCAATTTTCGTAGCAAAGGAGTTTTCGTTTGACCCTGGCAACTCAAAAAGCATAGAAACTATTTTAATCGATTTAATTTAAAATTGATCGTTTATTTTCGTAACTCGCGCATATGATAGAATTAGCCTCTGAAACATGTTCCATTGTGTTCGGGACGCGGGTAAAACCTTATGAACGCCAGGCGACATGTGTGATTTGGAGTTCGGTTGTATAAGCTTGTAAAATTTGAGAATATTAATAATAATAATTATATGAACGTATATATATTTATTAAGGGGTCGAAGCCCTAGTTATTTTCTTCGGCCGACACAAAATAGCTCAATGGCCGAAAATCAACTTCAGTACCTCCTCGTTTTCTCTTCATCCTTAAAGTTTTAGCCAATTCTTCCAACTGGAAGATCGAAGAGCATAGCGAGCTTAAGGCATCCAACGGTGGATCTTGCTTGAGATTGTCGTTTGGCGGTGTTGTTTGGTTCCGTTCGCCGCGAGTTCGTTCGATTTTTTGTGCATCTGGAGGCGCCGAGCTCTGCAAGGGTTCAGGTGATGGTGCGACAAGGCGTTGGCTTTCGAGTGATGGCCTCTGATTTGTCTCCTGCGCGACGTAGGTGGAGCGGTGTTAAACCCTAAGGGCGGCTAATGGGTTTGAACAACCCTGTAGCGAACTTATTGGAAGAAGAAGATGTGACGACCCGACTTTCCACTCCCGAAAAATCGCATCATCTTTAAGAAAGAAAGGGATAGAAAAGAGAAAAGAAAGAAGAGAAAGAAGAAACAACACAAGAATGTCAACAGCGAAACGAATAAATTATATTAATAACATAAGTATTTACATAATATACGATACCAATCAGAGATACACAGCATACATATCACATGTACTAGACAGTTATAAACACCTGTCTAGTATTTACAACTCAATACATCACAGACAAACACTCAGAGATACCAACACAGCGGAAAACTATATAACTATGCGCAGAAGCCTCCTGCTCCTTTTCTCCTCCATAATTCGTCAAAGCTAACCTGAATTCCCTTGGCTACTCATAAAAATTTGAGTACCCAAGAGTTATAGAAAAAAACAGAAATAACTCCGGGTCAGACATGGGTCTGGTGTGAGTAACAGGTTAAGGTTGCTTAACTTTGAAAAACCTTTGAAAGAAAAGGTATCACGTAAGACTTCCCATACATAAACATGGAAAAGTTTTTACCTTACGCTAACCAAAACATTTGATAGGAAATCCGATGATATTATAATAGTGTCTAGGGTTTTCAAGTAAATAAGAAATAGCCGAAATTGTTACATTCATTAAATTCCAGCTACTAGCCATAAAAGTGGGTAATACAATCAAAACCGTTGGCACTTATTGGATTTTGGATTCCATCAATGGCCAGGCTACTGGGGTACCGCCCGTCACAGTACGTGGCCTAGATCACCGTACCGAGGATTACTCCCAATCCCCTGCAACACAAAGCCGGACCCATTCCTTACTGAATAGTTCCAAACAAGACAACCCCGCAGTTGTGATCAGCAACCGCACCACTAAGCCGAAAATAAAGGGACCTCTAGACAGGGATAAATCTTGCTCTCAAGTGGGGGCTACCCACGAAGCTTTGCTGCACCTCCCCTGTTTTAGCCATTCCCGGTTGATGAGGCTTGAGGCTACGATTACCTTTATAGGACATATCACTTAGAATGCTCAACGTCCACCTGACGATGTTCTGAAAGCATTCAATCCATACAAGTTCATTCCGGGTTCGAACGAAACCGAAGGCATTATCTCGTTACACTCGTATTGGAATCACCCTCAGAGTTAACGACAATAACCCTTGCACTCTGATTCACCATCTCGAATCTATAAGTACTATTCCGTCAAACTCATTACGGAATCACCCACAGAGTTATACTGACGTATAGCCCTTACACCTTGAGTCTTCACTTGCTCCACATTGGATTAACTACCTAACGTTATTTGGAATCGATGTGGTTTTCGGATATCCAAATATGGAAACCCGATCCCGGTCTCATCGAAATCCAAAGCGTGTCTTTTAAGGTCCAAGTTGTTTTAGAGTTTAAAACAATTCAATTCATTATCTAAATATACACAGATAGATAATTCACATCACAATAGATAATCAACCTTATCATTATCAACAGGTAATTCATATCATAATCAGATAATTCATATTATCATCCAAAAGCAACCAATGCATCCATATCTATAATCATTACTCATCTCATAACCGAGATTACAAACCATACCAGACAACCAATACCAATCATCAAAACATAAGCAATGATCTAATGATCACACCATTTATAATTAATTTAAAATGAATTAAATTAATTACCTAAACTCTAATTAATTTAAAATGAATTAAATTAATTACTTCATCATCAAAATTATGCTTATCTTAAACTTTAATTGACTACAAATCAATCTATAAATCATTATCTAAATATTTATTTCAATTAATCATTATTTATTAACTATCTCTAATTACAATAAGTAATTAGCATTTAATATTAATTACACAAGTTAATTACTTAAACCTCTAGCAAATAATTATACCTTAATTAACCAATTCCAAATTACATCATTAATTAATTAATTAATGATTTCTGATTATATTTAATCAATTTCTCAAAATAAATTACTTACATAAGTAATTAATCTTCAATTAAAACCATATATATTAATCACCCTTGATTAATAACCATTCAGTAATTAACTGCTTTAATTACTCATCCCATAAATTAATTTCTCATAATTAATTACCTTCATTAACCACTTGATAAATTTCAAAGTAATTTAAATCCAAATTATTTCTATAATAAGTATCCTTAATTACATCATGTAATTATTAATAAATTACTTCCTTAAGTAATTACAAATTTATAAATTACATAAAGTAATTATCAATCAATCCTCCAATGTTTAAATTAATTAATCTTAATTAATCTAACCTAATCACATTAATCAAATTAATTACACCAAGTAATTAATTCATTAATTAATTCATTAAGTAATTAAACAATTGATTATTATTAATTAATTAATCTAATTAATTATCAAAATTAATCACATTAATTAATTGCTAAATAATCTTAAGTTAATGACCTTCATTAACATTACTTAATTACATAATTAAGAATTAACTTCAATTAATCATTATTAATTATCAATTAATTAATATTTAATTACAATTTAACAAATCTCTAATTAATTAGGTGTTAATTAAAATCTTAATTGTCATTAATCATTTGATTAAATAAATCTTAATCATAAATTAAAATATAACTAATCATCCCTAATTATAGATTAATTAACCTTAATTAATTAATCTCAAATCTTAATTAATTAACATAAAAATAATATTAATTACTTAATTAAACATCCACAATATTAATTAACTAAATAATTAATATTTCATTTAAATTAATTCAATAATTTAAATGAAACCAATTTCTTAAGTTCTAAATTTAAAAACATTCTTCTTTATACAAAATATTTTAAACACTTTGTTTCAAACAAAAATTCAAATTTGAAATTTCTTTTTAAATTTGAAACACAATTTTAAAAATTTCATTTCAGATTTAAACTTAAAATTTAAAACTTTATTTACACTTCCATCTTCATTTTTGAATTCAAGTTATTTAACCTTTTCCAAAAATGGTTAAAACAAATTTAAATTTTAAAAACTGTCATAAAAATCAAATTCCAGGTTTAAAACTGAATTTAACCTTATTTTAAACCTTATTTCATAAATTTAAACTTATAGTTTTAAATTCAAATCAATGTTCTTTTATACCTTAAAAAGTTTAAAAATCTAATTTTTAACTTTCCAGATTTAAATTCAACTCGGATTTATTTATTCAAAAATTCAGTTTCCAGTTTTAAACTTGTTTAAATTTTTAGTTGCTTTATTAAATTTTACTTCAAATTTAAAACAGAAACAAAAAACAGTTTTCTGTTTGGTTTAAAAACATCTTACATTTTTAATACAAAAATGATTCAAAAACTCAGATTTAAATTATTGAATTCATAATTACATTACATGTTTGAAAACTCCTGTTGAACTCCAACTTACAATTTAAATTTTACTTTTAAATTTTGAAAACAGAACACAGTTTCCGTTTTTTAGACTTTAAACCCAAAACTAAATTTAAAATCTGAATAATTACAAATACCAAGATTTAAATTATTTAAATTTATAACTAACTTCAGGTTCCAAACTAGTTTTCCTATTTTAGTTTGCATTACCACATTTCACTTCAGTTTTATTTTTAAAAACCTGGAAACAAGTTCTGTTTCTATTTGATACCTGAAACCATATAAACACTCGACCTCCCTATACTTACTTCGAGTCTGAGACCATAACACTTCGAGTCACTTCCCAATTCCCCCGAGATCAACCCGTGCAACAAAACCCTGCAACCCAACATCAAAACTACCATGTACACACACCCCTGTGCATCCATAATCCAACTCCGACCACCTCTGACCCTTATTAACGACCATCCCCCATCCACCAGTGACCTCTCAACAACCTTCCACCTTCAAAATTCCATGATTCAACTGGAATTTGAATTCAAGTTTTTAAACAAAAACCTGGAAACAACCTTCTCCTTATCAGTGCCTAGCCTGTCAACGGCAAGCTCACCCAACTCCGGCCACTATTTCACTCCAAACTCCGGCGATGACTCCATCGAACCACCATCTACCAACACGCGAAATATGGTTGAACTCGATCATCCGAGGGAATCACACTCGAGCAAACACAGTAACCCAGTAAACTAGGGTTCAAAACAGAAATTCCCAAATCACCATCTCAAAATTGAATTGCAATACAATTCGAAAAATTTCCTATAATCTATGATGGCTATACAATCTCCAGAAGCAGATTCAAGCAAATCAAATGCAAGAATCAAATGTACTTAACAAAAATGAAAAATACAGTATGTTCATCTCTGCACTTGATTTACAGCATTATAAATTGTAATTTTTGATTTAAAATTCTTGAATTCACTTATTGTTTCTATTTGTAAACCTGAAACAATTAAATTATGAAGTTTGAATTTTCACCCTATATTAATTGTTACTCTGTGTAACTTGATTCTCAGGTTACAGACAATTTTGCTTAATTTATATAAAATTTTAAACATACTCAATTCTAAAACAAACATGTTTTATTCAAAGGTTTGAGTCATAACAACAATCAAGTCAAGCAAGAATTTCAGGGATCAAACCTGAGATTGAAAATTTGCAGATACACACATGCAAAGTCATCAATTTGAACACAGGCCAAATATTTATAGGTATAACATTTCAAAAAATTCATATAAGTTCATTTGTAATTGATAAAGCATACACAACTTAACCTATTAAACAAATTAAAAAGATGAGTTACTCACTTGTTTAAATGATGTAGACAGAGCACAGATTCATGAATGTAGGCTTCTTGCTTTACCAGATTCAATTGCATGCTCCAGATGAAATGCAGGTTGCAGATGCAAATACAACTTGCATTTGTTTCCAGCTTTTACATGCTGGCCCTTGATTTCAAATGCTATCAACTTTGAAAAATTTATGCATGCAGGTGCTTGATTTATTTTCCAGATTTTAAAGAAAGATGAATGCAGGCTTGCATGTTTGTTTACAGGGATTGATATGCAATTTGAAAGTGAGGGGTTTGTATGTGCTTGGATATGAGGATGAAGAATATTACAGAACTTTAGTTTACAGGAATTTGAAATGCATTTGATTCTCATATTTTTGGTATGAAGAGTTTTCAGCTGAGAATGTTTTTCTTTAGTTAAGAGATGAAAATGAGAAAAGGGCAAAGGAAGAAAGAATGCAAGTTTTAAAACAATATTTTGATTTAATTTAGAAATCAAAGAAAAATAAAAATTGAAACATGACACTTGTCTCAAGCTATTACATTTGTCACATTAAAATGATGATAAGTTTACACATGTATTTTAAATGTTTTTGTTATTTAATTAAGTTTTAATGAATGTTTAAATTAAATTAATTAGTTCTTATACATAGTTATGTATTTAAATAATTTTTAATGAATAAAGCAAGTTGTTATTATAAATATACAAATTAATCATTTGAAAAGAAATTTTTAAACAATTAAAATAAATTTATATAAGAGTTTACAATAACTTACATGAATACATGTTCACATTTTAAATTGTATTTTAAATTTACAAATTAAATTAACAAATCAAATTATCAATCGCTATTTTAAAAAGAATAACACAAATATTTTGTAACTTATTTTAAATATACAAGCTTAAGTAAAAATGAATTTTAAACCAATAAAATATTTATCTTACATATTTAAAATCATATAGTATTTTATTAAATATTTTTTTGAAAAGCTTAAATTAAAAAAAAAATCACAATTCCTAATTTCAAAATATTAAAATTATGTTATACTAATTTAACAACTTGTCTATTTAAAATATATACAAATACATATACATTATTAAATAGAAAACAATTTTATCAGTTTATTAAAAATAAATTCACAAATTAAATATTTAAATAAAGAAAATTATTAAATCAAATCAAATTTATTAACAAAAATCATCAATTCAATTTAAATTTAAACTCAGATTTTTAATTTTAAATTGTCCAAAATTCTAGGATATTACAGAAGAAATCTTTGGCCGTGATTTTTCTTATGCGATGTGTGGACAGATTTCTTTCGTTTGGTAATTAATATTAGAAGAAAAGTAAATTGTTTATATAAATTATAATCAAATGTTTAAAACGCATAACTTTTGCATGCGTGACCAGATTCAAACGAAACAAGAAGCATCGGAGTCGCAGCGACGCGATCAACACGCTGCAACAAGTCCGGGGATGTTTGGAGCAAGTGAAAATTTTAGATTAAATTGACTGGTTCGATTTCATTTAAAATTTAAAATGCTCGTCGAAACTCAAGTTGATTTAATCTCACTCACGTTTGGGTACCATTTAATTTAAATAGTTAATATTTAAATTGTTGATTGGTTGTTTAGTTGTCTGTCATCATTATTATCAGATTTGATCGATATTTACTGTTGTGCTAACATCTATGGATGCAGGAGAACAGGTTGGAGAGATCTAACTGGATTCCACACAATATGAAGATTATCTTTATAATCTGTGTTTTATTTTATTGGTATTCCATGATGGATTAATTTGGAAATATAGTTATAATGTGTTATGGTTGGATAAATAAAATTTGATATTTAAAAAATATCAGTAAATGAATTGGGATTAAAGGAAAACGAAGGAATTTTAAGTAATGAAATTTAAGGAAATTAAATTTAGGAAATTGATTTGGAATTCAAGTTTTTATTTGAATCTCAATTTTAAAGATAAATAAAGTTTTTAAATTTAAATTGTTTTAACTACTTTAAATGGTTAAATGGTTTGGATTTAAAATGAAGATTTAAAATGTAAGTAAAGTTTTTTTTAAAGTCTAAGAAAATCTAGAATCAAAATTTAAATCTGTATTCCAGTTTGAAATAAAAGAAAATTTGAAGTAAATTGTTTTTAAATGCATTGTTAATGATAATTTGATCATAAATAAGAAAAATGTTTTTATCTTTAAATAAATGAAGTTTTAATGATTTGTAAATCATTAAATTTTTAAGTTAATTAAAATGGATAATTTATTTATTTATTTAATCATAGTTAAGCACTTAAATAATTGAGTAATTAGAAATTAATTAATTGGTTAATAAGAATTAATTAATTTGGATTAAGAGATGATTAATTAAAATTTAATTTCTTAGAGAGTAGTTAAATGATTGTTATTAGTTAATGAAGGATCATTAACTAAGGATTATCAAATGATTAATTAAGATGATTAATTAGATTAATTAATTAAAGATAACTAATTTATGGAATTGTTTAAGTATAATTACTTAATGAAAGTAATTAGGGGATTAATTACTCATTGTAGTTAATTAAATAATGTGATTGATCAAGTTAATTAATTGGTTTAATTAAGATAATCACATGATGGTTTGCTAAAGTATGATTACTGAATGTAATTGGAAAGAGTAATTACTGAGTAAATTAATTAATGGATATTTACGGGATGTTAATATAATTGGAGTGGTAAGTTTAATGGAAATGATTTGGGATTAATTACTTGGGTAATTAATAAGAAGGGTAATTACTTAGTGGAAGTAATTAATAATTAATTACTTAGTGTAATTAATAATTAATTACTTAGTGTAATTAATTTAAGAATTGATTAATAAAGTTATTTGATGATAATTAAGTAATGTAATTAATTAAGGGTAATTAATTACTAATGTGATTAATCAAGGCTGATTAATGAATAATTAATTTAAGATTTATTACTAAATATAATTAATAATTAATTGAAGAAGTAATTAAGGATCATTAATTAATGTAATAAATGAGAGTAATTAAAGATTAATTGCTGTAAATGGATAAGGATAGTTAATTTGTTAAATTAATTGAAGGATAATTACTCGATGTAATTGAAGATAATTAATCAAGGTTATTAATTAAGATGGATATTTGAAGAATGATTGATTAATTAAAAGGTTGGTTGATTAAGCAAAGTTAGGTGATTTATTCTTAAGTAATTGATTTAATTTAAGTTAATTAGATTACTTATAATAGGGATTAACAATGATTGCTGATGAATGATTGTTTGAGTAAAATTTCTGAATTGGATGATATCTATTGGATGATATGTTGTGTTATACTGTGATATGAAATTTTTTGTGATATGAAATGTTTGAGTGGACATTTATAATGTGGTTATTAATGATGATGAATTTCTGTGTAAAAAGTGACATCTTGTATTTAAAGTTGAATTGTGGTTCACTTAAATAACTCGGGCTATGACGGTATTAAATTCGAAGAGACCGGAGTTGGGTATTAGTAAATGCCCGAAACCACTTCGATTCTTTATAAATTGATATGTGAAATCAATAGGCTCGTATGGAATGATTTAAGTGAGTTGGGCCATTTAATCTAAGTTTTTGGTACTTAGATATTGATGTGTGGAATTAGTGATGTCTATAACAAATTATGAATTTGGAAATTGACATGAGTTACCCCGGGTTTAAATTAGTTTTATGCTTTGGTATTTCATGTTAGATGAGTTTACTCACGCCGGTTTCCAGCCTGACCCGGGTGTTACTTTGATGTAATGCTCGGGTCAGACCGAGTATTACAGTTTTTCAGGTAAGGACGTTCTGGTGCTTAGGAGGCAAGCTGGATGGCAAGAACGTATGGAGATTTCCGCTGTATTATATTGTTGTATATCTGAGACACGATGATTGTGTATATCCAGTGTCTGTATATATGTGTAACTCTGATGTATTAAAGTGAAATTTGATAAGTACAGTTTTCCTTTGTATAACTGTTATTATGTATTATATTTTATTCCGCTGCGATGGTTAGATTCTGATGTTGTTTCCTCTTTTCTTCTTCTACCTCTTCTTCTTTTAATCCAAATGGTTCGTATTTCCATACATCTTGAGTTGATTGAGGGAGAATAGTGTCAATTTTAGGGGACGGATTTGCGGGTCGTTACAAAAAATGTAAGTATATATTATTTCAAGATGATTTTAAATGAACCCGGTATTTAGTTTTTAAGTTATCTGTTAATTAGTGATTTCCAATTACTGAAATGGAATGAAATTTCTGACGATTTTAAATGGTTGGAAACATTCAAACAAAAATCTAAAATTAAAAGCTAAGTGTTAATGAAACTATAAAAAAATTAAATTTCTGTAACTTGTAAATTAAAAGATAATGGAATATCACACAAGTAAAACATAAGTAAAAAAAATTTAAGGCTCTATTCTATTTTCTATACGTACATTTCAATTCTAATCTGCTCCTCCTCAATGGTCATTATCCTGAAACCCTAATCACTAATTTCAAATCTAATCCAAAATTCAAACTGCACAAACCCTATCATATAATACATCATCGCGAAGCCCTAAATAAATGGAGTCAGCAATTGTAGTTTGTTTTCTGATTGAAGGCTCCGTTTGTCCATAAATTTGCAATTTTTCCTCGGTCATCCATTCTAGGGTTTTGGATTCAATGGTGGATCGTCAACTATATGATGATCAGAGGCTACTGGAGTGTAGAGGGCGACGAGTTGAATGCATCTTTAGGTTTGGATCATGGGAGAAGGCCAAAGTTCGCTAGAATTGGTGTGGGAAGGTGGTGATGGCGTGGAGCCCTAGGAGGCGGCGGAGCGATCGATCTTCTGGTCAGAGGTGGAGAAAGCTGAGGCGATTTCGTTGGTGGTGTCTGATTGGTCGAAGGTTGCCTGATCACTTGACCAAATGGTAGAAAATTATATACAGACACCGAATTTGGTTAAATTAAATGGTTTTAAAATCTAAATTTTGATTTGTTTTAATGAAATAAAATCTGATTTGTATGAATTTAAATTTTTTATAATTTGAGTTTTGAAATGTTGGAATTGTAACTACTTGAATGAAGTTGTTTGAAGGATTAAAGTTGAAATTTAAGAAATGACTTAAATCCGTCGAAAGTGAATTATTTAAAAGATTCAAATTTTTATTTAAAATTTGAATTTACTTTAATAAAAATGGTTTATGTTGGTATTTCAAAGTTTTGGATGTGAAATGGATTTAAACTTAATTGTTTCAAACGAGAATTTGAACTAAAACTTTCGGCCTATGAATAAATCATTTAAATTGAATTTGGAGTAAAGTTGAAATCGTTTGAATTAAGGTGATTTAAACTGAATTTTGAAATGAAGATTACCTGAATTGGAAGTTAAAAAATTGAATCCGTTGTGATTTGGAATCAGAACATGAGTTCAAATTATTGTGAAAGAAAGAAAAAGTTTTAGTATAAACTATTTTGATACATGTAATATTTTAATAACCAAATTATTTTAATATATTAACTATTTTAATTAGTCCAAACTATTTTCAATATCAAACTATTTTATTTTGAAAACAAATTCGAATCTTTAAACTATTATAATTATTCCCAACTATTTTTCAATATTAAAACTATTTTTAATTACACAAACTATTTTCAATACTCAAACTATTTTAATTATTCAAAATCATTTTTAATATTCAAACTGTTTTAAAAGTGGGAACTATTTAGATTTAAATCATTGATTTAAATATGAATGTTTTGAAGGTATGACCTATTTTGAATTCGAAATGATTTTGAAGCAAATATGATATTTTGATATGAAGTATGACTTGTTCTTAAAATTTAGAAGCACCAACCTGTGTGTAAAATGATGTTTGGTTGTTAAAGAGACCGGAGCCGGATGAATCATAAGTCTTTGTTATTCTACCGGAACCACTTTAACAATCGTGTACGTTGTGGATGTTATCCAGAATATGAAAGTTGAATTGGCGACGTTTACTAGAATGAAGAAAGAGAACGATGATGGAGCCTCGATAGTTATGTCAATTTTAAATGATTAAAACAGGAGCCTATGTCTGGCCAAGTGTTTAGATACCTTTAGGGGACCTACCCCTTCATAATATATTGATTTTTGAATTGATCGTTGCATATTGATTTGATTTTAGGGGTGGTGGACTCGGCCGGCAGTCGTTGCTACGATGTGTTACGACCAGCCAGAAAGGGTAAACTGGTAGAATCCTACCTTGGGCATTGCCTCATGTGCCTTGTCATTTTTTATCCTTGTATGCAACCACTATGATTTTGTTTTAGTATGGTACCTATGAGGGACTTACTAGTGGTCGACATTACTGATTGTGTTATAGACCCTGCATAGACTACCTTCTTAAATATGTGCAAAGGGGGATCAATGCAAATCCTTAATACTATTTTAATACTTTACTTTACTGATAGACACTGTATATATATAATGTATCTTACATTCTTACTACATATACGTAGTTTAACAGATCCTTAAGAAATGGAAAATCTCGCAACACATCTTAAGTTATTGCACTCACGTTGTACACTTGATAGGAGAATGAAAATTCTGTAAACATCTCTAAAGCTATTACACTCATATTTACTTGTTATTGAATTAACTTACATAAGAACTTTTAGTTCTGACTCGAGTGTTTTGTCTTTTCATTACGCTCGGTTCGGCCTAAGTATTCTAGTGTTTGAAGACATTATTCCTTGAAGATGAAGATGGGCTTTGTTAGGCCGTATTTACTGTATTAGTCAATTGTATTATTTTGGTATGTTTTTTGATTGTACTTTGATTATGTTGTAAAAACTAAAACTAAATGTACATTCTAAAATAGCTTCATGAACTATTTATTTAATTATTATATTTTGTCATTCCGCTGCGAGATTCTGTGTTTTATTTTCCTTCTTTTCTCTTATTTTCTTATTAAACCCCACTGACAATCCTCCCTTTTAAATGGTTTAAGTAAGACATGTGTGGTTTACTGTCGACTTTAAATCTTCCAAAAAGGTTGGTCATCATAGGAAATCCCGAGCTTTACCATAGTTGTACTTGGGTTGTATTATTTAAATGAGAAATATGTCTTTCATACTGAAATCATAACATACGTATAAAATCAACTGTAAGCCCAAAGGTTCTTCTAGTCCAACTACATAACATACATATAAAGTCAACTATATGCCCAAAGGCTCTTTCAGTCCAACTATGTAATATTCATACAAAGTTGACTGTAAGCTCGAAGGCTCATCCAGCCCAACTATACAAAAGTCAACTGTAAGCCTGACTAGTATGACTTTACAACTCTAATGCAACCAGCAGGTACGATGTAAGAGTAAACACCCAAACCACTTAATACCTTATTAATAGGGATTAGGTAGACTCTAATCATCTAAGTCCTATAAAATAGGCAGTTCCCTGTAATTTAAGACCTAACTCTAAGATGGGTCCCTATATTGTTCTTCTATATTGGTATCGTAAGAAATCCCATAAGGCCACTTAATACTTCACCTAGGAAAGAGGCAGAATCTAAAATAGCCACTTAATACCTCTAACTTGAAGCAGACCCTCTTAAGGATTTCACCTACCGTGCCAAAAGCGCAACTTATGATCCAACCCATTTATGATGTCTCACATTAGTCTAACTATTCGTAAGTACTATTAGCCATATTAACTGGGCAGATTTATCCTATGGAATTTGTACTAACCTCATGTCCACTATGATTATTTATTATAGATGATGTCATATATTAATCCACAAAGCTACACCACTGGTAGCTAGATTTAACAAGGCAAACGTCCATGTAACTTCGGACTAACCTCGCATCCCTATAACTTAGCCATTCCTTTCATGTATGTCTACAAATATACGTATATCATCCTATATGATTAATAGTTGAGGCCATATAAGTTCTCCACTTATTATGTCTCTATTTATGGACTAATTCTCATAATCATCATTAACTGCCTACCTAAGAAATTGATGCTATTTACAATCCTATTAACTCTAATTATTACGTTCAATACGCTATATTTATTATGTTATTATTAACTTATTATCAACATGTTAATATTATATACATCTACACGAGATTCGGATAAAATATCATTAGTTATACGTAAAGAAAATGCTTATTAATTTAAATTTCAAACTTATATATGTCCCAGACCCTAAACAAAAATATAGCTAATATCATTAGCCAACAACTAACTTGTAAAAAAATTCCAAACTTATCTCATATTAATATAATAGAATTTACTTCTCTACTCAACGAACAAACTTCACAATTTAAACCATTTATGTTATGTCAAACTTTGCAATTACCAACTTGGAGTGAAAAAGGAATTCATACTAGTTTTAATTTACAGAAATAGGCGGTGCAAACTACAAATAATCAAAAATCATTCTTTGCACCGTTTGTAACTTTATTTATTTTTAGAATCGTTTAATACTACAAGAGAAATCATAAGAGGTGAAGTCGGATAGATTATGAATTGCTTAATCTCAAACAGATCCAGTTCTACTATATTAATACAAAAAAATTGAAATTTTAACATATTCAAAGATTGACATTTAATTAAGGAAAATTCTAGGTGTTTTAGATGCAACGCCTTATTGCATTTCTAAAGAACTTCCAGAATTATTAAGTAGGAAAAATCAACAAGTCCAACATATGCTCTATTTACATTTATTTCAAAAATAATAATCACTTTATCAGGCCGAAAACTTTTTATCCCAACCAAAATTTTAAATTAGGTGTTCCAAAAATGAAAAAGCCTTTTAATGCAAAACATTTTATTCACAAACCTTTTAATCGGAACTTTTGACTCCACGATATTTGAGTTATAATTTTTCAAATTTCCTTACTTTTTCAAAACCACAACTTCTCAATAAGTTTTTCTAAAATATCCGTTGAAAGCATTTCAAGAAAGTTTCCAAAGAAAATCTTTTTATCTATTCTCCCATATAGAGTTAGATTTTAGAAAATCTTTTTCAAAACAACAACTTCTTAATAAATGTCTTCTCTATTGCATTTTCTTCTTCATTCATCCCTTACTTTTGAATTTTTATAACTATACTACCTTATAATTAATTGCTACCTAATATGCTTATTTACTATCTTATAAATGTTGATTGTCGGTAATAAATGATTATTATTCTATCCGGACAATTTCTAAAGACATTTATTTGTTCATTCTAACCTTTTATTTTATCGTTCCATAATTTTCCAAATAACTTCTTTAATCAATCCTATTGTATTCCAATTGAGTTATTGCTACTCCATATTTATTGGATTATTATCGCCTTACCAATCATCGAGTTACAATCGTTTCCAAAAACATTCGTTAATGATACGACCTCCATCACACATTCCTTAATATATTATTTCTTTTCCAACCTACATTCGCCTCACCCATCCTTTTGAAATATGGTCGCAACTACTTTTATGGTCGGAAGCTATAGAGTAAATTCAAATTAAGTGTGTGTGTGTATATATATATATATTAGATTTTCACAGAATACTTTCAAAATAACAGGTATACCAATCATACGTACACCTATTCTCATTGATCGGTAACCTAAGCTCTGATACCGGTTGTAAGGACCTGTCCCGTAACGGACCTAATTTCGATCCAATAAAAGCCCATCGAAACTTACGGCCATCTCAAGGCAAGCTGTAGGTTGATAAAATTAAACAATAATGTGACGACCCGGAATTTTTAAATGTTTGAAATCGAAATATTTAATTGATTTTAAATATTTAAAAGTTAATTTTCAACTTGAATTCAAATATTATTATTATTTAGCAATTAAGTTATTGGATTTAATAAACTGAAATTGGGTAAATTATTGAATCTTCAGTTTTAAGCCTGTTAAAAATAATTTGAAGGCTTGTAAAATTTATATTGATAATACTGAAGATGGTAAAAGTGTTAAAATTGAATTTAAAGGTGATTTGTTCAGTTTTGAAGATATATCGTTTAAATCGATATTTAAAAATAGCCTTCCGAGGCACAGTCTCGGAATTTGACGAAACTAGTTCCATTGGATCCGTAATATTATATTATTATCGGATTTCAATTTTCGTAGTATTTGGAATTGTTGTGTGGGCATACGATATATAAACGCGTTAAAATTAAATCGATAATTTAATATAATAACTAGGTCCCAAAAACTTATCTTCTCCATACGATCGAATTAGGGCTTGAAACCTTTTCCATTGCGTTTGGAATAGGGGTTTAGCATTATGAATACCTAGCGGCATATGCCTCGATAGGAGTTTGAGATTTTAAGTTGCATTTGAATTTAAATTTGAAATTATAAAATATATTGTTTTGACAGGTCAAGATAAGTCATATCAGCCTACTTTCTTTCACTATCATAACTTTTTCCTTTCCCTTCATATTACCGTAGCCAGCAAGCTACATGCAAGGTGTCTTCTTTCTTTTATATTAACAGCCATAGTCATCCTCTTCAATTCAAAGAAAATCTCTTCAAATCAAGTTTTAATGGCCAAAGGATTTTACTATCTTTTCTTTTTAAACCGATCCCTTTTCCTTCTTTGATTAAAATCAAACCCGCCAGTTCCAATTAAAATCCCCAATTAAAAAAAAAGAGTCGGCCGAAGCCTCTCCATAAATAGATCGTGATTTTTTTCCCTCTTTTCCAACCGATATGGCGACCGTTTCTTTCTTGATAATATTCATGTATGCGCCTCGCGATCGAGTCGAATTTACCCCGATTCAACTCAAGGGTTCGAGGTCATGGCTGTTCTAAGCGAGGGTAAGTTTCGATCTATGGCATGGGAATCGAGCATAGTGAGGGGCATGGCTTGTGCGTAGTGGTCAATCGTAGTCAAGGAGCGGAGGGTATTGAGGACGGTGGTTGAAAGGTGCTTGTGCGAGGTAGGCGAGTGCGGGCGGTCGCGATGCCAAAGGGGAGTTTGTTCGTCTCGAGTAAAGCTGGGTCGTGGCCAGGAAGAGGAACGACAGTGGAGCAGGCCAGAGGTAGGATGGTTTGAAGGCATTGGCAAGGGAAGTCGAGCATTTTGCCTGGTCGTAGTCAGGTATGAATAGGTAATTTGGGATTTAATTCTAAGTGTTATTTGTTTATTTATTTATAGATCGAAGAAAAATAATAATTACAGTAAGATAAGTGCAATTTTTCTAATTTATATTTTCAAATACAGAAAAGATGTTACATAGAAAGGATTTTGAAAGAAATATATAGGAATTTTAAATAATTGAAAAGTTTTATGTAAAATTTGACTTTTGAATCAATATAATTTAATTTTTAAATATATGTAGTTTTAAAGAAAGTAAAATAAAATAAATATACTTTTACACATTTTTATTTACTAGTTTATTTTAAATAATATTTGGGAGATTAACTTATTTAATTTATTTTTGGAACTTAAAATTTATTTATTAAAAGAAAAATTAGTTTAATAAAATTTTGGGTTAATTAAATTTATTTAATGGAAATTAATTGTTCGGTTAATTCAAGTATTAATAGTCACCTAATTTTTATACAAGATCCAAATATCGTGAAGAAAATAGTCAGGATTGAAGTGGATTGCAAACAAAAATCAAGGGTGAGTTAATCTCACTCTTCTGCATTTCTATTTAAATTTAAATAGTTAAATTTAAATAATTTGTTGAATGATTGGTTTGATGTGCTATATTATATATAGTAGTATATAGTATATATTGGACTGATTGATTTCCCCGCATTATATATAGCGGATGAGACCATATGCACGACATAATAGCTAATGATATTATATAAACCCATATACCGCGATATTCCATCTCGAAGTGGAATTGGTATTTTATATTGTGCTAACATTTGTGGATGCAGGGAAACAGGTTGGAGGGATCCAATTGGATTCCAGAAAATTGTTTAGATGGTACTAATAAATCTGTATTATGATTATTTGATATGCTGCGATGAATTATATTAATAATTGGAATATTGGATACCATGCTTTGATTTAATATATTTCAGTACATTGAGGCATCAAAATATTTAGAATTGGATTTTTGAAAGAAATATAAGAGTAAATATTGAAGTGAAATAATTATAGATTAAAAATAAGAATTTATTTTAAAATTCAAGGTTTGAATTTATTTGTAAGGATAAAGAAGAAATTTGGAAAATATGAAATGGGTATTTCGGTTAAAAAGATTTTACATCATAATGAAGAAATAAAATCTTAAATTAATGGATTTTGGAATAAATGGAGTAAGTAAGGAAATTTATTCAAAAGTAAAGTAAATTTGAAATCAATTTTGGGATTGATTTAAGTGTGTAAAACCGGAATTTTTTTAAAAAGGGAAGTGAGACTTGAAATTTATAAACTGGGTTTATAAAAGCAAAGTGATATATCAGTGGATATGTAACGCACCACCTCTATGCTCACAATAACAAAGAGTATTAAAAGAAATACTGTCTGTTATTATGAAGAATAAGGCTGGATAGGAGCGGCCATCCGCAGTTAGGCCTTACACTAGTATTGGTTATCTCGATAGGAGTGGTATATATTTTTATTTTTCATCTCATATTTATTTATTCCCATCAACATACCCAATTCCAGTATAAAACGAACTGCGATGGTTCATAATAGTTTAGGACAATAGATATAATAATAACACAGATAATATAATGCGGAACACGGATAAAACAAAAGTCTCATATATATAATAACTGATGTCAGTTACAATACATGTGATACAGTACATATGATACAACTACAACTGTCGACTCTAGAAGTTACATATACAGTACATTATCGTAAATAATATACATGTATATACAACATCCTATACTAAGACAACGACTACTCCAAAAAGTATGAAAAGACTTCATAGCTCTAGCAGCAACCCAAAGTAAGATATCAACAACCTGTAAATACTCGGTCTGACCCGAGTATTACATTCAAAAGAAAATAATACACGGGTCAGTCTAATTCAAACTCAGTTATTAGTGCACAGAAGCAATAATAATTAAATAAAAATTAGACGACAGTCACAATAAATCTCGTCTATCCGATCCTTAAATAAAGAAATCGGATAACGATAAATATAACACGTAATAGTGTTAAACAACAAATCAGCAAACTCAAATTATCAACGAAGATAGATGAAAGGATTATTAATGAAGATAATTTAGAAAACAGCAGAATTGCCTAAATGGCAATTAACAACAATATCTAATTTAAAACAACAACTCTAGTAGGGCTGCAGCATACGCATGTGTATACTGCCTCGCCACTATAGTATATGGAATACGCAAAAGATCCATAAATCAAAAGCAATTAAAATATCAATAAAAGCAATACCGTGTGGCTGCAGTACACGCTTGCGTGCACTGCCTTGCCACTACAGTGATGATGTACAAAAATGAAAATTCACAACGAACACAAGGTCAAACCCAAGCGTTTATGCTGGATTCAACTCAAGTGTATTCAAATGAAATGACCGATACAAAAATCAAGCCTTGACCACAGTTCAAATCAACCAACAGAGAAAAAAACTACGCAATTGAAACTGCAGCAAGGAGATGGCAACATGCATGCCATAGTTTCGCAATTCAAAGATGTGCACAGCTCTACTAGAAGTGTGTAACGATATCGATTTTTCGTTGCCGAAAAACCGAAATGTTATGGGTTTAAGAAAGAGAAAAGAAAAGAAGAAGAGATAAGAAGATAGAAAATAGAGAGAAAAGAAAACAGAAAATAACAGAACAACATCAGAATCTCACGATTCGCAGCGGAACAACATATAATAGATAAATGAATAATCTTTAAACAAAGAACTATATCAGTTATTACATTACATTACATTACATCATATCATCATAGTGTACAACAACAAACAAACAGCGGAAAAAAAAATACTATACTAGATAAACTAGTAATACGCCATGCCATCCAGCTTGCCTCCAACAATTCCTGAATTCCAGAATATCCTGATAAATCTTAACTCTTGACTTCCCGTGTGGAAATTGGTGGGCACCCAGAGTTTAGGAAGGAAAACAATAAACTCCGAGTCAGTCATGTGACTGGTGTGGGAACTAAAACAGTTTATTTATCTTTGAAATCAAAAATAGAGGAATATTTTTAAAGTCAATTCGCAATGCTTTTAAAAATGAGACTACCATAAGACCTCCCGCCACACACACAATGCAAACGCAGACTTGGAGGAGATTTCTTCTTATGTTAGTCAAAGATGCTTGATACGCATTAAAATCAAATCAATTTTGATATTATTACTGGTGCATAGTGTAGAAAACAGTTTCGAAAGTATAATATAAATCTTAGCCAGCATAGGTACCATTATATTATGCCTACTATAGCTACTTCCTGAGGAAGCAGGTTCTACAACTAAAACCGTACAAGATCGTATTGTTTCTTTGGATTTCCAACGAATGATCAGGCCAAGGAACTTCCCATTGCCACATGAGAACGCCTCTGGATGGACGTCCCCGAGAACCAAACCGGATCTCTACCAACACAAGGCCGGGTTACCCCTAACTGAGTAACAACTGACCGAATATGCCATCCCCCGGTCCTTTGGGACCTTTCACCGAGCGCTCGCAATCAATTCACACAATCATAAAGTGTTTTCAACATGAGTAAGTATCTGGGCTCCATACCATGATACCACCCTTTTCCAGAAGGAAATGCACATATCCTAAAGGGCGCTACCCCTCATAACCTTGCCGCATCTTTCCTGTTTTGACCATTCCGGGGTGTGAGGCTCAACGAAGTCTCGTCCACAAAAACACACTTTATACAAAAGCCGTGCTTTGGGTCAACAAATGATCATAGAAATGATCACAAAGATAGACGATCAAACAAATGATCCTATCACAAATAATCAACACAATGATTATTTCACAACAACACTCAGCATGTCACATTACCAAATTGGGAATATATCGCTGATAACCTTCAACTATATAACCTCTGAGCTCGTACGTCTCAGAGAAGGGTGTTAAGCTAAGAGAATAAATTCTCCGCCACCAACAGAAATATATTTGAAAGAAATCGGCTTTATATCTCAATTTGTAATGTCAGGCATACTATCCATACAAGTCTGTTCCGGGCTCGAACAGAACCGAAGGCACTTACAAAGAAGTCCTTGCAATCCGGATAATTTCTAATCGCGCCCGAATTTCCCATCACATATGGAGATCTCAATACCGGGGATCAGCCAGTGCAGAGACAATCAACAAGAAACCCTTACGTTTTTGAAAATATCCGGTCTTCAACACCGATCTTCAAATGCAATTCATAACGACGTATCACATATTCGGAATGGGTTATACGACCCCAAGGTCCTTTCCCGGTTAACCCGAATAGTGAGCGCTTATTTTAAAAAAATAAGTGTGGCATTCAAATTCAAGCAAATCACAACAAATACCTATTTAAAGGTAAATATTGATAGTCGGTTATTAAACTATCAATAGATATGCCAACATCACCAGATTCCAAATAATTTTCCAAATTATTTATTTTCCAAAAATATCTTTATAAGATATATATATTTTCCATTCTTTAAAAATAAATCAATATTTATTTTTAAACTCATTTTCCAAATTCCATTTATAAATTCCATATTGAATTTATATTCCAAAATATTTATGAATATACGATTTCCATTCGATTTCTAATATTCATTTTCAATTTATCTTCAAAAAGATAAATTCTCTATATTCACCTAATATTGGAAAACATTTCTATACTTATTTATTTATAAGTAATTCACAAGTCTTTTATTTTCTATACTTGGAAAATATTCAATATACTTAAAGCGAAATTAAGTATATATTTCATTCTTTAAGGAAATCATTCTCTTAAACATATTTATTCGGGTCAAAACGGATGTTGCGTAAAACATCGTTACGGCAACCCAAAATCACTAGTATAGGGATTCGAAATTAAAATAGATATATAAATCCCAATACTATACAAAACATTTCCTTTCGGAAATCGTCTATTATAACAACAATGTTATAATCTACTATTTCCTTCCATTTCTCGAAAACGTCTATTTCAACAATGAATGTTGAAATCTATGGTTTCGATAGTTAATATATTTTAAAACATCTTTAGATCGTTTTAATTCAATTTAAAACATCACATCCAAAACAATTTCTTTAACATATTATTCACTATTCAAAAACGTGAATATACTTGTTAACCAATTTCATCATTTCTATTCATTTTATTTTACAGGATTATTCACTGTCTAAAACGTGAATATAACTCCATTAATAAATTACAACAATTTACTTATCAAAATAAGTAGTTTGCGAATTTATAAAACAACGTTTATAAATTCTATTTCTATTTATTTTATATCAACTTCCTTTTACAAATTCCTTTATTAACCTATCTCAATTTATAGCTCAATGATATACTAAAAATTCATTTTATAAGTCAAACACTTATAATTTATTTGTTTACAAAATTGTTTCTTTAAACTTCGCAGATTTATAAATCTTATAACTTATAAGATTCATTTATTTATCCAAAATCCATTCTTTTAATAACTTTATAAATTTTATAAACCTACTGCTTATAAAATTCCATTTATAACTTCAGCGTTATAATTCTATAATTCCATTTCTATTTATGAAATTCATTTACAATTTATTCTAATACTTATAAAAGCTCGTTTTATAATTCCAATATTTTTAATTTATAAATATCAATTTATAAACCTTTTTAATATAAATCAATTTATATTACTATCTTAAAACGTCTTTAATCTCCTTTATAATTTCACCATTTTTGATTTATAAAAAAAATCAAATTTCACAAATCCTATTTTTTTAATAAATTCAAAAATCCCAATTTAAGCTATTTTATAAAATCATAAATCTCATATCTTCAAAAATCAACTTTTAACTGTATTTCTCAAAAATATAATTTTTATAACATTAAAATTATAACGTTTATTTATTTAAGATGAATCAATTCCAAAAAAATATCTTATAAACGTATACTTTCAAAAATCACTTTAGAAATCCTTTAAAATAAAAATCGTTATTTTTAAACTTCAAAATTGGATCCGATGATGCAACACATTAAATAGTCAATCACGACTTTCAAACATCATATATCAATATGATAATCAATCAAACATCACAATATCTAAAATCAAATAAATATTTGTGAGGAATCCAGTTGGATCCCTCCAACCTGTTTCCCTGCATCCACAGACATTAGCACAATACCCATTCCACTTCGAAGTGGAATATCGCGGTATATGGGATTTTATAAAAATATTATCCGCTTACTAATGGCGCAATAGGGTCTCATCCGCTATACAATGCGGGAAATCAATCAACTGCGATATATACATATGCCAATATATATATATTGCTATATACTAATATAATACCAATTCCACTTCAGGGTGGAATATCGCGGTATATGTGTGTAATAAATCACCTCCACTTACTAACGGCGTATAGGGTCTATTCACATCCAACATATATATATATATAACAATCATCATTCAAGCATTCAATCAACACAACTAACAATTTTAAATCTAACTATTCAAAATTTAAATATACAACAAAATTCCGAGTGAGAAGTTCTCACCTTAGCTTTTATTTTGCAATCCATTTCCCATCTTGACTCGATTTTCTTGATTTATACCTTGTATAAATATTTACACAATTTATTAATATTCGAACAGATCGAATAATAAATTTTCATTTGATTATTTTTGATTCATCGGTGATTTCATTTAAATTAACTGATAGTTTTATTTAAACCAATATTTATCCTTTAACAAATTTCTATATATATATATATATATTTTTAACAAATTTAAATTATCGATGAATTATTTTACACAAACAAATATAAATTTTTAAACTGAATCGAATAATTAATCACCACTAAATAGATTTATTTAATTTAAACTAAATTTTTCTTCAAGTTTTAAAATTCCTATTATTATTTATTTTCTTCCTTTTCCCAGTTTTATCCATATAAATAATTCTCCTTTATTAACTTATTTAAAAATTAAATCCTAAATGATTTTCTTTTAAACTAAAATAATTTCTAACTAGAAATTTCCAACTGAACTAAATTTCTTTTTTTTGTAAATTTAAATCAACTATCAAATTTTTCTTTAATAAAATATTTAACTAAAAATTTACTTTCAGAAACTAAATTAAATAAAATAACCTCTTGTAAAAATTCAATTAAGTTTCATTAAATAAAATTATCTTTATAATATATTAATATTCGAAAAATTCAAGTCACCAATTATCGTTCAATAGATTTAATTAACTAATTATTTAAATCTAAATTTAAAAATAAGCAGACTGTAATCCTTTATTATATTTTCAAAATATCTTAGTAAATAAAATCAATATTTCCAAATTCTCTTTCAATAACTTAATCAATTTTATTTATCAATTCCCCTTTTTTTTAGGAATATCTTTTAGTGAATAAAAATACTTTAATTAACCCATAGTTTTAAATTTTTAAAATAACACCTTAAATTTTAAACAAACTTCTATTTGATATTTAAATTAACTAATGATTTTGTTTTAAACTAATTCCTTTTAAAATCCTTCTTTAACAAATTTAAATTAACTAATAATTTATTTATTTTCATAATAATAATAGCACTGCATTTTTTTTTACTGTGTATATATTTTTCTATACGTTTTACTCACATAATTTTTATAAATTAAAATTAATAAAAAAAAATACCTTACTGTGAAATCAGCTCGAACTCGAGCTCCACTTCGTCGCTGTCGCACAGTTGTCGCCGCCTCCCCACGCCGTCTCCACGCGCGAGCACGCTCGAACGCGACTTTGAATCGCCACCGTGAACCCACGACGTCACCACGACCCCTCCCAATCAATCGCGAGCTGCCCTAGCATCGCCTTACCCTCTGACTCGCGCGCCCTCGCCCCCTTGAATCGTACGCCGCTACAGGAGCGCCTCATCCCTCTCGAATCCATCGCGATTTTGAATCGAGGCAGCCCTAGCTCTTACCCCCCATTCGAACAAACATCGCCATTTTTTTTTATTTGAATCTGAAGAGCGAACGAGGGAAAGGGGAAGAAATGAGGGAGACAGAAAATTTTTTCAATGTTCGGCCATTGATTTTTTTATCTCGTATGATTTTTGAACTGAGGAACGAATTGAGGGAGAGATATTTTAAACGTGAAGAAGTATGCTCGGCCATGCTTTGCACGTTTTAACCAAGATTTTAGGCGTGATTCAAGGGATACTGCTGTTGACCAAATTTAAATTTTAAATTTCAAATTGAATTCGATTTAATTTCAATGCGTTTACATCTCGTGTGATCACATATTAACTCCGAAAAATACGAAATTTGAAATCCGGTAATAATTCAATATTACGGACCCAATGGAACTGGTTTCGTCGAAATCCGAGACTGTGCCTCGGACGGCTATTTTTTAAATATCGATTCAAACGATTTAATTTCAAAACTGAACAATTCACTTCCAAATTAAATTCTGAAGCTTCTATAATCTTCAATATTATCAATATGAATTTTACAACCCTTTGAAATATTTTTAATCGGCTTAAAATTGAAGATTCAAATTTTTATTCAACTTTCAATAGATTAAATTCTAAAATTTAATCGCCAAATTCATTCGGATAATTTGAAATTCAAGTCAAAACATCAATCAAATATTTAAAATTAATTAAATATTTTCAAATTAAATTGTTAAAAATGCTGGGTCGTTACAAAGTGCACCTGAAGTATACAACTGCCGAACTCAAAGAAGCGAACACAGATGGGATTAGAACCAAACAGCACCTCCAAGCCCTATGCAGTAGTGTAAATAGCACCAAGAACAAGTAGTGGTACAAACAACAAGGACGGTGTCAATACGGAATAATGACCAGGCAACAATTATTTTGCAACTGAGCCTCTCAACAAATACATGAACCAGAGAAATCAAACTACAACAAGGACAAACAAGGGTAGCACTGTGATTCTACACGAAAGGGAACCAACAGTACACATAGGAAAGGGTGAAACAATGGCTCAATATCGATGTATAAAATTACAAGATGAACCAGACAGGAGAACAACTTACTGCATTAATGAGACATGAATTCATGGAGCAAAGGCATCAGTAACCACTACATGGAACTGGAGATTACAAACTTAAATAGAAAATGCACATGAACGTGATGGCAACAGTTCAAGGCAAGAGAAACAACCCAAAATGAAAGACTTGCTAACCCCAATAGACAGTGCAGACTACCGAAGTGATACTAGTGCCAACTACATGAAATTGGACAGAACCCTTCGAAAAGAATCTAAATCAAATGCATATACAGGAATGCAACCTTACATATGCCCAATACTATGTGAAAAAAATGTGCAGACTGCCTCACTGGTTAAGGCAGCTACAATTAAGTGGCTCAACACAACGAATTGCACAGATAGATCAATACACATAACTGCAGTGCAAATTAAGGTATACCAAAGTCAATGAATCAACACGAGTTCAAAAACCATAAAACAACAGTCTCAATCAAGACAGTATTCCAAAGTAAACAACCCAAGTCAAGTCTGGACAATACCATATAACAGACATTCGAGGATGCAAACAGGTACATGAGTGGTCAGTGAAACCCAAATGCTATCTACATAGAAGTGAGACCAAATCAGTTCATGTGCAAACTGACCAAACAGTACAGTGAAGCCAGAGGCAATCACAACTACTCAAGTTTCAAGTGCCAAGAGAAAGTGTCAGCAGTGGTACAACAAGAAGACTTCAAACCAGTGTACCAATGGATACCAGACTCGAAATAAACAAGTGACTTGAATGAATTTAACACAAAGACCATAAGTATCAACTTAACAGGGCAAAAAGCACAAACATAAATGAGCTAATGAGCACCACGGGTCTGTGAAGAACCAAGACTCATGAACCTAACTCGACCAATAACCAAAACTACAATGTGTCGAGAACTTATGCCAGAGAACTGCTCAAACCAACAAGCCAACATGGCAACAACAGATGCACCAGAAATGAACTCAGGATCAGGAAATATAAAATTGTCAAATGCAAATCCTGGGATGGCAGTATCAATGTCAGGATAATTACCAAAGTTCAGATAACCAAAATTCCAAAAATAGCTGAGCATCGAAAATAACACAATAAGTTTAACAATGATAACAAAATCGATGTCGAACAAGTTCTAGCAGAGAAAAATTCAAAGCAAGTACATAGCAACTGGACCTCAAATGCAGTTATAACCGAGAAACAACAAACCAATTCATCAAGTCAGCAAGAGTCACTGAACCAAAATCAAAAGTCAACAATTCAAACCAATAAACCAAGACGAGAAATCATTGCCGTGAAACTCAATTAATCAAGCAACGAAATCAGGAATTGAAACAAGCTAGCAATCACTAAAGGCTTGAATTAGATGTGAGTGAAGGGTTCACTCACCTTTTAACGAAGTAAGGGCGAACTTGTCAAAGAAGAAGCGGCCGAAGTGAGCAACGAGGAGACGCTCGATCAGCTTAAAGGCGCAGCTTCAAAAATTCCCAATTTCATATCTAAGAAGAACGATCGAAGAAGCCCTAATTTGGACAGAGGAGCGAATGAAATAAACGCAGCCGCCATTTTATTTTCTTTCGAATTTTAGATTTAGGGTTTTTCGAATGAACACGAAACAAAAAAAAAATGAGGAACCGGTCTTTAATTTTGCTAAGGCCAAGTAAAAGTAAAAAAAATAAAATAAAATAAAAAGACTTGGGCCAAGAATAAAGCCCGCATATTCTTAACAATATTTAAAAGAATTTAAACTTGATTTTAAAAACTCCAACAGCAATTAACAACCAATATTAATCGCCAAACAAAGATAATTAATTGTTGTAAAACCCGGTTGTTACAGACTCCCCTCCTTATAAAAATTGCGTCCCCGCAATTTTCATAAATAAAGTCGTCGATAATAATTATTTTTCTAACATAAACTGGTTAAGCTAGAAAAATAAAAGTTGGGAATACAACGCCAAAGAAATCTTTTAATTTCGTAAAAGAAATTCACAAATTCTCAACAAAATCTAATTATCAATAGATAAAACAACAAAACTGAATAAATGCAATTATCAGCAATATTCCATTATCAATTAGATAATTAGAATACAAAATCACAAAACAGTAATAACTAATCATTGATACAATAATTAGCACACAACAAAATCTAATTATCAACAAAGATAATTATAAAACCCAACTCGCAATTTGCAAAACCGCAATTATCTAATTATCAAAAACGATAATCAAATCAGCAAATATTCGATTATCAAAAACGATAATCAAAATCAACAAATATTCGATTATCAAAAACGATAATCAAATCTCAAATCAACAAATATTCGATTATCACAGGAGATAATCAAATCTCAAATTAGCAAATATTTGATTATCTCAGGCGATAATCAAATCTCAAATCAGCAAATATTTGATTATCTCAGGCGATAATCAAATCTCAAATCAGCAAATATTTGATTATCTCAGGCGATAATCAAAATTCAAATCAACAAATATTTAATTATCAAAGACGATAATTAAATCTCAAATCAAAAATATCCGATTATCAAAAACGATAATCAAATCAACAAATATTCGATTATCAAAAACGATAATCAAAATCAACAAATCAACAATTATTCGATTATCAAAAACGATAATCAAATCAACAAATATTCGATTATCAAAAACGATAATCAAAATCAACAAATATTCGATTATCAAAAACGATAATCAAATCTCGAATCAACAAATATTCGATTATCAAAAACGATAATCAAATCAACAAATCAACAATTATTCGATTATCAAAAACGATAATCAAATCAACAAATATTCGATTATCAAAAACGATAATCAAAATCAACAAATATTCGATTATCAAAAACGATAATCAAATCAACAAATATTCGATTATCAAAAACGATAATCAAATCAGCAAATATTCGATTATAAAAAACGATAATCAAAATCAACAAATATTCGATTATCAAAAACGATAATCAAATCTCAAATCAACAAATATTCGATTATCAAAAACGATAATCAAATCAGCAAATATTCAATTATCAAAAACGATAATCAAAATCAACAAATATTCGATTATCAAAAACGATAATCAAATCTCAAATCAACAAATATTCGATTATCACAGGCGATAATCAAATCTCAAATCAGCAAATATTTGATTATCTCATGCGGTAATCAAATTTCAAATCAACAAATATTTAATTATCAAAGACGATAATTAAATCTTAAATCACAAATATTTAATTATCAAAGACGATAATTAAATCTCAAATCAACAAATATTTAATTATCAAAGACGATAATTAAATCTCAAATATCTAATTATCACAAGCGATAATCAGAAACAACAAATATCTGATTATCAAAAACGATAATCAGAACTCATAACATCAAATATCAAATTATCACAAGCGATAATCAGAAACAACAAATATCTGATTATCGAAAACGATAATCAGAACTCATAACATCAAATATCTAATTATCACAAGCGATAATCAGAAACAACAAATATCTTATTATCGAAAACGATAATCAGAACTCATAACATCAAATATCTAATTATCACAAGCGATAATCAGAAACAACAAATATCTGATTATCGAAAACGATAATCAGAACTCATAACATCAAATATCTAATTACCTGCAGATAATTAGATTCAACAAATATCTAGAAATCAATTAAGATACTCTAGAAACTCAACATAAAAGGTTGGATCGATCCCATCAGATGGCGAGTTTTAGCTATGCCGCACATGCATCTCATATGGCCGAAGCCTACCAAGTACCCATCACAATTTTGGCGCCCATCATATGACCCGAAGGTCCAACATATGACCCGAAGGTCTGGTACTGGTATTTGACCCGAAGGTCCATCATATGACCCGAAGGTCCTCATAGTGGCTCGAAAGCACACGAAAATCATCATATGTTCAATTAACAATTCCGACATTAACCGAAATAGCAAACGCACATGTCCCATACCATGTGTTTTACTAAATCGTTTGATTCTCTTCATCGTTTTCTTGAACGTGTAAAATCATCAAAATCATCAAACAGCAAATGTTTCAATTAACGAGTCCGGAATTAACCAAAATAGCAAACACACATGTCCCATAACCACGTGTTTTACTAAATTGTTTAAATCTCTTCATTGTTTCCTTGAAAGTGCAAAATTGTGTATTCCAAAAATAACATTTCACATTCTCAAACGGACAAGTCCGGAATTAAGCGAATCAGTAAAAGAAAGGGGTCATAATCCTCGATTTTGCTGAAACGTTTAAATCACTTTCTCATTCTTTTGAAAACGCAACTGTAAAAATTCTGAAAACAATTTTATTTATTTTATAAAAATAATAATTTACATTCTCAAACGAACAAGTCCGGAATTAAGCGAATCAGTAAAAGAAAGGGTTCATAGTCCTCGATTTTGCTGAATCGTTTAAATCGCTTCCTCATTCTTTTGAAAGCGCAAACTATAAAATTTTGAAGAAAAAAACAAATTTTATTTTTAAAACAATTTGCAAATCCGTGATAAAACAGCAACATTAGTGACAATTTCAATAAGGAAATTGTACTTCTCAAAACACCGTAGAAACGGATCTCAAAATCAGTATTGCGGGATAACCGCTTGAAAATCCACTTTAAAATATGACGGATACTGACGTCAAAGCGACAGTAATTTTTAAACGTCAAATTCTCATCTAAATAATTTGCATCAAAATATAATATCAGTGAATTTTCATTCATTAAAATGTCAACAAAACACCGCGCTTCAAAATGTAGCACTAGTGTGAAAAATCCCATTATAAAAATAACGGCAACAGAATAAGTTTCATAACCAAGCATCGGTTCAACGTAAAATTAATGCAGTAACGTGCAACTCATGTTTGCACGCATACTACAAAATAAACAAAGAAATTACTCAAATATACCTTCGATGAAGATATTTTAAAACAGCAGAAATCTAATCAGATATGATTAGCATCAAAGAAAACCAGTAAGAAATTTCAACAAATCAAATCCACGGGTTAAACAACATAATGAAATTGATTTCATTTTCATATTTTGATTTTTAAATCAAAATAAATATCAGCTGTACTCAGCGAATCAGTCACACTGTTTTCGCTGCGCACTCTAATAAACAAAGCACAAACAAATTAAATCATCAAAACACAATTTCACTTTTATTTTTAAATAAAGCTATTTAAAAGTTCATCAAAATTTCAAAACTTTAGTTTTGACTCAAAGCACATAAAATATCGACAAATAGTTGTAACACATGTTCCATCTAAGTTATGTTTTATATTATGTCCATAAACCACAAGCTCTGATACCAACTGTAACGCTCCACCTCTATGCTCACAATAACATAGAGTATTAAAAGAAATACTATCTGTTATTACGAAGAATAAGGCTGGATAGGAGCGGCCATCCGCAGTTAGGCCTTACACTAGTATTGGTTATCTCGATAGGAGTGGTATATATTTTTATTTTTCATCTCATATTTATTTATTCCCATCGACATACCCAATTCCAGTATAAAACGAACTACGATGGTTCATGATATATAGTTTAGGACAATAGATATAATAATAACACAGATAATATAATGCGGAACACGGATAAAACAAAAGTCTCATATATATAATAACTGATGTCAGTTATAATACATGTGATATAGTACATATGATACAACTACAACTGTCGACTCTAGAAGTTACATATACAGTACATTATCGTAAATAATATACATGAATATACAACATCCTATACTAAGACAACGACTACTCCAAAAAGTATGAAAAGACTTCATAGCTCTAGCAGCAACCCAAAGTAAGATATCAACAACCTGTAAATACTCGGTCTGACCCGAGTATTACATTCAAAAGAAAATAATACACGGGTCAGTCTAATTCAAACTCAGTTATTAGTGCACAGAAGCAATAATAATTAAATAAAAATTAGACGACAGTCACAATAAATCTAGTCTATCCGATCCTTAAATAAAGAAATCGGATAACGATAAATATAACACGTAATAGTGTTAAACAACAAATCAGCAAACTCAAATTATCAACGAAGATAGATGAAAGGATTATTAATGAAGATAATTTATAAAACAGCAGAATTGTCTAAATGGCAATTAACAACAATATCTAATTTAAAACAACAACTCTAGTAGGGCTGCAGCATACGCATGTGTATACTGCCTCGCCACTATAGTATATGGAATACGCAAAAGATCCATAAATCAAAAGCAATTAAAATATCAATAAAAGCAATACCGTGTGGCTGCAGTACACGCTTGCGTGCACTGCCTTGCCACTACAGTGATGATGTACAAAAATGAAAATTCACAACGAACACAAGGTCAAACCCAAGCGTTTAAGCTGGATTCAACTCAAGTGTATTCAAATGAAATGACCGATACAAAAATCAAGCCTTGACCACAGTTCAAATCAACCAACAGAGAAAAAAAACTGCGCAATTGAAACTGCAGCAAGGAGATGGCAACATGCATGCCATAGTTTCGCAATTCAAAGATGTGCACAGCTCTACTAGAAGTGCACCTGAAGTATACAACTGCCGAACTCAAAGAAGCGAACACAGATGGGATTAGAACCAAAAGCACTTCCATGCCCTATACAGTAGTGTAAATAGCACCAAGAACAAGTAGTGGTACAAACAACAAGGACGGTGTCAATACGGAATAATGACCAGGCAACAATTATTTTGCAACTGAGCCTCTCAACAAATACATGAACCAGAGAAATCAAACTACAACAAGGACAAACAAGGGTAGCACTGTGATTCTACACGAAAGGGAACCAACAGTACACATAGGAAAGGGTGAAACAATGGCTCAATATCGATGTATAAAATTACAAGATGAACCAGACAGGAGAACAACTTACTGCATTAATGAGACATGAATTCATGGAGCAAAGGCATCAGTAACCACTACATGGAACTGGAGATTACAAACTTAAATAGAAAATGCACATGAACGTGATGGCAACAGTTCAAGGCAAGAGAAACAACCCAAAACGAAAGACTTGCTAACCCCAATAGACAGTGCAGACTACCGAAGTGATACTAGTGCCAACTACATGAAATTGGACAGAACCCTTCGAAAAGAATCTGAATCAAATGCATATACAGGAATGCAACCTTACATATACCCAATAATATGTGAAAAAAATGTGCAGACTGCCTCACTGGTTAAGGCAGCTACAATTAAGTGGCTCAACACAACGAATTGCACAGATAGATCAATACACATAACTGCAGTGCAAATTAAGGTATACCAAAGTCAATGAATCAACACGAGTTCAAAAACCATAAAACAACAGTCTCAATCAAGACAGTATTCCAAAGTAAACAACCCAAGTCAAGTCTGGACAATACCATATAACAGACATTCGAGGATGCAAACAGGTACATGAGTGGTCAGTGAAACCCAAATGCTATCTACATAGAAGTGAGACCAAATCAGTTCATGTGCAAACTGACCAAACGGTACAGTGAAGCCAGAGGCAATCACAACTACACCAAGTTTCAAGTGCCAAGAGAAAGTGTCAGCAGTGGTACAACAAGAAGACTTCAAACCAGTGTACCAATGGATACCAGACTTGAAATAAACAAGTGACTTGAATGAATTTAACACAAAGACCATAAGTATCAACTTAACAGGGCAAAAAGCACAAACATAAATGAGCTAATGAGCACTACGGGTCTGTGAAGAACCAAGACTCATGAACCTAACTCGACCAATAACCAAAACTACAATGTGCCGAGAACTTATGCCAGAGAACTGCTCAAACCAACAAGCCAACATGGCAACAACAGATGCACCAGAAATGAACTCAGGATCAGGAAATATAAAATTGTCAAATGCAAATCCTGGGATGGCAGTATCAATGTCAGGATAATTACCAAAGTTCAGATAACCAAAATTCCAAAAATAGCTGAGCATCGAAAATAACACAATAAGTTTAACAATGATAACAAAATCGATGTCGAACAAATTCTAGCAGAGAAAAATTCAAAGCAAGTACATAGCAACTGGACCTCAAATGCAGTTATAACCGAGAAACAACAAACCAATTCATCAAGTCAGCAAGAGTCACTGAACCAAAATCAAAAGTCAACAATTCAAACCAATAAACCAAGACGAGAAATCATTGCCGTGAAACTCAATTAATCAAGCAACGAAATCAGGAATTGAAACAAGCTAGCAATCACTAAAGGCTTGAATTAGATGTGAGTGAAGGGTTCACTCACCTTTTAACGAAGTAAGGGCGAACTCGTCAAAGAAGAAGCGGCCGAAGTGAGCAACGAGGAGACGCTCGATCAGCTTAAAGGCGCAGCTTCAAAAATTCCCAATTTCATATCTAAGAAGAACGATCGAAGAAGCCCTAATTTGGACAGAGGAGCGAATGAAATAAACGCAGCCGCCATTTTATTTTCTTTCGAATTTTAGATTTAGGGTTTTTCGAATGAACACGAAACAACAAAAAAAATGAGGAACCCGTCTTTAATTTTGCTAAGGCCAAGTAAAAGTAAAAAAAATAAAATAAAATAAAAAGACTTGGGCCAAGAATAAAGCCCGCATATTCTTAACAATATTTAAAAGAATTTAAACTTGATTTTAAAAACTCCAACAGCAATTAACAACCAATATTAATCGCCAAACAAAGATAATTAATTGTTGTAAAACCCGGTTGTTACAGGATATTTGGAAGAATAAATTCACGGTGGGGATTTATTAAAGGAATGGGTAAAAAATTTAAAAATAAATAGTGATTTATTTTTAAAGGATGTGAAGGGAAGTGTATTTCCCTGAATAGCCAAGTACGTTTTCAAAGCAAATTTTTAATATATAAGTTAAAATTTTTAATGTTGTTTAAAAGTATGTTTAGAAAAGTTATTATTATTATTTTTTGAAATCGGGTTCAAATACAAAAGTCTATAGGCAAATCAGTACAAAACTGAGCCCAGTACAACAATTACAATCATTAAGTAAACAAAGTCTGAATTTATTTCCTAAAATAAGCCCCTTAAGCAGAAGATTCGAGAGAAATCTCGAAACATATTAGGAAAGTAAACACTTTCGAATGAGTTCATTTATTCATCTCACAAAAACAAATTATAGCGAGAAGTAGTAATGGCTGCCATAGTTGAAAATTCCATGAAACGTTTCTATCTCGGAAAAGATTTAATCTTCTTCATCTTCAGGAGCAGATTTATTGGCGGCCATAGTCGAATCATCATGAGTGTTTCCAACTACTCGATCCTCCTCATGAGCAGATCTGAGCGAAATAATGCTACTGACCATCTACTTCTTTCAGATCCGTGTTTCTTCCAACATGAAAACAGATCCAGCAACTAACACCTTCTCAAGACAAATCAATGAAGAACTTAACAAGATAAGTCTCCGTTGCCCAATAATTAAAGTTTTTATATTTATTTAGGGAAACTAACAAATTCGTTTGCTTCTAGGATTTTCAAGACTATCACAATATCAGATGATTTACCAACCGGATCTGCAAAACTTTACTCTTTCTATTGTAACATTAGTTTTGTAATTGTAAAAAATAATGTAATTAATTAAGAGAAGGAGAGAAAAAATGTAATTAATACAGGAACCTGAGAAAACGTAAAGCCGAGAATCAGGAAAGCAAGAAGATTCAGACAAACAGTATCATATGATAATGAAGATGCGCCCCAAGTCAGCGTTGGGAGGTATATCCCCATTTCTGTGCTATAGTATCATTCATGTCAGTGATGTTTTTAAAGTGTTTTGATTTTGTCATTCTGATGTTCATTGTTTGGTAGACGTTTTTGCATATCTGCGACCTTTCAGTAAACTGATTTTGAAAGATCCTTTCATTCCTTTCTTTCCAAATATGCCAAACACAGACAGATAGGGAGAGTTGAAATAGATCTGAGTTATGATTTTTTGAATTTGTGATGGAAACTATTTTCTGTAAATCTTTTTTCAGAGAGAAAGAAAATAGACTGTCTGGTAAATTGAAAAAATTTCTTGTGTTCCAAAGCCAAATGTTTCTTGTATAATTACATTGAAAGAATAGATGGTCTATCATTTCAATGTAATTGGTACAAAACACACAATTAGAAAAGTTATTATTTATAAATGTCTAAATTTTAAAGTAAGTATATTTTTCTAATCTATTATAGCAGTAATTATTTAAAGGTGGCTTGGTATTATGTTTTAAAAGTTAGAAATTCCGTTTTATATTGTACAAAGTAGTTTTATTTTAAATATTCTTAAAGTATATATTTTGAATAAGTATTAAAGTAATTTTTTTAATTTAAATGTTTTAAAGGATATTTTAGAATAAAGAGTTTTAAATTATTTTAAAAAATCTAAAGTTTTTGTACTTGGTGCTTTCAGTGGAAATTAATATTTAGGAATATATTCCATGAGAAAAGTGTGGTTTGAAAACTATTTTCAAAAGGGTTGAAAAGTGGGAATATATCTTGTGAAGATATATTGAGATTAATAAATAATTTGGTGAAATTATTTACATTTGATGGTTGTTGTGAATGTTAATTGATAGTTAAATAACCGACTATCAACATTGCACAATGCGCTGATCGTTTCGAAGAGACCAGGATCGGGATTAATTTCTCGAAAACCACTTCGATACGGTTTGTATGTTTTCGTGAGGAGGACGAGTTTGGATTCGAAGGTGGAGCAGTGAAGTGCAAGGGCTAGTCGCTACTAATCTTGAGGTGATTCCAAAATGGATGTAGTAGGAGTAGTGCCTTCGGTTCCGTTCGAGCCCGGGATGGACTTGTATGGATGAATGCTTTCAGAACATCGTCAGGTGGGCGATGAGCATTCGAAGTGGTATGTTCTTAAAATGTAACGCTTAGCCTCGAGCCTCATCAACCAGGAATGTCTGAAAATCAGGGGTTATGCAGCAAGGCTAGGTGGGTAGCGTCCATGAGGGTGTGGTCATCCCTGTCTAGATGTACCTTTTATTCGGCTTAGTGGTGCGGTTGCTGATCCCAACCGTGGGGTGATCTTACTCGGGATTATCCCGTAAGGGGTAGTCCCGGTCTTGTGTTGCAGGGGATTGGGAGTAATCCTCGGTAGGGTGATCTAGGCCACGTACTGTGACAGGTGGTACGTCAGTGCCTAGTCATTAGTTGGAAATCCATACTCCCTACGTACCTTTTACGGTTTTTGTTTGTATAATCTACATTGTGGCTAGTAGTTGAAAATTAATCATGTAACAATTTTGGCTATTTGAATAAGTATTTGTATATAGACACCATTATAGTATCAGAGGATTTTAATAAGTGTTTTGGCTATCATAAGGTAAAAACCCGACATGTTGATTCGTGGCGTGGTCTTACGAGATGCTTTTATTTTCAAAAGGATTTTGAAACTTTAATAATCAATTTGAGTGTGATTTATC
This sequence comes from Allium cepa, assembly GCA_030765085.1. Taxonomy (NCBI): domain Eukaryota; kingdom Viridiplantae; phylum Streptophyta; class Magnoliopsida; order Asparagales; family Amaryllidaceae; genus Allium; species Allium cepa. Next base: position 245,599,557 of record CM060942.1, read on the forward strand.
GCGCTGGTTTTCCAGACTGACTCGGGTATTATTTCACTGTAATGCTCGGGTCAGACCGAGTATTATAGAACACAGAAAAGGATGCTGAGGAGCTCAGGAGATGAGCTGAATGGCGATACGTACTCCCGTACTTGTTTTAAATATTCCGCTGTGTTGATTAGCTGTGCATTCAGTTTTATGAGGACAGGTCATGATTACTGTCCAGCTGTGTGTTATGTATACTCTGATGATGTAATATACAAACGATGTATTTGTTTTTTTGTAAAGGTCATTTATTATCTATTATATTTTATTCTGCTGCGATGGTTAGATTCTGATGTTGTTTTCTATTTTCTTCTTCTACCTCTTTCTTCTTTAACCCAAATGGTTCGTATTTCCGTTCATCTTGAGTCGAATGATGGAAATAGTGTCGACTTAAGGGGTACGGATTTGCGGGTCATTACAAATACATAGTACACAGAGCTATCTATTTTACTTTCAAATCTCACAGTGGAATGGATAAAATATAATATCAAAAGCAAGTTTCTATTTCATAAAGCAAGCCATTTCAGAAACATAATATGTAAAATATTACAACATGTTTACATAAAGCCTCTATAATACAATATCTCGAAATAATATAATCGTTTGAAATGGGTACAATGAAATACGTATAAAGTCAACTACATAACATAAAAAACTTATACATGTGTTGTAAAGAGGAGTGGTCATAACAACAAATATATGATGAAATGGAAATATCAAGCTTTATCATAATTTTACTTGGGCAGTATTATTTAAATGAGGAATATGTCTTTCATATTAAACTCATAACATACACATAAAGTCAACTATAAGCCCAAGGGCTCTTCCATTCAACTATATGACATACTATAAAATTAAAGTATAAGCCCGAATGCTCTTCCCATCCAACTGAATAACATTCATATAAAGTCAACAGTAGGCCCGCAGGCTCTTCCAGTCCAACTATACAAAAGACAACTATGATCCCAAACGCTTAAACAGTCTGTTTATGAAAGTCTAATGCAACTAGCGTGTACGATGTCTGAGGAAACATCCAAACCATTTAATACCTATTTAATGGGGAATAGGTAAACTCTGGTCATTTAAGACCTACAAAATAGGCAAATCCCTGTCATTTAAGACATAACCCCAAGGCGAGTCCCTAAATGGTTTTTTCTTACCGATGTCATAAAAAAATCCTATTAGACCACTTAATACTTCACATAAGAAAGAGGCAGAAGCTACCATAGCTATGGTAAGTACTAGTACTAGTAGCCATATTAACTGGGTAGATTTATCCTACGGAATTTGTACTAACCTCATGTCCACTATGATTATTTATTATAGATGATGTCCTATATTATTCCGCAAGCTACACCGCTGGTAGCTAGATTTAACTAGGAAAACGTCCATGTAACTTTGGACTAAGCTCGCATCCCTATAACTTAGTCATTCCTTTCATGTATGTCTACAATATACGTATATCATCCTATATGATTAATAGTTGAGGCCATATAAGGTCTCCACTTATTATGTCTCTGTTTATGGATTAATTCTCATAATCATCATTAACTGCTTACCTAAGAAATTGATGCTATTTACAACCCTATTAATTCTAATTAATACGTTCAATACGCTATATTTATTATGTTATTATTAACTTTAATTATCAACATGTTAATATTATATACATCTACACGAGATTCGGATAAAATATCATTAGTCATATGTAAAGAAAGTGCTTATTAATTTAAATTTCAAACTTATATAAGTCCCAGACCCTAAACAAAAATATAGCTAATATCATTAGCCAACAACTGACTTGTAAAATAATTCCAAACTTATCACCTATTAATATAATAGAATTTACTTCTATACTCAACGAACAAACTTCGCAATTTAAACCATTTATGTTATGTCAAACTTTGCAATTACCAAGTTGGAGTGAAAAAGGAATTCATACTAGTTTTAATTTACAGAAATCGGCGGTGCAAACTACAAATAATCGAAAATCATTCTTTGCACCGTTTCTAACTTTATTTATTTTTAGAATCGTTTAATGCTACAAGAGAAATCATAAGAGGTGAAGTCGGATAGATTATGAATTGCTTAATCTCAACACAGATCCAATTCTACTATATTAATACAAAAAAATTGAAATTTTAACATATTCAAAGATTGACATTTAATTGAGGAAAATTCTAGGTGTTTTAGATGCTATGCCTTATTGCATTTCTAAAGAACTTCCAGAATTATTAAGTAGGAAAAATCAACAAGTCCAACATATGCTCTATTTACATTTATTTCAAAAAGAATAATCACTTTATCAGGCCGAAAACTTTTTGACCCAACCAAAATTTTAAATTAGGAATTCCAAAAATGAAAAACCCTTTTAATGCAAAACATTTTATTCACAAACCTTTTAATCGGAACTTTTGACTCCGTGATATTTGAGTTATAATTTTTTCAAATTTCCTTACTTTTTCAAAACAACAACTTCTCAATAAATTTTTCTAAAATATCCGTTGAAAGCATTTCAAGAAAGTTTCCAAAGAAAATCTTTTTATTTGTTCCCCTATATAGAGTTAGATTTTAGAAAATCTTTTTCAAAACAACAACTTCTTAATAAGTGTCTTCTCTATTGCATTTTCTTCTTCATTCATCCCTTACTTTTGAATTTTTATAACTATACTACCTTATAATTAGTTGCTACCTAACATGCTTATTTACTATCTTTATAAATGTTGATTGTCGGTAATAAATGATTACTATTCTGTCAGGACAATTTCTAAAGACATTTATTTGTTCATTCTAACCTTTTCTTTTATCTTTCCATAATTTTCCAAATAACTTCTTTAATCAATCCTATTGTATTCCAATTGAGTTAATGCTACTCCCTATTTATTGGATAATTATCGCCTTACCAATCATCGAGTTACAATCATTTCCAAAAAAATTCGTTAACGATACCACCTCCATCACACATTCCTTAATATATTATTTCTTTTCCAACATAAATTCGCCTCACCCATCCTTTTGAAATATGGTCGCAACTACTTTTATGGTCGGAAGCTATAGAGTAAATTCAAATTAAGTGTGTGTGTGTGTGTGTCTATATATATATATATATATTAGATTTTCAAAGAATACTTTCAAAAATAACAGGTATACCAATCATACGTATACCTATTCTCATTGATCGGGTAACCTAAGCTCTAATACCGGTTGTAAGGACCTGTCCCATAACGGACCTAATTTCGATCCAATAAAAGCCCATCGAAACTTACGGCCATCTCAAGGCAAGCTGTTGGGTTGATAAAATTAAACAATAATGTGACGACCCGGAATTTTTAGATGTTTGAAATCGGAATATTTAATTCATTTAAAATATTTAAAAATTAATTTTTAACTTGAATTCAAATATTATTATTATTTAGCAATTAAGATATTGGATTTAATAAACTGAAATTGGGTAAATTATTGAATCTTCAGTTTTAAGCTTGTTAAAAACAATTTGAAGGCTTGTCACATTTATATTGATAATACTGAAGATGTTTAAAGTGTTAAAATTGAATTTAAAGGTGATTTGTTCAGTTTTGAAGATATATCGTTTAAATCGATATTTAAAAATAGCCTTCCGAGGCACGGTCTCGGAATTTGACGAAACCAGTTCCATTGTATCCATAATATTATATTATTATCGGATTTTAATTTTCGTAGTGTTTGGAATTGTTGTGTGGGCGTACGATGTATAAACGCGTTAAAATTAAATCGAAAATTTAATATAATAACTAGGTCCCAAAAACTTATCTTCTCCATACGATCGAATTAGAGCTCGAAACCTTTCCCATTGCGTTTGGAATAGGGGTATAGCATTATGAACGCCTAGCGGCATGCCTCGATAGGAGTTTGAGATTTTAAGTTGCATTTGAATTTAAATTTGAAATTATAAAATATATTGTTTTGACTGGTCAAGATAAGTCATATCAGCCTACTTTCTTTCATTGTCATAACTTTTTCCTTTCCCCTCATATTACCATAGCCAGCATGCTACATGCAAGGTGTCTTCTTTCTTTTATATTAACAGCCATAGTCATCCTCTTCAATTCAAAAAAAAACTCTTCAAATCAAATTTTAATGGACAAATGATTTTACTCTCTTTTCTATTTAAACTGATCCCTTTTCCTTCTTTGATTAAAATCAAACCCGCCAGTTCCAATTAAAATCTCCAATTAAAAAAAAGAGTCGGCCGAAGCCTTTTCATAAATAGATCGCGATTTTTTTTCCTTATTTCCAATCGATACGGCGACCGTTTGTTTCTTGATAATATTCATGTATGCGCCTCGCGATCGAGTCGAATTTACCCCAATTCAACTCAAGGGTTCGAGGTCAAGGCTGTTCTAAGCGAGGGGAAGTTTCGATCTATGGCGTGGGAATCGAGCACAGTGAGGGGCATGGCTTGTGCGTAGTGGTCGATCGTAGTTAAGGAGCGGAGGGTATTGAGGACGGTGGTTGCAAGGTGCGTGTGTGAGGTAGGCGAGTGTGGGCAGTCGCGATGCCAAATGGGAGTTTGTTCGTCTCGAGTAAAGCTGGGTCGTGGCCAGGAAGAGGAACGACAATGGAGCAGGCCAGAGTTAGGATCGTTTGAAGGCACTGGCAAGGGAAGTCGAGCATTTTGCCTGGTCGAAGTCAGGTCTGAATAGGTAATTTGGGATTTAATTCTAAGTGTTATTTTTTTATTTATTTATAGATCGAAGAAAAATAATAATTACAGTAAGATAAGTGCAATTTTCCAATTTATATATTCAAATACAGAAAAGATGTTATATAGAAAGGATTTTGAAAGAAATATATAGGAATTTTAAATAATTGAAAAGTTTTATATAAAATTTGACTTTTGAATCAATATAATTTAAGTTTTTAAATATATGTAGTTTTAAAGAAAGTAAAATAAAATAAATATACATTTACACATTTTTACTTACTAGTTTATTTTAAATAATATTTGGATTAACTTATTTAATTTATTTTTGGAACTTAAAATTTATTTATTAAAAGAAAAATTAGTATAAATAAAATTTTGGGTTAATTAAATTTATTTAAGGGAAATTAATTGTTCGGTTAATTCAAGTATTAATAATCACCTAATGTTTATACAAGGTCCAAATATCGTGAAGAAAATAGTCAGGATTGAAGTGGATTGCAAACAAAAATCAAAGGTGGGTTAATCTCACTCTTTTGGATTTCTATTTAAATTTAAATGGTTAAATTTAAATAATTTGTTGAATGATTGGTTTGATGTGCTATATTATATATAGTAGTATATAGTATATATTGGAGTGATTGATTTCCCCGCATTATATATAGCGGATGAGACCCTATGCACGGCATAATAGCTGATGATATTATATAAACCCATATACCGCGATATTCCATCTCGAAGTGGAATTTGTATTTTATGTTGTGCTAACATTTGTGGATGCAGGGAAACAGGTTGGAGGGATCCAATTGGATTCCAGAAAATTGTTTAGATGGTACTAATAAATCTGTATTATGATTATTTGATATGCTGCGATGAATTATATTGATAATTGGAATATTGGATACCATGCTTTGATTTAATATATTTCAGTACATTGAGGCATCAAAATATTTAGAATTGGATTTTTGAAAGAAATATAAGAGTAAATATTGAAGTGACATAATTATAGATTAAAAATAAGAATTTATTTTAAAATTCAAGATTTGAATTTATTTGTATGGATAAAGAAGAAATTTGGAAAATATGAAATGGGTATTTCGGTTAAAAAGATTTTACATCATAATGAAGAAATAAAATCTTAAATTAATGGATTTTGGAATAAATGGAGTAAGTAAGGAAATTTATTCAAAAGTAAAGTAAATTTGAAATCAATTTTGGGATTGATTTAAGTGTGTAAAACCGAAATTTTTTTAAAAAGGGAAGTGAGACTTGAAATTTATAAACTGGGTTTATAAAAGAAAAGTGATATATCAGCGGATATTTGAAAGAATAAATTCACGGTGGGGATTTATTAAAGGAATGGGTAAAAAAAATTAAAAATAAATAGTGATTTATTTTTAAAGGATGTGAAGGGAAGTGTATTTCCCTGAATAGCCAAGTACGTTTTCAAAGCAAATTTTAAATATAAGTTAAAAAAATTAATGTTGTTTAAAATTATGTTTTAGAAAAGATATTATTTCTAAATGTCTAAATTTTAAGTATATTTTTCTAATCTATTATAGTTGTAATTATTTAAAGGTGGCTTGGTATTATGTTTTAAAAGTTAGAAATTCAGTTTTATATTGTACAAAGTAGTTTTATTTTAAATATTCTTAGATTATATATTTTTAATAAGTATTAAAGTAACTTTTTAAATTTAAATGTTTTAAAGGATATTTTAGAATAAAGAGTTTTAAATTATTTTAAAAAATCTAAAGTTTTTGTACTTGGTGCTTTTAGTGGAAATAGATATTTAGGAATATATTCCATGAGAAAAGTGCGGTTTGAAAACTATTTTCAAAAGGGTTGAAAAGTGGGAATATATCTTGTGAAGATATTTTGAGATTAAAAAATAATTTGGTGAAATTATTTACATTTGATGGTTGTTGTGAATGTTAATTGATAGTTAAATAACCGACTATCAACATTGGACAATGCGCTGATCGTTTTGAAGAAACCAGGATCGTGATTAATTTCTCGAAAACCACTTCGATCTGGTTTGTACGTTTTCGTGAGGAGGACGAGTTTGGATTCGAAGGTGGAGCAGTGAAGTGCAAAGGCTAGTCGCTACTAATCCTGAGGTGATTCCAAAATGGATGTAGTAGGAGTAGTGCCTTCGGTTCCGTTCGAGCCCGGGATGGACTTGTATGGATGAATGCTTTCAGAACATCGTCAGGTGGGCGATGAGCATTCGAAGTGACATGTTCTTAAAATGTAACGCTTAGCCTCGAGCCTCATCAACCAGGAATGTCTGAAAATCAGGGGTTATGCAGCAAGGCTAGGTGGGTAGCGTCCATTAGGGTGAAGTTATCCCTGTCTAGATGTCCCTTTTATTCGGCTTAGTGGTGCGGTTGCTGATCCCAACCGTGGGGTGATCTTACTCGGGATTATCCAGTAAGGGGTACTCCCGGTCTTGTGTTGCAGGGGATTGGGAGTAATCCTCGGTACGGTGATCTAGGCCACATACTGGGACGGGTGGTACGCCAGTGCCTAGCCATTAGTTAGAAATCCATACTCCTTACGTACCTTTTACGGTTTTTCTTTGTATAATCCAGTTTGTGGCTAGTAGCTGGAATTTAATCATGTAACAATTTTGGCTATTTGAATAAGTATATGTATATAGACACCATTATAGTATCAAAGGATTTTAATAAGTGTTTTGGCTATCACGAGGTAAAAACCCGACATGTTGATTCGTGGCATGGTCTTACGAGATGCTTTTATTTTCAAAAGGATTTTGAAACTTTAATAATCAATTTGAGTGTGATTTATCACGCTGGTTTTCCAGACTGACTCGGGTATTATTTCACTGTAATGCTCGGGTCAGACCGAGTATTATAGAATATAGAAAAGGATGCTGAGGAGCTCAGGAGACGAGCTGAATGGCGATACGTACTCCCGTAGTTGTTTTAATATTCCGCTGTGTTGATTAGCTGTGCATTCAGTTTTATGAGGACAGGTTATGATTACTGTCCAGCTGTGTGTTATGTATACTCTGATGATGTAATGTACAAACAGATGTATTTGTTTTTGTGTAAAGATCATTTATTATCTATTATATTTTATTCCGCTGCGATGGTTAGATTCTGATGTTGTTTTCTATTTTCTTCTACCTCTTTCTTCTTTAACCCAAATGGTTCGTATTTCCGTTCATCTTGAGTCGAATGATGAAGAATAGTGTCAACTTAAGGGGTACGGATTTGCGAGTCATTACAAATACATAATACACAGAGCTATTTATTTTACTTTCAAATCTCACAGTGGAATGGATAAAATATAATATCAAAAGCAAGTTTCTATTTCATAAAGCAAGCCATTTCAGAAACATAATATGTAAAATATTACAACATGTTTACATAAAGCCTCTATAATACAATATCTCGAAATAATATAATCATTTGAAATGGGTACAATGAAATACGTATAAAGTCACCTACATAACATAAAGAATTTATACATGTGTTGTAAAGAGGAGTGGGTCATAACAACAAGTATCTGATGAAATGGAAATACCAAGCTTTATTATAATTGTACTTGGGCATTATTATTTAAATGAGGAATATGTCTTTCATATTAAACTCATAACATACGCATAAAGTCAACTATAAGCCCAAAAGCGCAACTTATGACTTATGACCCACTTGTGACATCTCATATTAGTCCGGTTGTTCATAGAGATTAATAGCAAGATTGACTGGAGGGATTTACCCTACCGAATTGGGATTAACCTCGCGTCCACTGTGGTTATTTATTATAGGTGATGTCCCGCAATGGACACAAAGCTATACTACTGGTAGCTAGATTTATCTGGGCAGACTTCCATGTGACTTTGGACTAACATCGCATCCTTATAACTTTATCATACCCTATATGTATACCAACTATATACATATATCATCCTACACGATTATTAGTTGATGCTATATAAGTGTCCCATTATTACGCCTTTAATTATGGATTATTTCCCGAAATCATAATTAACTACCTTCCTAAGGAATTAATGATATTTACTGCCCTATTAATTCTAATTAATACATTCAATGTGCTATAATTATTATGTTATTATTAACTTTAATAATCAATATATTGTTATTATTATTAGATACTTACACACGAGAGTCGAATAATATATTTTCAGTCACATACAAAGAAAGCGCTTTTTAATTTAAATGTCAAACTTATAGGATTCCCAAACTCCAAAAAAAATATAGCTAATATCCTTAGTCTACAACTGAATTCTGAAGAAAAGAAATAATACCAAACTTATCTCATATTAATATAATATAATTTACTCCTCCCAAACTTTACAATTTAAACCATTTATATTATATCCAATTTTTGAAATTACCAACATGGAAAGAAAAAGGGATTCATACTTGTTTTAGTTTATAGAAATATATGTAGTGAAAACTACAAATAATCAAAAGTCATACTTTGCACATAATTTCTAACTTTATTTATTTTTTGAGTCCTTTAACATTACAAGAGAAATCGAAAGAGATAAAGTGGGACAGATTATAAATTTCTTAAACCTCAACACAGCTTTAACTCTACTATATTAACACAAAATAATAGAAACTTCACCATATTCAAAGATTGACATTTAATAAGGGAAATTTCGGGTGTTCTAGATGCAATGCTCTATTGCATTTTTAAAGAACTTCCAAATTTATAAAACAGAAAAATCATGAAGTCCAACATACACACTGTTTACTTTTATTTCAAAAAGTTAAACTACTTTATCGGAAATCTTTAGACAGAAAACTTTTAAACCCAACCAAAATTTTAAAATAAGAGTCCATAAATGAAAAACCCTTTTTATCCTAAATTTTTATTCATAAACCTTTTAATTGGAACTTTTGACTCCCCAACTTCTATTTAAGTTATAATTTTTCAACATTCCTTATTTTTTCAAAACAACAACTTCTCAATAAATCTTTCTAAAAAGATCGTTCAAAGCATTTCAAAGAAGTTTCCAAAGAAAATCATTTTATCAAACCCCTCAGTGGAGTTAGATTTTAGAAAATCCATTTCAAAATAACAATATCTTAATAATTGTCTTCTTTATTGCATTTTCTTCTTCTTCCATCCTTACTTTTGGATTCTTATAACTATGATACCTTGTAGCAATTAATTACTACCTAACATGCTTATTTACTATCTCTATAAGTTTTGATTATGGGTATCAAATGATTATTATTCTATCCGGACAAATTCTTAAGACATTTATTTATTCATTCCAATCTTTCCTTTCATTTTTCCAAGATTTCCGTAAAAATTTCTTTAAATAGTCCTTTTGTATTTTAATTGAATTATTGCGACTCCCTGTTAATTTCATAATTATTACCCTACCAATCTTTGAGTTACAATCATTTCCAAAAGCATTCCTTAACAATACAACCTCCGTCGCGCATTCCTTACTCTATTATTACTTTTCCAACCATAGTCGTCTCGCCCATCATTATAGAATATGGTCACAACTACTTTTATGGTCTAAAACTATAGATTAATTTCAAATTAAGTGTGTGTGTGTGTAGTATATTTTCAAAAAATCTTTCAAAACTAACAAACATGCCACTCATAGGTATACCTAATCTCATTGGTCGAGTAACCTAAGCTCTAATACCGGTTGTAAGCACCTGTCCTGAAATGAACCTAATTTCGACGTAATCAAAATCTGCTGAAACTTAGGCTCATCTCAAGGCAAGCTGTTTGGTTGATAAAATTAAACAATACATAGTACACAGAGCTATTTATCTATACTTTCAGAATCTCGCAATGGAATGGATAAAATATAATATTAGTAACAAGTACCATTTCATAAAGAAAGCCATTTCAAAAACATGGTATGTTAAACATTGCAACATGCTTACATAAAGCCTCTATAATACAGTATCTTAAAATAACATAATCGTTTGAACTGGGTTTAATAAAATAAATATAAATTCAACTGTATAACATAATGACTTTATAAATGTGTTTTAATAAGGTGTTGGTCAGTCCAACAAAGATCTAGTGAAATAGAAATCTCAAGCTTTATTATAATTGTACTTGAGCGGTATTATTCGAATGAGAAATATGTCTTTTGTATTAAAATCATAACATATGTATAAAGTCAACTATAAGCCCAAAGGCTCTTCCAGTCACTATATAACATGCATATAAAGTTAATTGTAAGTTTGAAGGCTCTTCCAGTCCAACTATACAACATTCATATAAAGTCAACTATAAGCCCAACGACTCTTTTAGTCCAACTATACAAAAGTCAACTATTAGTCCAAAGGCTCAAATTGTCTGCCTATATAACTCTAATGAAACTAGCATGTACGATGTAAAAGGAAAGACCGAAACAACTTAATACTTCATTTATAGGTATTAGGAAAATTTTGATCATTTAAGACTTACAAAATAGGCAGAGACCTGTCATTTAATACCTAACCCAAGTTGGGTTCCTATACAGTTCTTTGTTACCGACGTCGTACGAAATCATATTAGGCTATATAATATTTCGCCCAAGAATGAGGCAAAATCTACCATAGCCACTTAATACCTTTAACTCAAAGCAGACTCCTCCTAAGGATTTCACCTACCATACTAAAAGCGCAACTTATGACCAATAACTCACTTGTGACTCTCATATTATTCCCACATTCCATAGAGACTGATAGCAAGATTGACTTGCCGAATTACCCTACAAAAAGGGACTAAACTTGCATACACTGTAGTTATTTATTATAGGTGATATCCCAAATTAGGTTGCAAAGTTGCACTGCTGGTTGCCAGATTTAACTAAAGCGACTTCCATGCAACTTTGGACTAACCATGCAGCCCTATAACTTTGTCATACGTTATATATACCTACTATACACATATATCATCCTACACGATTAATAGTTGATTCCATATAAGGATCCGCTTATTATGCCTTTAATTATGGATTAATTCCCATAATCATCATTAACTACCTTCCTAAGAAATTAATGTTATTTACCCTATTAATTCTAATCAATATGTTCAGTACACTATAATTATTACCTTATTATTATCTTTAATAACCAAAACGCCAATATTATAGATATTTACACATGAGATTTGAATAAAATATTTTTAGTCACATGCAAAGAAAATGCTTATTAATTTAAATGTCAAACTTATAGAAGTCCAAAACTCCAAACAAAAATATAGCTAATATCCTTAGCTTAAAACTGACTTCTAAAGAAAAGGAAGAAAACCAAACTTATCTCATATTAATATAATATAATTTACCCTTCTTAAACTTTACAATTTAAGCCATTTGTACAACATCCAGCTTTTGCAATCACTAACTTGGAGTGAAAAGGGGATTCATACTTGTTTTAATTTATAGAAATAGTTAGTGCAAAATGCAAATTATCAAAAATTATACTTTGCACATAATTTCTAAATTTATTTATTTTTGGAATCCTTTAACGGTACAAGAGAAATAGAAAGAGATAAAGTGGGATAGATTATAAATTTCTTAAACCTTAACATAGTTTCGATTCAACTATATTAGTAAAAAAACAATTGAAACTCCAACATATTCAAAGATTAACATTTAATTAGGTTAATTCTATGTGTTTTAGATGCTACTTTTCATTTACCAAAATTTTCCAATATATACATCAAATCCAAATAAATACTATTCAATTACGAAAATGTGAAAAAATTGATATTTCCACTTACAGAGAATTGCTTGCTTCCTAACTGGATTTCATTCCACCGTGCCTATTTCTCTTTTAAATCTCCCTCTTTTGAAATATAAAACAAAGTGAATCTTATATAGAAATTAGATTTAGGGTAAGAAACTAGTGGGGAATAGAATTAGAAATTAAAAGAAGTAAACATCTAAACCTCCTACCTTAAAATCCTAGTCGATTTTGAAATTCAAAGAAGAAGATGATGAGATCTAATTTATATCGCTATTAATTCTCTATTAGATCTTCCCCTTTTTGAATATAAAACAAATTGATTGCACATATATTATATTTCAGAAATTAGATATCTGGAGAGGAATGATTAATTTATATTAGAGATTAGAAATTAGAATTAATTATCAGAAAGTTTATTGTTTCTGAAACCCTAAGGGGAAAGATTTTGACAGTGCTTTGCTGTTGCTTACAAAATTTTATAAAGGAAAATTATGGGTCCAGTGGCCTATTTATAGAAGTGAGAAGGACTAGAGCCATTAGATTTAAATAATAAAAATCCAAACCATTCAAAATAGCTAAACCATAGCCGTCGCCATCAGGTAGTGATCGACCACCACCATCCACCATCGGACCGCTAGAGGTTGACCAGTCGTGGTCGAAGGGTTCACCTCTCTCCTCTCTTATGACCTATTTATTTGTTTCCGTTTAATTTTATTAACTACCATATTAAATTCATTAATTACTCAATTACTTCTTATGTTAACCCATGTTAATTCAAATATTATCTCAAATGTTATTAAAATTCAAAATTCAAAATTCAAACTTTTAGTTCCTTATTCAACTATTTAAATTTGAAAACTTCAAACATCCATAACTTCTTTGTTTGAACTCTGATTTCTACATATTATGTATGAAAATTGATCATAAATTCATTATAGATGCAATAGTGCAACCTCCGTAACCAAATTCTGACATTTACCAAATTTCCATTTTTAACCATAATTTTAGTTACTTAATTTATTACTAAATTTTATGTGGTGTTGCCGCTTAAATTGTAAAATTGGATTTTTTTAACAAAGATGTGTAAATGATATATTTAACCAGATTGTCACTACACTAGGTAGGATGATGAGTGAACATTAATATTTGAATAGTTTGGTATTAATTGCTAACTGAATTTACACCTATAAGTCACATAATTATTTTGGTGATTTCTCTAAAATGCCACAAATTTGATTGATTTATAACTTTAAATTAGTTAATTGATTAATATTTATGAAATACTAAATATTTAATTATTAGATGTATTGGACGCTAATAGTATTTTTGGTGCTATTATTAATTAGTTGGGTGCGTATATAAATTATATATATATATATATATATATATATATATATATATATATATATATATATTGATATATTGATATATGATATCGATACATGTTTAAAAATGATTTAAATTATACTAATTACTTATTGTATTGGAGTGATTTGATGGCCCATGAAGGCAATATAACGGTCGGCCATAGAAATGGGTTTGGTTTTGGCTTAAAATATTAGATTTGGACCTAAAACTAATAAAGAAAGATATAGTATGATGAGGAGAATATGTCTCCTCCCTTTTCTTTATATAAATGAGCACACCTCTTCATTTTTTGAAACTTACTCATTACCACCACTTCATGGCCATGAGCCATGCCCTCTAATCTTCATCGAAAATAATCAATGCCCAAATTCATCAAATCAAATAAACTAGTGGTACTCCAAGCCATTGCAATGACGAAAGATCGATTCAAGGTGGCTCTAGGAGAATACATCAATCAAGATGTGTTCAAAGGCATTGTCATTATGGTAAAAATCCTATTTAACAAGTATATATGTTGATTTTCATTATATTGGTTTTACGTATGTGTTATTGCCTCTACTATTGTTAGAGTTATTTTTTAACATATAACCAGTTAAATTAAATAATTTAGTTGAATTAACTTGATTGTTTAAAATTAAAAATATTCCCATACAAATTTATTTTGTCATAAATATGTTCTGATATTAAAATGTTATTTTTCTAATTAAAATAAATAATTTTTTAAATAATTATTTATTAGTTTGAAAAATAATTATGCATCAACACTACATTTAAAATTAATATATATACACATATATCAATGATTTAAAAGACTTTCTATAATTTTAGCTAAAATACAAAAATCTCTAGCCAAATTTCGTATATATAATATTTATCTTAAATCAATTTTTAATATTCTAAAACATTTATTATCATGATATATATATATATATATACATATATATATATATATATATATATATATATATGTATAAATCAATGATTATTTTTTAATTTAAAAGATGAATTAATTTTCTAGCCGAAAAGAATTATACACATATATGTATTCATTATATAATATATATATATATATATATATATATGTTTGTGTGTGTGTGTATTATTTAAAAGGATTTGAAACATAAACATGCATTTAAAATTAAAATACAAACTTATATAAATTTATAAGTTAGGCTATATAAATCACTATTATATAATTTTATAATATTTATATTTAATTAGTAAAAGATATTTAATTAATTAATCTAGATCAAGATT
The DNA here is from genome assembly GCA_030765085.1 of Allium cepa. Lineage (NCBI taxonomy): Eukaryota > Viridiplantae > Streptophyta > Magnoliopsida > Asparagales > Amaryllidaceae > Allium > Allium cepa. Next base: position 245,614,596 of record CM060942.1, read on the forward strand.
TAAATTTGAAAATGTTTTACAAAGTCTAGGTTAGGTATTTTAAATACAACTGTTAAATTTAAAACTATTAATTTAGTCAAAATTATTAGATTATTTAAATTTGATTATACGTTATTAAATTTTGAATATATTTTATTTTAAATTCCATATCTGAATTTGAAAAAGTTTTACTAAGTCTAAATTACGTATTTTAACTTCTTATTTTGAATTTAAAATTAATCTAGTTAGTAAAATTAAACTAGATAATTTAAATTTTATTGTACATAAATAATTTTGAATTATGTTTACATACATATATACGCACACACGTATGTATGTATTTGTGTTTACCTATGTAAATATTTTTTAACAATATTTTGAGATAATCAATACATATATAAATGGCACATTTATACGTATTAAATGAGATTCCAAATCTATATACATATACACTGACTATTTCACTTATTGGTATGTCACATTTGTACGTTATACACATTTAAGTATATATTGATATGCTTATTAACTACATCAAATATTTTAATTAAATTTATTAATAATTAAAAAATTAAATATAATTAGATTTTATTTAAATAATCTAGACTGGATCTAGTACTACCCATTATACTTCATAAGCCCACCACGATCCAAAATAGTTTTTTTTGAAACCCACCTATTCCGTCTACTTCCGACCAGCCACGTTCCAATGTTATAAGGGTTCGACATCATTATATGTCGAATCTTTGAAACCATTATGCAATGATTTATATTTTACCCTTGCATGGGCACCATTGATAATTTGAAAAATGATGTAAAAACTATTATGTGTAATGAATTTTATTTAGTCGCTCTTTTTACTTAGACTATATATATATATATATATATATATATATATATTTGTGTATATATATATATTGAACGAAGTATGTCATCAAAGATAACTCCAAGGTGATTGTAGCATATTATGGTTTTATCTTTGGTATTAGTACTGGTGATGTTAAAGTTAAGGTACATTGAAGTACCAATTTTGATGATTGTTTGTGAGAAACTGAGCATAATATTAGAAAGTGTACCTCTGTAATATTTAAGGCATAAGAATTTGTGGCTAGAAAGTTCTCTCATTGTGACGGAATTTTATCATGTATTCTACTATTTAAATATGCTTATTTAACTTTGCACTCTATATGATTATTTTGACATTTGAATAAGTTCCAAGGATGGAATACTTATAAGGAGTGGAGCCTATGATGACCTATATTTTGTATGTTTCTAATTTCATCGAGGATATTAACTCGAACGGATTTGTAAGATGACAAGTAATTAATTGGTATAGTTTATTTAGGAAAACCCATATTATTCATCATAACATGCGAAAATACTCTTTTTTATATTATAAGTTGAAAATTCACAATAATATAATTGCATGTGCTCACCAAAATTAAAAATTATTAACCAATATCACAAATCCAAATTCAAAATTTTCAAATTAATTACGATAATGATGATTTAATATGCTTGTACTTTTGAGATGTAAGTGACAATGAAAAGCCAAACATTAATAACTGATAGTAGTTTAAAAAATATATTTTTTGCCAAGGCAAGTCGGTTTTATAGCGGCGTGTCCACTTTTTACAAATTTATTAATGTATAAGTTTGAGACTGAATGTCTCAGAAGCTACAAAAACCAACTCACTTATATTTATTCACTCGTCATAACACAAAATTTATAACATATAAAGAATAACAAGACAACAAAAAGGCAGTCAAGTAGGTGTAAGGCTCCTCGTCAAGGAGGCACATGAATTTTATCCTCAGTATCATCATCTAAGTCATCAGAGTCAGAGGACTTTGAATAGCATGATTAAGTAGTAGGAAGAGGTGGAGGTGGAGGTGGAGAAAGGGGAGGAGAAGGCATAACTTGAAGTACAACCACTAAGGTTGTAGTAGCATCAATGTAGTTGTTTAAACTAGAAAGATTCTAAAGGATAGTGACAAGATCCCATATCAAAGGAATCAATAAAGGTTGAACCTTAGGCTTTAACTCTCCATTTTCTAGGAGGTGGTTTTTAAAGTGGGATCTCCGGGGCTCAGCAGAATGAGCATTGATGCAGGCAGAGTGCCTAAAAGAGTGATAAATAATGCATGACTGGGTTTTGCCTAAGAAAGAAACATCAAAATGGACGATCATATGCTCAAATAGATAGACTGATCGCTTGGAGGGGAGATCTTTGTCCGGGCAATCTCCATCAAAGCTCTACCGTATGCCATTCTATCTCTACGCTTCGTAGACTCATCAAAACAAACAATTTTATAAAATATAACTCAATAACCAATCCAAACCTTCCAATGTCTAAAAAAGAGAAGGGACATTAGAAAGCGGAACCCAAATCGGATGGATTGAACATGCTCTCTGGCCATGTTAATAAAAGAAGTCCATTTTGTGATAATAAAACTTTATCCCTAATGATATATGGATCAGGTTCAATAATTCTAGCTCGGTCTTTCAAACAAGAGAATTCAAAATTGAGCATATCTGTTAATGAGATTTTTCGTCTCAAAAATACCCAAATATATTTTATGAAGTTATCACGATGCTGAACTCTTTCGTGACTATAAATCAACAAAATTAATTAATATTAAAATTTCCTTTAAGTGGAATAATTATTTCACTTTAATGCTTACAAAATTATAAGGGAGAATGTTCAAAGAAGTTAGAATCAATTCATTAATTATAATTTATCTCAACTTAAGCTTGAGACATTAACCAAAACAGTAAAGTACTGAAAGCAATACAAAGGATATGAAGAATTTACATGGTTCAGATGTTAAGCAAGCCTACGCCCATAAGTAAAATGTCTAATACTTGTCACTTGATTCTTAGTAGAAAAAAATGGCAAAGAGTACATTTTTTATTTTTGTGTCTAAAAAGGGTAAAGTAAATTTCCCCTTATAATGCGTAGATTCATGTGGACTACTAAGATCATTCTTCCCCTTCTTGATTTCTTCCTTTGGATCAAGCCATGTGTCGACTATCCCTCTTGTTTATTTGATATGCATGGATTGCTTTCATGGTCTTTGTGGGAAATTGTAATTTGAGCACTTCAATTCTGAACATTGGTTGGAAGTTTGAAATTAAAGTGGGAAAACCCAACTTTGAATAGACAATGACATTCCAATTCTGTAAAGCAACAGTCATGGACTGTGAATGTGTATGGGTGAATCTACAATGAGAAACCACCTTTTATTCTAGGAAGGACCACACCATTATCAGCACTCCAGGACTTTGCTTTAGTTTACTAAGAGTTATGCGTTTATTATGTTTAGGGTAGTAATACCTCATAATGTTCGTACATCATCACCGTTACCGTAGCCCTACTGCACTGCTCAATCCGAAATATCAATAAAGCATAGTATGGGAGTTAAGATCTATGGTTTGGTAGAAGAGACTGTGTTGCTGTTTTGGGGAGTCACCGCCTTGGCATGACTCTACTTAAGCCAATTTCATTGATAGAGGATTGTGCCACCACTCTTGTCTTTGAGTTAGGTTTTATGATCTTAAGAATGAAGTTAGGATCTCTTAGTTTGCCTTTAAGGAATGAGGTGTGGCTCTTGGTTGCGGAGAAGTCTTTCTTATTGCCTCATTCCTCTAGTCTTTATGTGTTTGGGCAGTGCTTTTAGGATTTCAGCGCCATTCTGCCACATCAAGATAGTGGAAAATCTCTATCAATTTGAAACTGATGTAGGATTAAGGTGATGTTTTGTCACTTTAATATCAAATCAATATGGAGAAACAACTTTGTAGCTTTTTGGTATTGAATTACTGTGCAGATCTACCACTTTAAATGCTGGTCTAATATTGCAGCACGTCCTTGTTTGTGTACAGTTTCTTAAGGGTTTATGCCGCAGTTTTGTATTATTAATGTTTCTTTTAGGGCTACAACACTGTTTCTACATCTCATTGTGACTTAAAGATTATGTCGTAGTTCAAATTTTATAAGTTTTGCTTCTTTGAAACCATAGTGCGGTCTCCATATTTTGCTACCTGGAGGTTATGTCATGGTTCTACCTATTGAAGTGAGTATTAAGTTCGCAAACTGGTTCCTACACTTTGTAGCCATTTTAAATTTTTGGCTTAGTGTTATCATGTCGATGCTACATTCAATGGGACAGTGCGGTCTTTTTGTTTTGCTGCCGACTTAGGATTTTGGCACGGTAATATTTGGATTTTGTTCTTGCTTCCTTTCCATTTTTTGACTTCTATTATAGGAGTAGTTCTTCCAGGCTTGGTGTTTATATTAATCTTACTTCGAAAACATTTGAAAAATATGGGCGTAATGCTTGCCCTCCAAACCTTCAGCTATCGTAGATTGGTACGGAGTTGTCCATACTTTCGCATTTTCTCTAACCCATCAATTTTAGCTTTTCTCTTACTTCTTTTCAAAAAAGAATAGGTCTTTATTGTTGTTTCGCATTTAATGCTCAAGCATAGTTGTCTCTCCCTTACTGGCTAATCTCCTAAAAGCTATACTTTTAGTCTTTTCGACTTCTAAAAAATCAGTATTGATTCTTGTGCTAATCTTCCTTGTCATTAATCAACTAACCTTTTGGGGATTTTTCATCATTCCGATTGTGTGGCTGGGACTCAAATTAAGGTAAGTATACAAGTTTCCCCTTCCTCTTCTCCATATATTACATGCTTTCGAAAGAAAAAAAATCTTAGTTACTATTCTTGTCTCTTCCAAAAATCGTTCCTTTTCCAAAATAAAGTAAGGGCTTCCGTTTTCTTATATTTTAACAATAGTAGATAATCACCTAGTAGTTATGATATGGCATTTACCTCCTCATCTCCTTTATCTTTTCCATCTAACATAACAAATTTACCATCTAAGATAACCAAACTAAGGGAAATAGAGAGCATTCTAGACCATTTCGAGTTCGAGGGTTATATGGGTAGGGTACCAGAATCCATGAATGCAGCTCCTCCCAGTGGTTTCATTTCCAACACCATTGAGCACAATTGGTGCGGACTTTATCTTCCTCCTAACCAAATACTTTACAAATGGTAACCGCCACTAGTATCGCTACCATCCAACTTGCCCTCCTTTATTGTTCCCTTATAATTGGTACCTTTATTCTTCATGCTAAGGAGTGTACATCCCCTTCATGTGAAGAACTCCAATTTTTATTTACGTTCCATATGAATCCTTATGGGCTGATTCCGGGTTCTATTGTGCTCAAGCGAAAGAATCATTTCTTACATTTGTTTCCCATAAGACCAAAAAATGGACCGATCGGTATTTTTTCATTTCTAATCTTGATAACTTTCCTTCTTCCTTTCAACCACACCTTCATCGCCTTATTTTTTCCAACTAGCCACTGGTTCATATGAATCTTGTAGGAACCACATCTAGGTTTAGGTGAAGATGAGAAGAAAATGAAATTATTTTTTTACCAAATCGTTGCTGCAAAAGTATAATTTCATACGCACTAACTATAACTTCTCTCGTTCCATTTTAATTTCCTCGGTTTTGGATGAACCTTGGGGTATAAGTTAATTAAATGGAAGAAAACTATTTCTTGAAAATAATCCTTGTAAGAACATTTATTGGTCCTTTTGCATTTTTCTTATGTACGAGTGAAATGGTTGGTGATCTTCCCGATGTATTTCTTGATGATACTACGCCATTGAAATCAGCATCGGTAAAGAAGAAAAGGGAAAAGAGGAAGGCGGTTGAGGGTGATGCTTCTGACCAACCTCTCAAGAAGCCTAGCACACTCCTCGTCCTCCTCCCTCGGGGGCCCTTGCTATCACGCCTCTCCAATTTTTCTATGACCCAAACATTCGATATATGGATTTGCCCAAGAGTATGGTTACTAATCTTGCCGAGAGGGAGGGATGTATTGCTTTTGATAGCCTATCCAACATTGCCTCCACCCTATATTCTCATCCCATTTCCCTTCCATTTCCCTAAGTCCCCTTCTTTAAGCTTGCTACTGAGCTTGGAAGGACTCTGGCCTAAATATGTATTTCCTCCTTTTTTATTCAATGGTGATCTGCCTTACCAAATTTCATTTTATTTTACTTTATTATATATTTATTGTTAATAGGTAGCTGCCTTGGCAGTCAAGGCTTAGAAGAGGGAAGAATATGGCCAAGTTTTATTCATATCCCATACTGCTAAGCTTGAAGCTGACCTTATTGCAGTGGCTTCTGTGAAAATTAAGCTTGCGAGGAACTTAGGACTCAATAGAAGAGGTCAAAAAAGGCAGAGGAGGAAATAAAGGCAGTGAAGGAGGCCTCGGCGTTGATGGGTCATCGGGTAGAGGAGAAAGAGAAGGCATTAGAGGTATCTAAGGATAGCTTTCGTGCATCACCTACTAGGTGCTTTACAAGTTGCATGCCTCGTTTTAAGCGTTATTTTTTGCTAATTTCTTAGAGGATACTTCCACCAAGGTAGACCTTAGTTTCCTAGTCGACCTCGAAAAAAAAACAAAGATACTCTTGCTTATTTCCATGTCAAGTGGGCAAAAGAAGCTAACCACGGAGAAAGTTTCCCTCTCTGCTTCTTTGCGGTAAGATGGTGAGGATGCGGGGTCCAAGAAGACTAAGCTTACCTCACTTCTAAAGCTCATGTAATAACTTTAACTCTTGTAAGTTACCTCATTGTTTCTTATGTAATAAAATTACTTTTGTTTCCAAATTTTGCTGTAGTTAATCTCTTTAGTTCAATTGTTACTTCATTACCGCGCTATAAATGATAATGTTTTTGTTCCTTTGTCCTTTATAGTCTTCTAAGGAAGTAAAATTAACTAAACTTTTAAAGGAGAACATGGATGAACTCCAAACCCGGAGCACAAATCACCTTGGTCTTAGTGCGGCAGTGATTCGTAAGCATGAAAGGAGTAAGATGGCTTGTTCATGCAACTTAGAAAGGTAACACAAGGTTGCTTTCAAAAATTGACTAAATAGTTAAAGAAAATGAAGCCCGTAGTTATTTTATACTGCGTCGGTAGTGGTATACTTTAGAGAGCCACTCCTTCCTACACCATAGTCCTCACTGGATTGGTTTAGGCTTAGGCATAGAAATTTAAATAAAGAGTGAGCATTATGTGTTATTATTATTTATTATATGGGAATTTGTTAATTTCTCCATATAAAATTGTTCTTTTTGTGACATGATTTCTCTAATTTTAACTTTGTGCATCTTGATTTCTTTTGAATGAAACTTAGATTACTACTAACTTGGTTGATCCTCGTGGGCCTCCTTTTGAGTCTACAAAAGCTCTTGAGCCAAACGAACCTTCAGTCCTCATAATTTGTCGTCTGTATGACACTGATGTGTCGGAGTTTGAAGTTGAAGCATCGACTTCTGTCGTGGTTCTGGAGGAGGATAGTCATAATTTAACAATTGCTAATGAAGGACTTCATAAAGAATTGAGGAATGGCCTTTCCAGCTTAAAGAAGCTAAGGATGCACTTGAGCGTTGGTACCAACATAATGTCAAGTTGTGCACTAGGCTAAGTATTACAAACTCTAAAGTGACCAAATTGTTGCAATTATTGAAGGATGGTGAAGTTATTTTTGGGATCCTCTATGAAGAGGAGATTAAAGATTTGAAAAAACTATAGAAAACATGTTTCTTTGGGTTGCTATGCAACAGAAGGAAACGGGGATGTTGGAAGAGAAGAGGTGGCTGAGGAACCCGGTGCAGGCACGACCCACGATCCTCCTACCTGTATGGGCCCCCTATTAGTGGATAAGTGGAAAAATAAATTAGAGTTGCACTACTAAGGTAAGCTTAGAGAGCAGGAAGATCATTACAAGCAGCAGTTGGAGTAGTCAAGGCTAAGGGTACTCCCCATACATAGAGGAAAAGGTAGAAAGTGGATGCTTTCAAATATTTTAGTGGCTTTTCTAAAAACTCCAAAAGGACAACGGCTGAACTAACATACTTTGTTGTGAAAAAAAATGAGAGAGACCATTATGCCCAAGATCTATGAACTCGAAGATCTGTTGGGAGATGCTCAAGCTATGCCCAATGTTGTAGCAATACTTGTAAATGTGCTTGGGTAGGATTGGATTATCGACCTGGTAGATAAATTTAGAAGGGATAAGGTTAATAGAAAGATGGGGTAGATTCTTTGCAATGAACCATAGACGTTCTCAATTATTTCTACCCCACGCTTGACCTGAACTTCCTTTAAAATAATGAAGGTTTTAAATCGACCATAGAGGATCCACAAAACCCCTAGGTAGGTGCCAATTATGACCTAAAAAAGACCTTTTATATCAGAATTGATCCACCTTTGGACAGCATGCCATAGATTAGGTGTTTTACAATTAAGATGGTATTTTAGGATCTTATAACTTTGGAAACTTTTGTAACTTTCGTTGTGTGAAATATTCCTTTTGGTTATGCAAATACTCATAAGGTTACTGTGTAAACTAAGTCTCTTTGTAAAAGAGTAAGCTCCTTGTGAGTTTTTGCTTTATCATATTTTCTTTTAATTTGTTTGTTTGGACTTGCTTGATTTTCAGCCTACCACTACTAATTGAAGTTCAAAGATAGCCGACTTGGAAGAGAAGCTCAAGTCTACTTTGATTCGAATTACTAAACTGGAGGGCTTGCTGAAAGATGCCAAAGGTTTATATAAGGAATTTTATGATGATAAGATTAGGGCATTGAATGACAAAATTGAAGAGTTGTCTCTCTAGGTCGCAAAACAAAAACTAAAGAAGAGAATCCTATTGTGTCCTGGCCCTCAATATTGTATCAAGACCTAATATTGTCCCCTTTCCTCCACTGAAGGCAGATCCCAACATTATTTCTTGATGGAAGTTAAAGTTTGAAGAGCTATTACGATGCCAAGTTCTATGAGTTAAAGGATTACTACAAAAAGGGCTCACCTTTGGCATCTTAATCAAAGAGTGGTTCTAGACAACGTCCTCTATCGAGTAATTGCAGATCCCATCGTTGCGAAAGAAGGAAAAATGACTATTCTTCTGAGGGTGGATTAGAACCATAGCATAGTTTGTTTTATTATGAACCATATTTTTTAGCCCAACTTGTGATGTAATTTAGCAAGATAAGCATTTTATTTTCACCTGATATGCGTGCAAGCGTGAGAAAACATGTAGATATAAGTAGACTTTGGTAAATATTAATAGATCTTAGTTTTTAATATTTACCTAGCAAGCTTTATGCATTTTTTGGAATCTTACCCAATTTATAGGTTACACCACATTCCATGCATTTGATTTTGTTGCCACTCTTGATTGATTCCACATTAAGTTCGTGCTTCTTGAACTTGGTTTTTGATAGTCATGTTCTGTCATGCACTTTGTACGGTCTGCCCTATTATTTAGGGGAAAATTATTTTTTGGCTATGAAGTCAAGTCGTATATTTACAACCATTTAATTCATGTGCATGGTTTTTTATACTGGTTTAGACCATCTAATATCCTTACGTCCAATGTAATTGTTTGGTTAAGAAGCCGAGTTGCATATAATATAGCTTAATATCATAAGCTATGTTAGTGAAATTAACACACTGAGAATTTTATACTGGGTCAGGTCGTCTAATATCCCACATCAATTCTTTATATTACTGTTTTTCATAATAATTATACTGTTTATTATATAGGTAACACTAATTATACAAAATAAGGCATGAGATGCTCTAAAATTCTATGCATTTGGAACTGGATTCCCATTAGTATTTGATAACCCGTATACGCCGTTAGCTAGAACTTCTGCTACAACCATAGGACCTTCCCAATTCGGGCCTAGAAAGCCATCTGTTGGGTCATTGGTGTTGGCCAACACCTTTCACGGTACTAAGTCTCCTTTGCATAATTTTCTCTCCTTCAGCCTAAAATTGTAGTTTATTACTATCCTTTTTCGGTATGTAGGGGATCAGACTATCATCATTTCTCTTTTCCCTTAAATAAGATCGATGGCAACTTCCTATAATTCCTTATTCTACTCTGCCATGTATGATATCTTTCTATGTGATGGAAGCTTTATTTCAATATGGAGCATGGATTCAAAGTCATAAGTTAAGGAGAATAATGTATGGCTGGTTGGGGATCTAGATGAGGTTTTATAAGCCTATTGTACTAAAGGTAACTCCTCTGCCCATTTTCCATTAGCCTTTTACAATCTCTTCTTAAGAAACTTCTTGATGGTTTTGTTTGATGCTTCGGCCTGCCATTTGCTTGCATTTGTGCAGCTGACAAGAAACTATTTATTATTCTTTTCCTTTCAAAAACTCTATGAAATCCTTACTTTCAAATTTCATTAACTGGAATTATTTTGTGGGGATCCCAAATGTTATAATTATGTTTCTTACCACAAAAGTGACTATCTTCTTTGCGGTGAATGTAGCTAGAGGTTTTGCTTCTACCCATTTGGTGAAGTAGCATATGACCGCTATGGTATACTTTTCCCCACCCATTGACATAAGAAGTGGACCTATCAAATCTTTGCCCCATATGTTGAACGGCTATGGGCTAGCTAATGGGATAAGCTCGTAGGAAGGTTTCCTTGGGATACTTGCAAATCTCTAACATCTGTCGCATTTTCTCACATATTCCTATGCATCCTGAAGTGTATTTGGTCGGTATTAACCATACCTTGATGCCTTATTTTCTAATTTGGCCCCATCGGAATGATCCCCTATTGCCCTTCATGTACTCCACTCAAGATGCATATACCCTTCTTTGGAAGTGCATTTGAGATCAGGGATAGAGTACACTCTCTTGTATAACAAGCCTCGAAGAAGGTGTAATATGGAGCCTAATATCTTTTTCTGGGCTTCATTCTATTTGGAGGCACGACTCCATTCATCAGGATTTGTTTGATAAGGGTCATCCATGATTTTACCTCAGTCTATTGAGGTGTAGGCACAGTTGGAAACTACTCCCAATTTTTCTCTATTTCTTGGTCTTGAGCTTCTCGGATTGTGGCTCGTTAGCCCCTAGTTAGGACCAATATTTGATTAGTTTCGATGATGCTCGGTTCAACTTGATGCCTTATTAGAATTATTTCATTTTATTTGCTACTTTTATGCTAGAGAGTTTGGAAACTGAATCAGCAGAAGAGTTATTCTCATGTGGAAATTTTTCTACATCAAACTGTTCAAACTGCTCCAATAATTTTTTTGAAAGTTCTACATATTTAGCTAGAATTGGCTCTTTTGCTTGCTAATTAATTGCAATTAGTTCACAACTAAATGGGAATCGGTGTGAATTTTAATATGGGTTACCTTCATTGTATGGTCTATCCTTAAGCCTATGGGGAGAGCCTCATATTCCATCATATTATTGGTAGCTTCGAATCCAAGCTACACTACTCTGTATAGTTTCTGCTCACTTAGTGAAATCTACATATATCCACTCCCTGCCCCCATCTTCATTCAATGCTACATCCATGAATAATTTCCAATATAGTAGAGTGGGCACTACTTCCTTGGGTTAGGGCTCGGTAAGTGGTGTGCATTCCATGATGAAATCTTCTAGTACTTGACCTATGATGCTTTTCTTGGATAATAGGACATATCATACTAATTGAGCTCCATCGCCCATTTTAGCAAGTGTGATAACCACCCTACACCTGTAGTACCTAACATAACTGTATAACATGCTATGAAGTACCCGACCAATGTAAGACCATGGTCAAGAGTGAAAAGAAAAAAATTCAGACACAAAACTTGTAGAACATCTCATAGCACACAGATATAAATGCAAAATAAGCTAGACGTATATAATTTAATGAACCATAAATAAGAACATTAGAGTGAAATAAGTTCACAGATTATACAAAAGCCAAAATAGTAAACTTTATACACCCAAAACTCCAAATAAACTCCTAAACCGTCTCTAAAGTAACACAAGTACTGGTATAGCTTCACAGTATTGCACAATGGAATCTAAGTGACAGTAAGCTCCAAGTATAGGTATATGAAAGTGTTCCCTCCTACTCGTATTATGTACAACTCCATGCACTATCTATATCTGTTATCCCTAATTTATTCATTTAACAGTTCCCGAGATAACAAGAAGCAAAGTATAAAATCTCAGGTCAGATAACAATCTGGTGTGAGCGATACATCATCTCAAAAATAGGGTATGAAGAACCATACCTGACATGTTCCTACATCCAAATAGTTAGCACATAATAGTCTATATGTGATAATCTACTATTATCTCCATATAAGTGTACTACAATCAAAGTATAGTGTCCAGTGTCTAGCATACGATCGAAAATACCTACATTATGTGACACCTTAAAGTCATAGAGAACTGTGGCAAACATGTCATCCATCAAGCTATCCTCACAATTAATAATGTGCATTGGATATATGATAACTTATATGGCACAATCACAAACGAGGGACTTAGTAAAAATCCCGGTTTCATTGGTGCTCGAATCCATCCACGCCGTAAGGCTAGGAACTAGGCTCACGGTCATAAAAGCCAGGGTAATCCACTGTCACAAAATTTGGACACAATCACAAATCCGAGTGGGCATCCCTATATACCTTTTCATTACGAGCACACTAGAAATCTCTGAGTTATCCTTTGCATGCATCTCTATAATGGAACTCAATCATTATTCCATTCTAACTATCTCCACAGTAGAACACAGTCGCAAATTCTACTCGCAAGCCCCCATTGTTGAATTTTCCCATGTGGATTGCTGCCACGACTCCCATTGTTAAGTCATAATCTCCTGAACACCTCTACATACTCATCGTAAGTCGTAAAGCCATTATTCCAAGGTTTCGAAGTAATCATATTGAAGTATTACACCATCTCTTCATCTTGTAGCTCATAATCCAAGGTCATTACTAGTCGTTTGGAGTCATCTGCCTAAGCCCCAAGTCACCCACAAGAGCCCCGAAATAACTCATGAAGAATCCCAAAGCATCGCCTCTCCAAACTCGAAGTTCCCCAACCTTCCAACCCTGTTTGGTCCAACAACGCAATTAACCCAAAGTTTCTTTTGAAAAATCCGCAAGCTAGCATTAAAAACACCCTTTCATACTCTGTCCGGCCATTCTACTATCACTAGACAAAAGTTGTCGAATGGAAATTCCTATTCGACCACCGGTTAGAGGTAATTACCAGAAAGGATTTCCTACTAGTACCCTACCACCGAACCAAGTAGCTACCTGATAGGCCCGATCCTCAACTGTAGAACCGACTAGCTACCGGACAGGATTTTTGGTCCAGTTTTTCCCTACTGAACGAAGCCAAGCATTGAACTATCAACATGTCGGACGAAGCTCCACCAAACCAAAACTTGTAGCTCCTTCAACACACCAACATTGTGCCAGTACCATCGCTACGATCAACACTTTGACACTTGTGCATCGCATATGCAATGATATGACTCCAAATACTCTAGAGCATATCCATCGAAGTTTGGTTTCGCAGTCCCTACCTTTAGTATGCTCTGATGAGCATTTCAACCATGCAAGCATACAAATAAACACCATACATGCACAAAACAACATCAAAACATGCAAATTACACAATTAATCATAGCAGTCATTGTACAACTTATCTACAACATAGCCTAACATATATCAAAGAATCATATATCCAAATAACATGTCTAGAACACCAAAAATTAATTTATTCTCATTTTTACTATAGGCAAGATTTAAAAAGAACAATAAAACAAAAAATTTACTTCAAAATGGATCCAAAACATGTTAAAACATATATATATATATATATATATCAACATATATACTAAGGTAAGAGATGATAAATAATTCACCCAACCACCCAGTATCCAAGTTTTGCATGCAAATCAAGAAAATCAAAAATGAACAGCCAAGCCCTGATTTTTATTCCTTAAAAATGTACATTTGAAGATCACCAATGAATCTCTTTGCTAATGTAACCTTAATCAATTATTCGGAAAAAAGAAAAGGTTTTGGATGGAGAATGAGTTAATGAGAGCTTAGATCTATTTAGGATATGCCAGAAATGATTTGGGATGTTTATTTCAGCCAATATAGATGTAAAACCTAAAATGGTTAATGGGTCTATCCCAAAACTCAATAATTACTCATTAAGCTGCTTCAAAAATACCAGTCTTCAAACAGCCATATCTCCTAGCCAGAAAGTCCAAACTGCTATTATGATCACTCTATAAAAAGAGAAACTATTATATCTTTCCAATGAAAGTGGTTTCTAACACTAATTTAGCTTTTATCAAAAGTCATAACTGTTACAAGTGGTGTAAAATTGTCTTGAAAAATTCTAAAGATTAACAATGTCATTGGTAGGCATTTCTCAAGGTTATAGAGTATTACGACCTTAATTTAAAAATAATATTTTACGACCCTCTAGTATGTAAACTATTGGTTGTTACAGTAAGTAACTCGATACTCTAGTTTCTGCAATATTTACCTTAGTGGCTTATCCATGAGGACCTTGATGTGATGTGCTTGAAAATAAAGCCGCGGTTTTTTTGGCATTAGAAGCAGGTTATAAGTTAGTTTTTTAATGACTGAGTAGGTGAGTTTCACTTTCGACAAACATTTTCTTATGAAATTGATAGGCCTTTGAGTCCTTTTTTCCTCTCAAATCTACAGCACTAATGGCTTTATCAGTTATAATTAATACACGTTTAAATCCTCACCTATCATCAGTTTTGATATGATGGGACTATTGATCAAATGGTCCTTTAGATTTTGGGTTGCGGTTTTGCATTCCGTGGTGCACTCAAAGTTTTATCTCTTTTTTGCTTGGTCGGAGAATGGTATGCACTTATCAGTTGCTTTGGAAATGGACGTGCTTATAGAAGCCACCCTGCCATATAGGGTCATGATATCTTTTGGTTTCTCTAAGACCTTCATATTCTTTATGGCCTCAATCTGCTCTAGTTTTGCTTCAATGTCGCAAGTGCTCACTTTGTATTTAATAACTTCCTCGACTAAATAGAAAAAAAACATTTATAGTGATTTAACTTCATATTACTGCCTCAGGACTTCAAATGTTTATTCTTGATCTTGTACATGACTTGATGTCACTTTTGACTTGACTATAATGTCATCTACATATACTTTGATATTTTTGCCAATCTAATCTAAAACCATCATGTTAACTAACCTCTAGTAGGTTGCTCCCATATTTTTGAGTCCAAATGACATCACTTTGTAACATTACAAGCCTTTTTCCATCACAAAACTGGTGTGCTCTTGATTTTGCTCAAACATAGCTATTTGATTGTAACATGAGCATACATCCGTAAGCAAGAGCAGTTCATTTCTAGTTGTATCCACCAATTGGTCAATTCTAGGTAGGGGAATGCTATCTTTTAGACATGCTTTGTTTAGGTGGGTATAGTCTATGTAAGTTATCCACTTTTCTTTGGGCTTCCCTACAAGAACAAGGTTGGTGATCCACTTTGGGTAGTATACTTCCCTAATGAACAATTTGCTTTTACCTTCTTGGCTTCTTCATGTAAAGTATTGTACCTTTCCAGATCTAGGGTCCTAAGCTTTTGCCTAACTGGATGAGCATTAGGATACATGTTAAGTGCATGCCAGATGATGCCTAGATCCATCCCTACCATATCTGAATATGCCTAAGCAAAAAAAATTGATTTCTTCTGGAAGTCTATCAACTTGATTCTGGTTTCTATGCTGAGGTTCTTTCCTACTTTGGAAACCTTTGTGGGGTCTTTAGGATCTATTTGCACATCTTCAAGATCATCTACTTTCTCCAACTCTCTCCTTTTTCCCATAATCTTTGGTCTATTTCACTTTCTTCGTTCACTTCAAGTAGAGAGGCAATGGAGGAAATCTAATTTTAAGCTTCCTTAGAAAATATTGTGCGTAGATCTAGTTATATTCATCAGTACCAATCATATGCATATACTTTCTCTTTTTCTTCCTTACTGATGTTATGGTTGTAGAATGACCATTTCATCTGTCTTGGTAGTTTGTATCGGTGCGGTCCTAGGAAGTAGTTTTATTTCATTTTCATGGCTATTATTATAGATATTAAAAGAGATAGTAGAGTAGTTTTGAACAATATTATTGGTCTACATTGTATAATTTCCTAGCTAAATATTGTTCTCCTATTATCAACCATATCCCTGATGGGGTATGGACTTCATGAGCAAGTCCTTTTGAGGAATAGTTATCGTAATGTCAATCAATGCAGGTCTTTTCAAGAATGCATTGCATGGCCACAGCTGATCGATGGTCAAGAGTTTTGCATAGAATGATTTGTGAAGGAGTACAATTCCAGTAGTAAAATTAGGCAAGCTGTTCCAACAGCGGTGGTTGTTGTATTGTTAAAGCCATAAATTGGCTTAGAGCTTGGCATTAATATCTCTACTGGAAGTTTCATTTGGTTGAACATAGATTTAAAGATGACACTGACGGAACTAGTAGAATCCATGAAGACTTTCCTTATGGTGTAGTTTGAGATTTGCACTATGATAATGAGTTGATCCTGATGCTGGAAGATAACTCCAGTTGCATCAACTGCAGTAAAGACTATGTCTTGTGATGGCTTTTATTTTACATAGAAAATGGTCCTCTACTATACTCTAGCTTCTTGCACATATCTCTCTTATGCTTTCTTACTTTTTTATGCAATGTGTCTTCCTCCATGAATTAAGGCTATAAGATTAGAAGGGGTTCCTGCTAGGATTTCATTTGGATCCAAAGTGAGGTTCACAGCCCTTTCCCCATTGTTTTCTTTCATATAATCGCCTAATAATCCTTTCTGGACCAGTCTCTCAATCTCAGGTATCGATAGTTGTCAGTGTGATGTCCATTTTCCCTACGGAAGTAGTAATATGCTCCACCTCTGTTCTGCTCTGCCTTTTTCCCTTTGTTCAGTACATTATAGACTAGCTCAGTCTATGTCATCTCGTTGATCTGACGAGGAGTACAGGTGAGGGAAATTTTTATTATGAAGTTTAATTTTCTTTGTCACTTCATGGGTAGATGGTATCCTTCTGTCCTCTTTTCTTCTCATTATAGGGAGTAGAAACTCTCAAACTGTGTCGCAGACCTAGCTCTTTTATCCTAATGTAGTCGTTGGCCCTTTATAGAAAGCCTTCATGTAATGACACAGTTTTCTGCTATTCGTCTCCTACATAATAGTATCTCTTCTTATTCTAACATGCGCTGCCATTAGCAACACCTCTTCATAAGTTACCCAAATCTGAGGCGATCCAAATTTGAAACATTTGATGAAGTTCCATGGACTCTCATTTTCGTCTTGCTTTATGTAGGACATAGTATTTACATCTGGCGAAACTTCGCTCCTTGAATTGAATTGTCTTAGAAAATATACGGATAGCTACTGCTAAGAACAGACCTCCTTTGGTCTTTATCTTCTATACCACCTTGAGGCTGCACTAGTTAGATAGACTGGGAAGAGTTTACAACATGTTATCCTTTCCATTTTTAGCATGTCCATGTAGTACTCAAAATTACATATGTGGTCGTCCAGGTTTGTGGTTCCATCGAATTTATCAATCGACCGAGCTTTGAAATTATCAAGGAAATATGCTTCAATGATGGTTTCGCTAAACGGGGAAGAGCCTTCTTCCCTTACTTCTTCTTTATTTTTCTATAGGTAAAGCTTTTCCACCTGTTCTATATGAGCCTTTAATTGATGAATTTCATCTTCTCTGGCATCCACTTGGATTAATAGGCCCTATAGAGTGAAGTAATGTTATAGCTGTTTTTTTAGTAATAGTGGATTGATGTTAACAGGCTTTGTTTCAATCTGAGGATTGAGCTATAATTTGCCTTTGAGTTTGATCTCAGTTTTTAGGCAGCTTTATTGTTCTTGCTTTTATGAGTGTCGTTATCACTCAAATACTACATAGTTAGCGTAGTCAATGAGTGATGGCGGTGACTATGGATGGTTGAGGGGACATTGTCTAAAGAGTGGTATGTTGGGCCATGGATCTCTCCAACCCCCCCATGCATTGGTTCATTTGGATTGTCAAAGCTTGAAAAGCAACTAGGACAAGGTCTAATGTAGGCTTTGCATAAGCTTCCACATCGATTTAGGATACAGAGGCGGTGAATGGCCTTTTTGGGATTTTTGATGCTATGTGAAGGTGTTCTTAGTTAGGAGGGGTATTAGAATCTATAGGATTTATGGTATTATATTAGTACTAAAGAAAATGTAAGTAGAGCTTATTGGAGAGGGAAATTAGACCTCCCTCTAGTGCAAAAAATGTCAATGAGATTTTTCGTCTTAGAAATACCCAACTATTTTTTATGATGTAATCACAACATTGAACGATTTTACGAATATAAATCAACCAAAATTAAATAATATTAAGATTGCATTTAAGTGGAATAATTATGTTGCTTTAATGTTTACACAATTATGGAGAACATTCAAAGTAGTTAGAAATAATTTATGAATTTCAAATTATCTCAACTTAAGCATGAAATATTAACCAAAATAGTAAAGTATTGAAAACAATAAAAAGGACACAGAGAATTTCGTGGTTTAGATGTTAAGAACCTTATGTCCATGGGTAAAATGTTTATTTCTTCTCTCTTGATTCTTAGTACAAACAAAAATGGCAGAGTGTGCAATTTTTGATTTATGTATCCAAAAAGAGTAAAGTAAAATTCACCTCTTTTCCGCTACAATGCCTTACTCATTTATGGTCACAAGGATTGCCAAAATCATTCTTTTGCCTTTTGGATTCTACCTTTGGATCGTGTCACATGTCGACCATCCCTTTTTTATTTGATATATGTGGATTGCCATCATGGTATTTGGTGGTAAAATGCAATTTAACCAGTTGAATTTCGTACTTAAGTTGGGAGTTCGAAATTGAAGCAGGAAACCCACAATTGACTGGACAACGACTTTCTAATTTAATAAAGCAACAAACTCATGGACTATGCATGTGTGTGGGTGAAGCCATAATTAATAACTGCCTCCTATTTCATTCATAAAATGTGTAGTTAGAATTGTAATTTTTGTAGTGGAATGCAAATGTTTGCATTTGTAATTCTAAATACTAAACATGTGCAGTTTAAAATGCACATTTTCATTGAAAATTTCGATAAGGATGTTTCATGAAACTTGTTTTTGAAAGAGGACGGAAGTGAATTTTAAAACATGTTTGAAAAAACGTCCCTATAAAAATGGATTTAAAAGGTGGAGAACCATTTGAAAAGGAAAAAAGAAATTAAAGATGCTACGTTTTTGCCCAAAAACAAATTTGTTTAGAGACAATGTGGATTCCTGAGAATCTTTTACGTGCTTTTTAAAAATTAATAGAGTTTAATTAAATGGAGTTTAATTAAAAATTAAATAGAGTTTAGTTAAAGAGACTTTAATTATATGGTCTAATCTTCTACATAGATTAGACGATATTAATTAACAAAATATAGTTTTAATTAAAGTCATAAGTGCCTAATAATAAGGAAAGAAAGCCTCTCCCATGTGCTTTTTAAAATTTATGTACAAATAGAGATTGTACTAAACAGTAATAATTCAACACATACTAGGTTTAGTTATATAATACGACAAAATTTGGAAGAACATAGACCTAAAAATAAACAATCAAATATGATCATTAAGTGCTAGTCTTTACTAAAACATCGAATCCTAAAGGCCATGAGTGCCAAATGACGTGCAAGTAATGAGTATAAATGACGGGGGCCATGTGCTTTAGGTAGAATCGAGACCTTTATTAATTAGTTGAAGACTAAGGATGTAGAGGATTAGCTGGAATATGATCGAGAGCTTATGTACTGAGCAACACTTGAGTTAAAAAGACAAAGGACTTCTGGTGTTTTCTGATGCAAGCTCACCAAAAGAATTATTAAGATGCTTACCATTAGTATTAGCCAAGAGAGTGCTTACAGACTATGGTATGGCATTGACAAGAGTGTTTGCAATGATCTAACCAAAGTATTAAGTGATAAACGTAAAAATGATAAACACCAAGGTGAATAATAATAACTTCCATGATAATAAACTATCATGAAAGTGAGAAAGTAATATGGTAAACATCCATGTGAATAATAGCAACCTTCTCAAGGAAAATTACCTTTATAAATAAGAAACATTGTCGGGTAAACACCGATATGAATGACAATAATCTTTTTAAGAGAAATTCACTATGAGAACGAGGGTAAACACCAAGGTGAATGACAATAAAAAAATTAAGAACAATTTACCAAGTTCCCTAATGTAAACACAAAGCAAATATAGTAATGATCAAGAGAACAATTTACCAATGTAGCATTGGTAGAGACTAGGTGAATTATAACAACCTTCGTGAGAGCAATCTATCAAGGCGACGAGGGCAAGTACCAAGGAAAATGATAGTAACCTGTTATGACCCGTAAAATTTTGTTAATTTTTAATGGTTTTATTTAGCGTATTTAATTTGATTTTTGAGAAATTTTAAATAATAATATTTTGAAATAAAATCTTACATTTGGATTACGTATAGTTAAATGTGGCAAATGATAAATTTTCATCAAAAATTAAAAAAGTATATTTTAGGGTGTGATTCTGTTCAATTTAAGTCAATAATAATTGATGTTCATAAAATAATTTATTTTTGAAAATTCAAGGCACAGCTGTTTTATTTGCCATCATTTCTTTTATTTATTTTCAAACGGTTCATTTTTCCTTTATAACGTGTCCTTCCATACTTATTCTTGCTGTCCAATCAAGCTATTAATTGCTTTGATTGTTTCTAAAACAGTGTGTAGCTGTTACTTTTTCTACCGTTAAAATTTCAATTGCTTAATAATTTTTCCAATTCACAGATAGACTTCCCCATTCCTAGCCATTAATAAACTTTGAAATCATCGTCCTTGCCTTTCGTTATTTCCCGTTTTATAATAATAAGAAATTTATAGTCGTTTCAGTATATAACTTTTGCACGTTTTATACTCATTTAATTTCAGCAGTCCATTGCCTTTAATTTTTAAACTGTTCCATTTTCTTCCCAGGCAACAGCTCATATTCCATTTCGCTTATAAATCAGTTTCCACTTTTACTCACCTCACCTTTTCTTCCATCTATCCGTTTAATAGTTACATATAAGTTATAATACGTTTCCCTGATTCATCTCCTTTCCTTTTTCATTGACATATTAATTCTGGGAAGTGATTAATTTAAAAACCCATCTTCCCCTTATTTCTTTAAATTTTCAACTAAATTTTAGCTTGTGACCGTTGCTGTACATTTCATTAAAGAGGTAAGTTACCTTATTAATCTCCGGAATTTAAGGGTGAAAATTTTATTTTTTCTAACCTTTCCTTTCCTGCACTCCCTATTTCCACTTCTTTCATTATAACCGTTCATTATATATATACACTAGAGCTGGAAAGTTATAAACGTATAAACTTAGATACGTTTTGTATTTATTAAAAATTTAAAGCTCGCCTTAAATTGTGCAAAGGGTTTTTTCCTCTGCCTTTATAACTTTGGGTTTATACCTACTGTTGCTTCCACTTCCTCCCTGAAGCCTATTTTCTTTCTTTCCTAAGTTGTTACGGCGCCTCTTCAAGGTCATAACCGCATACCCCTATCGCCATCACCCATCAGACACTCGTCAACCACTAGCTTGCATACGTTCGCATATATTAAGTATAGTACTTCTGTCTGTTAGCATATATATATATATATATATATATATATATCATTGAATTGTTACATGGGTTATATTATCTTGGGTTTCCCTGTTTCCAGTTTAATAATATATTATACAAATTTTGCAGCGTCTATTATACGGTTTATATATATATATATATATATATATATATATATATATATGTCAAAGTTATTCTTTTATATATATAAATGTATTTGTGTATATATGTATATATGATGTTATATTAGTTTATGAAATAAAATTTTCCTTTTCGGCTGGTGTATGTAAAGATGCTTTTTGATCTAATTTGTTTAAGCTTAGTATTTTGTTTTTTTATATATATAATATTTTAAACGTGAATTTGATTTAAGTGAAGCTTTTCGTATCATGTTATTAAATGAGATAATATAAGGTGATATAAAAATATATATACTTTTTTTTGAATCTTTTTGGGGTTTTGTTGGTTTTGTTATATATTACTCTTTCTTAATGCAATGTACTGGAAACAACAAAATAGGTGAGTGAGAAAACGAACGAAAACCATATATATATCTAAGCATTCGAGTTTATACATTTGGTCGGTAAGTATATGGTATTTATTACGGTTTTGAAAGTAAATTTTAAGCATGTCTAAGCGATTTATGTCATAATGGTAATATTATTATTTAAATATAAGTATCACATGCGCAGGTTTTAAGTGTATATAGTATATTTATAATATAAAGTTTATTAAGTTACAAAAGTTTATACAGTTTATATTTTATAAGATAAAGTTTAAAAGTTATATACGCGACAGTTGATATGTTGCAATGAACATACATTATATATAAGTTTTTATTTTAATAAGTATTATTTCAACATATATATTGGATATATGTTTGATTTTTTTTATTGTATATGTGTTTGGTTTAAAAACAATGATTGAAATGTATGTATATAAAATTTAGAATATGTTTTATACATGTAAATAGTTATATATAATTATATATATAATTGTAGGTTCACTTATATCATTCACCTTCATCGATCTAGTTCTAATTTGAATTCGGTTTTTTTCTCTTCCATTTATCAGCATTGTTCGTCGTGCCTATTTTCTTCGTCGAATCGTGTCTATCTAGCATTGCTTTGGAATTTGTAACTAAACTTCATTGTCCATTCTCTTTAGCCTCGAAAGGTGAGAAATCACTCACGATTAACGTTCTTATATTTATTAAATTTGATTTCAATTGAAACAACAATTGAAGTATGTTGCTGTAGTTATTTAAATTATTATATTTATGCTATTATCTATGACTGTTCACTTGTGGGATATGACACCATATCCTATTGTTTATATTATACTATTATTGATGATATATGCATATTGTTATATTATTATCATATCTGTTATCACTCTACAAGTGCCCTGTTAGTATAGTATTCACTATGGGTTGAAATGATACACACCCGAAGGGACTTTAGGATAGGAGAAAATCGTTATGGGTTGAAATGATAAACCCAAGCGATTTTCATTTAATTGAATTTGAGATTGCGGGTTGAAATGATATCCACCCGTATATATTTAGTGGACGGATTGAAATGATAAATATCCGTAGCACTTAACCATATGATAGAAAATATATACAGACACCGTTGGTCCATATATAAATATTTTGAAATAATTTCTATGATTTTGGAAAGAAATATGTGGTTTAATAAATATTGATTCTGAAGATGGAAATTTTATATATAGATTTAGTAGTAATATTTGATTTGAATTAGAATTTATTTAATACACATAATATGGTTAAGTATTTATGTAAATCTACATTTCAAAAAGATTTTCTTGTAATAAATTGAATAATTAAGATTGGGAGATAAATTTGGATTTATTAAAAATGGTATTTAAATAAGGATTTATTTAATTAAATCGATTTGAAATTATTAAATGGGAAATCTAAAGGTATGATTTTTATAACTGGATTTTTGATTTAAGTGATTTAATGAATATTTCACGTTTAAATAAATTAAAATAAAATACTGAGTAAAATGTAATTTAAGATTACTTAAATGATATTGAATCAAACAAGGGAGCATTTCAAGACTAAATAATAATGAGGTTAATCGAGATCTTTATGAAACTGTTAAATTGAACATTTAAATATTAAAGCTTTGAACTATATTGGAATTTAAATGGGTTGTATTGAGATTCAGATCTGTACTTGTAATCAATATAGTTGAATTGTTATTTAGAAACTAAATTGAATAAAAATGAAAATTTAGATTGAACTAAAATTTGAAATTATTATTTAGAAAACTAAATGGAATAAAATTTAGTTTGAAACGTTGAATACTTAAAGTTTGAAATATATTGAAATGTAAAGGGATATTTTGTTATTACAAATCGGAATTTTGATATCGATAAAATTGAAGTGGTTATTTAGGAATTGAGTTGGATTTTAAATTGATAAATTGAGATTTGACTAGATTTGAATTTTTGATTGGAGTAGATTTGAATCGTAACTGTGAAAGTGATCAAATTTGAAAACAAATATATTTGAAGTGAAATGATATTTTGTTTTTGAATAATAAATAAAATTGAGATGACCACGGTGACATAGTGTATATTTCTACCCTATAGATAGTTCCAGGGATCCTTAGAGGATGGTTATCCCAAACATCCTCTAAGTTAATTTTATTTCAGTTGATATTTCACTTGAGTTGGATTTATTGATATAAGAATATTAATTCTGACTCGAATGTTTTGTGTTTTGCTTTACGTTCGGGTCAGACTGAGTGATACAGCATTGAGACTCACCTTTGGAGTTTGGAGCTTCGCTTGGAGATCCAACTATCGCTTAACTTTCAGCACTTCCAGTTGATTCATTAAAAGAAGTCATCTGTTGCATTGAAGACTTCACTGTATCTGGGATATTCTGATGTATTTTATTTCTAACTTTGTTATACAGTAGCTTCATGAACTACTATACTTTTATTCCGCTGTGTATTATTGTACTACTCCGTATCTGTGATTCTTTGATTGATTTATTTACTGTAGATGTTAAGAATTGCCAAACTTCAATTAACAATCTGATATTTTGAGCAATTCAAGTCCAATATGTGCGGATGCGAATGGTTGAAAATAACAGGCTGTTATAATTGGTATCAGAGCTATGGCTCTAGGCAAAACTTAGCATATATGGTAAATTTATTTACAGAATCTCTTCCTTTTTGACTCGATTTCCTTTGAATTTTGGAATGTCCCTCGGTTCCGAAATTCACCCTTGTCTCTTTTTATTTATATTCGTTTGATTCTGGAGTATCCCATAATTCCACTGAATGTTTTGTAAAGGGGGTGAAAACTCCTTTACAATTGGCATTGATTCACCGAAGATTTCTGTATCCTCGGTTTACGATGCTGATATATCTTGATATGGCGAATTCTATCTCTGGCAATCGAGTCTCGATTTGTTTTGGAATTCTGCATCGATTATATTCCTAAAGTCACGGTTGACCCGATTAATGTCGCCACGATTTATAGAAGTATTTCCATCTTCTATTTTGTAATTTAATCATCTCATCTTCGATCGAGTCTATCTTCGAATCAGGATTTTATTGATTGGAGTTCCTCTAATTTAAATCTCTATCGTTGCTTTGAAATCCATTCTTGAATCATCCTTTGAAAATCGGGTTATGTTTGAAATTATTTTTTATATCGAAATTATTATTTAGATAACTATGATTTTATTCTATATATAAAAGTGAAATGTTATTCTATATTAAAAGTTTTGAAAGGATTTGAAATTTTGGAAATTTATAATAAATTGATTTATATAAAAATGATTTATAACTGAAGGGTAAAATTTGGAATTCGAGAGTTGAATTCCGGTATTTTGAAATTGGTTTTAAGATTTTGGAAAATATATAAAAATAATACGATTTAAAAGTATTTTCCGAATAAGAATGTTTCAAATGAGTTCAAATGAATTGCAATAATTTTGAAGAAATTTCAAAGAAGTTTTCAAGAAAATAGAAGTCCAGAACTCACTTATGTCGTTGGAAAATAATTTCGGTGATGAGTGCACACATCATCGACCTCGATTTCCGAGTTTCAAAGTAGGGGAGAGGCTACTTAAATAGCTTCGCTATGCGAGTGATTTTGTAAAACCGTTTTTGATTTCAAATTTCAAAGTAATTTGATATTTTCGAAAGATATATGTATGTTTTGAAACAATTTAAAGTGAGACTGGTATTCAGTCCTCGAGTTTCGGATTGGATTTAGTATAATCCTATCTATTGAAATTGATTTATTGATTTATTGTTGATTTTCTACTCTTGAATTGGAAATTTGATTTCCCTAACTATTTTGAATGTTCGAACACTTCCAAATCTAGGTTAAATTTTCAAAGCTAAGAAATTTCGAAGAGGATAAAATATTTGATTAAGCACATAAGTTTAGTTTTGTATGTTTAAGTTTGAAACCTTTTGTTAAGTAAATGAATATGAATGTTTTGAATTATACTAATATGGAATTTAGTTTTGAAATGTTTTGAAGAAAAAAAATTATATAATCGAAGTCTATATAAGTGTGATTTGATATACTATTGATTTGGAAAGTATTCGATTTGAGAATGAAATCCTATATATAATGGACTTTATATAAGTATGATATTTGAAAGTGATTTGAGAAGGTACTATATGATATATATTTTCGAAGTAAGGATATGGAAAGTGCCTTTTGCTTGATATCCGCTTTGTGGCCACATTGTGGATTCATTCTATCGATATTATTCTCTTTGATTTTTGGTTTTCCAGATGTGATACTCGAGTATTCCCACCATGGCATAACCCATGGTTTTTTTTCTCTCGCGACCGCATAGCGCAACTGCTTGGCAGAGTCTGGCCTAGGGATACGGATTGTTTCCTGGGGGATCTAGGCGTAACCATTGTGTATCCTGCAATCTGTGTAGGTCGCATTAGTAGCGAAACTGCCTGGCTGAGACGGCCTAGGGGTACGGATTGTTTCCTGGGGGACCCAGGCGTAACCATTGTGTATCCTGCACCCTACTAGTCATCATGGCGTAACTCGCAGGGCTGAGAAAGCTTACGGATACGGATTGTTTCCTGGGGGATCCAGGCGTAACCATTGTGTATCTGCGAACCATGGTTGGACAAAGGTTTTGGTTTGATTGTTTTGTTTGGATTGTACTTTCCATATCTGTTTTTTTAAGGTTTTTCAAGTATTTTCACTGAGTGTTGAAATAGGTCTACTAAGTACTTGAAGAATTCTAGCTTTGCGCTTGATCAACGCATGGCCAGAGTCTGCAAGAACGAGGATAAACTTGTTGAAACATCGAGTTATAAAAGTATTTTTGAAAGGAAAATTTCATTTCGATATAAAAGTATTTTATTATAAAGGTATTTCCAACAAAGAAATTTTGTTTTAATATTTGAGATTAAAATTTAGTGGTTTAATTTAATTATTCGAGCCCGATATTATCCCTTTGAACCTACCTTATCTGCTCAGCTTTATTTATTCACCTATACCGTTTTTACGAATCTACCCTCCTTTCCTTTTTGAATATAAATCTTTAAAATATTATTTATTTATATACTACATGGTTTAATAGTAAATCATTAGTGTCATTAATATTGCAGAAGTTATTAATTTAATATAACATATTTAAGAAATGAGTATTAATTTATCTATAATATTGAAGTGTCTTAAGATAAA
The DNA here is from genome assembly GCA_030765085.1 of Allium cepa. Taxonomy (NCBI): domain Eukaryota; kingdom Viridiplantae; phylum Streptophyta; class Magnoliopsida; order Asparagales; family Amaryllidaceae; genus Allium; species Allium cepa. Next base: position 245,641,923 of record CM060942.1, read on the forward strand.
TTAGTAAATTTATAAACTATGGATTTAATGTTGTCAAATAACTTCCTTGAAAATATAGCCAAGGATGTGAATAACTGTTTCCGAATAGTTTTCATATATATTTAAAAAGGTGTTATTTAAAACTTATAAATGGTATTTATAAAGGAAACAAGAAACTTTACAAATGGGTTTGAAAATGTTTTTAAGTATTAAAGAAAATTTAATTTCAAATGAAGTTTTCAAATGAATATTTCAAGTAAAATTTATATGGTCTTAAATTAATTTTATCCTTATCTTTTAATCTGTTTATCTTTCTGGTTGTTTCTATTCTCCTACTTTCTTCCTTTTCGAGGATGAAAAGTTATGAGTAGGGGAGAGTGTAATGGCACGTAGAATTTTGTTAATTTTTAATGGTTTTATTTAGCGTATTTAATTTGATTTTTGAGAAATTTTAAATAATAATATTTTGAAATAAAATCTTACATTTGGATTACGTATAGTTAAGTGTGGCAAATGATAAATTTTCATCAAAAATTAAGAAAGTATATTTTAGGGTGTGATTCTGTTCAATTTAAGTCAATAATAATTGATGTTCATAAAATAATTTATTTTTGAAAATTCAAGGCACAGCTGTTTTATTTGCCATCATTTCTTTTATTTATTTTCAAACGGTTCATTTTTCCTTTATAACGTGTCCTTCCATACTTATTCTTGCTCTCCAATCAAGCTATTAATTGCTTTGATTGTTTCTAAAACAGTGTGTAGCTGTTACTTTTTCTACCGTTAAAATTTCAATTGCTTAATAATTTTTCCAATTCACAGATAGACTTCCCCATTCCTAGCCATTAATAAACTTTGAAATCATCGTCCTTGCCTTTCGTTATTTCCCGTTTTATAATAATAATTGAAATTTATAGCCGTTTCAGTATATAACCTTTACACGTTTTATACTCGTTTAATTTCAGCTGTCCGTTGCCTTTAATTATTAAATTGTTCAATTTTCTTCCCAGGCAACAGCTCGCATTCCATTTCGCTTATAAATCAGTTTCCACTTTTACTCACTTGCTCACCTTTTCTTCCATCTATCCGTTTAATAGTTATATATAAGTTATAATACGTTTCCCTGATTCATCTCCTTTCCTTTTTCATTGACATATTAATTCTGGGAAGTGATTAATTTAAAAACCCATCTTCTCCTCATTTCTTTAAACTTTCAGCTAAATTTTAGCTTGTGACCGTTGTTGTACATTTCATTAAAGAGGTACGTTACTTTATTAATCTCCGGAATTTAAGGTTGAAAATTTTATTTTTCTAACCTTTCCATTCATACGCTCCATGTTTCCACTTCTTTCATTATGACTATTCATTATATATATACACTACAGCTGGAAAGTTATAACCTAAATTAAATAATTTTTCTTTCTTTAGACTAACGTATAAACTTAGATACGTTTTGTATTTATTAAAAATTTAAAGCTCACCTTAAATTGTGCAAAGCGTTTTTCCTCTGCCTTTATAACTTTGGGTTTATACCTACTGTTGCTTCCTATTCCTCCCTGAAGCCTGTTTTCTTTCTTTCCCAAGTTATTACGGCGCCTCTTCAAGGTCATAACCGCATACCCCTATCGCCATCACCCATCAGACAATCGTCACCACTAGCTTGCATACGTTCGCATATACTAGGTATAGTACTTCTGTCTGCTAGCATATATATATATATATATATATATATATATCAGTGAATTTTTTACATGGGTTATATTATCTTGGGTTTCCCGATTTCCAGTTTAGTAATATATTATACAAATTTTGCAGCTTATATTATATGGTTTATATACATATATGTCAAAGTTATTCTTTTATATCTACAAATGTATCTGTGTGTATATGTATATATGTTGTTATATTAGTTTATAAAATAAAATTTTCCTTTTTCGACTATTGTATGTAAAGATGCTTTTTGATCTAATTTGTTCAAGCTTGGTATTTTGTTTTTTTGTATATAATATTTTAAACGTGAATTTGATTTAAGTGAAGCTTTTTGTATCATGTTATTAAATGAAATAATATAAGGTGATTTAAAAATATATATACATTTTTTTGAATTTTTTGGGTTTTGTTGGTTTTGTTATATATTACTCTTTCTTAATGCAATGTACTGGAAACAACAAAATAGGTGAGTGAGAAAAAGAACGAAAACCATATATATATATATATATATATATATATCTAAGAATTCGAGTTTATACAATTGGTCGGTAAGTATATGGTATTTATTACAGTTTTGAAAGTAAATTTTAAGCATGTCTAAGTGGTTTATGTCGTAATGGTTATATTATTATTTAAATATAAGTACCATGCGCAGGTTTTAAGTATATATAGTATATTTATAATATAAAGTTTATTAAGTTATAAAAGTTTATACAGCTTATATTTTATAAGATAAAGTTTAAAAGTTATATACGCGGCAGTTGATATGTTGTAATGAACATACATTATATATAAGTTTTATTTTAATAAGTATTATTTCAACATATATATTGCATATATGTTTGATTTTTTTATTGTATATGTGTTTGGTTTAAAAACAATGATTGAAATGTATGTATATTAAATTTAGAATATGTTTTATATATGTAAATAGTTATATATAATTATATATATAATTGTAAGTTCACTTATATCATTCATCTTCATCGATCTAGTTCTAATTTGAATTCGAATTTTTTCTCTTCCATTTATCAGCTTTGTTCGTCGTGCCTGTTTTCTTCGTCGAATCGTGTCTATCTAGCATTGCTTTGGAATTCGTAACTAAACTTCATTGTCTATTCTCTTTAGCCTCGAAAGGTGAGCAATCACTCACGATAAACGTTCTTATATTTATTAAATTTGATTTCAATTGAAACAACAATTGAAGTATGCTGCTGTAGTTATTTAAATTGTTATATTTATGCTATTATCTATAACTGTTCACTTGTGGGATATGACACTATATCCTATTGTTTATATTATACTGTTATTGATGATATATGCATGTTGTTATATTATTATCATACCTGTTATCACTCTGCAAGTGCCCTGTTAGTATAGTATTCACTACGGGTTGAAATGATACATACCCGAACGGACTTTAGGATAGGAGAAAATCGTTATGGGTTGAAATGATAAATCCAAACCATTTTCATTTAATTGAATTTGGGATTACGGGTTGAAATGATATCCACCCGTATATATTTAGTGGACGGATTGAAATGATAAATATCCGTAGCACTTGACCATATGATAGAAAATATATACAGACACCGTTGGTCCATATATAAATATTTAGAAATAATTTCTATGATTTTGGAAAGAAATATATGGTTTAATAAATATTGATTTTTAAGATGGAAATTTTATATATAGATTTAGTAGTAATATTTGATTTAAATTAGAATTGATTTAATACACATAATATGGTTAAGTATTTATGTAAATCTATATTTCAAAAAGATTTTCTTGTAATAAATTGAATAATTAAGATTGGGAGATAAATTTGGATTTATTAAAAATGGTATTTAAATAAGGATTTATTTAATTAAATCGATTTGGAATTATTAAATGGGAAATCTAAAGGTATGATTTTTATAACTGGATTTTTTATTTAAGTGATTTAATGAATATTTCACATTTAAATAAATTAATATAAAGTATTGAGTAAAATGTAATTTAAGATTACTTAAATGATATTGAATCAAATGAGGGAGCATTTCAAGACTAAATAATAATGAGGTTAATCGAGATCTTTATGAAACTGTTAAATTGAACATTTAAAGCTTTGAACTATATTGGAATCTAAATGGATTATTTTGAGATTCAGATCTGTACTTGAAATCAACATAGTTGAATTGTTATTTAGAAACTAAATAGAATAAAAATGAAAATTTAGGTTGAACTAAAATTTGAAATTATTATTTAGAAAACTAAATTGAATAAAATTTAGTTTGAAAAAATGAATACTTAAAGTTTGAAACATATTGAAATATAAAGGAGTATTTTGTGATTACAAATCCGAATTTTGAGATCGATAAAATTGAAGTGGTTATTTAGGAATTGAGTTGAATTTTAAATTGATAAATTGAGATTTGACTAGATTTGAATTTTTGATTGGAGTAGATTTGAATCGTAACTGTGAAAGTGATCAAATTTGAAAACAAATATATTTAAAGTGAAATGATATTTTGTTTTTGAATAATAAATAAAATTGAGATGACCACGGTGACATAGTGTATATTTCTACCCTATAGATAGTTCCAGGGATCCTTAGAGGATGGTTATCCCAAACATCCTCTAAGTTAATTTTATTTCAGTTGATATTTCACTTGATTTGGATTTATTGATATAAGAATGTTAATTCTGACTCGAGTGTTTTTTGTTTTGCTTTACGCTCGGGTCAGACTGAGTGATACAGCATTGAGACTCACCTTTGGAGTTTAGAGCTTCGCTTGGAGATCCAACTAACGCTTAACTTTCAGCACTTCCAGTTGATTCGTTAAGAGAAGTCATCTGTTGCATTGGAGACTTCACTGTATCTGGGATATTCTGATGTATTTTATTTCTAACTTTGTTATGCAGTAGCTTTATGAACTACTATTCTTTTATTCCGTTGTGCTTTATTGTACTACTCTGTATCTATGATTCTGTGATTGATTTATTTACTGTATATTTTTTGCCAAATTTAAATTAACAATTCGGTATTTTTAATTATTCAAGTCGGACATGCATAGTATTATTGTCGATTTGAATGGTCCAAAATAGGGAGTCGTTAAATAACCCACATGGGCAATTTTCCAAGATACATGATGACGTTATGCCAAACACCAAGACAAATGAAAGTGACATCCATGAGGGGAAAACACCTAGGTAATTTGATAGCAACCTCTATGAGAGTTTTGAAAAGAAAAGTGAATAGACTAAGATGAATGATAGTATACTTCGCAAGAGTAAATATCAATATAAACCAGTATTATCCTTAGGTGAATGATATTAACCTTTGTACCTATGATGAATGATTGAATAGCTAGGCCAATGATAATAATCTTCGCAAGTATTTCGATACCCAGGTGAAAGTCAAGTAATCTTGGGATAAGTAAACTGTAAAATGTGTAGGTAAGAACCTTGAACGCATTATACCTTCCTATAAAGGTAAAATTTAACTTGGGCGATTATAATATGGATGTCTAGTCTTAAATGTGGGGCTATGACTTGGTTATATAACGAATATACTTGTGTAAAATGTAAGTATAGTAGTGAGGAGAAACCTCATTACAATTGTGTGTAGTCTCAGTGTATATCATTTGTATATGGATTGCTTTGACTAGTATATATACTAGGCTTATATCTGACTCGAAGTTCATGATTCCGCCTCAAACTTTTGACTAATCATATGAGTAAGATGAGAGTTGAATGTTTAGGAGGATAATACCAAATAACCAAAGAAAACAACTGTAGGTTGCATATTTACATAGTTATTTATTTTTGTATTGCAATTTAAGTTGCCTTATTTTAATATAAACTTTAATCAATCATAACAGTATCATTGTATATTGATAATGGATTAATTATATCGTATATTTTCTATATAGTGAAAAACAAGGTATTTAACATAGATTGAAATCACAATGTTAAACTATATAAGAACTATGCCTTTTTATTATTTTATTTGAAAAAAGGATCTCATATTGTTACTTAAAATAGGCTTAGGGTGTCTCTGCTGTTCATTATTAGGACTCAAAATCAAGGATTTTATATTCACATTATCATTACATGTGGATATGGATCAGTCACAATATTTCTATCAGTTGGAAGACTGATTATGTGAACAACTTCATTAATAGTAATACTCAATTCATCAAATGGATGATGAAATGTATTTGTTTTCAGGATAAGATTGTTCAACAAAATGCATTTATGATAAACTTATCAATTTTACAATGTGCATCTTGTACTAAATCAAAAATAATTGATTCTACAACTACCTTCTCAACAAAATCATACTTACCCTCCAAATCCCAAAGTTCATGCATTCCAACATGACTATGGAGCTCAAAAATTCTAACATTAGATACCTACATTGAAACAACACTACTCGATAAAAATAACCAATATGCATTCAAGTAAGCTTTTGCACTTGCACAAAATATAAAACCTACTGCCAAATTCCAAATACGACCAGATATAAGATCTTTAAAACAACTATTAACGACAATTGAACTTCAAATTCAACTTTTTCAATGGATCATTATACCTCCTTTTATCTACTTTTCCCTTTGCTTGGCATGCACTCTTTTTTCTTTGCCTATCTCATAGTAACTTTTATACCCAACATTCTTTTCTGACTCTTCCGAACTATATTCTTCTCGATACCCTTTAAAAAAATTCCCTTTATTCCATTGGTCTTTTTGGTACTATAAGCCATAACTTGTTTTTTTTTTGACATTATCCTCATCACTGTTATTTTCGTCGAAGCATTTTTCTTCTCCATTGTAGTTTCCTTCACGATTTTCTTCTTCATTGTTGTCTTCTTCGATATTTTCTTCTCCACTACTTCCTCATTTGCTACTTTTCCATTTAGTATTCTCTTCTGCAACGTAACATTCCAAAGCCCTAATTCTTGGATAATCATTCTCATTGTCTTTACTTCTTGCCATTTTTCTCCTATGATTCAAACATCTTATCCGTAATCGCTCATACTTATGTCCTTTAACGGGCTTGGGATTTAACAATGAAGAAGTTTTACTAAAAACAGAAATATCTACAAGTAACAATGTAAAATGACCAAATTCATTTCAATCAATAAGATACTATCGACATAAATTTAGCACATATAACCGAACATAATTCAACATCATGTAGTCGAATTAGAATAACGAAATGCTATTATACTAAACAGTAATAATTCAACACATACCATGCTTAGTATATATAATATGACAAAATGTGTAAGAACATAGAGCTAGAAATAAATAATTAAGTAAGTTCATTAAGTGCTATTCTTTACTGAAAATATCGAATCCTAAAGGTTATGCAGGCCAAGTGACATGCAAACAATGAGTATAAATGACGAGAGCCATATGCTTTAGGTAGAATTGAGACCCTAATCAATTGGTTGAGAACTGAGGATGTAGAGGATGATTGATGTTGGGATAGCTGGAATACGGTTGAGAGCTTATATAGTGAGCAACACTTAAATAAAAAGACAAAGGACTTCTGGTGTTTTCCGATGCAAGCTCAGTAAAAGATGTTATTAAGATGCTTACCTTTTATGTTAGCCGAGAGAGTGCTTAAAACCATGGGATGATGTTAACTAGAATATTTGTAATGATCTAACCAACATCGATCATCCTCTACATCCTCTACATTCATAATTATCCAAATCTGAAAACCTTTTATGGACCTTTTACATTATCATCATACTTCAACCAAAGCATCCATATCACACAGCATCACTTATCCCATATCTGAGATCTCAAACCATTTAAGGCAATCAATATCATCCATCCATACATAACAAATGATTTATTAATCATCATCTATAATTTATTTAAAATGAATTAAATTAATTTCTTCCATCTCTAATTAATTTAAAATTTAATTACTTCCATCACATAAATCTTGCTTGCTTAATCATTAATTAAACCAATTAATTAATCATCCTCTAATTAATCATCCTTGATTAATTATATTTAATTACATTAAGTAATTAACCCTTAATTAATTATACAAATTAATTATCTATAAACCATTAAGTAATTTACCTTAATTACTTTATAACTGTAATTAATTACATTTATCCTTAATTAATTACAATTAATTAATTACCTTATAATCACGTATTATTGATTAATTAATCTTAATTAATTGATCCTTAATTACTCTCATTAATTACATTAATTAATGATCCTTAATTAATTACTTTAATTAATCATAAACAGTAATTACCATCCTGTAATTACTTACCTTAATTGATTAACTCCTTAATTATATAAATCCTTTGATTAATTGGGTAATTCATCCCTTAATTTCCCCCTTTTAAATTAATCAATTAAGGGATTAATAATTTGGATCGATGTTGTTTTCAGATATCCAAACCATGGGATCGCGTTTCCAGATTTGGATATCTGAAAACAACATCGATCCAAATCAACGATAGGTCGTGAATCTCAAGTGAAGATGAAGATTCAGAGTGCAAGGGTTGTTGTCGTTAACTCTGAGGGTGATTCCAAAATGAATGTGACGAGATAATGCCTTCGGTTTCGTTCGAACCTGGAACAAACTTGTATGAATTGAATGCTTTGAGCATATCGTCAGGTGGACGATGTGCATTCTAAGAGATGTGTTCTTTAAAGGTAATCGTCGCCTCAAGCCTCATCAACCGAAAATGGCTAAAACAGGGGAAGTGCAGCAAGGCTAAGTGGGTCATGCCCAAGTAGGATGAGATGAACCCTTGTCTAGAGTCCCTTTTTATTCGGTTGTGTGGGCGGTTGCTAGCTACAACCGTGGGGTTGTCTTGTTCGGAACTGTTCAATAAGGAATGGTTCCGGCTTTGTGTTGTAGGGGATTGGGAGTAATCCTCAGTACTGTGATCTAGGCCCCGTACTGTGACGAGCGGTACCCCAGTAGCCCTGCCATTGTATGGAATCCAAACTCCAATAAGTGTCGTACGTTTTAGGTGTGCCCAACTATGTTGGAACATGAGATGTAAGCATTCCAGCTATTTCTGTATTTTACTTGAAAACCCTAGACCCTATTATAATATCACCGGATTTCCTATCAAATGTTTTGGTTAGCGTAAGGTAAAAACTTACCCATATTTATTTGTGGGGAGTCTTACATGATACCTTTTCTTTCAAAAGGTTTTTCAAAGTGAAGCAACTTTAACCCGTTTACTCACACCAGACCCATGTTTGACCCGGAGTTTATTCTGTTTTTCTTAAACTCTTGGGTACTCAAATTTTTACGAGTAGCCAAGGGATTCAGGGTAGCTTTGACGAATTTTGGAGAAGCAATGGAGTAGGAGGCTTCAGCGTGTAAAAATATAGTATTCCGCTGTGTGTTCTCTGAGTCGTTTGTCTGTATTGTATATTGAGTTGTATAACTAGACAGGTGTTTATAACTGTCTAGTGTGTGTTGTATAAGCTGTGTAACTCTGATGTATATGATACTATGTAATATTTATTTGACTAATCTAATTTGTTCCTTCCGTTGTTGAGATTCTGATGTTGTTTTCTTCTTTCTTCTCTATCTTTTCTCTTTTCTATCCCTTTCTTTCTTTAAATGATGCGTCTTATTATGGAGAATAAGGCGGATCGTCTCATTTGGTATCAAAGCATAGGTTCTAGGCTCTGGAGTGGTATCTTTCTTGAGAGAGCGTACTTGTAATTTATATATATATATATATGTATGTATGTATGTATGTATGTATGTATGTATGTATGTATGTATGTATGTATGTATGTATGTATGTATGTATGCATGTATGTATATGTATGTATGTATGTATATGTATGTATGTATGTATATGTATGTATGTATGTATGCATATCTTTTTCTACCTATTTGATGGATTACTTGTCCGGGGTTTCCAACATAAGTTATAGGTAGATAGGGTAGTGGTGTGTGTAACACGACTACCAATGGTTGGAGTTTGAATATTTGAAGTTGGTTGAGTAGAATTTGGATCTGTCGGTTAGGCAGAAGCAAGTGATGGTATCTTGGCAACCCCAGGAAGTAGTAGCTGCGTGATGGGACGCAGTGACTACGGATGTCTCCGAAGATGTTTTCTTTTAGAGCGAGTTTAAGGAAGTGTGTCTGCTTCGGTGTTATAGCTGAGTTCAGCAGGATGTTTATGTTTGGTTTGGGGTCTGAATTTCTCAAGAAGCTTTGGATTAAGAAGTCTTTGGCATCTGTGGCAGCATTGCGGCTCGGAGTGTTTTGTGTGCCAGCAGGAAGATCTTTTGGCTTAGCAGTTTCCTAGAAGTGGAATTCTGAAGCAGCGGAGTGGACCCGTTTCTTCAATGGATTAGTTGGTCGAGCATAAGCTGTTCTGATTTGTAAAGAAAGAGCAGTTTCTTTGGAATTAGGCTGGGTTGATCGCAAAAGTGACTTGAGATAGTTTGAGTGAATATCTTGGATAAACTTTTGCGTGGGTTTGAGGCATCTCTAGAGGATGTAGGAGTATAGAATTGTCAGGAATTTTTGGGATGTCTTCTGGGAAGTCTGAGGTTTGCCCGCATTAAGGTTTGAGTTCCGTATCGACTTGGTTCATGGAGCTACAGGTAATTCAGCTGGGTAGAAGGATGTCTCCTAGGATGGGGTTTAGTGAAGCAGCTCGGTATTTCTTGAAAACTTCTGAGTTTTTTCTTATTAGATCTGTTGAACCTTATTTCTGGGACGTGTTGTCCAGTCTGGGCTCGGTTCATCGATGGCATTCTCATCTGCTCCAGATCAGAGTTGTGGAGCGGAAGCAAGGTGGCAGCTATTCTTGAATGGAAGCAACCGGAAGTTGCAGTGTTTGGATTGAGAGTTTCTATAGGAAATTTTTCAAGATTGGCAAGTGCATCTGTTTTTTCTTTTTCGGATAGGAGAAGTTCAGTTTTCTGATGTTTGTGCAGTGGAGTTTGTTTTTGGTTGGGTAGATCTTGAGATGATCATTTGTTGAGTTGTTTTTGATATGTTTGTTTCAAGAAGTATCAGCGAAGGTTGAGCTGATCAGAAAGGATGTAGGCTGCCCAGGATCGTTAGAAGAGTGTTGAGGTTAAGAGACGGAGAAATTTGGAATTCGAATTTGGAGACATTGTTTCTGTTGAGGTTTACTCCGGTAAAGGGAGCAATATGATTGGGTAAGACTGGGAAGTTAGCTCCGAAGTATATTGGATTCTTCTGGGTTTTATAGGAATAAGTGTTTGGCTTATAAGGGTTGAATTACTAGTTCGGAAAACTAGGATTCAAAGTATTCCACATAACTCTGAGGGAGTACGTGTTTGATCCATCGCTGGTTATGGAACCAGTAATTCAGTAGGGGTTGGTTGTTGATCAGTCTTGTCTGTGGACTAATATCTTGGGCAGATTTTAGACCAAGATGAGTAGGAGCTCAGTAGCTTAGTAGTATAGCTAGTTTGGATTTAGTAGAGCGAGTAGTCTAATGTTTATACTTGGGAAACTCGGGGGAAATTTTAGGAAGCTTATCCGGATCTGTGTCCAGATAGCCAGTGTTGTTTGTTTGATTGAAATGGTTGTTTGGATGAAATTGTTTGATTGGTTGATTTTGTGTGGCTGATATGTATGTTTGAATTGGTTGAAATAAAATAAAACTTTGGTTTATCTTTTGTTTTAAATTTCGAGGACGAAATTCTTTTAAGGGGGGAGTGAAAGTGCGGTGTGTATACAATTATATGTGCTAATATAGTATACATGGATCGTGTAATATGGATTACAATACAAATGTGGAAATAGATGATAATAGCATAGTAAAATAAAAAAATAGAAAAATCACACCAGAGATTTTTATACTGGTTCGGAGCACCGTCCTACGTCTAGTCCCAGACTTCTATCTGGATTTTCACTATTAACTACCTCGCTTCACCCGGAGGAACAGGTTTACAACACCCGAACAACCGAACGGGATTTCACGCCTCTAATACACTGAGGACTTCAACACTTGCCTCTTACAACACAGAGGAATTCAACAAAAGAACAAATACAATTGTTGTTGACAACTTGTGCTCTTGAAAACACGGATTTGTCACTAGCAGTACACCTTTCCTATAATCTTATCCTCAAAGTATGCGAATGATGTTTTGAAAAGATTAAGGAAAGTATATTACTTATTGAATCAAAAGATATGAAATAGTTTCAATGATTCAATAAATAATCGAGAGCTTTTTAGAATGCAGGAGTATATAAAGTAAGATCAGAGATTAGATTAAAAAGAATATATGAAATTATCTATGATTAATCAACGAATTGGATGAGTTTATATAGATAAGAATGGTTGTAACTCTTTGCCATTAAGATATATGATCTTTGGTGAAAGATAAGAGATGCAACCTTTGGAGAAGAGAAGTGTCTTTTGGAAAAATTGCTTTCTGTTTAAAAACGGTCGACAGGTTAAAGAGTGACCAGTAGACAGGAATTTAAATATATATACGTTATGTGTATGTGTGCACGTTCAGCGTGCAAATTATGCAGGAACGGTCGACCGCCTATATTGTGACCGGTCGACCGGTCCCTGTAAATTTGCACACTGAATCTGCAACTGCATTCTAATCGTATATATATTAATTTTCTTGAAAATGCATGACTATTTGAGGATAGATTTTAACAAGTTTATCACTAATATAATATCAAATAATCAATCTCTAATCTATAGTAACATATGTAGCTCTAATGACCTTGTTTTGTCGATCGCCTTTTAGTTATTTGTCAGAAATCAAAACTTTCATAAAACTTGTGACTCAACATTCTCCCCCTTTTTGATTCATGACAATATATCTGCAAATCTGAATCTCCCCCTGAGTATGTGATCTCTCTCTCTTTGAATTCTTATATGTATGTTCCTGCAAGCAATTGTTAGCCCTTTCTCCTCCTTTGTCATCGACAAAAAGGAGTAACAGATACCAGAATAGCAGAATGAATATGATATGCATAGCAAAATAAATCATTAACATATCCAAAACATAACAGAGTATACTACAGATCATAATGTCAAATGAAAAACAAGAATAACGACACTATTTAGTACAAGTGTCGATGAATGTTTTTAAAGTGCTAAACCATAATAGAATCTAGGATGAAGCAGATCGTATCTCCTCTTCATCATCGTCATCGTCGTCATCGTCATCATCTTCTTCTTCTTCGTCATCATTGTTCCCTCTAGATGATTCTCCATGTCCATGACCACTCATACCTGTAGACTCGTCAGATGATGTCCAGGTGAAAACTGGAGCAGCAGGACGTTTTCCTGGGTCTTGTGCTTGAACAGAGGTGGATGTGGAACATGATATAGCATCCCATAGCATACCAAAGAATGACTTGACCTTATTGAAGTGCTTATCGATTTTAGAGTCCATGCGCTTGAGACGTGATTCAAGCAAAAATTGGTTATGCGCAATTGTTTCAAGTGATTCTTTTGTAGATGACTTTGATTTTAATAGTTTTACTTCATCGGAACGAGGACGAGAGGAAGTTGCTCGTTGTTTCCTTGGTCCTCTTTGTTGCCATTCTTCAAAAGGCATAATCTCAAGATAAGGTGGAGGAAGCTTCATTCGTTTGATGGTTATGGAATCAATGCATTTTGGTTTTGAGGTTGCAGAATCAGGAGGATTGACCCCACAAGCTAACAAAAGTCGCATGATATATTCATTGTAGAAGAAATGAGGCCGTGTTGAGTTATTTACCTTGAGAATTTCATCAAAAAGCATGTGAACCCAATTGATTTGGATTTCACCATAAATAGCATAGAGTGCTTTGAAGTTTTCTTTATATACTGCATCATAATTTCCAAGTCTAGGAAAAAGTGAATGCATCAAAACACGATGAAGTAGTCTGGCTGTCGGTCGAAGTCCAATAGACTTAGTGCCATCACTATTGTCTTCTATGAACTGATGACTAGTACTATTTCGAGTGAAGACTTCGCAGAAGTTAGATGAAAACTCTTCGCCTCAATTTGGTATACCAAGTATAGAGGCAATTCTAGCATGAGTAAGAAAAATTTGCTTGCCACAGACCACAGACCAGATGACGCCGTTTGGATTATCAGGTTGATACTCATCAAGATTCATGTTGGCGTAAAACAATTTGATCATCAAATGATTTATCTCCACACTATTTTTTGAAAAATCTATTAATGGAGTAATGTTGGAATTATTGGCTAACCTCCGAACTCCATAAGCCGTGAAATCATCAAATTTGATGAAAGAGCCTGGATGAAACTTGTAATTTGTCATCTGATTCCATCTTGTTACAACAATTGGACTTTGAAGCCATTTTTGACGGAGATGGTAGGAGATGAAGTTTCAGAGGTTGCTCCTTTCTTGGATTTCTTTTGAGGAGGAGCCATTGTTGGAGGATTTGAGATTTGGGAATTGAGAATAGGAAACTAGGGTTTGTGATTTTGGGTAAAAGAACGGCTTGAGTAAAAAGTGAAAGAGGGTAGAGGGAAAAAATGAGGCATAGGTTTATATAAAAACTGAAAATACGTCAACCGGTCGACCTACGAAATATGGCCGGTCGACCGTTTTCAACCAGAGAGCAAACGGTCGACCGGCTATAACAGGGGCGGTCGACCGGTACTGGTCTGCTGAGTAAATCATGTTATTTTGCAAGTTTTTTATAGTATACCAACCTATATATATTATATTCTATTTGTAATACAAAATATAACCGTCATTACACAAGAGATATATAAAGATATAATAACTATATATAAATCTAATGAGAAAGTTCGTCATTAGAATTATCGTTGTTTCCTTCAATACGTTTTGACCATGGACTCCATTGTTTCTGAGCTCCTTCATTCTTCTCATAGTTCCGATCCCACGAGTTAGGACTTTTAGATGTTGATGGCCTAGACGGCATTGGTTCATGCACGTCATGCTTGTTGGAACCGCAGAAAAATGTTGCCAACTTTTCTAAAACGGATAATCGTGCCGATGTCCGTTGTTGCTCGTGATAAAGTTGACTTTGCCCGTAATGGAGCTGTCTCTGAAGGTCTATCTGATGTTTCTGGTAGTGGTGTATCTCATCGATTTGAGCTTTGGTACGAAGAGAATAGAATAATGTCCTCTTCACTCGTTTTGAATTTGGAGTTTTATCAGACATACAAGAGCATTGATGATGACAACTTGATTTTTGTTTTGGAGTTGTAGGAGAATAAAATTCCTCCGACTCAGAACTCGTAATTGAAATGTATGATTCTTGAGCACATTTATCACAAATGTGAGCCATAGTGTATGTTGTATAGAATATTATGGTTAGATAAAAAAGATGAACAAAATATAAAAATTTTGCAAGCTTATATACAAGTTTCTTATGTATAAACTTATGGATGTGAGTTAATGAAACATTTTAACCAAGAAAACATAAGCAGAAATTTTATTGTAACTCTAAAAATAGCTTTCCTTTTAAAACTGAATTTATAAAGTAAGAAAGGAAAGGACGATCACTAAAAAAAATGAGTAAAGAGAATTTAACCATTAAATAAAGCAGTGGCTTATATTTAATGTAAAAAAAATAGTTTATGCAAAAGTTATGGTTAAAGGATAACTAAAAAGAATAACTAAAGGATAACTAACAAGAAGACGTTCTTTAGAAATTACTTAGTCAAGATTTTTTCTTGAAATTAAACCAAGCTCTCTTCGTAATCTAATAAAATTAGATTCGAGCAGAGGCTTAGTAAAAATGTCTGCTAATTGATTGTCAGTATGAACATATTCAAGACATATATTTCCTTTGTCAATATTATCTCGAAGGAAATGATGACGGATATCAATGTGTTTGGTTCTAGAGTGATTTACTGGATTTTTAGAGAGATTTATAGCACTAGTGTTATCACAGTATATAATAGAATTTGATAAATGAATATCAAAATCTTGAAGTGTTTGTTGCATATATAGTACTTGAGTACAAGCGAGAGCTGCTGATATATATTCAGCTTCGCATGTTGATAGTGAAACACAATTCTGTTTCTTACTGAACCAAGAGACAAGTGATTTTCCAATAAAATAGCACGTACCACTTGTACTTTTTCTATCCGTTCTTGAGCCACCGAAATCAGCATCACTATATGATACTAATTCAAATGGACATTCTTTTGGATAAAAAAGACTGAAATCTTTGGTATTATTAAGATAACGAATTATACGTTTCACTGCTCGTAGATGTGATTCCTTTGGATCGGCTTGAAAACGAGCACATAAACAAACACTCATTATTATATCTGGACGACTAGCCGTAAGATAAAGAAGAGAACCAATCATGCTTCGATACAATTTCTGGTCAACATTCTTACCACTTTCATCTTTGTCAAGATGTGTAGTTGTACTCATAGGAGTTGGTTTACCAGATGTATTTTCTAATCCGAAGCGTTTGATAAGGTTTTCAAAGTATTTTTCTTGATTGATAAAAATGCTGTTTGAAAGTTGCTTTATTTGAAGTCCAAGAAAATAAGATAGTTCTCCCATATGAGACATTTCGAATTCTTTGGTCATAATACTTGCAAATTCTTTGCAAAGTTTATCGTTTGTTGAACCAAAGATGATATCGTCTACATATATCTGGATAACTAGAATATCTTTTCGAGAATGTTTAATAAACAAAGTTTGATCGACTTTGCCTATTTGAAATCCTGAGCTAATAAGATAGCTACGTAGTCGTTCATACCAAGCACGAGGTGCTTGTTTTAAACCATACAGAGCTTTCTTAAGTTTGAACACATGGTCAGGATATTTTTCATGTACGAACAAAGGAGGTTGTTCGACATAGACATTCTCTTTGATAAATCCATTGAGAAAAGCACTTTTGACATCCATCTGATAAAGTTTGAAATTATGGTGACAAGCAAAAGATAATAGGATTCTAATAGCTTCTAGTCGAGCAACTGGTGCAAAAGTTTCTTCATAATCGATACCTTCTTCCTGATTATATCCTTGTGCTACTAATCTTGCTTTATTTTTGGTGATATTTCCTTGTTCGTCGGCCTTATTTTTATAGACCCATTTAGTACCAATTACTGACTGATCAGTTGGTCGTGGAACAAGTTCCCAAACGTCATTGCGCTCAAACTGATTTAGTTCTTCCTGCATGGCAATGATCCAGTAATCATCTGTAGCAGCTTCTTTTGGATTCTTAGGTTCGATATTTGAGAGAAAAGCGACATGACCCATTTGATTGAGTTGACTTCTTGTTCTGACATGTGATGTTATTTCACCGATTATATTTTGAGGCTGATGGTCTCTTAATATTCTTGGTGGTGATTGTAACTCACATATTTGAGGAATATTCTCAATAATTATTTCCGAGTCAGAATCACTATTTGTGATGATTTGATTGTCAGTGACTATTGATTCGTCATCATCTGATATAGTGTGAGGGTGCTGATAGATTTCATCAAAAGAGACATGAAGTGATTCTTCAATAGTTTTGGTTCGTTTATTAAATATCCGATAGGCCTTACTTCTTTCCGAATAACCGACAAATATTCCTTCATCGGCCTTTGGATCAAATTTGCCAAGCTGGTCTTTCGTATTTAAAATAAAGCACTTGGAATCAAAAACTTTGAAGTATGAAATTTTAGGCTTCCTTTTGTTAAATAATTCATAAGGAGTATTCTTGGTAAGAGGTCTTATGGATACACGATTCAAAACATAACAGGCAGTTGCCACAGCTTCTGCCCAAAAATGTTTTGGTAAGGTGGTTCCATTCAATAATGTTCTTGCACATTCTTGTAAAGTTCGGTTTTTCCGTTCTACAACTCCGTTCTGTTGTGGAGTTCTGGGAAACGAAAAATTATAATATATACCTTTCTTTGTACAAAAATGTTCAAATTCATTATTTTCAAACTCTCCGCCATGATCACTTCTTATATTTTTAACTTTAATCCCTTTTGATTTTTGAATTCTTTTGACGAAAGATTTGAAATGATCAAAAGTGTCACTTTTATTTTTTAAGAAAATTGTCCATGTATAACGAGAGAAATCATCAACAATTACAAGCACATATTGACTGTGATTTATTGATTGAACTCTAGTAGGTCCAAATAAATCCATGTGTAGTAACTCAAGTGGTTGTAATGTTGATATGACTTTCTTGGATTTAAAAGATGATTTGGTCAATTTTCCTAATTGACATGCATCACAAATGTTGTTAACTTTAAAACTCATTTTGGGTAGTCCTCTAACTAGATTGTTTTTGGCTAGCTTGTCAATAGTTCTGAAGTTTATATGACAGAAGCGTTTGTGCCATAGCCATGGATCATTGTCATTAGCCACAAGACACATATCTGAATTATGATTAATATTCATATTCAAAATATATATATTTCTGTCTCTATAACCTTCGAAAACCAAATTATGGTCTTTATCTAAAATACTACACTTATTATTTGAAAATGAAATTATAAAACCCTTGTCACATAACTGACTAATACTAAGCAAATTGTGTTTTAAATTTCTAACTAGCATGACATTAGTAATAAGAGGTAAGTTAGATGTACCGCAATTTCTCACATCGCCTTTGCCGATGATATAGCCTTTTGAATTGTCTCCAAAAGTGACGGAGCCACCATCTGAATATGTAATATTTGTTAATAAACTCTTGTCTCCCGTCATGTGCTTTGAGCAACCACTGTCCAATATCCACTTTCCTATTTTCTTAAGTGGGACCTGCAAAAAATAGAATTAAGTCCATGGTACCCACTTTTTATAGGGTCCTAAGAGTTAGGTCTTAAGAGTCCAAACCCATTTGGGTCCGGTATCCCCTTTATATATATAATTATTATTAAAATGCACAGTATTCAAGAATTGTTGAATGTATTTGTTCCTAATCAAATTGTTATTTGTTTTAGGAACCCATATTTTGATAGTCTTGACATTTTTCTTTTGAAATTTCACAACTGGTTTTGGTTTGGAATATAATAAACTAAGATTTTTCTTAGCTTCAGTTTTTTGTACTTTCTTTTTCCTTTTATTTCCAAGATGTTTCTTGGTTTCTTGTTTGTTATATCCCAATCCTTGTTTGTCTGAAATAGATTGTGAACTTTCAATGATTTTTGTCAAATTTTCTCGACCTTTGTTAAAATTAGAAACATTTTGAGTAATGTCATCAAACTTTGTTTGTAAGCTAGCTTTTTCTAGGTCTAGAATTTTGACTTTTGCTTTAAGCTCATGATTTTCAGTAGTGAGAGCATTATTTTTCTCTTTTTGAGTTTCTATTTCTTGACTCAAAAGAGATATTTGAGAGTCAACATTAGAAGATGATTATTGAATATTTTCAAGTTCCTCTTCTAATATTTTCTTCTCATCTTTTAACATATCTCGTTCAAGCTCTGCTCTACTTAAATCTGCTTTGACTACTTTTAATTGACGTTTTATGTCTTTATATTTGATTATCAATTCAGCATTAATATCAAGTAATTCATCAAATGTAGGAATTTGTACCTCATCTTCTGTTGCCATAAAACAAACATTAGCTTGTTCATTCTCTGAATCACTTTCACTTTCTGATGAAGATGACTCTGAATCATCCCATGTTACTGAGAAAGCTCGTTTCTTAGATTTGTCCTTCTTATATTTGAATTTGTCATTTTCTGACTTCTTCTTTTGTTCTGGACAATCTTTCTGCATGTGTCCCTTTTTGTGGCAGTTGAAACATTCTATAGCAGATGAAGATGGTTTGTTTGGTCCAGGTTTCCTTTTATTGTAACGACTGGCTTTTCGATATTTTAGGAATTTTTTAAAACCTTTCGCAATGAATGCCAAACTTTGTCTTCAGAATCTGATTCATTTTCATCTTTCTCAACATGAAATGCTACATTTTTCTTTTCTTCTTTCTGTTCCTTTCTAGCCTGCAAATTTGCTTCATAGGACATTAAATTTCCTATCAATTCATCTGGCTTCATGACGGAAAGGTCATTAGCTTCTTCAATTGCTAATACTTTTCCTTCCCATTCACTAGTCAGAGAATGTAGGACTGTTGAAACAACATCGAAATCAGAATACTTTTGTCCTAAGCCAATAAGTGCATGGTGAATAGTTTGAAACCGTGAATACATGTCATTTATTGTCTCATTTGGTTTCATTTTGAAATTTTGAAATTGACTTTTCAGCATGGCTATTTTGGCTTGTTTAACCTTGTTAGTACCTTCATGAGTGATTTTTAGTGTTTGCCAAATTTGATATGCAGTAGTGCAGATACTAACACGATTATATTCATTTTGGTCTAATGCACAGAACAACATATTTATTGCTCTTGCATTTACGGCTGCTGCCGTTTTCTCAGCTGCAGTCCATTCTGAATAATCAGTTGTTGGATTCACTATTTCTCTTTGAGTGGCATTCCAAGCATCATAGCTATTTGATTGCATAAAGAATGACATACGTGTTACCCAATAACTATAGTTAAGACCATTGAAAAATGGAGGACTTTGTGTCGATTGACCCTCCGTGTAAGTGGTGTTTTGAGTGCTAGTACTTACGTTATTTGCCATATTACTATAATATATCAAATAACTGTGTTACGGTTATATGATGACCGTGCTGTGATACCAAATGAAAGTGCGGTGTGTATACAATTATATGTGCTAATATAGTATACACGGATCGTGTAATATGGATTACAATACAAATGTGGAAATAGATGATAATAGCATAGTAAAATAAAAAAATAGAAAAATCACGCCAGAGATTTTTATACTGGTTCGGAGCACCGTCCTACGTCCAGTCCCAGACTTCTATCTGGATTTTCACTATTAACTACCTCGCTTCACCCGGAGGAACAGGTTTACAACACCCGAACAACCGAACGGGATTTCATGCCTCTAATACACTGAGGACTTCAACACTTGCCTCTTACAACACAAAGGACTTCAACAAAAGAACAAATACAATTGTTGTTGACAACTTGTGCTCTTGAAAACACGGATTTGTCACTAGCAGTACACCTTTCCTATAATCTTATCCTCAAAGTATGCGAATGATGTTTTGAAAAGATTAAGGAAAGTATATTACTTATTGAATCAAAAGATATGAAATAGTTTCAATGATTCAATAAATAATCGAGAGCTTTTTAGAATGCAGGAGTATATAAAGTAAGATCAGAGATTAGATTAAAAAGAATATATGAAATTATCTATGATTAATCAACGAATTGGATGAGTTTATATAGATAAGAATGGTTGTAACTCTTTGCCATTAAGAGATATGATCTTTGGTGAAAGATAAGAGATGCAACCTTTGGAGAAGAGAAGTGTCTTTTGGAAAAATTGCTTTCTGTTTAAAAACGGTCGACAGGTTAAAAAGTGACCAGTAGACAGGAATTTAAATATATATACGTTATGTGTATGTGTGCACGTTCAGCGTGCAAATTATGCAGGAACGGTCGACCGCCTATATTGTGACCGGTCGACCGGTCCCTGTAAATTTGCACACTGAATGTGCAACTGCATTCTAATCGTATATATATTAATTTTCTTGAAAATGCATGACTATTTGAGGATAGATTTTAACAAGTTTATCACTAATATAATATCAAATAATCAATCTATAATCTAGAGTAACATATGTAGCTCTAATGACCTTGTTTTGTCGATCGCCTTTTAGTTATTTGTCAGAAATCAAAACTTTCATAAAACTTGTGACTCAACAGGGAGGAATGTGATATCCCGGAATTTCAAGGAATTTAAAATGAGATAATCTCTTAACTAAATTGTTTAGAGTTGATAAAATTGTTATTTTTCAAATATAAATAGCCAAATAATTAATAATGTGATGTTTTTAATTATGGGTTATAGATTAATTTTAAATAAGAATAATTATTTAGTTTGTATTATTGTATAAATAAATTTTAAATTGACTTATTATTTCAAATTTAATAAGTGTTATTTAAATATATGTGTGTATTTAAGTTGATTTTAATATAGTATAATTATTTACAATTTTATAATGTGTTTGTTTAAAATTGATATCCATATTTATTTGAATTGATTTTAAATTTGGATTTTAAATTGACTTTGAATTTGAATTTAAAAATTGAATTTAAAGAATATATATATTTAAAATATAAATAGTAATATAGTTTGGATTTAAAATATATGGATAAGATTTTTATTTTAAATAAGATTTGTCCCATATTATTTTCTTTAAAAGAAATTTGTCTATAGAAATTTGGAAAATTATTTATTTAATAGGAATAAATACAAAAGCTTTTTGAATTAGCATTTAAAAATGAGTTTACAATATTATATATGATTTTATTTAAAAGATAATTAGTTTTTATTTTTATTTTAAAAGTTTTATTTATTTAAAATTAGTAAAGCATCTATAAATTAAGAACCTATTAGTTAATTAGGAAATCATATTTAAAAAGCTTTTAAAACTCTTTTAAAGATAAATATAAATGAAAAAGACAAATGTAATTCAATTAAGAAGTTAAGTAACAAGTGTTAAGATCTAAAACCCTAAAAGTAACAAGTGTTTGATAATTAATGATGGTTGAGACAAGCGTCACCTTTTATTTTATTATTATTTAAATTTTAATAAATCCTAAGTTTAATTTATAAAGGCTTCCACTTTCTTTCTTCATCCTTTTTCTTATCTCTTTTTTCTTAAAAACAAAGAAAAACTTCACATGTAAAACTCTGTAAACCAGAAAACCTGAAAACAATCTCCTCGAAACATTTTTCAAAACCCTGTAATTCAGATGCAACTCAACCCTATAAACTGTTTATGCTCAAAGCCTGCAACTTTTCTTTCAAAAGTTCAATTTTAAAAATGCAACCTGGAACATTTACTAAGTACTGCAGCCTGGAATCAAAGATGGGATCATCATTATGTTCCAGTTAAGCAGTCAAGTTTCAAGGCTTTCCAGTCTTAAAGTTTCAAGCAACACAAAGCTATTTTGTAATCAAAACAACAATGATATTCAAATTTTCAAAGTTTCTAGTTTTAGCAATCCAGTTTTAAAGCTCTGCATTTTCCATGTGAGTAAACTTTTAAATTAAACATTTAAGTAAAAATATATGGTTGCTTTTGAAATTCTGTGATAATGCTCTGCATGCATGTATGTATTTAAGTAGGTAAATAATGGATTGCTTGTGAAATTTATCTATGATGATTGTTTTGTATGTATATTTATAAATAAGTTTCTGTACATTTGGAGAGTATGCATGCCTCTGTATGTTGTTTCCCCTGTTCCTGTTACAGAACTTTCAAGTTTAAAACCAAAGATTCATTTTCCTCTCCACTGATTTCCTATAGGATTTTGTTTTCAAACAATAAACGTTTGTTTAGACTTAAATTTAATTTTAAAGATGAATTTAAGTAAAGTACTTACAGGATTAACTAGGAATTATGAATGCAGTGAGAATTCTTTTAAACATGCTGAAACCAATCACTATAATTCATTAATTCAAGACGATAACTTGAATCTACTATAAAAGTTAGAAATTTTAAAATTAGTATCAGAATTTTTAACATTGTTATGGATGTGAATTTTAGGATTATCTGAAAGTGGGTTTCTGAGAAAATTCTGATGGCCACAAAGTTTAGGGGGATCAAGATCTTGGGTAGAGGTAGGGGAAGCATCTAGTGGTACCAGAAAAATGAATGGAGGGTCGTCTAATGGTCGTGGCGACGGCGGCAAGAGGGTTCAGGTTCTAAACCTAGTTTTGGGTCAAGCTGCGTAATTGAATCACTGCTTTACCTCTGGTGATTCGAGTTGCATAAAACTCTGGGAAGTGGAAACGTGGTGGGTCGGCAAGCCATAGCCGAAATCGTAGCAGTATTCGTGATCGGAATCGAGGGTTCAGAGGGTTTCCTGATGATGGGTTTGGGTCTCAGTTCATTTTGGGATGCTCGATTTTGAATCGAGGCATAAGATGATGTTTTGTTGATCGAAGGCGCTCGTAGGGATGTTCGTTGACTTGGCGATGGTGTCGTCAATGGTCGAAGGAGGCTTGGGCGCCGGTGCATGTGCACAAGATGGAGTTGTGTCTGTTGGTTGGGTTTAGAGATAGTCTCGAAGAGATGCTCGGGTGGAATGGTGTTGTGCTCGGAGTGGATCTCGAGTAATCTCGTGTAGCTTGTATTTTTTAGCCTGTTAACAGTTAGTGTTATAGGTTTTAACATTTAAGATTTAAACTAAACCTTTTAAATTTAAGAAAAGTGTTGAAACTTGGAATAGCTCGAGTGGTTCTCGGGATTCAAAACTGAAACTGGTAAGAATTTTCAAAAGTTTTAAAAAGGTTTTTATAAAACAAGTTTCAAATTAAAATAAAGGAAGTTTTAAACTTTTGTAATGAATCTTGATTTTGAATTCTATCCTTTCTAAAGTAAATGTTTTCCTTAAACATTTTGATTAAGAAATTGAAGTTTGTTAAATTTAAATCTTGATAAGTAAATTTAAAGTGATTTAAATTTACGTTAAGAAATGGAATTTTTGAAGATTTATATAAAAGTAAGTTTTTAAATTCAAATTTGAATCTAGCTTTTAAAACTATTAATTGATAAATGTTTAAGTTATTTTTAAAGTTACGTTTTGATAACTTTAAGTTAAGATGATTATTTTGTTTTAAACTTAATTATTAATTAATTAAGTATAGTTAATTATAAAGTTATAATGGTTTAAAAATGGGTGTTCTAAGAGATGTGTTCTCTAAAGGTAATCGTAGCCTCATGTCTCATCAACCGGGAATGGCTCAAACAGGAAAGGTGCGGCAAGGCTAAGTGGGTCATGCCCAAGTAGGATGAGATGAACCCCTGTCTAGAGTCCCTTTTTATTTGGCTGTGTGGGTGGTTGCTAGCTACAACTGTGGGGTTGCCTTGTTCGGAACAGTTCAGTAAGGAATGGTTCTGGCTTTGTGTTGTAGGGGATTGGGAGTAATCGTCGGTACGGTTATCTAGGCCCCGTACTGTGATGGACGGTACCCCAGTAGCCCTGCCATTGTATGGAATCCAAACTCCAATATGTGTCGTATGTTTTAGATGTGCCCAACTATGTTGGAACGTGAGATGTAAGCATTCTAGCTATTTCTGTATTTTACTTGAAAACCCTAGACCCTATTATAATATCACCGGATTTCCTATCAAATGTTTTGGTTTGTGTAAGGTAAAAACTTACCCATATTTATTTGTGGGGAGTCTTACGTGATACCTTTTCTTTCAAAAGGTTTTTCAAAGTTAAGCAGCTTTAACCCGTTTACTCACACCAGACCTATGTCTGCCCCGGAGTTTATTCTGTTTTTCTTTAACTCTTGGGTACTCAAATTTTTACGAGTAGCCAAGGGATTCAGGTTATCTTTGATGAATTTTGGGGAAGCAATGGAGCAGGAGGCTTCAGCGTGTAGAAATATAGTATTCCGTTGTGTGTTCTCTGAGTTGTTTGTCTGTATTGTATATTGAGTTGTATAACTAGGTAGGTGTTTATAACTGTCTAGTATGTGTTGTATAAGCTATGTAACTCTGATGTATATGATACTATGTAATATTTATGTGACTAATATAATTTATTCATTCCGTTGTTGAGATTCTAACGTTGTTTTCTTCTTTCTTCTCTATCTTTTCTCTTTTCTATCCCTTTCTTTCTTCAAATGATGCGTCTTATTATGGAGAATAAGGCGGGTCGTCTCATATACTGATTTGGGTTTTTATAAAAATTATATCATATTGATTTGATTTTTGAAATGGAAATGATATCCTATCTATATGGTTTTGAAATGGATACTATATTCTGGTTTTGAAGTATAATTATTTTGAAATGACTGCGGTGTTATAATAACGTTTTGTTGTTAAAGAGATCGAGATCGAAAGTTGTCATATTCTCTGCCAACTTTGAAAACCACTTTAACAACCCTATACACGGTGGAGATTCCAGAATGAAGTAGGATGGTGGCGGCGTTCCTTTGAGGTATATACGTGGACCTGACTCCCGTGAGTTGGCATAAGGTGGCTAAAACATGGGCTATTCCAGGCCAGTGAGGTAGCTCCTCTTATCGGACACATTCCTTCGATACCATTCTATTACTTTGTGATTGATTGGGGCCCTTTTACTTTTATTTTTTTGGGTGTGGCTCGAGGTGGGCGGTAACTGTACGCTACGTGTCACCACCAGTCCGGATAGTAATTGGTATATCTACCTTGGCATTACCTAGTTGTGCCGTGTCACCTACCCTAGCGCACCTTGTATGAGTTTGATTTGTGTCGTATCTATGGAGTATCTTCTCATAGTCTCCCGATCAGGAGATATGCAGGTACTGTATAAACTATTGGCACTATTACATGTTAAGGGCTATATGGGCAAACCCTTAACGCTATTTAAAAGTAAGTTTATTTTACTATTAGACATTATTATAATAGCGTATATTGCTACATAGTAAATAGTTTAACGGATCCTTAGGAGATGTAAATCCCGAACATCTCCTAAGTTACTATACTCACGTTTGACACTGGATAGGAGATGTCAAATCCGTTAAATATCTCTGACGCTGTTCCACTCATATTGTTTACCATTGATTTAATTTACATAAGATCTTTTAGTTCTGACTCGATTGTTTTGTCTTTTCGATTCGCTCGGGTCAGCCTGAGCATTTCAAGATTTGAAGACCTTATTTCTGGAGGACGAAGACGAAGACTGTATTACTATTATTATTTATATTATTCCACTACATTCATACTGTTCCGCTACAGTGTTAATTATTATTCCTTGGTATGTGTAACTCTGATTCTATATCGTATTAGTATAATCAAATGTTTTGTAAACAGCTTCATGAACTGTTATTTGATTATTATATTTTGTCATTCCGCTACAAGATTCTGTTTTGTTTCTTTCTTTCTCTGCTTGTTCTTATCCACCCCAATAAAAATCTGTCCTTCAGTATGGTTTGAGTCTGACATGTGTGGTTTATTGTCGATTTAAAACGTATAAAAAGGCAGTCTATTACATATAGCAGATGTTGATACCTGCTTTATTTTCGAAAATCAAGCCATTATGGATCGAATCATGACAAGCTTGGGGTAGACGCATCCAACCACGAACAACATTAAAACCAAAGGGAGGACCCAATCCCGAGGGCCTAGGAGAAAAAGGAGGCCAAACTATAGTGGCAAATCAGACTAGGATAATCAAGGAGTTGGGTGAGCAGATGGCAAGGAAGCAGGTCGACAAGGACTCAACTATAAGCCACACCTAAGGACCGGTTCAACACTAAATCAAAAAGAAGGGGTGATAGAAAAAAGGCGAGTATAGATGAACCCTACCAACCTAGGCAATGCTCATATATCTTGGGGGAAGTAGAAACTAATGGAGGGCGATCTCATCGCCGCGAGCAATCCCGAAGTAGAGAACGAAGCCAGAGCCGCCAGTCAATTCATTATAGAAGGCATGATAGAAGCCTTTCACCTTGGCGAGAAAGGTCGGCTCATCTTCGCTCATCGTTAAGCCGAAAGGCTGTATGGAATAAATTATAAAGAAGTGTGCCTGCCATGAGCAGATAAAGCATGAAATTGGAGCAGGAGTTGGCAGCCCATTTTCTTTAGAGATAGAGACTACTTGTAATCCAAGGAGCTTTCGAATGCCCAATATAGATCTTCATCAGGGTTTAACTGATCCCATTGTGCATTTGCAACAGTACACACATCATATATTGATCAGTGGAGCAAAAGAGGAGGTTTTGTAAAAGTGTTTTCCCTTATTCCTGTTGGACCTTGCAACTATGGGGTTCTGTCGCTTCCCCTTGGCTCAATTCATTCATGGGAGATATTAAGGAGAAGTTCATCAGTCAGTTTTGAGTTCACATAGAACAACCCAAGGACCTGTATTCCTTGTTAGACGTTAAATAATAGGAGGACGATACTTTGCAGCAGTACTTGACTCGTTTCAACGTCGCAGCAGTAAGTGTTTAGAATGCCGATGAATGGTCAACCCTTATGAAACCATATGGAGATGTACATTCTGATATGAAGACGACCTGAAGATTGACTTAAGAAAAACCAGTTACCTTTAAGAAGTCCTTTTAAGAAGCTGTGAAATACATGCGATTAAAGGAAGCCGCATCAAGGTAGCAAGTTGATACTGAACCATTGGAAGCTTCAGGTAGTGTGAATGCTATGGTTAAGGATGGCGAAGGCAGTAGTATGGAGAAAAAAATAGTAACCCTAGCAATTTTGGTGGGAGCAATACTGATCGAATGAGGTTTAAGCCTGACAATAAATTTGACACATAAATAGATTTGAACGAACAATCAAAAACATCTATCTCACATGCAAGTGAAGCTCAAATATAACAGGCCTACTCTAGAGAGAGAGACTAAAGCTAAAATGAATAGGGAAATATTGTAGATTCCATGACTCACATGGACATAACTCCAATGAATGTCGCATTTAGGGAACGTAATTAAAGAGCATATTAGGAGAAGAAAGTTTGAGCAGTAAATCAAAAGCTCGGACGCTCTCCCTGCCCATAAGAAGCAGGCCTCGAGACAAACTTCGCTAGGGAACAGAAGCGAATGATCTGGTGCCAACCGTGAGAAAGACAGAAGACTAGTAATCAACATCATGACGGGGGGCTTCATGTGGTAGATAGAAGTTGGGCTGAAATGAATAGGTGCATAAAGTCTTTAAATAATGGAGATGCTTATGCATGCACTACAGGCAAGAGTGGAAGGCTGGGACTCCTCATTGGGAGCAGGAGTTGATAGCCTTTGGCGATAATGGCTTGCAAGGAGTGAAATTTCCATATAGGGATCTAATGTTCATTATAGCCAAGTTTAATCCAACTAAGGTACATATAATTTTGGTAAACAATGGAAGCTCAATGAACATTTTATTTAAGGATGCGTTTGATAGGATGGAATTGTTTAATGACCTATAAATTTTAACGGTCTTTTATAACGTAATTAACTTAATTTTTGCTTGAAAATAAATGATTAAATTTAGCAGCGAAAATATGATATTTGAAATAAGTCTATTTAGACATAGCAAATGTCAGATTTTCATCAGAGAAAATAGAAGTTAGTTTCGATGAACATAAAATATTTTAAAAACCTAGATATTTTTATATAATAAAAATGTAAATTATTTTCTAAGTGAGATTTCATTTTTCGTTTCATCAAGCTTGGAATTCTCTAGCCCCATTTATCATATTTTCAACGAATTTGCAATAGTTTGGCAACGAAATATCGACTTTTGATAGGATGATCGTATCACCCATATCTGTTTACCGTTTCATTCGTCTCGTCATGTTGATCTCTACAGTATATTCATTTGTTCATTTCGGTGATCGGTACACGGCGAAATCGCAAAAACGATTTGTCGTATCAGCTTCATATTTGGCTTTTGGGTTCATATGCACTTTCGTCTTCCTACCGCGTCTACCAATAACTATTTACAGTTAATATTTCTAGCTTTTGACCTTTGTTATTCCACCCTTCTACTTTATATCCGCTGGTTCTTTTCCGTTTAGTTCGTTTCTTTCTCTTCCTACGAGCTTTGAAAAGAAAATAATAATAATATAATTCAAAGTTATATATGGAACACTCAAATCCTATTCATCTTCCTTGTCAACAGATCTCATTTTGTTTTCCCTACTCCATATCTCAACCCACATACGTTTTGTTTTCTTCCTTCAAGCTTGGTCCTCCTATTTAGCCAACCACGCCACCAACATCACCTCTACACCACAAACCTTCCGTGGTAGCCACCAAACACCAGAGGAGCAGCCCATGTCCCCTTCATCCACCGAAAACTCCATCTTGTCACCAGCATCCGCCTGCACCCTAGCCGAGCCGTCTTGAACCCATGCATCAAAAAACAACGGCCGAGACATCAATCCATCACCCAGTTCATCACTCCGCCATGGATCCTCTCTCCACCGCAACCTCACTGGCCTCACATCCTTGCTGTTTGCCCAACCCCTTCATGCCAGCGCCCAAGACCAGCCAACCACCACCGCTTGCTCCATTTTTTTCAATCACCTGCTCCTTTTTCTCGGCTTTACGCCACTGCAAGCATAGCCGATCACTATAACCCCTTCTCGCTTGCTCGACCACTATCACCAAACTCCAATCACCATATAACTGCCCAACACCACACGTCGATCACCACCTCCCCTCCTTCCATCGTTCCGCCCACCGCCCGAGCTCGATGTGACAACTCACACCCCCTCAAACATGGCAACCACCGAAGCAGATCCATCTTTCCACCATCTCCATGCTAATTGTCCCCAACATAGGATAGAAAATTGTATACAGACACCATTGGTCTATATTTTGAAAATGATTCCCAAAGTTTGAAAGGAAATATTTGGATTTTATTAAATATTGATTTTCTAAAATATAATATAAAGAATTTATTTTTATATATGTATAAAATTTAGAATTTTAAAATAATATGTTTGGAAATTTTAATTTATAAGTTAGATGTGGAAAATATAAATTTTAAGATTTTACTTATAATTTTATTATTTTAAAAAACATATGAAATATGATTTAATACAAAATAATTTTAATAATAAGATTTAATTTATTTAATTTAATTTAATTTATTTATAATATGTTTTGAATATTTACTTAAATTTATATCAATATTATAAAAATAGATGTTTTATAACTTTAATAATAAGGTTGGGAAGATAAATTAATGTTGACTTAGAAATTAAATTGGTTAATAATTGAATTTAAATAAGAATTGATTTAAACTTATTGATTTTTTTGAGGTTTTGAAAGATATGACTTATTACTTGATTTGATAAAAGTGATTAAATGAATATTCTCAACTTCAGATAAAATTGAGACTGAATATTTAATATTGGTTTAAGTTTATAAATTGAGAATTTATTGGATTGTGATTAAAACGATTAAGTGAATATTTTTCCAATTTGAATATAGTTAAAGTTAAATGTTGAAATATAAATGAAACTTATATTGAAGTAATTCAATATTTAAAACTTGAATCTTATTAGAATTGAAATGATAGTTCAAACCTAGATTTGAAATCAGAAAAAATTGAAATGGTTTATTTTGAATTGAATCTTTAACTCTTCAAATTGAAAATGTTGAAAAGGAATTTATTTAAATTGAAATTTGGAATTTAAGCTGATTTGAATCGATTCGTAAAATATATAAATTATTTTAACATATGAACTATTTAATTGATAACTATTTCAGTATATATACCATTTTCAATATCGAAACTGTTTAAGTGGGAACCGCATGGTTATGGAAGTGCTATGATTTCAAAGTGTTATGATTTCAAAAGTTTTATGATTTCAAGTGTTATGATTTCAAAAGTGTTATGATTTCAAAGTGTTATGATTTCGAAAGTGTTACAATTTTGGAAGTGTTACGATTCTGTAAATGAATACTATTTAAAGTGAATAATGATATCAAATTGATATGGTTTTGAAATGAGTAATATTTTGATATGAAGTATGAACTATTGAAATGAAATGACCACGGTGTGAAATAAGCATTTGGTTGTTAAAGAGAGCGGGATCAGATATTGTCATACTTTTTGCCAATACCAAAAACCACTTTAATAACTGTGTATGTAGTGGAGATTCCAGAACGAAGTAGGATGGTTTGATGACGATTCTATATGGTATTTACATAGCCCTGGCTCCCGTGAGTTAGCTTGCTGTGGCTAAAACAGGAGCTACACCGGGCAAAGTGGGATCATTTCTCCGATCGGGCACATTTCTTAGATACTATTTTATTGGTTTTGTGATCTGATTGGGTGCACCTTTGATTTGGAAGTATGTCACGAGGTATACAGTAGTAGCTATGCGTTACTGCCAGTTCGGGAATACAATTGGTATATCTACCCTAGCTTGCCTTGCGTGCCTTATCACATGCCAAATCGCCCCTTCTATGAGTTTTTTTGTCGTACCTATGGAGTGCTCCCTGATAGCCTACTTGCGAGTGGAGTTTACAGTATCTGTATAGAATACGACATTACATAAAATGTGTTAAGGGGAATATGGGTAATGCCTTAACGCTATTTTAATAGTTGCTTTACTATAGACGTTATTATTAATAGCGTATATTAATACATAGTAGATAGTTCCATGGATTCTTAGAGGATGGAAATCCCAAACATCCTTTAAGTTACTTGTATTTCAGTTGGCATTTCACTTGAGTTGAATTTACTGGTATAAGAATGTTAATCCTGACTCGATTTTTTTGTGTTTTGCTTTATGCTTGGGTCAGACTGAGTGTCACAACATTTGAGACTCACCTTTGGAGATTGAAGCTTTATTGAAGATCTATCCATCTAGCTTTCAGTTATTTCAGTTTATTCCAGTCATTTATGTTCAGTCTCGTCGGTTGCTTATGTATTAGAGATTCATTTGTATTTGAGATTCTATTGTATTTTGTTTCAAACTCTGATGTTTTATAATAGCTTCGTGAACTACTATTTATCTATTCTACTGTTTATTGTTGTAATACTCTATGTCTGCGATTCTGTGATTTATTTATTTATTGTATATGCTGAGTTTTTCCAAATATAAATTAATAATCTATTATTTTGAGCAATTCAAGTCTGACATGTGCGGATGCGGTTGGTTCGAAACACCAGGTCGTTACAGTTGGTATCAGAGCTTTGGTTTAGAAAAACTTAGCATATGGAGTAAATTTAATTGCAGAATCATATTCGTTCAAGCTTGAAATTATTCATCCTAGATTTGGATTTCTTTTGAATTTTGGTACACCCCTTTGTCCCGAAATTCACTTTTGTCTTCCCCAATTCGTGTTCTTCTTGATATTGGAGCATACTGTAATAGCCCGCAAATCCATACCCCTTAATTAACACTATTCTACCTAAATCAACTCAAGTTGTACAGAAATACGAACCATTTGGGTTAAAGAAGAAGAGGTAGAAGAAGAAAATAGAAATCAACATCAGAATCTAACCAACGCAGCTGAATAAAATATAATAGATAATAAATGGTCTTTACTCAAAAAATAAAATATCTCTGCTTATATATTACATCATCAGAGTACATCAATCACAGTTCAACATCAATAACATACAACTGGATACACAACTACTCAGCACAGCGGAATATATATAAAAACAAGTACGGGAGTACGTATTGTCATCCAGCTCGTCTCTTGAGCTCCATAGCAGCATATCATGTATCCTATAATACTCGGTCTGACCCGAGCATTACAGTTAAATAACACCCGAGTCAGTCTGGAATACCAGCGTGAGAAAATCACACTCAATTGATTATTAAAGTTTCAAAAATCATTTGAAAACAAAAGCATCTCGTAAGACCACGCCACAAATAAACATGTCGGGTTTTTACCTTACGATGGCTAAAACAATTTTTATAGAAATCCTCTGATATTATAATAGGGTCTATATACAAATACTTATAAAATAGCCGAAATTGTTACATGATTAAATTCCAGCTACTAGCCACAGAGTGGGTAATACAAACAAAACTCGTACAAGGCTCGTAGGGAGAATGGATTTCCAACTAATGACTAGGCACTGGGGTACCACCTGTCACGGTATGGGGCCTAGATCACCGTACCGAGGAGTACGCCCGCTCCCCTGCAACACAAGATCGGGACTACCCCTTACTGGATAATCCCGAGTGAGATCACCCCGCGGTTGGGATCAGCAACCGCCCACTAAGCCGAAATAAAAAGGGACATCTAGACAGGAATGGCCTCACCCTGCTTGGGTGCTACCCACCTAGCCTTGCTGCATAACCCCTGATTTTCAGTCATTCCCATTTGATGAGGCTTGAGGCTAAACGTTACCTTTTTAGAACATATCCCTTAGAATGCCCATTGTCCACCTGACGATGTTTCGCAAGCATTCATCCATACAAGTCCGTCCCGGGTTCGAACGGAACCGAAGGCACTATTCCTACTACATCCAATTTGGAAATATCCTCGGGATTAGTAGCGACTAGCCCTTGCACTTCACTGCTCCATCTTCGAATCCAAACTCGTTTCCACGAAACGTACAAACCGGATCGAAGTGGTTTTCGAGAAATAAATCTCGATCCCGGTCTCTTCGAAACGATCAACGTATTTGGCCAATATTGATAGTCGGTGATTTAACTATCAATTAATATTCATAAGCATCCATCAAAATAAATAATTTTCCCAAATTATTTATTAACCTCAAAATATCTTCACAAGATATATTTCTATTCTCAAAATCCTTTGAAAAGAGTTTTCAAAACTATCTTCCCTTCTCAGAATAAATTCCAAGTATTTCTATTTCCACTGGAATCACCAAGCATAAAACTTTAGATTTTTTTTTAAAATAATTTAAAACGCTTTACTTTGTAATATACTTTAAAACCTTTAAGTTAAAAACTATTTCAATAATTTGTTAAAAATATATACTATATGAATATTTGAAATAAGGTTACTTTATAAAATATAAAACTAGATTTTTACTTTTAAAAACAAAATACTAAGTCACTTTTAAATAATTATTACAGAAGTAGATTTGAAAAATATTTACTTTAGAATTTTAAACATTCAGAAATAATAAATTTTCTAAAACATGCTTGTTAAAACAACATTAAACTTTTATCTTATATTTAAAAATTTACTTAAAACATACTTGGCTATCCAGAGAAATATACTTCTCTTCACAACCTTTAAAAATAAATCACTATTTATTTTTAAACAATTTATCTCATTCTTTTAATAAATTTCCACCTTGAATTTATTCTTCCAAATATCCAATTTCAAACACTTAAATCAATTTCCAAATTGATTTCCGATTTACTTCATTTATTCAAAAATCCTTTAATTTCAGATTTTATTCCTTAATTATGATTTACAATACCTTTAATTGAAATACCAATTTAGATTTCTCAATTTACTTCTTATTCCTTTAGATAAATTTAAAACTTTAAGTTTTAAAATAATTCTTTATCCATTAAAATTAATATCACAAAATTTTACAATTCATTAATTATTGTTTATTCAAATACTTTTCTTTGAACTCGAAGTTATTTATTAGTATTTAACATACTTCCATCTTTTTTTTCAATTCATTCTTAATTTATTAAATTTTCTAAGATTATTTCGTTTACAAATTTACTTTATTTTCTTTCCAAAACCCAAATTATATATTTTTGGTAATTCATTATACCCAAATATATCCAATCAAATCATAACATTCAATATTCCAATATATTCATCATAGAATATCAAGTAATCACAACAGAGAATATTAAATAATAAACGATGAAGGGTCCAGTTGGATTTCTCCAACCTGTTTTCCCTGCATCCACAGATGTTAGCACAATAATATGCCAATTCCATAATATATCATACTATAGCACTCAATCAATTCAACCATTCAAACAATTATTTAAATTTAATCACTTTGAATTTAAATTTAAATTAACTGAGTGAGATTAACTCGCCTTTGCATTTGCAATCCAAATTCGAATCTCGGCTTGTTTTCTTCATAGTTTTAAACCTTGTATAAATATTTATACAATTTATTAATACTTGAAGTAATCGAACAATTTACTTCCTTTTTAATTAATTAGCTAACAATTTAATTTCAACTAAATAATATATTTTTTCAGCATATATATTTATCAAATCAAAATGGAAATAAAGATCTCTTTCTAAAATATATTGAAAACAGAGATGGTAATAACTTACTATAATAAATCTTTTCTGTTAATACCCATAAACAGTCCTTTTCTCTACTGTTCAAATAGATGTAAATTATTAATATTTGAACAATTTGAATAATTAATTTCCACGTGATAGATTAAATTTATATTTATATTCTGACAAAACAAACAATTCAATTTCCATTTTAAAATTTACATCCAACTATTATTTTAATTTTAAACTAGTAATTAATTTTAACTGATAAATTTTCCTTTAAAAATACCTATACTCTTAAAAATAGATTTCAAAATTCTAATTTTTCTTGTTTACCTAAAATTAAAATAGGCATGTGAAACTATATAATTTTTTTTTAACAAGAATATACATATATGTATTTCTGATTAAACTTAACTAAAACAACAAGCTAATACCTTACTGCCTCCAGCAAGTAAGAACACAGCGACCCCCCTATTGCAGCACTGGACCATGCTTCGCCACACCAAATTCCACGACCTCGATAGCTTCATCGAACTCGAACGCATGCCTTGCCTTGGTCGAGTATCGCCGCGCCTACATCACGACCAGCTCGCGAATGTCCCCTACCCAAATCGCGTTGCCGCACAGACGATTCTACACGCGCGCGCGACAAATCGAAGTCGTCGACCCCAGCCTTCACAGTCCAGTCACCATCACTCCTTCGCGTCCACGCCCTGGCCACGCGATCAAACTTTGGCACAAAACAACTTGACCTAACCCCTTGCTCGAGCTCGAACAGAGGAGTCGCGGAAGAAATCGCGAATGCTTAGGGTTAGGGGTTTGAGAAGGAACGAATAGATTTGTATAAGGGAGGCGTTCTTCTTTTTTTTTATTTGATTCGGTCAGAAAAGAAATGGTAAGCGGCCATTATTCATTTTTCTGATATTCGTTCGAATCAATGAGGATAAGGGTTCGCAAAAGACCTAGAAGGGCTTGATTTTTGGCTTCCAGAAGAAGGATAAGGCATCGTGTTTGGTAAGCCAAAGGAAGCGTGCTTCAGAAGATGAAAGGAAATCATGATTTGATTTCTGCGCATTGAAAATATTAACGTGCCTGAGACAATTTGCTACAGTGACCACGAAATGAAAGCTTTAAAAATTCTGATGTGAAAATTATTTCGGCTATGATTTGAATGGTATATTATTTAAATTCAAATCGTCTCAATAAAATTTTCAATGCGTTTATATATCGTACGCTCACTCAACAACTCCAATCACTACAAAAATTGAAATCCGATAATAATTTAATATTATGGATCTAATGGAACTGATTTCGTTAAATTCCGAGACTGTGCCTCGGAAGGCTATTTTTTTTAAATTCAATTTAAATGATAGAATTTCAAAACTTAACAAACCATTTTTAAATTTGATTTCACCACTTCTATTCTCTTCAGTATTATCAATAAAAAATTTATAAGCCTTCAAATTATATTTTTAATAGGCTTAAAACTCCAGATTCAACATTTTCCTCAACTTCAAATTATTTAATTTAATAATTCAATTATCAAATAAATTGTGATATTCGTAATTCAAGTTAAAATTACTCTATTGAATATTTAAAATTAATTAAATATTCCGATCTTAAATGATCAAAAATTCCGAGTCGTCACACATCCCATACTCCATTTCTGTTCCGACTACCTTAGAACGGTTTGTGGAGGGGTGAACTCCTTTACAACAAGCATCGATTCAGCGAAGATTTATACATCCTCGGTTTTCATGCTGTTGTCTCTTGCTAATCCCGAACCATTTCTCTAGTAGACAACCAGGGTAATTCTCTTGTGACCGATTATCGATCGCCTCAGATTTTACAGGCAGTTTTATCTTCTCACTTGGTTCTCAGCTTAGTGATCTTGACTTCACCCGATAGTCAGGATTATCCTGATGTTTGGTAAAGTCGCTTCTCTTCCCTTCAAGTGGTAAATTGAATTTCTGCATGGATCTTATTCTTGAAATTTCGGTTAACCCAGAAGGTCGCAGCGATTAATATTAGTCTATCCATCCCTTCTCTTTTTGTAACATAATTACTTTATCTTCCTTTCGAGCCTAGCTTATTAGTTAAAAATCTTCTTTGATTAGGGTCCCTCTAAATTTGAATTTCTATCCTTGTTCTAGAATCCATTTTGGATCATCCAGTGAGGGAGTGTATTTTTAATTTATATAAGTATTTTATATTATGTTGTTTGAGTTGTTACGTTTGGTTTGGAGTCTCAATCGATTCATTTAGCCCACGCTATCGATAGAAATTCCAAAACACTTGAACAGAGCAAACTGACACAATATTTTTTTCAAATTTGGTAAATAAATTTTGTATGATTATATTATATATATATAAGTATAATTTTTTGAAATTAGATAGTTAAATAAATTGGTTGTTAGAAATGATAATATTTGGTTATCATTTATTGTTTTGTAAACAATTGACTATTGCAACATGATATAAATAAATGAAATTATAAAACATGGTTTATAAATTGGTTTGGAATTGAAATGAATTTAAATTAAGAATTTGATAATTTAATTTCTGGTATTTCAAAATTTTGGTTTTAAAGTTTTGGAATATATTATTTGAAAGTATTTTCGAATGGAAATTGTTATCAAAGAATTTTAAAAGAATTAAATCGATACTCTCATCTTTTGTCCCTGGAAAATAATTCGGTAATGACTGCAGCATCATCTACATTTATTTTTGAGTCTCACAATGGAGAAACCACATAGTAGCTTTGCTACACTTTTATTTTGGGAAAAATGGATTTGATTTAAATTTCTTATACATAGTTCGATTTATAAAATATATATCTGTAAATATATTTATTTCAGAATAGTTTGAAGCTAAACCAAAAATTTGAATCTTAAGGTTTATATTAAGAAAGGTTTCAATTATTGAAATAAAGTGAAATTTTTAAATAATTGGAGTAACTAAAACGATAAATGAAATTAAACTAACTTGAAATACTTGAACAAGGATAAAAATTTATTTGTATAATACTCAATTGCATTTTAAAACATATATAACTTACCTTAATTATTCAAAAAATTAAAATTGTAATAAATTTTGTAATTGAAGGTTATACAAGAGGAAATTTAAGTAGAAAAATGTCCAACTGAAATTTTCTTAATAGAAATTTTGTAAATAAACGGGTAAATTTGTACAATGCTCAATTACATTCGGAAATATCAATAAAATTTACCTGAAAAGGGTTTGAATGTAACTGAATAGTATACAATATGTAAAAATTGGACACAATCAAAACAATTGATGGTATAAACCCAAACACACGAAAGCCATACTAATTTGTGTTACTATAGAGACAAATGTAAAATCCCTTAGAGTCAAACAAATCTGGGTGCCAAAAGAAACAAACATAGACTGCCTTGTGATAGTTACTACTGTGTGGCTAGCTATCACTTAGGATAGTGTAATATGGAATATAATTAAATATAAATATGGAAATAGATGATAATAGCAAAGTAAATAAAAATGAGCACACAGGAATTTTTATAGTTCGAACTTCCCGTTCTACGTCCAGTCCCAGACTTTGCTCTGGAATTTCTCACAATAACCCTCTCTTAACCCGGAGGAATAGGTATACAATACCTGAAGAACCGAACATGATTTTTTCGCCTCTAACAACCGAAAGGGGACTTTACCCGCCTGAACAAACGAACAGGACTTCAACAGTTTCAGTAGAATTGCTTTGACACTATGTGTTCGTAATAACACTGATTTGTCTTTGATAGTACAACCTTCCTATAATCTTTCCTCAAGTATATGTGTGTGTATAAATATTTAGAAAGGAAAATATTGCTTAGAATCAAAGAATAAGTTAATTGATTCAGAGATTCAAGCAATATATGAAAGTTATGATTGCTTTTTAGAATGCAGAGATAGTAGGAAGTAAGATCAGAAAGAAATCAGTAAATTTGTGATTTGTAGAGTGGATTTTGTGTGTTTATATAATAGTTAAGGAGATGCAACCATTCATGAAGAGTACTAATCAACAGAATCATACATACCTCTTCATATTAGAATGTGACTCGTGGCTAAAAGAAGTGTCCATTCAGAAAAAATAGCTGTTGGAAGAATTCACTCAACTGACTCAAAATGATTAGTCAACTGAATATTCAAAATTATTTAAAAACAGAGCATTTTTGTGCATCTGTACAGATTCAGTCGACTGGCCGTATATGGTAAGTCGACTGACCTGACAGTCAAAGCACCATTTACACTTTTTTTTAAAATTTTAAAGTTTTAAAACAACTTAAAAACTTGAGGATGGATTTTAACATTTCTAAGACAAAAAAACTTTAATAAATCAACATACTATATGAAGTTTTGTAGCCTTGTCTCATTTGTAGTTTGAACAGCATAATTCCTTTTCTTTTTATCGCTTATCCATATAGCATAATTCATTGCTTTGTCACGATTCAAAATATGTGATTCAACACCTTGGTTCTACACAAACTTGTTCTTAAAAAAATTCTGTCACTAACAATCATGGACTTATGAAAACAAACAGGTCATCAAACTTTTTTCTCGTGTAGGTGTGTTGGTAGGCTAAGGAACAGCAAGAGTGGTATCTGAATTCTGGATGTTCCAGGCACATGATGGATGACAAATCAAAGTTCCTTAGCCTAGAGAAGTACAAAGGTGGCAGAGTCACAATGGGTAACAATGATAAATGTAAAATTATTGACAAAGGTAAAGTACGTAATGACACATTTACCTTAAATGATTTATTATATGTTGAAAATCTACACCATAATTCGATTTCAATCAGCTAGTTATGTAATAAGGGAATGATTGTTGTTTTTGATTCTGATTTGTGCAAAATTATTGACCAATCGTCAAAAGAAACATTATTTTCATGTAAGAGGAAAGGCAATGTATACTCTCTATCTTTTGATGATCTCACTCTTTCAAAATGTTTGATATTAAGGATGTAGAAGTAAACTTATAACATAAATGATTAAGACATGCTAGCATGAATTTGTTAAAAAAAATAAAAAGAAAAGACTTGGTAAGAGGTTACCATCTCATTATTTCAAAACAGAAACTCTATGTAAAGCATATACTATGGGAAAACTTAAAAAAAATCATCTTTTCATGCTAAGAACACTATAAGTACTTCTAGAGTCCTTGAACTAGTTCATACGGATCTATTTGGACCTAACGATATTGCAAGTTTAGGTGGTAAGAAATATTGTTTTGTATTGGTTGATGATTACTCTAGATACACGTGAGTATACTTATTAGCTAAAAAATCAGAAACTTTCTCATACATTGCTAAATGCACAAAATTGGTTCAAAATGAAAAAGGAGTTTCTATTATTTCGCTAAGATGTGATCATAGTGGAGAATTTGAAAATTTTGAATATGAACATTTTTGTGAAAACAATGGATTAAAACACGAATTCTCTGCCCCATGTACTCCACAACAAAATGGAGCAGTCGGGAGAAGGAATCAAACCTTACAAGAGTTGGCTAAATCTATGGTAAATGAGTATGAACTACCTCCGTTCTTTCGGGCAGAGGCATTAAATACAGCTTGTTATGTAATGAATAAAGTCATGATTAGGCCGATTTTTGGAAAACGCCATATGAACTATGGTTCAACAAAAAGCCAAACATTGCATATTTCAAAAAATTTGGTTGTCCATGTTTTATTCCCAATACAGGTGATCAACTGGGAAAATTTGAGCCAAAAGAAAATGAAGGCATATTTATGGGATACTCTTCCAGAAGCAAAGATTATAGAGTATACAACAAAAGGACGAGAACAATCATGGAGTTAATCAATGTGGAATTTGATGAAGGCGTTAATGATCAAAGTAAGGAAACAATCAAAAGCAATGTCAAAAAGGAGAACGAAAAAGATGAAAGTGAAAATCCAAAAGAAACTGCAACCGCGGAAGAAGTCCAAAGAAATCTAGAACTAGGGAGATTGAAATTCAAAGCAGATCATCCTTTATAATTGGTAATATGTAATCCAACCGCATGGATACAGCCCTCAATGATGAGAGTTGGTTTATGGCTATGCAAGAAGAGCTAAATCAATTTGAACGAAATGATGGTTGGATTCTATCACCTATACCTAATGATTTTCCAGTTATAGGAATCAAATGGATTTTTTAAAATAAATTTGATGAATCTGCAAATGTGATTAGGAACAAAGCTAGGTTAGTTGCTAAAGGTTATAATAAAATTGAAGGAATTGATTTTGATGAAACTTTTGCACCGATAGCAAGACTAGAACCTATTAGAATCTTGTTAGCTTTTACTTGTTATAAAGGATTTAAACTAAGACAAATGGATATTAAATTTCTCAATGGAATTTTGGAAGAGGCTGTATTCGTTGGACAACCTAAAGAATTTGAAAGTCAAGAATGCCCTAACTATGTATATAAACTTAAGAATGCACTATATGGTTTAAAACAAGCCCCTAAGGCTTGGCATGAATATCTTAGCACTTATCTCCTCGAAAATGGGTTCAAAAAGGGTTGTATAGATACCATATTAATTCTATTGCATGAAAATGATGACATATTGATTGTTCATATATACGTTGATGATATTATTTATGGTGCCATTAACAATCTATTATATGAGAAATTTGAAAAAGTCATGCATGAAAAGTTTGAAATGATCTTGGTAGGAGAGTTGAAATTCTTTTTAGAATTTCAAATCAAACAAAGCAAAAAGATACGTTCATCTCTCAAACAAAATATAGTAGAGACTTGTCAACAAATTCGGAT
Source organism: Allium cepa (assembly GCA_030765085.1). Lineage (NCBI taxonomy): Eukaryota > Viridiplantae > Streptophyta > Magnoliopsida > Asparagales > Amaryllidaceae > Allium > Allium cepa. The sequence goes on from CM060942.1 coordinate 245,684,046, forward strand.
TGAAAGATGCTAAACCTGCAAAAACTCCTATGAGCACAATAATTAAACTTGACAAGGATGAAAAGAGTGAGGTAGTTGATCAAAAGAAATATCGATGTATGATAGGATCATTTCTTTATCTTACTACTTCTAGACCAAACATTATGTTCCCTGTTTGTTTGTGTGCACGATTTCAATCGAATCCAAAAGAATCTCAATTAAAAGCTGTAAAAAGGATTATAAGGTATATGTTGCACACCCCACGGTTTGGTCTATGGTATCCAACTAATGATAACCTTGAGTTAAAGGGTATTCAGATGCAAACTATATTGGCAGTCTAACTGATAAAAAAGTACTACTGGAATGTGTCTTATGTTGGGACATTCGTTAGATGCATGGTTAAGTCGAAAACAAAATTGTATTGCATTATCTACCACTGAGGCAAAGTATATTGCTTTAAGCGGTTGCTCTGCTCAAACCGTATGGATGATACAAATCTTGCATGACTGTCTAAATTTTAAACGAGTTCCACGTATGTGTGATAGCAAAAGTGCAATTGATCTCACAAATAATCCTGTACATCATTCTCGCACCAAGCATGTAGATGTTAGACATTATTTCATTAGAGACCATATTTCCAAAGCAAAAATCTGCGTAAATTTCATTTCAACTGATTTTCAATTGGCAGACATTTTTACAAAACCCCTTCTAGAAAATAGTTTTTGTCGACTTCGTCTCAGTTTAGGCATTTTATAAATGTCATTTTATATTTTATTTATTTATTTATTTGATCTTAAATGCACATATTAACTAATTTGACTCCTTGTTGGTTATCGAAAAGATAAATAGTAAATGAAAAAAGTGATGAGTCTTGATCTTAATCATACATTATATCTTGAGAGAGTATATATAGAAAATTTCTTTAAAAATTTAAATAAAATTTGTAATAACTTTTTTTGGTGAAAATTCCATGACCATCTCTATTCCTATCATATTTCTACGACTATCACTCATCAAAATCCAATATGATATGTCAAAATGTGGTATTTAAACAGGAAATTATTCATTTTTTTAAAATTAGCAATAAAGTCATCCAAAAGTACTCACTCTCATTTAAAAGTCCGTAGGTTTATGCATGAAAGAACTACTTGGAATCTTTGATTATGTGTTTTCATGTTCATTTAAAAGTCCGCACGGTTATGCATATATGGAACACATATCAAAATTGGATGAAATAGGCGAGTTGATTCTAACCCCATTTAAAAGTCCTCACAGTTATGCGTGGTTAGAAAATGCTTGAAATCCATTTTTAATAAAATTAGGGAATATTACTAATCTCATTTAAAAGTCCTAATGGTTATGCATGGTTAGCAAGTATTTAAAAAATTACTGTCATAAATAAACTACAAATGGACACAACTATATGGTTTTCTATGCGACATCACCCCTATCGTTCTAAAATAGAATACGCCCATAAAAGAGTATTTATGATTTTTGTTTAATTTTTCTTGAAATTTAATATTTACACTCGATTTAGGTATTAATGTTGTATTAATGCCTATCACTTTATCACTCTTAGCTAGCACTGTTATTCTTTGGCTGATAACAAAGGAGGATATAAGTTAAGATTTTGGAAAATATGGCTTATTTTCCAAAATCTTTTCTTCTCTCCCCCTTTTGTTATTAGTAAAGGAATAACAGTGTAAGATAAGAGTGATTAAGTGATAGACATTAATACAACATTAATGCCTATCACTTTATCACTCAAATCTAACACTATTATTCTTTTGCTGATAACAAAAGGGGGAGAGAAGTTAAGATTTCGGCAAATAAGTCATATTTTTTTATTTTATTTGCATATTCTTGTCTTTGCATATTATCATCTGGGTTTTTATTTTTATTTTATTTTCATGCATATGTAAAGAAGGAGCTTTGTTATAGGGGGAGGATTTAAATAAGGGGAGCAAATAGAATTCAATAAAACAAATACATTTAGTAAAGTCAAAATCTTAACAAATGTTTGTTATTGTCAAAAGGGGGAGAATGTAGAATATACTAGTGTATGATTTTTGTTTGATAATAGTAAACATATATATATATATATATTTGTTTAAATATGTTTTCTATTATACTATTTTATTTTTCTATATAATTAAATAAATATTTGTTGAATGAAATAACTTGGATTCATATTTAAACTAATATTTTATTCAAACAAATATTCTATTACAAATTCAAATAGTACAAATTTGAGCTCCTGCTACATTTACACATTTTCAATACAACTTCAATTACAACACAATTTTCACTTTACTGTTTTACATACATATTTGACTTCATTACATATTCACTCATCACTCATATTTGATCTCCAACTATGTTCCAGCCTGTATCCAACATCTGAACTATCTGCAAAATAAAAATTAATGTAGTAAAAATAAAAAAGAAATATTTTTCCAGTGCACAATGAAGTGTATGTTTGAAAATATCGTTTGCCTAAGTTATTTGGGTTGTTTGTCATCATTCTTTTAATTCATCTTTTTATTTCAAATACGCGAATAACTTATGACATGCACAGTGTATCACTATACATGCCATAAGGTCATGCATACTGATATATACTTGCTTGTTAAAATTGCAGCAACAAGTGAGTATAAGAACAAACCCAAGCCAAGAATGGATTCAACTCAGGTGTAAATGCAAAAACAAATGACACAGCAATGGGGTAATGTGCAATTCATCAAGCTACACTCAGGCATGATGTAACGACCCAATTTTTCGACGCCCGAAAGTCGACATCAATACGTCCACTGTATCAAATGTCGCACAGTCGAATGCCGAAAAACCGAACCGTTAGGGTTAAAGAAGAAGATAGAAGAAGAAACAGAAACAATAACAGAATCTCACATATCGCAGCGGAACAAATATAATAGATAAATGAATATCTTTAAAACAAAGAACTATATCAGTTGTTACATTACATCACATTACATTATCAGAGTGTTACAACAACAAAAAGTGGAAAAGAATATAATATATACTAGTGATACGCTTCGCCATCCAGCTTAGTCTAGGCTTTTCAACCATCGACAGCAGCCAATCTCGACTGGTAGGCTTTTCAACCATCCCAGCGGCCAATCTCACTATTTTAAATTAGTTTCATTTACTAATTTATTACAAATTCCAATTCGTTTTATCTCAAATCATTTTTTTTCTATTTCCACCTTTATTAACTTTAGGTCACTTCGAACTAATTTTACAACTTCATTTTATTTCACACAATTCAAACTGGTTTTCAATATTCAGTTTCAATTCTAGTTTTATTCTTTTGTTCATTCCCAAAAAAAAATTATTTTCAATTCACTATTTTGGTTTATAACCACTTATATTAAACTGGATTTCCAATTCTATATGAATTCGATTTACTTTCATCTATAAATATTAGATTCAATTCATTTCAAACCTTATCCATTTGGTCATTCATTAATTAGTTTCACTTACTAATTTTAGTTTAATACTTCACTTTGTTTATCACAAATCAATTTCAATTCCAACTCCAGTTCTATTTACTTACAAATTCGAAATGAATTTCAACATTCAATTTCATTTTCTTGCGTTTCAATTTCATTTTGAATCCATATCATCATTTTATTTGACTCAAATTTTCAATCTCTATCCTTTTATTCAATTTTTAATTCCACTTGAATTAAAAAAATTCCTCCCAACTTATTTTGTTTCCACATTTACTTTTATCTAACATCTCTTTAAGTTAGATTTTTATTTTAACAACTTCAAACTTTACAAGTTATCAATTTAATGATATTCCATAAATATTTTATATAACATTCCAGAGTCTATTCAACCTTTCAAAAATCATTTTTGAAATCAATTCAAATTTTCTTTTGAAATTCCAAAACCAAATCCATTTTGCAAACAATTCCCATTTAAAATAATTCGACAGCAATTTCTCCCCTGGAAACTCGAAAATGAACATCGATGATGTCGCGATCATCATCGGAATTATCTTCCTGCGACCGGAAAGAGTTTAGAGCTTTTATTCCTTCAAAACATTTTTCCAAAACCTTTGAAAAACATTTTCAAACTAAAAAGAGATTTAATTTTCGAAATTTCCAAATTTCAAATCTTTTTAAAAACATTTTCATATATTCCTTTGGAATTCTATTTTAAATTATAAATCACATTTACAATTTACATTCACAAATTTCATTTATATATGAATTTATTTCTCATCTTTTGATTATAATTTCAATCTCTTATTCAATTTCAATGATAATAATTAAATATTATCACTTCCTAATAACCAAGAAACCATATAGTTTACAGAAAAATATTTCTTTTCCATACAAAAATAGCTTGGGTAAAATTATCTCATTTACCCAATTTTAAAACAATACCGTGTCGATTTATCTTGTTTAAGAGTTTAGAAACCCCTATCGATACAGTTGGCCAAATTGCACCGACCAGAATCTATAAACAATCAACTGATAAGCTACACAATACAAAATAATTTTTATATTCACTAACAAATACGCGCTCATATCTATTATTACACTCAACTCATTCTAGAGTACTGCTGACTCTATCTCTAATAAGTGACACCCAACATAGCCAAGGTTATCGCTTAACCAAATGCTATGATACCACAATGTAATGACCTAATTTTTCGACGCCCGAAAGTCGACATCAATACGTCCACTGTATCAAATGCCGCACAGCCGAATGTCGAAAAACCGAACCGTTAGGGTTAAAGAAGAAGAAGATAGAAGAAGAAACAGAAACAATAACAGAATCTCACATATCGCAGGGGAACAAATATAATAGATAAATGAATATCTTTAAAACAAAGAACTATATCAGTTGTTACATTACATCACATTATATTATCAGAGTGTTACAACAACAAACAGCGGAAAAGAATATAACATATACTAGTGATACGCTTCGCCATACAGCCTAGTCTAGGCTTTTCAACCATCGACAGCGGCCAATCTCGACTGGTAGGCTTTTTAACCATCCCAGCCCCGCCGTGGAATACAATGGTACCCTGCCCTCGCTTTTATAGTCAGCCTTTCGACTGTCATGCCTTATGGCTAACCAACCCCTTAAAGAGGACGTGTTGAGGTAAGTGTCTCCTGCTCGCCACCAAACAAAAAGCAAGAACCCCCAATAGCGTTTCACAATGATAAGCAAGGTCAGTCGTGGGCTATGTAGTTAATGCCCCGCTATAACTTCGCTATATCTCATAGTGGATTTCTACCGCTACGATTTTTCCATGTAGCCCCGAAATATAGCCTTTTCGCTTTAAGCCTCGCTATTTCTGCTATATCACATTATTCCTGCTATATTTCGCTAAGCTATATCTTCTTCAATAAAATGAATTGAAAAATTGCATTTATGCATTATAAAAATTATGAAACTAATTTATTTGATTTAATTTTTAATATATTTTCAGAAATGAAAATACTATAATATTCTACTAAATTTGATCATGTTATATAACAGTTTTACGTTTATTTAAAGTATATTTGCACATGTTTTTATTTAAAATTATTTATGAATTAATTATAATTCAATTGAATGATGATTTTTCATTTAATTATCATTTATATATTGTAAAACATTAAGTACGAGTTTTATATGCTATTTTAGAGCCATCCGCTATATCCCGCTGTATCCCCGCTATGACTTTTTGCACCTCCACCGCTTTGAATCTGCCGAGCGCATTAACTGCACATCGTGGGACTGGTGTGAGATCTTAAAAACGGTTATTTTCATAAAGAAAATAAAAAGAAATCCTCTATGCTTTTGGAAAATCAAACTACCATAAGGCCTCCCGCCACACACACAATGCAAATGCAGAATTAGAGGAGATTTCTCCTTATGATAGTCAAACATGCTTAATACGCAAAATCCTTTCGATATTATTATTAATGCATAATGTAACGACCCGTAATTTTCGTTAATTAAATTTGTCATTTTAATAAGATTTACGTAAATTTCATTTAGAAGAAATAAAGATTTTATAATTAATAATGAAGCAAATGCTGAGAATGAAATGAAACCATGGGAATATAAGGCTAAGTATTTACAGTTGAAACAAAATGACGAATAAATTGAAGTGATGTAAATTGTTATAGTAGGCTAAGAGTTGCATATAAGAGAACAAAGGTAAGTAGTGAATTTAGTTAATGAATTAATAATATTAAATAGTAAATTGAATTAAATCAATGTCCGGTACAAATTGAAATATTGTTTGGAATGAAAGCTTATAAATTGTAAGCATTTAATTTACAAATGAAATCAGTGTATTAATTTAGTTGTAACTGAATGTAAATTAATGAAATTATGTAATAATTGATAAATGATGGCATTCATGAATGAAATAAGATTTGTAAGTAATAAAGGAATAATTGAAACAAACATTTACCAATGAAATAGTATATTGATTTATATAGACTTAATAAAAGAGTTGAATTGAATCAATCTATTTAGTTGAAACTAATTAATTGGTATGCAAATTTTAAATGGGTTTATAGTAAGAAATTATACTACCGTGAATTGGAATTAAGATGAAATTGAAAAATTCAAGTATGTGATGCAAATATATCATATATAGCAGTTGAATAAAAAAATTAGTGTTATTATAACCTGGTTGGTAGGTAACAAACTTATAACTGAATTTAAAATAAAATAGGTGACAATAAATATAGATTGTTCATTTATTTGATGTGTTAAATAAATTTTAGGTATTCAATCGCAATAAATATAAATAATTAATTGAAACTGTTGTAAGGTCAAAATTTATTGCATACAATAAATTGGGGGATAAATTTCATTAAAGGTAATTTATTTATTATGTTAATGTAAATTAAAATAATTAATGGTACGCAAATGATGATTAATACCATGTTTGGAAGTTGTAATTTAGAGGATATTAAGAATTAGGAATTGAATTTTGAATTATTTGCAATACAAATAAAGAAAATGTATGTTATTGCTAACTGAGGGAATCATTAATTAATTGAATGAAAGTTAAATCAATGGAATTAATGGAGATTAATTTACGTTAGTTATTTAGGGTAGTGACTAAATTTGGTAATCCGTTTGCAATTAATGACAATAGTGTTGATATAAGCTAATAAGTTAAATGTCAATGCAATACCAATTAATGGATTGAATGTGATTATGAAATTGAAATTAGATAAATGCAGTAAATAATTCAGGGCAAATAAATTTATGGAACAAATGTTAAGATCTTAACTGATGGTAATTAATAATTGAAGATAATGTAAATTCCATTTATAATATGACCATGGGGGAATGAAAAGATTGTAAATCAAGATTTGTTTATTTATATGAATATAAAGAATTAAGGTATTTGAGTTTTTGCAGTTAAGTAAAAATTAAACATTTATTTTTACGTTAATTGAAAATTTAGTTGAAATTGAAAAATATTTATGTATGTTAATTTCATCCATTTGGCTATAATGGATTGAATAATAAGAATGAAGATTTAATTCAATGAAATTTTTGGAAACTTAATTGATAATTTCTAAATTTAATAAAAATGAAAATTTGACACTGAAATCGGAAGTTAATCAACTTTAAATTGACCTTTAAATTGTTTAAAACATTGTAATTGATTGAGACATATAAAGGTAATAAAAATTTTCAAATTTAAGATTTAAAAAAAATGGATTTTATTAATGAGTTTTTAATTTATTTAATTAATATAAAATTAGCCATTTTGGCCACTGACTCGGATTTCGACGAAACAAGTTTCATCGGATCCGTAACGGCGAATTATAATAGTGTTTCAAGTTTCATAACGATCGGACTTGTCGTTTGATCGTACCGACTTGAAACGCCTTGAAATTTATGCAATTGAGATCAATTTGAAATTTTTTTGTAGCATAACTTCTTCATACGATGCAATTTGAACTTGAAACTTGTTCCATCGCATTTAAAATATTTAAAAACATCTATTTTGATACATGGGATGATCCATTTTCGTTCCGGAGCCGAAACGGGCTTTTCGGGGCATTTTTGTCATTTCGAACCAATTTGACTTTAACAGTAACCTACGAAAATGATGGAATTGGGCTTCGAAACCAGTACCATTGCGTTCAGAAAGCCTTTTTATGTTAGGATAGCCTGTCGCAAGCTAAAATCGGAGTTCGGGATGTTTTCAGACCTAACTATAAATACGGCACGCAAAACGAGAATAATAATATTTTAATTGGCTGAAACCCTAGCCGCCACTTCCTCATATTTCAATGGCCGAAAATTTGACACATTCCTCCTTCGATTTCTCTTCATCCGTTCATCAAATTCGAAAACTCCCAAAAGCAAAGTTCTAGAGCTCGACGAGCTCTACCTATCCAACGGTAGATTCGTGCCGAAACATCACGGATTCGCCAAGATCTGGCCTTTAAGTCACGGCAGTATTTCTCGATTTGCACGTGAACGGTGGCGTTTGAGGGGGCCGTGTCCTAGCCGAAAGACGAGAGCTGAGAGGTGCACGTCGCGGTCACCTCCAATCGACGTCTTGTGGCTTCCGGTTGTGTGCGTTTTGAAGGGGATGGTGCATGTTTGGGTTGAGGACGGTAGGGGGTTGGCTGCGTGCATAAGAAGATGTACAGGGAGTGTGTATGACGTGGCAGTGAGGTAGTTTGAAAGTGTTTTTTTTGTGTATTTTAATATTGGAATTCAAGCGTAATAATCGATATAACTCTTACATATGTTATCTGTTTCACGCGAATTTTTTTTGTTAGGATCGTAATTAAATTCCAGATCTTTTGACGCTGGTTTGGACAGATTTGAAGACCGTCGAATTTTTGGGTTTAAATCGGATTTAAATTCGATTTAAATTCAAAAGGTGAGTGTTCTAACCCACTCACAACTTCTAAAATTTCCTATGTCTGTTAAATTGACTTTAGATATGAGTAGAAATTTATTTATTACTTTTTGGCATGTTTTATCCATCATCTCTGTTAAATCGCATTTATTTAATTTAACTGTTAATTAATTTTATTATTGCATATAAATTGACAGTTAAAATTTATTTATTTTCATATAAACTGATAGTTAAACAGTTAATAAATTTATTTTTAAATATAAACTGTTAGTTAATAACTGTTATTTATTACCTATTATACTTTATATGTTATATATCGATGATTGGTTAAATTGATGATGATTGCAATAAATTGGTTGATGATTGATATTGGGTGAATGGATGATGTGTTCTACATTTTATAAACTGCAAGACATTATGCATTTTCATTTCATTCGGGATTGCGGTTTGAAATGATATATAACCGTAATTTTTAGTCATAAATTGCAGATTGAAATGATAAATATCTGTATACTTGACTATAGGATAGAAAATTATATACAGGCACCGCGGTATATATATAAAATTATTTTGAAATGACTTTTTTCTATGGTTTGGATAGGATACGGTTAGTAAATATAAATTTTGATGTTTTATAAAATCTTATTTTATATACACATCTATAATTAAAGTATTGAATTTAAGCTATGTATGGATTTGTTAAATAAAATAAATAAGTTGAATAAATGGAGTTTGATTATTTTATATGGTTAAGTACATGTTAAGATATTGAAAATATATAGAATTTTAAATGATTTAAATCAATTAAGATTGGCAGTTAAATTGGAAAATTTATTTGGAATTGAGCTTAATTAAGAATTTAACTTCATAAGTTGATGTAAAATTTATTAACTTGAAATTGTAAAAAGGGTATGATATTTATAACTGAATTTTATTCAAGCTGAATTAAATAAATATTTCTAGTATAAATAAATTGAAGGAAAATTCTTTTTTTTAAGTAATTTGAGTTTTACTCAAATGATTATGGGTTTATTATGCAATTATTGCAAACTAAATAATAGGACTTTAAATTGTTGAATAGAAATTTCCAACCTTAGTTCCAATTGTTCAATATTCAAGGTTTGAAATAAATTGAAACTGAAGTGGTTATTGAAACTGAAAGCGATTTTTAAATCTATGGATTTTGACTTAATATTAAATAAAATAAATTGTAAGTCGCGGAAATTATTTTATTTTATAAAGAAACTTTAAATGCAAATACTTATTTTTACCGTTTGAATATCCAAACCATCCAAGTTTTAGAAGTTATGGTTTTCAAACTATGAATTTTCAAAGTATTATGGTTGAAAGTTATAATCCAAATGTTTGGTTTCCAATTGTTATAAATTTTAAAGCAATATGATTGTGGAAAATAAATATATTTGAAAAAAATGATATCATTGATTTGGGTTTTATAAAACTAATATCAAAATGAATTGTTTTGGAAATGGAAAAGATATCGTATTTATGTGTTTTGAAATGGATAATTATATTCTGGTTTTAAAGTATAAACTATTTTTAAAAAGACCGCGGTGTTATAATAACGTTTGGTTGTTGAAGAGACCAGGATTGGAAGTTTTCATACTCTCTGCGAACTCCGAAAAACACTTTAACAACCGTGTATGCGGTGGAGATTTCAGAATGAAGTAGGTTGGTGGAGGCGTGTCCTGTAAGGTAAATACGTGGACCCAACTCCCGTGAGTTTGCATAAGGTGGCTAAAACAGGAGCGATCGATGGGTTAATGAGGTAGCACCTCTGATCGGACACTTCCCTTCAATATTATACTTTGGATTGATTAGGTGACTACCTTCATTTTTTATTTCTTTGATTTGGGGGAGTTTGTTCGAGGTGGGCGGTAGCTGCGCGCTACGCGTTACCACCGATCCGGAAGCGTAATTGGTATATCTACCTTGGCATTGCCTAGTTATGCCGTGTCACCTACCCTATCGCGCCTTGTACGAGTTTCTATTTGTGTCGTACCTATGGAGTGTCTTCTCGTAGTCTCCCGATCGAGAGATATGCAGGCACTGTATAGACTATTGGCATTATTTGTGTTAAGGGGAATATTGGGTCGCTCCTTAACGCTATTTTAAAGTAAGCTTATTTTACAATTAGACACTATTATAATAGCGAAGTATACTACATAGTAAATAGTTTAACGGATTCTTAAGAGATGTAAATCCCGAGCATCTCTTGAGTTACTGCACTCATATTTATTTCTGTTAATTTAACTCACAGAAGATCTTTTAGTTCTGACTCGAGTGTTTTGTTTTTCAATACGCTTGGGTCAGTCCAAGCGTTTCAGGATTTGAAGATTTAGCTTGGGAGGACGAAGACGAAGATTCGTATCATTATTATTTATTCTATTGCACTACACTCATATTGTTCCGCTGCTTGATTATGATTGGTATGTGAACTCTGATATTTATTGTATAAAGAAGAATCAAATGTTTGTAAACAGTTTATGAACTGTATATTTATTATTATATTCTATCCTTCCGCTGTGAGATTCTATTTTGTTTTTTTTCTTTCCCTGTTTTTCCTTATTTACCCTATAACAATCCGCCCTTCCGTATGGTTTGAATTGGCACGTGTGTCGATTTAAAGCATGCGAAAAGGCTGGATGTTACATCTGGTATCAGAGCTTTGGTGTAGCGATAAACCTTAGCTTTGTGGGGTCTAACTCTTTATTAATAGGGTAGTAATACCCTATGGGAGTCACTGAGTGTATATATATGAGAGAGCATACTTGTTAGTGTTATAAAAAGATTTTAATGTTGTGTTAATTTGTTCCGTTTTGTATTTATAAATTCTGGTTGGTACATGGGACGTTATGACATCAATAGAGATTTCTAAACACTTAATAGGACAGACCGACACAATATTTGTTTTTAATAAAGGTGAATGAAATAATTTTGCCTGTTATAGTTTCTATATATAAGGTAATAAATTTTATAAATATTTATTCTGGTTGTATTATATTGGTTGTTAGGTAATGAAATTTATAAGAAATATGTGAAATAAAATTCAAAATAAAATAAATAAAAATTGGAAATTTAGAACTAAATTTCCAGGGTTTTTGAAATTTCTTTTGAATGATTTTAAAATATGAATAGTGATATTATTAAAGGAAGTATTCTTTTGATATAAATATTTCAATATAATTTGAAAGAATTGTTTAAAAAGAAATTTTGAAAAGCAATAAGTTATGTACTCCCCTCTCTCTGTCGCTGGAAAATAATTTCGGTGATGAGTGCACGCATCATCGACTTTCATTCTCGAGTTTCGAAGTGGGAAGGCCACTATGGTAGTTTTAGTACAGATTTATTTTAATAAACAAAAGTGAATTTTTAACTTGTTTTAAATATAATTGGGTTTATAAGTTGTAAGTATATATATTTACCTATTATTTTTAAAATAATTTGAAATTTAACCCGGTATTTAGTTCTTAAGTTTCCACAATAAATAGTTTCAATTATTCTAGTGAAATGGAATCTAAGTAATTAATAATTGAAACCCTAAATGAAATAAGAGGTTTAATGTTAGGTTATTAATGGTATTAAATGAAATTTAAAATTGTAACCTATGAAATAAAGGATTATTATTGAACGGTAAATTTATTAAAGAAATAAGAGAAACTTGTATGATTTTAATTACATTCTTAAAAACATATATATAACTTACTAAATATTTAAAGTTGAAATGTTTAATAAGAAAATGTAATGGAAATTATACAAGTAAAAGTATGTAATGAAGGTGTTCAATAAATCGCTTTTATTCATAAGAGTGATGATATCGGGATAAGTTAAGTTATAATTGAAATTTTACTATTAGTTATAATAAAAGGTAAGTATTACAAATAGATGATTATAAACTTAAGTAAACAAAATGGAAATGCTAAGAAATTTAATGGGACATGAATACTATTGATAAATGAATGTAAATAAAAGAGGTCATGCTATAATAAATGAATGAATAATTATAACGAAATAAAAGGAACTGGCATGATCTGAGTTAATGGAACTGAAAAATTGTAAGTAATAAGTAAAAATAAATGAAGCAAACATTTAATGAGTAAATGTAAATTTAAAAGATAAATCACTGTATAATTAAAAAGAAAATCAAACAACAAAGGTATGAAAGGAAATTAATAATAAGTTAAGTTGATTGTTGTTTGGATTTGTTGTTGTTTAGTTGATTGTTGTTTGGGAAAGGATACTTTAAAATTGGATTAGGATAAATGAATAATCTATTTAGTTTTATCTAAGACTGTTGAGTAAATGATGCGCTAGTAGTTTATTCTTCATTCCGTACAATTTAAAAGTTTTGAACCCGAACACTATTTGTTTGTTAGATTGAATGGTTGCTTTGTATTGGTTGTGTATGTTGTTTGTTGAAATTGATGGTTGTTGTATTGATTTGTTGTTAGTGATTGAAACCACTTAAATATTTCACTTTATATAAATTTTTAACCCTTTGGATTTTATAGGTGAAATGCAGGTTATGGAAGCAATGGCTACTGCTTTTGGTTCCATAAATTAAGTGTAAATTGCCCGGCAAATAGGCACGTTTCGGATTACGGTTTATAGCGCTATTTTATATATTTTCCCGTGTTGGGATATTATATTTTTGGATATTATATGTGATATTTTGATATATTTGATATTATATTTTCTCCCGAGCCTCCGCGTACAAAGGAGACTCTGCCAAAATTTTCCGTAAATTTTGGACTTAGAAAATATTTTGAAAATGTTTTCCAAACTTTATTAGTTTGAGTATATAAAAAAAATTAATGATTATAAATTAGTATATTTTATCTAAATTAATTTTGTAAATTTATTTGTTTATAAATTTAATATTTGATATGATATTGATTTCTTAATTCTTCTTTTCCCATCTTTTCCTTTTCGGGGACGAAAAGTTTTGAGTGGGGGAGAGTGTAACGACCCGTAATTTTCGTTAATTAAATTTGTCATTTTAATAAGATTTACGTAAATTTAATTTAGAAGAAATAAAGATTTTATAATTAATAATGAAGCAAATGCTGAGAATGAAATGAAACCATGGGAATATAAGGCTAAGTATTTACAGTTGAAACAAAATGACGAATAAATTGAAGTGATGTAAATTGTTATAGTAGGCTAAGAGTTGCATATAAGAGAACAAAGGTAAGTAGTGAATTTAGTTAATGAATTAATAATATTAAATAGTAAATTGAATTAAATCAATGTCCGGTACAAATTGAAATATTGTTTGGAATGAAAGCTTATAAATTGTAAGCATTTAATTTACAAATGAAATCAGTGTATAAATTTAGTTGTAACTGAATGTAAATTAATGAAATTATGTAATAATTGATAAATGATAGCATTCATGAATGAAATAAGATTTGTAAGTAATAAAGGAATAATTGAAATAAACATTTACCAATGAAATAGTATATTGATTTATATAGACTTAATAAAAGAGTTGAATTGAATCAATCTATTTAGTTGAAACTAATTAATTAGTATGCAAATTTTAAATGGGTTTATAGTAAGAAATTATACTACCATGAATTGGAATTAAGATGAAATTGAAAAATTCAAGTATGTAATGCAAATATATCATATATAGCAGTGGAATAAAAAAATTATTGTTACTATAACCTGGTTGGTAAGTAACAAACTTATAACTGAATTTAAAAGAAAATAGGTGACAACGAATATAGATTGTTCATTTATTTGATGTGTTAAATAAATTTTAGGTATTCAATCGCAATAAATATAAATAATTAATTGAAACTATTGTAAGGTAAATTTTATTGCATATAATAAATTGGGGGACAAATTTCATTAAAGGTAATTTATTTATTATGTTAATGTAAATTAAAATAATTAGAGGTACATAAATGATGATTAATACCATGTTCGGAAGTTGTAATTTAGAGGATATTAAGAATTAGGAATTGAATTCTGAATTATTTGCAAAAAAAATAAATAAAATGTACGTTATTGCTAACTGAGGGAATCATTAATTAATTGAATGAAAGTTAAATCAGTGGAATTAATGGAGATTAATTTACGTTAGTTATTTAGGGTAGTGACTAAATTTGGTAATCCATTTGAAATTAATGACAATAGTGTTGATATAAGCTAATAAGTTAAATGTCAATGCAATACCAATTAATGGATTGAATGTGATTATGAAATTGAAATTAGATAAATGCAGTAAATAATTCAGGGCAAATAAATTTATGGAACAAATGTTAAGATCTTAACTGATGGTAATTAATAATTGAAGATAATGTAAATCCATTTATAATATGACTATAGGGGAATGAAAAGATTGTAAATCAAGATTTGTTTATTTATATGAATATAAAGAATTAAGGAATTTGAGATTTTGCAATTAAGTAAAAATTAAACATTTATTTTTACGTTAGTTGAAAATTTAGTTGAAATTGAAAAATATTTATGTATGTTAATTTCATCCATTTGGCTATAATGGGTTGAATAATAAGAATGAAGATTTAATTCAATGAAATTTTTGGAAACTTAATTGATAATTTCTAAATTTAATAAAAATGAAAATTTGACACTGAAATGGGAAGTTAATCAACTTTAAATTGACCTTTAAATTGTTTAAAACATTGTAATTTGATTGAGACATATAAAGGTAACAAAATTTGTCAAATTTAAGATTTAAAAAAAAATTGGATTTTATTAATGAATTTTTAATTTATTTAATCAATATAAAATTAGCCATTTTGGCCACTGACTCGGATTTCGACGAAACCAGTTTCATCGGATCCGTAACGGTGAATTATAACAGTGTTTCAAGTTTCATAACGATCGGACCTGCCGTTTGATCGTACTGACTCGAAACGCCTTGAAATTTATGCAATTGAAATCAATTTGAAATTTTTGTTTTTAGCATAACTTCTTCATACAATGCAATTTGAACTTGAAACTTGTTCCATCGCATTTAAAAGATTTAAAAACATCTATTTTGATATATGGGATGATCCATTTTCGTTCCGGAGCCGAAACGGGCTTTTCGGGGCATTTTTGTCATTTCGAACCAATTTGACTTTCACAGTAACCTACGAAAATGATGTAATTGGGCTTCGAAACCAGTACCATTGCGCTCAGAAGGCCTTTTTATGTTAAGATAGCCTGTCGGCACGCTAAAATCGAAGTTCGGGCTGTTTTCGGACCTAACTATAAATACGGCACGCAAAACGAGAATAATAATATTTTAATTGGCTGAAACCCTAGCCGCCACTTCCTCATATTTCAATGGCCGAAAATTTGATACCTTCCTCCTTCTATTTCTCTTCATCCGTTCATCGAATTCGAAAACTGCCAAAAGCAAAGTTGTAGAGCTCGACGAGCTCTACCCATCCAACGGTAGATTCGTGCCGAAACATCACGGATTCGCCAAGATCTGGCCTTGAAGTCGCGGTAGTATTTCTCGATTTGCGCGTGAACGTTGGCGTTTGAGGGGGTCGTGTCCTAGCCGAAAGACGAGAGCTGAGAGGCGCACGTCGCGGTCACCTCCGATCGATGTCTTGTGGCTTCCAGTTGTGTGCATTTTGAAGGAGATGGTGCATGTTTGGGTTGAGGACGGTAGGGGGTTGGCTGCGTGCATAAGAAGATGTACAGGGAGTGTGTATGACGTGGCAGTGAGGTAGTTTGAAATTTTATTTTTTGTGTATTTTAATATTGGAATTCAAGCGCAATAATCGCTATAACTCTTACATACGTTATCTGTTTCACGCGAATTATTTTTTGTTAGGATCGTAATTAAATTCCAAATCTTTTGACGTTGGATTGGATAGATTTGGAGACTGTCGAACTTTTGGCTTTAAATCGGATTTAAATTCGATTTAAATTCAAAAGGTGAGTGTTTTAACCCACTCATAACTTCTAAAATTTCCTATGTCTGTTAAATTGACTTTAGATATGAGTAAAAATTTATTTATGACTGTTTGTCATGTTTTATCCATCATCTCTGTTAAATCGCATTTATTTAATTTAACTGTTAATTAATTTTATTATTGCATATAAATTGATAGCTAAAATTTATTTATTTGCATATAAACTGATAGTTAAACAGTTAATAAATTTATTTTTAAGTATAAACTGTTAGTTAATAATTGTTATTTATTACTTGTTATATTTTATATGCTATATATCGATGATTGGTTAAATTGATGATGATTGCAATAAATTGGTTGATGATTGATATTGGATGAATGGATGATGTGTTCTACATTTTATAAACCAAGATATTATGCATTTTCATTTCATTCGGGATTGCGGTTTGAAATGATATATAACCATAATTTTTAGTCTTAAATTGCGGATTGAAATGATAAATATCCATATCAGTTGACCATAGGATAGAAAATTATATACAGGCACCGCGGTATATATATATAATTATTTTGAAATGATTTTTTTCTATGGTTTGGATAGGATACGGTTAGTAAATATAAATTTTGATGTTTTATAAAATCTTATTTTATACATACATCTATAAATAAAGTATTGAATTTAAGCTATGTATGGATTTGTTAAATAAAATAAATAAGTTGAATAAATGGAGTTTGATTATTTTATATGGTTAAGTACATGTTAAGATATTGAAAATATATAGAATTTTAAATGATTTAAATCAATTAAGATTGGAAGTTAAATTGGAAAATTTATTTGGAATTGAGCTTAATTAAGAATTTAACTTCATAAGTTGATGTAAAATTTATTAACTTGAAATTTTAAAAAGGGTATGATATTTATAACAAAATTTTATTCAAGCTGAATTACATAAATATTTCTAGTACAAATAAATTGAAGGAAAATTCTTTTTTGTAAGTAATTTGTGTTTTACTTAAATGATTACGGGTTTATTATACAATTATTGCAAACTAAATAATAGGACTTTAAATTGTTGAATAGAAATTTCCAACCTTAGTTCCAATTGTTCAATATTCAAGGTTTGAAATATATTGAAACTGAAGTGGTTATTGAAACTGAAATCGATTTTTAAATCTATGGATTTTGACTTAATATTAAATAAAATAAATTGTAAGTCGCGGAAATTATTTTATTTATAAAGAAACTTTAAATGCAAACTATTTATTTTATATACGGTTTGAATATCCAAACCATCCAAGTTTTAGAAGTTATGTTTTTCAAACTATGAATTTTCGAAGTATTATGGTTGAAAGTTATAATCCAAATGTTTGGTTTCCAATTGTTATAAATTTTAAAGCAATATGATTGTGGAAAAGAAATATATTTGAAAAAAATGATATCATTGATTTGGGTTTTATAAAACTAATATCAAAATGAATTGTTTTGGAAATGGAAATGATATCGTATTTATGGATTTTGAAATGGATAATTATATTCTGGTTTTAAAGTATAAACTATTTTTAAAAAGACCGCGGTGTTATAATAACGTTTGGTTGTTGAAGAGACCGGGATCGGAAGTTGTCATACTCTCTGCCAACTCTGAAAACCACTTTAACAACCGTGTACGCTGTGGAGATTACAGAATGAAGTAGGTTGGTGGCGGCCTGTCCTGTAAGGTAAATACGTGGACCCAACACCCGTGAGTTGGCATAAGGTGGCTAAAACAAGAGCGATCGACGGGTTAATGAGGTAGCACCTCTGATCGGACACTTCCCTTCGATATTATACTTTGGATTGATTAGGTGGCCACCTTCATTTTTGATTTCTTTGATTTGGGGGAGTTTGTTCGAGGTGGGCGGTAGCTGCGCTACACGTTACCACCGACGCGAAAGCATAATTGGTATATCTACCCTGGCATTGCCTAGTTGTTCCGTGTCACCTACCCTATCGCACCTTGTACGAGTTTCTATTTGTGTCGTACCTATGGAGTGTCTTATCGTAGTCTCCCGATCGGGAGATATGCAGGCACTGTATAGACTATTGGCATTATTTGTGTTAAGGGGAATATTGGGTCGCTCCTTAAAGCTATTTTAAAGTAAGCTTATTTTACAATTAGACACTATTATAATAGCGAAGTATACTACATAGTAAATAGTTTAACGGATCCTTAAGAGATGTAAATCCCGAGCATCTCTTGAGTTACTGCACTCATATTTATTTCTGTTAATTTAACCCACATAAGATCTTTTTGTTCTGACTCGAATGTTTTGTTTTCAATACGCTCGGGTCAGTCCGAGCGTTTCAGGATTTGAAGATTTAGCTTTGGAGGACAAAGACGAAGATTCGTATCATTATTATTTATTCTATTGCACTACACGCATACTGTTCCGCTGCATTGATTATGATTGGTATGTGAACTCTGATATTTATTGTATAAAGAAGAATCAAATGTTTGTAAACAGTTTATGAACTGTATATTTATTATTATATTTTATCCTTCCGCTGTGAGACTCTATTTTGTTTTTTTTCTTTCCCTGTTTTTCCTTATTTAACCTACAACAATCCGCCCTTCCGTATGATTTGAATTGGCACGTGTGTCAATTTAAAGCGTGCGAAAAGGCGGGATGTTACATCTAGTGCATAGTGTAGAAAATATTTTGAAAGTATAATATTAACCTTAGCCAGCATAGACATTCCGAACTATTCCTACTATAGCTACCATCTAAACAGTGGTGACCACCATAAGTAAATGGCAGGTTATACAACTAAAACCGTACAAGGCGCATATTAGAGTTTGGATTTCCAATAAATGGTCAGGCTAAGGAACTTCCTACTACCACCTGGGTACGCCTCTGGAGGGACGTCCCGAGAACCTGCCCGGATCTCTGCCAACACAAGGTCGGGTTACCTCTATAACTTGGTAACTACTACTCGAGTATGCCATCCCCCGGTCATTTGCGACCTTTATCCGAGGATCCTCAACCACAAAGCAACAAACAAAGTGTAATAGATTTGCAGCAACCACATGGGTTAAGTATCTGGGCTCCATACCATGATACCACCCTTTTCCAGAAGGAAATGACACACACTAAAGGGCGCGACCCTCATAACCTTGCCGCATCTTTCCTGTTTCGACCATTTTCTGGGTGTGAGGTCCGACGGTGTCTCGTCCACAAAGCTATACTTTTCACAAAGTCATGCTTTGATCAACAAATGATCAGCAGCACTTCGTATGCCATATTACCAAATTGGGAATGTATCACTAGTAACCATCAACTACATAACCTTTGAGCTCATACGTCTCGAAGAAGGGTGTTAAGCTAAGAGAATAAATTCTCCGCCACCAACAGAAATGTATTTGATAGAAACTAGCTTTACATCTCAAAGTGTAACGTCAGACACACATCCATACAAGTCCATTCCGGGATCGAACGGAATCGAAGGCACTTCAAAGAAGCCCTTGCAAATCCGAATATTCATTAATCACATCCGGAATCCCCATCACAAAGAGTGATAAAATCTCTATAACGGAGCAACCCGGTGCAGAGACATCCGACAGGTAATCCTTTCGTTTTCGAAAATACGCGGTCTTCAACACCATCTTCAAATGCAATCCCATTTCTCGTATCATTATTCAGAATGGGTTTTATGACACAAAGTCCTCGCCTGGCTAATTCGAATAATAAGCGCTTATTTTTAAAAATAAGTGTTACATTCAGATTCAAACAAATCACAACAATTTCCACGTTGATCTTCTTAAACAAAAGATCCATCACAATCACAAAGGTTTAATGTGGTTTCCGGATAACCGTTTAGAATCCAACCTCCGATTGCATCGAAATTCAAATGTCGATTAAAGGCAAATATTGATAGTCAGTTATTTAACTATCAATCAACATTCACAACATTTACCAGATTTTTTAAAAAAATCCCCAATTATTTATTTTCAAAATATCTTCGCAAGATATATTTCACACTTTTCGAAAACAAATTTCAAATTACTTTCCACATTTCAATACTTTGAAAACAAATTTCAAATTACTTTTCCTTACGCAGAATACATTTCCAAATATTTATTTCCACTGAAAATCTGCCGAGTTCAAATGCTTTAAAATAATTTAAATTACTTATCCAAACATATATACTTGGAACAATCAGAATAAAAACTATTTTAAACCACTTTATTTAAAACATTAGTTATAAAGATATTATATAAAAATCTCATATAAAAATTCAAGTCCAAACTAATTTTAAAATAAAATTAGTAGATAGGATATAACTATTTAAATATCCATTTTCTAAAACCAATATCAATTAAATCTTTAAATCATTACTACCATAATTAATTAAATAAATCATTACTTTAAAGATTTACAAAATAACTTAAAGAAACTAATTTCTCCAAAATATTCTTTTAAAACCAACCCTAGAACTTTTAATTTATATTTCGAAAGCTATTTTAAAAACATACTTGGCTTTTCAGGGAAAATACACCTTCCTTTTCAAAATGGATCATTTTTAATCAATTAATAAATCCTTTTGGATTTATTTTAAATTTACATTCCAAATCCGTAAATTTCTTTCCACACTTTTAAAAATAAAACAATATTTACTTTTAAAACAAATTTCCCCTTCTTCCATAAAATTCCCATTGTGAATTTTAAATTTTCAAATATCCACATATATATGATTTCAAATCGATTCCCAAATATTCATTTTCAACACCAAATCAATTTTCAAATTGATTCTCAAATTTATTTCAAACACCAAATTTATTATCTTTTGAAACAAATTCCTTCTTTTAAATTTATTCAATTTTCTCAACTTAATTTACTATAAATTTTCTACTAAATTTCGAAAATCCAATTTTATATATTTTTGGTATCCTACCATACAAAAAATATATTCGGCTAAATTATAGCCCTCTACGATTTAAATCATAATATAATCACATGCAGATTATAAATAAACAAACAAACACACACCATATGAAACAAAATCAAATATTTGAGGAATCTAGTTGGATCCCTCCAACCAGTTTCCCAGCATCCGCAGACGTTAGCACAACAATTAAATACCAATTCCACTTCGAGGTGGAATATCGCGGTATATGGGATTTATATAATATCATCCGCTATTATGCGGTGTATAGGGTCTATTCCAATACAACTGATAATAAATTATCATCCAAGCACACAATCAACAATTTAAATTTAATTATCACAATTCAACAATCAATCAATAACTGAGTTTTTCAATTATTATAATTTGAGTGAGAAGATCTCACCTTTGCTCCTTTATTTTGCAATCCATTCCCATTTCGGCTTGATTTCTCCATAATTTTGACCTTGTATAAACAATTCATTTTATTATTATTATTTGAATAAATCAAACAATTAACTCCCATTTAGCTATTTAATTTTACTTATAATTTGATATAAAAAATTTAAACTAATAATTTTCTTTAACGAATTATTTTTAACAACCCAAAATTTAGATAAGTTAGTTAAAACAGTTTAATCATCAAACCCATTCCCTTTTTTCCAACTAGTAAAAATATTTATTTTATTTACAAACTGCATAAAAATAATCTATAAGTTTTAAAAACTGATTTTATATAAACTCTTATATTTTCCGAAAACTTATACGCTTACTGTTAAAAAGCAAACATTGAGTTACACTTATTTTTGAGTTGTATATATTTACGTTTATACTTAAATTTTAAGTTTGCAAAAGATATACCTAATCGCCCAGATCCTTGACCTCTCGACCTCGTCCCCCTCGTGTGCCACCATCCATGCTTATTCGTGACGTCGCCTTGCCACACGCACGAACTTCCATCACCTTCACTGAAACCACCTGCGCCTCCACTTTTGCCTCGAACACCACTTGCAGCCTCAAATCGAACCCGAGCCCTAACTATCATGGCGAGCCCAAAACCACCGTGGCCATTGGAACTCGAAGGGGAAACCCTCCCCCTTTTCTTGAATTCAAAGTAGAGAGTACGGTGATGCCGTCTTCGTGCTTTCCCCCGTTTTCTTTTCGAACTTGATTTTCCTTTTTCACGAACTGATGGAAGAGGGGAGAGGGAAGGCGCGATTTAGAATGAGCTATGATTTTTTTTAATGAATTCAGCTATTGCTATTTCTCGTTTAATCTTGCTCTGATGCGAATGTTTTAAAAAGAAACCGGTGGAGACAAGATGAGATGTTTGCGTGTTTGAAGAGTAGCTACAGTGTTTTGGAAAGGGCAGGAAAAGGTTCTGATTTGAGATAATTTTAGATGGAGTTGACCAGAATTTTCAAATATATATTTCAAATTTAAATTCAAATTCTCTCGATAACCGCAACTCAAACTCTTGACCTCCTATCGTGGCGTGCCGCTAGGCATTTATAATGTTATACCTCTATTCTAAACACAATGGAAAAAGTTTCGAGTCCTATTTCGATCGTATGGAGAAGATAGCTTTTTGAACCAGTTATTAAATTAAATTTCGATATAATTTTCAGCGCGTTTGCCTATCGTACGGCCAAACGACAACTCTGAATGCTATGAAAATTGAAATCCGATAATAATACAATATTACGGATACAATGGAACTGGTTTCTTCGAATTCCGAGACTGTGCCTTGGAAAGCTATATTTAA
The DNA here is from genome assembly GCA_030765085.1 of Allium cepa. Lineage (NCBI taxonomy): Eukaryota > Viridiplantae > Streptophyta > Magnoliopsida > Asparagales > Amaryllidaceae > Allium > Allium cepa. The sequence goes on from CM060942.1 coordinate 245,707,490, forward strand.
ATATCGATTTAAACGATATAATTTCAAAACTGAATAAAGTATTTCCAAATCAAATTCTGTAGCTTCCATTAACCTCAGTATTATCAATATAATTTTTGTAATCCATCAAATTATTTTTAACAAGCTAAAAATTGAAAATTCATATTTTTACCCATCATTACTAAATCAAATTCAATAATTTAATTGCCAAATTCATATTTATATTCGAAATTCAAGTTAAACTAACCTCCAAATATTTAAAATAAATTAAATATTTCGATTTCAAATGTTCAAAATTATGGGTCGTCACACATGACTACAATAACATGAATGAGCAAATGCAGACAAACACAACAGTGCACAGGAGTTCAAAGGCAAACAGCAAGTCTACACATGCACATAGGTAGTTTAACTCAAGCAAATCACAATGCAACACATACCAGATTCAAAAATAAAGGCAAGAACATTCATCAATGTAACCAGACATCCTTAGACTTCAAGAGGAATAAGACCACAATAACATGCAACTAGACTCCAAATGACTCTGGAGAATACAAATACACAAGGACAGCAATATGTTCATGCAACCAAACTTTAGAGAATATAAGTTCAATCGTCAGTTCATATGTACATTGATATGCAAGCAGATCTACATGGATAAATACAAGTTTCAGGCATGGTCAGATGCAAAGAAACAACATAAAACATTTCAGACATGTTTAGGTTCAACTAACATGAAAACATGAGACTAGACCAACGATCATAACTTAGGCAAACCACCACCATAAAATGCAATCAGAAATGTTAAAAAACAAATAACAACATGACAACAACTTAACATGATTCAGACATGAACACAAAGGATGCAACCTGACCAGATCAGTACATGTGGATATGGATATGCATTCAGGCATTTAGAGTACATGGCCAATACAAAGTAAAATATTCAAGCAAAATGGATATGCAAGCATTCAGTTCAACATGTACAACTAATAAAACCAGGCTAAGGTAACAAAGGCACAAGGAAACCAATGTTCAGTTTCAACATGAACAACAAAGGCACAAGGAGAGCATGAAGTTCGAGTTCAATCAAATCAACCCAGCAAAAATTGACATGTATATAAGCATAGTGGCATGTATGCAACAGAGGAGACATCAAGGCAACATGAGTATGCAGCAGTCATATGTATGCATATACACACACACACACACACACACACACACACATACACACACATGTATATCTGTTCGGATCAATGAAATGATAATAACTCAGACCAACTACAATAAAAAGAAAATAGTGAAGCTATGGGTCAGGACTCAAAAAGAAATGGTCAAACAAAACACCGTTGAAGTATTCAATAAAAAAGTTAATCAAAAATTATTTGTAGTTCAATCAGAGGTCGTAAGAAAATGAATTGAACAAGTCATTGGTAGTAAAGAGAGGAACCAATTCAAATATATTTAAACTTATATTAGAAATACAATCGAAGAATGATCAAGTCAACTAATGGACAAGTCAGAAATCATCACAACCAGACAATCAAGCATCCAATGGCCGAGCAAAGTAATTGAAGAGTCTAACTCAAAATATACGAAACGAAAATTTAGGGATTTTATCCCTTTTTAAACCTAATTATCATCATCGAAAAATCATCGAAGTCGAATACAACGCATAAAATCGAAAACTTAAATCAGAGAGTTCATACCAAATCAATCGAAGAATTACTTGACTTATTGAAGCGATCAAGTGCATTCAAAGCAAGGAGATCGATTCACGAAGCAGTCAAAGTGAAAACATCTCTTCAGTCGATCAATTGGAATTAGCGCTTTAACCAGAAGAACCCTAATTTCCGAAGAACGAAAAAAAAGGAAATCAAACGAAGTGAATTCACAAACTGGAATAAAGGGAGACGACCTTTTCTTTTTTCTTGGGCCGTATTTTATTGGTCTTCAATTATAAAAATAGGGTTCTGTTTCATAGTTTTGTTTTATTTAGTAATTTTATCATTTAAAATTTTTAGTAAATTTCTAGTTATGTACATAGGTACAAACTACGAGACAGTTTGAAAATTCACAACTTGGTGGTTGAGTTGTGGCAAATTTTTAATCTTAGAGTTAGGTTAATCAAGTTAGCGGGTATCACAAGTTTACGTGTTTTGTAAGCGTCTGATCGCTTAATTCTAGTAGAAACCTTGGGGGCAGCACGTATGCAATTTTGACCGAAGCTGGGTGAAATTGTGTGTGATCTTTACTGCATTATTTTCTGTTTTTTTATTTTCGTATTAATTTTTAGTACACCATATTCACCCCACTCTAGGGTGAAAACGATATTTAAATATCTTTAAACAAATATAATTTATTCAAGTGATAAATTTGTGGATTGTTACAGGTGATGACTCGGAGGCATCTCGAACTCCCTAATGAAGATAGAATACAATCTAGTGAAGGTAGCATATCCATTAGGGTGCAAATAAAATGGAGCACCTTTCAATTACACGAGGAACCCTGCAATCCACTATGGAAGAGGAGGTGGGGCTTTAGCCATGCAATGATAATGATAATAGGCCATATACTCCTCGGGTGGAGCGTGTGCTCGCTATTCCTGAGTAAGTAAAAGGAGATCCTCCTAGGTGATGCCGTCGGTGGCAACAATGAGATCAAGCTACTAGGCCGTTGGTTTCGAGACCTCAGAGTATATGGGGTTCACCAAAAGTTTAAACAGTCCATATCCATGTATGTTAACGATAAAAATAGCTTTAACGCTAACACCCGGTGTAGCTCGTGATGAAGTGAAAGCACCATCCGTTTGCACGGGAATCAAAGTAAAAAGAAAATAACAGGAAAGTAAAAGAGACAGAGATTTTTATGGTGGTTCGGCTTCTAATAAGCCTACATCCACTTTACATCCTCCATTATGTTTTTCGAGCACACTTTACAAGATTACTACACTTTTACAACACAATCTCTTGATTACAACACTTTTACAACACGATCCTACCATTACAACACGATCAGAGAAAGAAGTTTGAACTTTGATGATGGATTGATCTTTGGATTCATGTTGAATGAAGTAGATCTCTTGATGAAGATTCTTCGGTGTTTGAAGTGTTTGGAGAGTCGAGAGATCAGCAGAGTATAGGCGCCATGAAATCCGGGCCAGTCCCCCTTCCAGGTGGAGTAGATGGAGTATTTATATGTGAAATCGGAGTTAGGTCGGTAGGGACGACTTAAGGAGTTGGGTCGCAAGGAACGACTTAAGGAGATTGGGTCGGTGGGGACGACTTAAGGAGTTAGGTCGTAAGGAACGACTTAAGGAGTTAGATCGTAAGGAATGACTTAAGGAGACAGGTCGTAAGGAACGACTTAAGGAGTTAGGTCGTAAGGAACGACTTAAGGATATTGGGTCGGTGGGGACGACTTAAGGAGTTAGGTCGTAAGGAACGACTTAAGGAGTTAGGTCGTAAGGAACGACTTAAGGAGATTGGGTCGGTGGGGACGACTTAAGGAGTTAGGTCATAAGGAACGACTTAAGGAGATTGGATCGGTGGGGACGACTTAAGGAGTTAGGTCGTAAGGAACGACTTAAGGAGTTAGGTCGTAAGGAGCGACTTAAGGAGATAGGTACAGGGATAAGCTTCGGTAGGTTTAGGTTGCGAAATAATTAGGTCGCTAGGTCGAACATGTGGCTAAGCCGCTAGGTCGCGGACTTCTTTAGGTCGCTAAGTCGTCTCATCTTTAGGTCGCGATATCTTCGTTGTAGCTTAAGTCGCCTGCCTGTTAGCTCGTTAAGTCCTTAGGTCAGAGCTATCTTAGGTCGGAGTCTGCAGTTAAGTCGTGAGCTTACTGTAGCTCCTGGAGAAGTTAAGTCGCTGGGACCTGGAGAATGTTAGGTCGCTGTTTGTTCTGTAGGGGACTAGGTCGCTGGAAACCTTAACTCGATAGGTCGGGTACATGGCTAAGTCGCTGCATTCTTTAGGTTGTTGGATACTCCATGCTCTAAGTTGCATACCGTTTTGGACGGGGCGCTGCCCCGCACCCCGCCGGGGGCGCTGCCCCCTGGACCCCTGCGACCTGACCGGGCAGGTCGAACACCGTAGCGGTGGCGTTGCCCCCGCACCCCCACCTTGGGGGGTTGGCACCTCCCTGGACCCCCCCTCCGTAGGGGACCTTAGATGAGAAATCATTCAACAGAACTTGCTTTGTTGAAATGCTAACTTGACCAATCTTTGAGACGAGCTATCTTTGGCTTTCTCGATCGATCTTTTGATATCACGGCCTTGCTGAAAAAGGCGGGATAACACTTGCCCCCCCAAAACATGCCTTGCGGTAGGAAGGTGTGTTTCGTAATGCCATAATCCGGACGATCATATCCTGTTGATGACCTGCAAAGGAATTGATAGTTTCATATGGCCCCAAATGATAACCGTTCGGGATCAATCTATTTGAGATGAGGCGCGGCCGTTCATGGTCAAGCGCTTTACTTCAATTGACGATCGTTCGTGGTCGAGTCAATTGAGGTGAAGTGCGGCCCTGAGTGGTCAAGCGTCTAAATCCATGTGACGATCGTCCGGGATCGGGTCATTTGTGATGAAATGTGATCATTCATGGTCAAGCGCTTTACTTCGAATGATGACCATTCGGGGTCGAGCCACTTGTGGTAAAGTGCGGCCCTGCGTGATCAAAATGACAACCGTTCATGGTCAAGCGCTTTACTTCAAATGACGACCATTCGGGGTCGAGCCATTTGTGGTAAAGTGCGGCCCTGCACGGTCTAGTGGTAGAGCTCAACCGTTCATGGTCAAGCGCCTTACTTCAGATGGTGACCATTTGGGGTCGAGCCGTTTGTAGTAAAGTGCGGCCCTGAGCGATCAAGTGGTAAAGCGTGGCCACTCGCGGTCAAGCGCTTAACTTCAAATGACGACCGTTCGGGATCGAGCCATTTGAGGTAAAGCACGGCCGTCCGTGGTCAAGCACTCTACTTTATATGATGATCTGGATCAAGCCAAGTGAGTTGAAATGCAACCGCCCACAGTCAAGTGCTTTACTTCAAATGATGATCATTCAGGATCGAGCCATTTGAAGTGAAAGTGCGACTGTTGGCGTTGTGAAGCGCGGCCGTTCATGGTCAAACGCGTAACTTCAAATGACGATCATTCATGATCGAGTCATATGAGGTCAAACGCGGCCCTGCGCGGTCAAGCACTTAAATCTATGTGACGATCGCTTAGGATCGAGTTATGAATTAAAGCGCGGCCGACCACAGTCGAGCGACTGTTGGCGGTCAAGCACTTAAATCCATGAGTTTTTGCCGTTCGAGGCGAGTTTTTGACTGTTCGAAGTCGGGTGCCTGTTCATAGGACTTAATCATTGAGACTGTTCGAAGTCGGTGCCCGTTCGTAGGGCTTTGAGGTGCCTGTTCGTAGGGCTTAAACATTTCAAAATCATGAAAATCAAAGATTCAACTGAAAAGTTGTTAAGTAGAAATGTCTGAAAAAGTCAAATCCAAACATCCCAAGCAAATCATGAAAGCTATGTGGAATCAAATCCAAACATCAGAAGCAAATCATGAAAACATAGTGGAATTAAATCCAAACATCAGAGGCAAAACATGAAAGCCATGTAGAGTCAAACTCAAACATCAGAAGCAAATCATGAAAGCAACGCAGAGTCAAACTCAATCATCAGAAACAAATCATGAAAGCAATGTCAAGCCAAATCCAAACATCAAAAGCAAATTAATCAGTCCTCAGAAGTAAGAATGTGAAAGTAAAATAGTCAACCATCAGAAGTAAAATTCAAAAGCAAAGAATTGACGTCCGAGTGCAAACATCTACATCGGTATGATTTATAGTTGTATCATAACATGCCTGGGGATCGATCGTGGTCCCATACATGTGTGTACAACTTAACTATGTTGATGTAGATTTTTTTTTACTCATTCGTCATAACCTCAATCATTCGATGACAGGTCAACGCTTTGATCCTGAGGCGTCTCCAGTTGGTGCAAGTGGTCGTTCTTGTTTCACCGTTGCTGCCTTCTTTTTCACATATTGTGAGAGCAAACCATCCCGGATGTGTCCCTCAGTTTCATCTTTCAAGTGCCTGCAATCATTCGTGCCATGACCATTTAGTTCATGGAACACACAGTACTTGTCTGACTTTTTCTCGTTATTGGTTGGATCCCTCTTCGTTGGCTTTCGGTAAGGAACCTGTCCCTTGGTCTCTTGGTAAATCCGCTCCAGAGTCTCAGTTAACTCTGTGTACGAGGTGAATCTTGATCCCTTTTGTTGCCGTGCTGACTTATCGTTGTTATCCTCAGCCTTACATTTTCCTTTGCTAGTTTCTGCACCCTTCTCGGGAGGATTCCCACCTTTGACTGCAAAAACATCGATTCCTTCTCCTTCCTCTGTTTCAGCCTTTGTGTCCTCTAACCGTAAGAATCTTTCGGCCTCATGGAAAAATTCTCCCAAATCTGTAGGAGGGTCTTTGGTCAATGAATTCTTGAACTATATGCCGTTCGCTATGCCTGACACGGCTGCCATTAAAACCATGGATGGATCTGGTCGGTCCACCGATGCCGCAGCTGCATTGAATCGCGTTAAAAAACTTCTTAGAGATTCTCCAGTCCTTTGCTTTAGTGTTGTCAAACTCATGACATTCTTAGGCCTCGAGATGTGGACCCTGAATTGTCTCATAAATTTTTCGATCAAATCATTCCAAGTCTTGATCGATCCATTCTCCAGTTGTCTGAACCATAGTGACGCAATATCCGTCAAATATAATGGAAAACATCGGGCCATCACTTCCTCTGGTGCCCCCAGCACTTCCATATGCCTCATATATTTTGTTAGATGAACTGTAGGGTCAGTCCTTCCATTATACATATCCAATGATGGTAGCTTAAAGTCTGGTGGGTTCTTAGCTCGCCTGATTGATGTGGTAAAAGGACTCCTATCCACGTCCTCCAAGTCCTTGTTTACCAAACCACCTCTCATAGCCTTTTTGACCATTTCCACCAATCTATCGTTGTTGCCAAGTGATTGTCCTCGCCCAATGCTTTCATCTTGCCCCCCAAGTTCACAAGGGGATGGTGGAATCTGTTCCTCCGGTTGAGCTCTTGTTCCTCTTTGATGTTGTGCTCCAAGTTTCCCAATTTGATGGAACAAATTCTGGATCAAGTCCTCTTGCCTTTTCATCATTGCCTCTATCTCCTCTCTCGTAACGAAGGCTGAAGTGTGGCTTGCCCACGAAGAAGCCTCTTGACTTCCTTCATGATGACTATCCTCCGGTCTTTACAATCTACTGGATCGCCTTACCATAATTCTTTAAATTTCTCAATCTCTCGGATTCAAGTCTTGATTAGTAGAATTCCTGAGTTGGGTTCTCAGTGAAAGCACCAAAATGTTAACGATAAAAATAGCTTTAACGCTAACACCCAGTGTAGCTCGTGATGAAGTGAAAGCACCACCCGTTTGCACGGGAATCAAAGTAAAAAGAAAATAACAGGAAAGTAAAAGAGATAGAGATTTTTATAGTGGTTCGGCTTCTAATAAGCCTACATCCACTTTACATCCTCCATTATGTTTTTCGAGCACACTTTACAAGATTACAACACTTTTACAACACGATCTCTTGATTACAACACTTTTACAACACGATCCTACCATTACAACACGATCAGAGAAAGAAGTTTGAACTTTGATGATCGATTGATCTTTGGATTCATGTTGAATGAAGTAGATCTCTTGATGAAGATTCTTCAGTGTTTGAAGTGTTTGGCGAGCCGAGAGATCAGCAGAGTATAGGCGCCATGAAATCCGGGCCGGTCCCCCTTCCAGGTGGAGTAGATGGAGTATTTATAGGTGAAATCGGAGTTAGGTCGGTAGGGACGACTTAAGGAGTTAGGTCGCAAGGAACGACTTAAGGAGATTGGGTCGGTGGGGACGACTTAAGGAGTTAGGTCGTAAGGAACGACTTAAGGAGTTAGGTCGTAAGGAATGACTTAAGGAGACAGGTCGTAAGGAACGACTTAAGGAGTTAGGTCATAAGGAACAACTTAAGGAGATTGGGTCGGTTGGGACGACTTAAGGAGTTAGGTCGTAAGGAACGACTTAAGGAGATTGGGTCGGTGGGGACGACTTAAGGAGTTAGGTCGTAAGGAACGACTTAAGGAGTTAGGTCATAAGGAACGACTTATGGAGATTGGGTCGGTGGGGACGACTTAAGGAGTTAGGTCGTAAGGAACGACTTAAGGAGATTGGATCGGTGGGGACGACTTAAGGAGCTAGGTCGTAAGGAACGACTTAAGGAGTTAGGTCGTAAGGAGCGACTTAAGGAGATAGGTATAGGGATAAGCTTCGGTAGGTTTAGGTTGCGAAATAATTAGGTCGCTAGGTCGAACATGTGGCTAAGCCGCTAGGTCGCGGACTTCTTTAGGTCGCTAAGTCGTCTCATCTTTAGGTCGCGATATCTTCGTCGTAGCTTAAGTCGCCTGCCTGTTAGCTCGTTAAGTCCTTAGGTCGGAGCTATCTTAGGTCGGAGTCTGCAGTTAAGTCGTGAGCTTACTGTAGCTCCTGGAGAAGTTAAGTCGCGGGGACCTGGAGAATGTTAGGCCGCTGTTTGTTCTGTAGAGGACTAGGTCGCTGGAAACCTTAACTCGATAGGTCGGGTACATGGCTAAGTCGCTGCATTCTTTAGGTTGTTGGATACTCCATGTTTAAGTTGCATACCATTTTGGACGGGGCGCTGCCCCTTGGACCCCTACGACCTGACCGGGAAGGTCGAACACCGTAGCGGTGGCGTTGCCCCCGCACCCCCACCTTGGGGGGTTGGCACCTCCCCTGGACCCTCCCTTGACCCCCCCTCAGTAGGGGATCTTAGATGGAAAATCATTCAACAGAACTTGTTTTGTTGAAATGCTGAGTTGACCAATCTTTGAGACGAGCTATCTTTGGCTTTCTCGGTCGATCTTTTGATATCACGGCCTTGTAGAAAAAGGCGGGATAACAATGTACAAGGGAATGAGTAGAGCTGGGTTGATTATAGCGATGTCCCAATTGAGTAGGGGCCGGAAGTGAAGAAGAAGAAGGACCCAGATCTCCAGAAGCGGTCAGCGAATGAGTCCGACGATAATCCGATATATCTATCTGATATGACAACTTATCTCAAACATTAATGTAAGGGAGGGGAGTGCTTACGTATATGCGTGTTTATTCATGTTTACTGTACTTATAAAAAAAATCTACAACACTTCTGTTCGGCATTGGACTGTTCGAAACCTTTACCCCAAATAGAGAGCCGAACAAAACAAAGCGCGACTAATCCATACAAATTACAACATGCATATTAATGGAATAAATGCCAATTAAAAGAGAGTACTCACCAAATCACGAAGCAGCTTTGATTTGGAGTGAGGATTGGATTGGAAGCTGGTCATGGCAATGGCAGTTTGAGGAGATTAAGGATCATAGAGATTTGAAGGCCAAGGAAAGTGAATGCATGTGTTTGGAGGGAGAAGTCTCAACAACTTATATATGGGTTTTGGGTACCCGGTGATGTACCTGCTTCGCGTCGGACAGAGTAAGTGATGAACCAACCTCTCGTCACCAAGTTTTTTGCTGCCAAACAAGAAGCCGCACCGATCTAGGAGGTAGAAGGAAAGATGCTCGCGTGTGTTCGCCGCAGTACTCCTTCAAGGACTTATTCGAACAAAGCCCACCTCATAATCTACGAGATGGACTTTGAGGTGCAAATATTATGGGCAAATTGCCCACATGGGTCAAGGCATCAGAAGGCTAGGAATAGCCAAATGAAAATGACTTGAAAGAAGGCGAGCCAATGGGAAGAGAAGACAACTTTTTGTTCGATAACCAGGATACCGAACAAAATTTCTAAGGTACCGAACAAAAGTTCTTCTTCGGTACCCCTGGCCTCGAATAAGATCACCCATTCGACAAAAGGGGTGTGCCAAGGCCAGACCAAGGATGAAGGCATTTACCAAACCAAACACCTATAGAGCCTACCAGGCTACGAGCCGAGCCAAGGGGAGTTGAAGCAATACAAACTTGGCCAACAACACATCCATATGCACTTTCACCGACCCGACATTCTCCAAACGGAGCTCCCAACCGAACCTAGCTAGCTAGGTATGAAATGAATCTGCACATATCGGAAAGTTTTTAATTACATTTGGCATATTCAAGAATATTCCATATGTGCGAGATATACATGGAAATATCATAATTTTCTGGATTAATCACATCACATTTTCACCTTTATAAATATCCAAGCATTTGGCATTCAAAGAACAAGTTTTTGGGATCTACAAACCTCCAAGCAGTAGCATTAATCAAACTGAGCATCCAAATTCTCATTTTCTATCATAAATCATTGTACTCAATATCAAATTCTTGTAGTAGCCAAATTATAGGAAAAAAGGTAAAGAGTGAATGGTGGACTTAGGCCCTTTATGGAAAACCACTAAACCTTGGTGTATTTTACTTTTTCTACACTATATTTACATGTAATCCGCCGTTGAAAAATCGATTGGAGATGTTTGTCCGTTTTTCAGGCAAACAACCGTAAATAAAGCTACAACCCTCTTATATATTAATTATTTTTTGCATCAAAATATTAAGATCCGATTATTTTACAATTTTCTAGAATTTTGATTCGACAGATTATGAAAAATGGAAGTTAGGTTGAAGGGCTTTTATCATAAGACAATAAGTTTTAAGGACAACATTTTTGAATAATTAGTTTTAAGGTTAATCTATAGGAAAATGATGAATTCATTTATCTTTTCAAGTTATATAGGAAAATGATAAATTCATTTATCATTATTTCTTTGTAACCAAAAATGATAACTTCATTTATCTTTTTTCTTGTAAAATGTCATTAAAACTAATGCTACAGAAATGTCATCCTTAAAACTTAATACCTCGCACACAGAAACTTTTGAGTGAAAATCCCCTTACGAAAAACTAGAAAATAGAAATTTTATCATGTATTTTTAAATAGTTTGAACATGGAAACTTAGTAGCGTTTGGGTTACCCTTTTTTTGCTGAGTTGAGCAGTCAAAGTTGGCACCCACGTCCAACGCGTCGGATGCATCTAGTGTGGGGCCCACTCTATTGCCCAGTTTGAAACAAAGGTTGGAAATGAACCGTTTGCGTCAAACACATTCAATGCGTTGGACGCCGTCTGACGCGAACGGTTCACCCCCAACCGCCATATTTCACTTTCATTCTCTATATGTATCAGACTATTTCAATCTCAAATCACCAAAACAAATTAATACAATCCGAAAATTTAATAATTTTTACAAGCTTCGCCGTCGATTTTTTCAGGTAAATTTTTTTATATTTGCGTTTTTCGTATTATTATCTTTCATATGTATTTTTTTTGAATTTTTTTGAATTACTTTTTGAATTGCTTTTTCCATAATGTCTAGTTACTCTACTGCTTCTTCTACCCACACCATTGTCGACTGGAACGCCGACAAGACAACTGCGTCCACCGATATTTGTTTCGAAAATATTGCTACGTATGCTTACCGTGTTGCACAGTGGTGCGAAGAAATTAATGTCCTGTTCAACGAATGAACTGACTTGGATTACAACGCTGGGCAAATGAAAAACAAATTCGATAATCGGTATCGTGAGTGGAGCATATGGAACAAGTTACTACAGATTGCAGGTGACTATTAGAACGAAGAATAGGACGCCGTCGGAGGATCCGACGAGTGGTAAGATACAACTACAGTAAGGTACCACAAATACATCAAATGCTCGTTTTAGACAGTTGGACGTGCATTTTGATGGCCGCTTTTGAATTACCAAATGTCAATTCATAATTCCACAAAATCCCCTCGTTCGGCTACAGTTCGACGCACAACTTTATGACGACTATTTTCAGGGTAATGATGAGGAGACCACCAATCGTAGAGCGTCTAGACAGCAACAACCAACCGTGGTCCTTCTGGGTCTGTTGGCAGTCCCTCGCATGATCTGATTTTTGCTAGGTGTATGGAAGAGAAGCAGAAGCATAAAAATAATGAAAAATGAGAAATCGCGATTTGTTCGGCTAAGTATGATAATGATAGCAAACGTGCCAATCTATCGCATGCCCTGCTGGATAAACCGGAGCAGCTTAGGAAGGCTGTTATATATCTTGTTAGATAATTGAGAAGAAGTATTTTATTTTACATTATATGTATTTTATTTTCTATATTTTTATTCCATACTTTTATTTCTGCATTTGTAATGTGAATTATGAAAATGAATTTTTATTTCCGCATTTGTATTCTATATTAAAATAATTAACGTAAATAAAATAATAACACACAAACCAATAAAATACTAACTTTGTCCTTTTCAGCATGTGCATTCCATCTTGCGAAATCTACCCCAATTCCAGACCCTGCCCCTTTCATTAGGCCTTGATGAAACAACGCACTCTAACGATAAAATCGTGCTCGTAGCAGCACCTTATAAAAACGTAGAAGTCAAAAGAAACAGGCACAAAGTTCATTGATCTTTTCTTCCCTAACTCCCAAATTAAACATGGGTCAAGGAACGCCAGGAGGTATCGGAAAGCAACCTCCGTCTGACCGCAAATCGGATCCCTCCAAATCGGACAAAAAGTTTCAACCACCCGCGCCTCCTTCCCGCGTCGGCCGGAAACAGCGCAAGCAGAAAGGACCGGAGGCTGCCGCTAGGCTTCCAGTTGTAACTCCGGTGACAAAGTGCAGACTCCGGTTACTGAAGCTGGAGAGGATAAAAGATTACCTGTTAATGGAGGAGGAGTTCGTGGGGAATCAGGAAAGACTGAAACCGAATGAGGAGAAGAACGAGGAGGACAGGACTAAGGTTGATGAACTGAGAGGGACGCCGATGAGCGTCGGAAATTTAGAGGAGTTGATCGATGAGAATCATGCAATTGTGTCGAGCTCTGTTGGGCCGGAGTATTATGTTGGAATTTTATCGGTTGTTGATAAAGATCAATTGGAGCCTGGATGTTCAATTTTGATGCATAATAAGGTAACTTTTTTTTGATTTGATTTGTATTTTGATTCCAGATCTAGGGTTTGAAGCGTTTTTAAGATGAAATCCAAGAATTCAGCTAGTAACAAGGGCTGATAGCAATCCTTCAGCTGAGTTAGGGCTTAGGGGCGTATCAAATTTGGCAGTTTTAGCAATTCTGTAATGACTTGGAAGTAATTTATTGCTTAAGCAGATAATGATAATCTGTGGGTTTTTTCCCCTTTAGATTTTATAGAATTCAGAGTTTTGTTGTTTGTATCATACATCAAAATTCATTAGTCTTTTCCTTGTAGCCTATTTACTTATAGCAACGTGTTGGATTTTGGTTAAGTGCAATAAACTAGGAGTACTGCTCATAGTTATGAAAGGCGCACTATGGCGCATGAAGTGGCGTTTGCGCCTTTTTTCCTTGTGGCGCGGCGCACATGAAAAGGCACGGCAAATGGCGCACGACGCAAAATGATGCATCTTTTCATTATATTATTGTTTTTTATTTTTTTATTTGTTTTTCATTTTTTATAATCCAAACTGTATAAAAATTATTATTCATCATATTATGAAGCATTAAAAAGAAGGTACAATACAACATTCATAACACCATCGATCCAATATTCTTGAAGGATATTGATGATTGTGATGAATGATTAATAAAAAATATTGATGATGCATCCGATGCTGAAGATGAGCTTGTATTTGATGATGGTAACGATGACTTGACTTGGGTTGTTTCTGCTAGAGCTGTAGGAGTGTAGGAAGAACATCTACATTGGATATATCCGATGCTGAAGATGAGCTCCTTTACATCTTCCCAAAGATTTCACGAGAATAATAAACAAATCTAAATGAGATGGACGAGGAAGATGCCGAAGTTTATGAATTTGATGAGGGCATACATTGATTTGGAAAATATAATTGCTGAATCATACGCAAATTTCTAGTTTATCAGTAATATGTATAATTATATTGGATTTTGGCTTTAGAAAACTATTATGCTTGAAATTCTATGTTTGTAATATTATATTTGATGATTTTTTTGGCAAAATGGCAAAAAAAAAACTTTGCCGTATGTGTTTAGCAAAAAAATGTTGAACTTTTTAAAATTATTGTTTTATATGTAAATTTATAAAAAATTCTAAACGTGGACAGTAAATAAAAAAGCGCACATCATTTGCAGCACCATGCACCAAGGCTCCGGAGAGGCTTTACGTTCTTTTGTGCCGTGCGCCATTAATAACTATGGTACTGCTAAATACGCCATGTTTCCCATTTTATTTTACCCATACATTTTACTTATTTTGTTTAGACAATTTACAGTAATGCATTGTCGACTTTGTATTTCATGAATATAACATGTTAGCAATGCATTGTCGAGTGCCACTTCATTTTCAATCAACATTCAATTGTCGATCGAAATCATTAAAACGTGTATACAAATCAATTGATTTAATTTTAAAAATAAAGTTGGGTGAAAAAAAGTAAACAATTTTGTGTATTCAGCAGTGCTCTAGATCATCTAATGATGCAATATAATTGCTTCAATATTGCTTTTTGGTTTTTTCTTAGCTACGGTTTGGATGCAATATCAATATAAGGAATTAGGTTCTGGAGTCAAATTGGCGTTTTAGGTTGATTTGACCTTATAAATGGTTGATTGATGAGTTTGCTTGTGCAAAATTAAAAGAGTTAATTGTATGGCTGTCAATGAGTACTCCAAAAATACGAAATCCGTCCGTATCTATATTCTAAACATGAAAAAATATTCGATATCTAAAATATGGATACGGATGCAGATATGACCATATCCGCATTTGATAATTATCCGTCCGATTTTTATTAAGATTGGTAATTTTTTTAATGTATTCTAGCACATAAAATGACTGTCATATTCTATTTTATCTAATATTTTTTTTTTAAATATGTGTGAAAATCAATATTTGCTGCTTAAAATTCTTTCTTAGCATATTTTTTATTCATTTACATTTTTAGTACCGAAATAGATTTATAATGAATCAATTTTTTTTCATTTATTTGTTTAGATTTATTAGTTGTGAACTGGTTTAGAAATATTTGATATATGTCCGTGGATACGGATATCCGATAATCGAAAATGATTTCGGATACGGATACGGATACGGATATGACACTATCCTTATCCATATCTGACCATTTACATGTCTAGTTAATTGTCCGTTGTTGACCATATTCTCACCGTTTTCTATAATAAATGATAAGTAAAGTGTTCGTTTGTGCAGTTAACCTCATTTACTCCGTTTTGAATTTGTGTTCTATTTCTTTTTGTAACAACAGTTTGTGTCCGAGAGTATTAGGGTCTGTTTAGTTTCATTTTGTGTTTTATGTTTTCTGTTTCAACATTTATAATAAAATATGAGGATAATGGAAGAGAAATATAAAATTTTAGATCATTGTGACGACGATGGACGGACGGCCGAGTGAATGGATGGATGGAGGAGAGGATGGATTGTTTTCCATTCTTTTGTTATTTCTCAAAACACGAAGAGAGAAAAATTTGTTTTCTATTTTATATGTTAGATTCATTTTTCAAATCGATTGTTTTTCAAAATACATGCATCGTGTGCATGATTTCTTTAACGAAAATACAAAACTAAAAAGGGCAAACCAAACGGGGCTTTAGTTTCTGTGTGTAGTGCCCCACTGTAAGATGTGTGGGTTGAATCATTTGATGATTAATGGTAATAAGTTTCATTCTTTCGTTGACTACTGCATATGTAATTCAAGATTTCTTGTTGTCTGTATGCATGAATTAAGGATTTTATTGATTTCCTACTTAATTAAGGGCCAACATTTTCATTCTGATGAACAGTTTAGTATGTCTACTGCTTTAGTTGTTGAATTGTGTAATTTTTGGAACATAGTGAGGTATTTTGATTTATGAGTGTTTAAGTTGTTAAAGCTCAATTTCTGAAGGATTTTACTCTGGTTTTGGTTATATAAGCACCTCATAAAAACCTGTTAACCGGCACTTCGTGATTCCTTCATAATCGCCACTAGAACCTCAGGAGCGCAGCCTAAAAATATTGTTCTGAAAACTTAATTTTTATGTTGATCACTTGTACTTATACTAATCATAAAAGATATGACTTTTGAAATTTGGGCTATTTGGCCAGCTAAAAGATAAAGGTTTACTGGCTGTTATGGACAAACTAAGTGGGCACATAATTTTGTTCTGTGCTTAATCTCTATTTTCAATTTCGGCATTTATTGCCAACAGAACTTTTATTAACTGATACATAAAAAACAAAGAGGCTGTATCGACCAAAAGTATGATACTTGAAATTTATTGTTTATCAAGTCTAGCAAATCATGACTTAATGTTTGTGTTATACATCTAGTGATCTAGGATTTTAATATAGATTGTAGATTAGGGATTATAGAGATCATCTGTAATGAGGTTTGGATGTATATTGGTACCAACTGGTATGTACACATGCAGTTTCTGTTGAAGTTGCTAATTTTCATACATTAATACAGATCTAATTTTCAACACATGAAATTATCTTTGCATCCTATGTTGTTTATTTGTTCTGTCGCAATACTTGCAGGTCCTTTCAGTCGTCGGACTTCTTCAGGATGAAGTAGATCCTATGGTTTCAGTTATGAAAGTTGAGAAGGCTCCACTGGAATCTTATGCTGATATTGGTGGACTTGATGCCCAAATTCAAGAAATAAAAGAAGCAGTTGAACTCCCGTTGACTCATCCTGAGCTATATGAAGACATTGGAATCAAACCTCCAAAAGGAGTCATTCTTTATGGAGAGCCTGGAACAGGAAAAACTTTGCTTGCAAAGGTTAGCGCTTTCTTAAATATTAATTTTCTCTTGCATTTTCTCCAATTGCTCATATTTGAATATTTGTGCCAGGCTGTTGCCAACTCTACCTCTGCAACTTTCTTACGTGTTGTGGGAAGTGAATTGATTCAGAAATATCTAGGCGATGGACCAAAACTAGTCAGAGAACTGTTTAGAGTTGCGGATGATCTATCACCTTCAATAGTCTTCATTGATGAAATAGATGCTATTGGTACCAAAAGGTAAATGGATGAATATTTAAATGATAAAATATGTTGGCTGTTATGTTATATTCTAAAATATCACCACACACCTTTATTTTGTCTTATTTAGGTACGATGCTCATTCAGGAGGTGAGCGTGAAATACAGAGAACCATGCTTGAATTACTAAATCAGTTAGATGGTTTTGACTCAAGAGGGGATGTTAAAGTTATTCTAGCTACAAACAAAATTGAAACTCTAGATCCAGCCTTGCTTCGTCCAGGTCGAATTGATAGAAAAATCGAGTTTCCTCTTCCAGATATTAAAACACGACGACGCATCTTCATGGTATAATGCAATTATACATCCATGTACATTTTAGAATGAGTATAATTTGAACATATTCCATTTGTTGTTGTTGTTGTAGATACATACATCTAGAATGACATTGGCAGAGGATGTCAACTTGGAAGAATTTGTTATGACAAAAGATGAGTTTTCTGGAGCTGATATCAAGGCAATTTGTACCGAAGCCGGCTTGCTTGCTCTCAGGGAACGCAGAATGAAGGTAGGTATATTAGAAAGCTAGGACGATGCATTTTGCATTTTCTCCAAGTTGAAGTATGAAATCAGTCCATCCCACACATTTTTTAAATATGATTATAATGAAAATAATTAAGTATTTTTTTTTGCCGAAAGGCCCAAACAATGACATCCATTTTGCGTATGTAATAATGGATACACACACGTGGATAATACTGGTTGTAAACATAAAAGTGATGTTATATTGATGCCTTCTAGCTTTGGTATCTTTTGACACAATGGTGAAAAATTGAATTTCATGCAAAGCTGGACTTCCTTGGTTCATCATGCTGGTAGTTATTCTCAGCCATGTTGCATGCATTATTGATATTTTGCAAACTATCAGTTTTAGACCATAGATATTTTAAACATATTTTTGAAAGTAGTATGACGATGTGAAAAAGTTGTAAGGGAAAATTGATTGGACTCATCACTCATATTTTACATAATTTCACAAATGGTATAAAATTCACTCGATCGAAATGTTTGGCAGGCATATTTCCTAGTGTTGTGCTTAATGTGTGCATAAATATGTTAGCTCCTAAAGAGTGCTTCCTATGTTAACATTTCTTCATTTATAAGTTATTTCCCGGTTAAGCATTCATAATAGTAAACATGTGAAGCTCAGACGTCTAGTTTTTATTTAACATTTCTTCATTTATAAGTTATTTCCCCGGTTAAGCATTCATAATAGTAAACATGTGACACTCAGAAGTCTAGTTTTTTTTATCTACAGACCTTGAAATCAACTTGAAACACTTGCTAACATCCACAGATTACAATAAGTACAAAGTATATAATTAATTTCTAGAAACAGAATGAATAAAATAAGGCAATATATTAATTCTGATTATTGCCTCTCATGGCTGAACAATTATATAAATTGGATTATGGATGAGGAAAGATCGTTCGGTCGGTGATAAGATCTTAACTGAAGCACACATCAATCAGTTTACGTTGGTATGCTGGTAATTTTTTTTGTATAGCCTAAGTGAAAGATGGTTAGCGATAAGATTTTGAATTTTTGTGGCCTGTAGGATACACTCATTTGCTAACCATAGACCATCAGTTATTCCATGAGTTCTGAATACTTGTATATTCTAGTTATTGGAACATTTTATTGAAGTGTAACACAGCTTAGTGTTTGATATCATTTATTTAGGTCATAAGATTCATCACTATCATGCAAAAATTGACTCAGAGTTGCATTATTGCTTTTTCTTCAATAGGTAACTCATATCGACTTTAAAAAGGCCAAGGAGAAGGTTATGTTTAAGAAGAAGGAAGGTGTTCCTGAGGGATTATATATGTGAAACCAACCTCTATCTTGGTCTTCGTTAGCAGGTATGCATGAATTTTACATATTTATATTGCATCCATATGTGAATTACAAAGATTAATATTCCTGATTTGCAGTACGAAGGTAATAATAAAATATGATATGGTAAAATAAAATATGATGGCAGAATGACAGTTTTCTAATGGCTTATGTTCCACTGCTTGTTTGGTGTATCTCTTTGTTATTGATCTGTATTTACTAATTTAAAATATAAATACAAAGTTAATGATATGTTTGTTTTCACATCGGTCATATATTTATTGAGACGATGTTCTATACGTGTGTCCTCTATTTTGGAACACCCTTTAACACCCCTATCATATCTTGAGCTACACTATTTCAAATGCTACAAAATTTTGCAGATGTTCAATCCACTACAAAATGTCTAGGAGAATGCCTAAAAATTATATTACTACCAAAAGTTAACCGTTGCCAGCAAGCTTGGTTGGTGGCTAACTGAACTTACATGGTTAAATAATATAGGTGGATATTAGTCAATCACAGTCTAAAGTACCAAAATCGGAGACTTGCAAGGTATAAATTTCCAGTTTTCCATTCCTGTCTGATCATTTCAACTCACTCAAATTTCGTTCTTGGAATTTTTAAAATTTTCCAAGTGATCTAATATTTGAAAATCTTGAATGAACGAAACGGAAACCAGATTCTTGAACCTCGAGCAAGCAGAAAATTATAAAGATGCATAGCAATATAATGAGTTCGAGGTTTGAATTAAAATATTAAAACTATACAAATCAAAACTAAGTGAAGAATGGAGAAACATTAGCCGAAAGAAGTTTGCAATTGCATCATAATCAGTCAATTTGTCTTTGTTGAAATTAATGACATATATTTAGTCCCAAAAATGACAATTTAAAATTAGTTGAATTAATTATTGAATTGGTTTCGAAGGTACACAGATACGCCAAGTGTAGCATCATAATTGGTTTTTTTTTTTTAATAATTTGTGTATGGACAGATCCATCTTTATTTTAGTGAAACTTATACAGATCCATTTCAAACGTATTACATTCGTCAGCATGGTTTTACCATGTTGATGATGATTTAGTAATCTATATTGAAGTACTTCGATAATATGACAATGCAATTTCGTCTTTTTTTTGACAGAGAGCACTATGAAAATGTTACAATAAAATTGTCTTTTTTTTTAACTTCACAATGGAGCACTTTTACAATTACACCAATGCAAAATTTTTCAAAATAAATATAATACACAGACGCATCCCAAAGCACTCAATTACAATTGTTGAATCATTGGCCAAACTGACCAAAATAACTATAAAATTGTAATATGTTTGCAGATACGTCTAAATTTGTTATATGTTGAGCCAAATTGATAAAAACAAAACCTTTTTTGTTCAATAGTAGTTGATGTCTACCCAGCTTTTTTTTAATTGATTTGGATTAGGTCGACAATCAATCCATCTGCACCCCTTTGGTTAGGTATGTCAACGGATGCTTTCGGATACGGAAAATGCTCTATGTGCACATTTGAAATCATTTTTCGGATATCTGCATTCGCGGATACAACGAATATCGAATAATTATTTTATCCGTTAACGATCGATAAATCAAGAAATATATAAATAGAAATTTTTGGTTGCTTTTGACGTACATATCTGATAAGGTTTGAAAATACACAAAACATTCATCCGTTTTTTCAATAAGTTTCCGGTCCCTTTTTTCAACTTCACGCGTACATAAAGACCCAAATACCCTTTATGTTTTTAATATTTCAAACGCGTATAACTTTCTGTACAATCATCGGATCAACATACCGTTTTCACCAAAAAATCTGAAAATTTATGATCTTTAAAATGAGATCCATTGTTGATACCAAAAAAAAAAAAAAATCATATTTGCAGTAAACGTGTAATTATTCCATATATTTGCAGACAATTCTGTAAATTTCAAACATCTTTAGTTTTTCTTCAAATCTGCAACTATTGCATATAATTGCAAACATTTCTGTAATTATATGGAATAATTACAGATATGTTTGCAATTATTGCATATAGTTGCAGAATTGTCTGCAACTATTGCATAAAATTGCAGACATTTCTGCAATATATGTTACTGCATACAGTTACAACTATCACATATAACTGCAGACATTTCTGCAATTATACGCAATAATTGCTTGCGTATAGTTGCATACAGTTGCAACTATAGCAAACATTTCTGCAATTATATGGAATAATTGTAGACGTGTCTGCAATTATTACATACAGTTGCAACTATTGCATATAATTGCAGACATTTCTGCAATTATATAGTATAATTGCAGATATGTTTGCAATTGCATAAAGTTGCAGAAATGTTTGCAACTATTACATATAATTGCAGACTTATATGATATAATTGCAGAATTGTCTGTAAATAGCCTGTCCTGCCGTTGTTTTTACATATGCACAATGCCACTTGTTAGAAAGATAATAAAATTTATGATTTAATGGTAAAAACGGTTTGTTAACTCATCGTTTCTACAATAAGTTATTGCGTTTTAAAGATTGACAATTAATGGGGTGCAAATTTTAATTACGGATGTGGGAATAACATGCATATATATAGAATCAACATTGCTGCAATGGAGAAGAGGGGCATTGTAGGGAAGAAAATTGTAATATTTGAAAATAGGGATGTAATTTATATCTTTTTTATGAGAATGATGTTTTGTGTATTAAGTTTGATTTTAGAGATGTGTCCCTTATTTTCACTTAATTTTTTTTCCAATTCCATTGATTATATAAGTGCGAAAATTAAACATGTATGATGATAATATATAGATTTGAGTAGTTAATATTCATTAAATGCATATTTAAACTGCTAACTTAATAAAACAATAAATACATATTTTTCATTGTATTAAAGCACGCATACTATGAACTATAATCTTGACAAAACCAGATGGATAATTTTCGTATGTGGATGCCTCCGTATTTATATCCGTGTTCATTTTTTGGATATCAGATAGTATTTGCTTTTCGGATATAGATGCAGATGAATTTCGGATTTTTCGGATCTTCATCGATAGACTTACCCTTAGCATGAAATGCATTGTAGGTTTTGTTGTTAATGCTCATGCTTTAACCTGAAGTATGTGTATTTGAAACAAAAGAGTAGCCTGGGCCTTTTAATAAACTCATATCCATTTTCTGTGATGATTAAAACATATGGAAGTTACCACTAATATTTTTTGTTATAAGAAAAAACAAAAACACAATATAAAGATGATCTAGGTATATACTATTTATCTTTCGGGGCAATCTATTTTATTTGAAAATGTTGTTTACAGCGAAATATTCTTTGGATTGTTTTTTTAAACGCTCTTTAAAAGTTTCAATGTATACTTCTGTCTCTTGTCAGAACAGGTTTTACGAAAAATCTCTGTCAGTGTTTCTAGTGAAAACGTGTATTTTAATCTACACATATTTACACTAGAATTGCAAACATTTGCATTCTACACTGCAAATATTTGCAGTTCTAACTATACGTTTATGTAGAATGAAAATTTACGGTGTACATCGCAAGAAGGCACATTCTACACTTTAAATATTTATAGTCCACATTGCAACTATTTATTTTACGAATATATGCAATTTTAAACCGCACATATTTGCATTGTAAACTTGCAAATATTTGCAAATATGTACAGTTTTAAATGCACATTTTGCTAAAAACATTGACAGGGGTGTTTCGTGAAATTTGTTTTTGTGAAGGATTTTTAGGTATTAAGTTTGAAAACTAGTGCGAAACTGTGCTAAGTACATGAGATTCATTGTACAATTGATCTAATAATTTATTTTTATATTTTTCTTTATTATATGAATGTAAGAGCGTATGTCCATGGATAATGATTATTTTATTTGTTTTTTTGCATATATTATTGATAAACTTTCGTTGATAAAGCTGCTTTAATAATCTCGACGCCATCAAATATGCTTCTCATTTTGGAGAAAAATGACTTTGTTTAAAGATAGAAAATCTCATCTATCTTTTATTTCTAACATGGTAAGCACCACATTACTAATGATGCCTATTAATTTTCAAAATGTAAGTGATGTAAGTTAAATATGAGTTTATTGCATGTTTAACGTATAAATTTAAATATGCTATTCCAGTAGCGTTCTAAATTTGGAATAGATAAACTGTGCTTAAAGTCGAAGAGTTTCAACAACACTCCACTATTTGCATCATTACATTTTTTACATCTTGCGACACTAAATTAATTAAACGTCACAAATTTTTTGAAACATTATATTTTTTGAAACGAACAAACAACTTTTTTGTTAAATCAAAGTTTCATGTAAACGTAAAACAGAATAATGTAGCGATAAGCATATTTCAAAGTAAACTAATATTAATATAACACAAAATATCCCTAGCCATACATATAAATACTTTGGATGATATTTCATTGAAGACAACAATTAGATCAAAAAGGGTAAGGAAATTCATTGAATGATAGGAACTACTGAAATTTATTATTGCCATTATTATTTGAATAAATTGTTATATTGCAACGTAGAACAAAGTATTTTTTGAAATAAACACCCATGTATGTAACAAAAAGACACACTAAAATGAAAGTAGGAGCGATTAACAGCAAAGTAACTATTTTATAAAATGGAAGAAATAACTAAAGCTAACTCACTAGTGAAACCAAAACTGCAGAAGCCATGATTTACTCAAAGATAAAATTTACCCTTTTCCAGAAAAACAAAGCAGAAATATTACATGCCAATAATGTACGTCGGTACCATCGTTGTTTTTGGAAAATTCTTTATAACAATCAATTGAATGGGAACATCAAGTATAGCTCTACTCCTTCAATTTAAATTTGAAGTAGATTCTTAGATCAATAATTTTTTAATTTCAACTTGTTTCTTATATGTAATTAACCTATATTCATTTATATTCTTGACATTTTATCATGACTTTTAATATTAACTATGAGTTTTCATTGGAGATCCAATTAGACATTAGCTATAACTTTTTCTCAAGTATCAATTCAACATCAGTACAATACTTTTAATATTTTTTCTCTGTATGTTAAAACATCAACACGATGTATTATTTATAATATACTGATTGTTATATTTGTAAGATGAAAACTATAATCACGTTCCATAATATATATAATGTATAACGTCCTTCAAGCTTAAACAAATATGTGAAACGTGATATTGCCTCTAAAAGCATATTTTAAAATAAAAGTAGCCGTTACGGACATGTTATGAGTTCTTACTTTAATATTTCTCTACAATAAAGATGCATTAGTTAAAGTCACAAAACAATACACATTACCCCTAAGAAAACTTATAATGTTTCTAAAAAGTTTCTTCTAAAAAAACCTAATTTAAAAAATTAATTGGTTAAAATTAATTCTCTAATTGATTAACTTTAATGAGAATGTGCAACCGATTCTTTAACGGAATTTAATTCCAATTAAAGATAACTAATTTAATTAGTATTCTAATAAGTCTAAAATTAAATTAATGGAATTGATATCAATTTAATCTCGTTTATTAATTGCATGATAATAATATTCAACATGATCTTTTCTATTTGAAGTTTGATTACTTATAAACATTGTTAGCATGTACACCTATTCGTTGTATGCATGTAAATAAACATTGTTATATGCACTTGAAACTAGAAGAGAAGTGGATTGAACATAAATGAATAATGAATAATACAAATAGAAAACACGCATGACAAAAATAATTCAAATTAATTTAAATTAAACTTAAAACTAGTAAACGTCATCATTAAAAATTTACTTTTACTGTTAACTTCCATATGAAATTAAATATATTTTCATCCTTACACAGTATATGTTCATATATTAATATATGTTAGAATAATCGGTGGAGGTTTTAAACATTTTAATCATTATAGGTTTTAGTAACTGTTGATAAACTAAGAAAACTATGTAAGAGATGCTTCTTTCTAAAAATGCACAAATATCTAAACTATAATCTTTTATATTTTACAATTATTTTTAAACTATAGAAATATATGTTTAGTTTGGGTTGTTATTTTAAAATTTATCAGAGAATATGCATAAATTTCTTAGCATGTTCATTTTTTTTTAATTTAGTTCATAATTTATACTATAGGATGATGACACACTTAATTAAATGTATTTTCATTCTTACACTGCCTGTCTGTATATTTATATATGTTGGAATAATAAGTGGAGATTTTAAACACTTCAGTCATGATAGGTTTTGGTAATGGTTGATAAACTAATTTTTTTTTTATGTTTGAGATGCTTCTCTCTAAAAATGCACAAATATCTAAACTATAATCTTCTATATTTTACAATTATCTTTATGCTATCAAAATATATGTTTAGTTTGTGTTTTTTTAATTTGTTATAGAATATGCATGATTTACTAAATATGTTCATTTTTTAATTTACTTAATATGTTTATTTTTTAATTTAGTTCATAATTTATGCTATAGGATGATGACACACTTCAAATTTATGTTACAAATTTGGAAACAAATATGAACCTCGCTAGAATTATTTTCTCAACGATTTGAATAGTTCATTTGGTTAGCGCACGATCATTATAGTAATGTGTATGCAGACAGTTCTTTCATTTTCTATCAATATTCATGTATAAGTATTATTTGTGAACATATATGTACATTATCTTTCAATATGGCTAGCAGGTAGGCATATTTGTGTATAAATATTATTTTTGAACATATACGTCAAATTAGATATTTATGAAATAAATTTTCTTAGATGTTTATTTACACGCGTACCACAAACATAGACGTCAAATTAGATATTTATGAAATAAATTTTCTTAGATGTTTATTTACACGCGTACCACGAATATGCCTATCTGCTTGCCATATTGAAAGATAATGTACATATATATTCACAAATAATACTTATACATGAATATTGATAGAAAATGAAAGAACTGTCTGTACACACATTACTTTCACAAATAATACTTATACATGAATATTGATAGAAAATGAAAATACCGTCTGTACACACATTACTATAATGATCTTGTGCTAACCATATGAACTATTCAAATCGTTGAGAAAATAATTCTAGCGAGGTTCATATTTATTTCCAAATTTGTAACATAAGTTTGAAGTGTGTCATCATCCTATAGTATAAATTATAAACTAAATTAAAGAATGAACATATTAAGTAAATCACGCATATACTATAATAAATTAAAAAAAAACACAAACTAAACATATATTTTGATAGCATAAAATTAATTGTAAAATATAGAAGATTATAGTTAAGATATTTGTGCATTTTTAGAGAGAAGCATCTCAAACATAATTTTTTTTAGTTTATCAACCTTTACCAAAACCTATCATATGATTGAAGTGTTTAAAATCTCCATTTATTATTCCAACATATATAAATATATAGACAGACACTGTGTAAGAATGAAAATACATTTAATTTCATATGAAACATAGAGTGAAACTAAATTTTGATAAAGACATTTTCTATTTTAATTTTAATTCAAATTAATTTGAATTTTTTTATCATACATATTTTCTATTTGTATCATTCATTTATGTTCAATCAATTTCTCTTATATTTTCAAGTATATATAGCAATTTCTGTATTTTGACATAATGCAATTTGAACTTTTTATTCACTGTTTTGATTGCTTCAGGTATCACTTGTATTTAATCACCTTCTATTCTAATTTGTGAGAATAAACAATGTGACAATCATGCCTGCTTGAAGTGCGATATTGGTGGATATATGTGAGAATATGTTTCAACAATAGAGAATATATGCTTAAGTCTATTTATTACTAGATGCTAGATATTGTTTTGTTAAACTAATATATCCTATCCACTTTATTATATATATATATATATATATATATGTTCATTCTTTAATCATTTTTATTCTTATTGGAATTGTTAAAGGAAATAGCGATTTGGATAAAAGGGTGAAAAATTGTACTCTTTAATTAGATAAAAAAATTGAGCATTTTTTTAATTGGATAATTTCGATAGTGAAATAATTTAATCACTAATTCTTCCCCTTATAAAATTAGTGCGAAATTACAAGATTAAATGTTTCATGATTATATATCTTCTTTTATCATTTATGTACTTCTATACTTCTTCAAAACCCTTTTTTTCATCCTCAAAATACTGAAACTATGATTCTCCAATTTAAGTAATTACTAAAAATTAAGATTATGAAGAGTTACACATTTTAATTTCAGTCTCTATTATCTTAATCTTCATCAAAAATTTCATCCCCTTCCATTTAATATTTTAATATTATTGTTTTAGTCAATGAAATTTAAAGTAAAAGGGTATCATGATTATTGATAGTTGAGTGCTATATACAATTTTAGGAAGTGAATTTAATATTCTTGTTTGTTCTAAATTAAATTAAAGAATCATGTACATATTGATTCTTGAATTAGTTCCCTTTAATAGTTAATTTGAACTTTACATGTTTGCCTTTTAGTTTGATTAATATTATTAATGATTTCAGGCAAAGATAATGATGAATGAATACAATATTTTTAAATCCTCAGTATTCAATTATTCGTAATTGAATTCTCGAATAAATGTTAATTAATACCTATTACACGTCATCTTTAATAAATTTGAAACTTAGAAAAAATATGAAGTGTATTTCTAGTATTTTTAATATTGATTGAAGTTGAAAGTTAGAATTTCAAAAACTTAAAACAAATGCATGTAGTACATTGTAATAAATTTAGTCTGCACCACTATTATAAAAGGAAAAAAACAAACGACATAAGATGCAATGACCTGGTATTTTGAACCATTCAAATCGACAATCATCCACTCATATCAGACTTGAATTGCTTAAAATCACAGATTGTTAATTTTTTTTTGGAAAAACTTAGCATACACAGTAAATAAATCAATCATCGAATCACAGTCACAGTAATATAACAATAAGCAGCGGAGTAGATAGATAGTAGTTCATGAAGCTACTATATAAACATCAAAGTCTGAAACAAATACAATGGAAATCTCAATTGCATTGGAACCTCTAATGCATAAGTAAATAACAACTCTGGATATAAACAACTGGAGATAACTGGAAGCTGAACAGATATAAGACAGATCTTCAAGCAAAACTCCAAACTCCAAAGGCAAGTCTCAAATGCTGTACCACTGAGTCTGACCCGAGCATAAAATAAAATACAAAACACTCGAGTCAGGATTAACATTCTTATACCAGTAAATTCAACTTAAGTGAAATGTCAACTGAAATACAAAACAACTTAAAGGATGTTTGGGATTTCCATCCTTTAAGATCCGTTAAATTATATAAATACATAATATAATACGCTACGTATATAATGTCTAAAGTAAAGTAAACTATTAAAATAGCGTTAATGCGTTATCCATATTCCTCTTAACACATTTTTATATATTTCCGTAGTTTATACAGTACCGTAGTTCTTTCGTAAAATGGAGGGCTATCAGAGGGTACTCCATAGATACGGTACAAACCAATCTCGTAAAAGGCACGATAAGACATGTGACAAGGCATGCGAGACAATGCCTAGGGTAGGACTCTACCGTTTTGCCAAACTGGGCTGGTGGTAACGAATAGCAGCCACTACCACTCACCTCGAGACACTCTCAAAATCAATGGTGCATCCAATAAAATCAGAGTAATAAAATGGTATCGAAGAAGCATGCTCGGTAGGAGGTGCGACCTCACTTGGCCCAGGTGTATCTACTGTTTTAGTTACATCAAGCTGACTTACGGGAGTCAGAGCTACATTCATACCTCATACAAAATCGTCGCCAACCATGCTACTTCGTTCTGGAATTCTCACCGCGTACACAGTTGTCAAAGTGATTTTCGGTATTGGCAAAGAGTGATAATATCCGATCCCGGTCTCTTTAACAACCAAAGCTTTATTTCATGTCGTGGTCAATTTATAATCACATTTAGAATCATTTCAAACAGTTCATACTTCTTATCAAAATATCATATTCGAAATCATATTTACTTTCGAAACCATATCCCTTTAAATCATATTCGTTTCAAAATCACAACCACAAAATAGTTTAAACCATTATATCAAAGTATTAGCATTTAAATCCATTAAATCTAAATCATAACAGTTTCAACTTAAACAGTTTAAATATTGAAAATAGTTTATATATTTGAATAATTATACATATAAAAAATGGTTTATATTTAAAATAGTTTATAAATTAAATTAGTTTATAGATTAAAATAGTTTCAAGTTAGAATTGTTCCTTCCTATTTTACGAATCAATTCGAATCAATTTTAGTTTCAAAATTCAATCAATCTCAGTCGAACAATTTCAATTAAAAAGGTTAAATGTTCAATTCAAATTCTTGTTAAAACCATTTTTAATTTGTAATTTATATCGATTTCAAAATCCAGGTTTGAACTATAAATTCAAACCACTTCCAACTCAGTATGTTTCAAAGTTTAAATATACAAACATTTACAATAACTCAATTAGATAAATTTCATTTATATTTCAAAATTCAACTTTAATTTTGTTTAAATTTGAAAATATTCACTTAATCATTTTTAACAACATTTAAATAAAATCTCAAATTACAAATTTAAATAGAATCAATAATTAAATATCTAACTTCAATTATATTAATTCTAAAATATTCACATAATCATTTTTTTATAAGCATTTAAATAAAATCTCAAATTATAAATTTAAATCAAAATTAAGTATTCAATTTTGTTGATTAAATTTGAAATATTCATTTAACACCTTTATCAAAACATTTAAATAAAATCTCAAATTACCAATTTAAATCAAAATTAAATATACAATTTCAATTTTATTTAAATTTAAAAATATTCATTTTATCCTCTTTAATTACAATCAAGTTATCAAGTGATAAAATCATATCTTTCAAAATCTCAAAATCAGTAAGTTTCAAATCAGTTTCGATTTAAATATAATTTTGAACAAATTAAATTACAAATCAATTTTAATTTATCTTTTCAACCTTCATTTATTAAAGTTATAACAAAATCTATTTTAAAAATATTAATATACCTTAGATAAATACTTAAACCTATTATGTATATATATACTTGAACCTATTATGTATATATATGTTAAATTAAATTTGTATTAAATCTTTTTATTAAATCTATTATTAAATCTTAATTATATATTTAGAATAATAAAGTTATAAGTAAAATTTTAAAAATTTACATTTTCAAACTTAACTTATAAACTAAAAAAATTTCCAAACATATAATTTAAAAATCTAAAATTTTCACGTATATTAAAATAAAATCTTTATATTATATTTTAAAAATCGATATTTAATAAAACCCAAATATTTCCTTTCAAACCCTTGGAAATCATTTTCAAAAATAGATCAACGGTGTCCGTATATAGTTTCCATCATATGGTCAAGTGATACAGATATTTATCATTTCAATCCGCAATTTAAATTTAGTATTTACGGGTATATATCATTTCAATCCCAGTACCAAAATTTCAAAATCAATGAAAATCGCTTGGGTTTATCATTCAACCCATAACAATTTTTCCCTAATCTATAAGATCGTTTGGTATGTATCATTTCAACCCATAGAGAATTTCTAACTATCAGGGAACTTGTAGAGTGAGAATCTCAATAAAATAACAGCATAAAATGTCATAGCATATTAATGACAAATATGATCATAAATAACGATTTAAATATAATATATTCAACGGGTTAAGGTGTCATGTGTCAATTATTATAGGCAGACAATTGCAGATGATAACATATTATATTCAATGATCAAATTACTAAGAAATTCAATTTAACTACATATTTCAATTGTCATTCAAGTGAAATCAATTTACTAAATATAAGAATGCTAATTATGAGTGATCGTCCACCGTTCGAGGCTAGATAAGACAACGAGAAAGGGGAAGCAACTGACACGGATACGCAAATGGATCACAACGACGGATTTGGACAGCGCCAAGCAAAACAAATCTAAGCGACAAATTCTGGGACAACCGCAAGTTAGATGCCTAGAATTCAAGGAGGTCGGATATTTAAGTAAACTTATATATTAGCTTGGATTGAAAAAAAAACAAATATGACCTTTCTGCCAACAAATATATATACATCACACATGCTTGCTGAATACATATGCAACAATATATACTAGCAATATAGATGGTCAGAGCACACATATAAACATTCGAATATATAATTGGACATGCATACACACACACACCGACATATATTCACCGACCTATATATACACTGATATATATATATATATATATATATATATATATATATATATATATATTATATACATTGACCTATACATACACACTAACCTGTATATGACAAAACAAAAGAGGAGAAGACTCTGGATGGTCGCAGGCTACTGCGGGAAACGCAGGGAGGATGCTGTCATCAGAGCGAGGATGGGAGGGTGGTAGGAGGAAATATGATGGGCGGATCTAGTGTAACGTGGAGCTTTGGGAAGTGTAGGTGGAAGATGGGTTGTGAGCTGTTGAGGTCAGAGGCGGAGCCTGGGTTAACAGCCAAGATGAGTTCGCCCACGGCACATGGGTAAGGTGATGCAGGCTTGAAGTCGAATGGCTATGCGGAGGCAGTGGAGTTGCGGGGTCCGGGTGGCGAGCTAAGGGATGGGTGAGGCGAATGGAGCAGTGGTGGCGGGGCGAGCTGTGGATGGTCGGCCTGGGTGTCTAGTGACGGGTTTGTGATGATGGGTTATTTGGGTTTGGTGTTCGGCTATGGTGAGAGGTGGAAAGCGGATCTGGTTGTGTGATTGGTCGGGTATGCACGTGGTGGTGGATGGTTTGAGCGGCGATAAGTGGTGTGCGAGGTTTGTGGGTTGTGTGGAGTTTTGAAGGGGATGGGCGTACGGGTTGGTCAGGGATGGAGAGAAGGTTGCATGTGTGAAGGGGGCGAGGGGCGAAGCGAGGCAGAGGGGAATCGGTAGGTGATGGTCGAGTGTTCGGCCATGTGGAGATTGACGGTCGGTGCGGTGGAGATGTTGAGCACTGGAGCAAATTGAGCAAGTTGTTTGCAAAGATGATGAGCTTTTTTTTTAGATCCAAATAAAAAGAAAGTTACAAAGTATTCCCCAATGCAAAAGTAATGAGAATATGTTTTATATTATATATTATTTCAAATGAAAGTGAATAAACAGGAAGCAGAAACTAACCAGTAATATTAATTGAAACCATAGGGAATTGCAAGAGCCAAATGATCATTCCTGTAAATAATAAAAGCTAATGACTGTAACAATCCAATATTTTTGAAATTTATTTTTATTTGTTTTAAATTATTTTTATAGTGAAGTAGAAATTTTTCTAGAATTAAAGGTAATTTATTGAAATTTTCAGGTTCTGTTTTCTATTTTAAGCAAATTCTTCAATTCTTTTGATATTTCCTATGAATTTAATTATTTATTTCACTTTGAAAATATTTTAAAAATCATTTTATTTCAAATTTTGTCTTATAATATTTTCAAAATGAAGTAAATAATTTTCCAAAGCCATGGGTAAATTTCTTGTAATTTTTATGTCCTGTTTGCTATTTTTAAACAATTTCTTTATTCCTTTTTATATTTTTCTTCAATTTAATTATTTATTTTATTTTGAAAATGATAAATAAATTATTTTATTTCAAATTTTCACTTCATAATATTTTTAAAATGAAGTGGATATTTTTCCAAGACTAGTAGTGATTTATTTGTAATTTCTGGACACCGTTTTGTATTTTTAAGTAATTTCTTTCCTTCTTTTTATATTTTCTTTAAAATTAATTAATTATTATCTTATATTTTTACTTGGTTTCGGTTTGTAAAGTATATTTTTGAAATATTTTGTTTTTATAAAATTAATGAGAAAAGGAATTACCAAAAGTTTTAAAAACATGCAAAACATAAGTCTTTTCACCTTCAAGACTTTTCAAATGCCATAACCTTTACCATAATTCATTTTGCTGTCCACTTCTTCAGTTTTGGCCGTGTATTATTTTACTTTTCACGTGAAAAACAGCTCAGCACTTCTCATTCTCACGACTTCTTCAAACTTCCTTGGTAATGACCTCCTCTTTTACACTTTTCTTCCATTTTTTTCATACTTTTTGCCTTGTTTCCTCTTCTATTTGCATGGCCTCCTCACCATAGCCACGGCCACCATCCCCTACCACTCCTCCTTGGCATCACACCACCCACCACTTGAGGTTAGACCATGGCCGAACCCTCCTTGAAGCCAAACTTCACAAAAAATGCAAACAATGTCCAAAACAATGCATTGCCAAGCACCCAGTTGATTATCACTCCATTTTCCATCACCGCCACCATCTTTGGCCGCCACCACCACCTTGTCCAGACCCTACCTCATCACTCCAGCCACTGATCTACCACCTGGACCCTCTGGTCGAGCCTAACCATCCATGGAGCCTAACCATCCATGGCTGAGACTTAGTTTGACAACTTTTCCACTAATTTGCCTAGAAACCCCTTCACCTTCACATGTTCATAACTCCACCATTGTTCACCATCTTGGTCGAGCCATGCTAGCCCAAACCCGAACCTAAACTTGACCAAAACCTGACCCTATGCAACCCCTAGGCCTATGCAACCCCTAGGCCGTACATAGCATATGAGAAGCAAGGCAAAAAGTTTGGTATTCATATTCGCTTTTATTCCAAAGTTATCATTTTAAGGATGAATTGAAATTGTTTTGTTTGATTTTTTGTTTTGGGTTGTGCACAAGAGTTGTAACTTGGATTCGCTCTCCACTCAAATCATTGTCGTGTTATTGTGCTTGGTTTTCTGTTGTGCTTTTGGTTTTGAAATCTTCAGCAATTAGAGGTGAGTAAAGCTCACACGACAATTATACTTATGCAGTTGTAAAACAACAACTGAATGTGTGGAAATATTTATGATGTTATAACTGCCATATGATTATATATATGATGTTAACCTGTTAAATTGCATATCATCTCACCTGTTACATGTTATATCACCCGTTACTGTTGTATATGGTTAAACTGTTCATTTGTAGCTGTTTATCACACTGCAAGTTCCCTGTAGATTAAGTTCACTATGTGTTGAAATGATACATACCCGAATGGACTTTAGAATAAGGAAAAATCGTTATGGGCTGAAATGATAGGCCTGAACGGTTTTTAATTTATTTATTTTGACTTGGGATTGCGGGTTTGGAATGATAGAACCTAGATTTTTATTTGTAAACTGTGGATTGAAATGATATATATCCGCATCACTTGACCTAGGTTAGAAAACTATATACAGGCCCGTGGTTATTTTTATAAAATTTTGAAATTTTTAAGTAATTTTAAAAGTGTATATATATTAAAATTCAATTTAAATTGGATTTTTAAAATATTAAATAAAGGAATTTTGGAATTTTATATAAGTTAAAATGTGAGAAAAATGAATAGTTGCATTGAATTTTTGAAATATACTTAAAGTGGAAAATTGGAATTTTAGTTAAATAAATTAAGTTATATAAATAAAATTGGAAATTAAATTTATTTGAAAAAAAATGGAGAAAATTTAAGTGTTAAGTTGTTTATTTAAAAATGTGAAGAATTGGAATTTTAACACTTGAATTTATTAAAGGAATTTGTTGAAATTTGACTTAATTATAAGGAATTTATTTTGATAAAAACAATATGTTAATGATATGTTAATGAACATTTTTAATGTTAAATTATGATTTTTAAAATGTTTAAAAGGTTTAAAATGAAGTTTATTATTTGCTGGAAATACACTAAAATATGGGATTCACTTTTAATAGCATTCAGAAATGCTATGATTTCTGAATTGAACTAAAATTGAATAAAAAGAGCTATTACAGCATTTCTGAAATGCTGTAGTTGAACTTATAAGCTAAAATTGAACTCAGGTCTATTATAGCATTTCTGCAAAATGCTGTAGTGGTCTCCAGTCTTTGTTGAAATCAAATAAAACCTTTGATTTGAAATCTGAGCTACGGCAGCACTTCTGGAAATGCTGTCTTTACTGTTTTGAACTAAAATTTAACTAAAACTGTGTCTTAACAGCAGTTTTAAGTGCTGTCTTTGCTGAATTAAAATGTTTTCAAGCATAACTTATAACAGTTTTTTTTTAAATGCCGCGAAAGGCTGAAATTTTAATAATTATGGTTTTTGACTTAGTAAATGTACTCAGAATGGTTTGAAATTTTGAAAATTGAATACTTGAATTGAAAGAATAATAAATCCACTTCTAAAATGGTTTAAATGAATAAATTAAATTGGAAATGAATCATTTTAAAAGGTAATTTGAATTGAAGTAAATGAATGTTATCTTGTGAATATAAAAGGGTATTTAAATTGGATATTTGGATTTGAATTACAAATAATGATTAGAAGGGAAGTTTTGAAAGGATATGATATTTTGAAATATTGAAATGATTTGGAAACGATTTAATCTTTATTTTGATAAAGAATTGAGTTTGGAATGATATTTATTTTTGAAGTATCAAGTATTATTTTGAAAAGTTATAACCACAGTTTATAATAACGATTGGTTGGCAAAGAGACCGAGATCAGATATGGACATACTCTCTGTTGATACCGAAAACCACTTTGACAACTGTGTACGCGGTGGAGATTCCGGAATGAAGTAGGATGGTAGCGACGTTCTTGTGGTATGTTACGTGGACCCAACTCCCGTGAGTTGGCATAAGGTGGCTAAAGCAGGAACGGTCTCGGGCCAGTTGAGGTCGCACCTCGTAGCGGACGCATTTCTTCGACACTATTCTATTACTTGTGATTGTTTGGTGGCCACCCTACGATTTTGGGAATGTGTTCCGCGGTGGGCGTATGTGGCTGCTGCGTTACCACCAGCCCGAGTGTCGTAATTGGTATATCTACCCTGACATTGCCTTGTGTGCCGTGTCACCTACCATATCGAGCCTTTACTACGAGTTTCTATTTGTGTCGTACTTATGCAGTATCTTCTCGTAGTCTCCCGATCAGGAGATATGCAGATACTGTATAGACTATTGGCATTATTTGTGTTAAGGGGAATATTGGGTCACTCCTTAACGCTATTTAAAAGTATGTTTGTTTTACTGTTAGACATTATTATAATTGCGCAATATACTATATAGTAAATAGTTTAACGGATCCTTAGAGGATGGACGGTCCCAAGCATCTTCTAAGTTATTTGTACCTTTACTACAGTTCGCTTGAGTTGGTTTACATTGGATAAGTACATATGTCCTGACTCGAGTGTTTGTGTTTTATTTACACTCGGGTCAGCCTGAGTTTATTCACAGATTTGGATTTCCACTCTCTGGAGGTCTAGAATCATTGGAGATTTATCAGCCTATCTAGTTATCTATATTTCAGTTCTGTTGTTCTGTTGTCAGCTTTGTATTAGTGGACTTCTTTGTATTTGAGATTTGATGTATTTACTTTCAGACAGATATTATGTATTTTGTATTTGGTTTTGTGACTTTGTGATAGTAGCTTCATGAACTACTATGGTAATTTATTTTCCACTGCGAGATATTCTGTGTCTGTGATTCTGTGATTTGATTTTATTTGCTCCAAAATTTTATTACAATCTGTTATTTTGTACTATTCAATTCCGACATGTGTGGATTATTGTCAATTTGAATAGCGGAAAATAACTGGTCGTTACAGTTGGTATCAGAGCTTTGGTTTTTAGGCAAACCTTAGCCTACGGAGCAAAAACTCATTAGAAATAGGATAGAAATATCCTAGAATGAGTGAAATCAACTTCAGAATCATTTCTTTGTGAGAGAACGTATTTTCAAAGTATAAAATGATTTTCAAAGGATTTTTCAAAGATTATTTGATATAAAATTTTTCTGTTTTAAAAGCAAATTTTTCTAAACTTTTTTCCTTTCGTATCTACCTTGTTAGAAATCTTTGTAATTATGATGTTCATCTAAGTGAATTTGTCTTGTCTTGTTTTATCTTTATCTTATCTCTACCTTTGTCCTAATATTCATTCTTGAATTTTCAGGATGAATCGTAGAAATGCTAGAGGTCAGGGTCATGGTGCTGCCCCAGTTCCAGCCCCAGCTCCTGTCCGTTTCACTATTCTTTGTAAAGAATTTACTCAGCTTGGAGGAACCAAGTTCACTGGTTCTGAGTCTATCATTGAGGCTCAGCAATGGTTGAGGAGTATCGAGATGATATTTACTGGTCTTGAGATTACTGATGCCCAGAAGCGTCAGTTAGCCGCATGTCAGTTGTAGGAGGCTGCCCAAGATTGGTGGGAGTCGGTTACGGCTAACACCATTGAGGATGATCTTACTTGGGAACAGTTCAAGTATCTTCTTGTGTTTCTTTGAATTCTGTTTTCTGTCTTTTCGTGCCTTGTCTAAGTTTATCTATCATTCTTCTCAGGGAGGCTTTCATTGCTAAGTGGATGCCCGAAGCCAGGAAATCCCAGCTTTATAGGGAGTTCATGAATCTCAAGCAGGGAAGCATGTCTTTTTCAGAGTACGAGAGGAAGTTTAACGAACTTCCTAAGTTCGGACCCGGTCTGATAGACACTCCTCTGAAGAAGAATGAGAAGTTTATTGTTGGTGCTCGTCCCGGGTACTATTATCGTCTCATTTCTCACGTTCATGGCACTTTTACCCAAGCATCTTCTAGAGGATGGGCGGTACCAAGCATCTTCAAGTTATTTGTACCTTTACTACAGTTCACTTGAGTTGGTTTACATTGGATAAGTATATATGTCCTGATTCGAGTGTTTGTGTTTTACTTGCGCTCGGGTCAGCCTGAGTTTATTCACAAATTTGGATTTCCACTCTCTGGAGGTCTGGAATCACTGGAGATTTATCAGCCTATCTAGTTATCTATATTTCAGTTCTGTTGTTCTGTTGTCAGCTTTGTATTAGTGGACTTCTTTGTATTTGAGATTTGATGTCGTATTTACTTTCAGACAGATATTATGTATTTTGTATTTGGTTTTGATACTTTGTAATAGTAGCTTCATGAACTACTATGGTAATTTATTTTCCGCTGCGAGATATTCTGATGTTCTGTGTCTGTGATTCTGTGATTTAATTTTATTTGCTCGAAAATTTTATCACAATATGTTATTTTGGACTATTCAATTCCGACATGTGTGGATTATTGTCGATTTGAATAGTGGAAAATAACTGGTCGTTACAATGACCCTTTAATTTCTCACGGTGGATATACAAAAAGACAAAAGGAAAACCAAAGGTTCAAAAACGGATACCGATACGGTTAGTTGTTATGTAGATTTCGCCGCGCATTGGACTCTAAAATACATAAATGAATATACCGAGGAGATTATCACGACGAGACGAACAGAAAGGTTCATAGCTATGAGTAATACGATCATCCTATCAAAAGTCGATATTTGCTGTCAAAATGTTGCTAATTTGCCAAAAATAAGATAAACAAGGCTATAACTGTTCAAATTTGGCGAAATGAAATACGACGTCTCACTCAGAAAATGATTTATAAATTTCCTATGTAAAAATATTCAGATTTCAGAAGTATTTAATTTTCAATAAATTTCAACTGATTTAAATTGAAATTGAAAATTACAATACAGAACTAACTTTCAAATTTTGAAATGAAAATATGCCCCTTGCTAAGCTCCAATATACGCATACCAAATATTAAATTTTAATTTCTAAAATTTTATTATTTAATTTCATTAAAAATTTAGTTAATTACGTTATTAAAATAGTTAAAAAAAATTGGGTCGTTACATTCTCCACCACTCGAAACTTTTCGTCCTCGAAAAGTAACGAAATAGGGGAGTAGAAGCAAACAGAAAGATAAGATAGATCTGAAATGCATAGTACCAGATACAACAATTAATTAAAAACCATATAAATTTCATTTTGGACAACTTATTATTTACATTTACATTGTATACTATCCAATTACATATTCTCATTAACATTTTAAACTTTTCCAGGTAAGTTATATATGTTTTAGAATGCAATTGAGTATTATGCAAATAAATTTTATTCTACTTCAACTGTTTTAAGTTGTTTCAATTCCATTTTCATTTTGGACAGCCCAATTATTCAAAACTTTGCTTTATTTAAATGATTGAAAACCATCACTTAGCATAGGACTTAAGAATTAAATCTTTGGTACTACTTCAAACCATTTTGAAATATATATATATATATATATATATATATATATATTATAAATCAAATCAAACTCAAGAAATTCAAATCAAATCCATTGTACAAAACAAGTGTAGCAAAGCTACTAAGTGGTCGCTCCACTTTGAGACTCGAAAATGAATGTCGATGATGTTGCAGTCATTATTGAAGTTATTTTCCAGCGACAAAAGAGGAGAGTACTAACTTACTTCTTTTAAAATTCTTTGGAAACAATTTTCATTTGAAAATACTTTCAAATAATATTTTTTTCAAAACTTTGAAAACCAAATTTTGAAAAGCACTGACAATTTATTTCTTAAATCCTTAATTTAAATTCATTTCATTTCACTATCTAATTTCAAAAATTTACAATTTTATATATAAAATATAACCATACATAAAATTATTTCATTTGCCAATTTCGAAAATAATATTGTGTCAGTTTGCTATGTTAAAATGTTTTGGAATTCCTATCAAAAGCATTGGCCAGACGAATCGATTGAAACCCAAAATCAAACTTAACTACTCAAACAACAAATATAAAATATTTTTTTAATCAATTACAAATACGCTCCCTTATAGGATGATTCAAGAATTGATTTCAAAACAAGAATAGAGATTCAAATTTAGAGAGACCATAATCAAGAGAAATCTAACTAAAAAGATAGGTTCGAAAAGAAGATAAGATAATTAAATTACAAATGAGATAAATGTATATACTTATATTAATCATGACCTTAACCGGTTCAACCGTGACTTAGAAAAGACGAGAACATCATCAACGAAAGTGGGGGCATACTTGTTGAGAACATCGCGGGAAAACGCGATTCATGAGATCAATGAAGAAGGTATGAGCATCGGTTAATCCAATAGAGGATGACTAACCATTCAGAGAAACCATTCCCGGGGAGTAAGGACAACAGGTCGAGCTCCAGGATTAAGATCAATGCGAAATTCTATTTCTCGCTTGGGAGGCAGAAAAGCGACTTCACCAAAACATCAGGATATAGTGGGATAACAGGGTGGAGTCGAGACCGCTAGGCTGAGAATAAAGCGAAAGATTAAGCTGCTTGCATAATTTCGAGGCAATCGATATTCGTTCACAAGAGAATTACCCTAGTAGTTTACTAGAGAAACGATTCGGGCTTAACAAGGGATAATGTGACACCCCACCTCTAGAATCACGCTAGCCAAGAACACTACGATGTAATACCATCGACTAGCATGAAGAATAAGGCTGTTAAGGAGCGACCATCCGTGTAATTGTTTTGTGCGAGTACCGATATGCCAGTTAGAAGGTCACGTATCTCATTTAAAGAGGAAATCCAACATATCAAGTACAAACACAAAGCTACTACACAATGGCTATATGGTCTTCGGAAAAAATAAACATAACATAAATCAATCATAGATATTCATATCACTAAGGCGGAAACAAATATGAATATAACACATAAAAGTATACATAAAAGTAGTGGTACAAGTGCTAGACAAAAGAATATGTATACATCAAGTAGTCTATATCTCGAATGCATAATAACAAAAACTACTAAACTAAAGTAGTTAGCCCAAAAGTCAGATGAAGGACCATGATAAGAAGTCAAGCAGATGCGCCTGAAATGCCTTGGTATGACCCGAGTATTATTTAAGAAGAAAATAATAAACAGATCAGTCTAGCTATAAATATCATATAAAATGAGATAGAATAAGAGATATGACAAAAACGTATGATAACAATAATACCATACTGTGACAAGTATACATTAGATAACAACAAAAATCATACAATATCTCGAATATTCTCAAACACCAAGAAGAATGTCATATTCTTTATTTTATTCACCAAACCACAAATATTGATAAAACATATCTACGCCAATCGCAAAAATTGGTGAAACACAAATTCCATAAATCAATGATTAGAAATCCAGAAAACACAAAAGGGGGAAAGACCAATCACAAACGGAAGCATGAAAACTCACCAACACTGTAACGACCCGGAATTTTCGATTCCGAAAATTCCAGATAGTTAGGAAAAAGAAGAAAGAGATCGAAGGACAGAAACACCAACATCTCACATTCGCAGCGGATAAAAATATAATATCAAATAGTAACAGTTTACAAAAGAACTCTGTATCTGTTAAATACATTTATAATACATCAGAGTTCCACACATTCACAAACACTGGACATATACAAATCAACATATCTCAGATATACAGAAATATCTCACAGCGGAAACACTCCATACGTTCCTGCCATCCAGCTCGTCCTCTGAGCTCTAGAACGTGCTTACCTGAAAATCTGTAATACTCGGTCCGATTCGAGCATTACATCAAAGTAACACCTGGGTCACGCTGGAAACCAGCGTGAGTAAGCCCATATAATATGAAATTTGAGCTATATAACTCATGCATCACCAGAGTAATCGTGATTTTTATGAGTTCTTACTTATATAGTCAATCTTTTATCACACACAACAGTTCTCAAACTTAATGTCAATGTTACACAATAAATTTCCTTCCAGCCTGCTTAATTTCACATATCAAATTTAAGAATTTTAGATTACCATCTGAAGTGGTTTCGGGTATTACTGATACCCAACCCTGGTCTCTTTGAATTCGATGTCATTTTAATCCAAGTTGTTAGGTTCTGATCAATACAATTTATATTCATGATATCATGTCTTATAACAATTCAACTCAGATAGGTAACCTATATTATTATAGTTCAACCCATTCATGTCATAGCACATCTCATTCACCCATCAGAGATATCCTCAATCCAAAACATTCAACATCATTCAATCATCCATAACAAGATTTATTAGATATATAATTTCTAATTAACTAAATAAATCTCCAATTAAATTAATTACCAACTTTAATCACTTGGATTACCTTAAACCTGTATATTTAATATTTATTAATTACAACTCAATTAATAAGTCATTTTTAATCATTAATGTTCCTTTAATTACATTAAGTAAATTATTCCATAGATTAATTACCCTTAACCATTCACATTAACTTTTAATTAATCTCCTTGATTAATTAGTCCTATTAATTAATGATTCTCTAATCACTAAATTAAAGTAATTAGTTAACAATAAAACACTTATCCCTACTCAAACAATCATTAGTTAATTTCAACTATTTATTTAATCATTTCTTTATTACCTTACCAATCGATTAATCAATCTTAAATTTCCTAATTAATTACCTCTTAATTATTAATTAATAAACCTTAATTATTAATAAATCTTAACCACAAATTAATTAATCTCTAATTAATAGTTAATTCAATCCTTTATTATTAAGTAATTATAAAACACTTTAATTAATTATAAAGTAACCATTATATTCCTTTAATTAATAAACCTTGTATTTTATCAATATTAACACATAGGTTAACTTAAAGATTTAAGTTAATTAAGATTAAAACATCTCTGCTTAATTAACTTTTAATTACACTATTAATTTTTTATTAAGTCTTAAGTATTAATTTATAATGAAAGTCACGTGATAAAATAAGTCAACTTAATTACTTTGAAATATAACTTACTTAACCCCAAACTTAAATTAAAACAATTATTTAAAATCAGGGGTTTAAAATGTTTAACAATTACTTAACTCAATTAAATACAAGGATTTAAAATAAATTATTACTTTTAAAAACTTGTCGACTTAATAATAGAATCACTTATTTAAATGACTTAAATAGAATCTCAAACAAATAAACTTTATTTTCCAAATTTCTTTGTCTATGTACAAATCTTAAATAAACATTAAGTATTAAGAAAGATTTGTTTTAAAACATTTTACTTTATAACACAATATGACTGTTATAAATTTAGGAAAACAATTTGTTTTGGATTCTCTAATCAATAAAACCTGTTTTAAACAAGCATAAACCATTGGGCCGAAGCCCAAAGCCCCAAACTCAACAAACCAAAATCCTGTTATTTTTTTTCCCGGCACAAATGGGCCGAAGCCCAGTACAACAACAGGATGACCTGCTTCTCCCAATCTGTTTTCCTTACAATCTCCAGACCCATTCCTAATCTACCCGAAGTCGATTCCTTATACCGGAGAAGATCAACTCCGATCAACGCGTTGCTTCCAAAACCAGCCCCGATTTGAACACAAACAGCACGGCTTCGAACGAAAAACATCCCACCATCTTGTTCTTCCAGCCCTGAGACTTCCGTGTGCACACTGTACACGTGTTGTAACATCCCGCCTTTTCGCACGTTTTAAACAGACACACGTGCCAATCCAAACCGTACGGAAGTGCATATTGTTATGGGATAAATAAGAAAACAGAGAAGAAAGAAAGAAAAAGTAAACAGAATCTCACGGCGGAAGGATAAATTATAATAATAAATATACAGTTCATGAAACTGTTTACAAAACATTTGATTCTTCTTTATACAATAAATATCAGAGTTCACATACCAATAAATCTCAATGCAGCGGAATACAGTGTAGTGGAACCATATAATATATAATAATAATAATAAAATCTTCGTTTTCTTTTTATAGGAATAAAGTCTTCAAATCCTGAAATGCTCGGACTGACCCGAGCGAATTGAAAAGACAAAACACTCGAGTCAGAACTAAAAGAACTTATGTAAGTTAAATTAACAGAAATAAATATGAGTGCAGTAACTCAAAATATGCTCGGGATTTACATCTCTTAAGGATCCGTTAAACTATTTACTATGTAGTATGTTTCGCTATTATAACAGTGTCTATAGAAAAATAAACATACTTTTAAATAGCATTAAGGCTTTACATTTTTCAACCTTAACACGTAATAGTCCTAGTAATCCATCCAATATCATGGTCCCTCCTGATCGGGAAGCCACCAAAGGATACCACACGGGCTACGGGAGTATTCCAAACTCGTACAAGGCGCGATAGGGTAGGTGACATGGCACAACTAGGCAATGCCAGGGTAGATATACCAATTACGCTTCCGGGTCGGTGGTAACGTGTAGCGCGCAAT
Organism: Allium cepa; assembly: GCA_030765085.1. Taxonomy (NCBI): domain Eukaryota; kingdom Viridiplantae; phylum Streptophyta; class Magnoliopsida; order Asparagales; family Amaryllidaceae; genus Allium; species Allium cepa. Next base: position 245,751,702 of record CM060942.1, read on the forward strand.
TACCGCCCACCTCGAGCCACACCCCCAAATAAAAATCAAAAGTGGCCACCGAATCAATCCAAAGTCAAAGTATAATATCGAAGGGATGTGTCCGATCAAAGGTGCTACCTTATTAACCCGTCGATCGCTCCTGTTTTGGCCACCTTATGCCAACTCACGGGAGTCGGGTCCACGTATTTACCTTAAGGGAAACGCCACCACCATCCTACTTCATTCTGGAATCTCCACCGCGTACACGGTTGTTAAAGTGGTTTTCGGGGTTGACAGAGAGTATGACAACTTCCGATCCCGGTCTCTTCAACAACCAAACGTTATTATAACGGTCTTTAAAATAGTTTATACTTTAAAAATCAGAATATAATTACCCATTTCAAAACCCATAAATACGATATCATTTCCTTTTAAAACCCAATAAATATGATATCATTTTATTTCAAATATATTTCTTTTCTAAAATCATGCCACTTTTAAATTTATAATATCTCAAAACCAAATGTTTGAATTTTAACTTTCAACATAATACTTCGAAATCCGTAGTTTTAAAGCCATAACTTTCAAAACTTAAATGGTTTGGATATTCAACAGTACATAAAATAAAACAGTTGAATTTAAAATTTCTTTAAAAGTAAATAATTCCCACACCTTCACAAATTTTATTTACTTCAAATTCAGTCTAAACCCATAACCTTTAGATTACTTTAGTTGAATAAAACTCTTCGATTTTTTAATATTTTCAAACTTGAGTATTTAATGAATTTCAAAACTAAGGTTGGAAATTTCTATTCAACAATTCATTTCTTATTATTTAGTTTTGAAAGGTTTACATGATAAATCCATAATCATTTAAAGTAAACTCAATTTATCAACACTAAATATTTCCTTCCATTTATTTATACTAGAATTATTCATTAAATCCACTTATAAATATCATAACTTTTAAAATGTCCAATTTAAACCAATTAACATTAACTTATGGAGTTAAATTTTTAAATAAGCTCAATTCAAATTAAATTTCCAATTTATCTTTCAATCTTAATTGATTGGAATCATTTAAGACTATATATATATATCGGGTCTTAAACCTGTACTCCATCATATAATATAAATTATCAAATTCCATTTTTCAACTTATTCATTTTTATTTAACAAATTATGCATAGCTTAAATTTGATAATTTAACTATATATTTATATATAAAATATATTTATATCATATCCAAATTTAATATTTATTAAACCGTATCATATCCAAACCATAAAGATTATTTCAAAAATAATTATATATATATATATACCGCGGTGCTTGTATATAATTTTCTATCCTATGGTCAAGTGATACGGATATTTATCATTTCAATCCGTAATTTAAAAATAAAATGCGGTTGTATATCATTTCAAACCGCAATCCTAAATGAAATGAAAATGCATGATGACTTGCAGTTTATATAAGCTAGAACACATCATCCATTCATCCAATATCAATCATCAACCAATTTATTTCAATCATCATCAATTTATTTCAATCATCATCAATTTAAACAAACATCAATATATAGCATATACAATATAACAGGAAATAAATGACAGTTATTAACTAACAGTTTATATTCAAAATAAATTCATTAATTGTTTAACTATCATTTTATATGCAAATAAATAAATTTTAACTGTCAATTTATATGCAATAATAAAATTAAATAACAGTTAAATTAAATAAATGCGATTTAACAGAGATAATGAATAAAACATGCCAAACAGTCATAAATAAATTTCTAATCATATCTAAAATCAATTTAACACATAAGAAATCTTAGAAGTTGTGAGTGGGTTAAAACACTCACCTTTTGAATTTAAATCGAATTTAAATCCGATTTAAACCCAAAAATCCTACGGTCTCCAAATCTGTCCAAACCAACCCAAAATTTTTATTATGATCCTAACAAAACGTGGGGTGACGTGGCAAAGAGTTATGAAGATTGAACGAGTTGAAAAATCAAATTAGAATAAAAGAAAAATAAATAAACAAACCCCAAACTCTTTGCCACGTCACCCCACGTTTTCCCTCCCAACAGAAAAAACGCGACCTTCAACTACAGGACCGAACGCAAGCACCTCCCCTTTGACCGTGCTTTTGACCGGGCACCGCCCTCAACTTAGCCCACGCCACGAACGCCGACCACCACCATCCATCTTGCCTTGATGAGCCGCCCCTACTGGCCATGGTCCGAGCACCCCATCCCCTAGCCGCCGCCACGATGAACCTAGGGTTTCGAAACCCTAAACTCCAATTTCCGGCCACCACCCTCGATTTCAGGCGAAACGGCCACCACCATTCAACTCCACAAGCCTCCCTCTCCAAAACCCATATCCCAATTTCTCTGATTGAGGCCGAAATCAAAAACCCCCAAATCGTCGCAAAAGGGTTCACGAATTTCGAGCTTTGACTGAGTTTTCCGGATGATTCGTGCATCGATTGCAAAAACAGAAACTACGTGCAGATTCATGTCGATGAAATCTACAACATATATTTTTTTGGAATTTTTCTGAGGACTTTAAACTTTTGACTTTGGATTTGATTTTAGAAATTTGAATTTAGATCTAGGGTTTGCAGCCATTCGGAAGAGGAGGAGCTGAAGAAATGAACGCACAAACAAATGAGCATAGATGGAGGCCAGGGTTTATAACTGGGTTTATATAGATAGGTTGGAAATTTGAATAGATGGATCGTGTTGGATAGACGTGCTAATGCTAACGTGGCCCAAAAAGCCCGTTCTGACCCCGAAACGAAATTGGGTAAACCCATATATCAAAATAGGTATTTTAAAATATTCTGAACGCGATGGAAAAGGTTTCACGTCTAAATTCGATCGTATGAAGAAGTTATGCTGAAATCAATATTTTCAAATTGATTTCAAATTGATTTCAATTAAATCGATTTCAAGGCGTTTCGCGTTCGTACGATCAAAAGACAAGTCCGATTGCTACGAAATTTGAAACCCTACAATAATTCACTGTTACGGATCCGATGAAACTAGTTTCGTCGAAATCCGAGTCCGTGACAAAAATGGCTATTTTTATATATTTTAAATAAATTAAAAGATTAGTCAATTAAATCAAATTTCCCATTTCACTTTGATAATTGACGATTCTTATCATCATAAATCTCTCAAATCATCTTTACTAACTTAAACAAAATTTAACTGTCGAATTAAAATCTATAAATTCTCAATTTTCATTAAATTCACCAATTATAAATTAAATTTCAAATAATTTAATTAAATTTACTTTCCATATATTTTTGTCAAATAGATAAATTTATCATTGGATGCATACTTCATTATGTAAATTTCTCAAATTTCATCTAAATTTATATTTGCATAATATCTAAATATTAAATTTCAAATATTACTTCAATATCGTTAATGTAATAAATATATTTTTAATTATTGCAATTGTTTATCCGTTATAACTTAATATACTAAATAAATGGTTAATCTTAAATACTTGTTCCCATTAACGTTTTATTTCTACTTACAAATTAATGCAATTATTACATATCCCTCCCTTAGTTAAAAACCTTCCTATTTCCATCTTTATTTCCAATTAACGTAAAATGTTATATTCAATTTCCATTAATTTCAGTAGATTCAAATTATCATATTTTAAATCCAAATGAATAAATAAAGCTTGATTCCCGTTTAAATATTTAACTCATCTAATTGCAATTAACCTTGTTATCATAAATTAAATTCCGATATATTGATACAACTTTATTTCCATTTCGTTTTCCTATACTAAATTTATTACTAAGTGTATTTACTCCATTCCAACAAGTTGGAATTCCATTCTTACTATAACAATCATTTCCCTATTCACTTTTATTAATAACCCACCATCATTGCATTTATTGTCTTTTATTGATTTAATCAAATTACTCCATATTCCTTTTAAATTCATACTAACGAAATATTCAATTACTATTCAATGCATATTTATTCATCAATCAATTCGGTATTTACTTCTCTTTCCTTCTATTTGATGATAAATAACCCAGCATACATTTACATGCATCCATTTCATTCCATTCATTTATGGGTATTGCATTGAAATTTAATTTATTAGCTAATACCAACATTATTACCAATAATTACAATTGGATTCCCAATTTTATTCAATACCCTGAATAAATAACATATATATTAATCAAATCCTTACATTTGTTTTTCTCATATTCCATTTAAAATCAAATCATACATTTAAATGATTTTAATGAATTGGAATTTCATTCAAGTTGTAAATTATTAACTTGCAATAACATGATTCGTTAATTTATTTCAATTACCGTTTACACTCTTTTATTGCATTAAATTAATATAATATTTTCATTAATTTCTCATATTAAATTTTATATCCAGGTAAGAATCCTTTTTCTACTTAATTCAATTTGGATTTTATTCAAATTTTTATAAATAGGTATTAAGTCACCATTTACATATTTTATTTTAGCCTTCATTTTAACATTTATTTATCCCCTTTATTGTTTCTACTAAAATAAATTACAAAAATCCTATTAAATAAACAAATTAAATTGTCGAAATTTACGGGTCGTTACACTCTTCCCCACTCAAAACTTTTCGTCCCCGAAAAGGAAAAGAAGGGAAAAGAAGAAATAAGAAAACAATATATCTTTCTTAATTAAATTTATAAACAAATAAGTTTACAAAATAAAATAATTTAACATAAAATATACCAATTTATACCTATTTTAATTCTTTATACATAAATCGTTAAAGTTTGTAAACAATTCAAAATTTTCTAAGTCCAAAATTTACGGAAAATTTTGGCAGAGTCTCCTTTGTATGGAGAGGCTCAGAAGAAAATATAATATAAATATAACAATATACATAAATATTTTCCAAAATATATATACCTACACGGGAAAATATATAAAATAGCGCTATAAACCGTAATCCGAAAACGTACCAATTTGTCGGGCAACTTACACTAAATTTATGGAACCAAAAGCAGTAGCAATTGCTTCCATAACCTACATTTCACTTATAAACACTTATAAAATCTAGAGGGTTACCAATTTATATAAAGTGAAATATTCAAGTGGTTTCAATTACTAACAACAAATCAGTACAACAACCATCAATTCGACAAATAGCATGCACAACAAATTCAAAGCAACCATTCAACCAAACAAACAAACAGTTGTTCGGGTTCAAACTTTTAAAATTATACTGAATGAAGAATAAACTATTAGCGCATCATTTACTCAACAGCCTTAGATAAAACTAAATAGATTATTCTTTCATCCAATCCCAATTTTAAAGTATCTTACCCAAACAACCATAATTTAAACAACGACAATTCAAACCAACAAATCAAATTAACTTATTATTAATTTTTTTCATACTTTAGTTGTTTGATTTCCTTTCTTTCATTTATTCAATGATTATTTAAAATTTTCATTTATTACTTACAATTATTCACCTTATTTCTACCAAAATTTCCACTCATTCATATCATGAATTTTCCTTTTATTATTTTACATTCATTTATTCACTGCTTAACTTATTTATATACAGTATTCATCATTCTGTTTATTAAAATAATTTACTTTAACATTTACTAAAGTTTATTGTCATCTATTTATGATACTCACCTTTAATTATATTTATTTGGTAAAATTTCAATTATAACTTAAGTTCACAACATTAAATTCTCATTTAATAGCCAACTCATTGGATACTTCATTACCTACTTTCACTTGTACAAATTCCATTGCATTTCTTATTAAACATTTCAACTTTTTATATTTGGTAAGTTATATATGTTAAAGAAAATGCAAATGAACTTATACAAGTTTTAACATCCTTTAATTAAATTTAATGTTCAACAATATCACTCTTTGTTTCATATGTTACAAATTTCAAATTCCCTTTAATTCCCATTTATAACTTAGCATTTACATCTCTTATTTTATTTAGGGTTTCAATTATTAATTACCTACTTTTCATTTCACTACAATAATTGAAACAATTTTTTTAACGGAAATTTAAGAATTAAATACCGGGTTACATTTTCAATTTATTTTAAAACAATAGATAAATATATTCTTAAAACTTATATATCTATAATTATATCTCCAACAATTCAAAATTTATATTTTCAATCAAAATGAATCTGCAGTAAAACTACTACAGTGGCTTTCCCCTTTCGAAACTCGAAAATGAAAGTCGATGATGCGGCCGCCATCACCGAAATTATTTTCCAGCGACAGAGAGGAAAGTACAAAACTTATTTTTTCCAAAATCTTTTTTAAAACAACTTCTTCCAAATTATATTAAATATTTATATCAGAAATACTTATAAACAATATTATTATATTCCAAAATTTATTTGAAAATTTTCAAAACCTGGAACTTAAGTTCTAATTTTCCAAATTTCATTTACTTTATTATTCAATCTTATTTCTATTATTATTCATACACTTTAATACCTAACAACCAATCTATTGCAGCCAAATATAGATATCATTTGAAATTTTTTATTTTATATACATAAAATATAATAGGCAAAATTATTTCATTCACCTATATAAAACAAATATTATGTCGGTCTGTCCTATTAAGTGTTTAGAAATCTCTATTGATGTCATAGCGTCCCATGCATCAACCAGTATTTATAAATACAAAACGGAACAGATTAACACAATAATAAAATCTTTTATAACACTAACAAATACGCTCTCTCTTATATATACACTCAGCGACTCCCATAGGGGATTACTACCCTATTAATAAAGAGTCAAACCCTACAAAGCTAAGGTTTATCGCTAAACCAAAGCTCTCATACCAAGTGTAACATCCCGTCTTTTCGCACGTTTTAAACAGACACACATGCCAATCCAAACCATACGGAAGGGCGGATTGTTACGGGGTAAATAAGAAAACGGAGAAGAAACAAAGAAAAACTAAACAGAATCTCACAGCGGAAGGATAAATTATAATAATAAATATACAGTTCAAGAAACTGTTTACAAAACATTTGATTCTTCTTTATACAATAAATATCAAAGTTCACATACCAATAAATCTCAATGCAGCGGAATACAGTGTAGTGGAACCATATAATATATAATAATAATAATAATAATAATAAAATCTTCGTCTTCTTTCTCCAGAAATAAAGTCTTCAAATCCTGAAACGCTCGGACTGACCCGAGCGAATTGAAAAGACAAAACACTCGAGTCAGAACTAAAAGAACTTATGTAAGTTAAATTAACAGAAATAAATATGAGTGCAGTAACTCAAAAGATGCTCGGGATTTACATCTCTTAAGGATCCGTTAAACTATTTACTATGTAGTATATTTCGCTATTATAATAGTGTCTATGGTAAAATAAACATACTTTTAAATAGCATTAAGGCTTTACATTTTCCACCTTAACACGTAATAGTGCCAGTAGTCCATCCAATATCATATTCCCTCCTGATCGGGAAGCCACCAAAGGATACCACACGGGCTACGGGAGAAATCCTAACTCGTACAAGGCGCGATAGGGTAGGTGACACGGTACAACTAGGCAATGCCAAGGTAGATATACCAATTACGCTTCCGGGTCAGTGGTAACGCGTAGCGCGCAGTTACCGCCCACCTCGAGCCACACCTCCAAATAAAAATCAAAAGTGGCCACCGAATCAATCCAAAGTCAAAGTATAATATCGAAGGGATGTGTCCGATCAAAGGTGCTACCTTATTAACCCGTCGATCGCTCATGTTTTAGCCATCTTATGCCAACTCACGGGAGTCGGGTCCACGTATTTACCTTAAAGGAAACGCCACCACCATCCTACTTCATTCTGGAATCTCCACCGCGTACACGGTTGTTAAAGTGGTTTTCGGGGTTGGCAGAGAGTATGACAACTTCCGGTCCCGGTCTCTTCAACAACCAAACGTTATTATAACGGTCTTTAAAATAGTTTATACTTTAAAAATCAGAATATAATTACCCATTGCAAAACCCATAAATACGATATCATTTCCTTTTAAAACCCAATAAATATGATATTATTTTATTTCAAATATATTTCTTTTCTAAAATCATGTCACTTTTAAATTTATAATATCTCAAAACCAAATATTTGAATTTTAGCTTTCAACATAATACTTCGAAATCCATAGTTTTAAAGCCATAACTTTCAAAACTTAAATGGTTTGGATATTCAACAGTATATGAAATAAAACAGTTGAATTTAAAATTTCTTTAAAAGTAAATAATTCCCGCGCCTTCACAAATTTTATTTACTTCAAATTCAGTCTAAACCCATAACCTTTAGATTCACTTTAGTTGAATAAAACACTTCAATTTTTTAATATTTTCAAACTTGAGTATTTAATGAATTTAAAAACTAAGGCTGGAAATTTCTATTTAACAATTCATTTCTTATTATTTAGTTTTGAAAGGTTTACATGATAAATCCATAACCATTTAAAGTAAACTCAATTTATTAACACTAAATATTTCCTTCCATTTATTTATACTAGAATTATTCATTAAATCCAGTTATAAATATCATAACTTTTAAAATGTCCAATTTAAACCAATTAACATTAACTTATGGAGTTAAATTTTTAAATAAGCTCAATTCAAATTAAATTTCCAATTTATCTTTCAATCTTAATTGATTGGAATCATTTAAGGCTCTATATATATATACCGGATCTTAAACCTGTACTCCATCATATAATATAAATTATCAAATTCCATTTTTCAACTTATTCATTTTTATTTAACAAATTATGCATAGCTTAAATTTGATAATTTAACTATATATGTATATATAAAATATATTTATATCATATCCAAATTTAATATTTATTAAACCGTATCATATCCAAACCATAAAGATTATTTCAAAAATAATTATATATATATACCGCGGTGCCTGTATATAATTTTCTATCCTATGGTCAAGTGATACAGATATTTATCATTTCAATCCGTAATTTAAAAATAAAATGCGGTTGTATATCATTTCAAACCACAATCCTAAATGAAATGAAAATGCATGATGACTTGCAGTTTATATAAGATAGAACACATCATTCATTCATCCAATATCAATCATCAACCAATTTATTTCAATCATCATCAATTTATTTCAATCATCATCAATTTAAACAAACATCAATATATAACATATACAATATAACAGGAAATAAATGATAGTTATTAACTAACAGTATATATTCAAAATAAATTCATTAACTGTTTAACTATCAGTTTATATGCAAATAAATAAATTTTAACTGTCAATTTATATGCAATAATAAAATTAAATAACAGTTAAATTAAATAAATGCGATTTAACAGAGATAATGAATAAAACATGCCAAACAGTCATAAATAAATTTCTACTCATATCTAAAATCAATTTAACAAACATAAGAAATCTTAGAAGTTGTGAGTGGGTTAAATCACTCACCTTTTGAATTTAAATCGAATTTAAATCCGATTTAAACCCAAAAATTCGACGGTCTCCAAATCTATCCAAACCAATGCCAAAACGTTCGAAATTTTATTACGATCCTAACAAAAAAAATCTCGCGTGAAACAGAGTTCATATGAAAGAGTTATGAAGATTGAACGAGTTGAAAAATCAAATTAGAATAAAAGAAAAATAAATAAACAAACCCCAAACTCTTTGCCACGTCACCCCACGTTTTCCCTCCCAACAGTAAAAAATGCGACCTTTAACTACAGGACCGAACGCAAGCACCTCCCCTTTGACCGTGCTTTTGACCGGCCGCCGCCCTCAACTCAGCCCACGCCACGAACGCCGACCACCACCATCCATCTTGCCTTGATGAGCCGCCCCTACTGGCCATGGTCCGAGCACCCCATCCCCTAACCGCCGCCACCATGAAGCTAGGGTTTCGAAACCCTAAACTCCAATTTCCGGCCACCACCCTCGATTTCAGGCGAAACGGCCACCACCATTCAACTCCACAAGCCTCCCTCTCCAAAACCCATATCCAATTTCTCCGATTGAGGCCGAAATCAAAAACTACCAAATCGTCGCAAAAGGGTTCGCGAATTTCGAGCTTTGACTGAGTTTTCCAGATGATTCGTGCATCGATTGCAAAAACAGAAACTACGTGCAGATTCGTGTCGATGAAATCTACAACATATATTTTTTTGGAATTTTTCTGAGGACTTTAAACTTTTGACTTTGGATTTGATTTTTGAAATTAGAATTTAGATCTAGGGTTTGCAGCCATTGGGAAGAGGAGGAGCTGAAGAAATGAACGCACAAACAAATGAGCATAGATGGAGGCTAGGGTTTATAACTGGGTTTATATAGATAGGTTGGAAATTTGAATAGATGGATCGTGTTAGATATACGTGCTAACGCTAACGTGGCCCAAAAAACCCGTTCTGACCCCGGAACGAAATTGGGTAAACCCATATATCAAAATAGGTATTTTAAAATATTCTGAACGCGATGGAAAAAGTTTCACATCCAAATTCGATCGTATGAAGAAGTTATGCTGAAATCAATATTTTCAAACTGATTTCAGATTGATTTCAATTAAATCGATTTCAAGGCATTTCGCGTTTGTATGATCAAACGACAAGTCCGATTGCTACGAAATTTGAACCCTAAAATAATTCACTGTTACGGATCAGATGAAACTTGTTTCATCGAAATCCGAGTCCGTGACAAAAATGGCTATTTTTATATAATTTAAATAAATTAAACAATTAGTCAATTAAATCAAATTTCCCATTTCACTTTGATAATTGACGATTCTTATCATCATAAATCTCTCAAATCTTCTTTACTAACTTAAACAAAATTTAACCGTCGAATTAAAATGTATAAATTATCAATTTTCTTTAAATTCACCAATTATAAATTAAATTTCCAATAATTTAATTAAATTTACTTTCCATATATTTTTGTCAAATAGATAAATTTATCATTGGATTCATACTTCATTACGTAAATTTCTCAAATTTCATCTAAATTTATATTTGCATAATATCTAAATATTAAATTTCAAATATTACTTCGTTATCGTTAATGTAATAAATATATTTTTAATTATTGCAATTGATTATCCGTTATAACTTAATATACTAAATAGATGGTTAATCTTAAATACTTGTTCCCATTAACGTTTTATTTCTACTTACAAATTAATGCAATTATTACATATCCCTCCCTTAGTTAAAAACCTTCATATTTCCATCTTTATTTCCAATTAACGTAAAATGTTATATTCAATTTCCATTAATTTCAATAGATTCAAATTATCATATTTTAAATCCAAATGAATAAATAAAGCTTGATTCCCGTTTAAATATTTAACTCACCTAATTGCAATTAACCTTGTTATCATAAATTAAATTCCGATATATTGATACTACTTTATTTCCATTTCGTTTTTCTATACTAAATTTATTACTAAGTGTATTTACTCCATTCCAACAAGTTGGAATTCCATTCTTACTATAACAATCATTTCCCTATTCACTTTTATTAATAACCCACCATCATTGCATTTATTGTCTTTTATTGATTTAATCAAATTACCCCATATTCCTTTTAAATTCATACTAACGAAATATTCAATTACTATTCAATGCATATTTATTCATCAATCAATTCGGTATTTACTTCTCTTTCCTTCTATTTGATGATAAATAACCTAGTATACATTTACATACATCCATTTCATTCCGTTCATTTATGGGTATTGTGTTGAAATTTAATTTATTAGCTAATACCAACATTATTACCGTTAATTACAATTGGATTCCCAATTTTATTCAATACCCTGAATAAATAACATATATATTAATCAAATCCTTACATTTGTTTTTCTCATATTCCATTTAAAATCAAATCATACATTTAAATGATTTTAATGAATTGGAATTTCATTCAAGTTGTAAATTATTAACTTGCAATAACATGATTCCTTAATTTATTCCAATTACCGTTTACACTCTTTTATTGCATTAAATTAATTTAATATTTTCATTAATTTCTCATATTAAATTTTATATCCAAGTAAGAATCCTTTTTCTACTAATTCAATTTGGATTTTATTCAAATTTCTATAAATAGGTTTTAAGTCACCATTTACATAATTTATTTTAGCCTTCATTTTAACATTTATTTATCCCCTTTATTGTTTCTACTAAAATAAATTACAAAAATCCTATTAAATAAACAAATTAAATTGTCGAAATTTACGGGTCGTTACATGTGTACACCCACGTTCCTGACCATCTTGCCGTCGCGACCTTCCATCCCAATCCCCATTTACCTTACGACCCAAACCACCTCATCGTCGAAGCCCACAGCAGCTCCTATCGAAAAATCGATCGACTCTTGATTTCCAGAATCCAGAAAATTTGACCCACTTCCAAAGATCGACGAACTGCTCTCTACTCCGACCACTATCTCGCACGCCGCCTATCTCAGATGAATGCCCACTCCAACAGCTATCTCCGAGCCAAACCTCACGCACTCCGGTCGCTCCATCGTTGCTCAGTTTGACTACGTGTCCACCATTTACCCATAGCTTCACTAAACCCTAAAGTCCATCGACTTACCCAAACCAAGACCAAATCCATCAATTGGCCATGGTCGACACCTCCCTGATGTCCACCAGCACCCCCTAGAACAAGCCGCAAGTCCTTTCGTCGACGAAGTCGAAGAAAATAATTTTTTAAACGGAAACAGGTCATCTAACAATTTCTCAAGATATAGATCACTAAAAATTACAATCTAACTACTAAAATTCATATTTTCATATGACAAACATGGCTGCATGCTTGAATCCTTGAATTAAAAATATTGAATTTTCACCAAAATTGGTTATTTAATGTAAATCCTACTGTAACGACCCAGAATTTTTGTCATTTGAAATTCATATGTTTAATTGATTTTAAATATTAACAAGTAAAATTTGTAAGTCGAATAAATTATATTTCGAATATCTAGATTTAATTGAATAATTAAATCGATAATTTAATATTTGAAATTACAGAAATAATTGGAAATTGGGGTTAATGTGATTAAAATTGATTTGTAAAGTTGTATTAAATCATATTGGAGTTAGAATGATGTTATAGAACTTTTAAATTGTTGTTAAAAGTAAATTTGCAGAAATTGAATATTTTAATATTTAATTGACGAGTAAAAATAGTCATTTTTCAAACAGTCTCGGATTTCGACGAAACTAGTTTCATTGGATCCGTAATGTTATATTATTGTAAGATTTCAAATTTTGTGTCAATCAGATTTACGATTTGTCCGGGGCAAGCCAAACGCATAGAAATTAGTTAAACCGATTTAATTTAAATTTGATCGTTTATTTCCGTAGCTCGCACATATGATTGAATTGGCTGTCGATACATATTCGATTGTGTCCGGAACGTGGGTTAAACCCTAGAAACGTCTGCCAGCACGCTTCGTTTGGAGTTCGGAAAATCTCGGGTGAATAGTGTTTCGTAGAATTTTCTATAAAAGGACCCATTGTCTTCTATTTTGCAAAACCCTAGTTAACTCTAACCCTAGCCGGCCCCAACTGATTAATGGCCGAAATCGTTCGATTCTTCTCTCCTTAATCTCTTCTAATCCATGCATCAATTCAAGAATCTCTTCTAATCCATGTTTAGATGGTAGCTATAGTAGGCATAGTGCGAAATGCCTATGCTGGCTAAGATTTATATTATACTTTCGAAATGTTTTTCTACACTTAGCACTAATAATAATAATAATCAAATGAATCCTGCGTAGTAAGCATCTTTGACTATCATAAGGAGAAATCTCCTCCAATTTTGCGTTTGCATTGTGTGTGTGGCGGGAGGCCTTATGGTAGTTTCATTTTCCAAAAGCATAGCGAAATTCTTTTTATTTTCTTTGTGGAAATAACTGTTTTAAGTTATCACGCCACTCCCATGACTGACGTGGAGTTTATTGTTCCCTTCCTAAACTCTAGGTGCCCATCAATTTTCCACACGGGCAGCCTAGAGTCAGGTTATTAGGATATTCTGGAATTCAGGAGGTGCTGTGGAGCTCAAGAGGCGAGCTGGATGGTGAAACGTATCACTTTTATATAATATTATCTTTTTCGCTGTGTATCCACTTGTAAGGGCAGGTTTATATAACTGTCCATTCTTGTGTTGTGTTGTATATTGACTCTGATGATGTAATGTATAAAATGTATAGTTCTTTTGATTTAAAGATTATTCATTTATCTATTATATGTTGTTCCGCTGCGATTGTGAGATTTTGATATTGTTCTGTTGCTTCTTCTTTCTTACTTCTTCTATCTTTTTCTTCTTCTTAAACCCTAAGGGTTCGGTTTTCCAGCATTCGATTGTTCGGCAGTTGATACAGTGGACGTATTAATGTCGATATTCGAGAATCGAACAATCGGTTCCTTATACCTACCCTTTATCAATTATACAGCATAACTTTATTCTCGAACTATTTTTAACATAATCCATACTTGAAAATAAACAGATCCCTAGTTTACAACATCCTCTAATATGATCTAGATAAAAAGATATTGATTTTTGAATTACTGGATGAACACAATACATGCAGTCACAAGTAATAGGACAGATTATTTTAACTTTGGGGTTTATGTTTCTCACCTCAATGAAGAACAAAGGCCTGGTTTTAATGCTCTGATATGAAAGCTTGCTTTCGAGTGAATGATGAAAAATGAAGAAGGAAAAGTAGAGGTATATAGGTTGCTCTTTGGTGTACACAGCAAGCTTATACTTTTAATATTTTTTTCTCTGGTCAGCAATTGCTATGACCTGATATAATTTCTTATGACATGATTTTGATTCTGAATTTTTTTGACCTTGATAAAATGTTTTTTTGTATGCTTGCATTAATTGCTATGTCCCCTCTTTTGTTTACATACATACATTCATCTTTTGAATGTACATTTAGGTACTATATATATATATATATATATATATATGAGCAAAGTTTTTGTCTTATTTCGTTTATGCAAACGAATATACACAAAGTTACATGTCCACCTATGGAAAATATATTTATAACTCAACTACCTGTTCGTATATTTAAATGTCATAAGCTTTTATATTTATATTTGGATATCTATCTTAATTTTAAATGGTCGAATTTAGATATATATACATATGACTACGATATCTTGATGCTCGGCAATTTTATATTTATAATAGTTTTTAAATCTATATATATTCAGATACTTTAAATATGAGAAAATTTATTTATTCGAAAAATAAAATCAATATCCCAATAATTAAAATAAATTATTTACCAAATTACAGACGTTAGAAAACCCGGGTCGTCACATTCCTCCCCCCTTTAGAACTTTTCGTCCTCGAAAAGGAACGAAAACCAGAATTTATGAAAATGCTTAAATTCAGATACATATACTTTAATCATTTTTAAAACACTTTTTAATATCTATATAATATTATTCCAAAGTAGTTTTATAAAAATACTTTTATAACTCGATGTTTCAACCGGCCCATCCTTGTTTTCACAGAAATTCGGTCATACGTTGATCAGGCGTAGGACCGAAAATCTATAAGTACTTAGCAGATCCATTTTCAACATCCAGTAAAAATACATGGAAAATAATTTTATTGAAAATATAAAAACAGTTTTTAAAAATAGAGGAAATATCTTTGGTGAGAATGCTCTGGAAATCATCACCCCCATCCATGGTCGCAGTTATATCTTGGGTTACTTGCCATCGCAGTAAAAGTCCATGTAACTATAGACACTTCACGCCCCTCGATTACGCCATGGAACCCACAACACATCGCAGTTACATTTCAGGGTTACATTGCCATCGCAGCAAAAGTACATGTAACTGTAGGCATCAGCGGCCTCGATTTTCGCTGTTAAAAATTAAACTTTTCCACTCCCACATAGGCCGCAGTCTACCGATGTAAAATCAAATGCGGACTGTTGGCTCTCAGCGGAACACACGACTTCCGCTATGTTACCATAGGTCGCAATCTACCGATATAAAATCAAACGTAGACTGCTGGCTCGCAGCGGCACACACGACTTTCGCTATGGTCTGTAGTAGATCGCAGTAACATTGAGTTACACTGTCGTCACAACATAACCCAAATGCCTCTGTAGGCATCAGCGCCCTCGACTTTCGCTACACTACATAAAATCCTCAGGAACTAGTTTTGTCCGGACTCCTCACAGGATCAACTTTAGAACCCCTCTTAGGGTTCAAGGCAGCACCATCCTGTGGCACTCCTGAGAACTTCATTTCAAGGGAGCGCTTTTTTCTCCGGAGTAATTTTCAAAACACTTTATACTATACACATATAGTATCTTCCAAATCATACACCTAGTATGAATCCCATATAAATATCCTTTTCTTAAAATCGATTATCCTAAAATCAATAATTCTCAAACAAGGCTTTTCAAAATCCAATATTGACTTTACCCAAAAATCAAAAGCCTTCCCAAAACCAAAGGTTCCCAAAACCTTTTTCCAAAATCCTCATAAGATCCTTTATATATATATATATATATAGATATAGATATACATAATTTCTTTTTAAAAAACTTAAGATCATTTCAAACTTGTATAAAACTTCTTTTATACTTCAAACACCTTCAAAGTCCTTTTCTTCCGGCAATAGATTCAACAAGGGGAGTTTATTAATATATCACATTTATGACTTATTTTCTTCCAAATCAAATATTCAATTGATTACTCTATAAAGTCATTAACCATATTACTTACTTCCATAAAGTAAATTTCTACTATAGAAATATCCAATTTATATTTTATTTCATCATATATTTGACAAAATATATTTTCATTTCAAAAGAAATCATTTCACATTTCTTATTCATAAATTTTCAATATCAATTTCATTCAAATCCGTACGATGTACTCATATCATCTGTATCTATACCAATCTGATCGCTCACTCGATCACATAATTCCACTTCCAAACTAGTATCGTCCACCCGACTTCCTAGTGCGGACACAGATCTGGTTTCTTGATCAGAAACCGTCATTCTCCTTGTATAGCCTAACTGTGATAGAGAATATCCAGAACCAATCAACAATCGATATGCAGGTTCGCCGTCGAAAATTGAGTGGAAAATCCCAACTCGGATCGATATAACTGTCTCGAAATTCTGTGCTCGAATCTGGATCAAATCGCTATGCGAATATACGTACATCCTACGTCTTTATCTTTATTGATTATTAGCCAAATCAATTCTCTTTCTATTCACATTCACTTTAATTTTCATTCATTTACTCGCAATTTCTTAAATCCTTATTTGGATTATCACCTCAATTCTTATCTCAAATAGATATTTAATCATAATCAGTTTGAACTCTGTCCAATTAAAATTTAGAAAATAATTTGAAAGGATAAAATAGATAAGTAGTTGAAAAATATTTGTTAATTTGTAAAATAGCTGTAAAATAGTTAAGTATTGATAAAATAGTTAAATAATTGTAAAATAGTTATAAATAGTCAAATAGTTATAGAAATTTTAAATAATTACAGAATAGTTGTAAAATAGTAATTAGTTTATAAAACAGTTGTAAAATAGTTAAATAGTTACAAAAGTAGTTATAAAATAAGTACAAGATAGTTTGGGTTTAATAAGAAAGGTTGTATATAAAATAAATAGCTTGGAAAATAGGTTTGTATTAAAACAATTTATTTTGAAAATAGTCCAGAGCCAAACTGTTCAATTCCTCACCTCCATTTTCAATCAATTCAATTTAAATTTCCACTTCCATTTAAATTGACTCAATTCCAATTTAAAAACTTCAATTTCTACTGAAATTGATTTAACCCTACTTCAATTTGTATTAACCTCAATTTCTTTCCAAATTCAAATCAAATTCCGTTTGATTTTAAACATATTCACTTTAACTACAATTCCAAATTATTCAAATTAATTTAGACTAATTTCAAATTGAATCCACGTCAGCCTTAAATCATTTCAATTTTTATGAATTAGTCCCGATTCCCATTTGAATTTGAACCCATTCAATCTTCAATTTTATTTCAAATTAATTCAATTCAAATTTTCTATTTGAAGTTTATACTGGTCCGTCTTCAATTCTAATTAATTCGAATTAAATTCAATTTGAACTAATGAAATCTAAATTTCACTTTAACCCATCTCGAATTATATAAATTCGAGTTAAATATCCAAATGTTGATTTAACCCCTTAAATCAAATTAACCTTTTTTTTAAAATCAAAAATCCAAATCTTTAAACAATTTAATTCTGAGTCCAATTCTCAAAATTACATTTTAAATTATTTTTACTTAACTTATTACAAAGTTCAAATAAGAGTTCAAACAATTTTTTCTTAAAAATTCAACATATCACCCAATTTTTTTAATTTTTTTCTTCTAGTTTTGAAACCAGTACTTAAAAAAAAATTAATTTATAAATTTAATTATTCAAATTTTCAGTTCAATGTAATTCAATATCCTTAATTTTAAATTAAAGTTTAATTTCCCTTTTTATCTCAATAATGGATATATTACCTCACTTCATTCCTCGTCCATTTAAACAAATCCAATTTAAAATTTAAAGATTTTTAATAACAATAGGATGATATCATCCAATTTATTTTAAAACATCCATTCATTTCAATTTCCAGATCCCAAACCCATTTTGAGATCACACAAACTTCCATTTCAAATTAACCATTTAACTTTCCAAGTTAAATCCCAATTTCATATTGAAATTTTCAATTCAGGTTGTCTGTTAACTTATTTAATTTTCCCAAAGTTAAATTCAATTTGCTTAATCCAGCCAACCTTACCCAATTTGAATTTCTATTTCAAATTTTAAACTTCACATTAATAATCTTATAAGTTCAAAGACTTATCACCTTGGGCATCACATCTCATTCCAAAGTTAAAACTCAACATTTAGAGTTTGTTTCAACCCATTTTTGATATTGTGTATATTCCTCATATATATACATATTATTTCCTTTACACACCAAGTCATCCTTAAATTTTAAACCACCTTTGGTTTTTAATTTACAACAAATTTCTCTTAACATTTTGAAATAATTCAAATGTTTCTAGATTTAGGTTCCACAATTTAAAACCCACTTCTATTTAGAAGTTATACTCATCTTAAAAGTTTACTTCATTTGGCTTACTTATTAACGAATATATCATTATTAAACACAATAATTATTTATGATAATAGCCAAGATTATCATATCTGAAAACCAATTCATTATTATCCTTATTCTGAAACCTTTCCCAAATTCAATATTTAATTTCATTTGGATTGTATTACTATTACCACTTAGTTCTCATTGTTTCTGTTTAATTCCAATGATTTAACAACCAATTAACTTAATATTTATTTGAATGAAGTATTGCTTTATATATATATATATATCAAACTATAATCTTATATAAAATCATTTAAAATCTTTATATAAGAAAATAACAAATACACTCTCATATATACTACACTCAACTCATTCTAGCGTGCTATTGACCCTATCCTTAATGAGTACTCCCACCAGAGCAAGGTTCTTGCTTAACCTCTCTCTGATACCAAATGTAACGACATCTCGAAAATTCCAGGTAGTTAGGAAAAAGAAGAAAGAGATAGAAGGACAGAAACACAAACATCTCACATTCGCAGCGGATAAAAATATAATATCAAATAATAATAGTTTACAAAAGAACTCTGTATTTGTCAAATACATTTATAATACATCAGAGTTACACACATTCACAAACACTGGACTTATACAAATCAACA
This sequence comes from Allium cepa, assembly GCA_030765085.1. Classification (NCBI taxonomy): domain Eukaryota; kingdom Viridiplantae; phylum Streptophyta; class Magnoliopsida; order Asparagales; family Amaryllidaceae; genus Allium; species Allium cepa. The sequence goes on from CM060942.1 coordinate 245,771,552, forward strand.
TATCTCAGATATACAGAAATATCTTACAGCGGAAACACTCCATACGTTCCTGCCATCCAGCTCATCTCCTAAGATCTAGAACGTCCTTACCTGACAATCTGTAATAATCCATCTGACCCGAGCATTACATCAAAGTAACACCCGGGTCAGGCTGGAAACCAGCGTGAGTAAACCCATATAATATGAAATTTGAGCTATATAACTCATGCATCGCCAGAGTAATCGTGACTTTTACGAGTTCTTACTTATATAGTCAATCTTTTATCACACACAACAGTTCTCAAACTTAATGTCAATGTTACATATTAAATATCCTTTCAGCCTACCTAATTTCACATATAAAATTTAAGAATTTTAGATTACCATCTAAAGTGGTTTCGAGTATTATTGATACCCGACCCCGGTCTCTTCGAATTCAATGTCATTTTAGTCAAAGTTGTTAGGTTTTAATCAATACAATTTATATTCATGATATCATGTCTCATAACAGTTCAACTCAGATTGGTAACCTATATTATTACAGTTAAACCCATTCATGTCATAGCACATCTCATTCACCCATCAGAGATATCCTCAATCCAAGACATTCAATCATCCATAACAAGAGTTATTAGATATATAATTTCTAATTAATTTAACAAATCTCCAATTAAATTAATTACCAACTTTAACCACTTGGATTACCTTAAACGTGTATATTTAATATTTATTAATTACAACTCAATTAATAAATCATTTTTAATCATTAATGTTCCTTTAATTACATTAAGTAAATTATTCCATAGATTAATTAGCCTTAACCATTCACATTAACTTTTAATTAATCTCCTTGATTAATTAATCCTATTAAGTAACGATTCTCTAATCACTAAATTAAAGTAATTAGTTAACAATAAATCACTTATCCCTGCTTAAACAATCATTAATTAATTTCAACTATTTAATTAATCATTTCTTTATTACCTTACCAATCGATTAATCAATCTTAAATTTCCTAATTAATTACCTCTTAATTATTAATTAATAAACCTTAATTATTAATAAATCTTAACCACAAATTAATTAATCTCCAATTAATAGTTAATTCAATCCTTTATTATTAAGTAATTATAGTACACTTTAATTAATGATAAAGTAACCATTATATTCCTTTAATTAATAAACCTTGTATTTTATCAATATTAACACATAGGTTAACTTAAAGATTTAGGTTAATTAAGATTAAAACATCTCTTCTTAATTAACTTTTAATTACACTAGTAAATTTGTTTTATTAAGTCTTAAGTATTAATTTATAATGAATGTCACATTATAAAATAAAATAACTTAATTACTTTGAAATATAACTTACTTAACCCCATACTTAAATTAAAACAATTATTTAAAAGTAGGGGTTTAAAATGTTTAACAATTACTTAACTAAATTAAATACAAGGATGTAAAATAAATTATTACTTTTAAAAACTTGTCCACTTAATAATAGAATCACTTATTTAAATGACTTAAATAGAATCTTAAACAAATAAACTTTATTTTCCAAATTTCTTTGTCTATGTACAAATCTTAAATAAACATTAGATATTAAGAAAGATTTGTTTTAAAACATTTTACTTTATAACACAATATGGCTGTTATAAATTTGGGAAAACAATTTGTTTCGGATTTCTCTAATCAATAAAACATGTTTTTAACAAGCATAAACCATTAGGCCGAAGCCCAAAACCCCAAACTCAACAAACCAATATCCTGTTATTTTTTTTCGCAGCACAAATGTGCCGAAGCCCAGTACAACAACAGGATGACCCGCTTCTCCCAATCTCTTTTCCTCACAATCTCCAGACCCATTACCAATCTACTCGAAGTCGATTCCTCATACCGGAGAAGATCAACTCCGATCAACGCGCTGCTTCCAAAACCAACCCCGATTTGAACACAAACAGCACGGCCCCGAACGAAAAACATCCCACCATCTTGTTCTTCCAGCTCTGAGACTTCTGTGTGCACACTGTACACGTGTACACCCACGTTCCTGACCATCTCGCCATCGTGATCTTCCATCCCAATCCCCATTCACCTTCCGATCCAAACCACCCCATCATCGAATCTCACAGCAGCTCCTATCGAAAAATCGATCGACTCTCGATTTCTAGAATCCAGAAAATTCGACCCACTTCCAAAGATCGACGAACTGCTCTCAACTCCGACCACTATCTCGCACGCCGCCTATCTCAAATGAATGCCCACTCCAACAGCTATCTCCGAGCCAAACTCACGCACTCTGGTCGCTCCATCGTTGCTCAGTTTGACTCCGTGTCCACCATTTACCCAAAGCTTCACCGAACCCTAAAGTCCATCGACTTACCCAAACCAAGACCAAATCCATCAATTGGCCACGGTCGAAACCTCCCTGATGTCCACCATCACCCCCTAGAGCAAACCACAACTCCTTTCGTCGACGAAGTCGATGAAAATAATTTTTAAATGGAAACTGGTCATCTTACAATTTCTCAAGATACAGATCACTAAAAATTACAATATAACTACTAAAATTCATATTTTCATATGAGAAACAGGACTGCATGCTTGAATCCTTGAATTAAAAATGTTGAATTTTCACCAAAATTGTTTATTTACTGTAAATCCTTCCCTTTATCAATTATACAGCATAACTTTCTTCTCGAACTATTTTTAACATAATCCATGCTTGAAAATAAAGAGATCCCTAGTTTATAACATCCTCTAATATGTTCTAGATAAAAATATATTGTTTTTTGAATTACTGGATGAACACAATACATGCAGTCATAAGTAACAAGACAGATTATTTTAACTTTGGAGTTTATGTTTCTCACCTCAATGAAGAACAAAGGCCTGGTTTTAATGCTCTGATCTGAAAGCTTGCTTTCGAATGAATGAAGAAAAATGTAGAAGGCAAAGTAGAGGTATATAGGTTGCTCTTTGGTGTACACAACAAGCTTCTACTTTTAACATTTTTTTCCTCTGGTCAGCAATTGCTATGACCTGATATAATTTCTTATGACATGATTTTGATTCTGAATTTTTTTGACCTTGATTAAATGTTTTTTGTGTGCTTGCATTAATTGCTATGTCCCTTCTTTTGTTTACATACATACGTTCATCTTTTGAACGTACATTTATATACTTTATATATATATGAGCAAAGTTTTTGTCTTATTTCCTTTATGCAAACGAATATACACAGAGTTACATGTCCACATATGGAAAAATATATTTATAACTTAACTACCTGTTCGTATATTTAAATGTCATAAGCTTGTATATTTATATTTTGGATATCTATCTTAATTTTAAATGGTCGAGTTTAGATATATATACATATGACTACGATATCTTCATACTCAGCAATTTTATATTTATAATAGTTTTTAAATCTATTTATATTCAGATATTTTAAATATGAGAAAATTTACTTATTCGACAAACAAAATCAATATCCCAATAATTAAAATAAATTATTTACCAATTTACAGACGTTAGAAAACCCGGGTCGTCACAAACACGTGTATCACGAATGAATCGCTATCCCATAAATTAAGTCGGAGCTCCTCCAAACAGGGTATAGTCACCCATTGCGGACTATAAGCCGAAGCTCCTCCAAACGAGCCGAAGCTCCATAAGATCGGGGTATAGTCCCCCACATGGACAAAGAGACATCGCACATCGTTAGTCTAAATCACAAAATGATCATCATTGATCAATAAGAAGTGTGAATTACACTAAGCTAGTAAATAAATGAGTTTAGCTTCATGTACCATAACCACTGGCTTAACTTAAATATTTACGAATAAATTGTAGATTTCCACTCGAAAATTATCATGATATTTCAACCGAACAAGTCAAAATTAATTGACAAAGTAAACGCTAGCGTTTCATATCACTTGTTTGGCTAAGACGTTTAATTAGATTTCTCATACGAATGAGGTAAAGGTTGTATATACTAATAGATTGGAAAACGGTTTTAAAAACAAGCTTTGTATTAAAAATAACGTCGAAATCGTTTTTGCGAAAGAGTTTGAATATTTACTACTAGTATAAAAACCTTTATATTTGAAAGTGACAAATTACAGAAAAGATTGTAAGAACAGTCTTTCACCAAAAATCCACATTCGATGACGTGAATTCAAACCATAAAAATCGTATCAAATCCAATCAAATGGATATTCTCAAAAATCTATAAATGAAGTCATCAAGGTCGATAATATGTGACAACAACTAACTGTATCAACAAAAACGATAAACTTGAAAGTCCACTCAAAAACAACCAAAATAGACAAAACTGCATAGTTTTAGACGTTTGAAATTACTAACCAGACGTCTGGATTGGATTTCCGGACGTCTGGATTTTGTCTCTGTCCTTTTTTCTTTTTCCATGATCTATTCCAGACGTCTGGATTTTTCAACCAAACGTCTGAATTTGAAAACAGACGTTTGGATTTTCATCTAGATGTCTGAAATTACCTGCTAGGCAAAAATCAGCCTAGCCCATAAAGGGAAAAAATCCAAACCGGAAATTATTGGATGAGCGACGAAGACTAGGGATTTACGCCGAGCGACAACCCAGCCTTATAGGCTCTTCAATACACCCCAAATAACATGTCCAAACATCGAAGATAGTTGACTTCAAAACACAAAAATTGGAGAATCAACAAATCAATTCAAATCAAAAGCAAATCAATATGAATGGATGTTAGGAATTCAAACCTAACATAACGAAATCTATAAACGTAAATGTCAGTTCAAAAACTCACCTTTAAACCCAAAAATAAGGAATGAGAAGCTTTAAAACAAAGCACGACAAATTCCTCCTCAATACACCTCTAAAATCTTCAATCTATTATCAAATGTGAAGTTTTTCCTAAGTTAGGGTATAGTAATTTCTTAAAATTGAAGAGAGATTGAGATGGAGAAGACGAAGAGTATGCTTACCTAAGCTTCTCTTTGATTTTGGAGCAGTAACTTGAATTTCCTAGCAAAACTAGGGTTTAAGAATTTAATTTCCTATCTCTTCCCCCATTTTTCTTTTAGCTTGAGTGTTAGGAGATAATAGAGTGAGTGAAGAGGAGTTGGATGAAGTGTTAGGGTATTAGATGAGTTAAAGGGCTGAAACCCAAACCTAAAGCCCAATAGAAAAAATAGCAAAATTCCTCTTAACTCCAAACATATCGATGTTTATACTCAAAAGGTCGCAAATGCCATTTTGGACTCAATGGAAGGTGCCTCGAGTCCTAATTCGATTGTTTGCAAAAAGTAGCATTTCAGACTTTAATTCATCTAACGATGCTATATTTGAATAAAATATTTAAATATGCAATCGCAAAATATGCGGGTTGTTACAGACTCCCCTCCTTAAAGAAATTGAGTCCTCGCAATTCTTAAGAAGAAAACAAAGAGTAAGAACCATAAAAGCATATCAACATAAAAGAAGAAATTTTGAAATGAGAAGTTCGCCTTAAAGAGCACGAGAGAGTAAGTCCGGATGTGTTCGCTCGATGAATTCTCTAGATTCGCAAGAGCAATCCTTAGGATTTGAGGACCATTGAACTTTCATAAGAGGAACATTTTTATTTCGAAGGCGCTCAACCTCCAAGCAATGATGCGAATAGGATGTTGTTCATAAGTCAAATTAGGAAAACTTCAATTTCTTCAATAACACCGGGCTCAAGAATAGAATCGAAATCCCTAAGGCATTTTCGTAGTTGAGAGACATGGAAAACGTCATGAATAGCAGAAAATTAAGCTGGTGCAACGACGTAGTTCAATAATAGTACGCTCGAGGAACCCGAAACTCGAATAATTTGGAATGACATATTACAATAACGGTACGCCAGATGAACATGCTAAAAAGATCATTCCATTCGGACATCATCATAGAAACAACTGCTTGTTGCTGACAACTACGAACATCGGCAACACGATCTCCCATTCCAGAAGTATAAAGGATATCAAGATCATAAGATGCAAGGAACTCGAGTCGATGTTGTTGACGCAAATTAAGTTCCTTTTGAGAAAATAAATATTTCAAAGATTGATGATTGGGGTAGAATAATGATGTCAAATTCTAAAAGCGAAAACAATGCCCGCGAGCACTAGATCATGAGTGGCATACCTAGTCTCGATAGGCTTTAATTGTTTAGAAGCTTAAGTGATAGCACGTTCCCTTTTGCAAGAGAATGGCTCCCAAACCAATACGACTAGCATCGGTATAAACAATAAAGTCTTGGTTCCTTTTGGGAATCACAAGAATAGGAGTATCGGAAAGGAGTTCTTTCAATTGATCTTCTTTAGTGAAAAGTTAGGACTTCAAAAATTATGATTATCTTTATGTAATCTTCTATTTAGAAATTTTTTACAACTTACTGTGTCTGCCTGTCTCATCGTAGCGTTTAGGAGATTCTTATCGATAATGTCGATCAAGCGCATCGACCTGAATTCTTAAAGCACTCAATGGGCAAAACAACATAAAATCATCTTCTATATAATAAACATGTCTCGTAAATTTTTTATGAATATTCTTTGCTCGTTTAAGAACAAAATCCAATTATACTTATAGATATCTTATTAAAAAGATTTGCAAATTTTAAATTGTTGTTTTCATCCAAAATCAATGAATACAAGGCGGACTCATCGAGATATTCGTAGAATACCCGATTCATAAGATAGATGAAATAAGCGGGATGGTTCGTCAAACCAAATGGCATAACAAGCCATTCATAAGAAGCGTAATGAGTGCAGAATGCGGTTAGTGGAACGCTAACGTCCGCAACTCATAGCTAATTAAAATTGGTGGCAAATTCGAACTGAAAATACCTTATCACCACTCAATAGATTTCTTAGGTGATAATCCTAAGACAAGCTCAAAGATACCTGGAAATTCACGAACTACTTGAATGAGAGAAATATCATTTTCCACATCATGTGGGTTTAGAGAATATAAGGTTGCCACTGAATTGGAAATCAAAATCATTAAGAACAATAGAAATTTGTTCAATAGATTGAGAATGTCGAAGATGAATAGTCCTATCGGGATATAAGATATGAGCTTCATAATGATTAAGCTAATTCTTTCAAAAAAATCAATTCTGAAATCTAAGTAGCACATAACATGCAAATCGGATCGAAAAGCATAATCACATAAAATAATTTCGACACTTTACAAAGTAAACTTAGTGTTGCGGATCCACTAACCGGATTCGCAATTCTCAGTGTAATCATCAAGCCCAAAATGTTTAAAGAAAAAGAATCAAGTTTTTTTAATATAAAATAATGAGATGAACCCATATCAAAAAGAAATCGAATAGGATAGTCACAAAACAAATGTCATCAAGGACTAAATTAGAAGTACCTTGACCAAGAGAAGTGTCACTAGGAGCTTGTACAACATTCAGCTTTCCCTCTGTCTTGCTTTGAAGTTTGGGACATGAAGATATATCATGATCTGAAATTTGCAATAGCAGCAAGAAATAGGCATTGGACACTTATTTATATAGTGGTCCTTAGAGCCACAATTTTAGCATTCTTCACGATTAGGGATTGGAGTCTTTGCTACCGAAGTTACTTGCTTCACTCTCTTATTGGGATTAGGACTTTCGAACTTAATAGGCCTCTTCTTGTTGTTTTTGAAGTTTTGTTTGGGACTCATAACTTCAACATAATTTTCTTTATCGGCCTCCTCAAGTCGAAGAGCGATATCAAAAAGCCGATCAAAAGAAACTTCTAGTTTTAGAAGTAAAGGCTTTTTGAAGTTCTTGTTCAACTCATAGACAAACCTATGATTTTTCTTCAATGGGGTATATTAAACCCCATATTTAGAGAGAGATTGAAATGTTGCGACGTAATCCGTCATAGAAGATTCACCTTGAACATGGTCAATAAAATGCCAAGCCAAAATTACTTTTTCATCTTCCGGCACAATCTTCAACTCAAACTTTTCTCAAAATTGCTCCTAAATAAGATCCGCTTCGATAATCTTCGAAATCAAAAGCTCATACCAATCTAATACACTTTCTTGGAGCATGCTATAAGCCACTTGGACTCGATGGAGATCAACAAGATTCCCGTGAGAAAAGATGTGGTCGCATGATCTAAGCCAAGCTTGGATTTTTATAACACTTTCGGATCCCCTGAATGGCCTTCCACCCAAATCGGTATAATCTCAGCACAAGCGTGCAAACCCAGATCTAGGATGAGTAGGCTCTAGAATGGGTCCGACAGCTTGAGCGTTCTTTACAAGATCTAAAAACTGCTGGGCAGATATAAATACTCCATCATGAGGAGTAGCACTGGATTGACTGGTGCTGGGACGGCCAGGTCTAACAATTTCTCTTCTTTAAGAAAGAAAGAAAGAAGAGGAAAAATGTTATTCTCAGAATAAACATCAAACAATCATGATTGATAAAACAAGGAATCATAAAAGACAATAGGATAGAACGGGTCCAATGACTAGAATTATATCCGAAGACACGATTCCTAAGAGAGACTTAGGATAATGATCCTTGCTATAATATTCTATATTGTTTCAAAGTTTGGCTCTGATACCAACCTGTGATGCCCCACCTCTATACTTACGCTAGGCAAGGACGCTACGAGGTAATGTCGTCGACTAGCATGAAGAATAAGGCTGTTGAGGAGCGACCATCCGTGTAATTGTTCCGTGCGAGTACCGATATGCCAGTTAGAAGGTCACGCATTTCATTTAAAGAGGAAATCCGACATATCTAGTACAAACAAAAAGCTACTACATAGTGTCTATGTGGTCTTCGAAAAATAAACATTACATAAATCAGTCGCAAATATTCATATCACTAAGGCGGAAACAGTTATGAATATAACACATAAAAGTGTACATAAGAGTAGTGGTACAAGTGCTAGATAGAAGAATATGTATACATCCAGGAGTCTCTATCTCGAATGTATAATAACAAAAACTACTAAACTAAGTAGTTAGCCCAAAAGTCAGATGAAGGACCACGATAAGAAGTCAAACAGATGCACCTGAAATACCTCGGTCTGACCCGAGTATTATTTAAAAAGAAATAATAAACGGATCAGTCTAGCTATAAATATCATATAAAATGAGACAGTATAAGAGATATGACAAAAACGTATGATAACAAAAATGCCATACCGTGACAATTATACGTTAGATAACAACAAAAATCATACAATATCTCGAATATTCTCAAACACTAAGAAGATTGTCATATTCTTTATTTTATTCACCAAACCACAAATATTGACAAAACATATCTATGCCAATCGTAAAAATTGATGAAACGCAAATTCTAGAAATCAATAATTAAAAATTCAGAAAACACAAAAGGGGGAAAGGCCAATCACAAACGGGAGCATGAAAACTCACCAATACGTGTATCACAAATGAGGCGCTATCCCATAAATTAAGCTGGAGCTCCTCCAAACAGGGTATAGTCCCCCATTGCGGACTATGAGTCGAAGCTTTTCCAAATGAGCCGAAGCTCCTCCAAACGAGCCAAAACTCCTCCAAATAGGGTATAGTCCCCTATTGTAGGCTATGAGCCGTAGCTCCCCCAAACGAGCCGAAGCTCCTCCAAACGAGCCAAAGCTCCTCCAAACGAGCCGAAGCTCCATAAGATCGGGGTATAGCCCATACGTGGACAAAGAGACATCGCACATCGCTAGTCTAAACCACAAAATGATCATCATTGATCAATAAGAAGTGTGAATTACACTAATATAGTAAATAAATGAGTTTAGCTTCATATCCCATAACCACTGGCTTAACTTAAATATTTACGAACAAATTGTAGGTTTCCACTCGAAAATTGTCACGAGATTTCAATCGAACAAGTCCGAGAATTAACTAACGAAGTAAACGCAAGCATTTCATACCACTTGTTTTACTAAGACGTTTAATTAGATTTCTCATACAAATGAGGTAAAGGTTTATATATACTAATAGATTGGAAAACGGTTTTAAAACAAGCTTTGTATTAAAAATAACGTTGAAATTGTTTTTGCGAAAGAGTTTGAGTATTTACTACTAGTATAAAAACCTTTGTATCTGAAAGTGACAAATCACAGAAAAGATTGTAAAAATAGTTTTTCACTAAAAATCCACATACGATGACGTGAATTCAAACCATAAAAATCGATATCAAATCCAATCAAACGGATATTTCCAAAATCCATAAATGAAGTCTTCAAAGTCGATAATAAGTGACAACAACTAACCGGATCAACAAAAATCGATCATTGGAAATCCACTCAAAAACAGCCAAAATAGGCAAAACCGCACAGTTCCAGACTGAAATTACCAACCAGACGTCTGAATCACTAACCGGACATCTGGATTGGATTTCCAGACGTTTGGATTTTGTCTCTGCCTTTTTTCCTTTTCCAGGGACCAATTCCAGACGTTCGGATTTTTCAACCAGACGTCTGGATTTTTCAACCAGACGTCTGGATTTTTCAACCAGACGTCTGAATTTGAAACCAGACGTCTGGATTTTCATCCATACATCTGAAATTACCCGCTAGGCAAAAATCAGCCTAGCCCATAAAGGGCAAAAATCCAAACCGGAAGCGATCGGATGAGCGACGAAGAGTGGGGATTTATGCCAAGCGACAACCCAGCCTTATAGGCTCTTTGATACACCCCAGATAACATGCCCAAACATCGAAGATAGAATTTTTAATGATTTTGACTTCGAACCACCAAAATTGAAAAATTCAAATCAAAAGCAAATCAACATGAATAGATGTTAGGAATTCAAACCTAACAATAATGAAAGCTATAAACGTAGATGTGAGTTCAAAAACTCACCTTTAAACCCAAAAACAAGGAATGAGAAGCTTTAAAATAAAGCAAGACCAGTTCCTCTTTAATACACCTTTAGAATCTTCAATCTATTATCAAAGGTGAAGTTTTTCCTAAGTTAGGGTTTAGGAATTTCTTAAAATGGAAGAGAGATTGAGATGGAGAAGATAAAGAGGATGCTTACCTAAGCTTCTCTTTGATTTTGGAGTAATAACTTGAACTTCCTAGCAAAACTAGGGTTTAGGAATTCTAATTTCCTATCTCTTCGTCCATTTTTCTTTTAGCTTGAGTGTTAAGAAATAATAGAGTGAGTGAAGAGGAGTTGGATGAAGTGTTAGGGTATTAGATGAGTTAAATGGCTGAAACTTAAACCCAAAGTCCAACAGAAATAATAGCAAAATTCCTCTCAACTTCAAACATATCGATGTTTATGCTCAAAAAGGTCGCAAACGCGATTTTGGACTCAATGGAAGGGATCTCGAGTCCTAATTCGACTGTTTGCAAAAAGTAGCATTTCAGACTTTAATCCATCTAACGATGCTATATTTAAATAAAATATTTAAATATGCAATCGCAAAATATGCAGGTTGTTGCAGATAACAACATCATAACCGAGGACGTAGAAATATCCAATGAATCGATGGCTATTATAAAGGAGTTACGCCCCTATACAAATCACATCAAGATTTGCGTGACCGTCGATGAGATTAGTCACACAAAAGGACGATGTTGCAAATTGAGGTGGCAAGATATGCTCGAATTTATTATAGAGATCGACGGAAATAAAGCTATGGGATGCTTTGGTATCAAAATGGCATGAACAGGAAAAGGCAAGAATGAATTTTAGGACAAATGGGAGAGTTCCAAAATTTCGAAAGAAATCCTAATCCAAGACGAAGAATTTTAAGCTAAAACGAATGTGATTCCGTAATTAATTTTGCTCATTCTAGGGTATCACTATCTATCTCTAATGAGTTTTTTTTACTTCATATGCTAAGTTTTGCCTAAACCAGAGCTCTGATACCACTTGTAATGACTAGATATTTCGAACCATTTAAATCGGCAATCATCCACTCATGTCAGGCTTGAATTGCTCGAAACCATATATTGTTAATTTATTTTTGGTAAAACTTAGCATATATAGTAAGTAAATCAGTCACCTAATCACATACACATAGTAATATAATAATAAACAGCGGAATAGATAAATAGTAGTTCATGAAGCTGCTATGTAAACATTAGAGTCTGAAACAAATACAATGGAAATCTCAATTACAATGGAATCTCTAATACCTAAGCAAATAACAACTCTGGATACAAACAACTGGAGATAACTGGAATAAATGAAAGATGAGCATATAAGACATATCTTCAAGAAAAACTCCAAGCTCTAAAGACGAGTCTCAAATGCTGTAACACTCAGTCTGACCCGAGCATAAAACAAAACACAGAACACTCGAGTCAGCATTAATATTCTTATACTAGTAAATTCAACTCAAGTGAACTGTCAACTGAAATACAAAACTTAAAGGATGTTTGATATTTCCATCCTTTAAGGATCCTTTAAACTATCTACATACACAGTACAATACGCTACATATATATGGGTAAAGTAAACTATCAAAATAACGTTAAGGCATTACATATCCCCTTAACACATTTTTATATATTCCGTAGTCTATATAGTACCGTAATTTCTCCGTAAACTGGAGGGCTATAAGAGTGCACTCCATATGTACAGTACAAACCAAACTCGTAGAAGGTGCAATAAGGCATGTGACATGGCATGCGAGGCAATGCCTAGTGTAGGATTTTACTGTTTTTTAGAACCGGGCTGGTGGTAACACATAACAACCACTACATCCCACCTTGAGACACGCTCCCAAAATTAATGGTGTACCCAATCAAACCACAAAGTAATAGAATGATATCGAAGAAGCATACTCAATCAGAGGTGCAACCTCACTTGGCCCAGGTATATCTCCTATTTTAGTCACATCAAGCTGACTCGCGGGAGTCAGTGCTACGTTCATACGTCATACTGAATCGTCGTCAATGATCCTACTTTGTTCTGGAATCTACACCACGTATACAGCTGTTAAAGTGGTTTCTGGTATTGGCAGAGAGTATGATAATATCTGATTCCGGTTTCTTTAACAACCAAACGCTTATTTCACACCGTGGTCAATTTATAATCACATTTGGAACCATTTCAAACATTTCATACTTTATCAAAATATCATGTTCGAAACCATATTCACTTTCGAAACCATTGCCCGTTAAATCATATTCTTTTTAAAATCACAACCACAAAATAGTTTAAACCATCATATCAAAATATTAGCATTTAAATTCAATAAATCTAAATCACAACAGTTCCACCTTAAAAAGTTTAAACATTGAAAATAGTTTATATAATGGAATAATTATAGATTAAAATAGTTTATAGATTAAAATAGTTTATAGATTAAAATAGTTTCAAATTAGAATTGTTCCTTCCTATTTCACAGATTAATTCAAATCAACTTTAGTTTCAAAATTCAATCAATATCAGTCCAACAATTTCAATTAAAAAGGTTAAAGGTTCAATTCAAATTCTCATTAAAACAATTATTAATTTATATCGATTTCAAAATCCAAGCTTGAACTATAAATTTAAACCACTTCCAATTCAATATGTTTCAAAGTTTAAATATTCAATCATTTACAAAAACTCAAATTGATAATTTCCTTTATATTTCAAAATTCAACTTTAATTTTATTTAAATTTGAAAATGTTCACTTAATCATTTTTAATAACATTTAAATAAAATCCCAAATTACCAATTTAAATCAAAATTAAATATACAAATTCAATTTCATATAAATTTAAAAATATTCATTTAATCCTCTTTAATTAAAATCAAAGTTATCAAGTGATAAAATCATTTCTTTCAGAATCTCAAAATCAGTTCTGATTTAAATATAATTTTTAAAAAATTAAATTACAAATCAATTTTAATTTATCTTTCCAACATTTATTTATTAAAGTTATTAAAAAATCTATTTTAAAAATATTAATATACCTTAAATAAATACTTAAACCTATTATATATATATATAAGTTAAATTAAATTTGTATCAAATCTTCTTATTAAATCTATTATTAAATCTTACTTATATATTTTAAAATAATAAATTTATAAGTAAAATTTTAAAAATTTACATTTCAAACTTATAAATTAAATTTTTTTCTAAACGTATAATTTAAAAACCTAAAATTTTCACATATATAAAATAAAATCTTCATATTATTTTTTAAAAACCAATATTTAATAAAACTCAAATATTTCCTTTCAAACCCTTGGAAGTCGTTTTCAAAAATAGACCAACGATATCCTTATATAATTTCCATCCTATGGTCAAGTGATACGGATATTTATCTTTTCAATCTGCAATTTAAATTTAATGTTTGCGGGTATATATCATTTCAACCCGCAATCCCAAAATTTCAAAATCAATGAAAATCGCTTTGGTTTATCATTTCAACTCATAACGATTTTCCCTAATCTGTATGATCGTTCGAGTATGTATCATTTCAATCCATAGAGAATTTCTAACTATCATGGAACTTGTAGACTGAGAATCAATAAAATAATAGTATAGAATGACATAGCATATCAATGACAAATATGATCATAAATAATGATTTAAATATAATATATTCAATGGGTTAAGGTGTCATGCGTCAACCCATGTGGCAATATGAAGTTCCTTAGCCTGACCATTTGTTGGAAATCCAAAAAATAATACGCGCACTGTACGGTTTTAGTTGTATAACCTGCAATGGAATGTGGCGGTAATCTGCTCTGATACCAAATTGTCACGACCCGAAATCCTTGCCGATCGCCAGAATTTGGAAAAAACTTAAAATCCGTTCGACTTGATTTAACTCGATAATTCCCAGCCTAAAAATCTTGAAACTATATTCTAAAATCATAGTTTTCTATTGCGAATCATTTCATGAGATTCAAATAAGAAATCACAGTCATCGATTTTTGACTTAGATTAAATTATTACTGTAATACCTAATTTTCTAAATATTCCATGAACATTTCCACTTGGAATTATTTTTAAAATTTAGTTTATAATGTTATAAACAATTTTCATTCAGACATCTCAATCTGAATTTTTTATTCAAAGAGATATGAATTTTCTTTTAAATTTGCTGGGTCTGTAAAATCAACAGAGGTCTCTGTGTGTGTGTATATATATATGCATGCACATTTAAATCTTCATATATATATATATATATTCATATAGATATTCATACAACATTTTTTTTCAAATCATCGTCATCATCATAGATATAGATAAACACAAAGAACTGGGTTTGAAAATGGAGTTTACTCACTGTTGAAAAGGCAGAGACTTGAAAAGCAGGGATTTGAAAACTGAAGCCTTTAAAACTAGAACTTTGAAAGCTTGTTTTCTGAAAACCTTGAATCGCTGAGATGATTCAAAACTAAACTGAAGCTGCTTGATTTACTTGCTTGAACTTTGATTATTAGTTTGTTTTCAGGTTTGCTTGCTTGTTTGAGAAGGTTACAGGCTATGATTTTATTTAGAATATAATTAGTTTTTATTTTAATTTTCTTTTAAAGGTTTTATTTATATGAAATTAAGAAAACATTTATTAATTTAGAAATGTATTTATTAATTAGGAAATTTAATTTAAAAGCTTTTAAATCAGTTTAAAATAAATAAAAATTGGTTATTACAAGTGTTTAATTTTAAAGCTTGTTTGAACATGTGTAAGTTAATTAAAAATTGGTAATGAAAAATGTTAACATTTGAACAAGTGTCATAGTTAGTTTTTATTTTCCTTAATTTTAAATAAATCCTAATTTACATTATATAAACATACATCTTCTTTTTTCCATCTCTTTTCTTATCTCCTCTTTTCTAAAATCAACCTGTTAAACTATTTTCAAAACAAGAAAATCCAAGAACTTAAACCTGAAAACATTCTCAAACTCAAAAATCAAAACAACTCAAGTTCAAATTCAAAACCCTGCATACATATTCAAATAAATAAAAGCCTGTAACCTTCTCAAACATGCAAGCAAACCTGAAAACAAACTAATAATCAAAGTTCAAGCAAGTTAATCAAGCAGCTTCAGTTCAGTATTAAATCATCTCAGCAATTCAAGGTTTTCATAAAAAAAATTCAAAGCAATTCAAAGTTTCAATTTTAATGGCTTCAGTTTTCAAATCCCTGCTTTTCAAGTCTCTGCCTTTTCAACAGTGAGTAAACTCCATTTTCAAACCCAGTTCTTTGAGTTTATCTATATCTGTGATGATGATGATGGTTTGAAAAAAAATGTTGTATGAATATCTATATATCTATATACATACATATATATATATATATATACGAAGATTTAGATGTGCACGTCTATATATATACATACAGACCTCTGTTGGTTTTACAGACCCAACAAATTCAAAAGAAAATTAATATTTCTTTGAATAAAAAAATTCAGATTGAGATGTATGAATGAAAATTGTTTGTAACATTATAAATTAAATTTTAAAAATAATTCCAACTACAAAATGTTCATGGGATATTTAGAAAATTGGGTATTATGGTGATAATTTAATCTAAGTCAAAAATCTATGACTATGATTTCTTGTTTGAATCTCATGAAATGATTCGCAATAGAAAACTATGATTTTAGGATATAGTTTCAAAATGTTTAAGTTGGGAATTATCGAGTTATATCAAGTTGAACGGATATTAAGTTTTTGCCAAATTTTGGCGATCGGCAAGGATTTTGGGTCGTGACAATTTATAAGTAAACAATTCCAGATTATATATATATATATATATATATATATATATATATATATATATATCAAATGATCAAATTACTAACCAATTTATTTTAACAACATATTTTAATTGTCATTTCAAGTGAAATCAATTTACTAAATATAAGAATGCTAATTGTGAGTGATCGCTCACCTTTCGAGGCTAGATAAGACTACAAGAAAGGAGAAGCAATTGATACGGATCACAACGAAGGATTTGGACAGCGCCAATCAAAAAAAATCTAAGCGACAAATTCTGGATAGCGACGAGCTAGATGCCTAAAATTCAAGGAGGCCGAATATAGAAGTAAACTTATATATTAGCTTGGATTGAAAAAATAATATAACCTTTCTGCCAACAAATATATATACATCACATATGCTTGCTGAATACATATGCAACAATATATAATTGCAATATAGATGGTCAAAGTGCACATATAAACATTCGTATATATAATTGGACATGCACACACACAGACATATACTCACTGACCTATATACAGTGTTTTAAATCTCGGCCGATATCTCGGCCGAGATCTCGGTTCAAGGCTTGGGCGAAACGAAACATGAGATATCGGTTGATATCTCGTTGTGATTATATCGGCCGAAATTTACATATATCGGCCTATATTTGAAGCGGAACGATATTCCGAGATATCCCGATATATTGTTTTTTTAAAAAAATTGGCCCACCTCAGTCTATCATACAAAGAAAAACAGATCCCTTTTATTTCTGATTCAACTTCTCAAGAGATCACGTTCCTCGTCAAAATATTGAACTTCCTCTTTTAACATTCAACATCTTACGGTTGTTTCCAATTCTCGACTACTTGATCTCGTTTTTCACATTCTGCATCTTCATCTTCAACCAATCTCTCTATTCTCTACATGTATGTAAATTAGGGTTGTTTCTATTTTAATGATATTCAATTTTTCAAAAAATTGAATATACAGTATAATTTCGAGTTGATTCGCAAGGATATTTAGTTTGTTATTCTTACTTGCATAACCTTCTGCAAGTAGATTTGCTTGCCTGAAATCCTTCAATTCCTGATATGTCTTATATGCATTTACTTTTATTTGCATCAGTTCTTGATACCGTTATTATGTTATTCTTGTTGCATATATGTAATTGTATAGAATCCGCCTTTTTCAGTTAAATTGTCGCCTTTCGTCTACTTATATGTAATTGCCAAAACTGATGGTGTTTTTAAATTTTTTTGAACAATTTCATATAGTTGAAGTATATTTGCATTCATTTTTTCAGTTAGAATACTGGAGATTAGTTGCAGTAATTCGGTAAATGTTAAATAAACCGATATCATGCAATTTTTTGCTATAAATTATGTGATGTGTTATACTCCGATATGGTCCCGAGCTGAAATTTAGGTCCGAGATGTAAATTCGATATTGATGTCCGAGATGCACTCGTCTCGTTCGAGATCTCCCCCGATACGATACCGAGTCACTAAAATAGCCAAGACGAATCGTGCTCGATATTCGAGATTTAAAACCTTGCCTATACACACGCACACATTGATAGACACACACACTGACCTGTATATGACAAAAAAAAGAGAAGACTCCAGATGTTCGTAGGCTGCTGCAGGAAACGCAGGGAGGAGGCTGTCGTGGGAGCGAGAAAGGGAGGGTGGTAGGAGGAAACGTGATGCACGGATCTAGTGGAACGTGGAGCTTCGGGAAGTGTAGGTGGAAGATGGGGCGGTGAGCTGTTGAGATCAGAGGCGAAGCCTGGGTTAACGACCAAGATGAGTTCCCCTGCAGCATGTGGGGAAGGTGATGCAGGCTTGAAGTTGAATGGCTATGCGGAGGCAATGGAGTTGCGGGTCCGGGTGGTGAGCTAAGGGTCGGAAGGTTGCATGATTGGTCGGGTCTGCACGTGGAGGTGGATGGTTTGAGCGGCGACAAGTGGTGTGCGAGGTTTGTTAGTTGTGTGGAGTTTTGAAGGGGATAGACGTACGGGTTGGTTAAGGATGGGGAGGAGAAGGTTTCATGTGCGAAGGGGGCGAGGGACGAAGCAAGGTAGAGAGGGGAATCAGTAGACGATGGTCGTGTGTTTATCCATGTGGAGATTGACGGTGGGTGCGATGGAGATGTCGAGCACTGGAGCAAGTTGTTTGCAAAGATGAGCTTGTTTTCTTCTTCAGATCCAAATATAAAGAAGATGCACCGTATTCACCAATTCAAAAATAATGAGAAATATGCTTTATATTATGTTATTTCAAATGAAAATGAATAAACATCAAGCATAAACGAACCAGTAATATTAATTGAACCATAGGGAATTACAAAAGCCAAATGACCATTCCTGTAATTAATAAAAGCTAATGGCCCTTTAATTTCTTACAGTGGATATACGAAAAGACAAAAGGAAAACCAAAGGTTCTAAAATGGATACCGATACGGTTAGTTGTTACGCAGATTTCGTCGTGCGTCGGACTCCGAAATACACAAATGAATATACTGTGGAGATCAGCACGACGAGACGAACAGAATGGTACACAATTATGAGCGATACGATCATCCTATTAAAAGTCGATATTCGCTGTCAAAATGCTGCTAATTCGCCGAAAATAAGATAAACAAGGCTATAACATTCCAAATTTGACGAAATGAAATACGACGTCTCACTCAAAAAATGATTTACAAATTTTTATGAAAAAATATTCGGATCCAGAAGTATTTAATTTTCATTAAATTTCAACTGATTTAAATTGAAATTGAAAATTACACAAAAGAACTTACTTTTAAATTTTCAAATGAAAATATGCCACTTGCTATGCTTCAATGTACGCATACGAAATATCAAATTTTCATTTCTAAAATTTTATTATTTCATGAAAAATTTAGTTAATTACGTTATTAAAATAGTCAAAAAATTCTCGAGTCGTTACATAAGATTCGTTTTGGTTTACAGATAATTAAATATTATATAAAAGCTTTATCCATAAATAAATGTAAAAGTAGGAACAATATTATTGTTTCTACTTTTATATTTATTTATGGATAAAGCTTTTGTATAATATTTAATTATCTGTAAACGAAAACGAACCTTATGTAACTAAACCAAAAAAATGTTCCCAAAGTAACTAAAATTCTGCATTTACTATAGTGAATTTACCATAAATACCCTTGTAAGAGAAATATTTATTTTTAAAACTAAAAGTATAAAAAACTCAAATCTATCATTATTTTTTGGAACTGTCATGGATGTGCTTTAAGAGTTTCTCCATTTGATCTTTTAACTTTTGTATCATGTATATAATTTACGTTTATAGATCATATAATGAGTTATATAAACTAATAATTTTATATACATACGTGCGTGTAGTTCCCCATCATATGTACAATATTAGCTTTCCAAAATTTCGACTTGTCAACCATGCATCCATCATCTATCATGATTCTAACTACCTGACCATGTTCCTAATTTGTCAAAAATTATGCAAACGACGAAACAACTCCATGAACGTCATCTATAAAACATGAAAACTATATTAAAGCTTGTGTCTGATAAAGATTATTAGTATAGGATTTTGTAAAAATCGAGTTTAGATTGTGTAACAAAATATAAAACATTTGAATAACAAAAGGTTTAAAAAACACTTGTTTGGAATAAAACTTCTATTTCAAAGTTGTCTACTATAGGTAGATCAAAAGTGATTTTTTTTCCTTTAAAATTTCTATTTTGACATTCTTCACCTTATATATAATGTTTTCTACCAAATTTTTTCTTATATGGTTATATGGGATAGAATTGAAAAAGATAAATGTCACTTTCAAATGATTATGCGAATCTGAAGTTGATATCTATAGAACAACGAACCTATTATTCTCTACACAATAAATAAATTAAACAAAATGCAAAACTACACCAAGCAGTAAAGTCAACTGAAAGCCAATTAATACATAACACTTGAGGATAAAATAAAGTTTTCAGCTTTTGCTCGTAACCGATTTTACTAATCGATTGGAGATTTTGTATTATCTATATATTTATGAAACGATAACTTCTGAAATAAAGATGAAGAGAATTATATCCATAATCTTTCAAATTGAAAAAATTGCAAATTCAACATCAAATTAACTCAAAAAATAAATAATAAAAAGGCCTAACATTTTAATCTAGCTCTATCAAACGAGTAAGCCAATTTTTTGAAAGTCTTTAGATTATTTTCCACAAAACTTATAACATTGAATGCAATTAGTAGGAAAATAATTTCCGCAAAATATGAATAAAATCATAAGAAATTCTAGATGGATACAAAGTGAAAACTATTGATCAATTCAATCACGTTCTTATTAGATTAGAACATTTAAAAGGATTGACCAAAAATAGTTTGGAAATTTTTTAATTTGTTTTAAATTGCGAATAGATTTTTTTTTGAATCTAGCATAGAAACTGGAAAAGTGGAAGAGAAAATATTATGAGAAAATGAAATGGAAATGAAAGAATTGAAAAATGATAAATGCTTGAGATGTAAGTAAATAATGAAATAACGAATGCATAATTGTTGTACATGGAAATAAGAATACAAAGAGATAGACTAAACTTTTATATTTTTATATAACATAATAGAATAGATATATTGAAAGTTCAAGTGTTAATGATATCATTATGTATTCTATAAGCATTAATGGTGTCATTAATACTTCAGACGTGCAAAAGTAGAATTACAGCATTGAAAGCAATTGTAGGCAAACAATCATTGCGAAATATGAAAAAAATCATAAATAATTCTAGATGTATATAAAGTGAAAAACTATTACAGAATTCAATCCAAATCTAGTTAGATTAGAACATTTAAAAAAATTGACCAATGTTTGGATAGAATTTTTAATTTGTTTTATATTAGGAATAGAATTAATTTTGAATTGAAGCATACATATGAAACTGAAGAAGAGAGAGACAGTATTGTGAGAAAATAAAATGAACTGAATGAATTAGAAGATGATAAATGTTTGAGGTGTGCATAAATAATAAAATAACGAATGCATGATTGTTGTACATGTAAGAATATAGAAAGTCAAAAACTTAACTTTTATATAATTATACTACATAATAAAATAGATTTATAGAAAGTTGAACATTAATGATAACGTTGTATTCTCTATGTATTAATGGTATCATTAATACTTCAGATGTATAAAAATAAATTATAAATAAGTTCAGACGGCGTAACACATTAAAAACATTTAAATAAAGATATGTTTATAAAATACTTGTTTAGAGTTAAATATCTAACAAAAATTTAAAGTTGCCTATTGTAGCTAGATCAAAAGTTACATTTCCTTCAAATACTATACGAAAATTTCATTATTTTCATATTTTTTTCCACTTTATAAATAATTTTTACTGCCTAAATTTATTTTCTTATATAATTATATAGTTTAGAATTGAAAAAGAATGAACGTTACCTTATATAGATTATTCAAAACTAGAGTTGATGTCTATGTAGTAAGAACTAATTATTCTCTACAAAATAAAATATTTGAGGAAAATGCAGAATCATACCAAACAAAAAGAAATTAAAATGAAAGTCAAATATTATACAAAACTTGAGAATAAAATAAAGTTTTCAACTCTAACCATAACTAATTTTACTAATCAATAGGAGATTTTGTGGTGTCCACATATTTATAAAACCAGCATTCATAATCTTACTAACTAAAAACATAACCTGAAATTGGAACAAATTAACATCAAGTTGAAAGGAGAGACAAATAATAAGAAATTCTAACTTTTTAATCAAGCTCGACTGAGTCATAAAGCTAAGGTAACGTTTGGTTTAAGATGGATTTTGTGTTTTGAGTTTTTAACCATTAATTACAAAATATGAGAGGAGTGGAGGGACAACGAATATGACGAAAGTGAGATAACGATATGGAGGAACGTTGAAAGGATAGATTATTTCTCGTGCTTATCTTATTTCTCAAAAAATGTAAATTTAAAAAAAGTTGTTTCCTATTTTGTACATTAACTTTGTTTTTGAAATTGGTCGTTTTCCACAATATACGTGCATCGTGCGCATTTTTATATGAATGAAAACCCGAAACTAAAAAGAATAAACCAAACACTATCAAGTTCTTTTGAAGTTTTCAGATTATTTTTCCATAAAAACAATAACGTTGAAAGCAGTTGGTAGGAAACTATTGCTGTGAGATATGAATAAATTCATGATTAATTCAAAGTGAATAGGGTGTTAAAATGGGCATTTCATCAGAAGGACAAACTTTATAGTCCAATTAATTTCTAGGACACGCATTCAAAGAAATTACTTTCAAATCCAAAGTCAGCAAAATAATTACTTTCACGGACAAAATCAGCAGTCCAATTACTTTTTGTCCACGTATTATAATCTTACATGCTACAAATATAACGTTAAATTAGAAATTACAAACTAGAACAAAACATACAAATTCAAAATAAAATTAAATGAATATACAAATAATGACAAAATTCTAACCATTTAGTCAAGCTCGACCAAATCAGCAAGCTAAGTTTTTTATTGGAGTTCATCATATTATTTTTCCATAAAATCAATAACATTGAAAGTGTCATTGAAAGCAATTGATAGGAAAACAATTGCTGCCGAATACGAATACATTCACAAATAATTCAAGTTGAATGTGAAGTGAAAGACCATCAGTGAATTCAATCAAATTCTAGTTAGATTAAAAAAATTAAGGAGACTTGACTAAAATTTTTTAGAAAGAATTTTCATTTTAATTTAGTTTGGAAATAGAATTGATTTTGAATTACTGCGCACATATAAAACTGGAAAAGGACGAGAGACATATTGAGAAAATGAAATGGAAGTTATAGAAATAGAAGTTAATAAATGCTTGAGATGTATGTTGTATTTCTTTCAATATGTCCGCTAGGAATAAAACATTAATGAGTCCGCATGAGACAATTAAATCACAGGGACACATGACATCATATGAAATTTTTGAGAAAAATGGAAATGAAGAGGCATGTACTATATTCAGCTTTCATATGATATAAAAGATGAGGGCGTATTTTAGTTTCTACAATATTCTTTACACCATCCTGAGTATAGCCTTCTTTACTGAACTCATCGAAACCTTCCACACCGTAGTCATAGAAGTGACTATACTATATATATATATATATCCGCATATGTGTGTCTATACACACATACACACACATACATATGTATATATGTATGTATGTATGTATGTATGTATCTATATATATATATGCGAGCGCGTAAATTCTTGTTATAGAACTTCACTCCATTATGAATTTCTGCTTGGAGCAATTTGCGTGCATGTTAGTTTAGATACTTATGAGGGTTAAGTCAGGTTATGCTGTTATAAATCCAATTCTGTGTTTTACGGTATGCGTTTTCTCTTATATTGTTAATTTCTCAGGCATTTCATTTGCTCATGTTTTAGTTACTGAACAACGGAACTTTGGAGATATATGCAATAATGCATGCGAAGTGAGAGTTCTAATTCAGTTTGCATAGTTTAATATTTTCCTCCTAGCGTTTGTTGTCTAGCTTTTAAGTTTGTATGAATTTATGCGATGTGTAAAGACAGTACAATATTGTTTCTTGTAATCTTTTCTCCTGCGAAATATTCAATGAAAGTCACGAATCACAATGGTCGATTTGTCTGTTTGCTTTTCTTGGAAAATAGGTGCAGGTTCTTTGGAGTGTTTTGAATGGTGAGTCGTGTCCGCATAATAGAATTCAGGATCTTTGTGGCCCATGATAAAATTATACATCATTTTATTGTCGACATTTATGGTTGGTTGTTGAAAGATTTCAATCATGTTTCTGCCTTTTATTTGTGAAGTTATTTTCCGGTCTTTGGTCTCATTGAAAAATAGCAATAAGCTGTTGCAATTGTATTATGTACCATTTGATAATAAAAAGGTCTAGTGAAGTGGACTTATACACATAGTTGGTACCCATCATGAAGTTGTTTACGATAGAGTTGTCAGAAGAGCAATTCAGCAATTTACTGTAAATTGTTGAATTTATAATAAATTAATGTCCGAAATAAAAGAGCTTTGTTTTCTGTAAATATATTTGTTATATTGTGACATGTTAATTAATTAATTAATTTAAATGTATTTGATAGAAAATTATTAAATGATATGTTATGCGATAATAATTACATGAAGTTGTAATCCTGAGAAATTTATCACAGACTAAATATTGTTTAATGGCCAAGTTATTTCAAGGAAGAATATCGATACATCCGTTGGGATCATAGTATGTAACGCTTTTTCAGTGTTGAACAGTGTATTACTCATGGTTGGTGGAGACACTAAGAGATTACATACTGATAGCTATTGGGTAATTATGAAATGACTCGTCTGAGAGTTTTTTGTTGGTTAGTAACAACTAGGTCAAACAGAAATTATCAAAGTTGGTTTGCGAATATTGTTAAACTTCAATGTGAAAACTCTACTTTGATTGTAATTAAGTTATGGTATGACGTTCATCGAACGACTAAAGTAGGGTTTGAGGTGAAGCACTGGAAGTGAAATACTATTCAAGTGAATTCGTCTTCTCAATTGCATAAGGTTGATATCATGGTCAACTAAAGTCAAAAGCTTTGGTCAAAGTAGTAAGATTAATAATAAACGTTATTATTGAACCAAAGACTTTGTTTATGGACTAACCAAGTCGAATAAATTGAATTTTTGACCAAAAATCAAATTACATAAGTTCTAAAGTGATATAGTGTTGATGAAGACGACTAGTATAGATAATAGTTACTAAAATATATCGGTTGAATTTGTGAATTGGATTTATCGATGAGATTTATAAGCAATGAATTAAGTCAAACTCTCACGTCACTAGCTAGATTGACGTGTGATCATTAATATCTAAATTGTCTAAATATTAATTGCCGACTAAATTCGCAATCGTGAGTCGCACAAATCTATCCAGTCTTCGAATCACCCATTGATTTAGTTGGATTATAGTAGTTATAAAATAATTAAATTAAATAATATTTATGTAATATTATTTGTCATTGCATTTACTATATGAGGCATGTTTAGTATAATGGAGTATAATAGTAATTTATTGAATGCACATATAAAATTGTATGCGTGAATATCAATAATGATTTAAATTGGTTAAATTGTTAATGGGTTGAGTTGTATTTTCGGTCCACTGAAGATCATGATACATGCAACATGAAAAGGATGGAAAATGATAGTTTTGTGTTTGAATTGATAAGTTAGAATTATGCAAGATATTTCTCTCTAGACTACATTATATATTTAAGCTTTAGTCTTCATTTTTCAATCAGACTTTTGCTTATCTTTCTTCTTCCCTAATCCGCAAGCATCCTCCCCCTTCCTTTTCATTTTTTTATATCAAACACATCCATCCTATCAAATATAGTTAAATCCCATGTTTGCAAGCATGTCTCTTGCAACGAAGGGTGCAGAGATTTGAGAGATCAAAGGAAACTGCTTGGATTAAAGTGTGAATTATAGGTCACATCTTGTTAGGTATATCTATGATTAGAATTATATGCATGCATGCATGTTGATAATAAATTTATGCTTAATTATCAACACTTGTACACGTATATTATTGCTATGAAAACCACATATATGTTGTTTACCTACAGATAATCAATCATTATGTTCATTGAATTTGAAAAATAATCTATAAAAAATTGATTTTTTGTATATACATGTATCAAATACATTCGGCCTATATATGTATCAGATTATACGTGTGAATTTAAATTGTAAAACATATTTCGAAATAATGTTTTAATTAACTCTTACATATATGTGTGTGTGTGTGTGTGTGTGTATTAAATTTGACTGATTAATATAAATATATTTTATAAGATCTTATTCTCGATTATAAAAAATTCTTTTATTCGAATTATTTTAAAATTTTTAAAATATTCTAATGATAATATTTAACTAGTTTTATATTCAAATATACATATACATATACATACATGTATATGTATAATATAAGATACGTATTCAATAATATGTTTTCGGATTTTAAAAAACACACATATTTTTAGCTGAAATGATATATATACTTTATAATATTTAATAACTTATAAAATGTTTTGAACATTAAATATATTATATATTTATTATTATTTTGTAATATATAGTTATATATGTATTTGTGTGTATATATTTAAAGTATATATTTTATGATTATTATAATAAGTGAAATAAACATTAAGATGTTTAAATTGGTAAATGTGGATTGTAGATCTAGTTTCTAATTTGAATTTTTCTTACTTATTCAAATTATATTTAATTAAAATTCAAAACTTGAAATTTAAAACAATTCAAAACTAGTATGATATTTTCTTAATGGTATTTGTCATATCAAATATCATAAAATTATAGTTTCAATATATATGTATGTATGTATGTATGTATGTATGTCTATATATATGGTACCAAGTATATGCATGGTACATATAAATCACAACATCTACCTACGATATATTTAAACCATGTACACCCTATACTATGTTGCACATGCACGTTTTACACACCTGAGCATATATTGATATACTTACAAACTATATAAGTTACATTTACTTAAAATTTTAATTTAGAAAATTAAATAAAATATGATTTTACTTAAATTAATTAGATTGAATTTAGCAAACCGTTTAGACTTTATAGGCCTAGTATGATCCAAAATATGATTTTTTTTTTTGAAATCTACATATTTCATGCGCTTTCGACTAGCTCGGTTCTAATAATGGTATCAGAGACCTAATGGTCTATGCAGTCTAAATTATCAACTTTATGGCCAACTAAAATGGTTTATCTTTCATTTGGACGTCTAGAATAGTATAGTATGGGTTTGGGTACTCAAGTATTCTACCTTACATGATGACTGGCTTGCTCAATCATGGAGCAAGTTAAAAAGGTTGGCCCCATCATAAAGGCCCAAATTGATTTGGGCCTGGGCTAATTTCAAAATTCAGTTTGAAAATTTAAAAAATATTTTGAATTCAAAAGTTAAATTAAATTATAAAATAAACTTTGTGAATGTTGTGAAACATTTTTCAAAAATTGTTGTTGAAAATAAATTAGTATTTTTGAATTTATTTACTAATTTAATTAACTTAATTAATTGACTAAATAATTTATCGAATTAACAAAATAATTAACTAAAATTTAATTAATTAAAATGAAACACATACGTCGATATATGTGTGCGCGTGTATATATTATAGTTGAATATGAATATATATCTTAAATTGTTTAGGGTAAATTATAAATAAATATTTTCATATTTATTAATTGTTTAATTAAAAATTGTTTTAATTAAATAAAATTATTATTTAAATAAACAAATTAAATGTCAAGTAATAAAATAAGATAAATATATAATAATATATACGTAAAAATTTAAGCGTTATAGTTAATATTCATCTTAAATTGTTTAGGATGAATAAAATAAATTTTGAAATTTTATGCTAATTTGATTAATTTGTTAATTAAATTAATGAACTTAATTAAATAAATGAGATTTAACTGACAACATACATAAGAATATTATATAAGTTAGTTAAAGTATAAATTGTTATAGGCAAATTAAACTTATATAATATAAAAGTATAAATCTTAAGTGGAACTATAAGAAACCTAACTTAGATTTAACGAACGAATAGATACTTATTGTACGTATATCGTGATTTCATATATGTCGTACACTTGAATTACAAGGATATTTTATAAGAAATACATTCTTTCCTTAATCGATTCATATATATAAATGATTATGAATCCTTAATATATAAGTTATAATCTACCATTTATATATTAATAGATTACTTGCATATTCTTTAGTTGTTGATCTTCCTCAAGCTAGAGATGTCATGTGTAGTACTATTAATAGATTGACTGAACGAGGTAAGATATATGTATGTATTTTTTGATCTTCCTTAAGGTATGTGCATTATGTTTAGACAATCCCGAAATGGTGGATATAAGTCAATAATCTCTTTTGATTTGTTAATCTTCCTCAAGATGAGATTAGAACAAAGATCTTGGCTTAGAAATAGTATGTGATAAAGCCAGCGAGGTGCTATCCATCTTATGTTGGCCTATAGTTTGTTGATCATCCTAAAGGTCAGAATTCCATGACATGCGAGTTCCAACACCCACTAGAGAAATCAGAAGATTCCTATTTTTTCTCTTAGGATTTTGAGAAACATAAAAATCAAGTGGGAGCCTATTAGATAAATGAAATGTAACGTTTAACCTATCTAATAATATAAGAAAATCCGCTATGTATAAGTTGTTGTAATCTACTTAAATTAAATTTGCAGCAAAATGACCAACCTAATATTATTTTCAGAAAATGATAAGCTCATGGGACCAAACTATACCGACTGGTTAAATTAAGATATCACTCAGTTATGAACGTTTATGATTATCGATAATTGAACCGTTAAAAGAGAAATAAGTGCGTTGACAACCAAGAAGTAAAAGCTTATAAAACTTGGGTAACTGATTGCAAAATCACTCAAGTTTCTATGCCGTCTACATTAGACAAGACATTGGAAAGGCAACACAAAATATGTCTATCCATAAAATTTTCAAAAGGCTCAAAATTATGTTTAAGGAGCAATCCTGCTCCACAAGGTACGAGATTACTAAGAAGTTGCTCAATATGAAGATGAGTAAGGGAAAATGTGTTGAAGACTTCGCAATAGAAATGGAAGACTATATTGATAGATTTTCAGAGCTAAATGTGAAAATAAGCAATGAACTGCAAGTGGATTTGATTCTAGGCTCACTGACTACACAGTTTAAGCCATTTATATTAAACTAAGATAAGAACTAGTTGAGCATAAACCTCATCGAACTACTTAATATGTTGAAATCGACCGAGGGATCGTTTAAGGTTCAAATGCACGGTATAGGCTGTATAGGGTAAGGTTACGTCTTCGAAAGGTTCAAAGGAGTGAAACTGGGACCTAAGAAAGGTAAGAAGGATGCTCCAACCAACAAAGGTGAATGTCACTTGTTATCACATATTTCAAGTATCGAACACCTAGAAAAGTGCATGTCGAGTTTGCAAATAACATGGAGTCAAGCCCGGAGGAAGTAGTCAACATATGTTACTATTAAAAATTCCTTTCGACTTAGTCGAAACCAGTTTGAGAAGAGGTCAAAGAAGAATAAGAGGAAAAGGTTCCAGCTATACCTTTCGAAGGAGTCGAAGGGATGCAACAACCAACGTTCAAAAGCTTCAGAGCCTTTCGAAGGAGTCAAAGGAGTCGAAAGCACCCTTTAGTCTTCAGTGACCACCTTTTGAAGCAGGTGAATCCATATGCATGAAGACATTTCAAAGGAGTCAAGGCAACGCCTATCGAAGTTAATGAAAGGCAACTTTTCAAGTACGTGCCAAACCTTTCGAAAACGAAGGTTTCACCTTCACTCATACCATTCAGAAGCATGTATTAGTCTAAACAACCCATTCAAAAGCTATACTAAGCCTTTCGAACCGGTTGAGGCCATTGTAATCCAGGAAGGTTCCGCATCAAGTCTCAACATCTTCGAAACCCCTGGATAAAGCCTACCGACAGAGTCGAAAGCTCTTACAAAGCAACATAGAGGTGGGAAGTGCTACCGCTCATTTCGATAAAGGCGGAAGCATACTAGTGTCAACACGCAGCCACCTTTTGACCACGTTGAAAGCATTCGGGTTGATAGGTGCTGGCCCACATCTATAAATAAGACCAACGGGTTTGTTTTTGGGGATCCGAATTCAGTCAGTGGAAGCTTGTATTTTCTTAATTCCAAAAGCTATAAAACCCTGATTTCTAAATTGAATTGGGAATTTTGAGTAATAAAGTCTTATTTGAGCCATGGATGGAAATTCTTTAATCTTTTAGATTATTTAATTGTTTTAAAACTTTTATTAGGCTTAACCTTGTATTACAAGTGTCAATATATCGAAAGGTTCCTCTCGACTCGATCGGAGCCTGCAATATTCAAATGACTTCAATCGTAAACTTCAAGATAACTTTCTACGGGCTTCTGCTTTCGACAAGGTCGAAACGTAGCCTCGATCCACTTAAAACTTTGAGATCCAGACCTTATACAAAGTGCCTAAGGGTCTAGCTTTTGACAAGGTCGAAACCTGTACCTCGTATTATGGACCGAAGCCCTAACCACTTAACAACTTAAGCCTTCAACCGGACTGAAACCCATTAAGTCAAACCTTACCCAGAAGTCTCTAAAGTGATTCATTTGAGTATTTCAACTATATCGAGAGGGGAGTTTACAAAGGGAGTACCGCATTATCCTAGCAAGGTCGAAAGGCTAATAGGAAACAAAATTGATTGTTTCGATTGGGTCGGAAGGCTGATCAGATCAGCTTTACATTATAGAAATCTATTCGAAAGGGTAACCAAAGGGAAAATACATATCTCATCCTTCTCAACCTAAGCAGAGAAATCCAAAAGGGATAAACCTTCTTCTTTAACTCAACTTTGAGATGTTGGTAAGATTACTCATAAATATTTTGGTACTAGAAAGAGGGCTCAAACCTCCAACTTGGTTGAATACCCAACACCATTTATCTTTAACCTAACCCAACTCAATTCCGAGCTTATCTACTTTGGTCCAACATCATCATGGATATAAGAACCAAAAGATCAAAACAAGGATCTACGGAACCACATTCAACAAGATTCTCCCGAAGAACCATTAAGGATTCCAACCTGTTAGCCATAAAATCAACTCAAAGGCAGAAGTATGAAAGTAGGCTAGTGAGGGTGAGGTTTCGGTGGAGCAATAGGCATAGGTTTTGACAGAGGTTATATGAAGACATTTCGAAGGCATTAAGAGAGTTTTGAAGGATTCGAAGGCGCCAACTCCTCTTATAGTTTAAAACATTTCGATTTAGATAGAAACATGGATACCTTTTTGCCATTCCCAACCTTTTGACATAGATAAATAAGCAAAGGCAGCTTCAGAACATCCTTTCGAAGGAAATGGATGATGGTTTCTCACTTATGCATTAAACCTTTCGGAACAAAAGGTTTCATCCTTATCATAACCACTTCGAAAGCATTGACAAGCCTTTCAAACCGGTCAAGGCCAATAATGTTAGGGGAAAGTTCCGCCTCAATTCTCAGGTATGCATTCAAAGGCTACCCAACATCATCGAAACCATTGGTATTTCAATATCTTCAAAATCGGTATGAGTAACCTATTGATGGAATTGGAGGCTTCTGTCTTATTTCGAGTAGCAACAAGACGATGTGAAAGAAAAAGCACGCTTGAGAGCCTTTCGACGACGTCTGAAGGTATTATGAAGTAAAGCAGTGTTTGAGGTTCAATAAAGGCGAAAGGTTGTCAAATGACCCATTCGACGTAGTTGAAAGGTCTGGGAGAAGATAAAAGAAGCACATGAGTAGGTCAAAGAGCATAAATAAAGATGCCTTTTGACAACGTCGAAAGGAGTCAGGGCCTTTCGACTAAGTCGAAAGGGTTGGAGCGACATATAAAGAGGGTCCCTTTGACTGAGTCGGAAGCATAGCCACAGAAGGAGGCCGACCTGTATCTATAAATAAGACCCAAGGTGTCTGGTTTTAAGGGGGAATTCTTCAATCAAGAATTCAATTCTTCTACTCTACTTTCTTAATTGCAATTAAGTCTGATGAAATCGCTAAATCAAACTAGGGAAAAAGCTCTAATTCTTGTAACTCGTTTTGATTTATTAATAAAGGAGTGATGACTTATCCAACAAGGAGTGTGATGATGAGGAAGATCATTTAGATCATTCGCTAGTCTAATGATCAATTGCATATGATTCGAACCTTTTTTCTTAATCTCTTTTTGTATATATAATGCATAGGATTGACTTGGGAATCTCTGGTCGAAACACATCATCATCGAATCTACATTTAACACTAAAAATAAGAATGATGATGGGGTTTCAACCATGATGAATTATGAAACTGGGAACACCCAAGTTGATCTTATACAAGGAAACCTGGGTGAATTTTAGACAATTATAAGCTAGAACCATTTCGAAAGATTGAAACCCTTTCGACGCAGTCGAAGGGGCGCTTTGAAAGGAATTCCAGTTTATGATTGAATAATAACCGTAGAAGAGGAACTAATTCGAAAGGGTCCATCCATAAAAACATCAACAAC
Source organism: Allium cepa (assembly GCA_030765085.1). NCBI lineage: Eukaryota > Viridiplantae > Streptophyta > Magnoliopsida > Asparagales > Amaryllidaceae > Allium > Allium cepa. The sequence goes on from CM060942.1 coordinate 245,804,437, forward strand.
CCTTTCGAAAGGGTTCCAAATCAAAGGCAGCAGAACCGTGAAGTCGAGAGCAACCGTGACTTATTAATGAAATACTCTTCTCTTTTGAGATGATCGAAAGGACAAGGAAGGTACCTTTCGACATGGTCGAAAGGAATGAAAAGTTAAAAGGATCAATTGCCTTTGATCCACTCAAACGAAAGGGATCAAATAGATGATGTCTCTCTAGACTAATTCCATGAAACCCATCGACTAAGTCAATCCAGTCGAAAGGTGAAGATAGCTTTTTAGACCCTTTCGATCAAGCCAACTGGATCAAAAGGATGTACAATCTTCTCAAACCCTTTCGACTATGACAGTCTAGTCGAAATGTATACTTCAAAAAAGAGATCCTCCCATCAACATAGATTCGTTTGAGTTTAATTACCTTTCACGTAGTATCGAGGATGTTGACAAGTTTTCTTATTAACATTTTTAGTGCTAGGAGGAGGACTCGAACCTCTGACTTCGTCACTGTATTACAGACTAATTGTGGCTCATTTGTCATACATAGGAAAATGAGATCAAAACAAAGTGGAATTGAAGAGGAAGTTGTTTACACCACTACTTTGGTGGAGAATATAGTTCCATCTTTTAATCTTAATGCGGCTG